>CM031243.1:544324811-546724811 GCA_018340775.1 Taxus wallichiana var. yunnanensis
AAGATCATCAAATTTTTATATGTCAAAACATGCATATAGTCCATCATGTAAATCATGTCATAAGTCTAAACATCCATAATGTCTATCAAATAACTAGTCAAATATAACAATGTCCATATGTCAATTTCTAAAATGTGATAACAAATGTTCATAACTATAATCTATAATCAACATAATCATAATAATATAAATAAAGAGGAGTGGGCACTATAGTAAGAATCGTATTGCAATCCTTGAAAAATCTTGAAATAAGATTAAAAAATAATAAGAAGAAGAACCTCATAGCTTCTCAAACAAATCATTAAAATAAAATGTTGGTCCTTGATGAAATATTTAAGTTTACAAATATAAAACACATGAAATATTCACATCACAATCACTTCGCAACCCTTCGTGGGCACCAAGTAAGGGTACTCAACATCGCACTCACATCTCCAAACAAACACACAAAATAGATCTACTATGACATCATGCCATGATATGTAATCTTCCATAGGGAAATTAATTCCTCAAGTGAAAAGACCCATCCTACCGCCCCAACAAGCCTAATCCGGGTAAAGAACCCCATTTCAACAAGTGAAGCAACTTCCGAGAGCCATAACTTTTACATCATCGCTTGATTGACTCTGTTCAAAAGGATTCGAAATATTAGAACACGTATGATGTGGTGAAGAGGCCCATAACCATCTTTGGAAAAATTTACCCCGAAAACCTCATGGAAAGGCTCCAAAATGTGTTTTTCACAGAGCTGTCCAAAAATGGAAATTTCTAAAAATAAAAATTTCACGAAATTTTTTGCATAGTAATCCATGAAAGTCAAACCTCTTCACCTCCCTCGGGTTGGTTACCTTCCACAAATGGGAAAATAACAATCCAAACAAATTTTATTATTTGTAATATTATTTTAATCCTAGAGGTTTTAGTGTCTTATGTTTAAGTTTTGTTATCTCGGTTGACGTTTTCCCATGTCTTCTCGTGGTCCAAGCTTTTGAACCCACAAATCGATACCAAGTATAACACCACAAAACCCTTCACAAAACCCAAAATAAAACTCAAAAATTAGTTAGGAAATTTATGGCATATTTTTTTTTTTGTTTAGATGGTTGCCACAAAGTTTTCACCAACAAGATTTAATTATTTCATGATTAATAAAATTATCGTTTAAATTAACCATTATTTTCTATTATTCTAATTCAAACATCTCCGGCTTAAATCCCTCCCGGGTTCCCTTTAATTTCCATTAATTAAACCTTACAAGCCATTATCTAAGATTCCCTATTACAAAATTTATTTAATTTAGTGTGATATTTCGAACGTAATTTATTGACTTTATATTCTATGGATAAGGTCAAACTTACCCTAAACCTAATGATTAAGTTCAAATAATTTTAATCCTTATCTAAGAACTATCTAGTTATCCATTTATTAAATTATTTAAATTAATTTCTAAGGTTAAGCCCTTTTATAAAAGTCACTAAACTAAAACAATATATGTCACACTTATTCCTAACATCCTAACACCCCCTTAGTGGCCCCATTCACAAGTTACACATAAATTTAATTTAAAAACATATTCCCACCAAAATATCCTCACCTAACTTTTGTAGGGTTGATTCTCAACCATTAGATGGATTCATTTAGAGCCCTTGGATCCTAGGTATTCAATCTAACCCTAATCATCCTTATGATGTGATCTTATTCCTTTCTTTTGTCTTATTTTCTCATTTTCATTTTGCAGGTTTTGGAGAAGAAGGAGAGTGGAGGCCAAGGAAGTATACTCAAGCTCAAGGATGGATACACACATTTTTTGTTTATTCTAGTTGTAACCCTCTCCTAGGGTTTGTTCATACTATTACTTGTTATCGTGTATTTTATTTACATTTTCTATGTTTGGGTATGGGCATTTTTCACCATTTTTAGATATGGTTTAAATGTGATATATGCACAAATATATATATATATATATATATATTCAAACACACACATACATAACTCAAATGTATACGCATATATAAAGCGTATGGGGGTATTATTTATATATCGTGGTTAAAGGAATGCATAAGCCAAATTTTTATACAGAGTCAACCTCATTATTAACATAGTTTAAATGAATTTGGGATTCCCCCCGCGCGCCATATTACCATGTTTAAAAAATTTGGGGCGGTAAGGGGGTGGGATGGGAGGTGGGATGACGGGGGTGGATCCCTCACTGCCCTGTCTGCCCTACCCCCTACCCCTTCACTTATAATTTAATATAAGGTGGGGGTTCACCCCCGTCAAAACTCTTTTTTTAAGATTTTGCTTTATATAAACTTATTCCACCTTAAGCCATATTCGGCTATAAGTTTTTTTAATTTATATGATAATATTAATACTATATTATATATATATATATATATATATATATATATATATATATATATATATATATATTATTTATTTTAGGTAATCAAATATATTAAATGACATAGTGAAATTCAAGGGAAAGTACCTATAATTTTCTACCTATACATATGTGGGTAAAATTAAGAAACTAATAAAATTTCTTATTTCACCCAATACAATTTGTGAGGAGGATCTACTCATTTTAAAACACTAACTTCCTAATTTCTTTCCTTTATTATAACTTGTATGATATTTAACTAGAATTTTCAACATTTGAAGTGCTAACTTTTACAATAAAACAAGAGGATATTTCCTTTCTTTCACAATAGAATAAATTTCATGCATTTCAAGCAACAATTATATTTTCATACAAGAACACCAATGTTTTAAAATGAAACATATTACACATTGAGGAAATATTAAGTTGAATATAAATCTAGATTGAGAGAGCTTCATTTTCATTTCCAAAACCATTTCAAGGTTCTTACTTCATCTAAATAATACAATGCTTGATATATTCCTTTTACAAGATTGAACCTTTTTAAAATACAATTTTTTCATTCAATACACTCTTGGTAAAGTATACAAGTTGAAGGGATTATCATAGTAAAAATACAATTTCTTTTTCCTACTTTCCAAATATACATACATTTTGAAAGCTTAATACAAATCAACCTTTGAAAACACAAAGGCTCAATAATCAAGCCCATAAGAGAAAGGAAACATGGTGATCTATTTATGCCTCCCTCCAATAAAACATCAATAAAACATACAAAAAGTATCCAATCTCCCAAGCATAAGACTCTTATGCCTCCCTCCAAGCCTTTTCCATTTTCTCCTGTCCATTTATTTCCCAAGTACAACCATGCACATACCAAATCCAAAGCATTCAAAATTTCACTCCCAAAAGAAAGTATCCAATCTACAAAAGTGCAAGAGCTCACTCCCAAAAGAAATAAAACAAGTCCAAATAAAACAAGTAAACCTCAATCATCAAACAAATTTGAATAAATAGAAAAGAGAGGAGAGAGAGGTGATGTAGCTCCATGTAAGATGCCACATCATTCCTCCCCCACTCCACATTGCATGGGCCAAACCCCAAACCAAAAGCTCAATAAATTCGTGGGTTGAGGGAATGACAACCCTCTTACACACAAACTCAAGCCCAAACCTCTAAAGGACAAAATTAAGAAATTATGTAAGAAATTACAAAAAATAGCACCTTTTTGTCTTACAATCACATAATGTGGTCTATTTTTACCCCTTATCCCATAGGGGTAGTTTATAGGTGAAATTAAGAGGTTTGGGACAAGCTTAACTTTTCCCACAAGCCTCCAAAAATGGCCCTTAAGCCAAAATCCGAATTTGACATGCAAGGTTGAGTACACAACACTCAAAAGTAATAAAATCCTTTCAAATCCAACATAAATCAAGAACCACCTACCCACATTAAATACCTCCCTTTGGTCACATCTAAAATTACACTAATTAATCAAGTTTAATCAACTTAAATTGAGCACTTTAACAAACAATAATAAAGGTGAATCACAATACTAAAATAATATAAATACTCACAAAAATAAATAAAATAAAAAGGAAAACAACATATTTACCCAAGGTCACATTTGAGGCCACCCCCCAATGGGGACCTCCTAAAAAATCTAACAATAAACAACATACAATTACACAAGTTGCCAAGGTGACATGTTGCCAATACCCCAAATTCTTTCATTGTTGGTCTCATATCCCCTTTTGTTTGTTGTGTTACAATTTCCTACAAAAATCAAAACAATACATTTATGGCCTCATGGCCATATTAACGACATCGAGATAATAAAATACACACATACACATATCATTAAATATCATTACTAAACCATCGGTAAAATCAAGTAATTCACCAATTGTTCACAATTCCAAATATTTCAATTCTATCAATTCATCAATTAGCAATAAGATCACAAAACCAACTAAATCGTCTAGAAAAATCTATATATCAAATCCAATGTGTCAATACAAAGTAGTAGCTCTAGATCATCAAATACTGATATGTCAATCTATGCATATAATCCATCATATAAGTCACATCATGTCAAAATTCTAAAATGTCTATCAAATAGGCTAATCAAATATAGTAATGTCCATCTATCAATGTTTAAAGATCAAATATGATAACAATTTCTATGGCTCCAATCCAAAGTAAGAAAAATCATAGTAATATCAATGTCGAAGAGGAGTGGGCACTATATGCTTATTATTCCTATCATCCTTCCATCTATAGTGTTTGGCTATAAATAAGATGATTTTTAATACAAACATATGTTTTCAAGTTAAACGTTTTGGAAGAATATTTTTATGGTTCTATGTTTGAAATTTTTGAGGGATACATATCTCCTACAAAGTTTTCCATGTTGCATACATCATAGATTTTAAAGATATTCATAATACATCTCTCTAATAGAGGTTTTCAATTTAAGTATATATTTAATAATAAAATTATTATGTAAATGATTTGAATTTTGAAAGGACGTCAAGAACGTTTTACAACTCCACTAATAAATGAGATAGTATAGCACACTACAAACAACCATCTTATATTTAATATGGTAACCATCAAACACTTCACCATAGTACTCCTTCCTCAAAATGTACAACCCTAAAATTTCATGAGAAATAAATAGTCTTATGAAATTTAGTAAGATAATTGCCCTTGCATGAGTTAGAAAATTCATCTCGCTTAGTTGAGGTATTCTTATTGTTTTTTTAATTTTTCTTCTTACCCATAACTATCTAATCATTAGGGTAGATAACTATTTCCTTCAATCCATTGGTTTTTCATATTATATTATCACTCTTGGATTTATCCATCTCTTGACCTATCTTTATTTTGAATCTTAGTAGGATAAATCTCTTCATCTTAGGTGTAGGCCTTAGAAACATGTAACTAACTTAGGGTTATGAATACTACTCTCTATAATTTCAACACTTATAATCCCTAAATTCTTTGGTATTGAATTTTTGTGTCTAGTCCTATATTGCATCCCCAACTATTGAGAACAAACACAATTGTCTAATTTATCTAGATATAAGGTGCTCAAAACAATAACGAACCATGGTTTTTTAATTATTGGTAAATGGTATTGATATTATATTTGTTACATGAGATTTGAGGTAGAGCATTTGAATGCCTCATAGAGAAGCTCGACTCTCAAAACCAGTGTGTCTTGTATTGCTTATGACTCGTTTCTGGAATGGGTTCTTCACATTGCAACCAAGTTCAGTATTTCTTGTGCATTTTTCTGGATGCAATTATGTGTTGTTTACTCCATCTGTTACCACTATCAAAACGGACTGGTAAGTTTTCTTCACCATGCGCTGATGTCTAATGAGCAAATATTTTCACGATTCAATAAAGATTCTTTAAATGCATTGTTTTTCTGATTTTAATTATCGGTTTAGAGTTTTTTTTTGTACCCTTAAATTTCAGGACAGAGAGTAGGAGATGAAGCAAAGAAAGAGATAGTAATATTGTAACTTCCACTTTAGTGTGAATTAGACATCCCGTCATTTCTACACCCTTCTGTTGCAAACTAGTTTGTGAAGCAACTGGTGCTCGACCAATTCACAACTATTTTGTAGGCCACCGGGATACTGGGAAACCCCTACCACGACAGAAACTATAGAAATAAAATCCATGGACCCATTCATTCATATCCAAACCGTAGGACCTCTGCTTCCCTCCACTTTCTTAGACAGAAGCAATACAGAAGACAACGATGTCATTGTAAATCTCTATAAAACCAAGAATTGCATGAAAATGATGAATATAAAGGAGGACTCTATCATCGTATATGTTTCCTTTGGCAATATAGTTGTCCCATCAAAATACTAGATTTCTAAAATAGCCCTTAGATTAAAGGCCAACGGACATTCCTTCCCGTGGGTGATTCATCTTGATCATAAGAAAGAAGAAAAACTTCCGGTATTCAATATTTTCTAGAGGGTTTCCTTGAGGAAACCTCTTGGAAGAGGACTAGTAGTGCCATGGTGTCCACAGATGGTTGTGCTTTGTCATCCTACGGTGGGCATATTTTTGACGCACTATGGATGGAATTCAATGTTGGAGTGCTTGGCTCGGGAATTTGTAGTCAAAATTTAGAGCCAAATAAAACCAACATAAGGGGAAAGCACAAACAGAAATAAAACAAACAAAAATTATGTATTATAATCGATTTATAAATATTTTACAATCTCAGAGTTATTGCTCAGTCTTCTTTCTATTACAAAAAAATTATGTGTTGTTACACTATATACTCTTGTATGAATATTCCCTCTTTATTGTATTTTCCTTTTCTATATTTTTCTTCCTTCTTCCTTGAGCTACTACTCTCTTCTCTCTATATTTTTCTCCATTTCTATTTCTTAGTGTTGTTGCACGAATATGATAATAATTCTCCTCAAAATCTTTTTTTATAACATTGGCTTATATAATAATATACTCCTTTCTTGCTTAAAATTATGCCCCAAATATGGAACCAAACATATATAAAATCCCATAAATAATATATATATAATATAATATTTAGGGGCCGAACAATATATTCCATGATAAAAAAAATGGCGGACCCATAATAAATCGCTGAGCTTGAAATCATGGGAAGTTGATGCATTTTTCCATGGAGACCCGACCCAAAATATAGTCCGAAATATTCACGTCCATCTAAAAAGAGGCGGACCCGAAATAAAAAATGAGACTACAAAGCGGTAGGAGAGATGAAAAAGTTACACGAAGTTACGTGTGGAATAGACATTAGCGGGAGTGAAGATTTTATTAGCCAAAATATTACAATGGCCAAAGAAATAATGGCCTCATCACTAAGGTAGTTAAGGCGTGCTAATCAAATTAATTCTAACAATTAATTCAATATAACTCGAGCTACAATTAATTCTTACACTCCCCCTTAATATTGAGCCAAAAATATACAAACCTAAATTATAATTTTTGGAATTAGGAGGTCCATTTATGACACCCAAATTTTCTCTCAAATACTAAAACCTTTCCTTTGACAACAGTTTGGTAAAAACGTGAGCTAATGTTCTTTGTGACTCGCAAAATTTCAGCTCAATTTCTCCTTTCTCAACAAATTCATGAATGAAATGATATATGATTGCAATATACTTGCTTCTACCATGAAAACCTAGATTCTTAGACAATGCAACTGAGGACATATTGTAATGCCCACAAAATTCTACTCTCAAATCAAAATAGAAACTAATAATTTAATAGTCAAAATTATGGTAAATTTTTTATTTTTTATTTTAAAAGGGTTTGCAAGGTTAGACATTATCCACAATTAATAAATTTCCGATTAAGGTTTCTACACGACCTTCAGTAGAAGTTAGAATTAAATTAATAATTAAATATTATTAATTTACTTCCTAAAAATATTTACGGTTTAAAACATTTACCAAGTTCCATTAGTTTACTTAATTACCATGCACCAAGTTTACTTTATTCCCTATAACAAAAGTTTAACTATTAAGTCTAGCCACTAAGTGGCCCCATTCACCCCATTACCCATGCACTTTTATTTGAATTTCATTCCCACAAAAATACCTCCCACTTAAGTGATGTAGGGTTTAATCTAAGCCATTAGATCAAATCTATCCTAGCCATTGGATTTGGGTTTCCCTAAATATCCTTATAGGTTTCTTTTTATTTCTATTTGCCCCAATTTCATCCTCATTTGTTCATTCTTGTTTTGGTTTGGAAGAGGAGAAAGAGGAGAAGCCATGAAAGCAAGAAGTGAAACCATGGAGAAATTTCCTTGGTTCTAGTTACAAATGGAGAAATCTTCCTCCATTCTTCTCTTCATAGTTTAGTTTATTCAAGGGTTTGCTATTGTAAGGTTCCTCATTTTCTTATTGTAGAGATTCCACTTTGTGAATCTAGTTTTTGCTATTTAATATATACATTCTTTGAGTTCAATATTTGGGGAAACCCCATTTCATTAGATCTAAGATATTTTACACATTTGGATGCCCATAAGAGGATTTATATGCTTAAACAAATGAGTTTGATCATTTACTAGTTGCTGGTAGTTTCATCTTGAAGTTTTAAAACTTAGATTTTCTTTAAATTCAATCTGGATTTTTCACATTCGTTATTTTTATTTTTCCATCAAAAGTGACAAAACCACCACCCTAAGCAAGATGACGATCCTATGACCGATGCCCCGCCCGGTGGATGGTTCATTGACCACTACTCTGTGTTGGGCGACGCTTCTAAAACCACCTCTCTATAAAGGGTGGTAGTTCTATTTCTTGAAAATAAAACCTTAAATTCAAGCATTTTTCAAATTATTTTCTACTTAGGTTGGTTTCTAAGGCAACATTAACTTTAATTAAGGTGTCTACAATTCATTAGTTGATAGGTTGATGTCATATCTTCATTTCATGACTTAAAATTACCAAGTACATAGTTTTTTCACTACAATATTATATAAGAACTCACACAACAAAAATGTGCCACCATAGCTTTGTGCGGCCCCATCGTTAGTGGTCGACGAGAGGTCATTGATTGATCTCCACCTCCAATGCCTCCATCCTCTAATAACATGGTACTACCTTGGCTTATATTGATTTTGAGGCTCAATTGTTTCCACAATGTTTATTGTATCTTCCCTCCTGCAATGTGAAATAATTTATTTTCTAGACTTCGTAACACCGAAAAATGCATCCATAAGCAATTTTTTTAATTTTTAGACTTTTACAATGACTCAATTTTTTGACTCTTTGACAACAAAATTACCGACACAAATTTGACAAAAATCTCTTAATGAAACTTTTGAAAATACATAAGACGACTCAAATATTTTGACAACTTTATACAAATAATGACTATGGACTATAGTCATATCTTATTAAAAGGACTTTATTTTTGACACTTTTAATGACAGAGGCTAATTAAATTGACAATTTAATAACTATTGACTATTACAACACGACTCTTAAATAATTTTATTTGAACGGACAATAACACTATATTCACATGTATACAGACTTCTAACATATAAAGTACTAAGGTTGAAAAAGGACCAAAATTAATAACCTTAAAAAGACATGTTATGATCTACACATGATAGAACCGGATATAAGCATGGAGTCCTTAACAGGAATTTAGAAAGGATTTTTGACAAAAATACCTATGCATGAGGAAATTGGATGAAAAAGCTCAAGTCAAAATGCAAATACAAAAACAATATGCTTTTATGATTTCTTAAGACCATAGGCGAGAATGTAAAAACCCAAAATCTAGAAAAACAACACACGTGGCGAGTTGAGTAACGTGGCGATATTAGAAACTTGGATTCTAGGTTCAAGTCTCACACATTCGCTAAAAGCCTACATGAAACCCAAATGTTTCCTACAGATCGAATTACTCCTCGAATGCATATGTTTGCAGGCTATTTTGATAGAGGTTATGGGATTTCTATTGCCGACATGCAAATTTGCTCATGTAGAACTCGCAAACTATTCTTAACCGATTCTTATACCATGTAATGCATGATTACCAAATGATAATTAAATCAATGTTGGCATTGAGAGGCCAATGATACTATGTATAACCACAACCCAAGAGGACTTCTTAGAGAGGATTCCAAATCCACAGAGCCAGATTGAATTCTTCACCAGGCTCAAAATAATATTGTCATCGCAATTGTTTGATATTCTTAGTTTGATTTTATTCACGCCAGGAAACCAGACAAGTCTACTATGGATCTATCTAACAGATGGAAATATCTTGGCCAAAACTTCAAGAAGAGTGTCTTTGAATGATTGGAAACAAGGAAATGATTTTGTTTCAATCATGTGCAAAGAAATATCACTGTAAATTGAATCGAATGCAATATAACAAAACCTGATCATGGGTAGCATATGGATATGAATGTGCAAAGAGATCTAGATACAATACAATGCATGAACAAACTAGTTCTAAACTCCTCCAAATCTACCTTCACAAATAACAATATATAAAACTTTCATTTACAGGACAAAAGAACAATAACTTCCCCATATCCAACTTCAAAACTCCATATTGCACCCACAAATACTCGCTCTGATACCAAATAATGACACGAGACTATATTTACAGAATAAAACTCATGGAATAATAATATTCATTAATACATTAATCATGTACAATGTACATACTTATAGGAAAATGGATTTCCTATAATCTAGGAATATCACTAACTATCAAATCTCCTATAATATCTTGTAGGTTATTAACAACCCTATACACAAAATATTATTGTTATATGCAACAATATAAAAATTATACTAACAAACTATATTACCATATTTACTCACGGTAACAATAAATAATAATTTACCATACGATAAATCACATGTGAACACTATATTCCTAACAATATTATCACAAAAACTCATAGAACCTCCTCATTGATTTTCTTACAAATATGAGAGGATTATTTTTATCCAAATCATCTGACAAGTGGCTAATTTTGTTGCAATATACTCTGCTTCTGCGGTAGAAAAATAAACTACTAATTGTTTCTTCAAAGCCCATGAAATGGCTCCTGATCTAACCCTAATCACATATCCATATGTGCTCATTCTATCATCAAGGATATCTTCCAAATCACTATCTATATAGCCAAATAATTGAAAATCATTATTAGTAGCATATAGAATTCAAAAATTCTTTGTTCCATTCACATACCTCAATATTCATTTTCCTACTTGCCAATGAGACTCTTTTGGTGTCTCCATAAATCTAGAAATTAAGTTAACTGCATACATAATGTCTGGTCTTGTAGCAATTAAATACATCAAGCTTCCTACCATACTTTTGTATCTAGTAGGATCTACATTGTTGCTGCAATCTTCTTTAGTCAATTTCAAACTTATTTCTACTGGTGTTGATGTTGGTTTGCAATCCAACATTCTAAACATTTGCATAATTTATTTTACATAATTTGTTTGACTTATAAAAATACCATCCTCTGCTTTTATTGACTTCAATGCTAAGAAAATACTTCAACAATCCCAAATCAGTCATCTCAAATTCCTTCTTCATGGCTGATTTGAATTCATCTATTTCTTTTCTTACATTTCTAGTAAAAATTAAATCATCTACATACAAAACAACAATTAGAATCTCATTATGTTTGCTTTGATGTAGAGTGTGGGATCACTGTTGATTTTTCTAAAGCCATTGCTTAAGAGATAGGAATCAATCCTACTATACAAATACCTTGGTGCTAGTTTCAGTCCATATAAAGATTTCTTCATCTTGGACACCTTTATTTCATGCACTGGGATTTCATAACCAAGTGGATGTCCTACATACACTTCTTCTTCTAACACTATGTTCAGAAAGATGACTTTACATCCATTTGATGGAACTTCCATTTATGATTAAGCACTATGGAAATAATTGTTCTCATTGTTTATACCCTTGATATTGGAGAAAATGTTTTATTATGATCATGTCACGGCCTTTTTTGTAGCCTTTGACAAATAATCTTGCCTTGTGTCTTTCAATTTTACCTTCGGGAGTAGTCTTGGTTTTGTAAACCCACTTGACTCCAATGACTTCCTTTCCTTTAGGAAGATATACTAACTCCCATGTTTGATTTTTTTCTATTTCATGCATTTATTTATCTATTGTTTCACACCATTTATTTTCTTTAATTTCTTCTTCGTAATAAATAAGATCAATCACTGCTGAAAATAAAGAAAAATTAATCGTTTCATCTTAATTTTCTTCATACCTTAACTGGTCATAGATTTTTTTACATTCTTCGATCTTCCTTTCTTATGCAATGAGTCTGATGATGATTAAGTTGTTTAATTATCTAGTCCTTGCATGCTTTTTTGCTACTACCGTTTGAGGATTCTTCCTTTGTGAAATGGGTGTCCAATTTGGTACAATGTTTTCTCTTTCTTCTATTGATTCAAACACAATGATAGGTGCATTAACAAAATTTTGTGGCTTCTCCACTACATGTGCATCTTCCTAAGATGCTTCCTCAATGAATTGAACATCTCTTCTGATTATCAATTCCTTTGTAACTGGAATATAAAATCTGTTAGCTTTTGATTGCTCACTATATCCAATGAAAATGCACTTCTCTCCTCTGTTATCCCACTTTGATCTTTTTATTTTGACACATGTGCATATAACACATAAAAAAACTCTCAAGTGTTCAACACTTGGTTTTCTTCCACTCCATACTTATTGAGTTATTTTGTTCCTCACACTCTTCATAGGACATCTATTCAACAAATATATTGTTGTCCCAATTGCTTGACCCTTAATTCATCGACAATTCTCTTTCTTTTAGAATGCTTCTTGCCATTTCTTCAATGGTTTTATTTTTTCTCTCTGTGACACCATTCTACTGAGATGTATACCTTGATGTGAATTACTTCTTGATCACGTGCTCTTTACAGAATTTTTTAAAATCAATTGATATATATTCTCCCCTCTATCTCTGTTCTCAATTTTTTTATATAATGTTCACTATGCTTGTTAACCATGGCCTTGAATTACTTGAATAATTCAAATGCCTCTTATTTCTTTTTTTTTTTTAAAAAATCCATGTCCTTCTTCTGAAGTCATCTATGAAAGTCATAAAATATTATTTCTTGGAAAAGGAGGGGTCTTCATGGGAGCTTACATATCTGAATGTATTAGCTCAAGAAGTGAGGTTTCTCTCCATTATTTACCTGAGGGAAAAACA
Source organism: Taxus wallichiana var. yunnanensis (assembly GCA_018340775.1). Classification (NCBI taxonomy): domain Eukaryota; kingdom Viridiplantae; phylum Streptophyta; class Pinopsida; order Cupressales; family Taxaceae; genus Taxus; species Taxus wallichiana. Next base: position 544,337,969 of record CM031243.1, read on the forward strand.
TTTCTATGTTGCTTCCCTAATATACATACCTCAAAAACCTTGTTTGGTTGTTCAATAGTGTTAGGATAAAATATTATTATCCTAATTAATTATGCATTCCATAATTAATAAATTTATTAATTATTGTTTTATGGTTATATTTAATTATAACCATCCTTTTGTTTGTATTTGATTATTACGGGAGATGTTATATTGTTTTAACAATATTTTTATTTTTATTTAATTGTTGCTTCCCGGATGTTATTGGAAGCTAATATAATTGGGAATATAGTTGCACCTGTGCAACTTAGTTTCCTGTTTGTATTTGGTTGTGCAATATCTATAAATATTGCAGCCCATTTTCTAACGTTGGTTGATTGAGATTAATAAAATTTAATTAGGCTTCCGCCCCTGTTGCTGAATCAACATTTGGTACCAAAGAGAATCAAGCTCCTGGCAAGGTTGGAGAAGGTTGCAGAGGAAGAAGGATTCATGGAGAAGAAATTTGCAACATTGGAGAGCCAGTGTTGCCTCCAACAACTTTCCACATCTCCCTGCAGACTCACAATCTCCTATGTGTTTTCCAGGTAAAAGTAAAGCAATTTTTTTGCCTTGGTGCCCTCTGCACCAAGAAAATTTGCTATCTAGAAGTTGTTCATTTTTAGAATCTATATAAAAGAAAATTATTTTTCCCCATCCAGGGGTTTTACCTCTAATTTAGAGGAGCATTTTAGCCTCTGATATTGTTTATCAAACCTCTACATTTGGAGGACTGTGCTAAAAAAAAAGTGGAGATTATTTTGTGTGGAAAGGCAAACGAGCTATCACTGTGGACATTGGATTAGATGACTGCCAAACAGAGGCATTGAGCTGAGTTTTGCAATATTGTAGACTGACCCGAGCCACAAGCTTGGTATATTATCAACCGGTGGATCATCCACATCAAAGAGCTTTATGTTTTTTCAAACCTGCAATCTATAATATTCAATGGTGGATACCCTGTGACCTGCACACAACAATGGACATCTTCATTACAACCACTGCGTCCTCCACATAATTTTTGTCCTCCACGAGCATTGTGGTCTCTCCTACCAGCGCCTCGGACACTGCACAGAGCAATAAACGGTGAAGAAATCAACTTCAAAATAACCTCGCAAAACAAAAACATGGAGATTACAAAAGGCTTTTAATACAAAACTATGACTCATGTAAAAAAAAATGTGGCAAAATCAAAAAGGAGTCAAAACTTGCAAACGGCAGGCCATAGGAGAATATAAAACAATACAAAGGCATGGAGATTAAAAAAGTGTCTCGATCCAGTTTTTAGCACAAAAAAACCCTAAAACCGCCTCATACCACCGTAGACACGTGGAGCCTCTGTCGAGTTAAATTTTCAAAAGGTAAGTCGATTTTACCTTTCATTAAATACAAGTTTGCTCATTTCCATATCAAGCGCCCTTAGGTGGCCAAGTTGGATAGAGGAAAGTCTTAGAAGTGGGAGGTGCATGGTTCAAATCCCACCCCCAACTTCTTTTTTTCGAATTTAGTAGATTTTTTGGTGGAACCGCCAAATTTAGCAAGAATTTTGAATTTAGTTATAACTAACTAAATTTAGTAGAGAAATCCCTAATTTAGGGTAAAAAAATTTCTCCCATTCGGCCTGGTTCTTCATTTTTTTTGCAAAAGGAGACCCATCTAAAAATTTCTTTTCAATTGGTTTTTCGCAATTATTTGCATTTTGAGTCGTTTGGGGCTCAAGGCCACCAAGGCCCATGAAAACAAAAAAAAAAATCCTGCATTCAAATTTTCCATATTTTTGAATGTAAATTGTATACTACTTTATATTGTACTAATTTGCAAGTTGCCATAGTCAACTACAAACTTTGTAACTACTCAAAACTAGTAGAATTGTAATCAAAAACAATAAAAAAATTGGTTTTGTAACACTCACGAGATCCTAGATCTCATTCGCAGCGTTCGGTATATACGGTGCCTCTAGGAAGCGCTTACGGGTAAAGCCATCACGACTACTACTACACTTAACACCTAATATAGCTGCAACAACGTCATCTGGGCATCGTCCCTATAAATCGATGGGGAGTAATAAGGTCACAATGCACACACTATGAACCATCCCATCCGTCTATGAATGATTACACGACATAAATCCAGACTGAGAAATTATCCAAGTATATAGCGAAGTTACACACGCGTATGAGGATATTTCTTTGAGCCGGTGTCAATAATCACACAGACCCCATCAGTATTGTCTTGGTACCATGTATTGAATTCTTTCACATATGTTAACGCCTCTTTCACGTACCACCGGGTATATAGAAAGGGTGAGCTTCTTCCACGTACCGATGGGTATATCGAAAGGGCACATATATAGAAAGGTTCGGTATATCGGACTGACGGTATATAGATTGGGAGACCTAATACCTGGAGTGATAAGAGCCAAACCCTGTCAGTGATCTCTACAAAATGGGCACCAATGCCCCCAAATTTTTTTCTTCCGATTCACAATTACTCAGAGGAAATAACTATGCTGCATGGAAGACTAAAATCAAGACACAGCTTGAGTTTGAAGAAATTTGGCCTATTGTGAATGGTACTCTGACCAGATCAGCCACTGATACAACACAACAATGGTAGTTTGATAAAGCAGATCAGAAGGCCAAACTCATCATCTTGTTTGAGTGTCCAATGATGTGTAACCCCACATTCAGATGCCAAAACAGAAAAATAAGCATGGGATAAATTGAGCACAGTATATGAGGCCAAGAACAAGAACGTCATATTGAATTTGCAGAGTCAATTACATACACTAAAATTCAAGCAGAATGAGAAAATTGAAGCTTTCTTAAGAAGAGTTATAGAATTGAGGGCTTCACTTCTATCCCTAGGAGAACCAGTCATAGATGATTCTCTCGTTCTATTATTCTGATAGCACTCCCCTCTTCTTACCGCATTTTTGTCACAACACTAAATGTGTTAGATATGATAGTTGGTTTTGACAAACTGGTAAACCTACTGCAACAAGAGGAAGCATTGCATAATAAGGATGATGAAGAGGAGCAGGCATTGTCTTCACATCAAAAATGGAAAGGAAAAGGTAAAGGAAAACCTAATTCCTATAAGAAGTCCCAACATCAGAATCAGTATCACGGGAAAATCAATAAAAGAAGCAATGTCCTATCTACAAAAGAGGACATGACTTAAAAGATTCTTGGTATAACACTTACAAGAAAGGTTCATCCAGCAACTCTGGACCACAACAACAACAATCTTACAAGGGACATTCTAACAACAATCACTGGTAGAAAAAGGGGAAAAGAAGACCCTACCAGCAAGGTAATATTGTTGAGCAACAAGACCAGTCAGATAATGAAGACTTCTTGTTCACTGCTCGATCAAGTGAACCATCCATGTCATCTAGTGATGTCTGGTATGTTGATTTGGGAGCCACTCGACACATGACCAGCCACAGAGACTAGTTTATTTCAATGAGGGACACGCCATCAAAAATCATGTTTCATTGGGAGATGATTCTTCATATACAGTTTAGGGGATTGGAAACATTTCTCTACCCCTTGATTCACGCAAATGCAGACTATCAGATGTCCTATATGTCCCTGGGTTGACAAAGAATCTTCTTTCAGTTAGTCAACTCCTAGATCACAACCTAAAAATTGACTTTGATAGTCAATCCGACAAGAAAACGTGTTTGATTCGAGATAAATCAAGAGGCTCAAAAATAATTGCAAAAGCCTCCAATGTGGGACACATGTTCCAACTTGATTTTGTTCACAAAGATGATCAAGCACTTGTGGCTAAAAACTCCATCTCAACGATAAGAGTGTGGCATCGAAGATTTGGTCATGTAAGTTTCAAATATCTCGAAACACTTCACCGGTGTAATATGGTACATGGGCTACCATCTCTTCAGAAGGATACAAGACAAGTGTCCTCACTGCCTAGCAAGAAAACAACACAGAGCTTTGTTCCAAAAGAATAAATTTCAAGCTCATGGTAAACTTTACTTGGTTCATACCGATCTTTGTGGTCCGATGCAGCCAAGTCATTATGGGTTCCATTACTTCATGCTTTGTGTTGATAACTATTCACGGAAAATGTGGATTTTCTGTCTTCGCAAGAAAAGTGAAGCGTTTGAAACCTTCAAAAAGTTCAAAGTAGCCATTGAGAAAGAAACTGGTTATCACATTAGAACTCTCCACTCAGATCGAGGGGGAATTCACCAGTGATGTGTTCAAAGACTACCTACAAACTCATGAGATTCATCGACAAATGCCTCCTCCACACACACCGTAGCAAAATGGTGTTGTTGAGAGAAGAAATCGTACTATCATGGAAATGGTGCAATGCATGATCGATGATTTCAGACTTGCAAAGACATTCTAGGCGTAAAGTAAACAAAGACAATGCAGTGTATTTGTTGAATAGAGTGCCCACAACTGCTCTTGATGGAATAACACCACAAGAAGCATGGTCGAAATGGAAACCATCTATTGCACACCTCATAGTATTTGGGTGCAAAGAAAGCATGCACATACCCAAATAGAACAGAAAGAAATTGGACATGAAGTCACATAAACTTGTCTTCATTAGGTACAATGAAGAGACTCTTGGGTATAGATTGATGGATCCTAAGACCAGAAAAGTCTACATCAACAGAGATGTTGATTTTTTCGAGAAGAAGGAAGCAAGAGACTCCTCCTCCGACTCACAAGATGTAGATTTTTCACCTTGTAAAAATTGAAGCGATGTTCCCTCGAAGATGAAAGTAATGATGGGGATGATGGTGTTGATCAGATAGAACCACGACCCATGGGAACATTTCAATGTATGCCTAAATGGTGTATAAGTACATTACGAGATGCAAGATTGGATGCTCCACCGATACATCCACCCTGACCACGGACTCACAAAGTAAAGCAAGAGAAGAAGACTTTGCTTTGATGAGTAGAGTTATTGAATCGATGAGCCCTCTACGTCCAGAAGCCCTACGTCAAAATCTTGGAAAGATGCCATGGATTCTGAATATCAATCAGTGATGAAGAATAACACTTGGCAACTTGTCGATCTTTCACTAGGGAAGAAACCCATTGATGCAGATGGATATTTAAAACAAAGTACAAAGAAGATGGGACAGTGGAAACATATAAAGTGAGACTTGTAGCAAAGGGGTATGCACAAAAATAAGGCATTGACTATGAGGATACATTTTCTCCCATAGCTAAGATCAAAATGATCAGGATGATCTTTGCTCTAGCTGCACAGTTTGGATGGAAAGTCCACCAAATGGACATAAAAAGTTCCTTCCTAAACAGAGATTTACAAGAAGAAGTCTACATGACTCAACCTGAGGGATATGTTGTACCTGGTCAAGAAGCAAAGGTATGTAGACTCAAGAAATCTCTGTATGGTCTAAAACAAGCACCCCGGGCATGGTACATCAAGATTGATGAGCATCTCATACAACATGGATTTGTTAGAAATCCATACAATCCCAATCTCTACCTCAAAAAGCAAGGGGGAGATGGTGATTGTTTTTGTCTATGTCGACGATCTAGTCATCACTGGCAGTTCAGTGAGGATGATCGATGTAATGAAGAAAGATCTTAATCAATCATTCGACATGAACGATCTCGGGATGATGCACTATTGTCTTGGATTGAAGTGTGGTAGAAAGAGAATCATATTTTTGTTTCTCAGATGAAATATACCAAGACTATGCTTGAGAAGTTTAGGATGATGGATTGCACACCAATTGCTACACCTATGGAGAATAGATTATAGTTATCTCATTCAGATCCATCTCCTGAGGTAAGTGCCACTCTCTATCGACAGCTTGATCGGGAGTCTCATTTACCTGACCTACACTAGACCAGATATCATCTTTGTAGTAAGTTATCTATCCAAGTTCATGCAGGAACCCAAAGTTTGTCATTGGAAATCAGCAAAGCACATTTTGAGATATCTCAAAGGATCAATGGATCTTGGTCTAGAATACAAGAAGAATGAAAACTTCTTCTTGATCTGGATATTCAGATTCAGATCATGCAGAAATATTGATGATAGAAAATCCACTTCTAGATTTGTATTCTTTATGGGATCTGGACCAATATCATGGGGAAGTAAGAAACAACACTTTGTTTCTCGCTCTTCCACATAAGTTGAGTATCGTTCTGCAAGAGAAGTTGTCTGTGAAGTGATTTGGCTACGTCACATACTAGAAGGACTTGGAATACCACAAGACAAACCAACCACCATGTATGTTGACAATGAAGGTGTTCTCAAACTTGTTTGCAATCCAATGTTTCATGAGAGAACAAAGCACATTGAGGTTCAAGTTCATTTCATACGTGAACATGTGTTGAAGCACAACATCCAACTTCAATTTTGTCCAACTGCTAAACAACGAGTAGATATTTTCACAAATTCACTTGCATGTGACAAGTTCGAGTTGTTCAGAGAGTTCCTCTCCTCATCTCTTTAGACAATGCACAATTAAGGGGGGAATGTTAGGATAAAATATTATTATCCTAATTAATTATGCATTCCATAATTAATAAATTTATTAATTATTGTTTTATGGTTATATTTAATTATAACCATCCTTTTGTTTGTATTTGATTATTATGGGAGTTGTTATATTGTTTTAACAGTATATTTGTTTTTATTTAATTGTTGCTTCTGGATGTTATTGGAAGCTAATGTAATTGGGAATATAGTTGCACCTGTGCAACTTAGTCTCCTGTTTGTATTTGGTTGTGCAATATCTATAAATATTGCAGCCCATTCTCTGTAATGTTGGTTGATTAAGATTAATAAAATTTAATCAGGCTTCCGCCCCTGTTGCTGAATCAACAAATAGGAGACAATCATTTAACCATTTTCTTGTTATAAATAACATGTAATCCACCATAACTCAAGTGCCCATACTGTAGATGCCACAAGGTGGATTGATCAATGGCTATTGTCTTGAACACCACCATTGCACTGCTACACTTTGCATTCGAAAGGGAAAATTCTATTTTTTTCATATACATTGTTGCTTCCACCTTTATCATATGTATTGCATTATCCATTTTCAACAGGGATAATTTTAGTGGTGAATATTCGTAATATGGCAAAAATTTCATTTTAGGAAAATTTGAAAAGGTGAATTATTCGGAGTGGGTCGGTGTCCTGTTCGCCTAAAATATATAGTATATTTTTTTTGGGGGGTCGGCTTCACCTTCATTTGAAAAAATCAGACCTATAAAAACCTAGGTGATTCACCGGGTAGTATACCTCAACTAGCTTTCCAAGTTACCATCTTGTGAAATTTGAACTCGCATACCCTTAAGCACCGTAGATTTAGATTCTTGTTAGCTTGCTTGATTGTTCGTTGTGGAAACGCGACAGGACAATGTTGACGCGCGACAAAAGCAAAAGTTTGACACGCGCCAAGGGAATTTTTGACGCAACAAGAGCATTTTTGACGTGCGACAAAGGCAATGTTGACGTGTGACTTGGGCATAGCATAGTTGGCGCGCGAAAGGGAAGTGTTGACGCGTGATAGTATATTCAGACAGTGGACGCGCGACATTGAATAGGTTATTGACACGCGACAAGTGTAGAGTTGACACGTGGCAAAGAGTCCGATAAAGTGGACCAGTCGCTACTTGGTTCTTTTCTTTGACGCATGACTCTCTTCATAATAATGGAAGGTGCCAGTTCAAAGAATGCGAATAACCTAAAAGTAAGTAAGAAATCTCAGAAATCGCTCTTCAAGTATTTTGGAAAATCTACGGATACGATATTGAAAATACCAATCATATATTAGGCATCACAAAGAATCATAATACTTGATCGTGTGGAAGGTATTATTAAGGTGGACATGCATTCTGCACAGTATCAAAGTCAAACAAATGAAACCTACGATAATATGCCAGATCTTGAAGATATTGTTCCTGTTGGGGTGCAACTAGAAGTGCATCTAGATATCATAGATACAAACACTTAGAAAAATGGAAGACAGAAATCAAAATCAAACTCCGGTCCAAGAAAGAGGAAACCAGGTGATTGTGATATTGCTCAAAATTCTACTCAAAAAAGTAAAGCATTGAAAACGAACAAGAATATGTGGACCATTGGTAGGACATACAAGTTTGATTGGGCAGCTAAATTTCCATTTATTGAACCTATACAATCATCTAATTCTGAAGAGATCCCATCTGAATGTACATGTACAATATGTACGTGGAAATTGGGAAAGCAACAAAAAATGCAACTGAAGTTGGACACTATAGAAAAACATTGTGGAAAACAATATTTGACTGTAACGGGGGTAGATGGCCGAAAAAATCAAAACACATAGGTGGAAACTAAAAAGAATGCATGCATGTTAGATATATAGCAGAATATGAGGCGAGCATAAAAACACGTACATCTATTGGAAAAGGGAGGAACGATCACATCGCATATTGGTAAGATGAAAGAAACAAATCTACATGCAAAATTCATACAATTCTCTACTCTTTTCAAATACTAAAAAAAGGAAGAGTGATTTTGGATTTCCTCGATTTCAAAGTTTTGTATCAATTTAATGGAATGCTGAATGTACCTCAGTCTCATTGGTCTAAAAGTAGTGGATGGGAAATGGCAAAATGCCTCTCGATGATAGAGAAGGAAGATTTAAAAGAGAATGTAAAAAAGCAAACTTTATCTCTCTTTCAATTGATGAAGTGATAGCAGTCGACAACACCGCATGGGTATGTATCCACGTCTATACTTTAGAAAATCATATAAGGACACCTCATCTTGTTGGGTGTTATGAAAATGGTTGAAAACTGCAATGCCGAAAACCTACATAAAATAGTTGTTTCTCATTTGAAAGATGTTGCTGGAATGACTGATTATGAAATTGCTACGAAGTTGGTATACATTGGAGAAGATGGTGCATCTGTCATGCAGGGTCACCGAACAGGGCTATGTGTTAGATTACAAACAACAGTGGCCCCATATATGCTACTAATTCACTGTATGGCTCACAGAATGAATTTAGCGTATAAAATGGTAAGAAACCACGAAAACATTGCTAAATTAGAAGACCTTATACGAGAACTTCATGCCTATATGTCAAGTAGCCCAAAGTGATTTCTCGAGTTCCACAAATTTGCAATTGGAATTACAGATGGCAAAAACTTCAAGGATGTGGAGACTAGATGGATCTCTTTGTATGAACTGCGCATGTAGAGTTCGTGAGGAGTATCCTTCATTGGTTGGTTTCACGCACAAATACCGTCATGAAGTTGATAAGGCAAGGGACTTGTTGTTCCATTTAACCGATTTGGAGACATTGCTTACATTGGTTGGTATTCTTCCAATGTTAAAGGAGATCAATACATTGATGAAGCATGCACAGGCGATTAATCTATATTGTGGATTTTATACGGATGAGAAAAATGGTATGCCAAAGTCTTGATATATTGTACTTGTTCCCAAGATAGTTTTGATGCACTGTTTTGAGAATTGAAAGCTTTATTAGATCTTAAAAATCCCATCACCTTTTTGAGATTTAATATCCACGATCACCTCTACATCACTCATTAATGGAGGAAATACCACTACACATTTTGCAAAAACGCGTCAAGATATTATAGGATCGGAGCGAGAAGATGTTCCCATGACACGTAATTTGTTTGAGTCTCATTATAGTTGAAACAAGAATAAAGCTTAAAAAATTTTCAGAAACCTTGTCATCGTAAATTAGGAATGTTTCAAAGATAAAATTCTAGAAGCCATGGGTGTGATGAATCCTAATTTTTGGAATACTAAAGGTGGCCGTGCAGAATTTTCAAAAGCATTTCCATAAATCAATGGGTAAAATAATGGAACAATTTACAAATACTTGAGCTCAAGGGTATGGAAATCAAAGGTATATTGAATGCCGATTTATTAAAGTTTCATCAAAAATTTTGCAACAACAATGAGGAACCAATATAATAATTTAGATCAACCTTCTAAAAGTGGTGCTATTACAATGTTGTGGCGAGGAATCTATCAAAGTTATATCTTACAAGAAGATATCCATGAATATTTTAGATTATATGAGTTATGCCAAACAATGATTTTGGGGTCTCTGTGGAGGATGAAAGGGTTTTAGTGCATTGTCATTTATAAAATCAAAACAGAGAAAATAGGTTGGATAAAAATCTGAAAGTTGTATGAGGTGTTATGTTTCTCGATACTCCATCGAAACCTTTCCGTTTGACAGAGCAATTGTGCATTGGAATTCCCTTTGCGAAAGAAGAGGTGTGAATAATACAGCTACAAGTACAAATATTCCCAACCTTGAGAGTGTAATTGGCTCATCGTCACATTCTACAGAAGACAACATCGAGTTTGATGAAGCTATTGATAATGGATTGTTTCAACTTTAAATAGGTATCTTCTTTATCTTTATCTTTATCATTAAAGATGTTACAGGTCTATATATTTAAATTTATTTAACTACAATCTTTTTATAGGTCCTTCTCGGGACTGAAAATGTCAGGCAATTCACCCATCTATCTACTAATCCATTTCTCATGTTGGGTTTTCTTAAATTTTAAACACAGATCTAGCTCATTACTAGTGGCAGTGATGATTTCAACTTTAAGGAGGTATCTTTTTCCCCTTAATCTTATTGTTTGTTACTATTCATTTTTTTTAGCTCTGGTTATCATTAAAGATGTTATAGGTCTATGTATTTACATTTAGTTAAATACAATCTTTTTATTTTTTGAAAACGTGGGTTGACATCCATCCGAGGAAGCTATTACTTCTTGGGACTGACAATGTCAGGCAACTCACCCATCTATCTACTAATCCATTTTTTGTGTTGAATTTTTTTAAGACAAAGATCTAGCACATTACCGATGATGATTTCAATTTTGAATAGGTATCTTCTTGAACATAATCTTATTGTTTGTTACTTTACATTTTTTCAGCTCTTGTTATCATTAAAGATGTTACAGGTCTAATTCTATATATTTACATTTATTTAAAGATGTTGCTGGTCTATATATTTAAAGATGTTGCTGGCACTTCTCATGACTGACAATGTCAGGCAACTCACCCCTCTATCTACAATGTCAGGCAAAACAAAGATCTAGCACGTTACCGTTGATGATTTCACAGCAATCTATTACGCAAGAGGTAAGCTAAACCCTATCATATTTGCAATTATGATTAATTTCTTACCAGTGATGATTCTTTCTTGATTTCTTAAAATTATATTTAATTTATTTTTTATATGTGCAAAATCCTTTGATATATTTTTTTCATTGTGGGATAAACAATACATTATAAAATTTTAAATTTAAGTCCACATAAAATTCCTCATCATCCATATATATCATATCATCACCATATCATTATCATAATCCTGAGTCCTGACACTACAATTATTATTAACACAATTATTTATCTAATTTAAATTTATTAAAACAATTCATAATCATATCATTACAATTATATTCGTTCTAATCTCATATATATCCATTCTAATCATAAATGTCATCTATATCAATTATAACACATTCCATTTATTTATCATCTATATCCACATTAAATTGATCATCGTCCATATATATCATATCATTATCGTCATTCATCATCTTTCATCATCATCTATTATTAATTATCAATTATCATCATTCATCATCTACGTCCACATACAATTCATGACAATGCAAGTAAACAAGAAACATACATATAATTCACGATAATCACCATCTAATGCAATCAAAATTAATGATTCTATATAATTAAATTTAAATACCATACTCAATATTAGAAGTTTTCAAACTCAATATTTAAAGTTTCCCCAATAATAAAAGTTTCTAGTTTTCAACCCTCTTTTTCTTTATCCAATTGTACTCCTCTTCTCCCTTCCCCAACGGCTTCTTCCACTATGGTTGTACCCCTTTCCCCAACAAAGAGAAATAACCCCGAACTTATAAGATCTTCCGCAAAGACTGCCCGTCATTTTTAAAATTCTTTCTTCTTGATTTGTCGCATCTCCATGCGACAGCAAATTTGGATCAGCTGCTGCTTTAGCTTTGAATAATATGTCAGGGTCGAAACCATGCTCTTTAATTATCCGCTTTAGTGTATTGTTTTGTTTGTTAACCAAAACAATATTTTGCTTCAATTTTTTTGCTACGGATAAACTGCTCTTTGCTGTTTCCAAGTGAACTTGCAATACCTTCACCTGACTCTTCAAATTTTCATATTTCAATTGCACAAAAAGAGTAATGTCAATTCAAAATATTACTAAAAAATGAAAATTTCAAATTAACAAGAATGATTGTTTGAAAATAATAGTACTTACAACCACTCTATCTCTTTTGGCATTTGCAATTGCTACCAAATCCTTGTCCTTGGACCATTTGTTAAAATATGCCTGGGCCTCGGCACTAATATTTTCCAATTTGTTTAATGACTTATCTAAAATGTCATCTTTATAGTTGTTATTATACATGATAGTCCCACTTCTTACTCGGGTAAGTAAGGAATCCATCTTCGCAGTTGATTCTAGACTGCAGCGTATAAACTATCCCGTTGCCAATAATTTTCATAATGACTAATAATCTCATTGATAAGAACTTTAGCCCTTCTCTCCCATTCTATAAGCTGATTGATATGAGGAAGAATAAACTCACTGACATGGGATTGACAATCATAACCAATTAAGTTCTCCAAAGGAAAAGGTAAAGAATCTGTTCACTATCTGAATCTGATGAAGATGATCTTGCTAGAGAAGTATGGGGGCTTTCAGCAAGATCAACTGCTACTTGTTTCTGCCTTTGGGTGGGCTGATCCTATTTGTGAAAAAATTAATCAAGATTTAGATAAATAAATTTAAATCAAAATGTAATTCAAAATTGTAAAGCATATTTAAATTGAAGTATACCTGCTGGCCTTGAATCATCTCACGGGTATTGAAAAAACCAGTTGGGTCATTGTTATCAATGCCCAAATAATCTTCATCTAAATTTATATTGTTCAAAACTGATATGCCCGTTGCACTGGGCAAGCCACCAAGTGAGAGAGTTGGAATTCGAAAGGAGGAGGCAATGTTTAGTGTCCCACTAGGGGCCGGAGCAAGTGGCATGCGTTTACCAATGTTCTTTTTCACTGTTCCTCTGGTTGGCATTTTAAAAATTATTGGTTGAGTGGGTGTCGTTGCTGCGGTTTGATCGGGGATCGAATGTGCTGAAAAGTACAAGAAAAAAATGAAAAATAGGAAAACAATTCATAAAGTCAAAAACTATGAAATTAAACGTACTTTATCAAAAATTGTACCTTGTTGTCGAGGGGTTGTTTTTCTCGGTGCTAAGGTGGCCTTGTAGGAGTTGTACTCAGTGTTTGCTTCGTAAGATACGAATGCATGCGACTGTATGGAGTGAGTTGGGGAAGAAGGTTGAGTTTGTGAAACAAGTGTATGTTCCAAAGTCCCTGCAATTCATCAATATTAAATGTTGTCAATTCATTTGGTTAAAATTTAAATTGAAAAATAAATATGCAACTTTGGAATTTGTAAATAATATATGAGAAGGTATTACTTCTCTGGCATTTAACGAGTTCAAACTGTTGAGGGTTTGGAGAGGAGTGAGCTTCCATTTCAGATTGGGAGTCCCCCGAAGCCTCAGCGTGTTGTTGGCCTCTTCCTCTCGATAACGCCTTTTTTCGGGAAGGGCTTCAATAAATCTTCTCTGCAAAACATTAAAATTTAAGTTTTAATAACTGTGCACTGTAATGTCGAAAATTGAAATACAATTACAAACTAAATAGTTTATACCTATTGTTCTTCAAATGGAATTGACAACTTCATCAACTCCTCATCAGTGTAAGTAGGAATTTTTTTATCTTTTAAATTTAAAAGTGCCTCATAATAAAGGCCGAGGAGATAGTTTGTTGAATAAATGACAGGTTTTTCTAAAAGTTTTGAATTTGTTAGGTTAGTTCTTATTTTTTTAGATAGATATGTGCACCAATCAAATTTTTGTTTTGAGATAGTGGCAACAATGTATGCAATGGCCCAATTTGGTATATCTGCTTTGCGACCTACAAAACAATTCTAGATTGAAAATGAAATAATCAGTAGCAAAGAAAGTGGTGTGCAATTGATTGCGTATCCACACCACGCTTGGATTTATTAACATGGGCTACAAATGCGAAACAAAGTGAAAATTACTATAAATTTATAATAACAAATTGTATCGAGAATAAAAAAGAATAAAAATATGAATTAAAACAAATTATACTTACAATCAACATGGAAACCGAACGTTGATTCGAGAAATTTCTTGTCTTCTTCCGTGAGTGTTGCCTTGGTTGTAGAATAATTGGTAAATTTCGAACGGAAGGCCCATAAACCGATGGATTTCATTTGCTTCATCGAATGGAACATTCGGCCATCATTCGAGTCACATAAAAATTCCGTCCTCTCGAATTGTAGGATGACGAAGGTAATTCAAAATATCTAGATCTATTTCGAAATGGGGCATATTAACGAGCCCTGTAAATTCACACGCATCCATCAAATCTTTATATTCTGAAGACATCTTTAAAACAGTGTGGATGTGAGGGCATAAGGGATTCCTATAGATGATCTTGGCCATCGATTGAATTGGATTCTCTTCTTGATTTTTTTCCTGAACTTGCAGTTGGGAAGCATGTGAATTTGACATTATAGTTGTACTTGCATCTTTGACAACGATTAAGACCTACAAAAATTCAAGAGCGGAAGGTGAAAACAAGAAAATGGCCGGTTAAAGGGTATTTATAGGATAAATCAGCGTCAATGGCTTCAATTGATGCACACGTCAATGGTCTTAGCCGACGCACGTGTCAATAGTCCTAGGCCGACGCGCGTCCAATGGATCCAATTATCGCACGCCAATTTGTTTTGTTTACGCCCAATCGATATCGCTTGACGCGCGCCAATAAATCCTATTAACGCGTCAAGAGAGCCTATTAACGCATAGGCGATCCATTGACACGCTGATAAATTCGCATCCATTGACTCGTGTCGCTACACCTATTGATGCGTGTCAATGGATCCAATTGTCGCGCGTCAATGTATTTAGTTATCGCAGCGTCGATAGTGTCGGTCGACACGCATCAATAGGATTTATTGACGCACGCGTCAATAGGAGCCATGTGACGCGCATCATCCAAGACCATTAACGCCCATTACACGTGTCGAGTGATTATGGACATCTTGCCGCATGAAATGGAGCTAGAAAACCAGTGAAATTTTTGTTTTGGAATACTTTGTCAAATTCACCTTTCATAAAATAGTTCTGGGGATATTCACCGTATTTTCCACCTACAATTTTATAGAGGTATCTTAAAATGAACCTTGATTTTCAAAACTCACCTTATATCCATTTTGGACAAGTTTCCCAATTCTTAAAAGATTATACTTCAATCTTGGCACATAGAAAACATTATTGATATGCTTCTTGTCTTCTTGCTTGGATAGAAATGATGCTATGCCTTTTCCCATCATAGGAACCTTATTTTCTATTCCCATCTTCACTTCAGATCTGATTGCTTCATCTATATTATTAAACATTTCTTTATTTCCACACATATGATTGTTGCAAGCAATATCCAAATACCATACTTGCTTGTTTATTTTCTCAACTACATTGCAAGTTAAATATAAACTTCCATTCTTTTCATTCTTCTCGTGTTCATATTAATTTGCATTAGAGAATTTTTATGATTATGATTATGATTATGATTTCTCAAATCATATTATTTCTTCCTACACTCACTGGCATAATGCCCAAACTTTTTATAGTAATAGCATTGCACATTTGATTTGTCATACCTTTGTGAATAACCACCTATGAAAGTGTTATTGCTCCTTCCTCTTCCTCTTGCTTGTGGATCTTGATAGTGGTTGTGACTTCCACCTTATGGTTGGTTGTTAGATCTTCCTCTTCCTTTGTGGTATGCTTCTCTCCCCCTGCCTCTAATATTTCTATTTTTTAAAGGATTGTTCATTGGAGGAGATTTCTGATCTACTCATCCTCTATTCATGGGTTTGTAAAGAATCCATCATCTCATCAACATTCATTTTTTTTAAGTCCTTGATTGTTTTATTGCTACTGTAATTGGGTCAAGAATCTGATTAGAAGACTTCTCAATACCTTCTCTATGATCCTATGATCTTCAACAGACCCTAAACCTATCACCATTAGTCCTCATTTGGTTTACTTATGAAAGAGTTGACGGATTGTGGTGGAAATATGCACCACGATGAAGTTACACTCTGGTTCAATCGTAATGGCTCCAATGTAATCACAAGGAAGAATCAATCAATAACTGAATAACTTGCATAATAGAACAAAGCTTGCACATGTAGAGAAAAGATAGCGGAGTGTCTTGGCATGCTCATAAATGAATAGTGAAAGGGTACATATAGGGTGTTGAGTAACCCTAGTGCATGACTCAATAGCAAACCCTAAACCTAACCCTAAACCTAACCCATGTGAGATGACCCTCCATATGTGAGTGGAGGACACATAGGATAACTCACACCAACATCCCCCTTCATCGAAGTTGGGGTAGCGGCTATGATGAGTCGGACGATAAGACACATAGAAAAGAGAAGACACTCCTAAACAACTAAGAAAGATGTGTCAATGGGGCCCAACAACTAAAGGCCTGATAAGGTGCCCATATACAAACAACATCTTCCTAGAAGAAAGAAGAAGAAAAATGGGTCCCGGCATAAATCCTGATGAGGTACCCATGTACAAAAGAAGTCCCAAGTAGCGAAGGAAAACTAGTGGGAAAAACATCCACCATAAGAGAAAAAAATACTCTCTAATCTAAGAAAGATGCCAAAGATGGGTCTTGGCCATAGACTAGCCTGTAAAAGGTACCCATGTACAAAGGGGCAATCTCTCGGAAAGATGAAAAAGAGAGAAGATGAGGGAGATGAGATGGATGCGGAAGATGCCATGGATGGATCTGAACTCTGCAACTCTAAGAAGTCTCCCAGAAGAATGTCGATGATGAGATCCTCTGCCTCTAGACTGAAGAAGAGCCATCTGCACCATACTGTGTGTCTACCCTTAGGAAGGACATAAAATATGTGCTAGAAATATGCCCACTCCACAAAGGAAACTGAAGGCAGTAGCATGAAGAACTCTGAGTCTGGTCCACAAAAGTGTGACATAGGTCTAGCAAGCAAGTGCGAAGGAGCCGAGGGTAATGTCACGAGTGTATAACTGTCAGAGTATGAAGGGTGAACACCTATAGAAAGGATTTCCAACTGATGTGAAGGAAATAAAACATCCCCCATGATAGAAAATGGATCCACAAACAAGGGTGGATTAATGAAAGTCTCGAAAAAGTGGAAGTGGCAAGAGTCCCAGAAGGGGCACTCCCAACAACAGAGATGATGAACTCCTCTGAAATACCTGTAGATGGATGAAGAACCTATAGTACATCACAAGTGTACTATATAGGAGACTGCTCAATATCTGATGAGATGTGGGATGTGTCAATACTCTCTGGAATAGTGAGAGAAGGAGGAGAAGAGTCCTCTGTAGTACTCTCGACATCAGAACTAGGTGCACAATCCTCGTCATCAGAAGTAGAACCAAGCGAGTCTGTGATCAGTGGAACTATCATCACATGAAGAAATAGAGGAGACAATTGAATCAGAAGTAGAGGTGAAGAAAGAGTGGGGTCCAATGAAATCTAAGTGAGTATGTCTCATATCCGAAGTATCTCCAACTAAATCTCCAACACTTTGCAAAGTTTTCCTAGCCCAAAGAGGACTAGGAGAATCAAGCTCAGAGTCAGAAGATTCTTCACTCGAGTGAGAAGGGACATAGTCCTCATCATCACTACTGTCAGAATCGGAAGACTCAAAATTCTGAGAGTCATGAAGAGGAGCACACTCAACAACATCATCATCTAAGGAGTCAGAGTCCGAATCAGAGAGCTGAAGAACCTCAGTAGGTAGAGAAGTAGAAGTTGAATCAGAAGTAAAGTGGGAAAAGGTATACAACCATGAATGGTGATCTACCTTTCCCTCAGCCATTGTAGTGTCATCATTAAGCTCATGAATAATCACCGAGTTAGGACCAAATTCCACTCGCATTCCTTCACCAAGGTGAGTAATTTGGTAAACTGATAGGAGATTGGTAGAGAGATCAGGAACACTCAACACTTGGTTGAATGTTCCCCCATCTATCTCTACCGATCCACTACCGGAAACCGACACTTTCGTGTTATCACCCAACGTGATTTGGGACATATCACAAGGTTCGATGTTGGAGAACTCAACATGTGAAGAAGCCATGTGGTGCGAGGCACCGGAATCTATAATCCATGTCAATGAAGGAGCAACTTGAGCTACGAGGGCCTTTCCTTTCTTCTTATCAGATTTAGAACCTTTTGCAGTGGAAGACTCGGCCTTCGGAGCATTTTGTTTTATGGATTCAGGAACACTTATTTTATTCTTCTCAAGTAAATGAGATAAGTGATCAATCTATTTCCAAATAGTGGTGCTCGTCGTGACCAAACTTCTTGCAATAGGAACACAAATACCTATCTTTCTGTGCTCTAGGCTCAGAAGTCGAAGTGTTCGTGTTAATTTTAGTTTTGGTCTTGGTTTCTTTCTTAGGTTGATCCTTTTTCTCTATCTCATTATCAGTCTTCTTTTCCTTACTAGTACTTGCTACAAGGGCATGTGACTTGGACTTGAGAGACCCCATTTGAATGAGTTTGTCCTATTCTCGAATGAGTTGGGATGAAAAATAGTCAAAGGAGGGCATATTCCAATCCTTGCCCAAGGCAGCTTTTGTAGCGTAAAAAGTTGACACAAAGATAGAATATTCAGGACCTAACTTAGAGAGAATCGACAAGATCAGTTGAGAATATTTCTTCTCTACTTGACATTCCTTTAACAATGATCTAGTGTGGACAAAATTCGAGAAGAATGCTTATAGGTTTTCAAAATCACTAGGATTTAACCCTAGTAGTTCATTTTCTAACTCATGCGCTCTCATGTCATCGTGTTGTCCAAACATTTCATCTAACATTGTCCACACAGACTTAGGTGTTTTAGACAACTCAATGTGGAAGAGCAAGTTGGGAGAAACGGACATGCAAAGAAGACCTAAAGCTTCATCACTGCAGTTTAACCACTTAGATTTTTCAGTTCGTCATTTGGTTCGGTCTCGAGCCTCATGGTGATGCGGAATAACCCTTTACCCCTTAGTTTCATTATTATTTTTGATCTCCATTCGAAAAAGTTGAACAGTGTAAGCAAAGGAATTGAAAGTGCATCCATAGTGAAGAGAGAAAGAAGAAATGTAGAAAATAAACACAACCACCCAGGACAATATAACAACCCCCTGCTTTCGGCACTTTATAGTTTAGTGCGTTGATTACAATCGGGTCCATGCGTGTGGTTTGAAACACTTGGTAACTCGTCTTGCAATCAAAGCATAATAACGTGCAAGAGAGGGATACCACAATAGTGTGTTGTGGAGCGCAGCAAATAGGACACCGTAAACAAGCACAAAGCAAAAACAAGGAAGGAGGCAAAAGCAACTCCTGGTTGTGAGAAAAAGCATCTCACATCATAAAGAATACCCCCTTGCTGCAGACTGTGGCGGACGCGCTCACTAGTCACAAGCAATAATAAGGGTAAAATACAATTTTTTGAATAAGGATTCAAAAGGAATCCCGATGATCTTCAGAAGGTTGAAAATGCTCTTGGAAGACAAAAGTAGGCCCAGAATGTCGCTACACACTTGAACGCACAATTAGAGAAAAATTGACAATAACGTGTAATAAAGTATCGTTCGGAAACGTCCAGGTTAGCTAAATTTAGAGCAGTTTAGGACAAAAATGAGTATAACGTTATTTTAAATGCCGATAATTAATACTTTACTAATCGTGAATTATAATTGCAAATAAATTTAATTAATTACGAGTAATTAATATCTAATTAAAAAACTTAATTAAATATGATTAATTAATATCTAATTAAATTAAATATTAAAAAAAAAATACTTTCCTCTTTTTTTTTAAAGACAATTTTAAATTAAAGAAATCTAACTAAAAAAATTTTAGAAAGAAATAATTTTAAAAAGCTTTTTTGAATTTAGAAAGAAATTTAAAAAATACGAACCATACTTTTTTTTAAAAGCTTTTTGTTTGTTTTTAAATTTAGAAGGAAATATTAAAAAAACTTTTGAGATTTTAACAAAAAAAAGTATGATTTAAAAAATACGTACCAAAAACTTTGAAAAAACTTTCCAAAAAAGACAAAACTCAAAAATGCGTGAAAAGGAACTTACCTTTTTGTTTGACCACGCATTATTTTTTTTTTGTTTGAGAAAACGCAGGTTGGGAAGGGAGGAGGGACGGAGGAGGGAGGAGGCCACGGCACGCAAGTAGGAGCACAGGTGTGGGAGGAGCGGCCAGCAGAAGGTGGTTAGCGCTGCCAAGCCAGCCACGAGGCGTGGGGACAGGTGAACCACGAGGAGTGCAGCAGGGACCACGAACCATGAGGAGTCCAGCAATCCAACAAATGTGCAGTCCAGCAACTTCAAAAAAAAACCACGAACCAGAAAAACGTGCACGCAATCCAACAGCTCAAAACACCCTAAAAAAAGAGGCGAACACACCCAAACGAACAGAGCAAAGCCTCAAATCATGAGTTTTGTGAATCTCTGCAAAACCATGCAGAAAACATAGAGCACAGAGAGAAACAAAACCAATTTTTAAAAAAAAATCACATGTAGTTCAAAAATTTATTAAAAAACTAGAAGAAAATACCCTCTATTTTTAACTGATATGCTAGATTTAGCTGCAGTTAGCTAAAAGTAGTTGTAAAAACTTGAAAAATTGAGAAGATCTGCACATGCACGAAGAACAAGCAAACCAAAAACTTTCCAAGAGCAAGAATGTTAGATACGTTAGCAAGGAAAAACCAGAAAATAATGATCGAAAACTTGCACGAGGAGTTAAAAAATGAAAAAAACAAGAGTAATCACAACTCAAAAAAATGCGTGTGCGCATTTACCTATCTCACTACGATACCATGAAAGAGTTGATGAATCATATTGAAACTATGCACCATGATGAAGTTACACTCTTGTTCAATCATAATGGCTCTAATGTAATCACAAGGAAGAATCGATCAATAACTGAATAACTTGCATAACAAAACAAAGCTTGCACATGTAGAGAAAAGACAATGTGGAGTGTCTTGGCATGCTCATAAATGAATAGTGAAAGGGTACATATAGGGTGTTGAGTAACCCTAGTGCATGACTCAATGGCAAACCCTAAACCTAACCCATGTGAGATGACCCTCCATATGTGAGTGGAGGACACATAGGATAACTCACACCAATAGTATGCTTCTCTCCCCCTGCCTCTAATATTTCTATTTTTTTAAAGGATTGTTCATTGGAGGATATTTCTGATCTACTCATCCTCTATTCATGGGTTTGTAAAGAATCCATCAGCTCATCAACAATCATTTGTTTTAATTCCTTAGAATATTTTATTGCTTTCTTGTAATTGGGTCAAATCTAATTTGAAGATTTCTCAATACCTTCTCTATGATCCTATGATCTTCAACAGTATCACCATTAGTCCTCATCTGGTTTACTATGGTCATTTTCCTTGTAAATAATTCATCTACAGAATCTAATTCTTTCATGAGAAGAGTTTCAAACTCTCTCCTCAACATTTGCAATCTGACTACCTACACCTTTTAACTTCCTTGATAAGCATTGTGCAAGGTTTCCCAAGATTTCTTTGAATTTCTAGTTCTTTCTATCCTTGAAATACTAAATCGGTGACTAAATTATGGATGTAGCTCAAAGCTTTTCCATCCTTTCTTTTATTCTCCTTCAATGAATTTTTATGTACTTGTGTGAATGCATTTAATGTATCTTGTTCGTCTAGCTATGTATATTCAGCTTCAACTAATTCAAATAGCTCTTGAGAAGAGAATATTGTCTTCATTTTAATACACCAAATATCTTAATTTTTTTCATCAAATATTGGGGTTGTTTTGAAAATTTTCTGCTATTAGAAGCCATTGCTGAACTCAACCTAGAAAATAAAAAACTCAAACCCAAAAAATATTGATTTTTTTCTCGATACTAGTTTTTTGGCAAAATTCAGTGCCAAATACAACCAACACAAGGGGAAAAAACAAAAAAAATAAAACACACACAAAATTATGTATTATAATCGATTTATAAATCTTTTACAATCTTAGATATGCAACTCTATCTTCCTTCTATTAAAAAAAAAATTAATGTACTGCTACACTCTATATGTTATTTTATGAATATTCCCTTTTCATTGGAGTTTCCTTTCCTATATTTTTCTTCCTTCTTCATTGAGCTACTAGTCTCTTCTCTAGGTATTTTTCTCCCTTTAATTTTCTTAGTGATGTTAGATGAATATAATAATAATTCTCCTCAAAATCCCCTTTATAAATGTCTCTATATATAAAAATATACTCCTTTGCTACTTAAAATTATGCCCCAAAAATGGAACCGAACATATATAAAATCCCATATAAATAAAAAAATATATGTATTAAATAATATTATGGGGCCCAATAATATATTCTAAAATAAAAAAGGTAGACCTATAATAAATCCACGGAGCTTCATGTCCACGGAAATTGAAACGCTTTTCTGCAGAGACTGGACCTAAAATATAGTCCAAAAAATTCATGTCCATCCAAAAAGGGGCATACCTGAATAAAAATGAGACTACATAGCTAGGAGGGGAAATAAAAAAATTTCACAAAGTTTCACGTGGATAGAGGTTGGCGGTGGTGAAGATTTTAACGGCCAAAATATTTCAACGACCAAAGACATAATGGCCTATTATCAAGGTAGTTGGTGGTGGTTGGGGGCGGAAAAATTAGTTTGAATGTGGTGTGAGGCTCAAGATTACTAAGCCGCAATTAATTCTGACATACTTGTGGTGAGTGTTCCTCAGTGGAATGATCAAACAACTACTTCTAAATATATTGAAGATGTGTGGAAGACTGGGATAAGATTTAATAAGTGCATGAAAGACAATTTGATTGTGAGGGAGGAGGTGGAAAAATCTATCGGAAAGTTATGGAAAGTGAACTTGGCGGTGAAGTGAGGAAGAATGTGATGCAACGTAAGACATTAGCTAAGAAAGTAGTGGTGAAAGGGGGATCCTCCAATAAGAATATTGAGGATTTTGTTATAGAGGTCATTTAAAAAATTTGAAAACATCATCAATATTTATTATTTGAACAACACAAGTTTAAATATCTCCTCTACATATGGAATTTCATTGTAATTTAGAAGTTTATTTGTATTCTAAATTTTACTCGAATAAACAATGTTATACCATTGATTTCCAAATAATATATTCAAAATTAGATGAGATCAATGTTTCAAAACTCAATAAATTGTTAGGGTTACAATTTGAAGCTTTTTACAATTCGGGCCTAGCCAACTTAGTATTCTCAAGAAACATTCATGAGGATTTAGTTATATTTTCATCAAATTAAATATTTTTGGATGCTCTTGTGAGATTTGATCTAGTTTTTGCAATATTATTTTAATTCATATGACTCTTTAATTTTTCATGAGATTCATGTATTGAAATGCCCACATTTTGAACACCAAAATACCACAGAGAAAATAATTGGAATATATTTTTGACTTTAATTACATGTTACAAAATGCCACATTCGATCCAAAAAGAGAAACTAGACATCACGTAGGACACTTACATAAACATGAACCCACTCATACAATAGAATAACATAGGGTACACATCGGTGTCTTACTCAAACGATGTAAACCAGACAATGACCCATATACGATAAAGAAACACACGATAGGCATACTCCATGACATGGCATTTTCGGGGTTTATATATTCATTACATTTAGGTTTCCATTGTATAGCCTTATAGTTTTCAATAGGATTAAACACATAAGGTTTAAAATTTCCTATTTTTCAAACTCGAATTACTTTATTTTATGGACCATTAGTATTTAACGAGAGAATGTATGGTTGGTTACTTTCTCTAATTCCATTAGTTATCCATAGCTCATTTGTTAAAAATATTCATTTTATTCAACTATGAGTCTCCTAGTATTCAATCCCTATATTAAAGCTTTGTTTCTCAAAAATTGCTTAGTTGACTATAATTGTATAAAGAATGTGGGATCCTTTATTTCTTTATAACTAGGCTACATGGTTTTGTTTAACATTTCACCTATAGAGGTTCCTTTAGAATTTACTTGTTTCTCTTATGGAAATAACTTTATATATCTTGATTGTGAAGAAGAATGTATATACACACGTGTACCTTCTAATATTTGACTTAAGGATTTGTTAGAAAGGTCAGTGTTTACTTGGTTTGGAAAAATGCTCTTATTACAAGGAGGAAAATTCACAAGAAGAAAAAGGAAGGTTACTAGATCAATAGAAAACCTATCTCGAGTTCATTTCATAGCATTGTTTAATACTAACAATACACTTTTTTCATCTTCTAGTTATTACAACCAACTACGTAGGTTAACTAATTAAGATGTATCATTCTTGATTCACAATCCATTGCTCCTATTAGGAATTCATATTTTCACAATCATATTGCTCATGAAAGAGCACATTACACCAATGTTCCCCTTGTAGATATTTTTCCTTAAATCCAAGTCACGAATTTCACATTTCAAACTACTTTCATTTCATCATCTTAAGGGTTCACTCTCAGTAGCAACGAGTTAATTACATGTTTCGACCATAGATTCTACTTCCTGAGTGATCCTAGATTTAATATATTCCTAACTACACCAAGAGATCTACTAAATTTTACAAGTCAACCTAGAGTACAATTTCATTAACTCACACGACCTTTGCTACAACCAAAGATATATCAATCTCAAGTCTACATTTCATTATTTCTAGCATTATTTTTTATTCGTATTTAAGAAAAAAAAGCATGTGATCATGCATCATATATAGGTTTTCGATTTATTAGGTCCTTCTATTAGTCGTGGTCCTCTACTTTATTACATTCATTTTATGATCTCATTTTTAGTTAGTTTTGACATCGCTCAAAGGTGTACAATTTTCCTATCGATCATTCCATAGATAAATCTTATTTACCCTTTTTTATTAACTACATTTGCGTGATTACTTTGGTCCTCTATAACATAATTTTAGAACAAGGAAATAACTTTGTCCTTTAGAATCAATGACATCTTTTGTGTTTGGATTGAACCAATAACCACAAGCTAGCACAAAGTTGTCGGATATTGAATAGAAACATGAAAGTCCCCAACGTGAGCTATCCCACTTTATTTGATTAAGTGAGAAATAGGGGTAGGATTCTAGCGTGTTTCCAAAGAAGAAATATGTTCGTGCCCTTTATAATGGATCTTCATGATAGTAAAAAATTGAACAATTAGCCGGACAAAGTGGGAAGTAGGGCAAGAACAACAATTGCTTCTAAAATTCTGCAGCAAGCTTCTTGAGTCTTTGAATTTCAGCTTTCAGGTGAACTGTGACTACTTCTGAAACCAAAATGCACTTGGGATTTTGAAAAAAACTAGAAAATGCTCTGCCATGGCTACAAATAGTGGAGAGGGTGAACGAAATGGAAAATGGAAGCCAATTATGAGAAGTATGGTAAAACATCTAGTTGCCCTATGTATTTATACACATTCTATTTTGAATAGGTTAGAAGAGTGCATTGAATGTGAAAATTAATGCATTGCGGGGACGGATAAACTTTAGACACAATACATTGACTTGAGACTATGGAATGCGGATATGGTGGAAGATTTGAGCACAACTAGCCCGTGTGACATTGGGACACTTGGGATGTGAAAAATCCAAAATACCCACAATATGAAGGAGGTTCTGTGTATGATGTGGAAAATGTGGGTTTGCGGGTTACAAGTGGCCCGAAGCACTTGGGACACATGGGACATGGAAAGCCAAAATTCCCACAATGCACTCAAATCGGGTAAGTCGAAAAAATTTTGCACAATAAACCCTTGGGACATTGGGATGCAAGTTCTCCTCAAACCAAAATACTCATAGTGCAAAGAGAACTTAGTTCATTTCGGGAATACGGAAGTTCGGGAATAGAGGATCCAATGGAAAATTGGACACGTGTAGAAAAAAACCTAAAATACCCACAAATGTGCAAAAGAAAGCCTCAAATTTTCTAATTGTTGAAATTTCATCCTTTGACATTATACTTCACAAAGGAAAACAAAACTTGACAATGATTAATCTCATCAAAAAATTTAAAAAGTCTCTCAAAAAACACAAAATTTTTGAAGGGGTGACAACAACTGGCACTTTCTAGGGAGGAACTATCTTGACACAAGAAAAGGACAAATGTAGACAAAGGACCCTAGAATATCTAGTTTCAAGGAAGTGCAAATCCATTGGGCAATAGAGTCAAGAATAGAGAAATACAAAAATTACAACATAGGCAAACAAAAACACAAAAAAAAGACCAAAAATGGGGACTATACAAGACTATACAAAGGACTGCCTAATCACCTAGGACTGAAACAACTTCAAATATTTCCCACTATATGGAAATGGAAGAGAGGTTCCATCCATATAGCTCAAATAAAATTAATTTTCACTAGCAAAGTGTCTAATTTTGAAAGGACCCAGCCAGAGAGAATCAAACTTACCATGACTTCCTCGAGGTTCTCACCTCTTTCCCAGAGTAGGACAATGTCTCCAACCTGAAATTCCTGGATATAGATTTCTTATCAAATAGTTGTTTCACCTTTTGCTGGTGTGCAACAATTCTTTCCACCACCTACAACTTGTCTTCATCCAACTTCTGCAAGTACATGATTCTTTTCTCCAAGGCACTTGGTGAAATTTGAATCCTCAATAGCTTTCATTAATTGTAAGGCTAGCAGTTCCACTTGTCACTGCAATTAACTGAGCTTCTGTCCCATACACCACCTAAAATGGAGACATCCCAATTGCTCTTTTAGGAGTGATCCTATCTTCCCAAAGGGCATCATAAATATTTTTGTGCCAATTCCTCTTAGATTCATTCACAAGCTTTCAATGATAGTCACCAAGTTTTTATTTTTGATTCTTCCTATCCATTCCCTTGTGGGTAATAATCAAGGAATATGTAAGGGAAATCCCATATCCATAGTAGAATTCCATCAATTCATAAGAAGAGAAATTAGGGGCATTGTCGGTGACAATTTTGTTCGGTACTCCAAACTTGATCAAGATGTTCTCCTTAATAAAATTGCATACCACTTCAGAGTTGTAATTTTTACCAGAATGGCTTCTACCCACTTCGTAAAGTAGTCAATAGCATTCAAAACATGAGTATGCCCAGCACTTGAGTTGGGATTGAGATTTCCTACAAAATCTAGCCCCACTATTTAAAGGGCTCTTCAATTACTACTTGGTTTGAGTGGTAAGGTGGCTAGTTTGGGTCTACTAACAAAAGTTTGACATGCTTCACATTTTGTGACCCACTTTGTTGCATCCTTGAATAAGGTTGGCCAATAGTATCCTACACACAAGATTTTATGAGTAGTCATAGCAGATGAAAAATTTCCACCACAAGCTTGATCATGAAATGCCCTGAGCAACCTCTTTTGTTGTTCTTTATCCACACATATCAAAGAAACCTTCCATCAATCCCTCTCTTGAACAATGAGTTGTCCCAGAGTACATATTGTGCATATCTTAGTTTAACAAATCTCTTCTCCTTAGCATTCAGATGGGATGGACATTCTCCATATGTTAGATAGTGAGCAATATCTGCATACCACTCATCAGTTGAACTAAGGAAAAAGGATAGTGGGGATATCAACATCTTCTTCTTTTGAGATATCACCTTTGGCACTTTTAGCAATCATTTCACAGAGACCCTTGCCTCATACTAGTTTGGTTGGCCTAATATCCAAATCATACTCTTGTACCTTTTCCACCCAATTTCCCCTTTTAGTCCCAAATTCTTGTTGTGTGAGAATTGACTTAATAGTTGTATCAGGTACAAAGAAAATAGAGTGAGAATTGAGGATATAGAAGCATAATTGTTTGACTACCTTAACTACAAAAAAATCATGCTTCTCTATTTGTGTATATTTCAATTTGTGAGCTTTCAAAACATAACTCATGAAAGCAATGGGAAGCTCACATCCTTCAGGATTCTTCTGTATCAAAATGGCTGCCAAAGTATTCTCAGTGGCATAGAAATAGATTATGAAATCCTTTTCAAAGTCTGACAGAAAAATAGGTGTTCTAGCAATAGCTCTTTTGATATTTTCAAAAGATTCCTTCCCTTCTGGTGTCCAACAAAAGGATTATTTTCCTTTCATCATTTGAGCTATACTCATAGTTAATTCTACAAAATCAGATAAATCTTCTTAGAAAGTTTATTTTTCCAAAGAAAGAATGCACACCTTTTTTTCTTGTAGGGAGGGGAATCTTCTGAATATCTTGGACTCTCTCTAGGTCTATCTTGGTCCCTTCTTTGGAAACAATATGTCCAAGCAATTTTCCCTCCGTAACACCAAAGATAAACTTATTTGGATTTAGGGATATCCCATGCTTCCTGCACTTCTGGAGAACAACCTCAAGATGTTGGAAATGATCCTCCCTCTTCTTGGAGAAAACAATCAAGTCATCAAGATATATTACAATGCACTTTCCCTTTAAATCACCAAAATCCAAATCCATTTCCCTCTAAAAAGTGGCACCAACATTGATGAGACCAAACGACATCCTTCTATATGCAAAAAGTACCCCAGGGAGTTGTGAAAGTTGTCTTGTGTTGATCGGACATCTACTTCAATCTGATTATACCCTAGAAACCATCCAACATAGATAACATCTCTGAGCCAGTGACAACTTGCAAGATTTGATCCATCATGGGGAGTGGGTAGTTATCCTTGAGGAAGCCTGGTTTAAGTTTCAAAATCCACACAAATACGGATCTCTCCACTCTTCTTCCTTACATGCACAATGTTGGCTATCTAGCCGAATGATGAATAGGGAAAATTATTTTGCATTAAAAACTTTTGAATATCTGGTGAATGGTATCTACAATTTTGGGATTGTATTGCCTTTTATTTTTTCTAAAAGGCTTAATTCCTAGCTTTAGAGGAATGTAGTGTTGCATTTCCCTTGGTTTGAAGGACTTTAAATCATCATATGAATAAGCCAACACATCAACATATTTTTTAACAATTCAATCATTACTATTCTTTTCTTCTCGAGTGTAACATTTACCAATATTAACAAGCTTAGGCTCTTCTTCACTTCCAATGTTAACTTTCTCATGCTCTGTTGATTGATGAGATCCATGTGATACCTTTGACTTGATATACCTATCATGTTTTCAAAAATCCTCCAGCTTACTAGTCCTCTAGGTATCTTGTTACCTTTCAATCTTATGTAACCATCCTTATCAGATTATTCTTCGACTCCTTCTTCAAGTATAGAAGATGGTATGGACTCATGAGGAGTACAACCTCACTTCCTTCAAAATACAGTTGGCTGAAGTTGTCCTTAAGCTCAAGAAAAGAAAGCAAATGTTGATCATCATTGAATACCTACCAATTATTGACATTATCCATGGCACACTTGGTTTGTGTATCATCTCGATTGTAAACTTCTCTTGAGAAAAGTCAGGGTGAGGGATCAATAAGGACCTTCATACAACTAAGGCATCAGCTCTAGTGTTCTTTTCTCTAGGTACAACTTCAATGGAAAAGGCATCCAATAACTCAATTGAATCCCATACCAATATTTATGTAATGCTTTAGCCTTTTATTTTTACCTAAAACCCCTCTGACTTGTTTGACAATGAGTTCCACATCTCCTCATGCACAAAGGTTCTTTATTCCCATTTCTCTTGCCATTTCAAACCTAAAAGAAGAGCTTCATATTCCATTGTATTATTTGTATTTTCAAATTATAGCTTATAAGAGAAAGGGTAAGACTTCTTCTCAAGAGAAAATAGAACTATGCCTACTCCAGAACTAGTTGAAGAACAACTACCATCAAATTCAAGAATCCAAACACCATTAGGATCATCTATCACACCCTTGGGATCCTTCATCTCATCTTCTGACATGATCATGTAATTACCATGACCAATGTCTTCATAGAGAATTTGTGCTTTAGGGTCATCTGTTTTCTACACAATATACTTAGTTTTCTTTCAGGTAACAACTTCTTCATCTTTCCATTAACGGGATGAGAGCATGTGACCAATCCATTTGAATTTCTCCTCCCACTTCTTTACAAAATTTCTACTTAACAACATACCATAGGATGGAGGAATATCTACTACTAAAATGGTAGCTTTGACCCTTTTCTCTGGGAAAGCAAAGAAAAAGCTACTTGTGCATCCTTGATCCTTCCTATAAGTGGCACCTCCTTACTTTCCATAGAATAACATGAACCAAACATGTGTGTCAAATTCAAGCCTAAAGCATGAGAAACTTTAGTAGGCATCACATTGTTTGATGCTCTGAATCAATAACACAATTACTAAGCCTATGACCAGTTATAAGTAGTGTGACATAGAAGGGCTCAATATTTTCAGTTGTAGAAGGTGTTGCAACCATCAAATTTTTTTGAGGTGATGAGGTGGGAGTAGGCAATAGGCCTTTGGAAGTAGTAGATGATGAGTTAGGTTTGGATTTGAAAACTTGACTACCTGGGAAAAGGCATCAAGGGTGAGTTTGATAGAATTCAGCTTCAGAAATTTGAATCTTGGTTTTCTTGATGTGATCAATTATGTCAAAATATCTAGAGGTAGATGGGGCATCTACACTAGAAGAGGTGGAATCCTTAGGCTTATCATTTTTGGTGGTTGAGGTTGTTTTGGACACAGAGGTTGAAGTTATATTATCTTTAGGTGCAAAAGACAAAAGAGGAAGAATTGTTACTTACCTTTTGAGTGGAAGTGTAGGGATAGGGCTCCTCTTTTAGAAACAAATGGAATAGTGATAAAACCTCTTTGGATTTCTTTGTAGGTTGGGTCACCTCCTTATTTTTTTCATCTGTTCTCTGGTCATAACAACATATGATTCATTGTTCATATCAATCACTACTTCATCATAATTATCTTCATCATCATCAACCCCTTCAGTGGTAAGGAAATTAACTTGAGAATCACTTGCTTCTTCTAGAGCCTCTTCTACTTCTTCCTCAGCTCCTCATACTCTTCAGCCTCTACTTCATCTTCAGGCTCTTGAACCTCACATGTTGCATTGAATGGAACCTTAAGAGGAGGTGCTTCAATTGCTAGTTTTGGGCTGAGTAGAAGGAAAATGATTTTGGGGTTGAAAATTTCTCCTTGGAATATCTTTATAAGGAGTATTTTGAGCCAATTGCTTCTTGATTGCTATAAGATCATTCACCAATTTTTGTACCAGTTGATCAAGAATTGGTTCCTGAAGAAGAAGCTTTAGCTTTAGGAGGTTCCTTTTTTAATTTTCCAGACATTATGAGATCATCTTTGACACTTATGGCCAAGCGTTGATCATCATCCAAAGTGGAAAGATTATCCCTTCTCAATGTAGCTTACCTCTGGACAATTGTGCATTCAGAAGAAACATTTCTGAATTTGATCCACAGGATGAGTGGCTACTAGAATTTTATTCACCAGTTTGTTAAATCTTCCACAAACTCTCACATGGGATCATATGGTTCTTTCTTTATTTGAGAAATTTGGGCAAGGAGAGCATGCACATCCTCAACAGGTTTGAACCATTTTCAAATTGAGTCCTCATGGTATCCCAGTTAGTGATAGCACTAGCCCGGAGATGATAGAACTAGTTTGCAACATTTTCCTGGAGTGTTTCTATAAAGATCATTGACAGAGACATATTCATGCTCGAATCTATGATAACTCCACAAGCCACGATGAATGAACAATGTGTTCATCTCGGGTGCACCTTCCCATCTCCTCTGAATCTAGGAAAATTATTTCTATTCCCTTTTGGGAGATCATGCAATGGTTGAGCAAGAGCCAAAGGTCCAACCCATTGTCCCCAAGGTAGAGGTGTTTCCATTCTTGGAAAAATGGTTTGTAAAGGGACTGCAACTCTAGCCAACACCAAATCTTGGATGCTAGGGCTTGATTGTGTTTGAAAATCAACATTCTCTGTAACTCTATCCTTAGCAGGAGAAGTTATAATGGATCTTGTTCTTATATTCCTTCTTTCTAGAGTCTAATGAAGCCTTGTTGTTCAAGTAATTGAAAATCTGGATCTTCAATACCATGTGCTCTCTAGCCTCATGTGTATCATATATCCTCTAGTGTGTTGTTGTTGTTGGTCTGATTGAAGTTTTTTTTTGGTGGGATGCATAAAATGTGCCCCATGGTGGGTGCCAAAAACTATTGGTTGTAAAATCTTGAACAAACAACGAGTTGAGGAAAAACCCTCCTCTTTATGGGAGAGGTTCCCTTATTGAACACATCAAATAAACAAGCAAATCTACTTATTTACAAATGTACAAACTATCAATATTTCAATGAGGATTTTGATGCTTTAGATGTCTTCATCTCATAATATTTTCAATACAAAAGAAAAGAATATAGAAGAATTAATAGCTCAGGAATGAAGAAAGCAACACTTTCATATATATAGATCTCAGAGTAATACCTTACTTATGCATGCATGAGTAATAAATCTTGAATCATACACATTTGAATACATGACATATATGCAATAGACACAAATTTCTAAGCATAACATCAACTGAAAGACACAAAGTTTCTTATTCAAATATATATATAACCACATGAATCAAATAGAGAGAGAAAAATGAGAACAGAACACAAGAAAGGATGAGAGTAGAACTTCTTCTGTATTACTTTCCAATTCAGTATCCTTACATCAAAACATCAAAATCCAATCCTTTCAAAAGACAACAGGATCCCCTTAAATAACCTCTAAGCAGGTTACAAAATATTCTTTTTAGTTTCTTTTTTTAATCCAAGGATTAATATCCAATTAAGCCTTATAACATCAAGTTGTCTTTTACTTCAATATTACATGACTAAACAAGAAATAGTCACCTTAACTAGATACATTGATTAAAAGAAAAGATTAAGAACTCGGGGTTGGAACATTTGAAGGAGTGGTTGTGAAACTCTTTGATTTGAGCACTTGATTTCTAAATCTTTTCAATGCCTCAGCTATGTCCATGCCTCGAGGATAGTGGTATTTGCAGTCACGTGAGTCTAGCTTCCTAAACACTTCTCCATTTCCTTCCCAAATTCTACATTCTCTAGAAATTCCATATTGGCCTTAGTGATGGCTGCTTGAAGTGTACATATCTCCCTCATTTTATCCTTGGACATAGTATCTTGTTTAAAAAAATTCTTTAACAAATGTTCTAAATTGGGACTTGATCTCTTGAACTATGAATCTGTCACCAAAATTTTCTTTGAGGAGTTGGTTGTGAATATCTTGAAAGGCATATATAACACATGATTTAAAATCTTCACCTTTTTACAACATATTCTTGAGTTCACCAATGGCTTCTTCAAGGACTTTTATTTTCCAATCAATGTTGAATACCCACTACTTAGATAGATTAAATTTTGCCTCATCAAATACTTTATTTTCCAAAAGAACTTGTACATCTGTGTCACTCATCATCCAGAGATCTTGAATGCATTCACTCCACAATTTCAATTCTCTCTCTAAACCACTTGAGTTTTGTAGTGAACATCAGGTTTATCACACTAACTCTATCATATGACTTGTATGCTTCTTTGATGAAGTTTAATCCTATGATTATCATATCATAAACCAATCCTTCCATTGACTTCACATAAGTAGCGTCATTATGGATGTCTTTGATAACTTACACTTCATCATCGAGTTAGACAAATCTCTTTGGAAATAAGAACATACTGACATTTTGCTCAAGTAAATAAGTTGAATGTAGATCAAACAGAAAATTTTACTTTTACACATTTCCTTTCCCTACCAACCTTCGGTGATGAGCTTGCGTCTCTTACTAGTGACGTAGGGTTGGGAAAGGATGGGAATGCCCTTACTCACCTGTGCCTTGTCCATGGTGATAAGCCCATGCTTCTTACTAGTAGCATGGGGCAAGGTGTAGGGGGTCCTCTTGACAAAGAAACGTTGAAGGTCATAAGCAAATAGTTCAAATAAACCTTTGAAATCTTGAGTCAAAAATAAATGAATCAAATGTCCAAAATTCCAAGAGAATTCAAAACCCTCAAAACTAGATTTTTTCAACCAAGTGGCCATCTACGAATCTAAGTCTAGATAAAATGCAAAGCAAGTCGCATTCTAAACTATGGAGTCACTTGAGTAGGGTAGGTTTGTAGCATCCTAATTTGGTTCCACCAACTCTTTGTCTATCTCCCATCATTTCCATTTCAACACACCTCATAGCTTGTGCCCTTTCTAGCTCTCGGTGGTGAGCCCTCGCATCTTACTAGTTACGTGGAGTTAGGAGTGGGGCAAGTGCATCTAC
Organism: Taxus wallichiana var. yunnanensis; assembly: GCA_018340775.1. Taxonomy (NCBI): domain Eukaryota; kingdom Viridiplantae; phylum Streptophyta; class Pinopsida; order Cupressales; family Taxaceae; genus Taxus; species Taxus wallichiana. The sequence goes on from CM031243.1 coordinate 544,372,552, forward strand.
TCATCATACCAGTTCGTCATTACATTTTGTCAAAACAATATGAAGTACCAAAAATTTCTTATGAAAGCTAAAGTTCAAGATCACAAGTTCATTTGCATCATCATACATTAGCATCATGAAATACAAAAAAAGAAAGCATTTGTGTCATCTGTTCTCCATTGCATACATTCTAAAAAGCATATAAAAACAAGAATTCTAATAAGCATCTAGTATACATGTGGAAATGAATCACAAAATCCTAGACACCAAGAGTCTGATCCAAAAAGAAGTATATATATATAATCAAGTTTTATGTACAATGCCATCATGCACTAGGCATGGTCAAAACACTCAATGAGCCCGGAAAATACAAAATGATCATATAAACAATCTAGCAAGAGTCACTACAAAAAGAGCCAAGTGGCCTCTCAACCCCTATGAGATCCCTCAAAAGGCACACGACCACGTCTAGGACTCACACACCCGTAACTCTAAGTGCACCGAGGGTTCACGGTCCCCAAATGGTAGTTGTAGCCTCGCTATGAGAGTAGCTCCTCATTAGGCGCTCTGCAGTCCTATACTCGGCTAACTCGATACGGAGGGAAGTCACCATCTTGGCCAAATGCCAGATAGGGGAAAAGACATCGCTATGCCTACCAGCTGTTGAAGGATCCCCTGCATCCACAAATAGCTCGATGTGAGTCTTCTCCATGGGGAGCATTAGGGTATCAGTACATACCTGCGAATCAAGTCTCGCCACTCATCAGCAATCTCTACAAAAGGAGAAAACAAATTAGAAAATAATCAAAAGATAAAAACAAGGATGAACAAAAGGAGAGAGATAGCAACTAAGGCGATCCTAGCTAAAAAAATATTAAAAGAAGAGTGACATCTCACTCGGATCTCCGGAGCCTCAAGAGGGATCCCAGGATCGGTGCCTACCATAGATGTAGCCAGCCGATCGATGTCCTCCTCCTATGTCTGGGGCAACATAGTGTCCTACTACGGACTCATCCTCTCCGCCTAGGTCTTGAGAGGGAAACTCCTTTGAGACTAGAGTCACCCTCTCCACACTCTACTCTGCCCTCTCGGCCTATAAGATATCCTGAGTGTCATGCCACTCGGGATTGCTATCCTCCTCTCCACCCGACTCACTAACCTCCATGTCCTCGGTCTCCTCCTCCATCTCTCCCCCTGTGAACTCCTCAAACTTGGAGTCTATATCAATAGGGTCATCACTGCTATAGGCAAGACCGCGGTAATCTGAAGTAAAGGTGCCTGAGGAGCACCAACTATCTCTCGAGCACATACCACCCGCCTAGCTGCAATAGGGATGCCAGGAGTAATAACAGTCCAACCCCGACCTCTAGGACCTCCCCTAGCCTCCCGAACTGATATGAACACTGGCACCACTGGGGAAGCATATCAACGTAAGCAAGGCCGAACTGCTAAGGCACTCGATCAAAGGGGTGTGTCTCTACCTTCCCCGTCCTATCCACAAGTTTCCCTGTAGTTGAGCAGAAATCAAAGTGAAGGTCTCCTCACCCCACAACCCTACCATGGCCTAATAAGGTGTGGCCTCCATATCATCAGTAGTCAAGGAAGCAACTGGCTGGTGGGGTGCTCTAAGCACCGACATCTCTGTCCATCTGGCTGCCCTCACGGCTCCGGGATCCACCACCTCTATGCCTCTCCCATAGGGGATGATACGCTCATGACCCAGCTCATAACCAAGGTCAGATGGCTCAAAGGCTGTCCCTGTAAGCAGACCACCTGTATAGGTCATGGTAGGTGGTCCCAAGTATATCAGCTCCCCAGGCATAAATCCAGCCATGTGCCTCAATCTGTGCAATAATAGGGGACCAGCAGTAGAGTAAGGTGTCCCCTCCCTTGTCCCCAATCAATCTTGAGGCAAGGATCCCCATAATGGCCTGATGAATCAAAGGGATAGGAAAGCTAGGAATGGAATGGACCCTCACCCCCTTCTTCGAACCAGTGGAGACAACTGTGTCTCCCATATATGTAGCCCACTAAGCTATCTGAGCCCGCGACCCCGCTATCTCAAGTGTAAGTCGTCTCCAAGATCGAGACTCCCAAGATGCAGTAGACATCCTCTAGGGTGATAGTCCACTCACCCCTGACTCCTGGAAATTGGAAAGTGTTCCGATCAAGCATCCCAATACGAAAACAGGTCACATAGTATGTGACTAGAAGGTGCGACATGAGGAACCCGTGATATACGTAATATGTCGGCCCTCTGAAGAGTATCCTGCTCGGCCTGAGAAAGTGCATCCAACACTGTTGGAAGCTAGTCACACTCTCTCTCTCTCGGCTCCATCTGATATATTCCTCCTTCTTTTGCATACACCCAAAACACACAAAAAGGAGTAAGTTAGTATTTGAATCACATTGGAAAAATCATTAAAGCATACAGGAAAACAGAAAATGCAAAAACAAGTTAAAAACAAGGTTGTTTTATCATTCTGGAAAGGACCACCGCCCTAAGTAGGGCGGTGGTTCCGTAACTACCACTTTGAAAGGTGGCGGTCCTGTAACCACCACCTGCTTTCGGGCGGCAGTCGTGTCCCGCATTTCCAAATGGGTCACGTACCCTAAAAATGCTCAAAAATGGATAAAAATGACCATTTCAACCAAAATGAGAGCCTACCCATTAGGCGTCCCCCCCTAAGGACACATTTAAAACTAGAAATTTCAAAAATTACCCCCATGGCAAATATTTCATCATTTTTACATTTTAGGTATAAAAAACGGTAAATCAAGAAGAACTAACCTGAGATCTCGTGGGTCGATGTTCCACTCGCAGAGGCATGATCACTATCTCGTCACGAACGTTTCAACTATACTCTCATCAAAAACCATCACCGTGGGTCCCAGAGCTCAAAATCAATCAAATCGACACGCACAAATGAATAGGAAAATGGGCCCATTTTTATATATATATAGCATTTTGACTCGTTTTGAATCCCCTTTTCGTAGGTTTGGAGCGCCAACGGAGGTAAGTTCTTATCCCCGCACAAATGGTAAGTCCTCACTTCATATTATTTTAGTATTTATTTTTTGATTTATTTTATCTATCTGCACTTGAGTCCTCTTTTCATTTTGCAGGTAGCGGGAATTTTGGATGGCATCATTTCGACACACGAACATGTTAGGTATAATTTCTAGCTTCCCATTTTAGGACCGCCATACTCGGACCCACCGTTTTACACCTCTTCATGGCTAAAATGCTTCTCTCGAGGGGGAAATATGTACGTACCCAAAATTGTAGGGTACATTACCACCGAATGATTTTACACATGCCCCAATGATGATACAGGTCTCCTCGTAAGGTGTTCGGGATCCGGAAAAGCTCTCCAAGTGTACGTTAACATCCTACATACCCCGCTTAGCCTTGGCATGCTTTGGTTTTCTCTTTTCCCCTCTTTTCCTTTACAAATCATCAACATAGTTCACCGAGTAATATTCAATATGTGGGACATCATACAAATTAGGAAGGTGAAAAGTGTTTGTATCACCTCGGATGTCAAGATTTTCCCTTGGAGTATACGAGTGAATTATTATGGGAGACAAGGAAAATTCCATGTTGGCATCCTCATGATCATTTTTTCAATAGAAAATCCATAGCAAGATAGGGAAGGTAATAAACTTCTTCTTTCTATTCCTTAGCTTACTATTGATATGAAACAATTGTCTACACATAGGTACTATGGAAATTTCGTGGAAGAGTTTAAAAACTAACACTTATACATATGAAAAGGTTGAAAATTTTATGAAATATGATCCATACCGTTTTATTAAAGCAGACATGTAGATACATCCTTGAATGCGGGTTCCCCTCCAACGGTCCTCGATAACATATATCGTGAATGCATCCTTCACTTTTTTAAAGTTCTAATTACTTTCTTTTAAGACCAAGTGCAACTATTCTCGTACGCAGGGGCCTTTTGAGATACATTTTGGGAAATATTCAAAGCCACTTTGAATGGTCTTGTGTTTTCCAAGGCGTAGACCAGGTATGAGGTCATGTAGAACTTCTTCAAAGATGGAACTTGTAGCAATTAGCGTCATGCAAGTTATCATTGGTGATTTTTCCCTAATCAATGGTCTACAAGACTGTGAGAATGAACAATGCCATCCAGTTATGAAAATATATTATGTTTTCTTCTCCCATTATGCAGCTTATAATAATGATAGCATTAGAGAATCCCTCATGGAATTCATTCCAATAGTGTTTTTGGAACACAGGAAGTCTTCCTCCTTGCTTCAACCATGATTTAGTATTACACCATTCTCCGGATGCAACCTCCTTAGTGATCAATATCATGTTGTTCCCAATGGGAATTTATATGTCATGATATATTACTTTTGGGTTAAACACTACCAGGATCGAGTTGTCGTCGGCTCTTATGGTCTAGGTGTCTGGATCGTAGTGATGGGAAGAAGGAAAAAACAACTCTATACTTTTCTATGACATGGTGTGGCCACTAGATGCATACAATCCACTCATGAAGACCTTTTCTTCCACAAGCTCTCTTGGTCCACCCAACATTCGCTCGAGGTCCTATAGGTTCATATGGGTAACATAACTACCACTTACACTCGCGTATTGTGATGACAAGGCTGAAACACGCTTGAGGCCAAAGAATTTGAACTTCATATTGATAAAAAGAAAAAAATGAGTCAAAATGGAAACGGTAGCAACTTCTTTCCATTAAAATGAAACTTCCTATTTTTAGCCACTTGGATCTAGGAGTTGTTACTTTTGGAAGGGTTAATTTTTTCCTCATATTCAATTTCATATTGATAAAAATAACACTCTTACATATTTTTCCTTTCCATTTTTAATAAATTTATATTTTTATAAAGATTCTTTTTGTTTTTTCACATTTTTGTTCTTTTTTACCCGAATCTCCTAGTTTTCCATTTTGGTGGATTTTCTAAGTTTGCAGGCTTTGGAGGGTTTTCCTATTTTGAGAAATTTTCAATTTATAGTAAGTGTGAGTATGAGGCACTTAATATTTTTATAATCTGGTCTCCCACACTTGGATTGATGAAAAACTAGTTTCTCTAAAATGGATTTTTCTTATGGATGTTGTGCTCAAATTTCTAGCTCGAATCGACTATCGGATTGACAAGAAATCGAAAGAAGGAGAGCTAGGGCAGAAATATAGGGTTTTCACCATTAAAAATATGGGGAAACTCTATTTTTAAGGTTCTTCAATCTTGTATGTGACTAGGAGTGAGAAGGATGGTGAAAAATTTAACGAAATATGAATACCCGTCTGTGAGATATGATTTTTTCATGGTTTTTGGCTTTAGAGGAAACCTAGTTTTAAATGGGCATGTTTTCTATAGAAAAATAACGCTTTTGGTTGTTGTTACAAAAATTAACCTTCATGGATTAAGGATAAATGGTGAAATGGAGAGGGGAAATGATTTTTATATTTTTATTTTTGCTAGTAGTTTCTCAAACGTACATGGAGAGACAACAAGATAATGAGATTTTTGCAAAACTTGTCTTTTAAAAGTCCATTGGGATTAGGTGAATTTTTGTCCCAACTATCCAAAAAAATGGGACATATGTTGCAGAGAAAATTTTCCTCACTCTCAACTTGACAAGTGGCGGATGAGGATTGGTTTGTGGATGAGGGAGAAAAGACACTCTAAAAGTCCTCGGGGCTAAAAATGGGTCATATGGAGGACTAGTGAAAGGGATAGGCTTGGGAAATTTTTTGTTTCCCAATTGTCCCAAGGATATGGGGCATAAGGTGCAAGAAACATAACCTCATCTTGGTTATGACAAGTGTCACTTGCTAATTTGCGAGGCAAGAGAGAGATGGGAATGAAAAATGACATGCGAGAGAACTTTCCGGGTCACATGAGGAATCAACGGAAGTTGATTACCCAGATCTAAAAACCAAAAATATACAGAGAACACAAAAACAAAGGAGACAAAAAAATATGATAAATAACTCAGGTCACTATTATTCAATAATCAGTGTTCTCTTATACAATAGCTTGATCCTAATATTTAGGAGTCAAAGCTTATCGAGACAACTCACACACAATCCCACAAATCACTCTGAGTTGTTTAGTAGACAACTAATAAACACTCACTAATGCTCACACTAATAATAATAATATCTATTTTTCCTAACAATCACCCCCTTAGTGTGAACATGGGGAAGGCATCATCCTATACTGCATCTAACAATGACTGTGTGATTTTCCAAGGATTCACAAACCTGAGAAATGGTTTTTCCATGGTTACCATAAAACCAATGAAGGTTTGTCCATGGTTTACCTACAACCAATTGGTTTTGCTGGTTTACCAAAAACCATGTCATTATATGCCAGTATCTCTTTAACCCCCATCACATCCTGACTAATGTAGGTGATACAATCATGTACTTGTTTTAACAAGTTTTATTTGTAGAATGAAACACACAACTGAAAAATAAATATCACCAATACAATGCAGCAATCTCTTTGTTGGTGACTAACAAGAGATGTAGTTTTCCTCCTCCTCCTTTTCCTCCAACCTCCGAGATCTTTATTTAGAATAGAAAGTCATCGAATTTTAGTCAGGTTCTTCTGGTGCTAGTTCTTCTTCATATTCTAACTCTTCAACAACTACATTGGCCTCATCCATTTTGATTTTACCACTGATGACATCTTTTGCTCTGATTTTGCAGAATGGAGACTTATGCCCCTTTTGTTTACAATAGAAGCATTCTACTTCTTCTTTGTTTCTGTAGGTTTTAGCATATTTTTTCTTGACATAGAGAGCAGACTCTTCTTGATTGTCTTCTTTAGTTCTTTTTTCCTCACTTAGAAGTGCAGATATCATGTCTTCAAGTGATTGTGTGGGCATCTGTCTGAGAGTGAACACAACATTACTGTACCTAGGAGGAAGACTATTTAAAAGTGTGGCTTTAGCATCTTCATCTTCTATTACATATTTTACTTCTGCAAGTTTCCTTATGAGTTAGCTTAGTTCATTAATGTGGGTTGACATTGTCACATTTTCATTCATCTTGAGTTTGAATAGTTGCAGTTTTAGTGAAAATTCAGCATTGATTGTATTTGAGCCAAAAGTTTTGCCAAGTAGTTCCCAAATTGTTTTTGAGGATTTTTCCAGATCTACATAGTCTAGCTCCATATCTGATAGGGAAAGTCTTATTATTGATTTTTCCTTATCATCACTTGTTTCCCACTCTATTAGTTTTGCAACATCTGTGGGTTTTGATTCATCTCCTGATACAATCCTCCATAGATTCTTATGCATTAATTGCATTTGGATTTTGACTTTCTAGGTGTGAAAGTTCAATCCATTAAATTTGTCTAGTGGAATGTCCATTATACCTTAGAGCGTCGGTTTCAACCAAAAATGCGCTCTTATTACAAGGGTTTTTAGGGTGTCGGCTTGAACGATAATGCACACAATTCACACTATATTTTGACGATATTATATTCTAATTTCTAATATAGCCGAAGGCTATACATTAGAAATTATATCGTTTTTACAAATACTTTGTCTTTATTAAAGTAAAACACACCCCTTAATTTGGAATAATATAGTTTTAATATTTCTTATAAGTCTATAGCCAATTGTGCTAAAATTATAACAAGTTATTAATACTAAGGTTTATGCCATAATATATTAGATTGATAATTAAGAAATGGCATATGGTTTATATACCTTAATAAATTTGAAACCAAACTTTAATACCTTCCGGCACTAATCACCACGTGGAGCTGTATGCACAGTGGTCGAAGTCAGAGGTGATGTTGGGCACTACGGAGGTCAGAGAAGCTTCGAGGCCGTGGGTGTGAGGTCAGATCATCACGTCACATGCATGAGGGTCACCTTTAAAACTTTGCAGGTTCATGGACTTCTAAGTGTTAGATCTGTGGGCTCTTCAAAGACTCTAATGACCGACCACTCTGGCAGAATCGTGAACATTCAAGTCGTGCCTCATACACACGCCTGGAGGACATGCTCGCCATTTGAGGGTGCATGCAGGTCAGGGACACTTACATGATGTGCATGAATGGAATTTATCATGTCGTAGTTAATCCTTCGTCCAAGATTTTATCAATACACAGGGATCCGTAGGCTTGTCGAAGCCATAGTCAAATCTGGTCGCTGGTATAACTCTCATGCACGGTGCAAGATTTTTCAAACCTCCACGTAATGTCCACGGTCGCCATTGAAACCTTAAAAACTATGAACAAGCTCCCTAATGGGATTTAAACAATGCACTAAGAAGAATACATGGCCCTAGGAATTAATAGTTCTGATACCAGATGAAGCTGATTACCCAGATCTAAAAACCAAAAATATACAGAGAACACAAAACACAGGAGACAAAAACAAATATGATAAATAACTCGGGTCACTATTATTCAATAATCAGTGTTCTCTTATAAAATAGCTTGATCCTAATATTTAGGAGTCAAAGCTTATCGGAGACAACTCACACACAATCCCACAAATCACTCTGAGTTGTTTAGTAGACAACTAATAAACACTCACTAATGCTCACACTAATAATAATAATATCTATTTTTCCTAACATCAACAGCTAGGTTGGGTATGGGGAAAATTTTGTGTCCTAATTTTCCCAAGGGGATGAGACACAAGGTGTGAAAAAATATGCCTCATTCGTCGTGGTGACAAGTGGCTCACTAGGATTCAATGACGAGAAGAGCTGAGGATTTGTGTAAAGTGGCTTATTTGGCTAGTTTGAGCTCCGTCAACGTCACATGTTTGAGCTCCGTCAACGTCACATGATGGTCCAGCGCTATTTTGGGCTTGGGAAAAATTTTATGTCCTGAATATCCCAAGGAGATTGGAAAATTGGTGCAATAAATTACACCATCTCATTTTGATGACATCATTCCACCCATAAAATTTGTTGTCTCATAACATACCTTAGAGAGAAGCTTTACGATGACGTATTTGGAGCATTCGGCAATCGTTTTAAGAACATATTTATACTATTTTTATTGTAAAATAATTTGGGGTAGAATGGGACTAGTATCATGCTTTGATTCTTCTTGAAATCTAGTAAACATAGCCTTTTATCTCGGGACTGCAAGTTGTGCATGCTAAAAATAGATTTTGGAAAGAAGTTCTTATGTCTTGTGAAGAAGATGAAGTAAGCATCATTTAGAGATATGAAATTACTTTCCAATTATGTATTTTTTGACCTCAAATTCCTTACGGAGCTACTAGAATCACTTCTCGAAGGTCAAGTGTTGTTTTGAACTATAAGCTCCTTCACCTTCAAAGGCTATCTTTTATTGAAATTGTGCCAAAACCTCTCGAAACATTCCAAAATAAATTTCAATATGTTCCTATCTCCTTAAAACCACCCCTTGATGAATTTTTTTCCTTCAACTCCACTCGAGGGGGTGTACACTGCATTAGAATGGCTAAAAATAGCCATTTCTAAGCCTCTTGGAAATTCTGTCTTGAAAGGTACCATCCTAGAAGCAATTGAATGGATGTGTTTTCCTAAATCACCTATGGAAAAGGTTGACACAATACATAGGACCATTTAAAAGGGTAATATATTCCCGACATAGGCATGAGCATATTTGGAGGAGGTTTTAGGAGGACTCACAATCAATTATTCTCGGTACTCGGGTATGGTTGTCATGCTTTTGAGTTTGAATTTTTCCCTTACAAAAACACATGAAAATAGTTGGATCTCACATGGGGATTTATTATTGATCAAACAAAGTGATAAAAGGATGAGAATGAAATCCGAATCTTAGAACATTTCTTGGACTAGTGCATTATCCATTGGGCTTTATAGAGTCACTTTGAACAACAAGATATAGAATAGAAGGAGTACACACACACAAAATAGGGAAAGGACATGCATAGTGAGAAGGAAAAAATACACCTAAATCACCTATGGGTACTTGATGCGGGGACAACCCACTTTCACTTTGCTTGTATAATTTCATATATTTACCACTACAGGAAAATCCAACTGTGTTTCATCAAAATATGAGACATAGAAGGAATTATCTCCACAGTTTCACAAATATGGAATGGACCAAGCCACCGAGAGTGAAATTTTTGTGGCTTCCCTTTGGTTCTCTTCAATTTTCCTAAAGCAAAACAAGCTCTCCAACTTTGAAATATATGGATTTGGATTTTTATCAAACAATTTTTTGACCTTCGAGTGATATTCTTTGATACGGTCTATCACCTTGCACCTATATTCCTCGAGATTATAAAAAAAAATGTCAATATAATCTTGATATTTCCCATCTTCCATTTCCTTGAGCACTTTAAGTGATGACATCTCCATGGTGACCGAATATCTCGCCATGATCTCGTAGAGAAATTGGAATGGAGACATACCAATTGATTTCTTTAGAGTTATTCTATCTACCCAAAACACATCATCAAGATTTTTGTGCCAAATCCTTTTATTTTAATCTACTAGCTTGTAGATTATGGTCATAATGTTTTTATTTCTTGATTATGTGTGACCATTCCTGTGTGGGTAATAGTCCAATGCATGTGATAGAGAGATTCCATAGCTATAGAAAAAATCAGTTAGATACCTAGAGGAAAAATATGTGACATTTTCCACCATGTTCTTTTGACGGATACCAAAATGAACAATGATGTTCTCCTTGATGAAGTCACACAATGTATTAGTATTAGCCTTTTGGGCTAGGATAGCCTCTACCCACTTGGTGAAATATTCTATCACCATGAGCATAGGTATGACTGGACTTGAATGAGGATTTAGGACACCAATTAAATCTAGACCCCATTGTTGGAAAGGATCCTTGATCACCACCGACTTGAGGGGAAGTGGAGAAAGTTGTGGTTTCTCAAAGAAAATTTGACATGCTTCACATTTGGAGACCCATTCTTGGCATCTAAAAACAAGATAGATCATTAGTACTTACCGTGGAGGATTTTTGCATCGCCACCATCACGAAAAAAAATCTCCACCGCATGTTTGGTTGTGGTATACCTTCAGCAACTAGTATTAGTTCTCTTTGTCTAGGCATCTTAGAAAGCATCCATCGAATCCCCTCTTGTAGAGTACATGATTCCATATGAAATATTTGACCGACCTTAGCTTGTGGATTTTTTTTTTTTTTGATCAAGATGAGGAGGGAAATTACCATAGGTCAAGAAGTAGGCGAAGTCCTCATACCATTCATTTTTCATGCTCACAAAAAGGACTTGAGGACATTCCTTTCCTATATATTTGTAACACAAGTGTTATTTTGTATCATCCTCTATAAGAAGCACTTTAGCTTCCGCAATAAACCTAGACAACTCATTTCCTTTGACCAGGTCTTAAGGTTTTATTTCCAAGTCATATTCCTAGATCCTCACTACCTAGTTTCCTCTTTTGGTTCTTGCATCCTGTTGGGTGAAGATTGACTTGATAGAAGATCCAGGATCAATTACCATTGTGTGTGAGTTTAGATTATAGAATCTAAAGTTCTTCACTACTTTGACCATGACATATGCATGTTTTTCCAATTGTTTATACTTTAACTCATGGTTCTTTAGAGGAGAGATCATGACAACAATGGGATCATTTGTTATTTCTTATTTGATTTCTTAAAATTCTATTCTCCTTATTTATTCCATTTGAAGCTAGCTTGTGGCTTCATCATGACCATGATATTCTTAGTCAACTCAGAAAATTTTAGGACAAAGAGATCAAGGAAGTTGATTTTTCCAAAGAAGGAATTAACTCCCTTTTTATTTTTCAGCAATGAAAATTATTGCATGAATTTGATTCTTTCTGGATCAATGTTTACTCCTAATTCATTCACAATGTTCCCAAGGAGTTTTCCTTCAGTAACCCCAAAGATGCACTTCTTGGGATTTAGGGATATTCTATGTTGCCTACACCTAACGAGCACTTGTTTAAGGTGTTGTATGTGGTCTTATCGCTTTCTTGAGAAGACAAAGTGAGGTAATTTAGGTAGATAAAAATACAATTCTTGAGGTATTTGAATGAAAAATCCATTTATCTTGGGAATGTTTCTCCTACATTGATCAAACTAAAATCTATTCTACTATATATAAAAGTGCCCCAAGGTGTTGTGAAGGCTATCTTGGTTCTTTCTTCTTACGCCACTTCTATCTAGTTATACTCAAATTATCCATCAAGTAATTAGATGATTTTAGACCCTGTGATCACTTGCAAGATATGATCCATGATTGGGAGTGAGTAGTTGTCTTTCAAGGAGGCCTGGTTCAAGTTGCGAAAGTCCACACAAATCCTTATCTCCCCATTTTTATTTTGCACTGAACAATTTTTTTCTACCCACGTGGAGTGTGGATAGGAAATAGGATTCTTTCATTTAGAATCTTCAGGACCTCCTCCATGTTGGTATCCATAATATTTAGGTTGTATGGTCATTTATTTTTCCTAAAATGCTTGGCTTCGATTTAGCGAATAAAATGGTGAATTTCCTTACGCTGAAAAGATTTGAGTTCTTCATAGGAACATGCCAAGACATCGAATATTTTCTCAATAGTAAGATGAACCTTTTTTTTTCTTTAGGAGAGAAAAAAATTACCAATATTAATCATGTTGGGTTGCTCTGTAGTGCCAATGCTTTCTTTTTCAAACTTAGTGGTGCATCAAGATGACTCCTTCACCTTTTCTTTGATGAACTGAAATGTTTGTCAAACAAATATTCTAATGACACGGGATTTTTGAAAAATTTTTTCCCTTTGATCTTGATTACACCCTCTGTATGAACCACTTCTATTCATTATTTTTCCTCTTCCACCATTGAATATCAATATGGATTTTCACTTCCCTCATAAACACACACCCCTGAATTTGTCTTTTTCTCCAAGAAAGCAAGGATCTCACCGTCTTCACTCAAGACTTGCTAATGATTTGAATTTTTTAGCACACTTGGATTGAAAACCATTTCTACATGCACTTTTTCCTTATTAAAGGACAAGTTTGGTGTCATCAACAAAGCCAATAATGCAAGATATGATACCCTTTCATTCTGCTCATAAGGAATGACTTGAATGGAGAAAACATCAAAAGATTTGATACAGTCCTAAAATATGTTTCTATAGTGCCTAAGTCTTGGGTTTTTGACTTGGTATTGGTCTCTCACTTGCTTTAATATAACTTCAACATCTCCGAGACACTTCATATTTTTATACCCATAGACTCGGTGACATCCATTCTGAGGAGGTATTTTAAAATTGCAGCTTGTATGTGAATAGGAAATGTTCACCTAAGGGAGAGGTCAAGATAATGATAGCTCCAGGACCTACACTTGAATGGCTTCTATCAAATTTCATGGTCCAGAATTGATCTTCTTCATGTTTAGTTACTAGAGGAAAATTTTCATCTATTTCGGACATTGGGAAATAGTTCCCCATCCCACTGTCTTAGAACAAGATGTTAGCTCTTGGATCCTACGAATTATGGACTGTAATTTTTTTCACACAGGGAGTAACTTCTTCATTTCCCCTTTCATTGGAATGATCGCAAAGGACCAATCCATTCATATGTCACCAACTAGGTCCCTACGAAAGCTTCTATTCAATAGCATACCAAAGGATGCTTGGATTTATGCTACCAGATTATCAACAAAAACTTCTTGTTTGGGAATTCCGCCAAGGCTCCTTGTTCATATTTTATCCTACCCGCCAAAGAAACTTCCTTAGACTCCACGAGTAACAATATCCATCTGCATGTGTCGATTCAGGTTCTAAGGAATTGACAACTTTGATGGGCATGAAATTATCAGAGGCTCCTAAGTATATGATGCAATTTTTTAGCTTGTATCCTTTGATTAGGAGGGATAAGTAGAAGGGTTCTACTTTATTGGTTTTAGATGCAAAAATTGCCCACATGTTTTGTGTAGGAGGTGTGGGTGGTTTTGGCAATAGACCCTTAGGATTGGGGTTTGTTGTGTTGTATTTTGGGCTAGCACCCTTGATAAAACAAACAAACCTCTCAAATTTATCTGGGTGAGTTTGTACAAAGTTAGTTTTGAGCATCTGAAATTTGGTCTAATTTACATGTTTGATGTAATAAAATGGATTTGAATCTAGTGAACTTGATGTTTCGTAGATAATAGAGGTTTTACACTTGGAGGTGCTGCTACCTTGGGGATTGAGCATTTTTTTGTGGATGAGGCAAAGAGTTTGGAAGGAGTGGTTGACTTCAGTTGTACCTTGGGTAATTTAACAAGAGTAGTTTTAGGTAGAGGAATAGATTTGGGTGTAGAATTTGAGCTAAGAGGAACACCGAGGTCTTACTTATCATGGAAGTTGGCTTCTTATTTTCCATTGGGTCTGTTTCTCCTTTGCTTTGACTACATTGATAGCAAGAGTGGGAACTTCTATTGATTATTTTGATATGGGACTACCACCTACAGATCCTAATTTTTCTTCTTTGCAATGGTTTCCGAGGAGGAATCTCCCCTTTAAGACTAGGAGTTGGTAAATATGACATATGAGAATCTTGATGCCTCTTTATCATCATTATCTTCGTTTGTTATATGGTAATCGATGAGAGCATTTTTAGCATCACCTTCAACCTCCTTAATCTCAAGAAAATTTCAATATTCATTTTCTTCTTCATTTGGCTCCTCCACTTCTTCTTCTTCTTCCACTTATTCTGCATCAAAGGTTGTGTTGATTGGTGATGCCTCAAGAGCAAGCTTGCGGGGATGTGGAATTATCCTTGGCCTATTTGGGAGATTTACCTTTTTTACACATTTATCATGGTTATTTGAGTGAGTTGTTTATTGAGAGAAATTATACCATTGATCATATTTTGAACCATAGATTATGTGGAAATGGAGCTAGAACTTTGACCCTTTTACTTTCCATTGGGATTGTGCCTCTTTCATAGTTTTATGTTGGGAACTTCGAGAATGAACCCAACTTATGGTAGCTAATAATTTATGAATAATATTATAATTTTATCATGTGAGGCATAGATTGAAGAGGTATATATCCTTTTGATCAACCTATTAACCTTGCTTCGATATCCCTCATGCCTTCATTAGACTCTTTCTTCATATACACCAATTTCATCAAGTGGTCCTAGTAATCTTTAGTGGATTTGAATATATCTTAAAATCTCTTTCTTATGTCATCCCATTAGGTGATTGATCTTGATGGTAGAAGGTAAAACCATTCGAATCCTTTCATTGTAGATACTCCACGAATAATATAACCGGTGAGAAATCTTCATGTTAATTTCCAAGCACACCATAGGTGGCGATGAAGGATAGCACATGTTCTTCCGAGAGTTGTGAACCATCTCGTTTGAACTTAGGAAAAACATTTCTTGATCCTTGTGGAAGCTCGTGAATGGGTTTCAAGATTACAATAGGGCTGTGTTCCTACCGCATAAGAAAATTTGGTTGAGTTCTATCCTCATCCCCCATTATGGCTTCAACTTCTTCTTCAAACCTTTCTCTTTCTTCTTCTCTAGTTGTGGCCCTTCATTTGGATATTTCTCTAGCTCTCCCTTCTACATCAAACTCTTCTAGTGCTTCTTATTTGTCTTCTACTCTTTCCCTTGCTTTTACTTATGTTTCTACTTTAGAAAAATATTCAAAATCATCGCTGAGATGAGGAAAAATTTTGTCTAATGTGTTGACACCATTTGGAATACCAATGAGAGTAATTTCGGGATGAAGGAAGTGCCTTAAAATTCTTGCTAGTTATTTCCTTCTTTGTAGGTCTTCAAATATTGGGTCAATGTTTCCTTCTCATTATGACATGGAGTATCTGCAATCAACCAACTTGTAAACTTGAGATGAACTTAAGCTATTATTATTTCTTATAGTTGGGCTTGTCTCACTCTTTCACATTCTTCAACACGTTTTTCTTCAATATCCAACACTCTGTAGCTATGAAGTAGTGTGTAAAATTTTCTCTATTGTGCAAAACAACTTCCCTCAAGTCGGATATAATATCTTCTTGAATGTGGAAAATAAATTTAGGTCTTTAGATAGAAGGGTTACTGGGAATAGCCATTGATATGAGACATAAGGCTCCATGACTCTTCAAATTCCATTTTTGATTATTTTTTGAATATTTGAATATTTTATTTTTTTACTCATATTTAGGTGCAAAAATTGTGAAGTTTGCACCATGATGGGGCCAAAACCGTTAGCAAGAAAAAAAAATTGGGTGGAAAAAGTAGTGGGTATTTGCCAAACGCTATGAGACTCTAGGTCACTCTTATTTAATGGTGCATCTCCATTTATTATGCATGAATGAAAATGAAATATGTGGGTGGCCTAAAGGCCATGGATCCAACAGAACAATCCACCGAACTCCGTGGAAAAATATTTCAATTTCTTGCAAGAGAGGAATTTTCTAAGTAGGTAGGAAAGGGAGTGGGAAAAGGAAGGAGGAATAATATTTCAAGTAGAAAATCATATGCCTATAATCATTAATCATAATACTTCAACACAATGTTATATAGGAAGACATTAAATTTGTTACTAACACTAAGAAAAGGTAGAATTAAGAACACAAAGTTTCAATAATTATCTCATCAAGAAAAGAAAGAAAATCCTTTCTTCTTCATTGATATTTTGGAAAATTTGTACCTAGTGAGGAATGGAAGAAGATGAGAGAGAGGGAATAGAAGAAAATTGCTATCTCTTTTCCTTCAATTCAAGTAGTAATCTCTCCTTGAGAATATAAAATTGAAACCCCTAAGAATGAGGGTGTCATTAAAATTTATAGACTTTTAGAATAATCTTAACCTACGCCCACATGAATTTTCATTTTTCCTCTGCAACATGTGACTTTTCATATTCCTAGGAATAGAATTAAGTTCCCTTTTATTAATTAAGGGTGACTTATTACATTAAAAATATAGTCACATTTAAATGAATAAGTAAAAATAGGGATAGGAAAAAATGAAAAATGCAACCCCCAACAAAGAAATATAATGTGAAAGGAGGAAAAGGAAGGGGAAGAGAGAGATAAATAATAAGAGAGAGAGAGAGAGAGAACTATTCTGATGAAGACCCTGTTTTTGATGGACTCTTAGAAATCTCTTCAGAGAAATCTCAATGGATTTCAATATCTTATTGAACCTTGCCACTTTGTAGGTGTAACTTTATTGGCTTGAGGGATGTGAACAAAACCCAATGATTTGATCTAAATTTTTGCAAGAGAGTTGATGTTCTTACATTTTGAGTACCAGGACTAATGATCTTTTGTGGTGTTTGAAATGATCACTCTTATTTCTTCCAGAGACTCCAAAGTATCTTCATTGAATGAGAACGGATCTACGACCTCCCTTTTGACTAGATCTTCAAAATACTTCAAAAATCATCTATTGAAGTGTCTTCATTCACTATTGGCACTCCTATCTTTTCTACTTGAACATTGACATCCTTTTACATTTTTCAACATCTTCCTCATATGAATCAAGCTCTCTAATAACATGGTTCATCATTTCATAGTGAGCAACAAAATTTTGATCCCAAAATTAAGACAAGTTATCTGATGCTGAAGTGAATACACATTTGATTATCAAGAGGGATGATTTAACCTTTCCCATCTCAATGACCAATGGATACAACCGATCGGGTAGTGATTCTTTTACTCGCTTTAATCCCTTCTTGTAGTGTGATTATTTTTGTGGTTGTGGTATCCATGTACTTGAATAATGTCAACATTTCTTGAAGCAACACATTTCCTTTTCCTAGGATCATGTTCACCCACTTGTAATTCACTCTGCCTTATTTGGTGAATGCTTTTGTTTTTCCGATACATTCATGGTCAAAGCTACTAATGGCAATAAATTATTTGGTTGTTAGACAAGTGGCAACATTTAGGTCCAAGAGTACTTGCACATATGAAGTGAGGGTTGTCGACACTAAAATTTTCCTCCGTAATTTCTATTTCATTAATGTATGTATTAGGAATAGGATGTTGTTAAGTATAATTAGTAGTAGCATCCGATAGAAGATAACGGCACCTTTGCCAAGATCGACGCCACCAATAATGTATAGTGCGGTAATAGTCAAAAGTACAATAGGAATGTTGTGGTAAAAGTAAATATTTGTCGTAAGTGGTCCGGTAATGTTAAAATGTCAAAGTTTGGGTAATTAGAGAAGTAGGGTCTACATGATTAGGAATTAGAAATATTATATTGGTAATAAGGACAAGGAGTGAGGTCATAAATATTTTGTGTATTTTATTTGTAAAAAGTCTAAAAATGTGGAACCCATGTAAAATGATAAGGTTTATCTTATCTTAAAAGATAAGCTTACATGTACAGATAAGAGTTAAGGTATGGAATATGATTCGTCAGAGTGGATTTCTTATCCTATCTTAGAGATAAGATGGATAAGCTCGGAAGTTCTATAAATAGAGAGGCCACCCCCCTCATTTAGCATAGAAAGAAGTAGTGAGAAATATTGTATGAAGTGTGTAAAGGAAGCCATCAGTTTAAAGGTGTGTTGAAGAAGTCATTAAGAGGTGTAATTGTAAAGTTTCTCCCATAGTATTGGTGGAAGGCAAGTGAAGTCAATAACACTTGAAGTACCTCATGGGTGAGATTGTAACAATTTCATGTTAATATTATAATTTACTTTGATATTTCATATTTGTCATCATTCCGTCTTATCATAGTCGATGGTATTCTTGTGTTATGTTTGTTGTTTTGTTTCAGTTACATCCACCAAACTAAAGGTGTGCATTAGTAAATAATCATAGCACGAAGAGTTCTCGGTGAAGAATTATCATAGTGCGGATTGTGATGACATTTTGGTTCGATTCTTTGGAACCATTCCTCGTTAGTGGATTTTACGGAGAGATATTCCCACTTAGTCAAAAATCAATTGAAGGGTAACCTTGTTTTTACTGTGCATAGTAGTTACCATGGTAAAGTCATTTTTTCCGTGAATAGTAGTTACCATGGTAAAGTCATTTTTGCTGTGAATAGTATTTGCCACAGTAAAGTCACTTTTTACCATGAATAGTATTTACCGCAGTAACTTCACTTTTTACCGTGAATAGTGTTTACCACAGTAAAGTCAGTTTTTACCGCAGTAAGTCAAGTTTTACCATAGTTACCGTGGTCATTTCTATTTTACTGTAGAAAGGTGTAAAGTCACTTTCTATTACAGTGATTCCAATTATTTGTGCACATAAGTCTTGTTGATTGTACTTGTGGGTTGGTATTTCACGGTGGTTACTTTTGAAAATGGGAAAGATTCCTGTTTTTTCAGCTCAATCTAATGAAGATGCTTCTTCTTTCATTCAAGAGTTTAAACGATCTTGTATTTGTAATGGCCTCATAAGAAGGGAACAATGGACTGAATTTTTTCCTACCTTTTTGGATGGTTCGAAGACTTAGGTGGTTTGAAACACTAGGTGATAATGTGAAAAATTCATGGGATTTATTAACCGAAAGTTTTCTTGAAGAATTTGGTGAACAGAAATATGCAGATCTCATGATCGAGATCACAA
The DNA here is from genome assembly GCA_018340775.1 of Taxus wallichiana var. yunnanensis. NCBI lineage: Eukaryota > Viridiplantae > Streptophyta > Pinopsida > Cupressales > Taxaceae > Taxus > Taxus wallichiana. Next base: position 544,392,050 of record CM031243.1, read on the forward strand.
AGCTATCCCAAGGAGAGAAGGAGAAGATAAGGGATTATCATGCTCGTGTTCTAGAGCTAAGGAGGAAGCTCGATGCCCAGATCCGGAAGGAAGGATTAGCGGATGGGTTGATGAACGTGGATAATCTCCTATATAAGCACTTCATTCTTGGGATGAAGCCAGAGATCAAACAACGAGTGAAGTATGACTACCCGGCTACCATTGAACAAGCAAAGGAGATTGCAAGAAGGCAAGAAGAAAGCATGGAAGAGGAGCCCAAAGAAATTGTTGCTAAAGTAGAGCCTACACAAAGACCTTTGGTCAGAATCCACAACCACTCCCGGTGAGCACAAATATTTCTCCTAGTACATCTACCGAGTATGAAGATCTCGCTAAAAAGATGGGTCGATTAACTATAAATCTTCTTCAAGGAAAAGAATTTAGTTCTCGGGGAGGAGATAGAGGTCCAAAAAAAATTTTCGAAGTTGTATGTTATGGTTGTTATAAAAGGGTCATTATAAGTATAATTGTCAGATAGAGCTTCTACATCCGGTAAAGGAGATAATGATAAAGGAAAAGCACTGTGAATTCTTTTGATGTAGTAGATAAGAGCAGAAATAATGAAGTAGATGTGTTTGTAACAAAAAGAAAGAAAGAAAAAGATAATCAAGATGGAAATGATCCTAAGAAGGTTAAAGGAGAAACTAGTAAGAAACATAGGAAAAGAAAGTTGGGTGTGCGGGATTTTCTGATTTCACGGGGAAAGGACCATACTCCATCTAGGAAGATCTTTCCAAAACGCCGCAAATATTACATATGGTCAACTCTTGGCTATGTCTTCGAGAAGAGGCGGGAGTTGCAAAGTGGACTCAATGCTCGGCGAAGGAAGGAGGTTGAGGTCCCCTGTTTTGGAGCGAGGCGGATCCCTATGCTCCACAAGCTGAGGTATTATGTAATGGTATTTCAATTCATGATGTCTTAGTTGATGGAGGTGCTGCGATTAATGTAATGACCGAGCTCAGTAATGAATATGTTGGGTTTAAAAATTGATCGCCCTTCAACACTTATGTTAAGGTCATTAAATAAAGGAAAAAGTAAACTAGAAGGTGTAGTTTCAAATGTGGCAATATCTGTTATGGGTGTTGTATGTGTGGTAGACTTTCAGGTGATGAAAAATGGTGCTGTATGCGTACCCAATGCTTTGCTTTGGGAAGACCATGGCTAAGGAGAGTTCATGTAAGAAACTACCGGAATGAAGGTTTCATGACACTTAGACGTGGTAGAGAGAGGTGAAGATAAACGTGATCCCTCGACATCATAAGGCAGAACTTATGGATTCAAGTGATGAAACTGATGATTGGACATCCTCTGATTACTCTAGTACCAGTGAAGTGAACACTGAAGATGAAGAAAGTGAGGTTGATGTTTCATTCATGGATATCCTTCCAGTCACACCAACTCATGACCCCATAAAATTATCTCGAAGAAGAAGTTGATGATCGTCTCCAACAAATAAAGATTGGTGATCTTTGTGATGGAGAGTGAGAAGGAATCCTACCTCCAACTCTTTCAAGGTACATACACCTATTCACTTTTGATTACAAGGAACTCTGTCAAGTAAGTTGGGTAGAACATTCTATTGAGTGGTAGATGGTGCTAAGCCCATAAAGCAAATGCCATATAGAATGAATCCTAATTTTCCAAGACTGTAAAAGAAGAAATAGATAAGTTGCTTGATGCAGATTCATATTTGCTTGTGGAGAATTCGAATGGGTTTCTCCCATTGTGATCTCAATAAAAAGAATGGGAAGCTACGCATTTGTGTTGATTACGGAAGCTCAATAAGGCAACAAAGAAGGATCATTACCCTCTTCCATTTTCGAGATCAGATCTTGGAAAAAGTAGGCGGCCAGAGTGCTATAGTTTTACCGATGGATATAGCAGCTCTACAACCAAGTTCGTATAGCAGAGAGAAAGATCAGCTGAAGACCACGTTCACCACTCCTTGGGGAACATTTGCTTATAGAGTTATGCCTTTTGGGTTGTGTAATGCTCCAGCAACATTCCAGCGTTTGATGAATAGGGTGTTCGAACCCTACATTGGGACCTTCATCAGAGTATTTCTGGATGATTTTTGCATCTATGGGAGCAAGTTGGACCACCTGCACCAAATGGAGACAACATTTCAAAGGTTAGATGAAGCACAAGCCTCACTAAACCCTACAAAGTGTGTCTTTGGATGTTCTAAAGGCGTTTTGTTAGGGCATGTTGTATCCAGAGATGGTATTGGTACTGATCCTGATAAAGTTTCAAAAATCAAAGATTTACCATTTCCTATGAATAGAAGTAAATTGAGATCATTTTTAGGCCATGTGGGTTACTATAGAAGGTTCATCAAGAATTTCTCAAAGATTGCACAGCCACTAACCCAATTCTTGAAGAAGGATGTTACTTATGAACCAGGAAATAAGGCGCATGAAGCTTTTGGACAAGCAAGGAAGTCCTGGTATCTTCACCTATTTTAAAGAATCTAGATTGGAGTAAGCCATTCATTGTGTACACTGATGCCTCAGATGCAGCACTAGGAAGTACTTTGAGCCAAAAGGATGAAAATGGGAATGAACATCCAATTTACTTTGGGAGCGCATAAAAATGAGCAAAGTCTTGAGGTAAATTATATTGTAACGAAAAGAGGCTCTGCTATCATTTTTGCTGTAAAGAAGTTTAGAAATTACTTACTAGGGCAAAAATTTCTAGTTGTAACAGATCATCAAGCTCTAAAATATATTGTAAATAAGCCTAACCCATCAGGGAGGATAGCAAGATGGATAATTTTGCTACAAGAATTTGAATTTGATATTATAGATAGGCCAAGAAAGAAGCATGTCAATGCAGATGCACTCTCTTGAGCCTATGATGGTTTAGGATCATCTTGTGATGATGATGATTTCCCCGATGCAACATTGTTATCCCTTGACACAATCCCTAGTGAATACATAGATATTTAGAATTATCTGAATGAATTCAAGTTTCCTGATGGTGCCAATGCAAAGATTAAGAGAAAGATTACTCAAGCCAGTCATCCATATTCTATTCTACATGGAGTATTATTTCGAATAGGACCTGATGGACAGTACAAGAGGGCAGTTGGACGTGATCAAGGGAAGGAACTGCTAGAAGAATTCCACAATGGTACATGTGGAGGGCACTTCTCTGGACAACTTACAGCAAGAAGGATCTTGGATGCAGGTTATCACTGGCCCACTCTTTTTAAAGATTGTTATAATTATTGTAAGACATGTGATATTTGTCAAACACATGGTAACCGTAAGACTTCATCAGCTCCATTATGCCCTATTATTCCACTTGGTCCCTTTGAAAAGTGGGGAATAGACATTGTAGGTCCACTTCCAACTACCTCACACCAAAATAAGTATATTGTAGTTGCAGTATGATTATTTAACCAAGTGGGTTAAAGCTAGGCCATTGAAAACAGCTTCCATGGATGAAGTGGCAAGGTTCATATATGAACGCATTGTCACCAGATTTGGTTGTCCATTATAAATTGTAACAGATCAAGGAAGCCACTTCATTAATGAGGTGGTAGAATCCCTAGTCAATAAGTTTTCTATTAAGCACGGAAGGCAACAACATACAAGCCAAGCACAAATGGACAGTGGAACAAACAAATTTTGTGTTGTGTCAAATTCTAGCAAAGATGCGCCTTGCAGTGTACATAAATGGGACAAAAGGATTCATGCAAAGCATTGTGGGCATATAGGGCAACATCAAAGTCAAAGAAGGATACTCCCCATTTCGGTTGGCTTATGGCATTGATCCAGTTCTTCCTATTGAGTTTGATATTCCCACGGTCAGAGTAATGGAAAATGAAAGAATGGATGAAAGTGATTCAGTAAAAGAAAGGTTGGTACATCTTCATTTGCTAGAGGAAATGAGGGAAATAGCTAAGGATACAAGATATAAGAAGAAAATGAAGTAGAAGGAATACTTTGATCAAAAGATCCGGTGGTCTCCATTTCATGTGAATGACTTGGTTCTAGTATATGATTCCAGATATAAAAAAGAAGACAGAGAAAATTTCTTCCAAAATGGATGGGGCCCTACAAAATAGCAGTTGTGCATGAAAATGGTACGTACCGACTGGAGGAATTGGATGGCACTCCCATTACGAAATGGGTCAACCACGACAAGTTAAAGATTTTCCAAGCACCAGAATAGTCTACTCTAAGGACGGAGTAGAAGCTAGGAAGGGGGAAGATGTCGACACTAAAATTTTCCTCCGTAATTTCTATTTCATTAATGTATGTATTAGGAATAGGATGTTGTTAAGTATAATTAGTAGTAGCATCCGATAGAAGATAACGGCGTTGCCAGTACGACGCCACCAATAATGTATAGTACGGTAATAGTCAAAAGTACAATAGGAATGTTGTGGTAAAAAGTAAATATTTGTCGTAAGTGGTCCGGTAATGTTAAAATGTCAAAGTTTGGGTAATTAGAGAAGTAGGGTCTACATGATTAGGAATTAGAAATATTATATTGGTAATAAGGACAAGGAGTGAGGTCATAAATATTTTGTGTATTTTATTTGTAAAAGTCTAAAAATGTGGAACCCATGTAAAATGATAAGGTTTATCTTATCTTAAAAGATAAGCTTACATGTATAGATAAGAGTTAAGGTATGGAATATGATTCGTCAGAGTGGATTTCTTATCCTATCTTAGAGATAAGATGGATAAGCTTGGAAGTTCTATAAATAGAGAGGCCACCCCCCTCATTTAGCATAGAAAGAAGTAGTGAGAAATATTGTATGAAGTGTGTAAAGGAAGCCATCAGTTTAAAGGTGTGTTGAAGAAGTCATTAAGAGGTGTAATTGTAAAGTTTCTCCCATAGTATTGGTGGAAGGCAAGTGAAGTCAATAACACTTGAAGTACCTCATGGGTGAGATTGTAACAATTTCATGTTAATATTATAATTTACTTTGATATTTCATATTTGTCATCATTCCGTCTTATCATAGTCGATGGTATTCTTGTGTTATGTTTGTTGTTTTGTTTCCAGATTACATCCACCAAACTAAAGGCTATGCATTAGTAAATAATCATAGCACGAGGAGTTCCCGGTGAAGAATTATCATAGTGTTGGATTGGTGATGATAGGGTCCTAATATGGTCTTCCATTTGGTCTGATTTCTCCATGTACTCTTGATTTCTCACAAGGATGTGAGTGGAAGACTCTTGAAATAAATGAAAATAAACCTCATGTGTCGATGGGCCCATAAAAAAAATCGCCTCCTAGTATGCCTGGGTCATTTCTTCGATGGGCTTGATTACCTTCGGCCTGACTACCTCCACGTACTGGTTTCTTGAGGTGTATTGAAAAAGTGAGAAGATGCTTGAGCCGGTTTTCCTTTCTTCCATTTGACCATCAAGGTGATAGTCAAGAATTTGGGAACTATCACCTATTGCACTGTGCGAGATTATTTGTGATTATCTCTTTTACCCAAAGAAATATCTCATGTGTTTTTGGCTTGGCATTTGGAAATATCGCAGCCTCTTACTCCAAATGGGAAGGAAAATCATGTGCGGTGGGGTCAAAAATTTCAATACCATCCTCTTGAATACCATCTTCATACAAATCAAGCTTAATTTTTCTCACTTGCTCAATTGTGATACTTTTGTGATCATGTTCTTGGACTTCAAAATCATCAACAAAGTTCACCCAAAAATCTTCAATTTGTGGGACATGATACAAATTAGGAAGGTGAAAAGTGTCTTGATCATCTTGTATGTGAAAATATCCCTTTGGAGTGTATGAGTGCATGTTTATGGGAGACAAGGTAACTTACATGTTGGCAACATCATAAGCACTTCTACAACAAAACTTCCCCTGGTGAGATAAGGAAGACAATCAATGTTTTCTTTTTATTCCTCACCTTACTATTTATCTAAACTAGTTGTTTACACAACTAAATCAACATGATCCTATCATTCGGGTAGTGTGGGAATATCGGTGGAGAAATTTCAAAAATCAGCACTCGTATATATGAAAAGGTTAAAAATATATGAATAATGATCCATACCTTTTTTATTAGAGAAATGACATGTGGAGACATCATTAAATGTAGGTTCCCCTCCAACAGATTGAAAACATACATCATGAATGAATCATTCACTTTTGAAAGGTGTAGATTAATTTCTTTTAGGACAAGGTGCGGGTATTTCTCGTATGAAGGGGCCTTTAAAGATAAATTTTGTGTAAATTTTGGGCCCTTAAATGGTCTTGTGTTTTCCAATGCATAAACTAGATACAAGGGCATGAATAAATTCTTCAAAGATGACACTTGAAGCAATTGGTGATGATCAAGTTATTGATGATGATTTTTCCCAAAGAAATATTCTTCTTGCCTTCAAGGATTGTGGGAATAAACAATGTCAGATAATCATGAAAATGTCTTGTGTTTTCTTCTCCCATTACTCAACTTAGGAGAATGATGGCATAAAAGAAGCCCTTGTGGAATTCATTCTAGGAAATATTCTTTAGCACACGGGTGGGCTTGCTATCTTTCTTCAACCATGAGCCAAGAGTGAGGCCTTGAAGGTATGATTCACATGCCTTGAGATATTGATTTTGGTGTAATAACTAGCCGGATTGAGTTGTCATCACTTCTTATTGTTTGGGTGTTTGGCTTGTAGTGATGGGAAAAATCCAAAAAAACTTTATACTTTGAACTCACATGGTTTGGCCATCGGTTGCATACATTCCACTCACAAATACCTTTTCTTCCACAGGCTCTCTTAGTCCACCCAACATTATGGGTCGGAGGTCCTCTAAATCTTACACCAACATCATCGTCTCCTACACCGGAGTATTCGATGAAAGGGACAGAACATGATCAAGGCTAGAAAATTTTAAATTTATACTGAAAAAACAAAAATATGAGTCAAAATGGAGATGGTAGAAATTTCTTTCCCTCAAAACTGGATCTTTCTATTTGTAGCCACTAGGATCTAGAAGTTTTTATTTTGGGAAAGGTTACTTTTTTGCCTCACAATCTATTTTTGGAATCCTCATCATTTTTGGAACACTCTTACAAATGTTTCATTTCCATTTCTAAGCACATTATTTTTTAGAATGTTTCCTTTTACCTTTTAATTTTTCACACTTTTTTTCTTTTTTCTCCTGAATCTCCTAGTTTTCCATTTTGGTGGTTTTTTGAGGTTTTTACTTTGGAGAGTTTTTCTATTTTGAGAAAAAATCCATTTATAGCATGTATGAGCATGGGGAACTTACTATTTTTAGAATTTGGTTTGCCATATCACGGATTGATGAAAAATACACTTCTACGATTTGCCATATCACGGATTGATGAAAATACACTTCTCTGAAGTGGGTTTTTCTTTTGAATGTTGTGCTCAAATTTATAGCTTGAACTACTGCCGGGTTGGATGGAAATCGAAAGAATGAGAGCTAGGGAAGAAATATAGGGTTTTCTACCATTAAAAATTAGGACCACCTCTCGGTGTTTCTATTTATTTCTTCTTGTATGTGTCTAGGAGAGAGAGGGATGGTGAAAATTTCACAAGAATATGATTACCCATATGTGAGATGAATTTTTCATAGCTTTTGGCTATGGAGCCAACCTAGTGAAAAATTTGCATTGTATCTATAGAAAAACAATATTTTGGTGTCTTTTGTAGAATTTAACTTTTATGAATAATGGATAAATGGATAGGGGCAATAAGTTTTTATAGTTTTCTTTCTTGGAGTAGTTTCTCGAATGCACATGGAGAAACAACACAACAATTAGATTTTTTTGTAAACTTAGATTTTAAAACTCCTTTGGGATTGGGTGCATTTTTGTGTCCCAACTATCCTAAGGGGATGGGACATATGTTGTAAGAAAATGAACCTTAATCTTAGCTTGAAAAAGTGGCGAATGAGGATTCGCTAGTGGATGAGGGAGAAAGAGCACTTAAAATTTCCCTTGGGTTGAAACTCGGTCATATGGAGGACAAGAGAAAGGGTTAGGCTTGAGAAAAAAATTGTGTCCCAAATATCCCAAGGGGATAGAATAAATGGAGAAAAAAAACTCACCTCATCTTGGTGATGACAAGTGTCACTTGCTGATTTGTAGAGGCAGAGAGGAGTGAGGGCTCAAAATGGCCTGTGGAACACATCCAGAGGTCACATGAGGAATCAAGATCCATGTTGGGTATGGGGCACATTTTTATGTCCCAACTATCCCAAGGGTATAGGACACAAGGTGCAAGAAAATAAAACTCATTCTGGTGATGAAAAGTGGCACACTGGGATTCGATGATGAGAGGAGGTGGGGATTGGTGTAAAGGTGTGTATATGGCTAGTTTGAGCTCCATCGAGGTCACATGATGGTCTAGGGGTATATTTTGGGTTTGGGCACATTTTTATGTCCAAAATGTACCAAAGGGATGGGAAAAATGGTGCAATAAATCACGTCATCAATCAATTGATGACATGTGTCCACCTTTAAAATTAGATAAGTCCCAACATATACCTTTGAAAGAATATTGGTGATGACGTATCTGGAGCATCTAAAGGTCGTTTTAGGAACTTCGTTATCTAATTTAAACTGGAAACAACATTTAGAGAATATTCAGATGGGTCCCATGATTATTTATACCTGAAACCCCCTTAAAAATAACCTTTTTCTCAAGATAACATGTTGTGCATGTTGAAAATATATTGTGGAAAGACGTGGATATGGATAGTACATTGTGGAGCTCTGAAATTACTTCCCTAATCTCAAATGTATTTTTGAACTATAAGTTCCATCACCTTCGAAGACCTACTTTTCCGAACTTGTCCCAAAACCTATGAAACTTTCAAAAACATTAAAAATAAATTGTGCAATGTTTCTATCTCCTTAACACCACTCCTCCATGAATTTATGCCTTGAACTCTACTCGAGGAGGTACACACCTTCCTTAGAAAGGATAAAAATATCCATTCCTAAGCCTCTTGAAAAGTCTATCTTGAAAGGTATTGTCCTGGAAGAACCTGAATGAACTTGTTTTCCTAAATCACCTCTATACAAGGTTGACACAACATGAAGGAATATTTTAAAGGGTAAGATAAGACTGGCATAAGGATGAGTTGATTTTGAGGAGGGTCTAGGGGGACTCATAGTCAAAAAATTTGGTATTAGGGTAAATTTGTCATGCTTTCAAGTTTCAGTTTTCTCTTACAAATACAAATGACAAAAATACTCTTACACATCTTAATACATACCTTGTTTCACAATTACCCTATGACACCCTCTAGTTCCATGGTTCATACTCGACCGCTGAGGTTCTAATTCTAAAATGAACCTCACATCAATCACACTTCATGATTTATGCTTCATGATACACCTTTCTAGCATATACCCTATGACACACTATAGTTCAACAGTTCATACTCGAATGTTGAGGGTATAATTCTAAAATGAACCTCATATAACTCACACTTTTCATGCTCTATGCTTCATGATCTATATTTCAAGCACACATTCTCAAACCATTTCCCGATGACACACTCTTTTTCTATGGTTCATTCTTGATTGTTGAGGTTTATTTTATAGATGAAACTAATCTCATACACATCCACTAGGGGACACACTTTGCTCGTATCACATTCACATAGTGCATACCATTCCATCACATTCATACACTAAATTTGCATACCTTAGTTGCATTTACTCTTGTTATCTTATACAACTTACATGAAACACTTTTCTTACTCTTTTAGTCGATACTCGGTATATCATTATATGTTTTATATGCACACATGTGCGTTCACTTGGTATCTAGTTGTGAATGTATATTTCTTACATGTTCATACTATTATCAGTAGAATCACAACACCCTTGAATGTCTACAACTAAATGGGTTGAGACTCTCGGTGTGATTGCACAATATGGAGCATCTCTAAAAGTGTGGGACCCAAAGGAATGTTAAACACTCATTTTGCAAGCTAACACAAACCATAAAAATGCAATGTAAACGCCATGCACAGATAACCAAACTATAATGAGAGATCAAAAGGGAACAATAAACACATGAGAGGGTCGAGAATCATCCACAGACATATATTATTGCTCCAAAAGTCGATACAGTGCATTACAGTGGCCAAGAGGCAAAATCTTGCATTACAACTTGAATGGGAGGTTTGGAAACTCCACAAATTCACTTATAGACAAGGGAAGAAGGGAGAGTGAAAAACAAAAATGTCCAACCTTTTACAATGAGCCCAACCCTTCTTTATAGATGCAACACAGAGAGAAGAAGGAGAGAGAGGCGGGAAAACTTGATTTGAAACTCAACTACCGGCCATTAATGCTCCTGCAAATCCACCCACAATCTGTCAAATCCACCACTCCATGTCTTTGCTCGCGCTTTGAAGAAAGAAGAACGAGGGATCAAATCTAATTTGATCTAGTTGTTGGAGCAAATCAGATCATGTATTAATGGTGTGAAGATGTTTTCCCATTTTCACCCACCTAACCTTTCCAAAATTAAAGTTTCAGTTTCCATGGCATAGATGAGGTCGAGACCTTTCCAATGGTACCAATTTTGTCAAATTTTGGGCACTGGGTCGAAAGATATGTCCATTTGAATATTTGAATCGGGTCCATACAAAAATGGTGGAAACCAGTTAGCAAAATGGGTCCATGGGCCAAAATTCACTTTTTGCCAAAAAACCATCTTCGGGTCCACCTGTCCATATTTTCCATTTGGGAAAAAATCACTCCAAGGCCCACCGACCCGCATTCAATATAGGCCTAACATGTGGCTCTTGGGCTCCTTGGCACGACTCATTTTTATACTTTATGTCTCTTGAAATGGAAGCCAAAAAGTTAAAATTACCTCCGGTGACCACCATCCCACTTTGACTTGAATCTGGCCACGTGGAGGGCTGGCGCTCATTTGGGGACCACTTTTGAATTTTTCTTTTGAAGTTGCACTGGGATGACACGTGGCTTCTTCCACGGCTTTGCTTTATTCCTTTATGTTTTTACTAAGTCCTTTTGCTTTGGTGGGGCCGTATATCTGACTAGGGACACATGGAGGCTTGCACTTTTCTAAGGACCCACTTTTAGATTTATCTTTGAAGATGCGTCGGGATGACACGTGGAAGCCTTGCGCTCCTTTGAGTCTCCACTTTGGGTCGTGCCTTTGAATGTGTGCCGTTAAGACATGTGGCACCTTCCGTACCTACACTTTCATACTTAACCAATTTGGGCCCACTTTCCATTTGACCTCTGTTGACCCCTTGGCCACGTGGAGGGTTGGCACAAGTTTTGAGTTTCCACCTTGGGCTCCCATCTTGGAATTGCGCCGAGCTGACACGTGGTAGCCTTGCACTTGTTTGGAATTTTCAATGGCCGGCTCTATCTTTTTTGGGCTTGAGACACATGGAAGCTCCACGCTCATTTGGGAATCACCTTTTTTTTGACCCTTGAAGGTGCATCATTTGAACACGTGGAGGCTTCCATTTGGTCCTCTAAACTTAATCATTTTGGGCCCAAAATTCACCCTTTTTTACTCTGGGACACATGGAATCCTGGCACTTGTTTGAGTCTTCTTTTTTGAGTTTAATCTTTGGAGATGCGCCACTAATGAGGCACGTGGAGGCTTCCACTGATTCTCCCATACTTAGCCAATTTTGGGCTCATTCTAAATCATTCGTAGAGCCCAAAGACTTTGAGTTTTTCCATTTCTTTTCCTTATGGCCTCTGGTTTTCTTTAACACTACTTTCCTCCTTCCCGAACCCTACTGCTCTCCATTATAGAGCCCACGCAACCTATTTTTTGTTGGATTTGAAATGTGGATTCATGCGACAGAGAACCATCCCTTGGATTTCTTCCTACACGGGGTCGTGTTTGATCAATTTTTTTGGGAAAAAATTGAGATAAAAATTTGGTGACTCATGGGGACGTCTTCCTGCTAGATGAAGAGATCAATTTCCTTGTTGTATCCATTGGGCATGGAGTCATGGTTGGTGGCCTGGTGTTGGTCTATTTTTTTTGAAATGAACACTTTGAGACCTGATTTTAGTTGCTTTGTATTTGTTATATTTTAAAATGAGCAACTATTATGAAACTATGGGTCTCCCTATTGCAAATGTTGAAGGGCCTACATTCACCTAGAGGCATGTTGAACTATATAACAATGCAAACCTGGAGCAACAAAAAACCTGCCACAACACTTAGGAAACAAAACCTACGCTACAACAAAACAATGTGCATACACACTTAGGGAAAAATAAAAAAAACTCTATGCTAATATTTACAAGGGTGGAACCTTCCTTTTAGTAGCAATGTTTGAGATGGATCCCATTTACTGGGATGTGCAATTCTTCACCATCCAATTTAGCCAGCTGGAAGGCATTGCTACTCTTTACACCTTGTGATCATGTAAGGGCCACTCCAAATGGCATCAAATTTGGAATGCTTTCTGGATTTTCCCGATCCACATCCCACTTTAGAACTAAGTCCCCTTCTTGAAAGGTCCTTGTTCTTGCTTTCTTGTCAAAAATCTTCTTGATCAATGCTTGATCCTTTTCCATGCTCTGCATTGCATGCTCTCTTTCTTCTCCTACTTCCATCAGCTCTGCATACCTAATTTCCATGGGTCAAACTCGGCCAGTTCCAACTATTTCATGAGCTCCAGAGTGGGAAACTCCAATGATATGGGCAATACTACCTCTTTTCCATATACAAGCTTGTATGGGGAGTTACATGTGGATCTTTTGGATGTGATCCTATCAGCCCATAGAGCTGATTTGAGCTTTGTATGCCAAGTTCTCTGATTTTCATCAAGAGTCCTTCTGATAATCCTTAATAGGTTCTTGTTTGTGGACTCTTCTTGGCCATTACCTTGAGGGTAATAGTTTGATGAAGTGTTGAGGTACACACCATTCTTGACTTCCCATTCAGTGATCCTTGTACCAAGGAATGCCAATGCATTATCTAGATATAATAGTGGCAGGGACTCCAAACTTGGTGGTTATTCCTTCATAGAAATCCAAGATGTTGGATTCATTTGCTTCTTTTAGTGCCACTGCCTCAGTCCACTTGGTGAAGTAGTCTGTTGTTGTAAGTATCCACTTGTGGCCCTAGCTTGAATTTGGGTTAATCACCCCAATGAAGTCTAGTCCCCATTGCATGAATGGCTGATCCACTGAAATTGGGTGAAGGGGCAAGGCTGCTAACTTCTCTTTTCCTATGAAGAATGCACACTTCTTGCACTTCTTGATCCATGAGTAGCAGTCCCTAAACACCGTAGGCCAATAATAACCAGCTTTCATGATCTTGAGAGTTGTTACTCGAGGGGAAAAGTGACCTCCTACTTCTCCATCATGAAACTCATGCAACACTCTCTCAATTTGGCCTATCCCAATGCACCTCAATAGAACACTATTGATATCCTTTTTAAACAAGACACCACCAACAAGCACATATGGGATGGCTTGTAGTCTGAAGTATCTCCTTTTTTCTTTGTTCCATTCTCGGAGGGCACAAACCTGTTTGGAGATAATGCACCAAGGCTTGGGTCCAACATGGAATAGGTGCATCATTAGTTGGTTGTTCTTGATCATTCTGTAGTAATAGGACAACCTCTTCTTCATCCACTGACTCAACTTGTTTCTTGAAGCTAGCTATTCACACAGACCCTTGCCACGAACCAGTTTGGTCACCTTGATCTCAATGTCATATTCCATTACTCGAGTGATCCAACCTTGCTCTCTTCTCATTCAAGTCCTTGTTTAGAGAAAATATTTGACACCAACATGAGATACTAGCAGTTGAATCTTATTGTTTGAGACCAAGTGTCTAACTTCTTCAAGCTCCTAATAACAACAAGGACATGCTTTTCAATGAAAGAGTATTTTACCTCGTAGTCCTCCAAGCTCTTGACTAAAAAGGCTATGGGTTGTTTTGAACCTTCCTTGTTGGGTTGTGACCAAGATGGTTGAGATGGTGTCTAACCCTCCAAAAGCATACAACATGAAGTCTTTTGAGAAGTTTGGGTTAATGAGAGTTGGAGCTTGTGATATTGCAGCTTGATGGCCTCAAAACTCTCTTTTCCTTCTACTTTTCCATTTAAATGCAAGACTCTTCTTTAACATCATTGTTAAAGGCTTCACAAGAGTGGAAAAATCAGGTACAAACATGCGAACAAAGTTTATCCTCCCCAAGAAGCTTTGGAGAGACTTTTTGTGTTGTGGCAATGGAAGTGTCCGGATGGCTTCAACTCTTTCAGGATCAATTGCTAACCCTTCTCTAGAGACAATGTGGCCCAAATTTACCCTCATGTGCCAAGAATACACATTTCTTTGGGTTTAAGGACACTCTTGAACCTTCTACATCTCTAGAATACCTTGTCTGAGGTGGAAGAGATGGTCTACAACATTTTTTGAGAAAATGGTGATATCATCCAGATACACCAGAACTATATTGTTGATCAAGCCTTTGAATGCCATGTCCATAGCTCTTTGAAATGTTGCTCCAGATTTGATAGTCCAAATGGCATCTTCTTATAAGCATATGTGCCCCATTTGGTGGTGAAGGTTGTCTTGAACTGATCCTCCTCTTTCACCATTATCTGGTTATAGCCTTGAGTATCCATCTAGCAATGAAAACCTCTCAGAGCCAGCTATAACCTATAGGATCTATTCCATTGATGGAAGTGGGTAGTGATCTTTGAGTGATGCTCTATTTAGATCACGAAAGTCCACACACAGTCTGATCTCTCCACTTATTTTCCTCACAGGCACCAAGTTGGCAACCCAACTTGAGTGCTTGATAGGGAAGATGATGTTGGCCTCAATAAGCTTATTCAACTCTTTTCTCATAAGAGGCTCTATGTGAGGGTTCACTAGGCCTTTTCTTCTGTCTGAAAGGCTTAGATCCTGGATCCAACTTGATTGTGTGTTGTGCCAACTTTGGGTTGAAGCCTCTTAAATATTTGTAGGTCCAGGAAAAGACATCTAGGAATTCTTGACAAAGTTGAATAAACTCATATTTTTCTTGTTGAGTGCTTACCTTGCCAATCTGCAACATTTTTCCTTCTTCTATGAAAATGGGCTCTGAATCTTCACCCTTTACCTGAATATTCACCTTCTCCTTTTGGAATTGGTCATTTGGGTTGAAGATTGATTCCAAAGTGACAAGACCCTTTGGTAGTTTGTTGGTCCTCAGCTGCACCACTTGATCACCATATTATTGCTCCAGTTTGTCTTGGTTTTGGAGGAGAACTCAACTTCTTCTTGTAGAAAGTTGACAATTTTTGATCATTCTCAAGACCTACCCAACTTGTGTTATTATCAGGGACAGCTTGGTCTCACAACCACTTTGATATGGGGTTGAGACTTATCACTCTTGATACTCTCTACAACATCAAATGCTGCCCCATTATTTCCAATCTATCTCTTCTTCATTCTTCTTCCTCGGGATGGAATTGATGTTGAATGCTTCAAAATCCTCGATGAGGTCCCATACCCAGTTCTTGTAGCTCTTTAATAGATCATTCTTGGTAGAATTTTGT
Organism: Taxus wallichiana var. yunnanensis; assembly: GCA_018340775.1. Taxonomy (NCBI): domain Eukaryota; kingdom Viridiplantae; phylum Streptophyta; class Pinopsida; order Cupressales; family Taxaceae; genus Taxus; species Taxus wallichiana. The sequence goes on from CM031243.1 coordinate 544,407,620, forward strand.
CCTCGGACTTGATTAACAACTAGTTCACTATCACCAAACACTTGCAAGTTCTTGATTCCTCTTTTCCTTTCCCAATGCAGTCCATGGACCAAAGCCTCATATTCTGCTGTGTTGTTTGAACAGGAAAATTGAAACAAAAAGCTGAGTAGTATTTCATACCTTGGGGGAAACAAGCATAGCTCCTCCTCCGGCTCCTTGTCTACTTCTTGAGCCATCAAAGAACAACTACCATACTTCATTATCATCTTTGTGTTCTGGCTTAATGATGTCAGGAAGAGGATGATTCTCCTCATGCAAATAGTAGACTCCTAGCTCAGATTCCTCCATCTCTTTATAGGGGTCAAAATCATGCCTCTTGTTCACCCACTCATCGAGGGTCAAGTCTGGGATACACCCCACCTTGGTATCTACTTCACAAGTGCTTGGGAGATCCTCTTGATCAAAGGATGAACAATTGGCATTGATCGGGTTGGGTACATAAGACTCAATATGGTAATCTGCAATGGGCTCAGATCTGATTGTGGCCTTAGCTCCATACCTTGTTCTAAAAATCATGTGTGACCAATCAATGAGACAGATAGCCTCCAATCTTAGCAGTGAAGTCTCTCAAAACACAATGCAAAATGTGGTGGCAAGTCTATGATTGATACATTTTGCAATACAGTCACATTGGGGCAGGCATGTAGTGAGGCTCAAATCTTTGATGACTCCAACAGTTGTCACTTTGTCCCCATCCAATTACACTACACCCTAGAGATGACTTCATATTGAAGACCCAGCTGATCGGCTATTTGTTTTGGCATTACAGAGCTACTTGCCCCGAATCAATCATGTAATTATGTACCAATTTGTCTCCAATGATCAATGAAACATAAAATGGAGGGGGCTTCATATTTTTACCTTGTTGTCCTCCATGATTTCCCTAGTTTGAGCTGCATTGGTAAACACTTTCTCTTGCTTGGTTAGGGGGCTGATTTGAGCTTGACCAATTGGCCATAGTAGTCTGCAATAGATCTCTCTGTCCTAGAATGGCCAATGACTCCCACATTGAAATATTCACATTTTTCTTCTTCATTTGTTCAATGATGTTAAATGAGCTATCCTTTTTTTGCCCCTTTCCTGGTACATTTTTCTCTTGCACATGGGTTGTTACAACCGGTGCTGAGTGGGTTTGGAAGGTGGCTTGGAATGACTCTACATATTGGGAGTTGCATTCTGAGTGCCAATACCTTGTGGAGTAATGGAGGGTTGAGGATTACCTAAGTTTGGTGATTGTCCCTCTCCAATATTCCTTTTCTTGGACCATGTATTGGCAGCTACACTTTGAGAAGGTGTTTGATTCATCCCACATAAATCTTCATCTGCCAATTGACAAGCATAGTCTCACTTGGAGATGCTTCTTGTTGAGCTCCTTGCTGCTGATTTTCTTCTTGACTAGACTCTTGTGACACACCAATGGTCTGTACCATCAAGGCTTGGTTTAGTGCACCATTGAAACACATTGATTGTTGTGAGGGCTGATTGCATGGGAAACACCAATCATATTCTTGTGCCATATTGTTTTGTGTTGGAACCAAGGCCCTTGATGTTGAAGTTGTGTTTGGATCATATGACTAGAAAGGCCTAACAACTTGAGGTTTTCCTTGGCTTTGGTTTTGATTTGTAGCCTGAGTGGTTACCTATTTTGCTGATATGGGGGTCTAGCTTGATACTAAGTTTTGAGGTTGATATGGCCTAGAACTCGAGAGCTTCCTTTTGATAGTTACTAACTCATTCCCTAGGTTCTGCAATTGTTTCATAACTTCTTGAAGCTCTTTTGAAGTGCTAGAAGATGAGGTGGAGGCTTCAGTTGAACTTTAATTCCTAGGAGTAGGTATAGGAGCCAATGTGGGTGTCTGACTAGTGCTTGAGGCTGATAGTTCTAGGTATAGAGGCATGGGTGGCCTAGGAGCAAGTTTTCCAACCTGAATTAAACAATTTTCAGCTCTTATAGAAATGTTATAGGCTGCAGGTAAGGTGGTGCCTCCCATTGATTGAATCATTAAAGCAATATCAAAATTTAGAGCTCTAAGAAAGTATAAGAAAGCACCTTCATCTGTGGGCCTTACAGCCAATGGAATCCTATCCCATGTCCTTTGAAATATGAGGTTGAAATCTATCAACTACTCATTAGGATCCCTCTTGATTGTTTTCAGTTGCTCCAACAAGGATAGATTATCTCCTTTTCTCCAAATTGATTATGAAGAGCTCTTCTACACGATGGTCCCAAGTTTGAATAGAGCCTGTTGTTAGACTCCTAAACCATTGTGAAGCTTTACCCTTGAGTGAAGAGGCTAGTAACTTGACTGCAATGTCCATCTCAGTGATCTCATGAATTGCACAAACATTTGCAATGTCTTGAATGTGGTCACTAGGAGAAGTCTGGTTCTCTCCAATGAAATATGGGATGCTCTTTAATGTTGCAACTAGGACTAGGATTTTGTGCATTAAGGGTGAGTGGGCTACTTGCCAAGTGAAATTGACATAAGGATTTGGTTGTGCCATCTTGATTGGCTTGAGAACCCTTGTTGATTGAATGAATGGCCTACTAGGAGGAGGTGTTGACAAGGTTTTATTTGGTGGAGATGGAGACCTCTGGCTCTTCTCCCTCTTCTCCTCTTGTCTTGGGGACAAGTGTAGATAGAAAAATAGTCCCTCCTCTCTAGTTCTTGACCTTGTTTGTATTCTTCTCATGAACTTGATAAGCTTGGACTATTGAAACCAATAGATTCTGATTCTTTTGGAGTCACCAAATGTGTAATTTCAAAGCTTCTTAAAAGCTAAAATTACAGCAAGTGCACATCAATCTTGCTTGTAATAAAGATGGAGACTTCTTGGTCCCACCAGGCATGCCAAAATTGTTAGTGTAGAATCACAACACCCTGAATGTCTACAACTAAATGGGTTGAGACTCTCAGTGTGATTGCACAACATGGAGCATCTCTCAAAGTGTGGGACCTTGCGAGTTGAGAGAGCTCTCTCGGATTAAGGTCGTTCTATTCCTCTATTTAGGTGCACACAAATAAATTACAGAGGATCTATCTAAACCTACTCTATTTTACCAAGGAGATAGGGTTGAGAAGATGCAAAAAAAAACCTAAGCTAATGAGGTGATGCACCAAAGGAATGTTAAACACTCATTTTGCAAGCTAACATAGACCATAAAAATGTAATGCAAAACCATGCACAGATAACCAAACTGCAATGAGAGATCAAAAGGGAACAATAAACACATGAGAGGGTTGAGAATCATCCACAGACATATATTATTGCTCCAAAAAGTCAATACAGTACATTACAATGGCCAAGAGGCAAAAATCTTGCATTACAACTTGAATGGGAGGTTTGGAAACTCCACAAATTTGCTTATAGACAAGGGAAGAAGGAGAGTGTAAAATAGAAATGTCCAACCTTTTACAATGAGCCCAACCCCTTCTTTTATAGATGCAACATAGAGAGAAGAAGGAGAGAGAGGTGGGAAAACTTGATTTGAAACTCAACTACCGTTTATTAATGCTCCTACAAATCCACCCATAATCTATCAATCTACCACTCCATGTCTTCTCGGCTTTGAAGAAAGAAGAATGGTGGATCAAATCTAATTTGATCTGGTTGTTGGAGCAATTAGATCATGTATTAATGGCATGAAAATTTTTCCATTTTCACCCACCTAACCTTGCCAAAATTAAAGTTTCAGGTTTCCATGGCATAGATGAGGTCGAGACCTTTCCAATGGTACAAATTTTGTCAAATTTTGGGCACTGGGTCGAAAGATATGTCCATTTGAATATTTGAATCGAGTCCATACAAAAATGGCAAAAACTAGTTAGCAGGATGGGTCCATGGGCCCAAAATTCACTTTTTGCCAAAAAACCATCTTTGGGTCCACCTGGTCCATATTTTCCATTTGGGAAAAAAATCACTCCAAGGCCCATCGGCCCACATTCAATATAGGCCTGACACGTGGCTCCTTGGGCATCGGTGAAGCCAAAAAGTTAAAATTACCTCCGGCAGACCCACCATCCCACTTTGACTTGGAATCTGGCCACATGGAGGGTTGGCGCTCATTTGGGGACCACTTTTGAATTTTTCTTTTGAAGTTTTGTCGATGACACGTGGCTTCTTCTACAGATTTTCTTTGTTCCTTCATGTTTTTGACTAAGTCCTTTTGCTTGGCGGGGCCGTATATCTAACCTGGGACACATGGAGGCTTGGCACTTGTTTAAGGACCCATTTTTAGATTTATCTTTGAAGATGTGTAGGCTAACACGTGGAAGCTTTGCACTCCTTAGTTCTCCACTTTGGGCCATGCCTTTGAATGTGCATCGTTAAGACACGTGGCACCTTCACCTCCTTCATACTTAACCAATTTTGGGCCCACTTTCTTTGACCTCTGTTGACCCTTGGCCATGTGGAGGGGCTGCACACATGTTTTGAGTCTTCTACCTTGGGCTCCCATCTTGGAAATGTGTTGAGATGACGCGTGGTAGCCTTGTGTTTTTTTGGAATTTTCAATGGCCGACTCTATCTTTTTCGGGCTGAGACACATGGAAGCTCTCCACTCATCCTGGGAATCACCTTTTTCTTTGACCCTTGAAGGTGCGTCATTTGAACACGTGGAGGCTTTTGCTAGTCCTCTAAACTTAATCATTTTGGGCCCAAAATTCACCTTTTTTTACTCTGGGACAAAATTTTAAGCTTGACGCTTGTTTGAGTCTGCTTTTTGAGTTTAATCTTTAGAGATGCACCGCTGAGGCATGTGGAGGCTTCCAATGATTCTCCCATACTTAGCAATTTTGGGCTCATTCTGAATCATTTGCAGAGCCAAAGACTTCAATTTTTATTTTCATTTATTTTCCTTACGGCCTCTGGTTTTCTTTGACACTGCTTTCCTCCTTCCCTAACCTTGTTGCTCCATTATAAAGCCCACCTACAACCTGTTTGTTGGATTTGAAGCATGGATTCGTCCGATGGAGCTGTCCTTGATTTCTTCTGCACGGGCGGTGTTTGATCAATTTTTCTGGGGAAAATTTAGATAAACATACTGATGTTGTGATGATGCCCGACACTATACCTTTTACCAATCCCATTGAGGCTCCTAGGGGCATCTAATTTTACTACTTTCACACATTACATGTGTTATTGTTTCATTATGTACTACTTCTTATTCTTAGTAGCATGTTACTTTCCATTAGTACATACCTGATTTGACATAATTTTTATCTTTCTAACATGCTAATGGGTGCTTATTGTGCACCATTTTCCTTGCGAAACTATATGCCACCATGGTTGTCTAATATGTTGTGTCGACATTTGTTTTCCATTATATGTCATTGTTTTTGAGTTGTGTCCTATGTCTTGTTTGATCAATTTTTGTAATATTTTGGCCGCTTCATCCCTAATTATCTTGTGACATTGTGAGTGATGTCTTGTGTTATAAACCCAATTTTCGCAGTATATCTTGTATGCAAACTCGTTTGATTACATTGTCTTCTATTGCATGTTTGTTACTTTTTCTACTAACACATGTTACTAGCCACTTTTTTTTACATGTGCCTTGGTTTCTACCATACACATCCCCTACCCCCTGTAGGTATCCACTTTAGCACAACATCAAGTCCTCTCTTTTGTGTAACACACTCCTAAAATCATCACATGCACCCCAAATTAGGGGAGACATACATTGGGTGAAAATTTTACCCCTACAATAGCTCATAGCTACAATACATATTTTCATAGTACATAAATGACACAGAAACACAATCACAAAATGACCCGGAACCAAACTTGGGTCGAATCACAACTCAAACCTCGGTGACCATAATCAAATAGTAGCACCTAGGTACTAATGTTCTGGGTGAACACAAATTCATCTTCTCATATCAATAGAGCTCACGAATCCTTCACAGTGTAGTTTTATAGTTACATGCATAGTCCTCTAGCAACATAATGCATTGTATCAGATCTCCTTAAATCATTATAACTCAAGAAATAATTAGGGACAACATGCAAAATCACGGATCCACCATCTACAATGGTACTTATTGGGAATGGTCATGGAAGGAGAGTAAAACTATATCTCTCTCCCGAACACTTAATCTTTGGCATGAGATTGCCCAAAAAACTCACACTTGGTGTGAGATTACCCAAAAAACTTGCACTTAGTGTGAGATGGCCTAAAAGACTTCCTCTTAGCATGATATCACCCAAAAATCACTACCAAGCATGGCATCTCCCAAAAACTTACTCTTCACACATTTCAGAAACCTTTTCTATCCTTTTACACTCTTATACATCAGTTGCACACTTTCCTTTACACAATTTTGTATAATTTTACATACTTAAGCACATTTTTCTATGATTTATCATATACAAGACTTTGACTATATTATTGCTCTTATTTTATAGGTTCTTCCTTACAATAAATAACAACTACAAGCTACAAAAAACACGATACAACACATACACTTCACCCCCAAGGTCACTTTCCTTTCCTAGTCTCCACGCTTCACTTTGCATCATTCCATGCTTCACTTTTCCACTCGACACACTAGTTGTTGCACGTTCTACAGGATCATAATCAACCTATCTCTTATCTACTTGATGTTATCGAGTATTCAATGAAAAATATAAAGTGGGGGAAAATGTAGACACAAAATCACACACTTGGATACATTTCTAGGTCCTAAAAACATAATAGCATTTATATAATACCTAAGAAAGAAAACTAGTGATTGAAAACTATCTTTGGAATTTTTTATTTGTTTCTTGTTTTCTATTTGGTCTTACACACCAAAAATCCCAACTAAAACTTCATTGATTTATCTTATATGGCTTTAGACACCAAATTGCCTAGCCTGTAATAACAGTGCTGCTGCAAATCACCCTTTTCCCTGTGGGAACCACTAACTCTTTCTCACCTTAATCGATTATTTTGGCATATTTTTCACTTATGGGTCAGCCTTTCAGTTGTCAATTACAAAAATCAAATAATGGATCATATAAATACATAGTTATGTGTTTAAAATCAAGGACCAAACAATAAACATTACAATCATCACATAAGCTTACATTCAAAAGGCATCTAAATAACTTAAAAACATCCATCTAGCATCCATTCAAGGGACAAGGGACTACATACTTTACATACACATCATAGGAAGGGGAAGTATATTATATTACATCCACAAATACTATTACATTGGTAGATTCTAGCTACAACCCCTTATCAAGTGAAACTTGTACAAGGGCATTTTAGGGCAAAATTTATACACACACTCACATGAAATACATGGAGTCTAAGATATAGTGTAGTTCTTGGTCGTAAGTTCAATATCGAGGTGATTGTACATGTTAGTCGACTCACCATTCTATATTTTCATTTTTAGGTTTGATACGGTTTGTGAGATTGTGTAAGAGAATCTCTCTTTTGTAGGTTACAGGTACCTTAAGAAATCAAGGAATGATTATTAGGTGATCAAAAGGAAATAGCTATGAAAGCCTTACAACACATCGAAACTAGATTCAAATCTTTTATTCATCACCGGAACCCATATCCAATTGGAAGGACCTAGGTACCCCTATCCATCCATGAGAGCCTCTGATAACATTTTTCATGAGTTGAAAAATTTACAGATATTACTTACGACACTATTTTCATCTTGTTCATCACTTCCCTTTTCCCGATCATTCCCAGTTGTGTGGAAATTAGAAATTTCTCCTTTCTTATATCTCTTGCTTAGGGTTTCCTATTTTACATCTTATTTTTCTTTTTCATTACTTGTATTTTATCATTTATAAATATATTACTCTATAATACTTCGATTCAATTCAAATTAAATTAAACTATTTCCATGGAAGAATCCCTTATCTCGAATTACTTCTCCATCTCATTGAGCCAAGACTAAAGGCCATCGTATATAGTGGTTCTATCAAATTTAGGACTAATCATCTTGATATCTCTTGAAATATATGCAACCATCCACATCTTCTTGGATTTTGTCCTTTCTTTTTCTTCTTCATTATCATAACCTTCTTAGTCTTCACCATCTTACCTTTCTACCTCAGGTTCTTCCCAAACCTTTTACTCTAAGGTGATGATAAAATCTCGTGTCTCATGGAGGGTAACTAATATTTTATATAATTTTTATTTTTGGACTTTAGAAGCATTATTGGATCCGAGATCAATTTTTTTCTTGTGTGATTCATTATAACTCTAGGAATTCAAAATTTATTAGTGTAGTGAAATTATTGTGTCTCATTGTAGAGAACCTATTTAAAGGTCACTCTAATACTGTTAGCATATGGATTTGCACGCATGAAAATGACATGCAGAGTGTGGGAATGAAGTCCCTCCTCAATGAAGGTGAGGCTACCTTTATTGAAAACCAAAACTCTAGTTACACCTATATATTCAAAATTGTATGTGGGGGTGTTTTGGGACATCAATAGAAAGAAAAGTGAATGAGGGAGATGAAATGGAATGAATGAATGAAATGGAAAGGAATGAATGGAAGTAACATGCAAAAGTTAGGTAAAATCATAGCCTAATATTTCATGGAGAAGAAAAATAAATAACTAACACAAATAAAACAGAGTTTGAATCGATTAAATGAGATTGAGTAAAGGTAACACACATGAGCAAGTAAATAGCCTAGATTGATCACCGTGAACAATAACAAAAACTTAATAATGTTGATAATAAGATCAAAGAAATATTTGCATGCAAGATTTAAACATCTAACATCTAATGAACATAATAACATCAAATGTTACAAGAGACAATGAATGAGACACAAAGTTGGTATTGCATTAAATCCCCATGTCTTCACAAAATAACACAAAGTTTCTTCCTAAAACAAAGCTTACACACAAAATTATTTTCTTCTCCTCTCTCAAAGTCACCTTTACAAATTATCCACTAACTTCCTTTTATAACCCAAAAGTTGGTTACAACGTATTTAGAGTTTTACATGAACATTAAATAGGGAACTTAAGTGAGTTTGAATTTTTCAACCAACTTTATTAAAAGCTACCAAAAATAAACACTTAAGTTATCCTCATTTTTTGGAACGAGAATTCAATAACAACATCCATTTTTAAAATTCCACTTTTAAAACATATGACCATAACCAGTGCCTTATCCATTGAAATGGGGTCCGCCTATCTCAAACGTATGAGGAATAGACTCTTCCACTTCGTTAGATACCAAGAAAACTTTCTTCTTGAACCATCAGTGAAATTAGGAACCGCTGCTTTCACCAATTGAAAGGATCTTAACCTTCCCAATGTTTCCAACATCTTTTCTTCTTCTAGAGGTTCATTTGGCCAAAGAATAGCCTCACAAAATACTTGCAATTCCAAGATCCTACCTATAATATCATTAAAATTGACCCTCTTTGATTGAGCATTCTCAAACAAGTTATGTAATTTGATGCAACGCTCCATTGAAGCTCAAGAGAAATTATTGGCGGGAGTATACATGTCCTTAAACAATTGTGAAAATTACTCTTCCACATGTTCTAATGAACACCTTTGATTATGCTCATTTATGAGGTCAAAGGATCTCAGCTATGAATTCTTGAATCAATGCAAGTGAAGTGAAGGCTTCATTGCATATGCTCTCATAATGGATCATAGAATCCTCAAGAAGCATCTTTCTCTATTTGAGATGTAGACACCAAAGAAAAAATGTGTCCTCGACATTCAAATACAAGAATTCCTTCAATGGCTGAAACCGAGGATTCCATACTTGCCATCTCCCGTAGACTTGGTAATATCTTGTCCAAATTTGATATGTTAGAAACAAAATTTTCCTTGAAATAAATAATTAGATCAAGATATGCACTAGCATATTCATGGATCTTAACCACTGTTTTGATCATCTCTTGGCCTAAAACAAGAATCTATGAAAGCCAAGTTTTAGTGACATGGCCCAATGTGTTTATTTATTTTGATAAATTGAGAGTTTCTTCATCAAGGGAACCCACTCAATCAGGTACTAAGAAAGTGGATGATATGGGATAAATCAGATGTTGAACATATTCCACCAATTGATTCTTCTCAGACTTGACCTGAGAGTTCTGAGACTAATATTTCTCAAGTCTCTTTAGCATGATATCAATTGAATCTTGGGCCATTTCCATGTCACTTTCCAATGTGGACTTCCCAAGTCCATGTCTGGAAACTTCATAATCAACAGATGTCATGGCATTACGCTCCTTGTCAACCTATGGAATTCCAAGATCCACAAATCTATTTCCATCGTCATCCACCATTATTCGAGAGATAACTTTAGGCTTCTTGGGAATGATTTAATTCAGATGTTTGAAAATGGCATTTAATTCAATGTCAATTTCCTTGATAACCATCTTCTTTTTCTTGACTTCACAATCAACCTAGAAAGGAGTATAATTCACTATTTCTGCATACAAAATCCTGGAGCTTGAAGCAACATTCTCATTATTCTCGACATCATGATATTCTGCAAGAATCCTTTCCACAACCTCAATTTCAGGAGAAATAACCTCAATATCTACCTCCTGATAATTTGGGATATTTTGGGAAATCTCTTCGTAAACTTTAGGTTCCAAAGTGTTCGATATTTGGGCTACCTACACCTGAGTGGATGCTTGTGCAAGGCATGACTGAGGATCATTTGTCATGAGCTTATGAGAACTATCAAAAATAAGAGTATAAGAATCTCTCCTTGAAGTAGAAAATCCCAATACATGCTCTCTTCCTTCACTGGGGCTAGGACCCTTAGACTTTTCTCCTTGTGACACATTCTTCATGAAGTGGATTTTGGAAACCACTCCTTTCTTGTTTGTTGTGTATGAATGGATGGCACAGAGGTTAATTGATAAGGAGATTTGGTTGAATGGAGACCTCCTCAAGTTGGAAATTTTTGTGATCCTGTGATTTATCTCAAATTTATTGTAACTTAGAAAGTTCTCTTTCATACTAAGATATGCTTTTTTAAAGAATCGGTTTATTCTTGCTATCAAGAGAAAATAAATCTATTTTGGTCCAATCAATCTGTGTGCAATGGGGTGAAAGCAACTTCATCATATGAAGGATCAATAACATCTTCATCATCATTTACAAATGAATCTAGAGGGTTCCTGATGTAAAAGGCCTTGATCTGAGCAAGGGTTAGATGAGAAAAACTCTCATCTTATTACTTCATGTTTGTCTCGAGCAGGAAGCCAAGAAATATTCCATGGTAGGGTTATGTTGATAATTTTCTCCAAGAATATTCTATATATATATCCATTGATATCAAACGTAGATCTCTTCATGTATGGAGGAATAAATATGAGGGCAAACTCTTTTTCCATGAGTTGTGCACTCAAGAGATTCGGAAACTGGTATTCCCCAATTTGGATCGAAAAATGACTTTTTGAGAGATGTTTGTCATTGAGAAGACAATGAACTTGTAATATTTGTTCACATAAGCTCCATCAATGCCCATTTGTCACTAACATACTTAGGAAGTTTACATGGAGTATCCACAAAGCCACTTACGTGATTGTAGGAAAAGAATGAAAATTTAATTAACCATGTTCCCCATTGGGAAATGACATCCATGGCTTCTTTAGAAAATATTTCCTCTGTATTCCGATTCAGGTTCCAAATCACGTGGAAGGTGAATGCATCGTTAAATATTCTAAAATGATGAGAGATATTTTTGAAACTTAGTTATGGATAATAATGGAAGACACTATTTGATGGACCCATGACTCCTCTTGGTTTTAACATGAAAACTCTATTTTAATCTTCCTTGGTCTTATGATTGTGTGAATTATCCTTGGCTTTAAAACTTACTACTTTTCCCTCTCTTTTCCAATGCGTGGAAACTTAAAACCGCCTTCCTTTTGATTACGTTGAAACTATCTTGGACTATCTCCCTTTTGCAAAGTGGATTCTAGTTTTATTTATCTTTTTCAACTGTTATTTCTCCTCCCTATAGGCATTGAAACTTCTTCAAAAACTTCTGCATGTGTTGGAATTCTTGTGTTTTGTCTTATGCCCAGCGTGGATTCTTGGATGAGTGCGTTGAACTTTTGTTGATAAAATTCTTTCACTTTAGCTGTTTTACCCAACGTGGGAGACTGAAAACTATTTTAATTTCCCTTGCTTGTTGTTCCTAGGTGTGTGGATATGAATTTTGGACTATTATGCTATTTTTAAAAATATCCTTGGCGTTAAAGTGACTTCTTCCTCCCCCTACCGTGTGAAACTTTCTTGGGGAATGCATGGACTTCCCAATTTGCTCTAGTTGTGTCATGATACTCTTCTTTTATTATTTCCTTTAGGTCATGCGTGAAAGGTACAACTATCTCTCTACTATGTTATTTTTGTTGTTTGTCTATATCTCCTTCCTTGGCCAATGCGTGGGATCTTTAAACTATTTCTTTTTACTTCATTTTTTGTTTCCCCTCTCCCTACGTGAAGGATCTTCCTTGCTTGTTCTTTACCTCTCACACCTAGTTATGAATTTTCTTTGGCTATGACTAGTAATGATTGCTATTTGGCCTCTTTTCTTGATGAATGTGTGATGAATAATTTGGATTTGTCTTAGCGTGAGAATTATCCTTTCACTGAAAATTCAATTACTCTCATGGGGAAATGGTTACGGAAATAAAGAAGCTTCCCATAATCATTTCCCCTTCCCATTGAAATAACTGACTCCTCTTCCTTCAGGTAGTGGCATTAATTGTCAGGGGAAAGTGGGAAATACACAACCATTTTCTAGTGGAAATGGCAAGGTGGGCTAACAATCCCCATTTTATTTCCTCATGTGGAAATCGGAGATTTTTTTCTCGTTTGCCAATCCATTGAATTGGCAATCAATGGAAGAAATCCCACAAGTGGGGAATTAAAATAAATTTTCCAAGAAAGGGGAAATCTAGGTATAAAAAGCAAATTTGGCATCCTTAATGGGAAGCGGAAGCTTACTTTCCCACAATTAAAATAAAAATTTTTCAATTGAATTTTAATAATTGTTATATTAATATTTATTTAATTAAAAACCCAAATTTTAATAAAATTAATTTTATCAAACAAAGGGTAATAAATTAATTAAATATTAATTAATTAATATTAAATGTTGTTTATGACACGGAGGGAGAAGTTCTCACTTGAAATGGACTAAACGAAGACCGGAGTGATCACAAAACCATAACCAAAGGAAATCGCGCAAAGTAATACTTTTTTAAAATATCACAATTCCATGTTTATTAATTTTACGAAGTCAAAATTAGTGATAACAAATGCTCTAATCGGGGACAAGGAATTTATGGATTTAAAGAAACCTAGACCAAAATACTAATGAACATGATCCCAAAAATGAAGGTGAACAAAAACGGGATGACAAAAGAGAGGAAACGAAAAACAAGGAAAAGAAAAAAACCAAAATCCTAATTACCTATGTACATATGGGGGACAAGTTGTTTTCAATTTTGATCATGCTTGAGATATTTCCCACTATAGGGAAGATGAAAATGAGTTCCTTTAGGATACGCCAAGTAATAGGTGTTATCTCTGCAGAAATATCTTATCTTGAAAGGACCTAGCCACAAAGTGAATCAAACTTCCCATGTTTTCCTTTCGGTTCATGTCTCTTATCCCAGAGAAGAACTAAGTCATTGATTTGGAATTACCTCTCTTTAGTTTTCCTGTCGAACAACCTCTTCACTTTGGACTGATGTTCCTCGATCCTGTTTTCCACTTGACTTCTCTACGTTACTCTATGAGTTTTCTTAGAACATGAACCTTTTATCTAACACATTGGCAAAGCATTCATCATCAACTACTTGTTCAATCGCAATGCTTAGTAACTCTAAAGTGATGGGAATCGAGCACCGATTCCATCTGACAATAGCTAGAATGGAGACATCTCGATTGACCTTTTTGGATTTATGTGGTCATCCCACAATGCATCATATAAATTTTTGTTCCAAGTTCTTTGATTTTCTTCCACTAACTTGCGCATGATAGTAATGATGTTTTTGTTATTGAATTATGTCGACCATTTCCCTACGGTAGTAATCCGAAAAATGAGAAAAAGATATCCCATACCCATAAAAATACCTATCATCTCTTTAGAAGAAAAATTGGAGGCATTTTCCATCGCGATCTTGTATGGAATTCCATAACAAACCAATATATTCTCTTTGATGAAGTCACAGATTACCGCAATAGATGTTTGTTTCACTGGTATAGCTTCTACCCACTTCGTAAAGTAGTCAGTTGCAGTGAGCACATGAGTATGACCAGCACTGGAGTTTGGGTTTAGGACCCGATGAAATCTAACCCCATTGTTGAAAGGGTTCTTCAATGACAACTGGCTTCAAAGGAAAAGCTGCCAATTTTGGTCTTTTAACAAATTGTTGACAAGCTTCACATTTTGTCACCCATTTCTGAGCATTGGAAAACATAGCGGGCGAAAATGTGTTCACAAAATTTTATGAGTTGTTAGTGGGCCAATGAAATGACCACCACAAGCGTGATTTTGAAAGGCTTCAAGTAACCTAGGTTTTTGTTCCTTATTGACACATATGAGGAGCATGTCATTAATTTCTTTCTTGAACAAATTATTTTCCTAAATGATGTACCAAAACTTAATTTGATAGCTTTCTTTTCCTTAGTTGTCATATTCTCAAGACATTCACCATATGTGAGAAAGTAGGCTATATCGAATACCATTCATCTATGGTACTGATGAAAAACTACTAGTGGTAAACCTTCTTCAACTGGTTCTTCTTTAGAGTCATCTCATGGCTCATTCTCTGCAATGAGTTGGCAGAGTCCTCTTCCATGAACTAACTTGGTAGGCATGATTTCTAAATCATACTCTTGAATCTTGGATACCCGATTACCTCTTTTAGATCTTGGTTCTGTTGTGTCAACATCGATTTAATCTGCGGTGTCTGGAACTAAGACTTTGGTATGAAAATTCAACACATAGTACCTGAAATGTTTCAAGGCTCTCACCACCAAGTACTTATGCCTCTCGAGGGGAGTGTAATTGAGTTCATTCTTCTTGAATCTAGAACTCATTAATGCAATAGGAGATTTGATTCCTTCCCGATTGTGTTGAGTCAAGATGGCGAGAGATCATGTGCGGTGAAGCATAGCAATAGACTATGAAATACTTTTTAAAATCGGGACACACCAATGCAGGAGCTTTTACAATAGACCCCTTGAATTCTTCAAATGCTTCTCTACCTTCCTTATACCATTTGAAGGATTCTTTGTCTTTCATCATATCAGCAATTTCTTTAGTCAACTCAAGGAAATATGGCACAAACCTTCTCAAATATCTCACCTTCCCAAAGAATGAGTGTACTCCGAGGTTTACTTATAGGAAATGAAATATTGTTGATAGCTTGAACGCACTCAGGATCAATCTTAGTTCCTTCCTTTAGAAAAATATGACTTAGGAGTTTCCCTTCCGTAACTCACGAACAAGGATTTTTTTTGGATTCAGAGAAACCTTATGAAGTATGCACCTTTGCAATATTTTCTCTAAATCTCTTAAGTGATCTTCTCATTTCTTTGAGAACAATGTCAATTCATCTAGGTATATCATGATGATATTGTCTTTATAATCATGTTTATCACCAAAAATAACACCCTCCGATTTGTCATGCCTGTGTGAATGAGCAACCGGTGTTTTTGGGTAACATTGGACCATCTCTCAAGTTGTGGGACTTTCTACTTGAGATGGACCTCCAGAGAAGGTTGGTTCCTCTACCTAATCCTAGCACTAAACTACTTCTAAGGAAGGAAATGCGACTATCTACTCCTAATCTAACAATTCCAAGGGACCAAAGAGAGAGAGAGAGCATGAAAATTAAGAAATCCTACACTACAGAGGTGATAGCACCAAGAAAAGGGGGTGAAATATCCTGCTGAGGGAGAATACAGAAAGAAAATGGAGTTGAGAGAGGCCAGACCAATGTGACACAGACCCAAATCTTCATTTACCACTAAATCTCCATGAAACACATCCTCCACTTATAAATGAGACATACATGCACAGGAAAAAACAACAACAAAAATAGAGGGCAAGGAGATACAACAAAACAATGCAAGGGTTGAAAGAACACCACAAACACAATTTTATTGCTCTTAGAATATGCACAATCCATTACATTGTTGAAATAGAGGCACAAATACACTTTCCAGGCCCATGAGAGGGTTTGCAGCTCAATGGTGTTGAGAAACAAATTTTACAGAGTTTCCCCACATCCCAGAATATCTCCCTTCTCAAATGAGAAGTGTTTACAATATATAGAAAATGAATGAGAGAAAGAGAAAGAGTGAAACTCATATTTCTTCTCTCACCAACCAACAACTACAATTAAATGGTCTAAAAATGGCATGGGCACCCTTACAAATCATCTTACATACGTACTTTAGCTTCTGGAAGAAGAAATGGGGTACCATACTTCATTAATTGTGGTGGTTGGGCTGAAATTGTGTATTTCCATGTTGGAGATGTTTTCCAATTTTTACACATCTAACCTCAATAAAATTAAGATCTAAGGTGTAGAGGACATCGTGCTTGTTTCAAAAAGTTAAATTTTGTGAAAAATGGAGCTTTGGATCAAAAGTTATGGCCTTTTGAAGTTCGGGAGTCAGGCGCAAGGCGTGAAAGGGAAATAGAGAGAAGGAACACGCACTAGAGGAAGGCATACCTACAGAAGGCATGGAAACAAGGCACGTAGGCATTCACTGAAGGAGAGCATGCAGCGGTAGAAAAGAAAAGAAGGCGTGCGACGGGAAGGGTGGAGCGGGGACTTAGCCAATTTTAAGCAAGTCTGTAGAGGGGCACGTAAGGAGGAAGGCATGGAAGGGGAAATGGAAGGAGAAGAATGTAAAGGGAGAAGTAAGAATGCGCGCAAGGGTGTACAGAAGAATTTTGGAAAGAAAACAAGGCACAAAGCAAGATACAATCACATGAAAGGAAAGCGGAGGGAGCGCGTAAGTGTGGCGTAACAAGAAAAAGAAGGCATACTCGCATGAAAGGCAAGTATGGAAGCAGGGTGCAAGCATTCAACTGAGGAAGGTTGCATGATGGTAGATAGAAAAGAGGGCGTGTGACCTAAAGAGCGGGGACTTAGCCAATTTTGAAGGCAAGACTACAAATGGGCGTGTAAGAAGCACGCGTAACCTGAAATGTGAAACATCAAAGCCAAAATGAAAGTATAAGTTATCCAAATAACTAGGAGAGTTATTTCTATAAAAATATGTGAATGCCATATCTATAGCCCTTCAAAAGTTACGTTTGCATTGATCAAACCAAAAGGCATTCTTCTATACACGAACATACCCAGGGGGTGGTGAACATGGTTTTATGCACTCTTCTCTAGCCACTTCAATATGATTATAACCAGAGAAACCATATAGCATGGATAACATTTACGATCTAGTTACTTACCTATAGAATATGGTCCATGACTAGAAGTGGATAATTATCTTTCAAGGAAGCTCGATTAAGATTGCGGAAATCTACGCAAATCCTAATTTCTCCATTTTCTTGCGAACCGGTACAATATTAGTTATCCAAGTTGAATGTCAAATAGGAAAAATTATTCATGATCTAACATATTTTGAACCTCATGGAATATCATCCTTGAAATCTTGGGATTATATTGTCTTTGCTTCTTCCCGAATAGAAATGCATCGTTTCAAGGGTATGGAATGCTCCATTTCCATAGGTTGAAAATAATTCAAGTCTTCATATGAGTAAGCCAAGATGTCGGGATATTTGGTAAGGTGACTTACAAATTTTGTGCACTCCTCGGGTGAGCAACACTTACCAATGTTGACCAGTGGGGTTTGTCCTTGGTAAAAATGTTAACTTGTTGATACTAAGGAGAATTCACAGTCATGCTTGCTCTATCTCTTTGATAAACTTGTCATGTTTATCAAAAAAATCTTCAAGTGAAACCAATCCTTTTGGAATTTAATTTCCTTTGAGTTGAATGATGCCATCACCAGGATCTTCGTTCTCAACTCCTTGAATGGGTGAGGTTTTCGATTCGTGAAATGAAGAATCACTTCCTTCAAAGTACAACTGTTCAAAATTATCACTCTTTTCTAAGAAGGCAATAATTTTTTGATCATCATTGAATACTTGCCAATTTTTAGCATTCTCAAGAACACTTGGCCTCAAAACCATTTCAATGGTGTATTTGTCTTGATCAAAATCTGAATGAGGAATCATTAATGAAGCTAAGATTGCTAGAGAACCTGCTTTATCATTCTTTTGATGAGGGATGGATTTTATGGAAAAAGCATCGAAGACTTCTATCGCATCCCACACTTTATTTCTGTAGTATCTCAAATGATCATTCTTTACTTGGAACTGATTTTTAACTTATTTCACGATCCACTCCACATCTCGAAAGACTTTCAAATTTTTTATCCCTTTCTCTTCTATAACTTTGAGGCCAATGATTAATGCCTTGTATTCTACAGTGTTGTTAGTATTTGAAAATTGGAGTTTGTAAGAAAAAGGAAATATTTTACCATTCGGAGATATGAGCATCACTCATGCACCGGAACGTATGAAAGCAACGCTTCCATCAAAATCAAGAGTCCATATCTCATTAGGGTCTTGGTAAGTGACCTTATGTGCATGAACCTCTGTAGTCATCATATAATTACCCATACTTGAGTTTTGAAACAAGACATGTGCACGAGGATCATCGAGTTTTCATCATCATGAATTTTACCTGAGTTTCTAGCATTAACTTCTTCATTTCTCCACTGATAGGGATCATAGCATGAGACCAGTCCATTTGAATCTCACCACCTAGATCTCTACAAAATTTCCTTCTCAATAACATACCATATGAAGCAGGAATGTCAGCAACTAGAATAGTTACCTTAACTCACTTTTGAGGAAATTGGGATAAAACCATTTGAGTGTCTTTAATCTTCCCAATCAAAGGAACTTGTCTTGTCTCCATGGAGTAACAAGATCTGAATGTTCTCATACAAGTCAACCCAAGAGCATGTGCTAATTTTGTAGGCATCACATTATCTAAGGCTCTAGAATCTATAATACAATTACTTAGTTTGCATCTGTTGATCAAAAAGGACAAAAAGAAAGGTTAAATGTTTTCATTTGAAGGTGTAGTGGCTGCCACAATATTTTGAGTTTTCCCATCTTTGGGAGTTTTTCAGGATTCCTTTACAGGAATGAATAGTAGAGTCACCTTTGATAAACTAGACCAATTTCTTAAATTGATCCTTATTGCACTTCAAGTACTCTGCTTTTGACATGGAAATATTTATTTTATTGATATGATCAATAATATCAAATTTGGGAAAAATGATTGTCCTTGATGTCTCAAATACTAGTTCTTTTGAACTTGATGATGGCACACTTTTACCTTTGCTTTAGGCTTGGTTGATACTAATGTGGAAGAAGAAACTTTTATTCGTAGCTGATTTAACAATTGGTTGACTTGATAAAGGCCCTCCTTTCTTTAAGATAGTTTTGACCTTGGAAACCTCGGTCACCTAGGACTCTTTAGGAGTCTCATTTATCTTTGATTATTTAGAAGTTTCTTATTCTTAGATTCTTTAGGAACTTCCTTGGAGATAAATTTATCTTTAGCCTTAATAGTACTCTGCTCCTTTTACTGAGAGCGTGTGAAGACATTGAAGGATTGACTATTCATATCTTCTATAATTTATTCATATTTTTCATCTTCTTCTGAATGATAGATTTCTTGAAGAAATGATTATTACTTTCTATTTCGGATTTTTAACTTTAGGTTCGGATGTTCTAGAGTCTAGATTTTCTTCGAAAACCTCAACTTCATCATCACTTTCTTCAATGACATCACACTTTGAGTTAGTCATGGAAGCCGCTTCAATAGCAAGCCTCATTAGAGTGCCTGTAATTTTGGATTTGTTGGGAACGTAGCCTTTTCTTGGGATGTCTTTGTAAGGAGCAGGTTTTCTACTTTGAGCAACTTGATTTTTCAAAGCTAGCACATCATTAGCCAACTTAGTGAGTATAGCTTCTAAAGCATTGGGGTTTTCTTGACTCTTTCCCTTGAGGGAATTTTTCTTGAACTTTCCTACCATGATTAATTCATCCTCAATTTCTATGGCCAAGGATTGAGCAAGTTTCAAAGTAGCCACTCTATCCCCTCACAACCGATGATAGCACGCTTCTAGTTTTTGTATGTTAATAAATAAACATTTTTGTCCATCAAGGTTTGGATGAATCCCAGCAGGAACTTTATTCACCATTTTGTTGAATTTAGCCACGAAATTCCTCATGGGTTATGTTGTCTCTTTCTTCACCTGAGATAGTTGGGCAAGAAGGGTATGTTCATCTTATGTTGTCTTGAATCGGTCTTCAAACTTAGTTTTCATATCATTCTAATTTGTAATGCATCTATTTGGTAGATGAAGAAACCATCTGTGTGACATCATGCAATGTTTAAACAAAAATTTTAATAACAACATCTTCATATTCCACTGAAAAAACTACATATGCAGAAAATAAAGTGGAAATTTGGTCATTTGGTGATGTCTTCCCATCTCCATCAAACTTGGGAAGAATCATCCTTGATCCTCGTGGGAGGTCATGTCAATCTAGTAAGTCTAATGGGCCTATGGCATTTCCCATGGTAAATTAACTTCGCCATCTTGGGAAAGGTGGTATGCGAAGGAAAAACAATGTCGAAAGGAGAAGCACTTGACTTGTAGTGATTCCTTCCTTGCTTTCTCTTTCGGACTTGATGCAAGGATTGCAGATCTATGAGGCATGTTCTTATTATTTGGAGGAGATAACTTGAAACTGAAATTTCCTTGAAATTAAAAATGGGATCAGATTAACCTTTATATTTTTCTCCGCATAAACCTCTCCCCTTCCAGTTTGAAATATTTACTATGAAGGGATCATTGGTAGGTTATTATTAGCTCTAGCCTTGTCTTTTTGCTCTCATTCTTGAGCTATTTGTGCCTGAATTACTCTAGCAACTCTCATGGCTTGATCTTCTTCATTATCTAGTACTGATGTGGTGAGATGAAAATGATAGTTACTTGTGCACTTTTCCCAAATAGCTTTCCTGAAATATGATGATATGTATTCTTGAGTATCTACAAAAACAAGATTTGGTTGCAAGATAGGTGAGTCACCTATAATACTCATATAGATTACTACCTTGGTGGAATATGGTCATGTCGATGACCAACGATCAACACGTCTCTAAGAGGTCTTCGGCCACAAGTGTGGGTACTCTTCTTCTAAGGTCTTCATGTAGAGTTCTCTATCAATGGCTCTATCAACAATAAAAATTACTGGAAGATTTCATGGTTTTCACAAGCTCTTGTTCAAAGGTTAGCAGAATGTCTCCTTGAAAATATTCATTGGGCACAAGGTTCAGTTAAAGAACTGGAGCTTGTGCAAAGGGGATAGTCATAAAGATTTAACCAAGCACTTTGGTTAGTGATTTTAGAGTCCCAGTGAGTCACCAAAAACTATTAGCATATAGATATTCACACATACAAATGACATGCAATAGTGTGGGAATGAAGTCCCTCCTCAATGAAGGTGAGGCTACCTTTATTGAAAACCAAAACTATATTTACACCAATACATTACAAATTGTATGTGAGGTGTGTTTTGGAACATCAATGGAAAGAAAAGTGAATGAGGGAGATGAAAAGGAATAAAGGAAAGAAAAGGAAAGGAATTAATGGTAGGAACATGAAAAATCTAGGTAAAATCGAGCCTAATATTGCATGGAGAAGAACAATTAATAACTAACACAAATAAAACGAATTTTGCATTAGTTAAACGAGAATGAGTAAAGGGAACACACATGAGCAAGTAAATAACAGAGATTGATCACTTTGTGAACAAGAACAACAACTTAATAACATTGATAATTAGATCAAAGACAATATTTTCAGTGCAAGATTTAAACATCTAACATCTAATGAACATAAGAACATCAAATGCTACAAGAGACAATGAATGAGACAAAAGTTCCTATTTCATTAACTCCAAAATGTCTTCACAAAAGAACATAGAGTTTCTTCCTAAAATAAAGCCCTGCACACAAAAGTATTTTCTTCTCCACTCTCAAAGTCACCTTAACAAATGAACCCATGTCTTCCTTTTATAACCCAAAGTTGGTTACAAAGTAGTTAGGGTTTTACATGAACATTAAGTAGGGCACTTAAGTGAATTTGAATTTTTCAACCAACTTTATTAAAAGCTACCAAAAAAAGAAACCACTTAAGTTATCCACATTTTTCTGAAAGAGAATTCAATAACAACATCCCTTTTTTAAAATTCCACTTTTAAAACATATGACCATAACCAGTGCCTTATCCATTGAAATGGGGTCCGCCTATCTCAAACATATGAGAAATGGACTCTCCCACTTCGTTAGATACCAAGAAAACTATCTTCTTAAACCATCAGTGAAATTAGGATCCGTCACTTTCGCCAATTGAAAGGATCTAAACCTTCCCAATGTTTCGAACATATTTTCTTCTTCTAGCAGTTCATTTGCCCAAAGAATAGCCTCACAAAATACCTACAATTCCAAGATCCTACCTGGCATATCATTCAGATTGACCATCTTTGATTGAGCATTCTCAAACAAGTTCTTTAATTTGATGCAACGCTCCATTGAAGCTAAAGAGAAATTATTGGCGGGAGTATACATGTCCTTAAACAATTGTGAAAATTGCTCTTCCACATGTTTCGATGAACACCTTTGATTATGCTCATTTACGAGGTTACAAGGGATATCAACTATGAATTATTCAATCAAGGTGACTAAAGTGAAGGCTGCATTGCATACACTCTCATAATGGATCATAGAATCCTTGAGAATCATCTTTCTTGATTTGAGATGCAAACACAAAAGAAAATGTGTCCCTCGACATTCAAATTTGAGAATTTGTTCAATGGATAAAATTGAGGATTCTATACTCATCATCTCCTATAGACTCGGCAATATCTCGTCCAAATTTGATATGTTAGAAACAAAATTTTCCTTGAAAGAAAGAATTGGATAAAGATATGCATTGACATCTTCATGGAGCTTAACCACTTTTTTTATTGTCTCTTGGCCTAAAACGAGAATCTTTGAAAGCCAAGTTTTAGTGACATGGCCCAATGTGTTTATTTATTTTGATAAATTGAGAGTTTCTTCATCAAGGGCAGCCACTTTGCATCGGTCTTGGGAAATTGGATGATATGTGATAAATAAGATGTTGAACATATTCCACCAATTGATTCTTCTTGGACTTGACACGAGAGAGTTACGAGACTTATATTTCTCAACTCTCTTTAGCACGATATCAATTGAATCTCGAGCCATTGCCATGTCACTTTCCAATGTATACTTCCCAAGTCCATGTCCTGGAAACTTCATAATCAATATATCTCATGGCATTATGCTCATTGTCAACTTGTGTAATGCCAAGATCCGTAAATTTGTTTCCGTCGTCATCCACCATTATTCGAGAGAGTACTTTAGGCTTCTTGGGAATGATGTCATTCACAAGTTTGAAAAGGGCATCGAAGTCAATGTCAATTTCCTTGATAACCATATTCTTTTTCTTGACTTCGCAATCAACCTCAAAAGGAGTATAATTCATTATTTCTACATACGAAGCACGGAGCTTGAAGCAACATTCTCATTGTTCTCAACATCATGAGATTCTGCAAGAATCCTTTCCACAACCTTAATTTCAGGAGAAATAACCTCGATATCTACCTCCTGATAATTTGGGATATTTTGGGAAATCTCTTCATAAACTTTAAGTTAAAGTGTTCGATATTTGGGCTACCTACACCTGAGTGGATGCTTGTGCAAGGCATGACTAAGGATCATTTTTCATGAGCTTCTTAGAACTATCAAAAATCTGAGTAGAGGAATCTCTACTTGAAATAGAAAATCCTGATACATGCTCTCTTCCTTCATTAGGGCTAGGACCCTTAGAGTTTTCTCCTTGTGACACATTCTTCGGTGAAGTGGATTTTGGAAACCACTCCTTTATTTTTGTTGTGTATGAAAGGATTGCACAGAGGTTGATTGAGAAAGGGATTTGGTTGAATGGATACCTCCTCAAGTTTTCATTTTTTACGATCCTGAAGTATAATCTTGAATTGATTGCAACTTGAAAGTTATATTTCGTACCAAGATATGCTTCTTTAAAGAATCGGTTAATTCTTTCTATCAAGAGAAAATTCATCTCTTTTGGTCCAATCAATCTGCGTGGCAATGGGGTAAAAGCAACTGCATCATATGAAGGATCAATAACATCTTCATCATCATTTACAAATGAATCTAGAGGGTTCCTAATGTGAAAGGCCTTGATCTGAGCAAGGGTTAGACAAGAAAACTCTTGTCTTCTTACTTCATGTTTGTCTGAACAAGAAGCCCATAAATATTCCATGGTAGGGTTATGTTGATAATTTTATAAGAGTCTTTTGCATATATCCATTGATATCAAACTGAGATCTCTTCACATATGGATGAATAGTGATGAGGGAAAACTCTTTTCCATGAGTTGTGCACTAAAGAGATTTGGACATTGGTATTCCCCAATTTGGATTGGGAAATGAATTCCTGAGCGATGTTTGTCATTGAGAAGATAGTGAACTTGGAATAGTTGTTGCGCAAGCTCCATCAATGCCCATTTTTCACTAACGTACTTAGGAAGTTTCCATGGAGTACCCACAAAGCCACTTACGTGAATGTAGGAAAAGGATGAAAATTTAATAAACCATGTTCCCCATTGGGAAATGACATCCATGGCTTCTTTAGAAAATATTTCCTCTGTATTCCGATTCAAGTTCTGAATCATGCGGAAGGTGAATGCATCATTAACTCTTCTGAAATGATGAGAGATATTTTTGAAACTTAGTTGCGGATAATAATGGAAGACACTATTTGATGGACCCATGACTCCTCTTGGTTTTAGCATGGAAAACTCTATTTTAATCTTCCTTTGTCTTATGCTTGTGCAGATTCTCCTTGGCATTAAAACTTACTATTTTTCCCTCTCTTTTCCAATGTGTGGAAACTTAAAAATGCCTTCCTTTTGACTGCGTTGAAACTATCTTATACTATCTCTCTTTTGTAAAGTGGATTCTATTTTTATTTATCTTTTTCAACTATTATTTATCCTCCCTACAGGCATTGAAACTTCTTCAAAAACTTTTACATGTGTTGGAATGATTGTGTATTGTCTTATGTCCAAAGCATGGATTCTTAGATGAGTGTATGGAAATTTTTTGATAAACTTCTTTCACTTTAGCTATTTTACCCAGCGTGGGAGACTGAAAACTATTTTAATTACCCTTGCTTGTTGTTCCTAGGTGTGTGGATATGAATTTTGGACTATTATGCTATTGTTTTAATCTCCTTGGGCATTAAAATTGACTTCTTCCTCCCCTACTACGTGGAACTTTCTTGGGGAATGCATGGACTTCCTAGTTTGCTCTGGTGTGTGGTGATACTCTTCTTTTATTCTTTCCTTCAGGTTGTGCGTGGAAGGTACAATTGTCTCTCTGTTATGTTCTTTTTGTTATTTGGTTGTATCTCTTCCTTGGCCAATGTGTGGGATCTTCAAACTGTTTCTTTTTACTTCATTTACTTTTTCCCCTATCCTTGCGTGAAGGATCTTCCTTGCTTTTTCTTTACATCTCACACCTGGTTATGGCTTTCCTTTGGCTATGACCGGTGATAATGATTGCTCTTTTACGTCCTTTCTTGATGAATGCATGATGAATACTTTGGCTTTGTCTTAGCGTGAGAATTCTCCTTTCACTTAAAATTCAATTACTCTCATGGGGAAATGGTTATGGGAAATAAAGAAGCTTCCCATAACTATTTCCCCTTCACGTTAAAATAAATGACTCCTCTTCCTTCGTAATCGGCATTAATTGTTAGGGGAAAGCGGGAAATAAACAACCATTTTCCGGTGGAAATGGAAAGTCAATTGACAATCCCCATTTTATTTCCCCATGTTGGAAATCATGATATTTTTGCATGTTTTTCAATCCATTGAATTGGTAATCGGTGGAAGAAATTCCGCCAATGGGGAATCAAAATAGATTTTTTAGGAAAAGGGAAATCCGGTATGGGAAGCGGAAGCTTACTTTCCCCCATTAATTAAAATAAAAATTTGTCGATTGACTTTTAATAATTATTATATTAATATTTATTTAATTAAAAACCCCAAATTTTAATAAAATTAATTTTATCAAACAAAGGGTAATAAATTAATTAAATATTAAATGTAGTTTATGACCTAGAGGGAGGATTTCTCACCCGAAATGGATGAAACGAATCTTTGGAGCGATCACAAAAACAAGATGATCGTGACAAGGGCAAAAATCACACAAAGTAATACTTTTGAAAAAATCTCAAAATTCCATGTTTATTAATTTTGCGAAGTCAAAATTAGCTGATAATAGATACCGAACTCGTAATGTTCGCAAATGTTATCACAACCTTAAAGGTGGTTTTTATTTAAACATTCTATTAATTAACTTAGAAATAACTTTCCACTTATATAGTTAAATATTACGGTGACACTACTAAATAACCCAAAGATCAAACACCATCCTTTCATTACCATATTTCCAATAGCTCAATAGTAGTTTGATCAATTAAATATCATTAAAAATGTATACATTACTTCCACAATTGTCCATACAAAGTGTGACCAATAATCATTTTTAATACAACGGTTAATATAATATTTACTTCATATTTTAAACAAATTATATTCAAGAAAAAACATGTCCTTAGACAATTATGACATTGTATTCATATGTTTGTTACATGTATTAATAATAATGATAGTTCCATTCCCTCTGAAAGTTATTGTGTGCGTTTATCTCAAATGTGAACCTATATAAGAGGGAGAGCATCATCGAAGTGATTTCCTCAAATCATATAACCTTTCGGTTTTCATGCATATCTCTTGTAAGCAAGAGGGCATGACCCTTCACAAGGAATACAAATAATATATACCCAAATTCTTAAAATATACCCCATCATAAGATCACAAAGTAACCAATACCATGATATGATTCCCGACTAGTACAAAATAAGGATTAGTGAACTGACAATGCACACACGGACTAGATACATTACTTTGGATAAAGGTTTTGGCTATACTAATGCAATCTAGTCTTATAGTTTACATAAAAAATAGTATATGTCATCCTTCACAACACAACTATCTCGTACACCACTTCATCCATCAACAATCCTCATCAAGAGGTAAACTAGTTAACATTTCTAAACAATGGTTCATTTTAATATCCGAAGGGAAAAACAACCATCTATCCAAATTGAATAAAACTTTCCAAATTATATAAACATAAGAAAACATCCTCTATAATAATATGTATGTATGCTTGTACAATTACTAATGTGTCGTACATATATGCATACATAGACTTATGAAAAATAGTGTATTATCAACACATTTATCAACATTGTTAACAACAAACATGTAATTGGTGTTTTTAAAAATTTCCCCTTTTTTAGCTTGATGTTTTATTAGAATTAACATGTCTTTCAAGGGTGATTTAAGAAAGGAGGAGAATTATTTTATCATGCTTGTGGCTACACCACAACCCGGATAACGTAAGTCCCATTCTTCCAGTAAAGTATCATAATAAAATATAATATCCACATGCCCGAATAACACATCGGTGAAACTTATACTACCATAGTAAATCAAGGAAGTATTCTAATGCAATGTTCTTTCATAAATAAATATATTGTATTGATCAATATATTGCTACATTCTGACATAGCCCGCTATCAAGTGTAACTTGCACAAGGGCATCCTAGGCACAATTTTTACACACACTCATAAGAAATACATGGAATTAGAGATGTAGTACAGTTCTCTCATAATTTCACTCAAGGGGTGATCATTAGGGTTAATGCGACTCCCCATTCTGTATTTTATTTTTAGGTTTGATGCAGTTTGTGGGCTTGTGTAGGTGAATATCTCTTTTCTAGGTTACGGTACTTTTGATGATTAAGGAACAACTATTAGGAGATCAATAGAGAACAATTATGAAATCCTTGCGACACATCAACAACCAAATTTAGAGTTTTTGTGCGATCACAGGCACCCGGATCTAGTCATCAACTCCCAAGTGCCCCTATCTAGCCATGGGCACTGGCGTCGAACATTGTTCACGAGTTGCAAAATTTTCAAAGATTAATTACGACACTATTTTCATCAATTTAATCACTTCTCCCTACCCATATCAATCCCAGTTATGTGGAAATTAGCTAATTATCCTTTCCTCTATCTCTCACTTAGGGTTTCATATTTTACATCTTATTTTTCTTATGTCATTATTGTATTTTATCATTTATACATTGGTTAGTATTCAATACTTAGATTTAATTCAAATTAAATTAAATAATTTCTATAGATAAATCCCTTATCTTAAATTAGTTCTCCATCTCATTGAGCTAGGGCTCAAAACTAATCATTATCCCATTTCATTCCCTTATGAAATGGTATAACCGGAAATCTTGCATTATCACGGTGACGAGGGATCCAACCGCAAGCAAGGTGGAAAAATATGATAAGTCATCTAAACCATCTCCTGAACACCTCTTCATAGCGATCCAGGAATTGCATAAATGTTCAAGTGAAGGTATAACTTCTAATACAATGCACCGAGCTTCTAAGGCTATCCCACCGAGCTACCTGGAGTATTGGGAAAAGTTAAAATCTATATCAATTTGCTATGAGAGGGTGGATCTCATCGAACTTTTGTAATATCTCACTAAGTTTTTGTAGGTGGGTGAGCTCATTTTAGAGGCGATTGAGTTATTTTGGGTTGATATGGTTCACCGCGGGAGCAATTGAGCTCAACACGAGTTTTTAGGCTAATTCGGGCCTTGCAAACATTAGGTTATTCAAATATCCATGGCGAATTATTCTATATGTGACACCCACTCTTGAAGAATGCACTAAGCCTTTAAGTCGAAGCGAGCTGCTATAGACTAGTTCGACGTCTGCATGTCATTCAAGGATGCCTAAGTTAATGTGGAAGTTAAGTAAGAGTAGTAGATAGCTTGAAGGCCGAGTTGGCTCAACAGATTCATCAAGTAACAGGTAAAGTGAGCCCTTATTCGAGCCCATGGTGAGCTAAATGGTAAATATGGATGGATTTGGTCCAGGATGTTCTAGGACACATGTGTACAAAAATCCTGAATTTCCCATAGTGTGTAGGGGATTGTGGATATGTCGGGGGTCAATGACCCACCTGTCCTAATCAACATTGAGGTGTGGAGAGTGTATGTGGGAAGAGTGGCATTTAGAAGCCCGAAGGCACAGGCGGAATGGGACATAGGTATGCGAAAGACCCAAAATCGCCACACTCAAAGTAATGCAGAATGTCGGATGAAAGTGTCCCGAGATGCACTTTGGAAAAATGGAACATCAAAGTCGACATCACCGATGTGTAGGGGATTTCGGATATGTCAAGGGCCAACAACCTCACGACTCGATCAATGTAGAGCAGAGAAGGATTTGTAGAAGCTATAGAGTTTGGAGGCCCATGTTGCGGGTAAAGTGGGTTAGAGTGGCACAGGTGGCCCAAGGAACACACAAGATTAAGAAGATTGAAATGGCTACGGGAAGGACTTGTGTAGAAAATGTGGAGTTGGAAGGCCCAAGTCGCACTTGGGTTGTTCGTGTGTATAAAATGCGGAAAACCCAAAATCGCCACACTCAAAGCAATGTGGATATGTCAGGAGTCAATCGCCCACCTAGCCTCGGTCAATGATGAGATGCATGGGGATAGAAGAGCCCGAGTCAGGAAACATGGAGAAAGGATTCCCACATGGTCCAGTACAGGGGACATGATTTCCCCACGAGAGGTGAAATTTCTGCATATCAAGATATCGAGTATGTTGCGGATAAGACAGACTTCATTGGCCTAGGCGGACCTTGTACCCTAGTGCCATGAGTTCCTCAAAAACCCACAATAACCACATATCAAAGTAAAAGGAGTAAAAAGCCGAGTGTATTGCAGATTTTGAGAGCCCATGAGGAACACCCGCCCTTTGAAGTTTAAAAAGGCATAACTTTTGATGCATAACTCTTATTTTCAAAAAAATGGATTTTTGACTTTAATGAGGGTAGATGTGTGAAAAGAAAGAAACATCTGTAGTTCCAAGAAATTAAATGCTCGGTCCCATAAAATGTAAGAAATCCTTGGCAAAATTAGAATAATCTGCTCACACTCGAGAGGACCATAAATTTTTAATTGTTATGATTTTCACACAATTAGTCTCATTGGAATCATGAATCTGAGCCTCACTCATGAAAATAAAGAAATCCAAAATTGCAGAAGTTTTGATGATGATTTTAAGGGAAACATGCGAGAATTTGAACAATGGTTTTATTAATGATATTAGATTCATTTAATGAAGCATTGGCAAACATTTTTCACTGCTTCTGACAAGTCATGGGACAGTATGGGGTGCCTTCTGAAGGTCATATATCATCATTTGGGCACATTTATGACATCTTTCAAGTGTTTAGGAAGTGGATTTCGGGATTTACATCCCCTCTCTCTCTCTCTTCCAAAACTCTATAAATTAGAGTGTTGGACCCATTGTAAAAGGGAGGATAGTTTGAGTAGCAAAACTCTGTCATTTTAGTTTTGTGAAGTCAATGTGCTATAGGTTGTTGTAGTGGACTCCTTGCATGGTGATCCAGGCCTTTATTTTGTAATAGATTGAACTATGCATATCAATGAAGCAATAGATGCAATTTTTGGATGTATCTTCCTTGTTGTGTTTGTTTGCATTCTTCTTACCTCTTCAATATTATTGCAAATATATCATGTCTATTTTATGATCTTGTAGGGATTCATTATCATTGTGCATGTATGAAATATTGTTGTGAATGCAGTTATTATACTGTGGAGAACTATTATCACCATCTCTAGTATGTACCTTGCTTCGATTTTTCACACATTTGAAATTGTTCTCGGACCATCCTTTTACAGTATATCACCGCTTTAGTTTAGGTTTTGTTTTCATGTAGTCTCTCTCCCCGCTCCTTAGAAATTTAGTTTAGGATAAGATTTTTTTCCTATATTAGAGTAAATTGTGGCAGGTAGTTTAGGATCAAGAACCAACTTTCTCTAGAGGTCTATCTCAAGTAGCAAGTCCCACAACTTAGAGATAGTACCCATGTTACCCTATCACACTGTGAGCTCAAGCACACACACTTGTGAAAAATGGAGAGTGTTGTGATTTGGTGATAACACTAACTTATAAAGTTGTTTGATCAAATTTATGATGAATAATCATTTTGATATCTCTTGAAATCCTTGCATCCATCCACGTCTTCTTAGCTTTTGGAATTTATTATTCCTCTTCTTCTTCATTCTTAGAAACCTCTTGGTCCTCACCATCTTACCTTTCCTCCTCAGCTTCTTCCCGAACCTTTTACTCTAAGACAATGATGAGATCCCGTGTCTTGTGGAGGGTAGCTAATATTTGATCTAATTTGTCTTCTTGGTCTTTAGAAGAATTATTGGATCCTAGATCAACATTTGATCTTGTGTGATCCATTATACCTATTGGCATTCGAAAGCTATTAGTGTAGTGAAATTATTGGGTATGAGTGTAGAGAACCTAGTTAAAGGTCACTTTGATACCAAAATGTAATGTTACCTAAAAATATCTCAAGCTTAAAAGGTGGAAATATTTTTTTGTTTAAACATTCTTTTAATTAACTTCAAAATAATTTTCCACTTATATAATTAAATATTGTAGTGAAACTACTAAATAACCCAAAGATTAAACATCATCATTTTGTTACCATATTTACAATAGCTTAATAGTAGTTTGAACATTTATCTATCATTAAAACTCTATACATTATTTCCACAATTTTCAGTACAAAGTATGATCAATAATCATTTCCTAAGTCAATGATCAATATAAGATTTACTTCATATTCTAAACCAAGTATATGAGACAACAAACATGTCCCTAGACAAATGTAACATTATATCCATATGTCCTGTACATGTCTTAATAATAAAGATAGTTTTTCCTTCCAAAATTCATGTGTACATGTCTATCTCAAATGTGAAACTATATTAGAGGAGAGCATCTTTAGAGTGTTTTACTCCAACCATAGAACGTTGAGTTCTCATGTATATCTATTGCAAGCAAGAGGGTCATGACCCTTCCCAAGGAAGATAGATAGAGATATATAATCATTAACAAAGGATAGTAAATTGAGAACCATGTGTATTATATACTCAAATTCTAAAAATACAATCCATCATAAGATCGTGGAAAACAATACCACCATATGATTTCGACTAGTACGGAGTAAGTATAAGTGAACTGAAAATGCATACAACTAGATACATTACTTTGGAAAAAAAAATTCCATATATGCTAATGAAATCTAATCTTATGATTTACACAAAAATAAGATTGTTCATCCTTCAAAACACAACTATCTTGTACACAATTTCATCCATCAACAATCCTCATCAAGAGGTAAACTAGTTACCATTTTCAAACAATGGTTTATTTTAATATCCAAGGGAAAAAAACCATCTATCCAAATTGAATAAAAATTTCTAGATTATATAAACATAAGAAAAAAAACCTCTATAAGAATATGTATGTATGCTTGTACGGTTTCCAATGTGCCATACTTATATACATATATAGAATTACGAAAACTAGTGTATTATCAACACATTTATCAAAGTACATAACAACTATATTTTAACTACTATTTTTCTTAATTTTCCCCTTTTTCGATTGATGTTTCATTACAATTAAAATGCCTTTTAAGGGTGGTTTAAGAAAGGAGGGGAATTATGTTATCATACTTTTGGCTACACCACACCATGATAACGTAAGTCCCATTCTCCCATAAAATATAACGTCCACATGCCCGAATAACACATGAGTGAGAACTTATACTATCACAAAAAAGCAACGAAATATCCCGATGAAATTTATTTCATAAATCAAGATGTTGTATTCACTCAAGAAATCATTGACGTAACCACCTATTTACAAACATTTATCTTTCAGGTGTTTCAAAATAACATAATATTGCTCAACCTATAACGGGTTTGTTTTTCCGTGAATCGATAGTTTTATTCACTTTTTTATTATAATTTTGAAAGACAATATTGTTTTTATATTTCCAACAAACTAAAAAGTTTATAACAACCCCAAGAAAGGTATGAAATCAAATCCATAAGAAACATTTTATCACAATTAAATATACAACTAGGCTAACCCATATTTAGGTTTCATTAAAAATAATCCCAATAACCATATTATGTTTATAATTTTTACAAAACATGTAGATCCAACTGGATTTAAAATCACTTCCATAAAATAATGTCTTAACTTCATTTATTTAAATATTCACGCCCCAAATTTAAGTAACAATACATTGAGTTGTTCATACATATTTTACCAAATTGACTTAATTATAACCATGCTTACTATACATACAAAATAATATTGTCCTAGTTTTAGGTGTTCAAAAGACCACAGGACAAACTTCATAGTCCAATATGCATAGCATACAATCCAAAGAAAAATAGTTGATGAAAAGTCCTCCAAAGAATCATATATACACCTAAACATAAAAAAGTGATGGAAACCTAGAAATGGGTAGAGATCAACCTCCGTGATTTTGTTTCACATTAAAAAAAGCATAAAATGTACAGGTATAGATTTGGGTATGAAATTGACACAAAAACGACATATTTTTCACTCACAATTTACACAAAACATGCATCCGAGATTTGGGTAAAAATTGACCCAAAATATAAATTTTTCCATACAAAACTTGCACAAAATGTGCAATCCATATTTTGTTAAAATTTGACCCAAAATATAAAAAAATTCAAAAATGTGTAGCCTAGATTTGGGTAAAAATTGACCAAAAATATAAAAAAGTTTACACAAAACATGCAACCTAAATTTTGGCAAAAATCGACCAAAAATATAATCATTTTTCACAAAAAAATTACACAAAACATGCCACTAAATTTGGGTAAAAATCAACCTATAAAAATATTATTCACAATCAAAATATGCAAAATATGAAAACCTAGGAATGGGATTAAATCCATTCAATTATTTTGTAAACATAGAAAAGTAAAAAGAGACATATTCCTGTAAGAATGCTTTCCCAATTATGTTCTATAATTTCCTTCCCAAATGCCAATGCTCCCAGCTTCCAATTTCCAACTAATCATAATGATAATTTTATTCCAAAAACATAGTGAAATCTCCTCTTATCAAACTGTCTACCTCCATTTTCTCCCAATTCGGACTTCACTTCCCATTTCATGACTTCCCCAACATCCATACATTTCAACAATAAAGTCCACATAACCATGATAAAAAAATATAAAAATCTTTCTTTACTCTCACTTTTCCCGCATATACTCCTTATCTATTTCCTTGCATTGAATTTTATTAACAATTAAAAACAATTATCCATTTATTCCCACTTTGCTATGTATGCACTTAGTGCATGTTTTATGTTTAAAAACAATTAAAATTCAAAACAACACTTAACTCCCAAACCTTTTAGCAATAAAGATAAGTTATTTTTAATGCAAAACAACCAAGATTCATGCTAAATGAATGAGAATCCAACTTTAAATTTATTTAGGAATTATAATATTACTTCAAACCAACATGCCATATAAATGTTTTTAGATATACGACAATGCCAGGGAACTTAATAAATTTTTCTCTACCCATTATCAACCAATTGATTTAATATACCAACATAGTCCTTTTATCTTTTGATAATTCTAATGAAATAATAGTAAATAAAAAAACCATCTCTTAAAACATTTATGACAATAACGATGCACGATGGTTAGGTTAAGCCAATGGCGTTTAGCCACATCAAAGATAATCTTCTCATCGTCTATTGCTATCAATGAAAAATATGAAAATAAGATAAAAATTTTGAAGTAACACATAACAAATGTAAACTAATTTCTAGCAAATCTCGTGGTGTGTATCGGTTCTCATTTTACCTTTGTTGTTTCAAGTATAATACAGTTTCTATCAACCTCTCCATGATGATGCCCTCCCTCATGTTTCAATGATGGTGTAATTTTTCTTGCATCCACCTCACGTCACCTAAAAAGGTAGTTTGTACAAATCATTAAATTCAAAATAATAATAATAAGCATGTTAATTTGCATATCTAAAACTAACCATAAAAGGTAATTATCCAATTAGAGAATGTCATTTTAATCATCATGATTGAAATATTTAATTTATAAATCAATATATAAGGGATGTGACATCAACCTTTTATAATCCTTCTTATTTTCCATGTTCATCCCAAGTCCTCTCAAGATTATCGTTGATATCGTTTACTCTTCTTCATACCATGGGTTAGTAAAAAAACTACTTTTAATTCCACTTTTAGGGCTAGATATTTTGCATGTTCTTATTGCCTTGTGGATTTATTGGATCATTATTGGAAATTGTGTCTATGGTTTTATTGATGTCAAATGTCACTTTATGTCAAAGAGAGACAACCTAAGTTAGGTGTCTACATTAAATGTCATCATGTTTAAGCTTGAAGGTTGATTTATAGTGTCGGTCTTGGTGTCCCCAAGATGTGTCTTTGTGCATGTTCAAGCAAGCTATGTGTTGTAGGTAAGCTCCAAATTTGGTCAAAGAAGGTCAAATATGGTATATATTATGCGTCAAAGGTGTTAATGAGTCTATAAGAGGTCAACAAGATTAGATGATGAGATTCAAGTGTTGAGTCGGGTCATTCTAGGCCTAGTCCTAGTAGAAATTAGTATGAGTGAGTAACATGAGAAAGGAAGCATATCGGTCTTTTATAAATATTTTTGGATAATTGAGAGGTTTCATAGCATTTTTAGGAGGTTTATCAGGTCACTATTTAGGTATATGATGCATGATGAAGGTCCTTTTGAAGAAAGTTGGTAAAGATAAGGTATGAAAACATGGGTAATTCCTAGTGTGTGGAGATATTAAAAGGTTAGAGGGAATGGGTGAGGCTTGGAATGCATTAAGGAGGTCATAATAGTGCTTTGGGAAAAGTTACAGTCAGGGAAGTGAAGAAATTTTAAGAAAACTCATTTTTGAGTCTCCCAAGTTCTTAAGAGTACAAAAGCCATCTCGATAGGCATGTTTGAATGCTCACCCACATGTTTAGGTTCTACATGTGATTATAAGGATTTCAAGGATGTTTTGGAATGGATATAAAATCATTCAAAAAAAGAGTGAATTAGTTTGGATGTCAAACATTTATGAACAACCATTAATAAGCTAAGCATGTCTAAAACCCTCCAAAAACCCTAATAACAAAGTGATAGAAGATGTTTTTTTGTTTAGTATTAAAATTATCTGGAAATGATAATTTGATGATTTGGGATTGTATAGAATTCCTTTTTGGTCATTTTTGTGGTGGTTTCATGATCTAGTTCATCTGGTAAAGAAAAAAAACCATTGTTTTGTGCAAATTTGTAGTTTCAAAACTAAGATGGAATTTTCATGAAGTGAATTAAATTGTTTTGGATAGCTTAGGATGTGTTCTAAGTATCCATGGAAAGTTTTATACAGCTTCAATGAAGAAATTTTGAGTCACAAATCTCAAAATTTACCTTGCCGCTTTTAGTCTAAAAGGGCTAAAACTAGCTATGGTGGTTTGAGGTGAGTCTTGACGTTTTCCAAGTTGAATCAATATAAAGCTTGGATAGCATGTAGGAGTCTCATATGATGTTTTTAAGTCCTCAAAGTAATCAATAAAGATGTATTTTGGCTTAATTCATAATGTCCTAATCATCCCTATTAGGTCTCTCAAGAAGGTTCCATGGAACAAGTGTGCTTGGTTGGTTTTATCAATGTGACTTGGGGTTATGAGTGCTTGATCATGTTGGTAGAGATAATAGTGAAGTTTTCCAAGGGATTTTAGTTCTTGGAAGTGGAATTGGATGTGTTTATGTATGTTATACTCAATACTTGATTAATTAGACCTTAAACCCGGTTTGAGAAGTTTCAAATATTCAAGTATTTGGGTGCTTTATGCTATGTTTTGGAGATGAAGTGACTTGTTTTAGTTAAAATAATTCATGATATTTCGAGTGATATGATACTTATTCTTTGAATACAAGTTTTTATATGTCAAGTAACTCACTTTCTGAGGATGATTGTCGGTAGCGCTAAAGACCTAATGACAATTACTTGAATCTTGAAGTGCATCATGGTGATAATTGTTGTTGCATGGGTTCTTAGGCTTCATTGAAGGTTTTTACAGAATTTACTTGAGCTATGTGGAGCTGTTGGTGCCTTGAAAATGTTGGAGTGTGCCTTGGAGGTCCTTGTGCATTCAATGGTGTTAGAAGACCTTGTTTTGAGCCGAGAAAAGAAGTGTGAGTTTGTTCATGCTTGTGTGACCATTTTTGACCTACTTGGTCCTAATATGTTTATATGATTTTGAGATTTTATTTTTAGTGTACTATGACTGAAATTAATGGCCTTAGATTACATGTGGTTATTATAAGAAAGTGTCAAGTATATAAGTGATTTTTATTGAATCATTTGTGCCGGTGTTGATGAGAGGGAAGTGATTTAGCTAGTGCAAGTGAAACAAGAGGTTAGAAGTGTCAAGGGAAGAATTTATAATATCCATGAAAAGGTGAGAAGTGTAGAGGAGAATTTTCAAGGTCGTTAGACCTAATCAAAAATGAAGGAGCAAATTTGAGTGAGTATGGAGAGACACAAGTTTAAGACGGTTTAATATACATAGAGCTGAATTTGTGATAATAATCTATTGTAGGATCGACAATATTTAAGTGGTCTTCATTATCAAATGATTTAGAGGGTTTTTATCATATTTTTGGTGGTATCCTCCTTGTATAATTGGTGTTATACTAAATAGGGGTGGGTTCTTCTTTTGAAGATGGTGCTTCACTAAAACAATAGTGTGTGATGAGTAATATTCATGAAAGTATTTTGAATTGAATAATATATTCAAAAGTTTCAGTGGGTTTTATTCCCATTGAGGATTTCCGACTTTACATATGGTGTTCATGTGTTCGGTCCTTTGTTTCATGTACTTGTGAATGGTTTATACACATCTAATAAACTCGTAATTATATATGTATGTTGAATGGTTATTTTGGATGATGTTGTAAGCTATGGAAAATGAAATGAAAGTTTTATAAGACTGATTACCCCCCCTTCTCATTATTTTTTCTTCAAACAATTTTTATTAGAGGTAGGTCATTATAAAGTGAGTTTAACACTTGGAGGAGATCCTCTAAGAAAAATGGGTAAATCATCAAATGGTTTAAGAAGGAAGTATGAAATTGTAGAGTCCTTGATTTTTGTATTACAAGAATAAATATGTGATATGGAGGTATAGCATGCTTAAGCCATCAAAGATTTAGAATCTCAAAACATGTTAGTGAAAGAATCCATCAAAAGAAAAAATTAATAATGTTACAAGCTTAAGTATGAAGTAGAAAACCTAAGAGTTAGAGAATAATATTGCATCAGATTTGAAGATGAGTTGAAGTCCTTGAAATCGAGAGTTGGAGCTGACATCTAGCAAATTATAGACATACAAATGGTTGGAGAAGAGTTGAAAATATGGTAGGACTAAGTGCTTGTGTATACATGAAGGAGAAAAAGAAGACATATTCTAAGATGTCTAACCCTAGTTAGACAAAAAAATGCAATGAGGTATGGTTATTTTAATGGTTATTGTTATGTTTTTCATGAATTTGGTCATAGAGCTAGAGATTGTAAGAGAAGGCCCTCTAAGAATGGTGAAATCTTCTTCAAAGTTCATTGCTAACTATGTTTTGAATATCATCATAAGGCTATGGATTTTGGTTGGAACCTAAGTGAATATCAGTCTACATGTAGGAATGGTGTTTTATGGTACAAATGTCATAAACTAGGCCATATAGCACCATTTTTTCAAAGCAAGAAGTATGATGGATCTGAAAAGCGTAAGAATATTCAAGGAAATAAGATGTTTCTTAAGAGGTTTGCAAAGTGGAACCAATATTAACCCAAGTAAATCACAAGGAATAATATTGAGGAAAAAATTAATTAAGAGTCTAAAATAGACAAGATAATAAAGGTATCTAATCATGAAAATCAAGCTAAGAATGATTATTCAAAGGAAGATGTCAAAAGCATGAAATTTTATCCATAAAGTTTTTCAAAGAAGGGTTAAGCTCAATCAAGAAGATAAATATTTTAAACAAGGATGAGAAGGAGGAATTCAAGTCAATCAAGTGCAAATATGATCTGTCATCAAGAGAAAAGGTTATGTTTGTTGTGATTAAATTTAAACAAAAAGTTGAAGAAAATCATATGTGTTTAAGTGCAATCTATGCACTGTACTTGAGAAGTTATGAAGTCTAGAAATTATTTGGAATACTTCAAAGGTTATAAGGTATGATCTATGACTATTCATAAGTTTTTGTTTAGGCATTAGGATTTCAGATAGTTATTAAGATGTCTAGTTGTTGGTTTAAGAAGAAAAGAAGAGTTTGATTTTGTGTCAAGAGAAGTGACTATGATTAAGTTATTTCAGGATATGCTTCCTTCTATCATAGTATAGAAGTCATGATTGTATGCTCTAAGCTATGAATAACATGTAAAAAAATTATGTGTATAATACACATGTCCCAAGTGAAGACACAAAGTTAATCCTAGGTTATAGAGTGTGTCATCTTGTTTTGAATGTTGTATCCAGATATATGAGGTTTTCATTAGGTGGATTTTTATGCATCAAGAAGGTATTTCTTCATCTTGTGTCATTTATGAGAAGTATGTTATGTTAAGTTCTATTATCATATTTCCTTAAGAAACTTATCTGGTTATTTTCATATGTAATAAAGTCTCGGTCCATGAGGTTAGGGTTGAATACAAAGCCTATTTTTTTCTAAGTACTTCATTTTGATGGAGAAAGAGTGTAATGCAATTTAACATATCTAGGATTATTAGCATGAGGAAGTCAGTTTGAATATGTAGGGAACAATCTTGAAGGTATTCAATAGAATCAAAAGCATGGTTTAAATTGAATATAGTTTTATCCAAAGTTTTGTGTGTGTGTGTGTGTGTGTGTGTGTGTGTGTGTGTGTGTGTGTGTGTGTGTGTGTGTGTGTGTGTGTGTGTGTGTGTGTGTGTGTGTGTGTGTGTGTGTGTGTGTGTGTGTGTGTGTGTGTGTGTGTGTGTGTGTGTGTGTGTGTGTGTGAAAAATCTCCTTATCTATAAGGTTACAAGTTTTGAAAGAAAGGATGAAGGTTGACTGATCAAAGAAGATGATAGAATATGAGGTATGGTTGTGTATTAACTGGGTCTATAGGTTGTGTCTTGGTCCTTGATTCATGTTTTGAGATGTCTCAAGTATGATCATGTATCATGGAGGTAGTATGAAGAAGGTTAAGCACTAATAGGTCTATGAAAGTCAAAAGGTGAATTCATTAGTTGATGAACATTGTTCAAATATGTATGTGGATGATGGTGTTAGTAGTATCAAGATTTTGGAATGTTAAGAATGGTTTGTAAGGCTATACAAGTTTAGAATGAAGGGTTGAACCTTGATAAAGGTCTATAAATATTGTGCACATGCATCAAGAGTTGAGGTGTGTTTTTGAGTTTATACTTGAAGGGGTAGTTGCATTATTACTGAGTTTATACTTGAAGAGGTAGGCGTCTTATTATTGATTTTGCACGAAGCTTTAATATGTTATGTATGTCTGCATGAGTTGAGGAAGCTTAAGTGCTCATTATCATTGGAATATGATGCAAGAAGTGTTGTAGGTTAAGTGTGTGAGAAGTAATCATTATGAAAAGGTACAATATGCTATGGAGTATTGAAATGAGACAAGGGAAGTTGATATTGATCTTCAAACATTGGTCTAAGGTACCAAGAAGGATTAGTAAGAATAAATGTTCATTTTTGAAATAATTTTAAAAGGGGAG
Source organism: Taxus wallichiana var. yunnanensis (assembly GCA_018340775.1). Taxonomy (NCBI): domain Eukaryota; kingdom Viridiplantae; phylum Streptophyta; class Pinopsida; order Cupressales; family Taxaceae; genus Taxus; species Taxus wallichiana. Next base: position 544,448,731 of record CM031243.1, read on the forward strand.
TAATACATATGGTTAAATAAGTTGTGATGAAAAGAAAATAAGACAAAGAACAAAGAAAAGTTCTTCAGGTCTATAACATCTGGTATAATCTATTTCCATGATATTTGATCAAGGTATGCATTCTTGTATTTGCATAGAAAACTAGGGAGTGATGGTATGTTTTTAGGGGGAGAAATAAGGAGAAATTTCATAATCTTGGTATGCTCTTGTAGTAAAGAGAAAATTGGCCAACTTGATCTAAAAGGGATCTTTAAGGATCTTGGTCGTAAAGATGTTTCTAGACTGTGTTGAGAAATGCCCAAGATTTTGTGGTCAAAATAGTAATGTTGCAAGGTCTAAGGAAGATGATAAGAGTCCATAGTGGGATATTAAGTTTAATTAAGGTATGGATGTATTAATTTGACTTATTTTTGAAGTTTGTCTCGAAATTATAATGTGGTACACCAAGGAAGGGTGTCTTGAAATTCTAAAGGTATGCATTGTTCTTGTCTTGCTTTAATTTTGACTAATATGTTGTGGAAGTCATGTTATATGGTGCTCATATTAGAAACCTTGAAATGGCCATAAAATGACTATCTAGGATGTTGTAAGTAGATATAGAAAGATTCCAATTTTTTTCTAGGTATGCTCTATCAAGAAGTCTACAAGACTTTCAATAAAGATTAAAAAAACTAAAGTTATAATAATATAAGACCTCTATTAGGTCTGTATCGGTCTTGATCAATTAAAGAGGTCTATGATCTTTGAATAAAAATTCAGGTTTTAAGTATCATCCATTAACAAAAGAGAAGTGTATGAGTGTTCTAGAAAAGCATGAATATGTTTAGGGGGAGCTCCGTTGATTCAAAATGAGAATATTATCGAGATAACATGAATATTTAAAGGTCTAAAATTGAGACAAAAAGTATAGGTTCAAGGGAGATTGTCCAGGGGATGAAGAAAGCATGCTATAAATCGAATGAAGAAAAATAGGTATGCACTAACTCGGGGGAATTTTTGTTGCTGAAGAACAAATAAGATAGGTTTAGAGTGAAATGAAGATCAAGACATGGGAGTGATTTCCACGACCACCAACAAAGTGTTGATGTCAAGAGTGTGTACAAGTCCATAAGATTATTTATCATTTTTGAAGAGAAGATTGAGAGTATAATCCAAGTGATAATAAGTAATTTGTTTATAATCATTATTGTCATTGTTTTCATGTTGAGATGTCATTTTTCCCTTTTCATAGATTTAAAAGGGGAAGAGTATGCTCAAAAACATGAAAAAGGTCTTGTAGGTGTTTGCATTCATAGTTCCCATCGATGTTTGTGAAGGTGGTTGTCATCAATGAAAAAGGAGAAATTGTTGGGAATTGTGTCTATGGTTTTCATTGATGTCAAGGGGTGTTAAGGTGAGGTAGATGTCTCCATGAGGTTTCATTCATGTTTAATCTTGAAGGTTGATTAGTACTATAAGGTCTTGGTGTCTCCAAGTGTTGTAGGCGAGCTCCAAGGATATTCAAAGGATGGTATAAGGTAAAGCATGAAATATTTGATGAGGAAAAGGTGTTAATGAGGCTGTAAGAGGTCAATAAGATCATATCACTAGATTCGGTGTGTTGAGTCGGATCATTCTAGACCTAATTCTAGACACAGTAGCAAGTAGTATGAGTGAGTAACGTGAGAAATGAATAAAATAATTATGTTATAAGAATTTTTAGATAATTAATAGGTTTCATAGCATGTCTAGGACATATATTAGGTCACTATTCATGCATATGATGCATGATGAATGTCATTTTGAAGTAAGTCAAGAAAGATGAGGTATGAAGATATGGGTAAGTAATAGTGTTTGGAGAGATTCAGAGGTTGCATGGAATGGATGAGGTTTGAAATGCATGGAGGAGGTCATCAAAGTGTTTCGGTAAATTTTTAGGTTAGAGAAGTGATGAAATTGCAATAAATCCCATTGTTGGCACCATGGAGTTCTTAAGAGTGCAAAACCATCTTGATAGGCATGTTTGAATGCTCACAAAAACATGTGAGTTTTGTATGGGATTATAAGGATTTTAGGGATGTTTTGACACGAGATATAAGATAGGTTTTTAAAAAAAAAAATTATTTTGGACATTAGACATTTATGAACAATAACAAGCTAGGAGGTCTAAAACCCTCCTAAAAACCCTATTAGCATAGCGATAGGAGATAATTGATTGGTTTTGTATTCAAATTATATGTAAATGATAATGTGATGATTTTTTCTTGTAGATAATTCCTACTTGGTCATTTTGGTGGAGGTTTCATGATCTAGTTATTCGGTAAGGAATAGAAAAACCCTTCATTTATGGAGATTTACAGTTTTAGGGATGAGATGGAAGTTTCATGAAAAGAAGTGAATTGTTATAGATACCTTAGGAGGTGTTATAATTATCCATGACAATTTTTAAATATCTTTAATGAAGAAATTTTGAGTTAGAGGTCTCAAAATTTCCCCTACTACTTTTAGCGTAGAAGGGATAAAACTAGCTATGGTGGTTTGAGGTGAGTCTTGATGTTTTTGCATCTTGGAGAACTATGATATGAGATTTGATAACATATTGGAATCTCATATGATGTTTTTGATGCCTTGGAGTGATCAAGAAATATGTATTTTTCTTAATCCCTAATGGCCTAATTAACCCTATTAGGTCTCTCAAGAAGGTGTCATGGAACAAGTGTGTTAATTTGGGTTTCTCTATGTGACATGGGGTAGTGAGTACTTGAACATGTTTTCAGGGATGAAAGTAAAGTTTTCCAAGTGGTTTTAGTGCTTTTAAGTTGACTTGGAGGTGTTTATGCATGTTGTACTCAACACGATTATTGATACCTTAAACCTAGTTTGAGCAATTTCGAGAGATTGAAGTATTTGGATAACTTATGCTATGTTTTCGAGAATGAAGTGAGTTGTTTTAGTTATAAGAATTCATGATATTTATAGTGAGATGTTTTTTTCCTTTGAAGATGAATATTTCTATGCAAAGGCACATTATTTCTAAGTGTTATTTTCGTGTTCTTAAGACCTAATGAGGATTGTTTGCATCTTGAAGTTTTCATGGTGATAATGGATGTTGCGAGATGTTATTGGGATTTTGAAGGTTTTGAGAGGATTTGCCTAAGTTTTTGGAGCTTTTGGTTCCTTGAAAAATTTTGAGTGTTCCCTTGGATGTCTATGTCCATTCGTTGGTGTTAGAAAACCTTGTTTTGACCCTAAAAGTTAAGTGTGTGTTTTTCATGTTTGTGTGATCATTTCCGACCTACTTAGTGCTTATAAGATGTTTATATGATGTGGTATATGTGTTTTTGAGTTTCCTATGACTGACCTTAATTGTATTAGCTAAGTTACAATTGTTATAAGCAAGTGTTAAGTATATAAGTGAGTTGTAATGACTCATTTGTGTTAGTGTTGATGAGAGGGAAGTGAGAGAGCTAGGTTAAAAGGGTCAAGGGAAGACATGGGAAGAGACATTAAAAGGTGATAAGTTTGAAAGAGAATATTTTCAAGGGAATTATACCTAATCAAAAAATGAAGGAGAAAATTTTAGTGAGTAAGGAGAGATAGAAGTTTGAGAGCTGAATTTATGATCAAAATATGTTGTAAGATAAAAATTACTTAAGTGAGTTTCATTATCGGGTGATTGAGTGGGTCCTTGATCATCTTGGGGGTGGTATCCTACTTGTATAGTGGGTGTTATACTAAATATGGGTGGGCACTCCTTGTGAAGTGGGTACTTTACTAAACAAATGTTGTGCGATGAGTAATATTCATGAATGTCTTTTAAATTGAGTAATATATTGAAACATTTTAGTGATTTTTCTTCCCCTTGAGGCTTTCCCACTTTACATCAGGTGTTCATGTGTTCTCTCCTTTGTTTCATGTACTTTTTAATGGTTGATACACATCTAGTAAGCTCATAATTGCATATGTATATTGAATGGTTATTTTGGATGAAAGTTTTTAAAGATTTGGTTAATGAAATGAAAGTTTTGTAAGACTTAATCACCCCCTCTCGGTATTTGTGCTTCTAAAATAGTCATGTTATTATTCGTTGTAAAAAAATTCATGTAAGACATGTTACACTCTACTTCTTGATTTTTTTCAAGGGCTTGTTTGAAGAGTTCAAAATACTCATAATTTATGGAAATTTTATGCCAAAAAGGCATCTTCTTTTGAACAAGTTGAAATAATTCTTGCTGATTTTTATGTGCATATCAAAACTTACATAAAATAGATAATGATTTGATTTGATTTATTTAGGACAACCCTAAATTTAAAATTACATCAATCTAGAAATATAGTTTTGTGAACAAATAACATAGTCTACTACATTTTTCTGATTGTACATTTGACAAATGCCATTTCCAATTTATACAAATTTTCATGCCATTTCTTAAAACCATATCATACAAACTACATGTCCAACATAGCTTTCATCCATAGTGTGAAACAAACCTATTTCCTTCTTCTCACATTCTTTCACAAGGTTGGTTTCCTTCTTCTTGTAGCTATAATAGATTTAATTTCACTCTACCTTAGGTATTGAAATTGAAGGCTTGGTTGTTTGATGTCATTGCATTAAAGTCCCTTGTTATCAAGAGTGCAAAAATGAAATATGTATTTTTAGTAATGTATAAGGGTATTCATAGTCCATGTTACTTTATTTATATGTTTTCAATCCTCTCAATGAAAAACAATAAACAAAAATCCAAAATATTATCTCATTTTGTCTTATTTTCAGCCATATGTATTATTTATTTGTTTCTTCTTTCTCAACTTCTTATTTTTCTTCTGCTACATCTTGATAAACATTGTTACATGTTGTGTCATACTCTTCCTTTCATTACAAATTGATATTTTCCTATATCCGTTAAAATTTGTGACTTTGCAATTGTTGTGTTTATAAGAAAAACAATTACAACAATTTTTTTACTCACTACATTTGTATCATATTCCTTATTAACCGTATATAAGCATTAAAATGGTGTATAGACATATTTATCTTGAGATGCATTCTACGATATTAACATGGAATGATAGAGTCTCATGTTGTGCACATGAAATAAAAACTAGATCTGACATTAGTTTAAAAATTACTTTATAAATAGTATACCTCTAAATTAGCATACTCAACAAAACTCAAAATAAATAACAAAGAGTAGAGAAAATTATTTTAAATAAAAGAAAGAAGCAAATTATTATAAAAAGAAAGAAGATGGTGAAATAGAAAATCGATATGTTTTGAATTATTTTGTCTTAGCTATAAATAAATAATAATGTTTAATAAGTATTTTATATATATTTAGTACATCATTATTTTATCATGTACATGTAGTTTAAATATTGTTTGTTATTATTACATTTAGTTTAAATATTTATAGTAATGTTAGTTTAAATATTTATAAGTATTTGGATATTAATATTAGTTTAAATATTTATAAGCATTATTAGTTATTATTACATTTATTTTAAATATTAATATGTATTTATATTATGTTAGTTGTTAGTACATTCAGTTTACATATTTATTAGTATTGTTATATATGTGTGTGTTATATAGGGTTTGGTTCAATTGTTTTTATGATTGAGAATATATTTTGACATGTGTATGAAATTAGATATATAAGTATTGACAAATTAATGTAATTTATTTATTTTAAATATTTTTCAATAAATGTATGTATGTATGTATGTACGTACGTACGTACGTACGTATACATGCATGCACATATGGTTTGGTTCAAATTATGCTAATTGAATAGTGGATTTACATTTTAAGGGTTGGGAATATATTTGGACATGTGTATGAAATTAGATATTAAGTATTGAAAAATTAATGTAATTATATTACAAATTAATGAACTTATAATATAAATTAATATAATTATATTATAGATTAAAATAATTAATTGATGTCAATAATTACACTATATATTATAAGTATTGATAATTGATGAAGATGACCATGAGGAACATTTAAAATATTTCATTGATGAGTACAAGAATAGGACGAGATATAGAAAGAGATATTGGACGTGATTCCAATTCAATAAAATAAAATTGGGAGTCACTAAATTATAATCTTTAGCATGTTGAGAGGAATATTATAGAAGATGTTGTTAATAGTATTGACTTTGAAGATGAAATTAAATATACATATTCAACAAAATAAAATGGAACATGAATGAGAAGTCAAATTTTACAACTGTGATAGATATTGATCTAGAGATCAATTTTATGGATATAGTTTTCTTAAATATCCAAAAATCATGATAGTACGATTGAAGACTCTGAGATATTTCCATCACCTATTTGAACACGAAAAATAGACTCCGTTTGAGAAAGATATTGTCCATTGAAATTATCAATTGGATGAGCAAAAATAGGTGTAACTAACCAATCAGATGCGACACAAGGTAGTCAAAAATGATAAAAAAGGGTAAAAGGGTGTTTATAATTTTCACCTCCGGTCTTTGAAACTTGATTTTGGACACGTGGGCCCCTCTACTTTATTTTTGGGGCCCTTAGCCAAGCTTGACACACTATTTTTGCATAGAGGTGCCTTTGGCTCTGTGAATTAATATTATCATAGTCATAATATTATAAGTGTCACTAAATGTCATTGTATGGTACATGTGGAATAAAGTTACATTGCAATTTCCATGCCTTTTCAAACATGCATACCACTGTTGGTGCTCAAATTATTCTCGCCCCATTTGTCATTGAAATCCCTCAGTTTGCGGCCTCATCACGTTTTGTATCTCCCCGTGTTGGTGCTTGAAAGACTCTGTCCTCCATTTGGTTTTCGTGATCAATCCCTTCTTGGGTCAAGGATCACTTAAAGATCTAGAATTGGTTTTTCATTTCTCTGTCCATCTGAAGGAGTCTGTAAATTGGGCGTAAAAATCAGGTTGTTCCTTTCCTTCCGTTTTCTGCAGTCGTGTGTTGTTGTCCCTGTCATTTTTGTACCAAATACCTGAAGAAATGTGAATGGATGTAGCTCGGAGGATCATGTTTAAACCTTATAACATTTCCAAATTCTTTCCTTGAAGAAAACTTCATCTCTAGGCTCAAATGGTGATTTTCCTGCATTTTTACGGTTCAACGGGTGAGTTTTCCCTATCAAATTTTCATCTCTGCATCTGTGGAAATGTGGCCCTCTTTGGTTAGATGTGGCTCGGTGGGGCACTCAAAAAAATCTATGGCTCGCTTCAACCCAAAACTTGTCCACGTGGAGGAAAAACACTCGTTTGAAAATTAACCTTTTGGTTTGGCTTTAGAGTTGTGCCGAGGGGACACGTGGAGGATTCCACTACTTTTCCCGGACTTAGACAAATTTTTCATGCATCGATATAGTTTTGGTGGGCCATGGACACGTGGTGAACCCACACTCGTTCAAGGTCTCCGCTCTTGGGCACCATCTTGAAGTTGCGCCATGAGGACACGTGGAGGCTTCCGCCAAACCTTCCCTTAGACTTTTTAAACAACTTTCTAAAGGGCCTAGGACACGTGGAGGGACCGTGCATGTTTGGGGACCGGCCCCTGAGTTTTATTTTGAAGAAGTGCTAGGAGGAAACTTGGAGGCTTCCACTCACTCTGCCCTTTGCTTAGACTTTTCAACAGCCAAAGGAGACTACCTCGGACCCTAGACACATGGTGCCTTCATTGAACCTTTAACCTTTTAACGATTTTGTCGATAGGGACACACGTTGAGCCCGCGCTTGTTTGGGGTCTCTACTTTTGGGGACCATCTCAAGATGTGCCATTGAGACACATGGCAATTTGAAAATTCAAAAGGCAGGGAGGCGGGCCATCGGAGGCAACTTGGATTTTTGCCTCTTATTTTCAAAAAGATTAAAGTCATCAAAATGACTCACGCAAGCTCAACAAAGAATAGTCAAATATTCTTTGAAAAGTCAACAGCGGAGGTGCAGACTTCCAGGGGAAATTTGTAAATTTTCCTTTGTGAAAAAAGGGGTTAAAGTGTAAAAAGGAAGCATGGTTCCATTGGGACACGTGTCAAGCCCATTTTTAAAGCGAGAGAGGGGCAAAGCAAAATGAGAAATTTTGCATTTTTTCCCAAAAGTTGTAAAAGGTAAAAAGGAACCCCAGGCCCATTTTAACTTGGATCTCCCATGTGGACGGTCCAAATTCAAAAGGGAAATTGATGGCAATTGTGCATTTGTATCTGATTTTCTACCATTTTTTCTCCAAAGCTCCTGGAGATGTGAGTTTTTATGATTTCTTGATGTCTCCTACACGCCAAATGAAGAGGAGAATTAATTTGATATCTTGATTTGGTGGGGAAGATCTAAAAATGTCTTTTACCATTAAGATGTGATCTGACTATCGGATTCGATCTGATTTTCCAATCTTTCCTTCCTTGGCATGCAAAAACTAGATTTGACAGATTAGAGGAGGAAGTAGTTGGTGCGTGAGATGAAGAGTGATTTACCAGATGAAAGAATTGAATGCTGGAAATATTTGAAGAGATTTTCCCTCTAAGCACCTAATAAATTTTTACAAATCTGATTCGGGAATCACAATCAAAATCGTAACAAGAAATGGTGCTTTGAATGTTTTTTGTTTTGGGGGGAAAACTTTGTTGTAGATTAAATGTTATAAATTGCATGAATTTTTCATGCAAATGGTTGGAGTGTTAGAGGTCGGGAGTGAATTCCTAAGAGAAAATTTTGACAGAGCCCATCTTTCTGAGAAACCATCTGAGAAACTTGTTTATTTCTTTTGTGTTAAATTTGATCATGTCAAGGTGGTTGCAAGTGTACAGCCATTGACAAGCTCTGAGATTGTTCTAGAAACTTTCCCCTGCTGATGAATTTAATCAAATTTGAGTTAATCTGTGTTGATTTTGGGAAAAATTGTGTCTGCTTCATTTCTGAATGTCTGCAAATAGTTTTTCTTGTTCCCATTGCAATCTTACATTGAAATCTTTGTGAATCACACAAGATCTTATCCTTGTGATAGTTTGGTGGCATTTACAATTTCATTTATCAAAAGAGCTTTCATTTGATAGTGAAATAAACAAATTTAAAATCACTTTACTCCTAGCATGATGATAAGATTGTTTGTTAGCCTTTGAGGGTATCTTAGGCGTGATAAAACAGAGGTTGATAATGTTCAATTAATTTTTTCAATTTGAGCCTTCATTTTGGATTCTTAAAGTTTGTGTGAAAACGTGTTGATCTGGGCCTCCATTGAAGCACACCTTCTGTTAAAGGAACATTTTAGCTATTATGAAGCATTCTGTTGATTAAGCCTTCCATTTTTGTAAAATCTCTCAAAGATCTAGCGAATCAAGTTCATTCTACCTCACCTCCCACCAAAAATTCATTTAAAAACAACCAATCTTACCCATACTACCCCTATTTGTCCTGTGTGTGTACAAATGCATAATTTCTATTACCAAAACATGTAGAAGCAATCAGGTTTTCATTGTCTTTAGTATCCTGAACCTTGCTTAGAAAATATCTCCATTATCTAGGGTGACAACTCGTGAGAGTTAGGTTTTTGTTGTATTGATCATATTTTCTTCAAGGTCTTCTTAATAACTTTACAAGGAAGGACATCTCCATCTCCTCCACAAACAACAGGCTACAAAAGGGTCCTCTCACCCTAGTTGAAAGGCACAACCATAAAGTAGTGAGGATAGATCAAATCCTCTTGAGGGTGTTATCCATTTCTCCACATCTGAGTGACAAAGAGCAAGCTGCATTTCTTCCTTGGCTACAAAACAACACACAACATGATCTAGCTTGTCTCTAAGCTTCTTGTCAAATCTGTGATGTTGCTCAGCTTCTGAGGGAGAATCAATTCAGTACTAACACCACCTTGCTGAGATATCAAACTAGCTCGACCAGACCTCATGGCCCAACTCCCACACCACTCGGTGGCTCAACGACTCACAACTCACTAGAAGAGCCTCAACTCACCATCCATGGCATCCAAAACTTCAAACTCCAACGATTCACTACATGATATAAAAATAAGCAACCTAAAGCCATGTTAAACAAAAAAACTACCAAATTTAAACATTATCTTATCTCGTAGCTCGACGGATATGGGCTTAAACTCCCAACAAGGAAAAAGTGGGTCGAAGCTGGTTGGGGAGAATTTAACCCCCTACCCACAACTTATAGAAATAAATACTTGATATTTAGACCATGGGGTCAAGGAAAACCTATAAAATTATGAATTGGGTTACATTCATGGTTAAGAAAATGATTTTTAATCCTTGTAATAGGGCAATTTTAGAGGAACTTAGGTTCATTTTTAACAGTTGGTGTAAATTGGAAAGTTATCCAAAATTCCAATACTCTCCTTCTACGTATATTTATTTCCCATTTTGGAGTTTTCTTTATGTGTTTTAAAGGCACGAAGTCGTTCAAAGATAGATAATGAAGGGAAGAGCTTATGCAATTGCTTTGGGAGGTAGAGGACAAACACCGAGCATAGCAAGAGTCTTCCAAAGGTTTGATGTTATGAAATTATAGATTTTATATCTATTAATATTTATTGTGAGTTAGAGTATGCTTACTGAGTTGAGACATTTTTAGTAGATCTGTTTGAATGAACCAAAAGACGTAGCTCAGATTTACGAGCTTCGTAGTGTCATCTTGATATCGATTTCTCTTACATTTTGATGTCTCGAGATATTTTTGCATTATTAAATCATATTTAATATAAAATATGCATATTTATAATCAGTTCATGACATTTAAAGAGGAATCAAGTAATTGTGAATCTTTGAATGGTTTTGATTGAGATGTGAATAAAGTATATTTTTGGAATTTTTAAAATCAGTTCTAGATCAATTTATGAATCTTTAAAATTCATATTTTGATCAGTTTTAGATTCATTTAAATCACACAAGCTGATAAATTTAAATGATGTATAGTAAATAAGAAAAAAATAGGGATTTTATTTTCATTTACATATCAATTTTTGTATCAAAGTCGGTTCAAATAAGAGGTTTTTCTTTCGGTTTGCATTTGATATATGTTTCGTTTTCTAACTTCATCATATTTGTAGACATTTTTAGCTTGATATTCCATTTGTAGATTTGCATTGCTTTGGAATTACAGGTTGTTTTCAGAGATAGCTATAGGTAAATCCTTGAAAAGAGAGAGGATAATAGATCATGAAAGCATCAACAGAAAAATTCAAGACGAGAATGCTTTCCTGAGATGCAAGCTCTACTCCCTTAAAGAACAAAATGTACATTTGAAATCAAAGCTAGAATCCAAGGATGAAATCTTGATCAAATTACAATGTGGTGAGATGAAGAATGATTTTTCTTCCAATTTGGATACATAAACTATAACATATGATTGCGATGTAATTTTTTCACCATGTTGTTCTTCCTCTCATTCAGGTTCAGATTTAGGTAATGTTTTTGGAAATTAAAAAAAAACAAGACTAAGGGAATTGAATATAAATTATTATTTAAAATGGGATTTGATGGAAGAGGCCTTGGTAAGAATGGCCAAGGTATTTCTAACCTAATACATGTAGAGGATCATCCTCATTTTACATGTTTGGGTTATCTTAGTGTAGGAATGGAAATTGGAGAGTTCTTGAAGAACAATGAAGGGAGACAAGCTTATGATAACCAAGTGAATACCCCACTAGTCTTGTAGGAAGATTCGTTGTAGGAAATCGTTGATTCATTATCACATGATGGATTTGGTAAGAAATAAAAAAGTCGAGGTAATAAAACACCACCTCTTTCTTCTTATACACTTTTGAGCACTAAAAATGGAAAGTGTTGTAAAACTTCTGATGATCCACTCTTTCAAGATATAAGCAATATGATTTTAATATACAAAAATGGTTAATGCTTTTCCGTGCACTTTTTGTGCATTAAGTAATCATTTTGTTGGATTTTATCGAAGATAATTTATTTCTTGTAGAAGTGGTTTCCTAACGAGCTCAATATGAAAGACATATTGCATCACTCAAAAGTGAGAAATGGAACACAATTTTCCTTTCCCAATAAGTGGAATTTTTGCACTCATTTTCGTATGAGTGGGCAATGGGTTGAAAAGTGTTAGACAATTCATCCATCTCAAAAAATAAATATTAAGATGGAATATAGGGTTGTTGTAAAGGAAAATGAAGTTATTAATGCACCACCAAATGATTGTGAGTTAACTCGTATTAACTAAGGAAATAAAATTAATTGAAAAGGAAAATACATTAAATTGACTAGTAAACATTTTCTTAGTTTTATGTTTGCATAGCTGATGATTTTTGATGTCATGCAAATAAATTGAGCTTTTGATTGTATAGAATTTTGTTGTATGATGAAAGGAAAAATTAACCCATGTTTTAAGCTTTGAATATTTTTGGAGTTAAGATTCATGCACAAAACTTGGAGACATGTTTAGCATGCTCAATTATCTTCTTATTTTAAAAAATTGAAACGAAATCCATTTGAATCTTCTTGTTTAGAATTTTGAGTTCCCAATACAATTTGGGTATAGGGAATCAAAATCATTTTTTCATCTTTGGATATTTCTGAGACTAGTTTACACAAGTTGTTTGTTACATTGCCATTGTTAAGTTTTCCATTCTTGTATTTCGAGTGACTTTTGTATTTTGGTAATGCATCTATTTTTTCGCAAGTATTTTAAGACCCATATTTTGGGCAGTTTTGTAATTGTGCTCACAATGAAAAATCTCATTCTTTCCATACATTTAAATCACATGTACATGTGGGTAATAAATGTGATTTATAAATATGGTTCCAACGATAGAATGAATTAGGATTGCATTGGAAAACATATTTATAGTTGCAATAATCTAGTAGTTTCACATGGAATCAATTTGACAGTTTCCTCTTGTGGGGTTTGATTTTTATTTGAAAACTAATCAATTTGGTGATATGATTTTTAAAAATTTGTAGTAAATTTTTGCTATAATGTTATTTATATGGATAATGTGTATTTGTGAGATGCGGGAAGATGATTTTAAGTTTCATTGGGTGAAAATGACTTTTTGTTGAACAAAATCCTTCTCGGTGGGGAGGTGTAATCCCGATATCGATTCATTTCGAAAAGTTTCCGTAAATCTCACAAAATCATGACAATACAAAGCATACTTGAGATATTTATGTCGCCTACTTGAACATGATAAATGGACTCTGTTTTAGTAAGATACCATTCGTAGAAGTTCCTTATTGGAGAAGAAAAGATAAAGACAAATAACTAATCATGCTATGACATGTGGCAATGCAAAAATGATAAACATGGTAAAATGTTGCTTACCAACTCTCTTATCTTTCGGTCTTCTACTCTTGAGTTAGGAAAAAATTTCCCCACTATTTTTTTGTTGGGAGCCCTCATCCAGAATCAACACACTCTTTTTATGGAGGGGTGTCTTTGCCTCCATGACTTCATACTACCATAGTCACAATTTTGTATATAAGTACCACATAATGTCATTATATGGTGCATCTAGGATAACGTTCATTGTATCTTAAACCAATTACCGTGTAATGTTACCATGCATTTTTAACCATGCATTCCACCTCGCCGATCTATCTAACCAACTCGGCTAACTACATTGACCAAATCCCCACACCGCTCGGTGGCTCAATATCCCACAAATTGCCATCACAACCTTGGCGCTAACCAAATTTCCATCCTTGGCATCCACCGATTGCTTTGACTCCAATGATTCAAAGAGGTGGCATAACAAAAATTGTCCTGAATCCATGTTAAAACAAACAAAGCACACAATTTAAACTTTAACTAGTATGCCTCTTAAATGATATGGTATTAAACTCCCAACAAGAAAAACCACCGATCAAAGGTGGTTGGGGTGAATTGAACTCCGAACCCACCACTTACCAAAATAAATACTTGACTATTAGATCATAGGGTTAAGGCAAATGGATAAAGCATGAATTGGGTTTTATTCACGATTAAGCAAATGAATTTGTAATCCTTGTAACATGGCAGTTTTAGAAAAACGAGTTTTACTTCAACTTAGGAGCATTTTTAACACTTGGTGTAAGCTGGAAAGTTGTCCAGAATTCAAACCTATGCTCCTTCTCCATATATTACTTTCTGAATTTACAGTTTTATTAATGTATTTTTAAGGTTCAAATTAACTCAAAGATAGGGAGTGAAGGGAAGAGCTTACTGCGAGTTTTTGGGAAGGTGGGGAAAAAAACTAAACATAGAAAGAGTCTTTCGAAGGTATGAGGTCACAAAATAACAGAGTTTTGATATATTAATGTTTATTGTGAGTTTGAATGTACTTACAATTGAGACATTTTTGATAGATCGGTTCAAATGAACTCGGAGATGTAGGTAGTTACCAAACTCCATAAACAACTTTGGTGACATCTTTTTGTCTGATTTTCTTGCATTCTAATGTCGAGAGATATTTTCGCATTATTAATGAATATTTAATCCATAATATGTATATTTAAAATCAGTTCATGAAATTTAAAGAGATATTGGGTAAATTAAATTTGGATGGTTTTGATCGAGCTATGAATAAATTAGATTTTGGGAATCTTTAAAATCAGTTCGGATCATTTTATTAATCTTTAAAATTCAGATTTTGATCGAGTTTTAGATTCGTTTAAATCATGAAGGCTAATAAATCTAAAGGATTTTTATAAACAAGCAAAACAATAGGGGTTTTATCATCTTTTACAAAGCCGATATGTTGGAAAGAATATATATTGGTAGTCAAACACTATGGAATAATGAATATCAAGGAGAGAAATACAAAAATAAAGAGATAAAATTCATAAATACCATGAAAGATAATGAGTTGGTTATAGACAATGAATTAGCCCCAAATGTCAATTATGAAACCTTGGGTGCTAAACAAAAGCAAAAACTTGATATAATAATGACACATTATCATCAACATCAAAATGCCTTTCCATTATTCATGATAATTCAAGTAACAATATGAACTAGAAAATGTTTGCTAGAAAACATTGACTCCTAAATTCTTTTGAAAAGTTAATCTGCCCTAACTTTGACATATAGTTATTTTGAGATAAGTTAATCCTCATTAATTTGAAGAGGACTCCCATTTAACCAAGGGCACATTCATAAGGTTGAACTCAAGTTTCCATAAGTGTAAACGAGGTGCTCTACCAAGATGAGTTAAAACCCTTCATAACCATTAGTTTATTCTTTCTCTTAGCCGCTACTCGGATGTATTTGATTGAATAACCACCCCAAACTATCTTATCTAGATCCCCCTATATATCTTGAGATTTATGGAAAGCATTCCCTAAAAATGCGAGATGTCATTTTTAGAGGAGTTTCTATGATTTTGGTAGGATATTTGGGGAGGTTTCCTCCTTTTAGTGAACCATATGATAGTAACATATGTGCAATACTAATATTACAAGAATAATTTAAAACAATTGTTAATTGGATAAGGTATTTAAATAAGATTAATATGAATAACTAGAACAAAAAAATTGCATTCGTTCAAAAGAGCTATTTTGGTAGCATTGCAACTAAAATAGTACAACCAACACACCGATCACGAGGTCCAAAAGATGAACTTGATGTTGAGTTATTAATTTATAATAATGTAAGGTCCATGCTAACTTCCAACCTTTCTATAGAATCGGGTCTTGTAAATGGAGCTCTAGGATATATTCAAAACAGAATATAAAAAATTGGTAGTGGCAAATGAGAAACACACACCAATTACCTTTATGGTTTGGTTGGGCATGGACAATAAATAAATCACAAGGTTTGACTTTTTCCAAAGCTACAATTTATATATAACAAAGGGAAATAATGGGGTTAATATTTGTAGATATCTCGTGAGTAAATTCATTAGAAGGACTAAGACTATTTCTACCATTTGCATATGATCGCTTTGAAAGATGAAGAAACGAAATCTACTTTTGAAAAAAGAGTTTGAGGAAGAAATATTAAAGTCCTTAAAAGATAAATGTCATTTTTGTAGTGTGAATTTGTTTTTTTATGTGATGTACATTTCACATCTTAATTATTTGATAATTTTTTAATTCATATATAATAATTCTTTAATTTTCATCTTATTTGATGTAGATTTCATATCTAGATGCATTTTTCATATTATAAGTTTATGTACAATGTAATACCAAGAGAATGTTTCTAACATACCTATCTTAGATAAATATATGTAAAATATGCCGAGAAGTATCATTCTTGATGTACCCGTTAAAAAATTGTCATGTAAGTACCTCAAAAATGATACCTATCGACATATTTTACATAGAATTATCTAAGATAAGTATACTAGTAATTAGATGGAGTGGAACCGAATCAAAAACATAATTTCTATAATCACACGGATAAGGTCCGTACCCCGAGAAACTTGGTGGCCTTGGTATCAGAGATTGGACCAAAATGAATAAAGCTATGCTGGAAAAAATGAGTTGGAGACTGTTAAAGGAAGAGAGTGTTTGGACTAGTATTATAAGAAGGAAATACTGGCCTAATCTGTCTGCTAACGAATGGTGCTTCTGCACCCAGAACTCTAATGCTTCTTCCTATTTCTGGAAATCTTTAAATTGGGCTAAACATGTGGTCTCTGAGGGATGCAAATGGCTTGTTGGAAATGGGCGAACCATTAACTTTTGGGAGGAAAAATGGCTAGAGGACCTTCCTCTTAAGACTATTTACCCAACAGTCTATAGAGATTCTATGACCAAATATGGGACCAAGGTCAGAGACTTCTTCAATTTGGATGACCCTTTGGGACAATGGAAAACCATAGCTCTAGATCATTCTAATAGCATTGAGATATTTTCTATTAGCAGAGATTAAGAGGAGTTATTATCAACAAAGAGAATCTTGAAGAGGATAGTATATTCTGGACTAAGGAAGATAATGGTTTTTTCTCGGTCAAAAGTGCCTACAACTCTTTCTTTCAAGAGGGGGTAAGATGATAATTTTAACTGGGGAAGTGTTTGGGTCAAAGAATTAATACCCAAGATTAATATGTTTTGGTGGTTGGTTATCCATGACAAGATTCTTATGGTTGGCAACTGAACAAGAGAAATTTCTGCATGATTAATAGATGTGTTTTGTGTGAATCTGATTGTGAAGATGCCTCACACCTGTTCCTCAATTTTCCCTTTCTTTTCTTGGTCAGGAAAACCATCCTCAATCTTTTTGAAGTTAATTAGGTTTTTCTGGATTCCATAAAATTGTTGTGGATCCAATGGTCAAGTCCTTTTAAAAGCCAAGGGTTAATTTTTTTATGAACCTTCTCTATTACGCATTTGGCTTGGGAGATATGGAAGAGGAAAGAAATAGAAGAATCTTTAAAGGCAAAAAGAACCCCGCAAAGAAAAATTGGAGCCCATTGTGTGAATTCTCAAAAGAGTTTACGAGAATCAAATCGGAAACGATGCACCATGAAGTAGTTACACTCAAACGGAATCATGATAGCTCTAGCGTAATCACAAGGATTGATCAACAATGGAAGAACTTGCTCAACAGAAATAAAGCTTGCACATAGAGGAAAGACAACAGAGTGTCTTGGCATACTCATAAATCGAAATGAAAGGGTACATATAGGGTGTTGAGTAACCCTAGTGCATGACACACAAGCAAACCCTAAACCTAACCCATGTGAGATGACCCTCCATATGTGAGTGGAGGACACATAGGATCCCACACACCAACACCCCCTTCATCGAAGCTAGGGTAGCGGCTATGATGAGTCAAACAAAACAAGAAGACACTCCTAAACAACTAAGAAAGATGTGTCAATGGGGCCCGGAAACTAAAGGCCTAATAAGGTGCCCATATACAAACAAAATCTTCCTAGAAGAAGAAGAAGAAGAGAAGGACTATATAGCTCGGAAGAAGATGAGTAGTTGCATAAGACCTCACCCCAAGAAGAGACCGCAAGTGAAGAAACTTCACTTCAGTGAAGGGCTTGGTGAATATATCATGTCCGATCAGTTGATCTGAATGTACTAAATGTTGATGATACCATCATGAATAAGCTCTCGTATCAGTGAGTATGGATCTCAATGTGCTTCGTCACCGATGTTGAACTCGATTTCTACAAATTGAGATAGTTCTCGTGTTATCACAATCGATAATGGTAGGCCATCGAAAGTGGATGCCAAACTCTATCAAAATACCCTGCTGACCAAACAACCTCGTGGCGCGTTAACTACTCCTCTTTATTCACCTCTCTAGAGAAGATATCACAATTGCATTATGCTTCTTGCTAGACCAACTAACAGGACCCAAACCAAGAGAGAAACTATAGCCAGAGGTAGATTTCTGATGATCTAAGTCATCGGCCCAATCAAAATCTGTGAACCCAATCAAGTCAATATCCACCCCTCCATAATAGTGAATGCCATCAGTATAGGTGCCATGAACATAATGAAGGATCCGCTTAGCTGCTTTCCAATGCAGCTCATGTGGCTCCTGCATGAATCTGGACACGATCCCAATAGCATAAGATAAATCCGGTCAAGTGTGAGTCAAGTAAATCAAGCTCCCCACCAACTGTCAATAAAGGGTACCATTAACCAAGGGAGTAGAGCAATCAGAAACCAACTTAACCCCGGAAAGAAAAGGAGTAGGAGAAGACTTACAATCGGACATCTGAAAACGAGCAAGCAAGTCAAGAGCATACTTAGGTTGCGAAATCAAAATTCTTGAGTCAGATTATGAAATATGGATCCCAAGAAAGTAATGAAGTAGACCTAAGTTAGTCATGGAAAACCTATTGGCCAAGGCGATCTTCACAGAATCAATGATAGAGGAAGAGTTGCATGTGATCAACAAGTCATCAACATAGAGATCTGGCTAACTTCTCTAATATGAACTTCAAAAAAGTCCTTCTTTGAAATGAATCTAGGTTTTCTTTGAAATGGGGTCTGGACCCACTACCATTAGCCCCCCTAGTCTTAACCATCGCCTCAAAGGTTGGGTGAATCCTAAGCAAGGACTATTTAAAATTAAACTTTGATGGCGCTTTGAAGGGAAGCCCTGGTCATGCGGAGTTGTGGGGGTTTTTTTGGGATTACGAAGGAAAATTTATCCTTGGGTTTTATCACAATTTGGGAACTCGGACTAATAATGTCGTTGAAGGCTGCTGCTAGGGTCTTTTGGGGTCTATCTATAGCTCTGCATTTCCAATTTGGAAGTGGAAGGGGACTCCTGAACATAATTAACAACATAAACGGAAAGGCTCCATCTCTATCTCCAACCATAACTCTATTAAGAGTATTAAGCAAATGGCTCTATCTTTTAATTTTATCACCTTGAACATGTGTATAGGAGGCTAATCTTTGTGGTGGACTTCTTTGAGTTGACACTTTTTAAGGAGGTGGAAATTCGCGATCCCAAGGTGCGGGCACACTTATTAAAAGACACCAATGCACATGTATAAGGTCCTTTCATGGGGTGTCAATCTCATCAAGCTCGTTGGCCGTATGATGATTATGCATTTATCTCTCAATAATGAGAAGATCGGGAATGAGATTTGCATGTATTCTTGGAGAGCTCTTATTGTCTCCCATGTCTGTAGAAACTTCAGTTCTTGGCATGTGAGTAATCTTTTGGCGTTCTGGATTTTGGGTCTGTTCATGAAGAGGTTTTTGTTGTTCAGCCAAATGGGGGGTGATCTTGTCAAAACTGAACTTGCTTAATCTCGATGGGGTCATGCCTAAAGCTATGGCTCTATTTGATAGCAAGGGCTTTACCCCCTTTCTGAAAATCTTCGAAGGGCATTATGAAAATATTAGCAAGGATTTTTCCAATGCCTGAAAGCGACCAAAAAAGGAGCTATGGTTGAAATGAAGGGGATCAAGATGGAGATTACTATGGATTCGGTGGCAAAAGTGATGGGCATTCCAGTGGTGGGGAGGGAGGTCTACAAACCAAAGAAGGAAGCATCTGAAGAATTGAATCTTTTTCTCAAAGGTAATGAGAATCTCACCTCCCATTTTTTTGGTTACCTTAGATTGTCTTTACCTAATCCGTATGATGAGGTGGCTCTCTCTCTCATTCAATTTTTAACCCTCGAGGGTCATCACAAATGTATTTATGCCTACCACCTCCCTATGCTAAATCATTTTAGGCATGGCCAGGATTTTAGTTTCCCCTACTTCCTGTATCGTTCCCTGTGTGCCTCTATTTCACAATTCAAAACGAGAAGAATTTTTGTCCCTCTCCATCAAGGCTTTATCCTTGCCTGGTCAAAAGGGCGGCCTTTGGACATTGATAAAACTAGCTCCCTTAAGTTGGCTCTAGAAGCTTATGTAGATGGCATTGGTTCGGACTCGGAGGAGAAGGAATCAAGCGACAATTCTGACTCTCAAGATGGGGACTCGGATGATGACCAAGATGAGGTGGAGGTGGTTGCGGCCCAGAATCTTAAGGACCTGAAATCAAAGCAGATCCCTTGCTCCCCGTCAAACACCAAGGGTGAGTCCAACAAACAAGATGTCTCGACCCCTATTAACGCTCAACTGGAACAGCACTTTGAGGCAATGGGTCACATTGGTCCGATCAAAGGGAAAACCACTTAGCAAGGATGGCGGCGGATATAGAGGAACTCAAGGGTGATATGCGGCTCACTAAGAGCTCGGTCCAGTTTTTATTCAATGACTGGCATAAGATGAAAGAGCAGGTGGAGGAAGCGGTCAGCATTGGGTAGGGCGAGAGAGATTGAGGTTTTAAAGGCCAACTTTGGTGCCATAACCAAAGAGATGGATCAAGTTAAGGCAATTCTCCATAGTTATATGGAATGGAGCATTGTGATGGTGAAATCGACCTAACACCTTCAAACTCGGGCGCTCACCAATACCTATTGTGTCATGGATAGTCAGGGAAGGAAGAGAAAGGCTACCCCGGATGGTTTCGACATGGGATCCTTGGCGGTTAATATTGAAGCTTTGGCAAAAGAATGGGCTAAGGTGTTGGAGGGGCTTGAAAAAGCCTACAAATGACCTAGGATGGGTTGTTTTGTTTTTTCACTGTCTCTGTTACTAGCTGTTACTTTCATCAATGTTGTTAGTTTATCTATGTTTTTGTTGTTGCTAGTTTCGCTTTATGGGCTCCAAAGAGCTCTTATTACTATGAACAATTATATTATGGTTTTTTGATGTTATTGTAATGTTGTTTTCTGCTCTCATGGAGAGTTTTCGATGTACGGGGTAGGGTCCCCTCAACCCTTTTTAACCTCTAATAAAAAAAAAATTAGATGTCGGTAGAAATAGAAACTAACATGTGAAGTTCATATTACTTATATATAAGACTCTAAATTTTAATATTTTCACTTTTTAAAAAAAAAAAAGCTAAACCTCAAGCTGGCCAACAGCATGGCTGAAAAAAATCGAATAACATGAAGATTACCTTCAAACGAGCTAAGAATTTGAAATTTGATGTTACTTTAATCAATTCGCCTCCATCCATAAACTATATATATCAAACTCATATTACTTATATACTGTCGCAACTTTCTCGCCTTCAGTAATTTTAAAAACAATCGGCCTCGCGTTTGATTTGTGTTACATTATTGACGTGGGTGAAACCGAATAAACTAATTTATTAACATGGCAAGGGTACGAAGGAATCACATCTTTGTCAAACGAGGACTGCATGTAAACGACATGAGGAATTTTGTACGCAGAAAATCATGAAAGTTTTATGCTGAAGGATTTTAACTGTCCTTTGTATTTCTAAAATATTGCAATAAGGATGCATTAAAAAGCTAATGTTTGATGCATAGACATTTGTGTGTTTCCTTTCACAGTTTTTTGTCAAACCTTTTTCTTTCACATTTTCAACTTTATAATCAATCCAAAACAAATAACGCACTTGTTTGTTATTATATTTCTCTAAAATCTTTGCATTCATGTAGTGATTAGGCAATATGAAGAAAAAGAATAATTGTGAAAGGAGGGAAATTCAATATTCAACACGAGATTATTTACAAGGAATAGGCAGTAGTGATAAAAATAAGCAAGTGTGTTGTAGGTCTAAGAGTCGAGTTGGATGTTAGGCTTTTCAAAATTCAAATCACTCACTTTTCCTCCAAAAATGCAAGACAAGTCTTGGAGGCCATTTTCGTCTTCTCATAGTTGTTCTAATGAAATCTTGAAGTTTACAAGTTGGTAAAAGGATGAAATGAGGTATGAGTAAGTGTCTTAGGTCTTCGTAGGATTTAGAATAAGTCTAGAAGGTCTAGTACTTGGTCTTGAACTAAGCAACTTAATGTTAAGGGTAAGGTCACTCATATGACCAATGTGTTTAAGGGTGTGCATTTGGTTTGTTCTTAATGGGAGTGATATAAATATGCAAATGTAACTAACTCACCTCATTCCCATTCGAATGAGAATATTGAAGAAGCTTCAAGTGTGAATTGTTGTGAATTTTGTGTGTATGTACTTTTGAGACTGTGTGTGTAATCTTGTATTTAGTGACAGAGAATGGAAACTCTATGCATGTGATAGTAACCAACATTATGATTGGTAAGAACATTTGTGCAAAGCATTCTTGGTAATCTTCACCAAGTTTCATGGCTTGAGTGACAAAGCAAGTTTGAGTAAATTTTATAAATGCATGAAAGTAGTGTATGCTTTCAAAACAAGCAGGATTTTTGTAAACAAAGTCATCCTGCAATTATAAGGAGATCAAAAGGTAAGAGAACAATAGTATTGAAGTTGTAGTGATTCACAATAGATTTCTTGGGTTGCATGTAAGACTCATGGGTTTGATTAATTGAACAAGTGTGTCACAATTGTATGGAAAGTTCATTTATCTGAGTGATTCCAAAATTGAGTAGGTCGTGACTATAGTGGTTATTATCATTGTTGTATGAGGATGAGTAAGTAAGTGTGACATTGAGGAAGGATTTAGAAGTTGAAGGACTCAATAGACTCAGAATGATGAATTCTTCTACCAATGACAGCGGTGCATTAAGGAAAATTTGAGAAATTATGAGCCCGCTTACAAAGTAATGTGATTGAGATAGGACTTGATGGTATGTGTGGGTCCTAAGGAGATTGCCAAATAGGGAAGAAAGACAAAGAAGTATTGGGAGACATTTACAAGTTGTACACTTTGATCCAAAGCACTGATATGTAACAGAACAATAAGGAATCATGATGCAGTGAGGAGTAGATGCTTGTTCAAGAGCTATGATGCATTTTGAGAGTTTGGAAAGGTTGTTATATAACTCATTAGATTTTTAGAGGTGAGGATAGTGGAGAATCATCAAAGAATGCACCAAATTTCTCTTCTCGGGTAGAGACTTTGACTAAACCCTCAGTCTTGGGTTTATAAAAAGGAAAGTTGATTTTTTCTTGAAAAACCACTGATGAAAGGGCTAAAACTTTGGTAGGGAGGTCTATCTCGATGATGTCTAACTGATTTTTGAAGCCTTAAGGTGAATATGTTGTCACATAAAAATATCTTCTTAATAGTAGTCATCCAAAAATGTTGTCAGTTTACCCAGAACATAACAATAGCTTAAAAATCCCTCTAAATCCCCTAACTTGTCAAATGATTGCTCAAGGAGATGTAACTATGAAATGGATGTATAGAAATGACGGAGTTGGGTTTTGAAGATCTAGGTCAAGGAAATTGTGCTCGTTTCGTTAGTTGTCGGGATAGAAAAACTAGACTAGTTAGGAAGGTTATTAGCTAATTAGAGAATTTTGCAAAATGTTGAGTTCTACAATTTTGTATACATCACCTACTTGGGATGGGGGTATTGGGGTGTGTTCTAAGAGTTCTTGGAAGACACTAGAATGATATAGTTATGAGTTGGCTATAAGAGAGGGTTATTAAGGTCTAAGGAGGATTTGTGTGAGAAAGAGAGTGTGAAGTTGACTTTTAATGAATCTAGAGAAAATTAATGGATGAAACAAGTGGAATGATCCCTTAAGAACATAATTGAAGGGATAATGAGGTTCACTAAGGACTACAACATAAACTGTGACTTGTTGTGAAGAACCTCTCCCTAAGAAGGATAAAGCTAGTCAAGGTTCAATGGATTGTTTTGAGGAGAA
Organism: Taxus wallichiana var. yunnanensis; assembly: GCA_018340775.1. Lineage (NCBI taxonomy): Eukaryota > Viridiplantae > Streptophyta > Pinopsida > Cupressales > Taxaceae > Taxus > Taxus wallichiana. The sequence continues at coordinate 544,472,789 of CM031243.1, forward strand.
ATAAAGAGACAAGGTTTCTTGGATAGGGTTTTAGCTCAGAAAATTTGAGTTAGCCTTGAGAAAATTATATTGCAGGACCAAGGGAAAGAGATGGAAGATAATTTTTACAAAGAGTGAATGCTAGCATCTTAAGTCCTAGTTGCAGACAAGAGCTCATTGAGAGTTGTATGCAAACAAGGTAAGAGTAATTGCATTCCCTTAGGTTGTTGATTGCTTAATTGGTCTAATAGTAGGCATTATAGTTAGCTAAACAAGACTATTAAGCAATCATATGGTGGTTAAGGGCTAAGATCAAACTCGGAGTATGCCAACTAGTGAAAAGAAGTAGTTTGAGACACCAGTGAAGTAAGAATACTTTCATACCACTAGGTTGGTGATCATTGCAAATGATATCATATCTAAACATTGAGATAACTAAATAAAGGTAAGCTAACTGTAAAAAGGAATATAAGATATGAAGACCTAGCAATGATTAATAAGGTTAATAAATAAGATGACTTAGGTGCTCTAAAGGGAAGAGATGAAGTTTTTGCATCTAACAAAGTGTGTTGATCGAATTAAATAGCTTTAGAGATTGCATCATTTTTATCTCGAGCTTGGAATTTTTGAGAATTGGGGTTTGAGAATTGAATGGCATAATTTTTTGTTGCTAACAAGTATTGTGTGAGTGTGTGAAGTGGAAAGAAACAAGTAAAGATGAGTAAAGAAGAGAGATTGCAACTAGTTTTGGACCATGGTTATAGGATGCCACCATGGATGAAGAAGTCAATAGAAGAGAGAGAAGAGGATAGGATAACACAATTGCAAAATAAGAAAGAAAATAAGAGAGAGAGAGAGAGAGAGAGAAAAGAAAAGGAAAGAGGAAAGAAGAAATAAAAGAGAAATGTGGTTCTAGCAGGAGGTCACGAGAATTGAAGAAAGAGGTAGCACAGTTGATGGCGCTCATAGAAGAGAGAGAGAAGAACAAGAAACATGGATTGTGATGAAGAAGAAAGCCAAGTGGCCAGTCAAACAACTTGTAGAGAAAATAAAATGGAAAATCTAGGCATGATTATAAAGAAAGAGGAAAGAAGACAACAAAATATGAAAAAGAGGATGACTAAGTAGGAAGTAGAGGTGGTTAAAGAAATGGTATTGCTAGAAAATAAGAGTGAGGATGATGAGATAATAGAAGAATTTTTGGATTATCTTCAAGTGAACATACACCCAAGGCCTCTTCCTCATCCAAGGCCTTTATTGATATCCCTCCTCCCACATTTGCGTCTTCTAAAGATGGTCCTCTTGTATATATTGATTTCATCTTCATTACCACACGTTCTAGTCCCCATGATCCACAACCATCTACATAATATAAATCTAAATTCATTATCGTTGCTCCCTCTAAAGAGCCTACTTTGGACCCTTCTTCGTATAAGGCTAAGGTGTTTATCCTAGACATACCCCGATCTTAGAAATCAGCCACCCTCGAAAGCGAGACCATAGTAAGGAAGATTCACAAAGCTCGCATTACGATGTCTCTCTACGATCTTATCTAAATCTCACCAAACCAATGAAAATCCCTCACTGAAACCCTACAATGCATCCTCGCCCCATATGATGAATCCCATCCCTTTGCAACCCTTGTTGGTAATGTTACCACTTCTACTACTATTTCCTTTGATGATCCAGAAATTTATTATATCCTACCCGAAGATCATAAATTTCCACTCTACATCACTATCCGCATCAACGAGACATTAATTTTCCTCTTTATGATAGACAACGACGCAAAAATTAACATCATCTCATGTCACACCTTTGATCAACTCAAACTTCCCAAATCTATCGTCGACCAATCACCCATAGTCCTCGTGCTTTCAATAACGTTGTGACCCCCCCGATTTAGGTACATATTTCATTCCCGTTTGCGTTGGTGTAAAATTTCTACATGAAATCATCTACATCATGGAGTGGGAGTTTCAATACAATTTCTTGCTTAGGAATTCATGGATTCATACCATGCATTGTGTCCCCTCCACCCTCCACCATTGCATCAAATATGAACATGAGGGGAAAATCAATACCATTCCTAATGACATTCCTCCCTTCAAATCACGTTATAGGTCTTATCGACCTAATGACATGCTCATCCCAAAAAAAAATCATCTTAAGCATCCACTAGTTCCCCTTTGCCTACATCTAAGCTTCCTAATGAATAATCCCTTGAAAATGTGATACAACGCCTATCTTTGGGGTAGTATTGACTCCTCACTCTTAATTCTCTTCCATCCCTCAATTAGCTTAGTAGACACGATAAGGCACCCATGTATCAATCAAATTTTAGGCACATCATTTCCTTTGGTCTTCCAACCTCAAAACCAGCCTCATCTATGGATACATTGATCGCCCTTCATCCCATATCGACAATCATCCTCATACCAAACCTTATATCCATGGATTTGATTTTATTTATAAAAATCCTTCGCCTATACATACCTCCACTACTGCGAGTGGAAGGTATTTGGTTTATGACACTATGAATAGGCTATATATGATCTTGTCACTAACCAATCCCCTTATCCTCATGAAAAATTTGGACTAGGTTTTAGAGAGGAACAACCCATTGACTCCATTGTATAGCCATCTTCTACATCTCCCATGTATATCAATTCATCACCCACTCCTTCTCCACCTATTAAAATAATGAACATGGATGACACTTTGTCCCTCCCTCCTAATTTTTGTTTTAGTCTTCAACATCACCCTAGGGTAAGTCACATACCATACTGAGGGAGAAATTAGGTCCCTTACTCTCATCTTTCATGACATGGTAGAGGAGGATTCCCCTATAATCAACATTCTACAATGCACCTATGACAATTATATCCTTTTATACATGGTGGAAGAATATTTCTACCTTCTAACACATCCACTCTGCTCAACGAATATACTATCGACATCAACTTGAGGACTCCATGAAATCCTTGTATCATTAAAATTTGCCAATCTCTTGACCCATAAGAGCTAGAGGAATTTACAACCTTTCTTTCAAAACATTGTCAATCCTTTACATGGTTGTATTATGAAATGTCAGGCCATGAACCATCCATCATCCTCCATAACATTGTCACCATTCTTGACATCAAGATAATTAAGCGAAGCTTTGCCTCATGCATCCTCCCATTTCTCACCTTTTCAAAGAGGAATTACTACCCGTTATCTATGTTAACTTCATCCATCCCATCGATTATCCACAATGGGTTTCAAACATCGTACCCATTGCCAAATCCTCCAGAAAGCTTTGCATCTATACCAAATTTCAAGATTTAAATCTCACTTTCCCTAAGGATGAATTTCCCCTTCCCAACATTGATCAACTCGTTGACCTCACGGCCAGCCATGAGATGTTATATCTTATGGATTGTTTTTTCATTAGAATCAGATTCTTATCACTCCAGAAGACCAACATAAAAAAATTTCATCACATATTAGGGAACCTTCTACTATCATGTCATGCCCTTTGGTTTGAAAAATGTAGGGGTCACCTATAAATATGTCATGACCTACATATTCCTTGACCTTATCCATAAAACCTTAGAGGATTACATTGATTACTTCGAGAAAAATATAAATGATGACATGAGAATCTCTCCATCCTTGAAATCCTCTCTACATGTCTTATCTAGTTCTTTCTCCATCTTAATCCTGCCAACTATGTGTTCAAAGTTGTCACCAAAAAAATGCTTGAATTCGTCGTCTCTATCGGGGGCATTGAGGTTGAACCTACAAAAATCAAATCCATCCTCAAGATGCCTCCTCCTTCCAATATTAAATAGCTTTGTAGTCTTCAGGAAGGTTTCAATCTATACATTTTTATCTCACAAATTTCGATGCCTACCAACCCTTCATCATCTCCTTCGTAAAGATACCCAAATTCAATTGGGATACTAATTATTACAATTTCTTCGACGAGCTCAACCAATATCTTCTATATATGTTTGTGCTTACACCTCCAGAGGAGGGGAGCCTTTATACCTATACATATATTCATGTGATCATGATTTAGGTGTCATGTTGGCACATCGTGATAAGTAAGGCAGGGATAAATTCATCTATTACATTAGTTGTACTCTTCTAGATTGCAAAACCTCCTACATTGGCAATGAAAAGATATTTTATGCTCTCTTCTTCACCACCTCCAAAATTCACCACTATCTCATAAATCATAAAACATTCATCATCACTAGCTACAATCTTCTCAAAAACATACACTCCAAACCTTATAACAATGATCCCATCACTCTATGGCTCATACTCATGACCAAGTTTTACCTAGATTTCATCTCTCAAAAACAATCAAGGGTTAGGCCATCACCGATCAACTCACCAAGCCTCTCTTCCGATAACCATCTTCCTCATGAATAAATTCCACAGAATCCACCCATACCCTTGATCATGAATTCTCCCCCTCAAAATGAAACTTTTATTTGAAGTATCAATGTGTTAGAAATGGGAAGGTGTAGGTGTTATCATCATTCTTCCTTGGGATAGCAATATCATGATCATTTATAAGCTTAAATTTGAATGCACTACTAACATGGCTTAGTACGAATCCCTCAATCTCTATCATGTTCAACATTAAAATTATTTATATATGTGGTGAATCCCAGCTCATCATCAATAAGTTCAAAGGCACCTATCAGTGTAAAAACAAAGTTCTTCAAAAATACAAGGACATTGTCAACTTTCTTCTTAAGGCCTTTGATCAATACACCATCCAATCTGTCCTTTGTTCATCTAACCATTTTTAAACAATATGGCTTCCTCGCATCTCTCATCCCATTGGAACCGAGCTATCTATTTTTTTCCATTTCCTTGATCAACCATCTCATACCCAAGAGCTCCTTCGCGTCCAATCACGTTGACACCAACCAATATTATATTTGGTACACCCGGATCTTCAACTACCTATTCTGTATCAAATATTCCCTCCAACCTATTGAAAAATGGTAGGTGGTAATTTATTTAACACGCTAACAACTATGTCATCCTCAATGACATCCTATATAAATGTATCTTTGATGGCTTCTTGCTAAGTTTCCTTAAAACACATGAATCTACCCGTGCAATCCAAGAGGTCCATGATGGTATCTGTGGTGGAAATTTCAATGGTTTGGTTGTAACCAAAATTTTCCTTTTCCTAGGTTATTATTTTCCTACTCTCAATAAAGATTGGTGTGAATTTGTTAAGAAATGTAATAAATACCAACAACATTATAACCTTAATCACATCCCCCGATAATTTATAGTTGGCTCGGGACCTATGGCCTTTCTCACAATGGGGCCTTGATCTCATTGGTCTCATTAATCCACTCTCTTCTCAAGGTCATCATTCCCTCATCACCACTACCAAATACTTTACCATATGGGTTAAAGTCATTCCACTTGCATTCACCACAAAAAACAAAATCGTTGACTTCATCTATCAACACAACATCCTTTGCTTCGTTGTTTCCCATAAAATCATCACAGACAATGAAAATTCCATTTTAAAAATATACCTCAACAAGCTATACAATTCTTTTAACATTAAACTTATCTTCTCTTCCCATTATTATCCTCATGCTAACGAAAAAGCTGAAACCACTAATAAAACTCTCTGCAACATCCTTGCTAAAACCATTAAGAGATTTTTTTGTAATTGACATCTTCACATCCCCTTCACCCTCTGGTCCTATCAAACTGGTATCCAAACCTTAATGGGTGCTAATCCTTTCTTTCTCATATACATTTATGAATTTTTTATTCCTCTCAAGGTCCAAATACCATCCTTAAATGTCTCCCTCCGCGACTTCATCTCTGACGAAGAGTATCACCAAGAATGTCTAGCCCAGCTTGAGTTTATAGAAAAGTTTCTCTTTATCACCCTTAACACCATCATGTGTATCGAGCACATCAAATGCAATTACAATAAATATATCAAGGAACATGACTTTAATATTGGCGAACTCGTCTTAAAATAAAATCAAAATGTCACTACTCTAGAAAGGATTCAATGTGCACCATACATTATCACACATAAGTATGGGTCTAGGGCCCATCACATAGTCTCCCTTGATGGTAAACTAGATACGTAACCTCTCAATAGCTTTTACTTTTGACTCTTCTATTGTAAACATATCTAACAAATGTAACCCTATTCATACCTAAGGTCGTACACCAATCATTCACCCTTTCCATTCTTCATTTTAATGGTTTAGAATTATGTGGTCTACCATCACTAGCCTATTTATGACCTTGAATATGGGAACCACGTATTTTCTCATAGCATGTTCCTCATGGAAACGTTATTCCTTATAGGTAATAACCATGCGATCATTACATCCATCAACTGTTTTATCTACCTACTACAACAATTATACGGGTCCATAGGTGTCACCTTTTCATATTATCCTCCACTCCTCAAGTGGTCTACTTACCTATCCTTAGCTATATCCAAATTCAAAACCTCATATTCTCATATCAAAAGAAATCTTATCCGTAAAAATAGACTACTCCCTCGAAGGACAGCTTCTCATATAAAACACAAATATTATCGAAATATAGGTTGATCCTTGAAGGATATATATCATGCATATCTCACCCCGAAATCTAAAAAAGTCAAATTCAAAATCAAAAAGTAAAAATATTAATGTATACCACTCCCTCCAAGGATGGGCACTTGTTGATGTCAGATCGCAGCACCCCTGAATGTCTACAACACGATGGGTTGAGACTCTCAAGATTTACATTGCATAACATGGAGCTTTTCCCAAGTGTGGAACATTGTGAAAAATGGAAAAGCTCTCCCGGATGAAGGCCGGTTCCTATTCCTCTATTCGAGATGCACACATAAAATGCGAGGGTTTACTAAAAAACCTAATCTAACTTGCCAAGGAGACAGGGTTAAAAAATGCATAAAATAAAACCTAAACTACAAAGGTGATGCACCGAGGAATGAAGAACACCTGTCTTGCCAATAAACACAGACCATTAAAATGCAATGCAAGATCATGCACAGATAGCCAGATTCACAGTGAAAGATCAAGGGGATGCAAATGAATACAGAGAGGGTTGAGAATCATCCACAGACATGCATTAATTTTCTCCAAATATTGATACAACACACTGCAAAATGCCAAGAGACAAGGTTGTATTACAGTTTCAAATGGGAGGTTTTAACTCCACAAGTTCACCTACCAAAGAGAAGAAGGGAGGGGCAAAACAAGAATGTCCAACCTTTAGAAAGAATCCCCTCCTTACAATTTATAGGAATAATGAGAGAGAAAAGAGAGAGGAATTCCAAAACTACCCCAACCACCTCTAGATTGCACTTAACTATCTCATTATGGTGGTAGGTGAGAACCCCAACTGAACCCAAAAGTGGCGAACTGTATTTTGCATTTTTAAGAATTTTTTCTCACCCAATTAAATATATCTAGTCATAGTTGGATAGAGGACCTCGTAAGCTTTCCAAAAAGTCCAACCTTGCATGAATCCGAGCTCCCAGTCAAAAGTTATGGCCATCTGAATATCTGCGCTAAGGGTTGCTTCCTGTCAGCGCTCAAAATGTTGCGCCTCCTGAAGGTGCGCCAAGGGTGCATCCGTGTGTGTGTCAACATCCTCTTTCATGCGCCAAGGGCACATCCTTTGCCCTGTTGACATCCATTGTCATGCGCCACTTCTGTGCAACTTGGGCGCACCATTTGCCTGTGCCGACATTCATTGTCGTGTGCCACTTCTGTGCGCCTTGGGCACACCATTTTCCCTGTCGACATTCCGTGTTGTGCGCCACTTCTGTGCACCTTGGGTGCATCATTTTCCTTGTCGACGATTACTGCTTTGTGTGCCATGTGTACTGTGCGCCTTGGGCGCACCATTTTCCCTCGCCGACATTCATTGTCGTGTGCCACTTCTCATGCGCCTTGGCGCACCATTTGCCCTATCGACATTCCGTCTTGTGCCGCCACATTCAGCACCTTGGGCACACCATTTGCCCTGTCCGACATTCATTGTCGTGCGCCACTTCTGTGTGCCTTGGGCGCACCATTTTCCCTGTCGACATTCATTGTCGTGCGCCACTTCTGTGCGCCTTGGGCGCACCATTTGCCCTGTCGACATTCATTGTCGTGCGCCACTTCTGTGCGCCTTGGGCATGTCAAGGATTTGAGCTTCTTTGATTTCTCCATTCTCCTGCTTGTCTATATCTATGGGGAAAAGATATATACAACAGTACTTGCTCATATCATGGCAATGAATTCTTACCACATTTATCAGCCTTCTTAAAAGCCTAAAAACAAAAGAAAAAATATCAAAAGAAAGCAAACATCCCTCGAAATATTCCCACATCAATCATCTTTCCCATCTTCCACAAACTTACCACATCGATTATTTTGATTTATATTTCTCAGGGCTAGGGCATGGACCTAGGACCACCACCTAAGGATAACCTCTTTCCCTCTACAAACTATATCTCAAACCCCTTTCTCATATTACAATGTGTCTATAAGCACACTTTCCATCTTTCCCTCATGATATTAAATGTGACTAACTATTGTTAGTTATGTGTTAGCATATATCATAAGTTGTAAGTGCATTCCTATTCACTATTCCCTCTCATGCTTTACCTCTAATCAAGTCTCAAAGAATCTTTCTATGTATGCTCATCTCCATGATGAAGTGTAATTTTGTATGCTTGGATCACCCTATCCAGTCGCACCCTTCCCACCATGTTATCCTAATTCTTACATCCAAACTCAATTTGTATATTACACCATATAATCTGAATCCAACATATGTTTCAAACCCATAATCAAATCAAAACATCATATATTCGATCTCTTTTATCTATCCATCCATCACATAGTACATCCACATATAAATCTATCTAGTTCAAATCCTATACATTTCATCATTAACGTCTACCATCCCATCAAAACATTTAATCTATAAATCAATTTATTCATAATAAATCAAAACATCCATTACATCATCACATCATATTATATCATGAGTATACGTCTAAACATCCATAACATAATTGAAACCACCACATGTAAGATGACAAAATCATAATCATATGTGTGTGTGAGAGTGTATACATACATACATACATACATGCATGCATACATACATACATACATATATGTATATATATATACATATATGTATATATACATACATATATACATATATGTATATACATATATATACGTATATATATGTATATATATACGTGTATATATATATATATATATATCATCAAATGTGTTTATACATCCATGATAGGCCTCTTAAGGCTCTATCTACAAAATCTATACATCACAATCTATATACAATATTCACCGTGTACTCCGTGAATTGAACATCAAACAATCTCGAGTCCCGAACCACGCTCCTAAAAAAATCTCATCCCTCTATCTTCCCACCCTCGGCTCCATCATTTGGGCCAAGATCATTCCTCGACTATGTAACACTCGACATGCTACATGATGGAATTAGTTGTGCCTCTTGCCCCGGCCCCACTTCCTGTTAGGTACGCTACATATTGTGGCACATCTAGAAATTTGGATGTCACAATCATCTCATAATAATGTGCCTCTATTCCTAATGCCTTGTATTTATCTAGTGAGTCATTACTAGGCGAGCCATCTCTCCATATCCCTATGAGGCCTTGGATACATCACTTTATACTACAATGATAAATCTAAGATCTCTAAACTAGGCCTTGTAGGCATCCCTATTTTGTCAATATCCATCTCGTTGTTTTATATAACCATGTCCCTCTCTTGGCATAGTCCTATAGCCTCTTATCATATGACATCTCTCTTTTTAGTATAGTGTCCAATTCTTCCCGAAGAGGGATATATCATCTTGTCCCCCATTTCCTCCCAACGCTACCTCCTTGTCTCCGTAGGCACCGCTACCTCCTCCTCTCCATCTCATACCATTTCCCTCTACTCAGAGGCCTTAGCCACCAAATGTTGAGTCCACCACTCCACATATCCCTTCCTCATACCTACATCATCATCATCATCCAAAGGCTCTCCCCTCCTCAGCTAATGGATCCACTATTACGACACGATAACGTGCTTATCTATCTCACCTTGCCTATATCGCATAGGTGTCCTTGTACTCCCCTGTGCAAGATCAAACTGCTACATCACCCTAATAAATTGAATGGCCTCAATCATATCAGGTCTTTGCCCATATTTCACCTCCTCTATATCCAACCTCCCAACTAGTCCTTATACCACTCCCCCTCACCCCTATCTCCATAAGTGTGATTTGATCACCACCTCATAAACCCCACTGCTAGATCTATATGATCCTTGGACACCCACATAATCCCCTGGTGGCCTCATCATGATTATATTCTCTTATGCCCAACAATATAACAAAAGTCCTACATCCATGCCTTTCTTTCTCCCAAATGTATATGCCCATAACTCAAAATACACATGTGCCAATAAAGTTGCAACCAAAAATAATGTCGATGTTCCACCATATTTACTAGCACCCCAACCATTATCCGTAGAAAGTGGGCTCCACCTAAGTCCGAAATGCATAAAAAGATATTGCCATCATTATCAAACAAATAAACCTATTTGTCGGTGTCACTGACTAGTTTTGACCCTTAATATGGAACACACCCAAAATAAAATAAATATGAGTAGCATCTGCTTTGAATAGCAAAGTGTGCAATTCTCTCATCCTCCCATCATTTGTAATAGGCACTATAGGTTCCCCTAACTCGATAATCTCATAACATCCTCCAATGTGATTGTCATATCTCCTCTCCGTAACCAAAATCTATTAGTCCTCTGATCCCATCGGTCAATAAGTGTAATCATAATCCATGTATCTCGATCACCCTCTCGTAGTGTCAAAATCCACCTATCCCCATTTCTACAAGGTCATCCCAATCATCCACTCATCTGCTCATACAAAGTTGTGACCCGGTTTCTTAGATAAAAATGCCCCTAGACTACAAAAATAATAAAGCAATAACTCATTAGCATCTCGAAATCCAAAATCAACATTTTAGTCACATAAGCATAATTTGTACTTGGTCGATGGTGACCCCCTTATATTGACGCTGAATTGCCTCAAATCGACGGTGAATGGCCGCCCAATCTCCAATGACTAGGCCTTCCTTCCTATAAGTTTTTCAAAAAAATTAAATAACCAAAAACAATTAAAAATCATAAACAATCTTAGCATCTTGGTTATTACCACTCTTCGGGTCCTCTACACTTCCTCACTCTACCAACAACCCCATCCCTCTCAAAATCTCAAAAATTCTTCTCTCTTGGAGCTCGTGAATCACAAATTCACACAAAGGTGCAAATGAGGCCCTTTGCCTACCTGTGTCGCTTCTACAAGTGCACTTTGTTATAATCAACATTGATTCATCCCAGCTTGATAGCAACCCAAGCCTAGTCACTTTGGTGACTCACTTAGTTGCCATCGACCCAACTCCCTTATCTAGTTCCCTTTCCATCCTTTTAAATTTTCTCCTCATTTCCTTATCCTTTTTGTCTCATCCCAAACTTGTGTGTCACCCATAACACACTTTGGCTGATCTGACCTATCCATCTTATAATTTGCAACCCACTCGGTGGCCATCACTTTGCACTTGTTAGGAACACCATGTTTCATCTTAAAATACCACTTGTCATAACCATGTTTTATCATCATCCCACCCAGGATGCATATTTTTTCGCTTCCTCTCACTTACAGGACATCACATAAAATATTACCCTTATTGTTATACTATTTAAACTACCCTCACATTTTTTTGCACATATTTAGATGTCTTTCTTGACCCATTGGTCCCACAGTTTGTATATCCTTCTTTAAGTGACTTTTGTAGATGCACAGGGTCCATAGGTCATTAACGATTCCTCCATTGCAAGATATGTTATGATGATGTGCTTCCAAGGTCACCACCATATTTTAATTTTTCTTTAATCCAACCAAAAATTATACCCCTCCACTTTGGGCATCTGCATATCTCTTCTTTCACTCTATCCCTTCGCATCCTCGATCCCTAGTTTGAGGGGGGGCACCTCAACCATCATTTCTCATCACCAATTCTAGTTTTTTTCTCACATATTACTTAACAAAAACAATTGAAAAAAGTAGATAATGTAGACACCACTTTTCAACACATTATCCCCACGTTCGCTACTCCTCTCCATCATTATGTGCACTTATCTCTCATTACCTTATTTTATATACACACATGCCCCCATTATCCATCGTAACCCATATTTATTCCTCATTTCTAAACCTAGTCTTTTGAACCCCCTTCACATCCCCAAATACCCATGTATTTTAATCACCCCACTATATATTATTATTTAATGTTTATTTATTTACCTACCCCATATAAATCCCTTAAATCTCTCACCTACAACCCCATTTTAATCCCATAATTTTCTCACATATCTCCATGCATCTCGAAAACCTTAATCAACCAATCACCCCTCTTCTTTCCATTTTGATTATCTTTGTCCCAAAATCAATTCTCTATCTTCCACATTCACTAGTGACTCATCTGGTCTTCGTCAAACCTAAAAATCCACATTCACTCCTCCTTTCGAACCCCCTGAAAATTTGAGGTTTCATCCATCCTTACACACTTACTTCTTTCTTCCTCATCTCTAGAGATTTTTTCATCAACTTGATCCACCTCAACATCCCTTTGCATTGATCATTGGAGTTTAGAAAACATTAAATATTACTTAGAGAGATTTTTGGTATCTTGTTTCTTCTATTTTACTATTTTTAGGTTTCTCTGGAGCTCTTCCCATCCTTCATCTATCATTTATACATCTCATATCCATCATAACATCTCATCATCTTATCAAAATCCTATACCCTCGCTCCTGGTCACCTGTCAAACCTACTTAGTTGCCATCAAATCAAACTATGATCCCCATCTATTTAGTTATCCTTTACATCCTCTTTATCTTATCCCCATCTTGACATCTATCCAATATCTCAACAAAAATTTTAGATCTATTTCTACATACCCGTGAACATCTCTCGCACCATTCGTTGTTGATCATACCTATAAGACCAGAGTCACAGTCAACCCACTCGGGTTTTCCTTTCTTATTATCATTTCATCATTATCAAATCTTTATTTCAACATCTTTTAGATTATATCGATCATTGTTTCTGTTGTTATTAATACACTTTACCTATTTTCATTTTTTCGTATTTCATCAAAAGAGGGTTGACATCCATCCTAGGAAGTTTCCACTTCTTGGGACCAAACATCTCGAAACCCTCCATCTCTATCACTAATCATTTCCATCTATTAGTTTTTTTGTTTTGTACATCATCAATCTTGCGGTGGAGAGGGTCTTGTCATCGCAACTATACCATCTTCATTGTCATCAACTTCGAGGAGGTCACCTAAACCCTCCCATATTTTGAGGTTTCTTGATTTCTCGTGTAATTTTCATCAACCTGGAACAATAAGCTAGAAATATCATCAAACGAAACACACAAATGAAAGTAAATTATGGTACAAAGGATTAGTATGACCAACCTTAACTCCTATAGAGTTTTAGGTGTTTCCCAATGTGAGGAAACTCCAACAGTGTTCCATCAAGGTAAGAAATGTAATATTTATTCTCTGTGTAAAAATGATTGATCTTGAATGTTACGAGCCAAAGATATTCAAATTTCCTATGACTTACCTTGGGATCTCTCCTTTTTCCCATAGTAGGAAAAGATCTCTTATTTGGAAGCTTTTATCCTCTATTTTTGATCAAACATCCTTTTCACATTAGATTGATGTCTTTTCAATATGTCAACTACTACCAATCTATCTTACTTGAGCTTATCAAGATATTCAATCATCTTATTAAGATAATTTGAATACTCTTTGTTTTGTAATGCCTTCTCAAAATGCAAGCAAAGAAGCTAATGAGAAATAAGGATTTGAGCCTCAATACCATACAACAGCTTCAAAAAGAGACGAAAAAATGTTTTTTTAGGCATGATTGGGTCAAACCATAGGTCATCATACAATTTCTTATGCTAATCCCTTTGATTGACATCCACTAACTTATGAACAATAGTGACAATATTTTTATTGCTAGATTCCACTTGGACATTACTTTGCGGGTAGTAATTAGAGGAGTGAGACAAATAAATACCATGGTTGTAGTAGAAGTCCATCATCTCACATGAAGATAAGTAGGTGGTATTATTCGTTAAGATATTTCTAGGCACTTCGAATCGACAATAATTTTCTCTTTCAAACAGTTGCACACAGTCTCAGAATTTGCATGCTTTGTTGGAATGAGTTCTACCTTAAAATAGTCCATGGAAGTAAGGAAATACATGTGGCCCACACTGGAGTGTGGGTTTAGCACACCTATGAAATAAAGACCCCACTGTTGAAAAGGTTCTTAAATTATTACGGGTCGAGGGGTAGAGCTGAAATCCTTGGTCTTCCCACAAACTATTGGTATAGATCACATTTCCTAACCCATTTGTATGCATCACAAAACACAATATGCTAATAAAATCCACCACTCATAGTATTTTGGGCATTTACCATCATGAAGTAATGACCTCCACATGTTTGATCATGGTATGCCTTGAAAATTTTATTCATTTGTTATTCTTCTACACACTTGAAGAATGTTTCATCTAACCATTTCTTATATATAACATTCTCCTAGATGACATTATTTGTTATTCTAAGGGATACAAATATCCTTTGTTTCTACGCTCAAGGTTAGGTGGAAAATATCTTTAGGTCAAGAAATAATCCATGTCAACTTGTACCATGGATTGGTTGTACTTACAAAAAGCATGAGAGGAATATCTTTGATTAAGTAGTTATAACAATTGGAGCAGTCTTCCCATTATTCTTGAGAAACAAGCTTACATAATCCATTTCATCACACTAGAATAGAGGGTTTGATATGAAGATCATATTCTTCAACCTTCAAAACCAAATTTTCTCTCTTACAGATGGATCTTGTTGCATTAGAATATATTTTAATACCGGGCTTAGGACCATAACAACAACACAATAATTTAGAAGATAGAATCTCAAAATTTTCAATTCTCTTACCACCGCATTAGCATTTTTTTCATTTCGTGTGTAATTGACATCATGTTCCTTCAAAGGAGAAATCATAAATGGGATGGGTGACTGTAATTTATCTTTATTATATTTCTCAAGAATAATAGAGATAGTATGTTATCGAGCATAGTAGTAGTAGATGAGTTACTTACTAAACTCGGGGCATAACAAAGTGGGTGTTTTTGTAATAGAACATTTAATGTATTCAAGGATTATTTACCATTCTTTCTCCACTTGAAGGATTATGTATGCTTCATCATGTTGACAATATAATTTGCGAGTTCAAGTGAAGTCTAGAATAAATCTTCTTAATAATTTGACCTTCATCAAGAAATAATGTACACTTGTATTGCTTGTAGGAAGGGGTATTCTTTGAATAACATCTACTCTCTCTGGTTCAAACATGGTACCTTCCTTACTCATAATTTGACTAAGGATATTTCCTTCTATAACCATTTTTTTTAATTGTTTGGGTTTAGGGAAATGATGTGCCTCATGTAATGGATATAAACTTATTCAATTTTCTGCATATGTTCTTCTCTTCTCTTATAATATACTTGTCATATCATCAAGGTAAACTACTCTAAACTTTCCCTTTAAATCATTTAAATACAAGTGCATGTACCTCCTAAAGGTGGCACTTATGTCAATCAATCTAATTGACATATAATAGTAATAAAAAGTTCCCGTGGGGTGGTGAAGCCATTCTTGAACTAATCTTCTTTAGCCACCTCAATCTAATTGT
Organism: Taxus wallichiana var. yunnanensis; assembly: GCA_018340775.1. Classification (NCBI taxonomy): domain Eukaryota; kingdom Viridiplantae; phylum Streptophyta; class Pinopsida; order Cupressales; family Taxaceae; genus Taxus; species Taxus wallichiana. Next base: position 544,488,670 of record CM031243.1, read on the forward strand.
ACATAGAACCAATCTAATTGAACTGATCCAACATGGACATTATCTCTCATCCATTAATTACTTGTAATATATGTTCCATGATTGACAACGGGAAGTTTTCCTTCAATGGATATTGGTCCATATTGGTAAAATCCAAAAGATCTGATTTCATCACACTTCTTCCTTACTACTACAATAGTGAGTATCTGCTTGTGAGTGGTGGATAGGAAATATGATGTGAGAATTAAACAACTTCTCAACCTCATCTTTGATAGTTCTTGTAATCATTTTATTGTACTACCTCTATTTTTACTAGAAAGACTTTACATCGGGATTCAAGGGTATAAAATATTGCATTAACTATGGTTAAAAGGACTTCATCTCATCATATGTGTATGCTAGCACATTAAAATACCTTTTCAACAAAGTTCAAGTTCCTCCTTTCCTCAAGTGAACAACATTTATCACTTATCACCATCCTTATCTACTCACTTGTTCCAATATTGATTTTTTCGTACTCGATGAATACCAAGGTTGATTCATTTCTTTACCATGGATGAAAATTTAGTGTTTGTCTAATCCCAATGCTCTCCTCTCCCAAAGTGGAAAATTGGGTACTTTTGTAGAGCACGAAACTTTATATTTGGAGCTTACGTCCTTGATGAATTTAACAAGTTTTTCAAACTTCTCAGGATGGGTTTGTAAGTATTTGGACTTTGAGATATGCACATTATCCTTTTTTACATGGTCAATGATATCATTGTTTTAAAAAGGATTTTAAATAGCATGGGGAACATTGGCTTGGTTAGACTTATATGAGGTACTTGCTAATTTATCATCATCCTTATGCCTATAGTAAGTAGAAACATCATTTTTGTAGTATATCGACTTACATTTCTTAGATGACGCCTTGCGATGGGGTGCAACTTCAGATTCTTTTTGGTACATTATAAAGAAGGAAGGAGTGGAGATACTCTATTTCTTATTATCTTTTAAGAAAATATAGTCACCGGTGGAGGATCTTTTATCTCCTTATATTTTTGCATCAAGGATTTATCATTCTCAAGAGTATTTTATCAAAGTGAAAACAACACAAGAATGGTTGTTCATATCCACAAATAATTCTTCGAATAATCATCCAAAGAGGATGCATACTCAAAAAACTACCTCTACACATCCAACTTCTTGAATTCTCATCTCGCCTTCTTCTTCTTCACTTTCTTCATCTGACCGAGTCCCACATGTTGCATTCATGGGAGGATATTAAAGCGCAAGCCTCGAGGTGATGGACCAATTCTCTATTTGTTCAAGAAGTTATTTATGGGAATATCCTTATACATGAATTTTGTCCAAGTTCTTTTTAAGAGAGAGAACATCATTAACCAATTTTTTCACTAATGATTTCGTGGCTCTGAACTTGAGATATGATATTTTCCTTAGTTTGAACCTTCTTTATTTTCCCAAACATCATTAAATCATCTTCTACATCAACCGAAAGTGTTTTTGGTTCATCCAAGGTGGAAGGTTGGATTCTTCTCTTCACGACACCAACTTCAAGAAATTGTGCATTGTTGGAGAACCTTAGTTTATTATCTGCATTGGGCCTAAAACATTTCACTATCTTATACGTAATCATAATGAATTTTTGTATGGACTCTCGTATAGGTTAATAGGGATATTTATTCAATTGAGACCACTTGGAGAGGATAGCATAGGAATATTCATCTGGTTTTAATCTAGCTTCAAATTTAGATTTCATATCTACCCAATTTGTGATTAACCTTCTTGGCGGGGGTAAAACCAATCTGCATCAATATCTCATAAGGATTCCACAAACTTGTGGACTAAAACCTCTTTATAATCCACTCGACCACCCCACTATCTATTATGAATGTTGTGATATGATCTTTTGGGTGTTGTTTTCCATCTCCTCATAATTTTAAAAGTTTATTCCTATATCCTTTTAGTATGTTATGTAATAGAGGGTTCAAGGAAAATGTGCATGTGCTCTTCTGTCCTTAAGGCACAAGCAAAACCATTAACTCTTCTTCTTGCTCTTTTTATTCTTATTCTCCTTCTTCTACTTCCATAGAAATGAGATTAAGTGGTTCAACTATTGGTTCTTCAACGTGACTGTTGACACGAAATTATAGCACCCCTGAATGGCCTTAGAGTTAAGTGGGGCATTCGGTGTAATTTTTGTAACATTGGATCATCTCTCAAGCTGTGGAACTTGTGGGCTTGAGATGATCCTCCAAAGAAGGATGGTTCATGCTCCTAAACTATCTGCAACAAGCTACTCTAATGTAGAAAAACTATCTAATCCTAATCTAAGCTTCCAAGGGATTAGGGAGAGAAAAAAATGCATGAAAATAGAGCCTACACTAAATCGGTGAGACACCGGAAAAGGAAGGTGTTGATCACAAATTCAACTTCGTGAAATGCGAGAGAGGTGTGAAATGGAGAGGATGGATAAGATGCATCACAAACCAAAGATAAATTTCACATAGAACACCACTTCAAACCCATTAAACACATCTCTCAAAACCTGCAATAGACATCAAAGATATGCACAGTATAGCTGCTGCAATTGTGAGAGGAAAGAAGAAACAATAAAATAAGCGAAGGATGGACAAAATACATCATGAAATAGATTTTATTGTTCCATAAATTCACACGATACATCATCAGTGGGCAAGAGGAAATAAAATTCCATTACAAATCAAAGAGAGGAGGCTTAAGCTCCACATTCAACCCTAGGGAAGAAAGAGAGAGGGGGCAGGAGAGAAAAAATGACCAACCTTTAGAAAATTGCCCCCTTTACAATATATAGAAGAATGGGAGAAGGAGAGAGGGATAATTCAGATTTTTGCTCCAACCACCCAAGAAATGCATTCAATTCTCTTGCAATAGTGATGGGCACCACTGCAAAATCCATGCCTCCATGAGTTATTCCTTGTTGGGAAAGAAAGGAAGCCCATACTTCATTATGGTGGTAGGTGAGAAGCCTGACAACCTCAAAAATGGTGGACTGTATTTTCCATTTTTAAGAACTTAGTCCCACCTTGAGTAGTAGACATCGAGAGCTTTCCAAAATTCCTCTCTTGCTCAAATCTGAGATTTCAATCAAAATTTATGATCATCTGAAGGTCAGGGTCAGGCGTTCCATGTAGGCTCTCATAATATTTTAAAAGATCTAAGCATTTAAAATTATTGGTGGGCTTCATGATTCATCTTTCATTGAATTGACCTTCTCGCCAATCTTTTCCAAATTGCTTTGGGTTTGGATTCTATCCGTGCAAGATCCACGTGGAAGCCCCGTGCATTCTTAAGATTTTTGCTACCTTTTAGGGTCCTGGGAATGCGACGTGCCAACACTTGGCACCGTCCACGAACATGTTGCTTTGTTCCTTGGGTGAGTAAAGGGCCCCACTATATATAATGTCAAAACCCCTTTTCAGGTGGGACCTTTATAGTTAGCTCCACGTGGAAACCCTATGCGGGCTTCCAAGAATTTACCCCCTCCTTTCACTCTTGAAGTTGTGACGGTTGGACACTTGGCATTGTCCACGAGCCTGCTTTGCTTCCTTTGAGTTTTGGTTAAGTCCCTTCTGTTTAGGAGCAACATTGTTGGACCCTAAACACGTGGAGGGCCTACGCTCGATTGGGGACCAGCCTTTGGATTTTACCATTGAAGTTACGTTGATGAGGCATGTGGAGGCTTCCACTGGTTCTTCCCATGTTTAGACTTTTCAACGTCCGGTGTAACTTTCTCGGGCTGTGGCCATGTGGATAACCTGCGCTCATTTGGGGACCTACCTTTTAAGCATCATACCAAAAGTGTTCCGAAGATAAATGTGGAGGCTTCCTCTGGATCTTCCCATGCTTAGAATTTTCAATTACCGGTGTAACTTTCTCGACTTTGACCACGTGGAGAGCCTGTGCTTATTTGGGGACCTGCCTTTGGATTTTACCCTTGAAGTTGTGCTGATGAGGCATGTGGAGGCTTCTGCTAGCTCTTCCCATGCTTATACTTTTCAACTTTTGGTGCAACTTTCTCATGCTCTCGACCACGTGGAGAGCTTGTGCTCATTTCAAGACTTTAGCCCCTCCTTTCACCCTTGAAGTTGTGAAGGTTGGACACTTGGCATCGTCTGCAATCTCGCTCTACTTTCTTTGTGTTTTGGCTAAGTCCCTTCTGTTTGGCGAAGAAGGCATGTGTGTGTGCAAGAAGAAAGGAAGAAAGCGAGACATGGAAGGGAAAAACAAGGAAGCAAGGCACGGAAGGGAAACAACAAGGAAGCAAGGCACGCAGAGAAATGTAAGCGCATGAGAGGAAGGCGAGGGAATGCGCACGCGTAGGCACACGCGCCGCAGAAAAAGAACGCATACTTGCAATAGACAAGTATGGAAGCAGGGTGCAAATATCTAACGAGGAAGGGTACGCGGCAAAGAGAAAGAAAAGAGGGCGCGTGATAGGAAACTCAAACTTAGCCAATTTGGAAGGCATCTGCAAAAGGGCGCACGAGAACATTTGCAGGCGTGGGAGCGTGCGAATGGATTGTAGCCTATACAAAGTGCCAAATGAGAAATCCTGCATGCATGTAACCTTGAAATGTGAAGCATCAGAGTCATAATGAAGATACAAGTTATCCAAAATAACTAGGAGAGTTATTTGGATAACATGGCCTTTGAGAGGAAAATTAGGATCAAATTTACCACAAATAGTCTCAACTAGTTCACCTTGCAAGTTGAGTAATGGGAATTCTTAAATCAGCTAGTTGTTTCTCTTTGAATGAAGGATCGGTTGCACCACTAGCTCAAAAAGACATTATATGTATTCTTTCTACCAGGTTGTATAAATTATATACAACTAAAAATAGATTTTTCTACACCCTTATTTTCTTATCGGACCTTTTTTACACGTTGTAGAGCTTGCACGTTCTTCGTCGAATCCAAAACTCTTGAGGCTATGTGATATTTATTGAAAATTTCTCTATTATTCCATATGTAATTCCTTAAATATGTTGTGAGATCTTCTTGGGTATCTTGAAAGAAAATAAAATTAGGTTGTAGCATTAGGAGAATTTATAGGAATGGTCATTGTGGGAAAAGACAGAGTAGGCATCAAGAATTTTAGGATGTTTAATTTATGATTCCTTTTTTTGTATTTTTCATATATATGATTTTTTTAGATTTTTGGTTATAGAATTAGTGCAAGAAAAGAAAAATATGCCCCATGTTGGGCACCAAAACCTATTAGCGAAATAATTCTTCGTAAAGTAAAATTTAATATATTTTAACCAATGCCAAGGGACTAAGTCCCACCTCTTTGTAATGGGGAGGCTCCCATTTATTGAATATAGAAAATAAAGTATCAGGTGGCTATGAAGTCGGGGATCATAGATGAATACTCAACTATACTTTTGGAAAATTTATTGCACTTGGTGCAATGAGAGGAATATTCTTAGAGACAAAGAGAGAGAATGAAAGAGGAATAAGATTGTGGGGAAAGAGGGTTAATTTGGTGGATATGTACTTATATATTTCCACAACATAAACAAGAATACTTCTACACTCAATTAGAATAATTCAACTTCAAGAAAAATACAAGTTAAACAAGTCACATAAAAATATTTCTATTGGTTCATTGATCAAAGGCACTAAAACATTCCTTGGTTTTACAATATTGTCATGTCTAAATAGTTGATCGTGTAAAGAAATGGAGGAAACATAAACAATGGAAATAGAAGAATTCTATCTCTTGTTTATATCTAATTATTGTAATATTTATCTACTTAGAGACTTAAAATTAACACTTCCTTGGAATGGGGGACTCGTCCAAATATATAGCTCTACAAAAATACCCTTAGCATATCCCCCACATGAATTTTCACTTACCCTTGGAGCTTGTGATATTTCTTATTCTTAGGAAAGAAAGTGAGCTCCTTTTATTAACAAGGGAACTCGTTACATTGTTAGACTATAAGTTACATTTGAATGAACGAGCCAAAATTCAAAAAATAGATTCCACTTGGAGAAGTAGAATATGAGAGAGAAATGAAAAAGGAGAGGAGAAAAGAGATAGAAGATCGTGTCGACAGAGAGAAAGCATCTGCCAATGACTATTTTTCTACCGATGAACTCTGTGGGAATTAATTTGGGAATATTTCTTCATCCTTGAATTCCTTACTAAAGCATGTTACTGTAGGTTCCACTTTCTTTGCTTGAGGGATACAAATGAATCTTAGAGCCTTAATCTAGGTTTTAGAAGAGATGTTAATGTTTTTGTATTGATTGAACTATGTTTGATGATCCTTAGCGATATTGGATATGACACACCTCATTTGTGCAAGTGATTCAATTTTTCCTCATTGAATGAGAAGGGATCTTTTGGTTCTTTCTGAACAAATCCTCAAATAAATTCTAATCAATCGATGAATTCTCACTTAAAGGAGATTTTCTAAGTTTTAGCACTCCATTTTCCATGTTTTGTGGGATTTTGAAGTGAGATCTTCACAAGATTCAAGATCATCAAGACCATCATTCATCATTTCATATCGAAACCAACATTTGTGACCAAATTAGGGACACATTTTTAGTTATAGAATTGAAATTTTTTTTCCCATCAACACAAGAGAGTTACGGTTACCCATTCCCATCTCAAATGGAAACACTTCATCCCAATAAGCATGTTGTATATATCTTCCCCCTCGAGTAGATATGGGAATAACAATAGGTAAAGGGCGCATGACATAAGGTGTCGACATGTAGAAATTTGTGCCTTGGCGCAGGTAAAGGGAACATGACATAAGGTGTTGACATGTAGAAATTCGCGCCTTGGCGATGGTAAAGGCTGCACGACATAAGGTGTCGACATGTAGAAATTCACGCCTTGGCGCAAGTAAAGGGTGCATGACATAAGGTGTCAACATGAAGAAATTCATGCCTTGGCGCAGGTAGAAGGTGCACGTCAAAGAGTGTCGACATGAACATGGATGCGCCCTGGCACAGGTAGAAAAGTGTTGACATGAAAAGGTTCGCATCGAGACGTAGGTAGAAGGCGCACGTCAAAGAGTGTCGACATGAACATGGATGCACCCTACCACAGGTAGAAAAGTTTCGACATGAAAAATTTCATGCCAAGGCGCAGGTAGAAGGCGCACATCAAAGAGTGTCGACATGAACATGGATGCGCCTGGCGCAGGTAGAAAAGTGTCGACACAAAAAAGTTCGCACCAAGGCGCAGGTAGAAGGCGCACGTCAAAGAGTGTCGACATGAACATGGATGCACCTATGGTGCACTTAAGAGTATGACGAAATGCAAATGGATGTGCTAAGGTGCACCTTCAGGAGGCGTAACATTTTGAGCGCTGACAGGAAGCAAACCCTGACCCAGATATTCAAATGGCCATAACTTTTCACAGGGAGCTCGGATTCACACAAGGTTGGACTTTTGGAAAGCTTACAGGTCCTCTGTCCAACTACAACTGGATATCTTTAATTGGGTGGGAAAAATTCTTAAAAATGCAAAATATAGTTTTCCACTTTTTGGGTTTGCTAGGGTTCTCACCTACCACCATAATGAGATGAATTAAATGCAACCTAGAGGTGGTTGGGGTAGATTTGGATTTCCTCTCTCTTCCCTCTCTCATTCTTCCTATAAATTGTAAGGAGGGGCTTCTTTCTAAAGGTTGGACATTCTTGTTTTGCCCCTCCCTTCTTCTCTTTGGCAGGTGAATTTGTGGAGTTCAAACCTCCCATTAAAAACTATAATGCAACTTTGCCTCTTGGCATTTTGTAGTGTATTGTATCAATCTTTGGAGAAAATAATGCATGTCTGTGGATGATTCTCAACCCTCTCTGTGTTCATTTGCATCCTCCTGATCTTTCACTTTGCAAATTTGGTTATCTGTGCATGATCTTGCATTGCATTTTAATGGTTTGTGTTTATTGGCAAGACAGGTGTTCTTCATTCCTCGGTGCATCACCTTTGTTAGTTTAGGTTTATTTTTATGCATCTTCTTACCCTGTCTCCTTGGAAAGTTAGATTAGGTTTTTGAGTAAACCCTCTACATTTTTATGTGTGCATCTAAACAGAGGAATAGGAACCGGCCTTCATCCGGAGAGCTTTCCCGATTCACAAGGTCCCACACTTGGGAAAAGCTCCATGTTATGCAATCGCACTGAGAGTCTCAACCCATCGAGTTGCAGACATTCAGGGGTGTTGTGATTCACCATCAATAGTTTTGGCATGCCGGTGGGACCAAGAGGTCATTCCACAAGATTTGAAGGAATTTTCAAGAAATTTGGACTTAGAAATTGCAGGTTTTACAATTTCATTTTTTCACCTTCCAGGCTGAACTTTGAAATCAATTTTCAAGGACTTAACTTGCTCAAAACAAGTCAAAATTTCACCAGTTGATAGATCGGGGATAATCTTCAAAAGGGTATTCTTAGATTTTTGATATTTTGACTTTCAAAATTTCATGGTTTTTAGTATTTCAGGTTTTCCCAGGTGTTGAGCATGTCCCAGTTCCGACGCACATGACGAGTTTTGTAAGTTGCCTTGCATGACCTGAGTTTTGCCTATACCTTTTGGGGATTAGTAGCTGCACAACAAAACCCGATAACCGAATTGAAGAACTATATCTTTCGGGTCCTTCAAGTTTTAAATTATTTTTAATATTGTCAGGTTTGGTGTGTAACTTGGCAGAATCTAGCCTTTTGAGGCTCATTATCTAACACATCTGGCGACTCGAAGGGATAGAATTCAGTGGTGTAGCAGCAAAAGTTTCCCAGGCACATGAGAAGAATTCGAACCAGGTCTGATACTCGAGAAGAGGGGCTATTTGTCCACTTGCAACTATCACCAGGCAGAGGAAGGAGAGGAAGAGGACCACGAAGATCACCATCTCCACCTAACCGGACTTTGTCTACACCTCCACCTAGTAGACCTTTTCTCACATCAACCAGAGTTCTTAGGCCAATCATAATGGCACATCTACCACCGAATCCCTTTGTCAATTTCACTGGCAGCAGCCCACTTGCCCTCGATGCACGAAATCCGGTTCCATTGCAGCATTGAAGAACATTCCATTTTCACTTTGGAGAAAATCATACCACTCCTGGTGATCATGTCAAAGACATTGCTAACGTTTGTGCGATCCATGAGATAAATGAAATGGATGTTCTTTGTCAAATTGCTTGGCATCTTCGTTCAAAGGAAGGCATTGCGATGGTTTAGGAGCCTTGGAGCTGGTTCTATCCAAAATTGGAATCGATTATGCATAGTTCTCCATGAGCGATTTGGAGAAAAGGAGACAATTTGTCTCTACTAGAACAATTGACAACTATCAAGAGAGCTCCCATGAGCGGTGGTGACTTGACTTCAGATTTCAAAGGTCTTGGGATAGAATTCCAGTGGCCGTTAGGCCAACAGCTGAAGGTGCTTTTCTATACTATCTTAAGGCTTTGAATTCTGATATTTCTATGTTAATTCAATCTATGGGAGGCACAACCTTACTGCTTTGCTTATAGCATTGCCATTAGGGCTGAAAATTGTCTTATTCAAGCTGGTAAGCTGGCTCCTAGGCCTCCCATGCCCTTGTATCCAAACTTAGAAAATCCAAGCACTAGTCAAGCACCCACTTTGGCTCCTATTCCCACTCCTAGAAATCAAAGTTCAAATGAAACTTCTACTTCATCCTCTAGTGCTTCAAATGAACTCCAGGAGGTTATGAAACAATTGCAAAACCTTGGAAATGAGCTGGTGACTATCAAGAGACAACAAGCTCAAAGTGCTTTAGACCTTATCGACCTCAAGCTCAACCTAATAGGCCCCATACCAGCCCAATAGGCCACCCAATCCAGCTGCAAATCAAAATCAAAGCCAAGTAAGGCCTCCCACCAATAGACCATTTCAGCCCTATAACCCCAATGTTGCATCTACTTCTAAAGCATTAGTGCCAGTGCAAAACAACATAGCTCAAGAGTATGATTGGTGTTTCCCATGTAATGAACCTCACAACCAATCTATGTGCTTCAATGGTGCTTTGAACCAAGCCTTGATGGTGACAACTACGGCGTAGAGGGAAAGTGAGTCGAAAACAAATCAGCAACAAGGGACATCTCAGCAAAACACAGCTCCAAATGATACCGCACTTGTGAATTGGCAAGCTGAGGATTTTTGTGGCATGAATCAAACAATTTCTCAGAGTGTAGCAGCTAACACAAGATCAAAGAAGAGGAATATTGGTGAAGGGCAGTCATTGGCTCCAAGTGATCTACAACCTTCCATCACTCCACAAGGTGTTGGTAAGCAAAATACAGTTCCAAACACGCAAGGACAGCCCAAACCACCTTCTAAACCAACTCAAATGCCAGTTGTTGCTGCCCATGCACAAGAAAGGAATGTGCAGCCTAAAGGACAACAAAGAGATCTTTCATCCCCATTTAGCATCATTGATCAAATGAAGAAGACAAATGTGAATATATCAATGTGGGAATCTTTATCCATCCCAGGCCAAAGAGATCTTCTACAAGCTGCCATGAAGAATTGGTCAACTTCGAACCAGCAGGTCCATATGCGAGAGAATGTCCTCACAAATGTTGCTCAGCCTGAAGGGAATCATGGAGGACAACAAGGTAAAGTTTTGAAACCCCCTCCATTCTATGTTTCATTAATCATTGGGGATAAACTAGTACACAATTGCATGATTGATTCAGGGCAAGTAGTTTCTGTCATGCCCAAGCAAATAGGTGATCAATTTGGGTCTCAATATGAAGTCATATCAAAGGGGGTAGTGCAATTGGATGGGACAGCAGTAGCAATGGTGGGAGTGATTAAAATTTTGAATCTTACCTTGCATGCATGCCCCAACGTTACCATTTTGCAAGATGTGTCAGTGATAGATTTGCCACCACTCTTTGCCCTATGCTTATCAAGGGATTTCACAGCTAAAATTGGAGGCTACTTATCTGCTGATTGGTCACACATGTTGTTCAGAACAAGATATGGTACTAAGGTCACAATCAGATCTGAACCAATTGCAAACTTTCATATTGAGCCTCATACTCCAAGCCAAATCAATGCCAATTGTTCAACATTTGATCAAGAAGATTATCAAAGCACAGATGAAGCTGACACCAAAGTTGGAAGCATCCCAGATTTGACTCTTGATGAATGGGCAAGCAAGGTACATGCTTTTGATCCCTACCAAGAAATAGAAGAATCTGAGCTAGGAGTCTATTGCATACATGAAGAAAACCAGCCTATTCCTAGCATCACCAAACCAGACCATAAGGATGACAATGAGGTATGGCAGTTATTTTTTGATGGATCAAGGAGTAGGCAAGGTGTAGGAGGAGGAGCTATGCTTGTTTCACCTCAAGGCATCAAATATTATTCAGCTTTCCGTTTCCAGTTTTCCTGTTCAAACAACACAGCTGAATATGAGGCCTTGATTCATGGACTTCATTGGGCCAGGAAAAAGGGCATAAAGAACTTGCAGGTGTTTGGAGATAGTGAGCTAATCATCAATCAAGTCAGGGGACAACATGCTACAAAGAATGACCTGTTGAAGAACTACAAGAATAGGGTGTGGGACCTCGTTGAGGATTTCGAAGCTTTCAACATCGTGTCCATACCCAGGAAGAAAAATGAAGCAGTGGATAGGCTCGCAATAATTGGAGCAACGTTTGATGTGGTTGACAACATCAAAAGGGAAAAAACACAACCACATATCCATGTGATTGTGAGGCCAGCGATTCAGATAATAACACAAGCTGGCAGGTGTTTGAGAATGATCAACAGATCGTCAATTTCTTACAAGAAGAGGCTGAATTCTCAGCTAGGAATCAAGACAGATTAGAGCAGCAATATGGGGATCAAGTAGTGCAGCTGCGGACAAACAAGCTTCCCAAGGGTTTAGTAACATTGGAGTCTATCTTCAACCCTAACGACCAGTTCCGTAAGGAAAAGGCTAACATACAGGTCAAGAGAGAAGATTCAGAGCCAATTCCGGTTGGGAAGGCAAAACACTTCAAATTGGTAAAGTGGCCACTGAGCAGGAGAAATCAGATTTCATACAACTTTGCCAAGAATTTCCAGATGTCTTCACTTGGAGCTATGAAGACTTGAGAGGTTTCAATCCGAAGTTGGCACAACATACCATAGAATTGGATCCAGATGCTAAGCCCATCAGGCAGAAGCAGAGACCAGTCAACCCTCACATTGAGCCTCTAATGAAGAAAGAGTTAAACAAGCTAATAGAGGCAAGCATTATATTCCCGATCAAGCACTCAAGCTGGGTTGCAAACTTGGTTCCAGTCAGGAAGAAGAGCGGAGAAATCAGGTTGTGTGTGGACTTCCGAGACCTCAACAGGGCATCTCTCAAAGACCATTACCCACTTCCTTCAATGGAACAAATATTGCAAGTGGTATCCGGTTCGGAGAGATTCTCTCTCTAGATGGCTACTCAGGGTATAATCAGGTAATGGTGAAAGAAGATGACCAGTTCAAGATGGCTTTCACCACCAAATGGGGCACCTATGCCTACAAGAAGATGCCATTTGGGCTATCAAATGCTGGAGCCACTTTCCAAAGGGCAATGGATATGGCATTCAGGGTTGATCAATAAAATAGTTACGATATATCTTGATGACATCACTGTATTCTCCAAAAATGTAGTGGATCACCTCTTTCATCTGAGGCAGGTATTTCAGAGGTGTAGAAGATTTGGGGTATCATTGAATCCCAAAAAATGCATATTCTTGGCTCACGAGGGAAAACTTCTAGGCCATATTGTTTTAAAGGAGGGGTTGACGATTGACCCAGAAAGAGTTGAAGCAATTCGAGCGTTGCCATTGCCAAGTCACAAGAAGGCTCTTCAAAGCTTCTTGGGAAGGATCAATTTTGTCCACAGGTTTGTTCCAAACTTTGCAGCTCTCGTAAAGCCAATAACGTTGATGTTGAAAAAGAGCATGACATTTAAGTGGACATCTGAAGGCAAGGCAAGTTTTGAGGCAATAAAAGAGGCTATATCTCAAGCTCCGACTCTCGTCAATCCAGACTTCTCCAAGGATTTCATGTTATATGCCTTTGGTGGTGGAGACACAATTTCTGCAATCTTGGTACAACAAAACAAAGAAGGATTAGAACAACCAATTGCTTTCTTCAGTCAAGGCTTGGAGGAATACGAAACTAGGTACTCTTTCATTGAAAAGCATGTCCTTGCAGTGATCAGGAGCTTAAAGAAATTCAAGCACCTAGTCTCAAACAACAAGATCCAATTATTGGTCTCTCATGCGGGAGTCAAGGACTTCCTTCTAAACAAGGATCTGAATGAGAAACGTGCAGGATGGATCACTCGTGTCATGGAATATGACATCGAAATTAAGGTCACTAAGCTAGTACGTGGAAAAGGACTATGTGAACAACTAGCTTTGAGTCGGCAAGTTGAAGCAGGTGATGAAAAAGAGACTGTATCTTGGTACTACGGGATGGTCAAGAACAAAAAATGATGATGTGTGCCCACTCCTTGTTGGACTCGAGAATATGATACACTTCCTACGGTGGCCTATGCCCTCGAGAAATGAGCAAAGCAAAAGGAGATACTTTAGATTACAAGCCATTCCATATGTGCTTGTTGATGGTGTTTTGTTTAAAAAGACATCAATGGAGTTCTATTGAGGTGCATTGGGACAGGTCAAATTGAGAGGGTGTTACAAGATTTTCATGATGGAGATTTTGGAGGACATTTTTACCCCACATGGTAACAGACTCTCAAGATAATGAAGGCAGGGTATTATTGGCCCACAGTGTTCAGTGACTGTTATACATGGATAAGAAAGTGTAAGAAATGTGCACTCTTCACGGGAAAAGAAAGACTAGCAGCGCTTCCATTGCACCCAATTTTGGTTGACCAACCATTTATGCAATGGGGATTGGACTTCATTGGGGTCATCAATCCAAACTCAAGCCAAGGCCACAAGTGGATTCTCACGGCAACGGACTATTTCACCAAGTGGACCGAAGCAGTAGCGCTCAAAGAAGCAAATGAGTCTAACATACTAGACTTTTATGAAGGAATAGTGACCAGGTTCGGTGTGCCGGCCACTATCATATCAGATAATGCATTGGCATTCATAGGTTCCAAGATTACAGAATGGGCTGTCAAGAATGGAATCTATTTGAGCACCTCTTCAAATTATTACCCGCAGGGTAATGGACAAGCAGAGTCCACGAACAAGAATTTTCTAAGAATCATCAGAAGGACTCTGGATGAAAACCAAAGGACATGGCATACCAAGCTAAAATCAGCATTATGGGCTGACAGGATAACGCCAAAGAGATCTACAGGTAATTCTCCCTACAAGTTGGTCTATGGGAAAGAGCGTGTGCCTATATCATTAGAATTGCCGACATTGGAGCTCATGAAGCGAGTTGGAGTTATGCGAGTTCAACCAATGGAGGCCGGTATGCGAGTTGATGGAATTGGAAGAAATAAGAGAACATGTAGTTCTGATGATTGAAAAGGATCAAGCCTTAGTAAAAATATGGTTTGATAAGAAGGCAAGAGCAAGGACCTTCCAGGAAGGGGACCTAGTTCTAAAATGGGATGCAGATCGGGAAAAACCAGGAAGGCATTCCAAGTTTGATGCCATTTGGAGTGGCCCCTACATGGTCACGGGATGTAAAAGTAGTAATGCCTTCCAATTGTCTACATTGGATGGAGAAGAACTCCTGATTCCGGTTAACGGAATCTATCTTAAACATTGCTACTAAAAGGAAAAGGTTTACCCTTGTAAATATTAGCCTAGATTTCAATTCCTCTAAGTGCGTATGCACATTGTCTTGTTGTAGTTAGGTTTCAATTTCCCTAAGTGCTCCGGCACAGGTTTTGTTGCTCTCAGGTTGAATTTCTACAGTTCAGCATGCTCTCGAAGAAGGAGTTGCGGTATCAGGCTCGGGATCAGAGATCAAGTTGGTTTCAGGTTATTGCTTATGACTCCATGCCCAATGGATTGCTAAAAGGCCACTGATCTTCTACCTAGCAGGCAGGTGATCCCGTTGAGTCACCAAATTGTTGTATATATCTTCCCCCAGGTAGATATGGGAATAACGAAAGAATATGTAAATCAAAGAAACTCAAGCCCGATATTTATTGTGTCGACATGGCACATGACAGAAATTTGTGCCATTGGATCGCAGTGGCGCGTAAAGGATGCGCACGACATAAGGTGTCGACATGAAGAAATTCGCGCCTTGGCATAGGTAAAGGGCGCACGACATAAGGTGTCGACATGAAGAAATTCACGCCTTGGTGTAGGTAAAGGGTGCATGACATAAGGTATCGACATGAAAAATTCATGCCTTGGCGCGAGTAGAGGTGCATGACAAAGAGTGTCGACATGAAAATGGATGCACCTTGGCACGAGTAAAGGGCACAAAAAGAGTGTCGACATGAAAAAGGTGCGCGCCAGGCGCAGTAAAGGCACATGTCAAAGAGTGTCGACATGAACATGGATACACCATGGCGTAGGTAGAAAAGTGTCGACATGAAAAATTTCGCGTCAAGGCGCAGTAAAGGCGCACGCCAAAGGAGTGTCGACATGAAAAATGGATGCGCCACACGCGCGCAGTGAAAAAGTGTCGACACGAAAAGGTTCACGCCTTGGCACGAGTAAAGGCGCATGACAAAAAAGTGTCGACATGAATAAATGGATGCACCTATGGTGCACATAAGAGCATGATGACACGCAAATGGATGGATGCCAAGGCGCACCTTCGGGAGCGCAACATTTTGAGCGTTGCGAGCGAAGCAGACCCTGACCTAGATATTCAGATGGCCATAACTTTTCACAGGGAGCTCGGATTCACGCAAGGTTGGACTTTTGGAAAGCTTACAAGGTCCTCTATCCAACTATGACTAGATATCTTTAATTGGGTGAGAAAAAATTCTTAAAAATGCAAAATACAGTTCGCCACTTTTTGGGTTTGTTAGGGTTCTCACCTACCACCATAATGAGATGAATTAAATGCAACCTAGAGGTGGTTGGGGTAGATTTGGATTTCCTCTCTCTTCCCTCTCTCATTCTTCCTATAAATTGTAAGGAGGGCTTCTTTCTAAAAGGTTGGACATTCTTGTTTTCCCCTCCCTTCTTCTCTTTGGCAGGTGAATTTGTGGAGTTCAACCTCCCATTTAAAACTGTAATGCAACTTTGCCTCTTGGCATTTTGTAGTGTATTGTATCAATATTTGGAGCAAATAATGCATGTCTATGGATGATTCTCAACCCTCTCTGTGTTCATTTGCATCCTCTTGATCTTTCACTACAAATTTGGTTATCTGTGCATGATCTTGCATTGCATTTTAATGGTTTGTGTTTATTGGCAAGACAGGTGTTCTTCATTCCTCGGTGCATCACCTTTATTAGTTTAAGTTTATTTTATGCATCTTCTTACCCTGTTTCCTTGGAAAGTTAGATTAGGTTTTTGAGTAAACCCTCTGCATTTTTATGTGTGCATCTGAACAGAGGAATAGGAACCGGCCTTCATCTAGAGAGCTTTCCCGATTCACAAGGTCCCACACTTGGGAAAAGCTCCATGTTATGCAATCGCACTGAGAGTCTCAACCCATCGAGTTGTAGACATTCGAAGTCTTTGTGATTCGCCATCAACAAAGCCTTTCCTTTTTTATTTCATATTTACCCATTTTTACCTTTGCAATGATGGCAATAACAGACTTAAACATTGCGAGGATCGCGGGAAATGAGTTCTTCCCTTTTCGGGATATTTTTAACCCATAGGTCATTAGCTCTTCCTTGCATGGTATGAACTTGAGCATTTTTTATTGTTAAGGGGTAAAATATTCTGATAGGAGTAACATCTTCAGTAAGGAGAGAAGGAAGGGCTCTAGGATCGACGAATGATTGAAAATAGGAAGTGAAGGTTTCCACATGTTCTTTAAACTGTTCAATCTTCTTTTAGTAATATTCGTTTGTTGCTATCAAACAAGTGGCACATTCTTTGAATAAATGAACATCCCCTTCATGGATCGTTGGTGCCAAAGGAATTGTTGTCATTGTATAACCTTCCTAAGTCATATTCTCAATATGATGTACTAATTTTGGCCTATATATTTCTACATATTGATTACCAGAAACATAGTTGAAAGAGAGAGAAGTTACTTGAGCTTTCTTACCTTGTTTGGATTTCATGATCTTTGAGATGGAATTGAATTATGGTACCTCTTCCTAGTTAATTGTTCTTGGATCAATTCCAATCAATTCTTGGTTCCATAGACGATCTCCGTTGTGGCAAGTTCAACACTAGGAGTGATTACATTCTTAGGTTCACGATGAAGGACAACATTATGCTCTTGACAAGTTAACTTAGCAAGAGAAGAGGAGATACTTGGAGATTGATATGTAATTGGAGGTTGTTAAGGATCAATACCTCATTTCTCAATATCCTTGGCATGGTACGTAGCGAATATTTATTTCTTGAGCAATCTCACGAAGTTAGGGACTTTAATATCTACTATTTTCCTTATCGCAGGATCTCCTACATGAGTGCGGCTTGTGGTTCTCTTATATGCCTTCAAAGATGAAATATGAGATGATTTATTTGAAATGGTGTGAAGAGCACTAGATTCTATGAATGCAACCCTTTTTTATTGAACCACTCTTTACACCTCTGAATCACCACATTAGTTATCTCGTTGATATCACTTGATTCACGAAAACTCCATGAGATCGGAAGGAGCGGTGAAGACTTTAATACATAATATTCAGGGTGGAACAAACCAGTTACATCATGTTCCACAACTTGAAAAACTAATCAAAATTGAATCTCCTCATTTGGTCAATAGTCATTCACATATTGTCACTTTTCGTTCCTTAAAATCATCTAGGAAGTTGACCCAATAATATTCAATATGAAGATTGTGGTACAACTTAGGAAGATTAAATGTTTCAAGAGTGATTTGGATGTCAAAATCTGTTCTAGATGTGTAAGAATAGAGGCCCAAGGATGCAAAATAAGATTTGAGATATGAGGCATCTACAACACTTTTGCATGATTAAATGCCAATAGAAATTGGGAAATACACACTATTTTTCTTGTGGTTCTTACACCTATAATGGACTTGAGAAATATACCTACGCAACTCGAACATAGCTATTTTGTCACTAAGATACCTTGGGAGTGTTATTCATTTTTTCCCCCGGAAAAATGGACAAAAGGGTAGTATTGGTCCCAGTGCACCGAGAAAGGCCCTCATAAAGGGATACAAGGTTTACAAGCACAATCTAGTGTTTTGGGAGCATTTGAGAGTAATCCGGGAATGTGTGTGAAATCATTTGAGGATTTTTTTCATCTTCTGGGTTTTGAAAGGACTCGATTGATCTCAAGGTGAAGAAGGGCTCTGCAAGCCCACATTCGGCAAAAAAATGAAAAATTGCCAAAATGCACAATAGGCCCTATGATATTTTATGCGGTCTCTGAGGCCTCCTGGATTGAGAAAAATTGAGAAAATTCCAAAACTCCAAGGCGAGGAGGGAAATTTTTTTTTTAAAATGGCCAATTTGGGGCCGAGCTAAAAATAGCTTGGCGAGCCGCTCGACGAGATAACATGTTACATGAAGGGGAGTCAAGCTCTAGAAAGCTCGAGAGAGTGGCTAGGCGTTCGTAGGAAAGGGAAAGTAGAATGAATTTCCGAGCTAGCTATGTAAAGCTTAGTCTAAAGCGGGATTTCAACTTTGGGTTTGCTCGTGGGAGGCGAGCTCGGCATGATGTTTGGAGCCGAGATCGGCATTATATAAGTGTGGTATCTTGTCGAGCAAACTATGGAATCGAGCTCAGTATTAGGAGGTTTTGGGAGCTCGGTAAGCTCTAAGAGAAACCATGGGGCGAGTCAAGGAAGGCAACTTGGTCGGCCGAGTTAGAACCAAGCTACTCAACACAAGGTCGTAAGGATAACTCAATGGACCAATGAAAAACAAGGATGCGGTATGAGAGTGAATGCACACACCAAGGGAAATGGATCGGTGGGCCACACAAGCTAGGAAGGTAGCTCGGGCCATGCACTTGGAACACCAAGCTATTCATGAAGAGATGAGGGCTCGGTGGGTTTGGATTCAACGCATAGGCAGGCGAGCTCAACTTTAAGCTCGGTAAAGGCAAATGGGGATGGCAAGTTAAGGCTCAGCATTTATGAATAGGCTCGCAAGGGGGTGATGACGAGAGAAGAGCTCGGAAAGCGAGATAGGACACGAGTCGGCTTGATGTGGTGATCGGCATAGCCGGAGACTAGGCGATTTTCTAGGGGATGACTAACGAGTTCGCAGGTATAGCCGATTAGGGAAGACGAATGTCGGAACAAACAGGAGGAAGCTCGGAATGGGAGCCAAGATAAAAAACGTTGGCATCACGGTTGAGTCAGCGAGGTCAAGCCACGAGGTAAATGGTGAAGAATGGCTCGGGAGGCCGAGTCGAGGGGCCAACTCAATGCACGGTGGAATGGAAGTGGCGAGCGGACGAATGAGGAGAGGCTCGATGGAAAATACCGAATTCCGATATTTGGACTTCGAGAATTTGGAGATTCAGAAGCATGCGGGTGAACAGTGTTGGCTTGGCGAGGGACGAAACACGAATCAGAAATCCAAAGATCGAGCCGGTAAACGCATGCATAGCGGCTCAATGTCGGCGGTTTCAGCATCGAGATTTCGAAACTCTAAGGCAACTCGCTGCATGAACAGTGTTGGGGCAGTGAAGAACCAATCTCCGACTCCAAAGTCTAAAATTTTGGACGTCAGAGAGCTCGCGTTTTGGAGTTATGCATGGGCTCAGATCATTGAATAGTGCATGTGGAAGGCTGGTTAAACTCCGACATCTGCGGGAGTCGAAGTACGAAACCATGGGGAGCTCAGGAGTTTGCGGGGAGTAGGTGGAAAGTGATTCTGAGTCAATGGTATGCGTAGGAATAGCTCAAGGGTCGAGCCAAGGCATGTGTCGATAAGTGCTGTGGAAGCAGGACCAATGCATTGTGGAGGAAGATTTCGGGAGGTCGGCCGAGAAAATGGTAAAAACAGCGCGGTGATGTTTTTTTGGAGGGAAAAATGCGAAGCAACTCGTCATGGAATGTGTCGGGAGTTCGATGGGCCGCGGAACCTAGCAGTGAGGTGTTTTAAGAGCCCTCCATGAATGATTCGCTTTGGCACACAGGAAGTGAGGTAAGCAAAGGCAGGGATGTTTGAAACATGCCATGAATGAAACTCAAGGATTCAGTCAGCCAACTCAAAACATGCATAGAGTTAAACTGCACCAAAAAAACCCTCCCCTTGACTCAAAATGACATAAATTGAACTCTAGTTAGTTGTTTTTCACAAAAGTATAGTTGTTGGAATTGTGGGGAGAAGACCTACAATATCGGGCTATCAAAAATGGATTTTAGAGGTTTTGGTAATCCTAAATTGAAATAACCCTTCCAGCAATTAAGAGTGCAAGGGTAGGTGAGGGAACTGTTAATGAAGTATGGGTATGCATTCTTATCTCACAAAGGAGTACAGAGGTATGGGAAACATCAACGGTCCCCTTAGCATGGTGCAAGTAGGGATGGTGTCCCATAACACCTAGACATCCAAATTCTTCTCTCTCTTGCACAAATTCTTCCTATGAATGTAAAGGGGATGTAATATAGTAAAGAGTTAGACAATTTTCCTCCCTATGCTCCCTTTTTCTCCACAAATTTGGTTGTTGTGAATTTTGGGGCTTCAAGCCTTCACTCTGAATGTTGTAATGGCATTTCTTTCATTCTCTTGCTAAAATTATGTACTGTGCATACTAATGGAGTAATGAAAATGGTGTTCTAGTGATACTTGTCTATCCTCTGCATTATTTTGTTTCTTTCTCTTGCCTCTCATTGTGCTTATAGGTTTTGTGCATATCTTTGTTTCATTGCAGGATTCAATGTTTGTTGTGCTTATTTGGGAATGGTGAATGCATGTGTTGTGGTCTATGGTGCATGTCCACCCTCTCCATGGTCATCTTTCTCTATTTTGCGGTGGGGAATTGTTTAGCAACCCCTTTCTTGGTGTTATCACCACCTCTTAGTGTAGGATTTCCCTTTTCATGCACACTCTCTCTCGCTTTCTCCTTGAAAGTTTAGGATAGGTTTAGTTAGGTGTTTTCTTGCATTAGGACTAATAGTTAGTAGTAGGATTAGGGAGAGGAATCCAACCTTCTCCTGAGGTCCTTTCTTAAGCCCGAAGTCCCATAGCTTAAGAGATGGTCCCATGTTAGCAAAAAATAGGGATCCATAACCAAATATCCCAGGGTGCTACTTCTTTGTCATAACTATTTTGGCACACCTTGTGGGACAAGATGTGAAAGCTCTACATTTCAAAATTCAAGTTGGTATGCTCTTATTTAAACTCCCACCCTTGGAGACACTTGGCAAGGAATTTAAGACTTTGGAGAATCCTTTGCACTTTGGATTTTGGAGTTTTCAAATTTTAGACTTTGGAGGTTGCACAAGAGGGTCCATGTTCCAAAATCTATTCTTAGGGGTTTCACAGTGTGCAAAATAGGTCCTAAGTTCCATGGATAATAGATCAAGGTTTGGAGGTTCCAAAATAGGCCTTAAATTTGTATTTTGGCATTTCAAATTTTTCGGGTCATTTTTTGTTTCGGACTTTGGACTTGAATTCACCTTGCATTTGAGAGTTCGGACTTTGGAGGTTTCGTGTTTCGGGTTTCAAAGTGTGCAAGTGCATCTCGAACTTCATACTTTGGAGGTTCATTTCGTGTTTCAACATTTTAGAGGTCCCGTTCGATTTCGGAGTTCGGACTTCATAGATTTAAGGTTTTGGATTTTTGAGATTGCTTTGCATTTTGGAATTTTGAGTTTCTAAGTTTCTACATTGCACTTTTTATTTCAAACTTTGGGAGTTAGTGTGCGGAACCAAGTTCCAAATTTTGGATTTCGTAGATCAACTCTTTTGTTGAGCAAATCCTATCTTCTCGCAACTAGTTTTGGGCACTTGAGGTGTGCATCTTGTTATTCATTTCATTTCATCAATTTTTTTGTGCTCTTGGTGGAATTTCAGCCTTCAGAGGGACATGTAAATCACAACCGACGACTCCACTAGTCTAAATAACCCACTCTCTGAGTTTCATACTTTTCCCTTTCTTTCCACCCATTTCCATCCATTTTTCTTTCTATATCTTCCATTTATTTCCTTCCATGAAGTTGTGTAAGCATGAAGTCATTCCCACATGGAATTCACACTTGCAGCAATAACCATGTCGAGTTTAACCCACCCCCAAACTTGAAAAATTCATCTCCAAGCTATTTTCAAACCCCTCCAAATCTATTTTATGATGAAAATAAATTTGAACAAGCATATTCCTACAAGAAATATACAGTCAGTTTGGCTATCCACCAAGCTATGGAGCTATTGAAGAGCAAGGATATGTTGACTATGGAGGCTATCCCACATATGGAGATGATGGTTTGCAGAGAAGATTCAAAGCATGGAGGCTAAGATGGTGCAGTTAAGGATACATCTCAAATGCAAGCATTCGAGATCGGTTTTTGGGCACCTTGTCCATGGTTTGGCCCTATGTGAATATATTTCGTCCCTCAAAGCAAAAGCTTGACTTCATGGTTAAAATGATGCCACTACTTGTAAAGTAGAGTGAGGAGCTAGAAGCTTTCGAACTTGGTACCGGGAAACCTTGTAAATGGGTAAGTCCTACACCATCATCTTACAATTTTCTCCCCATTCCCTAAGAAGCACCATCTCATCCCAAGTTTCAATTTTAAAGCTTCTTACCTACGCCCCTAAAGTGAAATCCCTTCTCCATCCCCTAGCCTCCCATATCAACTTGAATTCTCTGCCCTCTTCCCTTCCAAACCCAAGTCCCCTCCACAAGAGATTGAAATTTCCTCCCCACCACCAATAAAGTAGAGAATGCGTTGAACCTCAATACACCCCTCCTCTTACATTCCCAAAACCAGGTTGGGAAGAGACTCATAAAACCAGTCAAGAGGCACAACAAAAAGAAGAGCCCAATAGAGAAGAAATGATAAAATTTTTGAGAAATTGGGCTCTAAGATTTGGAATTGACAAAATCCCCTTGATGGTTAAGCCTTCAGAGCAGGTCAAGGTTTGAGAATAGGTGGCTAAAATTGAGTCTGTAGTAGCAACATCACAAGAACATGTAGATGAATATAAACAAATAATATATTTAGAATGTAGTGTTCATACGGGAAATATTTTTCCCGAGGTTATAGATATGTCATCCGCATTGCGAGAATCGAGTTAAGCGGGAAGAGAAACAACTCTAAATAAAAAAAAGAGGAGCTTCATGCCATAGAGGAAGATCATATAGATTCAAAGGACTCAAGCACAAGGCAAGGCTTGAAATAAACTTCAATCCCTTCTCCCACTTCATCCTCTACGAATTCTAATTTCAGGGGATAAGTTTGAGCTCTCAAACTTCATGTTCGAGGTGAGAAGGACCATGGTGAACAGGTTGTAGTTTTAGAGGTCACCATGGAAGGAGGAGAACTCTCAAAGCACGAGGCATACAATGAAGAATATTCATATTTTTAAGATCAACAAGATTTTTTTGATGGGGAAGATCCATTAGAACTTGTCAATTTTGCTTCCTCATCATTCATCTTCCAACACTAAGAGCCTACTGCCAAGAAGGAGAACGTTCAAGAGAATCCTACGTTTCATAATAGCCCAATTGAGTCAATATTGGAGGAATTTAATAATCCAAGTTTCATAGTGAATGAGGAAGATGAAAGGGCTAGGGATGTCATCATTTCCATACCAATCACTAAGGTGGAACATCAATTATTTGTAGATGAGCAAAAAAAAAAAAGTAGTTTACTGATACCATCTTTTTCAAGAAAAGTATGCAAGAGGATTTTTTTATTGAGATTGGAACTTAGGGCGGTTGGCAAATGCAGCGGATCATACCTTTCCTGTTAGGTATTTGGCTTCATTGGAGCCAAGGGAGAAGAAAAAACTGGTCATGCCTACTTCCGAGAATGAGGATGAATCTCAATACACCGAGGATGAATCTCAACTTCAACACCTCCAAGATTCCAATGCAAATTATTCAAGGAGGTAATTTTATTTTTGTTGTTAGTACCTTGGGTTTTGAAGTTGAAGGCCAACTTTGGGAAAAATTTCTAGGACTATCAATAGTCATGTATAGTGTTAAATCATTTGCATGGATGCAAGTTATGAGAAATGAGAGTTACTTTGCCTTACTAGTGTTAGGGTTTGTTTGAATCCTTCTCTTCCTCCGAGTTAGTGTAGGGTATGAGTAGTTTTGTTTCCACTAGATGAAGTGCTTATGCGCATTCTGCATGTATCACTTGGGAATGTATGATTTTCTATTTTTTTATAGTTTGAGTTCGTGTTTTCTCCAACATAGTGCACTATGTTTAGTATGCCACTTGAAAAAAATGTTGCGAAGGTCAAAGTTACAGGAGATGGTTACAATTCTCAAGACAATTCAAATACTTGAGAAACTAACTCAAATAAAGGAAAAATTTAATTATTTCCATCCTATCGTCTCTTCGATCAATCATATGAGCTTATAATACCCCTTGTAGGATTAGAAAGTCGGTCTCAAAGAAACAACCTCATTCAAAGTTTCATTCAAATTTTCCTTAAGCTTGAAGGCAAAAGATCAACTTCAAATCCTTGTTGAGTCATTTCAGTTGTGAATCTTATGGATTTGTATGGAGTCTCAACCTTCATTTGTGTTCTAAGAAGCCATTTACAAGAGAGAAAAATATAATTTAATAGAGTTCCATGATTTCCCAACCCAAAGAAATGTTTTATTGAACTCTGCAATTTTCTATGCACACCGAGCAAGCATTGGTTCAATGTGCTTCATACTTGGAAAAATCAAGTTTTAGAGTAGGTTAGGAAGTCCATTTTTAGTCCCAAAGATCAAGATTGTAGTAAAAAGAAATAAAATTCAAATCAAAATAATTTTCCACTCATACAAATTTTAAGATTTTCTTATAAAGGTTGGAAAATGCAAGTGACAATCGACTTCAAGTCTAGGATTAGTAGTGTACATAGGTATTTTCGGGAAAATTCAAAGGTTTAAGTCAATTTCAGACTATCAACAATGATTGTGTGCCCAATGGAGGCTTCATGATACTGGTCTAGAACATCTTGCAGGTATATGTCCCCTTAAGTGACCAAATTTCTTATCCATTTTTTCCCACCTAGGAAAAATGGACAAAAGGGTAAGTATTGGCCCTAGGCACTTAAAAGGCCTTCATAAAGGCATACATGGTTTATAAGCACAATTTAGTGTTTTGGGAGAATTTGGGAGCAATTCGGGAGTGTGAAATCATTTCAGAAATTTTTTCCTCTTTTGGGTTTTAAAGGGACTCGAATTGGTCTTAAGGTGAAGAAGGGCTTCACGAGCCCACATTCGACAAAAAAAAACTAAAAAGACTAAAATGCATAATAGGCCCTTTGATGTTTTATGTAGCCTCCAAAGGCATCTTGGATTGAGAAAATTGCAAAAATCTAAGGTCGGGGAAAAAATTGTAAAAATGGCCAATTTGGGGGTGAGCTAAAAATAGCTCAACTGAGCTAACATGTTGCATGAAGGGGAGTTAAGATCTACATAGCTTGGGCAAGTCAAGCTAGGCATTCAAAGGAAATGGAAAGCATAACCATTCGCCGAGCTAGCTCGATGAATCTCGGTCTTGAAGCGCGGGTTAGCGTTGGGTTTTCACGTGGGAGGCAAGCTCGACATGGTTTAGAGTCGAGCTCTGCATTAAATAAGTGGGGTATCTTGCTAAGTGAGCTATGGAATCAAGCCTATAGTGGGAGGTTTTAGAGCTCAATGAGCTCTAAGAGAACTCATGGGGTGAGTCAAGGAAGGAAACTCGATCGGGCTGAGTTATAACCAAGCTACTTGGCACAACATGGTAAGGATAACGCAATGGGACAAATACAAAACAAGGATGTAGGTATGAACATGAATGCATGCACCTAGGGAAATAGATCGGTGGGCCAAGCCGACGGGAGGGAAGCTCGTGCCATGCATGTGGAGAAACAAGTTACTCAAGAAGAGGTGAGGGATTGATGGGTCGATTCAATGCATAGGAAGGAGAGCTCAACTTTGAGCTCGAGAAAGGAAAATGCAAATGGAAAACTAAATCTCAACATTGATGAATCGGCTTACAAATAGGGTGACAATAAGAGAAGAACTCGGATTGATCTCTGTAATGGATTCGGGATACGATTTGGCTTGATGTGGGGTCGGCATAGCTAGAGACTAGGAGAGTTGCTCGGGGATGACTAAGGAGTTCGTAGGCATATCAAAGTTAGGAAGACAAATGGTGGAACAAAGAGAAGGAAGCTCGGCATGGGATCCGACCTAAAATAAATTTTGAGGAACGTCGGCATCACAACCGACTTGGCAATGTCAAGCCAGAACTAAATGGAAAAGGACAGGTTCGAGAGGCCAAGTTATAGGGCCAACTCTATACATGGCAGAATGGGAGTGATGAGAGGACAAACGAGGAGAATCTTGATGGAAAATCCCGAATTCTGAAATTTGGACTTCAGGAATTCAAAGATTCGGAAGCATACGGGTAAACAATGTTGGCTTGGCGAGGGAAAAACCCAAATTTGAAATCAAAAGATCGATCCAAAAACACATGCATAGCTCATCAATGTCATAGGTCTCGACATCGTGGATTTCAGAAATCTAAGGTGAATCGTTGGATGAACATTGCTTTGGAAATGATGAACACATCTCTGAATCCAAAATCTGAAATTTTAGACTTCAGACAGCTCACATTTCTGAGTTTTTCATGGGCTCGATCGATGAGTAGTACATGTGACAAGGTGGTCAAACTCGACTTCAAACCTATCGAGGATGGGAGTTTTGTCAAGGAGTAGTCGGAAAAGTGAGTTCAAGTCAATGGCCCGCATGGGAATAGCTCGGGATTGAGCCAAGGCATGTGTTGATTGGGGTAGTAGAAGTAGGATAAATGGATGTGAAGGAATATTTTGGGAGGTCAACCACGAAAACAGTAAAAATAGTGCAAGGATAGTTTTTAGAGGGAAAAATACAAAGCAGCTCGCCATGGAATGTGTCAGAGTTTGATGGGCAATCGAGCCCAAAACTAGGTATTTTAAGAGCCCACCATAAATAACTCACTCGGAACATGAGGAAATTTTTGATAATTTTTGCACTTGTTCAAAAATGGGCAACTCAAAACTTCGTTACGATGGAAGGAATTGTTGAAGTATACCTAAGCTAAGGGAGTTTTGATATTATTGTTACTATCTTGAATTAGTTAAGATTACATGAAATCAGTGAAGTTATGTGTGTGCTTTGTTATAAAACGTAACAGATCGCATAGTTTGCAATTTCATGCTATCTTCAAGAAAGAACACAACGCCCAAGGACACAGGTTGTGTTGCCTTGATTAAGACATCAAATTACGAGAATAGACGAAATGCTAAGTTTTAGAACAGCAAACATAATTACATATTGCGGAATCGAGTTCATTCTGGATGTTACAGGTATTCTTAAATGTTCTTTCCTTCATGATTAAGACATTCAATTATATTAATGGGTTGTTTAGTTCATCATACAATCCATATCGAAAGTAGAAATGTAGAAAGAAATACACAACTCAATTTCACAATTTAATGCTTTATTAATAAGGAATTTCAAATGTTCCCACACAAGTCGTGGGATGTAACTGGAAAGTAAAGTACAACTACTGAAATAAGAGGTACACATGTATGAAAAAGAAAGTAAAGGAGTATGAGCGAACCCATCATTGTCTTGGGGTTTTCTTCATTCTTCAAATCATATCCATTATATCTTTTGTTCCTTCTTCATCTTCGTTGTAGAATTCACTATACCTAAAAAAAAGAAAAAGAGAGAAGTGTTAGTTCAAGCTCGGGGATCGGTTTATATTCCTATACTTGTCCCTAATTAATTCGTGCATATGGATCTCTAATAACAGGAGATATAGATTACTTGAAGATCAAATGCATACATGTTTTACTCACTCAGGAAGAAGGAAAGAAAAAGAAAAGAAAAGAAAAAACATGGACATAAGAGAGGCCAAAAAGCCTAAATATTTTCTAACTATTTTCTCAAGTGTGTAGATACAAGTTGCAGCCAAGAATAAATAAATCATGTCTTACAGTCCTCACTATGGATAAAGATTGTAGATTTCAATAACTTCTATCTTATGGTACATAAAGCAGATGAGTCATAAGTACATGATGGAATGAAGGAAGAATGCAACTCAAAGTTCAACAAACTATTCTAGAAATAGAAAAAATTGTAGTACAAAACTTCATAATAGAGGAATTGCAAAATGATATCTGTTAGTTACTCAAAGAAAACATGAGATTGCAAAACTACAAGAAGATAACATGCAAACTAGAACTCCTATCTATGAACAAAATAGTGAAAATGAAATATGTAAAGTCCAGTTTAGCTTAAGAGGATGAATCTAGAAATGAGAAATTGCAGAAATAGAAAAACTAGAGATCCACATCTCTTCATTTCAGAACATTAGAAGTTGGTTTAAGCATTTAAAATAAGCAGAGATCACAAATCTCGAACACAAGATTCAAACTCAGTGATTACATGGCCGAATAGAAGGAAGTACAGAGCTCTAAAAGAAACTATGTGAAGTGGTTTTCAACCCAGTTATCCAAGTTAAGCTTTTGAAAATTGAAATTTGAGATCATATAGGTATAGATAAAGGAAATCATTCAGTTCTTTCCACACATTATTAAAAATATTTGTTACAGGGGTTCCAAAATTTCAAAATGAGCACAAGGTTTGATCAAGAACTTACCGGTTGGAGTCGAAGTGAGAAAACCCACCAGCAATGGTCAGATCAAGACTAAAACGAAGGACCCAAAACAGTTTTGGCTCAAAGACCAAGGTTGCCTCAGAAATCACATGGAAAATGAAAGAAAAGAAATGATCATCAGTGTTTTGAAGCTGAAATAGCAGTGATAAATCAATAGTGATACTCAGGAGGTCCAGACTTACCTTACCTCATCAAACAGTGTGATAGTTACACAGTCCCAAGCTCGAAGGACTTCAACGATGGCAGCCAAGAAAGAGGACAGAGACCTTTTTGAGGAAAAACTCGAGCTCTAAGATAAAGACAACTGGTGAAGAACTAACCGAATCTTCATCGAAAGTTCAAACAGAGTGAAAGACAAAATATGCATGCATAACGGCTTCTCAAAGTTGTTTAACTGAGCTCGAACCCATAAAATGGTGACCACCTTGAGGAGAACCAAGAAGGTAGCTCACATAACTTCCAAGAAAGATTCTAACAGAGAGATCACAATGAAGAAATAAACTTAGACCACATAAACTCTTCTACAACGGCAGAATGACAAGCTAACTTTGAGCTCGAAACAATTAAAATGGTGGCCTTTAAACCCTGCAAAAAGTTCAAGAACCGACAAAGAAGTGATCACGAAATACGAAGGAATTGAGACCTACAGGATCCTTGCAGAGCTCAAAAGAAACAAAGACTCAAAAACAAAAGAATAGCACAATCCCAAGTTCCAAGAGATCAATCGCAGCAGCAAAACCACAAACCACTTTGCTCAAAAAACTTGAATAGAGCATAAATGACAAAGATACAAATTCACTCAAACTCAGAGAACCATTATGCAGAGGGGCCGAGCTCAAGGAGTTCACAACAATGGCGTCAACAAAAATTTGGCCAGGGCTTCACCCATAAACTGAAAATCCAAATGAAATGATCATTAGGGTTGAGTTACCCTTTACTATGCAAACTCGAGAGGTGAGTCAACAGAACTCAACCACATTCAGATGATCAACATTCAGAGATTAATCCATGCAGAATCAAAGGCTAAGAAACATTCAACAAATTTCAAAGCAAACCACCAGGATCATGGTGCCACCAACCACATTCAATGCAAACCAGAAACCCTAACCACAAGTCAAGAATCAACAACGACTTGATCAAATAGCACAGAGATCGATGGGCGAGATCGATACCAATTTTCAAAGCAAACTTGACCCAAGTTGGATGCCACCAACAATTCAAATTGAAGGGGTGAGTCATCATGGAGAGGGGGCCGCCCCCATATCTTTTAAAATAATTACATTGACTTATCAAAAGGGATTCCAAATTATAGTCCAACACCATGATGGAATGCCAACAACAATGATCACTCAAAAGGTAAGGTTTAACCTATAGTCATCAAGTACCATTCAAAATACAAAAGCCGACAAACTATATAATACAATGATAACCAAAGGGTGGCTGACCTTATAATATACCATGTGCTATACAAAGGTGGCCAAATGTAATATGGTGCCCCTTTTACAAAGTGCACCTTGTCATGTGTTTAAACCATAGTAATTTGCTAAGTCCACAAGAGTGGCCAAACCATGGTGAGACTATTACTGAACTGCAAAGGTGGTCCCCACTATTGAAGGGGTTGGAGATGATTACAGTGTGCTATCCATGTGATCACTAGAGGAAAAGGAATGTCAACATCAGAACTTGAGCTTGGAGGTGGTCCCCATTAAAAGGACTTTTTGTTAAAGAGTACTAAAGCAATTTTTGCCAGGTTGGCCTTCTGAGTGTGAAGTATTTTCAGCCTTTCCAATTATTTGCAGCTTTGTGTATGTTTCTATTAGTCTTGTGAATGCAAATTCCCTGAACAATCATCTTACCCTGCTGCAATTTCAGTATTTTCTGCATAATTTTAATGTGCATGTTAACTTATTAGTGTTGTTGTGATATTTTCCCTCAACAAGTGTTTTCCCTTAATTATTTTGTAGAAAACTATTGGTTCATGCATCAAGAATCCTTCCCATATCAATTGTGCATATACTCAGTCAAATCCCTCATATAAATTTGGTGTATCACCTTAGTTTTAATTCATTTTTATAGCCATCTTTTACCCTTAAACCCTAGAAATCAGTTTAGGATACATCAATAAGGAATCGGCCTTGATACTGGAGACTCACCTCAAAATAGGTATACCCACAGACCTAAGGTGTTTCCATTATATCTATGAAAGAGAGAGATAAAATTTGCAAGCTTAGAACACATGTAGCCATCTCTCTATAGGGTGTACTTTCGAGAGATAACAAGACTTACTACCACACCCATTCTACATTTTCCCTCATGGGATAAACCGTTTCATGTGCATGTGGATGCCTCTGGCATGGCCATTGGCATTGTGTTAGCTCAACATGGAGAAGGTATTGTCGATCATCCAATTTGTTTTGCTAGTAGGAAGCTGACTCTTGCTTAATAGAATTATCCAACTACAGAGTGCAAAGCTTTTTCTATGATCTATGCATTGCACAAGTTTCGACAGTACTTGTTAGTAACACACATCAACTCTTAGACCACTGATTCACAACAAATCTTGTGAAGAGGTAAATTTTTTCTTGATGATTAAAGTTTTTGAATTTGTTTATCCCTCTACAACTCAATAAGCCCTACATTCTAAACATTATAAAGATTTCATGGATGTAGAATCGGTCAGTTATGAAAAATAACCCTTGGCAGTTTTTCAATATTCCACCAAGAAATAATCCCATTTGATGCAAATGGAATTTTAAAATAAAGTACAAAATAGATGTAACCATTGATAAGTACAAGGAGCGGTTTGTATCAAATGGGTATACTCGGAAGGAATGTGTTTACTATGAGTATACTTTTTCTCCCTAAGCTAAGATCAAGATGATCGGGATGATAATTTCTCTAGCTACATAGTTTGGATGGAAAGTTCACCGATGGATGTTGTTGATTCCCAATCTAACACCCCAAATAAGCCAAGTTGTGAGTAAGGGGAAAGGAGAAAATATAAACCTCTTGATGTGTTGTTTTGTATCCAAGGATGGGTCTATCTATCTTGACCATGCCTTGTGGGAATGATAGGGAGGTATGTGACTAAGGATGTGGTTATTATCTTGTTACTTTGTGGCTCTACCTGAACCAAGGTGAGAAAACCTAAAGGGTGGCTTGAAAGAGTGAGGGAGATATTATGCTTCAAACCCTCAGACTTATTAGAACCTCAATCTAAGATCAAATGCAACCATTAAATGCAATGTTCATTCAAAATAATGGTCAAACAAGAATTTCATACTCTTGATACACCATATACAAGTCACTCAAGATAGATAAAATATGATCGTGGGAATAATTTCTGAAGAAACTATTCAAAACTTGGGATATGATGATGTTGGGATGTTAAACTTCATACATTATGGAAAATACACTTGAAACATGTAAGATGGGTGTAATTTACAAACAGACACGTGTAAAATGGGAAAAGCTAATTTTATCTTGTAGGGGTAGGATGGGATAATACTTGGTTAAATGAAGTGGGGGTGGTGGATCTAGTGGGGAGAAGTATTAGTGCTCATCATTCTAGTTTTTGCTTCCAAAATGTAGTAGGACAAAAATCAAGGAAACATAACTTTCATTGGGGCATTTGCATTCAATGATACTAAATATGTGCAAACACTACCACATAACCTCTGAAACTTCAGCACAAACACTTATGCATAAATCTTCAATAAAATTCTTATTACATCAATTCATAACTCCCAAGATACACTCAAGGGATGTAAGAAATCACCTCCTAAGTAATATTGTAGAAAGGATTTTAAAACTAAATAAACATTACAAAGTAACACTACATCACAATGTCTATTCAATAACCAATTCTATGCAATAACTATAAATAATTCCTTTGTATTCCATTTATTCAACAAATATAAGATTACATCAAAATTCATATCCATCAATTATGTTCTTATTTAATGTTTGGGGGCCAAAAATTTTCTCAACAACATCCACTCATAAATCATCCGTTCGAAAAGGGTATCGAGGAAACGAGTAGGACACACACATGTACCCACATACAAGGGGATATACTTAAAGGGGGTACATTAAGCGTTAGGGTCACATATCTAGATGGAGATAGAGGAAATAACACCCTAACGCTTAATGTTCATTTATGTCAACCTAGGGTTTCCAAGGCCCACGATCGAGATAGAGGAAATAACCCTACTGAGATATCGGTATTGGGTGGTAGAGATATGGATCAACAATAAGAGAAGCATGCATGCAATAACTGAAATGAAAGTAACTAAGGAGATGATATTTGATAAGATTATTATTCTAACTAGAATCAAATATGTGTAATACTAAGCTAATATAGCACAATGAAGAAGGCAAAAAGAACTAATCTATGTAAAATGACAAATAATATTTAGAGCGCTCACCCGTACCTATAGGGTGGTTGTTGATGCATCTATCTCCCCTAAGAAATATCACACAGATAGATAATTTTTATTAGGTGGATTAAAGGAAGGCCACTCATGTCCTAGACTCATTATATTATGACCCAATAGTGTAAACAACCATCCAAGAAGAAAAGTGTTTAATCCAACTGAGCAAAATGCAAGATGAACCAAGAGCGAGAGGAGCAGAGATGCAAAGACGATGTAACAAAATGAAGTAAATGGAAGTTCGGATATCTTAGCTTCCTTTTTGAGTTTCAAATGAGGTGTGGCTATATGTAGGATTTCATCGCTGCAGGTGATGGTGTTGGCCATGGGAAAATATAACACCGACACAATTTCCCATGGGTGATTATGTCGGCCAAGGATGCAAAAAAAAGTAATGTGTCATGGATCATGAAAGAGGATGAACAAGGTGAAAAATGGTGGAATGCAAGCAATAAATCATGAATATGATATGCATGAGACCTATGAGGATAAAGATAACTAATGCACAAAAAAACTAAAGATGGGACAACATAGTGATACTCTCTTTGTGTATTGTCTCTAACCCATAATGATTACGTGAATAACCATTCCCCATTCTTGACATACCCTTTAAGGCACCCATTCAGAAATAGATGCATCGTTGATCCTTATTTTCACAAATAAAATTGTTAGTAACAAGTATAAAATATGAAAAGTGAAAAATTAGGTGTATACATATGCCCCAAATCGTTGATCACTTCATATTACAATAGAAAAATGTTGGGTGGTTAATGGAAAAATACGATCAGTAACACTTATTGAAAGTAAGTACTTGAAAGAAATGTTGAAAGGACTAGTTAAAATAAAATATACCCACCAATGTGTACTTGAAATTATCATTCATCCTACCACATGCAAGTGCAATCCATGTTGTAAAAACGTGAAGAATAAAAGCGAAAGGAAACAATAGAGAATCATCTCAGTAAAATAAGCCATAAATCACCTAGCTAGGGACCCATGGGATGGATGTCGTGATATCGTGATGTTGAGATGTCATAAAAATATGCAAAAAATTGAAGATCGTTGAAATTATTTGTGTAATAGGTAGAAATAAATGGCATGAGATCACAATCAAGACGCAGCAATAGGTACGAGCTACGGAGATCGAGAGAAAAAATAATGGACATTTGAAGATTGAGGCTGATCGCGACCAAATTTGAATAGAAATTTTAGATTTATATAATAATTTTGATTGTTATTTTATTATTACTATTTACGTAATTGAGATAATCGAGCTCTAGAATTCCAAATTTGGAAAAATTTTAGATGATATTGCATGAGTATGAGATGGTGATAGAGGACAAGGAGGAGGATGAGGAGGCGGTGCTCAACCATGGGTAAGTCATTACATTAAATTTTATTGATTATATTAGGTGCACTTTAGTTATTTAGCTTTTTCAAAGTCATTAGGGCATCAAACTTACTCAAACTTAATTCATTGGGTAGGTGAGGTCAAAATACAAGTAGGTTTGGGATGGTTTTAAATTTAATTTTTTCATTTTGTCAATTTGGAAAGTCAAAATTAGGGAGGTCGTTGTCATGATTTGGCAAGACACCATCGACCCCCTATAATAGTAGGGCTGATGATGTCGGGATGGAAAAAGTAGGGCCGGGGGCCAATGGCATAGGGTAAGCTTACCATGTGCCAATGGTGTCTGCCAAGGGGGCTGATGGCACTTGCAACATATAGGAAATTAGTGCAAATTTAGATCTTTGATTGTGGATTTATGATGCAGACATCTAATGCATGTTTATTGTGATTTTGTGGATGTAGATAGAACGTAGGATTTAATCTACATATGGTAGACCATAGATGTATCACGGGTCAATGAGATGATTTTGGGATTAACACAGCAGAGATAACCCACTACATGGTTGGGGATTTGGGGGCATCATGTAGATTCCCAAGATACCATTGGATATGGATTTACTACAGATGTTTTTGGATGCGAGAGGATACCGAGTCCAACACCTTTCGATTATGGACGGATGGGAAATGGTGGATATGGCTTTAACATTGGAGGATATACATGGGATTTTTAGGTTACCAATTGGATGCACCCGCATGTACTATGATTTGACACCCGATGTCACGAGATCCGAGACTATTGGCCATGTGGGCTATAGGGAGAAGCATATATGAAAATTGCATGTTGTGCATTCGACTCGACTCAGTGTAGTGTAGGAAACATTGACTTTATATATCCGGAAGGTGGTTATGGGGATTGTTGTGGCATGCATAGTGTGTCACAAGGCTGATGGAGCTATCTCATTGTTCTTGATAGTAGAGTGCAAGGATTTTATGGATCATGAGGTACTATTTAGTTAGGCACCACCATATGGGTGCACTTGGTTTATAATTTGTACAAGGTTTGGCATACGAGAGGTTGAGGGTCGTGAGACCCATCATTTTATTAACAAAATGGATATATGAGTGGTTCACAATGCACATGCTAATAGTGACACCACAGGTATTATTGCATGAGATTACCCAATATTACTTCAGTGGGCGTAGGGGCCAACAGTGAGATCACTTCGGGTATACAATATTCTAGCACAGGTGGGTCCAGATAATGTGATATGGAAGCCTTACATAGGGAATGCAAATCGGTGACCTATCTCGGTGCATAGTAGAGTACCTAGAGGCCATGATAAATGTGACGGGATATTATTTGTATTAGGTGGAGAGACATGTCATAGAAAGAGTACCAAGACAGTTTGGACGGTCGCCACTAGTAGTGATACCATCTTTACCACCCTATCAGTGTCTTCATGCCAAAGATTCTATAGGAGTAGAGCTTTGGGTTCCACCATTACGACCTCAGAGAGTATGGGTGGCGACAAGTCTGAAACGTGGCTTAATTATTTTTACCTTGCAACTATTAGACAAAATATTAGTTATTTAAGTATTTAAACTATTGCACACCTAATTTCCTTCACAATGATGTATTAATTAAGATCAATCCTATGAATTAAATAGAAATAAGTTATATTTTTATTGGTGAAATAATTTGTTGCAGGATAAATTAGTGGTTTTCACCAACAGTTGTAGGGCTAGGCCCCTCCTTCTTGGGTATGAGGAGGCCCCCATTTATTAGATGAAAGGACTAAATAAAACTATAAGTGGTCGTTAGTGTGAGGATAACACAAGAATACTCCACTAAACCTATGGCAAAATTCTTTTACATTGTACAAGGGAGTAATTTTCTTATAAAGAGGTAAAGGGAAGTAATAAGATAGAGAGATGGGGTTAATATTGTGAGTAGGCACTTGTAAATTCTCACTAATATTAACTAGAGTAGGTCCACATTTAATAGAAATAAATCAACCATGTAATCAATAGCAAGACTAATAAATTTGAGACACAAAGTTATATGGATTCATTAATCAAAGACACAAAGTTCCTTCTTGGTTGTACAAGATTACAATGCTTACAAAGTTGGAAAGTAGAGAATATGGAAGAACATACGAAAGGAGATGGAAGAATCTAGTTTATTACTTGTAGTAGTAGTGAAAGGCAATAACTATTAACAACTAACGATTCTAACCCCTTGGAATGGAGAATCCATCCCAATTTATAGCTTACAAAAATGTCTCTTCCTCTCCCCCATGTGACTTTTCATCTCACCACCACTTGTGACCTTTCACATTCCCTAGGAATGAAATTAATTCCTTTTATTTTTTTTTGAAAAGGGAATTTTACAATACAACATTAAGTCACTTAAGTGAATAAGACAAAAGAGTGAAAAATTACATTCCCAATGAAGAAAATAAAATGTTTTATATAGAGGGAGGTAGAGAGAGAAGAAGAGAGATAAATGAAAATTTGGATACGGGGAAGTTGTTGTTGATGAATAATATGCTTCCAATGGATTTCAAGGAAATGCTTCATAAAATTCTTTATCTCTACATTTTTTTGGATTGTATTTGACGACCACAGAATAGTCTCCAGGAGACAGTCCACAAGAGTCATTGGGAGGGTAGAAAAGGGCAGCAAACCATAGAACAGTTGGAAGAACAAGCCCAAATTCTTATAGGTTTCATCAAATCTCTTTTGTCCAAGGAAAAAGTTTTGGACCCTACCCCATTGACTACTCTTCCACCACCTGTGATTTTGAGCCAAGATGAGGTACAGAGTATCAAAGATATAAAACTGTTGGTCGTCAAATAGGACTTCACGAAGAGCAACAGTCAAGCGACAAGAAGTCCTTCCTCTTTAATGGGAGAGGTTCCCTTATTCAGAAATGAACCTATTTACACATATACAAAACATGATTTTCTTGTGGAACTTGGATATTATGAAAGTGTTTTCTATAAGGATCATCAATTACAAAAGGACCGAGGAATGAGAATATGAGAACGAGCGAGAAAAGGCACCATTCGTAATCATAGATGACGAGTAATTCCTTATGCATGCGAAGGTACAGTGAATTGAAACGAGATCATTGGTATCATATTAGTAAGATGAAATTTGAAAGACACAAAGCTCTATAAATAACATTTACAAGAATACAAAGCTTCTTAACATAATACAAACAAATGATCTTAACAAGATTAAATGAAAAGCTTAGGGATAAAGGAAATCGGATAGACGAAGAATGAAAAGCCCTTACGTATTGATTTCTTTATGATTTATTTACACTTTCAGAAAATAAGCCAAGTTGGTCGTCAAATAGGACTTCACGAAGAGCAACAGGTTAGGGGACAAGAAGTCCCTCCTCTTTAATGGGAGAGGTTCCCTTATTCGAAACGAACCTATTTACACATATAAAAACATGATTTTCTTGTGGAACTTGGATATTATGAAAGTATTTTCTATAAAGATCATCAATTACAAAAGGACTCGAGGAATGAGAATATGAGAACGAGCAGAAAGGCACCATTCGAATTATAGATGATAGAGTAATTCCTTATGCATGTGAAGGTAAAGTGAATTGAAACGAGATCATTGGTATCATATTAGTAAGTTGAAATTTGAAAGACACAAAGTTCTATAAATAACATTTGCAAGAATACAAAGCTTCTTAACATAATACGATAAAAATGATCTTAACAAGATTAAATGAAAAGCTTAGGGATAAAGGAAATTAGATAGACGAAGAAAGAAAAACCCTTACGTATTGATTTCTTTATGATTTATTTACACTTTCGTAAAATAAGCCAAGTTCTTCCTCCTTTACAAAATGGCGAGGAGATGCCATTATATAGTTTACAAACCAAGATTACTCTCAGTAACTACTTCTTTTAACTAATGATTAGTTAAAGGTTGCCAATCACAATACCTCAACTAATTATTACAACAAATACGAGAGAAAGAATAGGAAGAGAAGAGAATAATTAGGAGAAGAAGACAGTGCTTATGACCGAGAGGGACCCACCGACTTTAAAATTTGTTGTCTCGAATCTCTTCAACGCCTTGGCTATGTCTCGCCACGAGGGACTGACGTGTTGGTTGTAGACTGGGTCCAAAATCCGAGGCACTTATCCATTTCCTTATCAAACTCGACATGAGTATGATAGTCCTTATTTTCTTCTTCAATGGCAGATTGAAGAGAGCAGATCTCCTTCATTTTCTCTTTGGAAATGGATCTTTCCTTGAACAGATTACCTTTGACAAAAGCTCTGAATTGAGCTTTGATTTCATGTAGGAAGAGAGGCACACTGTGTCTCATCCTCAAGATGACAATGTATATCTTTGAAAGCAAATACAACTAGTGTTTTGAAAGCCTCACCCTTCTGCCAACTATTCTTCAATTCTCCCGAAGCCTCCTCTAGGACCTTGATCTTCCACTCCACGCTGTAAACCCAGGACTTTGACAGATTATCCTTTGCATCATCAAAAACCTTACTCTCCAATAAAAATTTTTCATCTGTTTGTCCCATGAGGCGGAGGTCTACTATGCAACTGCTCCAAAGTTTAAGCTCTTTATCTATGATCCCAATAGTGGAGGAGAGCTTCATTGCAAGTTGTTCACTTTTCTCGTGGAGTTTGAAAGCTTCATCGATGAATTTCAATCCTGCAACAAGCATATCTTCCACCATGGCCTCCATAGCTCTGCCATAGACGGAATACTTGTGCATATCTTTGATACTCTGTACCTCATCTTGGCTCAAAATCACAGGTGGTGGAAGAGTAGTCAATGGGGTAGGGTCCAAAACTTTGTCCTTGGAAAAAGAGATTTGATGAAACCCGTAAGAATTTGGGCTTGTTCTTCCAACTATTCTATGGTTTGCTACCCTTTTTCTACCCTCCCAATGACTCTTGTGATCGTCTCCGAGATTGTGGATCTCACATCGGGGTAAGACTCTCCCATGGGAATTCTTGAGAGTTCCAGGTCGATGCCCTGCAAATCCTGCTCTGGTTTATCTACAGTAGGCGTAGCTATTTCCAAGAATTGCTGGCCCTAAGCATCAGACACTATCCTAGAGGTAATTTTGGATTTTTTTACACGAGAAGGAGGAGTAGTGCCTAACAAGGCTGCTACAGCATCAAAATTTGGTCCAGAGCTCCGAGAGGAAGAATTTCTCTTCCTACTGTCGACAAGAGGCTGCACCCATGCAAAAGAGGAGGAGGAAGAAGCAGGAGGGGTAAGAGGACCAAGAGACAGAGAACTCATGGCTCCCAAGGTTTACACTACTGTTGTCTCGAGTTGAGACATGAGTGGGGCACTTGAGACAACTGGTGCAGAGGAATCAATAGTACTTGGAAGCTCAGTGCTCTGTACCTCTTTGTCCTTATCCATTGGAGCCTCAGGGCGCTTGTAGGAGCTGGCACTTCACTTTCTTCACTTTCACTGAGAACAATGATGTTCTCTGGTCCCAAAGGCAATTCTGCATGCTTTCTCAGGGGATCTTCTTCCACAGGCTCCTTCTTAATTTCTTTGAATTTCTTCTGATATACCTTGGTGGATGAAGAAGGAGTAGAGGCTGCAGGTCCTTGGGCTGACGAGGTAGGAGGGGTTTGCACAGGTGTTTCTGATCTGGGGGTTGATGCTTCCCTCCTGTGTGTTGAAACATCCTTGGAGGAAGAGTCCCCTGAGTGCCTCCTACGCTCACGGACTTTTTATCAAACTAGATCTTGGTCCTAACTAAGACCGGAGCCGGATCTCACCAAATCATCTTTCTCCTTTTGAACCAATCCAAGTCCTCCAGGAGTGTGCTTGACCACATTGTCATACTCATATGAGTATAGATCTGAATTTTCATCCTTGATTCCTTCAGAACTTGGTACAAGCCGAGTTCTTAGATTAATTACAGAGAAAACCTGTCGTAATGCCTCCTTCGGCTTCAAAATCATCAAAGACAAATAGCCCAATAGTCTTCTCGTGTACCATTTCTATGATGATAGGTTATCTTGATATTCTTCTCAATAAACTTTTTTAAGTCAAAGCAAGTTCTAGGCTTGAAGAAATGGATGATGAATGGGAGCCGGGCTCTTTCTATATTCTATGCGTCTGTGGTTTTTTCACAGTGTAGTTTCCCAAAGAGATGGGGAAGTGCAAACCAAGAATTTTCTTGTCTCTTCAAGTTCTATGTAATTTTTCCAATTGCCTGCATACTTCTATCAAGGACATCTTGTCACTACAGAACATAGGAAGCCTAAGAGGAGTGCTCTCGTAGCCAGCAAGCCTGATATAGGAAAATTTTCTGAATTGAATAAAATAAGCACCGTAGTGCAATATTAGACTCATGGCTTCATCAGAAAATCTTCTAGCAGTGTCACCCTTAAGAAGTCTGACCATGTACATGGTGAAAGCATCATTCACCCTTCGAAATTGTGATTGCTGGTCTCTAGGGTGAACTACGGGTAGTAAGCATACACAGGATCATCCTTGTGGGCGTCAATGTAAGAAAATCCAAACCATTGCCTTGATGCCGCCAGAGTATACATCAGGTATGAAGTCATATAGAATTTCTTCATTTGTTGTACATTGGACAGCTGCTCCGCTAGGTTCATACTGATGATTTCTGCCCAGTTGATATTTTGAGTTCCCTCGCACACCATATTGATGAGCGGGCACATCCAGAAATGGAACTCATTAGTAGAGGGTAAGCCCATAACCCGAGCCAGTAGGATTATGAAATCTAACAATTCTTCATTAAATTCTGCATGGAAAAGAGTCTTGGATAGACGAGATGCCCCCTTCTTAGGGTTTTTAAGCCAGGACTTCGCCACCCGCGCCTTATAGTTATCACTGTCTTGATTGAAAAGGGCCTGTGCTTGATTCTGGGAGACAACTATGGCATTATCCATTTCTGGAATCCTCAGTGCAGTGCCAATGGTGGCAGCATCAAGTTTGGCAATGAGCTCCCCGTGTATGTTTGTTAATTCACTCGAATCAGGGTTAAAATGAGCCCCGCATGCGAGCACTGTGTCTGCACATTACACCGAGATAGGAAACCACCAAATGAAAGCCGATTGTTGTCATGAATCATCTGTGCCATTGGTGTAGGGTTCACGTCTGTCAACCTCAACCAAAAATCACCAAAGTCAAGGTGGAGAACTTCACTGTCCCCGATATCGGGAATGGCGGACTCTAGTGGTGAGACTTGTTCCTGCCCCTGGAATTTGATCTTCATGTTGATAATAATTCGAGAGCGGATCTGTGCTAGACTTGGGATGGAATTACAGAGGGGATGGATACGCGCATAGGAATTTAGATTGCAAGGGTTCGAGCAATAGATAGCATGAAAGTAGTGTGCAAAACGCATAGGGGATGCTCATTATATAGCCGTTTAGGAGAGAGAAAGGCAATAAATGTGCATTAAATACATACCTACCAATTTGAAAAGCAAGATATTCGGTAGAGCGGGAAAAATTAGCACGAATGGCACTTGGTTCATTTGGGACACGAGGGACGTGAAAGCGCGAAGTACGCGGCTCGGCCGATTCGGACGATGCGGGAAAAAAACACACAAATGCTTTTGGGACATGCGGGACATAAGTATGCGGAGTACGTGACTTGAATGAATCACGCGAAAATGGAACAACTGGTTTGGGCGAACATGGGACATTTGGGACAAAAAGTTCCGACGGGCCCGAAAAGAACAGACTTCGGGTAAACTAGCCAATCGGGGAACAGAGAGCCCAATTGAACTTGGGACACGCAGGACAAAAATGTCCGACAGGCCCGAAAAACACACAAAATGACCCAAAAACGTAGATTTTCTCAATTTCCTTGGCTTTTCACATTATCAGTACAACAGAAAAGACACTTAAACTCAAAATTTTGAAATTTCAGCTTCTTAAAAGCAGGGGAATTTTGAGTGGACAACAACTGGCTCCTTCTGGGGATGACTTGGCATAAATTCAGAAAATGAGACAAGGCAAGAATTTAGACAAACTCGGGAAGTAGACCAGTACCTTATCCATTGGGCCACAGAGTCAAAAAGCAAACCAATACAGAAGACAACACACCAAAACAACACACAAAAACAAGGGCAGGAAAGGAGGACACACACTATACAGAATATACAAAAAGGGACTCCCTAATCACCTATGACTTGAACAATTTCAGGTACTGCCCACTATAAGGAAGTGGGAGAGGAGAACCATCCATATAATCAAGGTAAAAAGAATTCTTACCAGCAAAGTGCCTGATCTTGAAAGGTCCGAGCCAAAGGGAATCAAACTTGCCATGGCTGCCACGAGGTTCATGCCTTTTATCCCACAACAAAACAGTGTCTCCAACTTGGAAATCTCTGAACCTGGCTTTCTTATCAAATAGGACCTTTACTTTCTATTGATGAGCAGATATCTTATCAGCAACTTCCAATCTATCCTCATTCAATTTGTGAAGGTACATGATTCTCTTATCCAAAGCATCATTGAAACTGGTATCTTCAATGGCCTTCATTAGATGCAAGGCTGGCAGCTCCACTGTTACTGGCAATTGAGCTTCTACTCCATATACCACCTGAAAAGGAGACATTCCAATGGCTCTCTTAGGTGTGATCCTATCTGCCCAAAGAGCATCATAGAGTTTCTTGTGCCAGTTTCGTTGCGACTCATTGACTAATTTCCTTATTATGGTCACCAGATTTTTATTAGTAGATTCTGCTTGTCCATTTCCCTGAGGATAGTAATCTGAGGAGTGAGCCAAGGAGATGCCATATCCATAGCAAAAATCCATCATCTCGGTTGAAGAAAAATTGGAAGCATTGTCTGTCACAATCTTGTTTGGCACACCATACCTTACCAAGATGTTTTCTTTGATGAAACTGCATACCACTTCAGAAGTAGTACTCTTTACTAGAATGGCTTCTACCCATTTGGTGAAATAATCTGTGGCAGTTAATACATGAGTATGGCCAGCATTAGAAGAGGGATTAAGTGTTCCAATGAAGTCCAAACCCCATTACTGAAAAGGTTCTTTAATTACAACTGGCTTAAGAGGTAAAGAGGCCAATTTGGGTCTACCCACAAAAGTCTAACAAGCCTCACATTTATCAACCCACTTTGATGCATCTCTAAACAAGGTAGGCTAGTAATATCCTCCACGAAGTATCTTATGAGCAGTGACAGTTGATGAGTAATGCCCTCCACATGCCTGATCATGAAAAGCTGAGAGTAGCTTTTTCTGTTGTTCCTTGTCCACACATTTCAAAAACCTTCCATCTAACCCACGTTTAAACAAGGCGTTTTCCCACAACACATATTGCACTGACCTTAGTTTAACAACTCTCTTTTCTTTGGCAGTCAAATGAGAGGGGCATTCCCCATAGGTGAGAAAATGAGCGATATCAGCATACCATTCGTCAACTGAGCTAAGAAACAGAATGGTAGGAAGACCAACTTTATCCTCCAGTAACTCATGTCTAGCTCCTTCAGCGATGAGTTCACACAGGCCTTTTCCATGGACGAGCTTGGTTGGTTTGATGTCAATATCATATTCTTGGACCTTGGCCACCCAGTTCCCTCTCTTGGATCCAAATTCCTGCTGTGTGAGAATTGACTTAATAGTTGTATCTGGTACCAACACCATGGAGTGAGAGTTAAGAATGTAAAAATGAAACTGCTTGACAGCTTTAACCACTGCAAAAGCATGTTTTTCCATCATGGTGTATTTTAACTCATGATCTTTCAGAATATAGCTCATAAATGCAATTGGGAGTTCATGCTCATTAGAATCTTCTTGAGTCAAAACAACAGCCAAGGTGTTATCTGTGGCGTAGCAATAGATAATAAAATCTTTGCTGAAATCTGGACATGCTAAAATAGGAGTTTTAGCAATGGCTCTTTTAATGCCTTCAAAGGCTTCTTTCCCTTCAGGAGACCAACCAAACGTTTGTTTGCCTTTCATCATTTGGGAGATATTCAAAGTTAACTCTGCAAAATCAGGGATGAACCTTCTCAAAAAGTTGATCTTACCAAAGAAAGAATGCACGCCTTTTTTGCTGGTTGGAAGAGGAATTTGCTGAATAGCTTGAACTCGCTCAGGATCGATTTTAATACCATCTTTGGAGACAATGTGCCCTAATAATTTCCCCTCTGTGACACAAAAGATAGATTTCTTAGGATTCAAGGAGATCCCATGTTCTCTACATCTTAGTAGAACTGTCTCCAGGTGCTGAAAATGATCCGCCCTTGTTTTAGAATACACAGTCAAGTCATCAAGGTATACAACAATACA
Organism: Taxus wallichiana var. yunnanensis; assembly: GCA_018340775.1. Classification (NCBI taxonomy): domain Eukaryota; kingdom Viridiplantae; phylum Streptophyta; class Pinopsida; order Cupressales; family Taxaceae; genus Taxus; species Taxus wallichiana. Next base: position 544,533,669 of record CM031243.1, read on the forward strand.
CTTCCCTTTCAAACTTCCAAAGGCCAAGTCCATAGCCCTCTGAAAAGTAGCACCGGCATTAATGAGCCCAAAAGGCATCCTTTTGTAAGCAAAGGTACCCCAAGGGGTAGTGAAAGTCGTTTTGTGTTGATCTGCAGTATTAACTTCTACCTGGTTATATCCTGAAAATCCATCAAGCATAGACAACATTTCGGATCCCGTTACTACTTGCAAGACCTGATCCATCATAGGTAGAGGATAATTATCTTTCAAGGAAGCTTGGTTCAGATTCCTGAAGTCAACACAGATATGAATCTCACCATTTTTCTTTCTAACAGGTACAATATTGGCAATCCATGTTGAATGATGGATAGGAAAAATGATTTTGGCTTTCAACAACTTCTGTATTTCTTGAAAAATGGTGTCAGCTATTTTAGGATTGTATTGCCTCTGCTTCTGTTTAAAAGGCTTAATCCTAGGTTTGAGAGGAATAAAATGTTGCATCTCCTTAGGTTGGAAAGCTTTTAAATCTTCATAGGAGTAGGCAAGAACATCCTTATACCTCTTTAAAAGATCAATTACTTTCTTCTTCTCATCTGGTGTGCAACATTTTCCAATGTTCACGAGCTTAGGGTCAGTAGAACTCCCAATATTAATTTTGTCATATTCAGCTGATTGTTGAGGTCCAGTAGAAGCTCTAGACTTTACATACCTGTCATGTTTATCAAACAGTTCCTCTAAACTCACCAATCCTTTAGGGATCTTGTTTCCCTTGAGTTTGATACATCCATCCTGATCCATTTCTTCTTCTTGGGTGGCTGATTTGTCAAAGGGCACACTTTCACGGGGCAAGTTATCACTTCCTTCAAAGTATAGCTGTTCAAAATTATCCTTGAGTTCTAAGAAAGAAAGCAAGTGTTGATCATCATTGAAAACTTGCCAGTTACTTGTATTATCAGGTACACTAGGTCGATGGATCATCTCAATGGTGAACTTATCTTGAGAGAAGTCAGGATGAGGTATGAGTAGTGACCCAGAGACTGCTAATGAATCAGCCCTGGTATTTTCTTCCCTAGGTACTGCTTCGATGGAGAAAGCATCAAGAAATTCAATGGAATCCCAAACCTGATTCCTGTAATGTTTCAACCTTCCATTTTTCACCTGAAAGAGGTTTCTAACTTGCTTTACAATCAATTCCGCATCTCCACGAGCTAGAAGATTCTTCACACCTTGTTCTTTTGCCACCTGGAGACCAAGAATGAGAGCTTCATACTATGTTGTATTATTGGTATTTTCAAACTATAATTTGAATGAGAAAGGATGGATACTTCCTTCAGGTGACACCAATATGACACCAGCTCCAGAACCAGCTGAGGAACAACTTCCATCAAACTCTAAAATCCAAACACCATTAGGATCTTTAGGTGATACTTCGGGGAGTTGAACTTCTTCAGGGGACATAATCATGTAGTTGTCATGCCCCATATCCTCATAGAGTATTTGTGCTTTGGGATCATCGGTTTTTGTACAATATACTCAGATTGCTTCTCAGGCAGCAGCTTCTTCATTTGTCCATTAACAGGTATGAGGGCATGTGACCAATCCATTTGAATTTCTCCACCCACATCCTTACAAAAGTTTCTGCTTAGCAACATCCCGTATGAAGGAGGAATATCTGCTACTAAGATAGTAGCCAAAACTTTCTTCTCAGGCAAAGCAGCAAAAGCCACTTGTGCATCTTTAATTCTTCCGACCAAGGGCACTTCCTTACTCTCCATAGAATAACAAGATCCATAAGTGCGTGTGAGAGTCAAGCCTAAGGCATGAGCTACTTTAGTAGGCATCACATTATCTGATGCTCCTGAGTCTATGACACAATTACTGAGCCTATGGCCAGCTATAAGAAGTGTCACATAGAATGGTTTGATTTTGTCATTGGGTGAGGTGACAGTGGCTACCAGATTAGGCTATGGTGTAGAAGAAGAGTGGGTAAAATGCCTTTAGAGGTAGTTTTAGAATGGGAATTGACAAAGTGAATCATTTTAGCAAAAACCTTGGGATGGGTTTGATAATATTCAGCCTCTGAGATTTGAACCTTAGTCTTTTTTAGGTGATCTATAATATCAAAAGACCCAGAAGTGGATGGGTTATCATCACTTGAAATCTTAGGTTTATCAATTTTAGGGGAAAAATAAGTAACTTTAGTAGCAGAATTGACAGGACTCACCTTTGATGTAGATGAAATGGGGATAGGAGATCCTCTTTTCGCAATTACGGGGATAGTTGTCGGCTGCTCTTTAGATTTCTTGGTGGGCTGCATCACTTTCTCCCTCTGATTTGTCTGCTCTCTTGAGTCATGACAGCGTATGACTCGTTATTCATGTCTGCTACTACTTCATCATAATCATCCCCATCATCAATGCCTTCAGTGGTGAAGAAATTAACTCGAGATCCCTCAAGTTCATCTGCTTCATCATCAACCTCTTCAACGAATTCCTCGCAATCTTCATTAACCTCCTCATCCTCTGGTTCCTCAACTTCACAAGTTGCATTGACAGGAATTTTAATAGGAGGTCCTTCAAGTGCTAGCCTTGTTTGAGAAGCAGGCAAATGATTTCTGGGCTGAAAATTCCTCCTTGGAACATCTGCATAGGGAGCATGCTGAGCCAATTGTTTCTTAATGGCGATGAGATCATTTGCAAGTTTTTGAACCAATGGATCAGTATTAGGTCCAGGAGTGGAAGAGGAAGAAGAAGCATACTTAGATTTAGAATGGTCTCTTCCCAACTTCCCTAACATGATTAAATCATCTTCAACACTAACAGCAAGAGTTTGATCCTCAGCCAATGTTGCGAGATTAGCCCTTCTCAGTGCATAACTAACTTCAAGTGATTGGGCATTTAGGAAGAAACATTTTTGAATTTGATCTACAGGTCGAGTATTTGGTAGAATTTTGTTAATCAACCTGTTGAATTGGGCCACAAATTCTCTCATAGGCTCTTGTGAATCCTTCTTTATTTGAGAAATTTGGGCTAGTAAGGCATGCACGTCTTCTACTGGTTTGAAACGGTTTTCAAACCTAGTTCTCATTGTGTTCCAGCTAGTGATAGCACCGGTCGGAAGGTGATAGAACCAATCAGCAGCATTATCTTGTAAAGTTTCAACAAAAATCTTACGGAGACATCTTCATGTTCAACTCCCAGAACCCCGCATGCAACTACCAAGGCTGCGATGTGTTCATCAGGATGCACTTTACCATCGCCTTTGAATTTAGGGAAGTTCTTACGGTTACCTCTGGGTAACTCATGCAAAGGCTGAGGAAGAGCAAGGGGCCCGACACGATGACCCCAGGGAAATGGTACCGCCATTCTTGGAAAAATGGCTTGAAGAGGAACTGCAACACCAGCAAGAATCAAAGCTCGAAGATTAGGACTGATTGGCTCTGAAGGAATAACACCCGTAGGGATTCTATCTTGGACAGGTGGAGTGCTTGTTGAACGAGTCTTTCTATTTCTTCTTGTTGAAGGGAAAGGAAAACCCTGCTGTTCCAAAAGCTGAAACTGAGAATCTTCAATACCAAGGGCCCTTCTCCCTCGAGTAAAACGTGAGTCACCAGATCAAAAGATGATCAATAAATAAACTGGAATATGAATCCCTAGTGGAGTCGCCAAAAACTGTTGGTCATCAAATAGGACTTCACGAAGAAGAGCAATAGTCAGGGGACAAGAAGTCCCTCCTCTTTAATGGGAGAGGTTCCCTTATTCAGAAACGAACCTATTTACACATATACAAAACATGATTTTCTTGTGGAACTTGGATATTATGAAAGTGTTTTCTATAAGGATCATCAATTACAAAAGGACTGAGGAATGAGAATATGAGAACGAGCAGAAAGGCACCATTCAGAATTATAGATGACAGAGTAATTCCTTATGCATGCGAAGGTACAATGAATTGAAACGAGATCATTGGTATCATATTAGTAAGATGAAATTTGAAAGACACAAAGTTCTATAAATAACATCTGTAAGAATACAAAGCTTCTTAACATAATACAGACAAATGATCTTAACAAGATTAAATGAAAAGCTTAGGGATAAAGGAAATCAGATAGACGAAGAATGAACATCCTTTCTGTATTGATTTCTTTATGATTTATTTACACTTTCAGAAAATAAGCCAAGTTCTTCCTCCTTTGCAAAATGGCGAGAGGAGATGTCATTATATAGTTTACAAACCAGATTACTCTCGTAACTACTTCTTTTAACTAATGATTAGTTAAAGGTTGCCAATCGCAATACCTCAACTAATTATTACAACAAATAAGAGAGAAAGAATAAGAAGAGAAGAGAATAATTAGGAGAAGAAGACAGGTGCTTATGACTAGGAGGGACCCACTGACTTTAAAATTTGTTGTCTGAATCTCTTCAACGCCTTGGCTATGTCTCTGCCATGAGGGACTGACGTGTTGGCTGTAGACTGGGTCCAAAATCCGAGGCACTTATCCATTTCCTTATCAAACTCGACATGAGTATGATAGTCCTTATTTTCTTCTTCAATGGCAGATTGAAGAGAGCAGATCTCCTTCATTTTCTCTTTGGAAATGGAGCTTTCCTTGAACAGATTACCTTTGACAAAAGCTCTGAATTGAGCTTTGATTTCTTGTAGGGAGAGAGGCACACCAAGTCTCATCCGAAAGATGACAATGTTTATCTTTGAAAGCAGATATACAACTAGTGTTTTGAAAGCCTCACCCTTCGCCAACTATTCTTCAATTCTCCCGAAGCCTCCTCCGGGACCTTGATCTTCCACTCCATGCAGTAAACCCGTGACTTTGATGATTATCCTTTGCATCATCAAAACCTTACTCGCCAATAAAATGTTTTCGTATGTTTGTCCCATGAGGCGGAGGTCTACTATGCAACTGCTCCAAAGTTTAAGCTCTTTATCTATGATCCCAATAGTGGAGGAGAGCTTCTGTTGCAAGTTGTTCACTTTTCCATGGAGTTTGAAAGCTTCATCGATGAAGTTCAATCCTGCAACAAGCATATCTTCCACCATGGCCTCCATAGCTCTGCCATAGATGGAATACTTGTGCATATCTTTGATACTCTGTACCTCATCTTGGCTCAAAATCACAGGTGGTGGAAGAGTAGTCAATGGGGTAGGGTCCAAAACTTTGTCCTTGGACAAAAGAGATTTGATGAAACCTGTAAGAATTTGGGCTTGTTCTTCCAACTATTCTATGGTTTGCTGCCCTTTCTCTACCCTCCCAATGACTCTTGTGACTGTCTCCTGGAGATTGTGGATCTCACCTTCAGGGGTAGACTCTCCCATGGGAATTCTTGAGAGTTCCAGGTCAGATGCCTGCAAATCCTACTCTGGTTTATCTACAGTAGGCTTAGCTATTTCCAGGAATTGCTGGCCCTGAGCATCAGACACTATCCTGGAGGTAATTTTGGCTTTTTTGGCACGAGAAGGAGGAGTAGTGCCTAACAAGGCTGCCACAGCATCAAAATTTGGTCCTGAGCTCCGAGAGGAAGACTTTCTCTTCCTACTGTCGACAAGAGGCTGCACCCATGCAAAAGAGGAGGAAGAAGCAGGAGGGGCAAGAGGACCAAGAGACAGAGAACTCATGGCGCCCAAGGTTTGCACTGTTGTTGTCTCGAGTTGAGACATGAGTGGGGCGCTTGAGACAACTGGTGCAGAGGAATCAATAGTACTTGGAAGCTCAGTGCTCTGTACCTCTTTGTCCTTATCCGTTGGAGCTTCAGGGGCGCTTGTAGGAGCTGGCACTTCACTTTCTTCACTTTCACTGAGAACAATGATGTTCTCTGGTCCCAAAGGCAATTCTGCATGCTTTCTCAGGGGATCTTCTTCCACAGGCTCCTTCTTAACTTCTTTGAATTTCTTCTGATATACCTGGGTGGATGAAGAAGGAGTAGAGGCTGCAGGTCCTTGGGCTGACGAGGCAGGAGGGGTTTGCATAGGTGTTTTTGATCTGGGGGTTGATGCTTCCCTCCTGGGTGTTGAAACATCCTTGGAGGAAGAGTCCCCTGAGTGCCTCCTTAGCTCACGGACTTTTCTATCAAACCAGATCTTGGTCCTAACTAAGACTAGAGCCAGGATCTTAGCCAAATCATCTTTCTCCTTTTTGAACCAATCCAAGTCCTCCAAGGGAGTGTGCTTGACCACATTGTCATACTCATATGAGTACAGATCTGAATTGTCATCCTTGAGTCCTTCAGGAACTTGGTACAAGCCGAGTTCTTGGATTAATTGCAGAGAAAACCTGTCGTAATGCCTCCTTCTGGCTTCAAAATCATCAGCACAGTCAGCCCAATAGTCTTCTGTGTCTACCCTATGATGATAGGTTATCTTGATATTCTTGCTCAATAAAATTTTTTAAGTCGAAGCAAGTTCTGGGCTTGAAGAAATGGACAGTAATGGGAGCCAGGGCTCTTTCTATATTCTGTGCGTCCAGGGCTGTTTTGCAGGTGTAGTTTCCCAAAGAGATGGGGAAGTGCAAACCAGTAATTTTCTTGTCTCTGCAGGTTCTATGCAATTTGTCCAATTGCCTACATACTTCTATCAAGGCCATCTTGTCACTGCAGAACATAGGAAGCCTAAGAGGAGTGCTCTCGTAGCCAGCAAGCCTGATATAAGAAAATTTTCTGAATTGAATAAAATAAGCACCGTAGTGCGATATTAGACTCATGGCTTCATCAGAAAATCTTCTAGCAGTGTCACCCTCAAGAAGTCTGACCATGTACATGGTGAAAGCATCATTCACCCTTCGGAAATTGCGATTGCTAGTCTCTAGGGTGAACTGCGGGTAGTAAGCATACACAGGATCATCCTTGTGGGCGTCAATGTAAGAAAAGCCAAACCATTGCCTTGATGCCGCCAGAGTATACATCAGGTACGAAGTCATATAGAATTTCTTTGTTTGTTGTACATTGGACAGCTGCTCGCTAGGTTCATTCACCGATGATTTACGCCCGATTGATATTTTGAGTTCCCTCGCACACCATATTGATGAGCGGGCACATCCAAAAATAGAACTCATTAGTAGAGGGTAAGCCCATAACCCGAGCCAGTAGGATTATGAAATCTGACAATTTTTCATTAAATTCTGCACGGAAAAGAGTCTTGGATAGACGAGATGCCCCCTTCTTAGGGTTTTTAAGCCAAGACTTCGCCACCCGCGCCTTATAGTTATCACTGTCTTGATTGAAAAGGGCCTGTGCTTGATTCTGGGAGATAACTATGGCATTATCCATTTCTGGAATCCTCAGTGTAGTGCCAATGGCGGCAGCGTCAAGTTTGGCAATGAGCTCCCCATGTATGTTTGTTAATTCGCTCGAATCAGGGTTGAAATGAGCCCCGCATGCGAGCACTGTGTCTACACATTGCACCGAGATAGGGAAACCACCAGCGAAAGCTAGACCGCTGTCATGAATCATCTGTGCCATTGGTGTAGGGTTCATGTCTGTCAACCTCGACCAAAAATTGCCAAAGTCAAGGTGGCGAACTTCACTGTCCCCGATATCGGGAACAGCGAACTCTAGTGGTGAGACTTGTTCCTACCCCTGGAATTTGATCTTCATGTTGATAGTAATTCAGAGAGCAGAGCTGCAAGCTAGACTTGGGATGGAATTGCAGAGGGGATGGATACGCACACAGGAATTTAGATTGCAAGGGTTCGAGCAATAGATAGCATGAAAGCAGTGTACAAAACGCATAGGGGGCTACTCATTATATAGCCGTTTAGGAGAGAAAGGCAATAAATGTGTATTAAATACATACCTACCAATTTGAAAAGTAAGATATTCGGGTAGAGCGGGAAAAATTAGCACGAATGGCACTTGGTTCATTTGGGACACGAGGGACGCGAAAGCACGAAGTACGCGGCTCGGCCGATTCGGACGATGTGGGGAAAAGATGCACAAATGCTTTTGGGACATGCGGGACATAAGTACGTGGAGTACGCGACTCGGCCGAATCAGACGAAAATGGAACAACTGGTCCGGGTGAACTTGGGACATTTGGGACAAAAAGTTCCGACGGGCCCGAAAAGAACAGACTTCGGGTAAACCAGCCGATCGGGGAACAAAGGGCCCAATTAAACTTGGGACATGCGGGACAAAAATGTCTGACAGCCCGAAAAACACACAAAATGACCCAAAAACGTAGATTTTCTCAATTTCCTTGGCTTTTCACATTATCAGTACAACAGAAAAGACACTTAAACTCAAAATTTTGAAATTTCTGCTTTTTAAAAGTTGGGGAATTTTGAGTGGACAACATGATTGAAACATTGTGGTTATAATATCCTTCTTCTATGAGATGTGGACACACTCCAAAGCATTTAATAAGTGTTCAAAAACATTATTAAGTGAATTACACCATCCGAACTTGAGGTGATTTCCTATTCATGCAAACATGATGATTTTCTTTGAATACAAGTGTTATCGACAAAATTTGACATACCCTTCCTTTTTTAGAAAATCGTTTTAAACTTCTCTATTTATATTTCACAACATTTTATCTGCATGCATTCATGATAAGTTAGGTGGGGGCCACTTGACAATTTAATGCATTATTTAATCTATATAACATTTAAGTGGTTTCGTGGCATTCATATACTCTGTCGGCAGATTGTTGATTTTGTGAAGGATATATATGATGTCTTGTTTGTTGAGTTGATTACATTTCTTTCAATATGGAGATCAAGCTTCATTTCACAATATCAATCTTTGGTTTTTAGGCTTGGATAATGATATACCTCTTCTTCCCATTCTAGAAATAGGTTTATTCAAGTGACCTTTTGAATATATTGAAATGAGTATTTCTTGTCGAACTCCATTTTGACTGTCACTAATACTATTAATTTTCTTATGACTCGGATTCGATTGTTTGAGTGGGTATTTGTTGATCCTTTATGATGATGTTGGTTATATCACCTTGCATTGCATTTAGCTTAAAAGTTTATTTATATATGATGTGGGTGATTGATTGGAAAGGAGTAAGGTTTCATGATCACCATGTGCATCCGAGCTATTACCTAAGTCTAAGGTCATATTATAAGATCAATCTTAGAGGGTCATGGGCAATGACTATTGGTAATAATGTTTTGATTATGCCCGTAGTAAATGTAATGAATGCATATGTATTTGCATTAACTCCACCTCATCAATGGTTTTGAGCTATACAAAAAAATCAAAGTTTGGGCTTTGTGGTATTCATTGTTTGTATTGCTTTGGTTTTGAAGCTTTGTCGAGTTGTTTGGATCATGGTGTTGTGTGTTTCAGTTCTCCTTTTTTCAACAAAATACTTGGAAATCTTTTCAGGTATGTAGTTATTTGGATAAAACAAGGAATAAGTTACCCAAATTTGGTAGTTTTTCATGCATGCATGCGGAATTTTGGTTTACAAATTCATAAGTCTTTAATAAAAATCAATTCTTTGTTGACATTGGAGTATTTGGCTCACGTTTTCATCTATTATTTTAATACCCACTTTCAAAATACTTAAAATCTCTGTAAATGTTGAAATGGGTAAAATAATATTTGGAAATGTCTTTTCTTTTCTGTTGTGAAGTTGAGATTAGTTAGAATGCAATTTTTTTAAGCTCGTGTTGAGCACAATCGTGTTGTGGAGAACGCAAGTGAAACATTTGACTTTTTAGTTTTGTATGTTTTTAATGAGTTGGCTAAAATCTTGTGGGTCGGTATGAATTATTTTTACAAATCAATCATGCCTTTTATGGGTTGATTGAGTTCCTAAAGATATGAATATTTTGTTTTAATGAGTTATTCAAGTTGCCGTGTTAAAATTGATGATGTGTATAAATGTTTGTTTTGTTATGATGATTTGTATGACTTTTTTTGATAAAAAAATATATGCAAGATTCATCTTTTTAAAGAAAATATGCACAAGGGGTTATATTTTATTGATTTTCTCTAAAGCTAGTGACATCTAGTAATATGCATGAATTTTTGATTCAATAATCTAGTGTGTTTAGTTTATGGTGATATAAATTGTTTCTTAGAAATAAAAATCATTTTATTATGAGAAGATTTTATGGAAGTCATACACTTCGATTTTGAGCTCAAACTCGGGTTGTTCAAAAATTCCAAAATATTGTTTGTTATGAAACATGGAGTAGAGATTGTACTATGAAAAGAAATATGAGATGGTCATGAAGTTTATGTTGAAATATCTTGGTGGAATTTTGCATACAATTTGAAATTTTTAAGCTCAAATTGTTGAAATAATGATCAAAATTACTTTATCAATGGGTCAGTTATTATTGATGGGTAATATCCTTGATCAAATGGTTATCATATGACATCACTTTATCTACCATTTAAATATTATTTGGTTCATTTAGTTCACCACCTTTTGATGGATTATGTGAACTTGGGAAATTGTCTCAATTGAGCTTGCTTACTAATTTTACCATTTATTTTCAGTTATTACAACAATGTCAAGTTGGGATGGATGAGATAACTCAAGGGGATCAAGTTCACATCACTCATAGGGGCATAATAATTTTCGAGGATGTTCTCAATGGAAAATAGGTTCACCTAGGGGTGGTCGAAGGGAACATAGTATGCTTTGGAGTAGAAGGCATTTCATTAGGAGTGGTCCTACTCAAGTTTCAGTCCACTTTGATGCTAATGAGCCTTGTCTCCATGAGGTGTTACAAGTGATTGAATCATATCCCCACACTCAACCTTCTCGCAGCATTCATAATACCCAGTTTAAGATAACATTGATCACACACACATTGAACATAACCCCTCCTCTTCTAATCATTTGGTCCACTCTGCCCCTTCTCATTTTCCCTTGCACAATGTATAGCCATATGTTAACTCACCTTTTTTTCTTAGACAAAGCCAACTATCTCACTCTCATAACTCCCATCCTTTTCCTAAGCGTTCTAAGTCCTCTTCTGCTATTCCTAGGGTGATTAGAGCACTTTGAAGAGAGTAAAACTAGAGGTAGAGGAGGAATTAGGAGCCATTACTCACACCACTCTTCATGTTGGTCCTTATGAATATGTGGATTTTATTAAATGAAGTAGGGGCACAAATGTTAGACCTTACTGGGGATGATTTGTACTTCTATAATGATATGATATTCGATTTATTATTTGGACATGGACTTCAGCATATATTTTTCATTGATTGACATTTTTTCATGGATTTTGATTATATACTTGATGATATTTGACAGCTTGATCTTTATGAATTTGATTATATACTTGAGTATTGGTTGAATTCAATAGATATGTTATCTTATGGATTTTAATTTGATAATCATTTGGCTATGATAGAGTATTTTTATGGTTTAATGAATCGAATGCTAATGGTTATGTTGTATATTTTATTTAGTGTGTTTAATGTTAAGTGGGCCCCTTCCCTTTCTTGTCTCATTCCTCGTGTTTTAAATTCATCTTTTATTTTAAAAATATAGTTACCTGAGTCCTCCTCATTTGATATTAAAAAATAAAATAGTTTCACTTTGATATGAAGTGTAATATTTATAATAAATTTAATTAAAATATGAAGACAAATTAGTTGTAACTGATTTTTCAAAAAGGGGGTTATATAAGGACTTGGAGGACACATTTTTCAACAGAGATCAAGTGTTATGATGACATTGTTTTGAGGTTTGAGTATGAAGTTCTGATACAACATATTTTGATATGTAATATCCTTATTAGGTCATGAAATTCATTTCTACTTCAATCTTGAGACACTTGCAGATTGATAGCCATGTTGGCTTTTTGATTTGATCATGACTCTTGTTAGAAATTGTCTTGACAGTCATTGTACTTCTTACAAATATGTTTCTCTTTAATATATCTATCTTTATTTGGACTCAAAATTGTGTAAATGTGTCATATCTTGTGAATATTATATTCATGTATATACTTTGTGTGATTTGTTATTTTCATTTTTCTCCAAGATAAATTACATTACATGACCAATGATTACACTATGAGATCATAAATAAATCATCACTTATTTTCACCTTTTCAAGAGGTTGTCTCGTTAATAGACTCCACTCTTTGTCAGATAAAGGTTAGATAACATTATTTGGTAAAGAATTCAGTCCCATTAATAAGTGATTTATTATACCTTTTGATAAGAGAATATCATATTATTCAAATTATCACAATTCCCTATATGGTTTTGTTGTGTGTTTTTTATTGTGTGTTTTCTTGTTTCTTTGTTTTTGTCTTGTATATTCCTTTACTTTTTAGAAGATAAAAATTACCCTAGAATCTTAGGTTTTTTTATTATTAACCTATACTCAAACTACCCTCGTATAAATTATCCTTAAGTTTCTTCATGATTAAACTGGTCTGATTCCAACTTGACCTTTTGTGTTAGGTGAAAGGGTTGATTAGTTGTCAAGTATACTTATTATTAACAATAACAAAGTCAAATTTAGGATATGAAGATCACCACCTTACTCCTCTTGACTTTAAGATTCACCTTCATGACAAAGATGTCTTTTTTTAATGGAATCAACCTCAAGATTCCCAAACATCTTCTTGTTCATCTTACTCATTAGAAAAGGTCTTCTTTTTTAGATACAATAATTACTCTCATTCTCAATTGAAGGTGTGTATTTTGAAACCTTGATTATGTCTAGACACCATGATGTCCTGCGACTATCTCAATCACATGCAGGTGCTCTTTCATCAACATAGGTGACTTAACATCCTTGTTTCTTTACCAATGTTCTGACACTTACTATTTTTAGTAAACCTCAATGTAGGAAGTATATTTTTAGTCACAAGGTTCTCAATTTGACACTTTTGAGTTTTCCTAATGTGCAAGGAGCAATGGAAACTCAGAGAATGCACTGTTTATGGTATTTACAATTTATAGATTGTGAAGCTTAGGAAGGCTTACTATTTTTAGAAGTGGGTATTTATGATGTTGGAATGGATTGTTAAAGCATATAATTGTGTCCCACTTAGTGGCCAAAAATTATTTTCAAATCTGACAAGTAAATAAATCTTAAATAATACTATAAAAATTAGGTAAATTATGAGCACCTTGCACCTTAGTATATTTAAGCTCTTAAAAATACATTTTAGGTCATGTTTTGGTTGTGGGAACTATTTTTTTAAATTACAAAAGTGCAAAAAAAGTGGGACACGGTTATATGCTTTGACCACTGGAATGAGAATGGTCTCGAAATTTTTGTTATTTCACAAGGAGGATTTGCTCCAATTTTCAGACGATTTTAATTTCCAGAACTCTGTAGATATGAAAAATGAGTTTTTATAATGGGAAAATTTGTCTTGTCATTAAAAATAATGTATACCATCATTGGATGCAAGTTTGGAATCATTTGAAAGGTGGTTTTTCAGAAGGAGTTTTTAAAATCTCATGGGGATCGGATAAGGGGTTTGGGAGATATGAGCAACTTTCCATTTTTAGTATATGAGGTCTCTAGTATATTTCCAACAACATAACAGCAAGGAGAGTGAGATTGGGAGGGAAAATGGATATTTGAAACTTTAAATTTGTTATGAATATGAAGCTTTTTATCTCACTTACACACCTTAACTCAAGTTTGACTCAAACAGGCTTAACCAGGGTTGGATGAGGGTTGATGTGGAGTTGCACCCTAAAAATAGGGAAAAGGGGAAAAGGGGGCAAGAGGGGCTCCCAAATGTGTTTTGCATCAGATCATGACAAGTGTCCACTTGTGGTTTCTTGAGAACGATATGCGGGGATCTAGAAAATAGCTCTCGGGGATTAACAAAGGTTTTCCATGTGTATGAGAGCTAGATGAGAGAGAGGTAAGAGCACTTTATTGTCCCTTTGCACCTTGGGACAAGTGCAAGGGGACACACAACCTTGAAAAATGTGTCATGGATCATATTTTCATGAGGAGGGGGACTGATTTCAAGTTTGCACTCCTAGCACTCCAAACACTTCAAGTTGATGTTTTTAAGTGACAAAAACTTGAAAATGAAATGGGTATTTCACTTTTATTTCCCTCATGTTGGGACATGTGACCTTAAAAAATGCACCAGGGGCTCCATAACATGAGGAAGGGGCATATTCTGCATTGTGCTCACCTAACCACTCAAGTCACAAGTTTTAAGCGATGAAAACATAGCATACATATGGGAAGACACTTTGGTGTCTCTCATGTCTCTTTTTACCTTGGTAAAAGTGCAAGGGGACACACAACCTTGAAAAGTGTACTCAATCCTTTAAGTGATGTTGATGTCATCATCCCAACATGAAATTAGAACATGTATCTTTTCTTTTCTACCCCGAGAGTGAAATTTAAAGTTCAGAGGTGAAATCTTATATTATTTTTACCTCAAATAATTTAAGATTTCATTCCCACCACTTTTAGGACTCGATTCAGCTTGCAATTTGATTTATGGCACCATTCACCCTTTTAGCACAAAGGAGCAGCGGTAGTGACTTGAGATATCATGAAATATCTTGAAGACTTAGACAAAAATTGATGTGTCCATCATGTGGAGGATTTCAATATATTTCCATTTACTATTTTTTTATCTCCCAAATCCTCTCAAAACTCCCAGAATCTTCAGAACAAGGTGTCTTTCTTCGTTAAAGCCTTCATTTCATGTGCCCAAAATGACCCAATTTTTCTTAAATTTTTCTCGACATCACTTGCCTCCACATATTTTCCCTCAAATTTCTTGGGTCACTTCATTTATCTCCTATAAAAATATCATATGGCTTGAGTCTTCCTTTTCAACTTCCTGGAGGATGTCCACATGTTGCAATATGGCTAAAAATAGCCAATTTAGTGCTTCAAGAGCATTATTCCACCTCAAAGCTTAGTCTTATCATGAAATAAATGTGGATCCATTTCCCTACACATGAAACACACTTTAAAACAATGTTATTACGTTCCTCTTAGCCAAACTGTGGATGGCACAAACCTAGAGGGGCTGCGTGAACTGATGGGTTGGCTAGAGGAAAGGTTCATAATGACCAGGAGAGGGGTTTTCAAATGGTGGGATTAGTTGTCATGGTCAAAATTTCCAATTTTTCATGCTATAAATTTTGCATGACAACAACTATAACACTATCATGTCCTAGAAATAAAATGCAAAGACCGATCCATCAATAATATGAATGTATAAAAGTTTGGTAAAGTGGGTTGAAGGGACAATGTCCAAATAAAGCCAAGCTATATTCAAACAAGTAGGTGGGGGAAATATTCCTCCATCTCATGGGTCCTTAATCTTTTAGGGGCCAAATTTATTTTGATTTTGGAGGTGTGACATGAACTTTATCATGGAAGTAAGTAAATTTTAACTAATGTATTATCAACATTCACTAGTAAGATTAATAGTACATAACATGAAAAACACTCAAACACTCTTAATTCAATGAAGCTGCGGTAAGAAAAAATTATACTAGTTGTGCAATGGTTTAAAATGGTTTTATTTAACCTATAAACCTTGTCATCAAGCAAAATTGAGTAGGTTTGTAATAAAATAGAGAAAGCAAGGTGTAATTTGTTAGTGAAAACTACCACATATTACAAGATGGTTGTGTGTTTTATGTAGTGGTTCCAAGATTATCATGGCGGTGGTTCCAATATTATCATTGCGATGGTTCCCTATCATAAGTTGTGTTTTTTCCAGGTTGAAATGAACAAGGAGAGTAACATCTCTCTTCCACTCGATCTGTAAACTACCTCTTTTAAACAATTAGTATATCTTGAATAGTGATAACTTAATCAAAATTAACTAAGCTCCTTTTAACGATTATAATGTGCATGAAACAATCACAATTGTCTTTGTAAATTGAGAAATAGAATGCAAAGGAGACACAAGAATTTATTGTGGAGAAACCCAAGGTGCGAAAAACTCTAGTGGGTAAGCAAATTGCTTCCCTCTCACTATGTAATTTTCCAAAAATACAAAGTACTTCCAACAATTGGCCTTTAAGAAGGATTCACACTCCTAATTGGATTTTATTTCTTGTAAGTAGGAAAACCACCAACAAAATCTATGGAAATTCTTTCCCATGGCTAGGAGGAGCTGAAACGATATATATATCCCCAAATTTTTATTATCGGGCTTGTTTTTACTACACAAAACACAACCCCTGATGAATTTAGCAACTTCTGCTTGTATGTTTGGCCAATAAACATACCTTTGTAAGTGCACTATAGTCTTTGTCACACCAAAGTGACCAGCTACCTTGGAAGTGTGTGCTTCCCTCATCAACTGAACTCTTTCCCCTTAGGCACACAAAGTTTCTCGTTCTTGTAGAGAAAATCATCCTGGAAGTAGTATTCTCCTCTAGGTTCAAATCCCTCGCTTGGAGGTTTTTGCTGAAAAATCTCTGTAAAATCCGGATCTTGCTCATAACCTTCCTAATATGCTTCACACAAAAAAGGCTCAATAAGAGTTAATGTGCCCATAGCTGAAAGCAAAGGAGGCTTAGATAACATATCATTCATCTAAATTTTTATTCATACCTTTCTTATATTTTATAATCAAATGGAATTTTTGCAAAAAAAAACCATCCACTTATAGTGTCCAAATATTTAAGAGGTTGGTGATGCATGTATGATAGTTTATTTACACATCAGATAATTTTTTCATTTCTTGATTGCTTGCACAAGAGCATACAATTCCTTATCATATGTACAATAATTCAGAACTACATCATGAAACAATTTAGAATGATAACATTTGAGCCTAGCTCCTTGAAGTAGGACAACCCCATAGCATAGTCACCGGGCATTGGTTTCCACTTCAAAATTCATTTGTAAATTAGGTAATGTCGATGAGGCGAGAATATGTCGATTAATGTATAATATATGATCTCATTTTTATTAAGTTGATTACATTTTGTAACTTTTAGTTGATCTGATATAAGTTAGGATGTAATTGTCTGTCTTTTGATTGATTGTGATTCTAATGTTAAAAGCTCTAAAATTCCTGATGAAGTGTGTGTTTGAAATTTAGTTTTGTAATAAAGCAGGTCTAATCAGTCAAGGAAATGAAGCGGTAGCATTCAATATGTTTTTGATAGCATCTGTTCCTACACAGCTTAGTTCCGAAACTTCCAAGCTAGTTCTAGAACTCCATCACACAATCATCATTTAGTTAGAACTTTCGGACTTAGTTCTAGAACTCCAGTATTTAGTTCTAGAATTTTCAGGACTTAGTTCCGAACTCCTGGGTATAGCTCCGGAACTCTCATGGTGTTGATCCTTAACGATTTCCTATGGTTCTAGAACTTCTCTGAAGTTCCAGGAACCGATGGGAGTTATCTATTCTAACCACATCCGAGAGATTTTACATCTACGACCCTTTCAATCAGGAAAGGATGAGAAGATTTCTGAACGCAGATCCAGGATAGTTATCTTACAACTATCTAATCAGCCACAATCTAACTCAACATCTATTTTGGGCATGATTCGATTTCATCAGAATCATTGAGGTAGATGTGATTGTAAAATGTATATAAAAGCAGACCTGTAGTAGATAGATAATATATAGAATATGATATGAGATAGAAATAGAACAAAGAAGAGAAATATAGACTAAGTACTCAAATCCAGTACATTTTGTAATACCGAATGTTTTATCAATAAAATAGCCATTCTTATTTGAGAGAATTTTGAGTTGTTAAATCCTTATTCGAGGAGGAGCAAGGGCCCACTCCCCCAAGGACTAGGATATTCGTTTATTTGGTATTTATATTTCTTCAGCAAATAGTTTAGATTTGTTAATTTTGTATTGTTTTAATTTTTTCGATTAAATTACATTGTATACTTTTCCCATAGGTGTTTAGATAGATTCTTATATTTCTTGTAATTGTTTTCAAGCATTCTAAATTGAGTGTGTTTAATTCCAAAAGCAAGTGTGTTTACTTTCATAAGCAAGTGTGTTTATTTCCAACAACAAGTGTGTTTCCATTACTCGCACGCAGGTGTTTCCTTTCAAAGAAAGCTTTCAGTGTGTTTACTTTCAAAGCAAGTTTTCATAGTATGATTTAAATAAGGTTTTACCAAGAATTCCTTAATACATTGAAGAGATCCCCGAGAAAATACAAAAAAATAACTAGAGTCAACTACTAGATCGATAAGATTACTCTTGTTACATATAGCTTTAGACAGGACCCACAGGTTTGATATGACATCAACAAGAAGTTGATTAAATAAAGGGAATAACAACACCCATTAATTTCAAAACTATATCATGGCTAATCTTGTATTTAAATGACTCAAAATCATTTTTTTTTCTTACCCCTATCAAAATCCTTACCCTCTGTTGTCACTAAATGTAGCGGTTTTATTATGGATGAGAAGTTCTTGATGAACTTTCTCAAATATTGAACTGCACCAACAAAACTCCTGGTCTCAGTCAAACTTGATGGTGTAGGCCAATTTAGAATGGCCTCTATCTTAGCTGGATCAATCCTCAACTCTCCATCTCCAACCACATGTCCCAAAAATACAAGTGATTATTGAGAAAACTCACACTTCTTCTCATTCAACACTAGTTGGTTCTCCTTAATAACTTGAAAAACTTGATGCAAATGGTCAATATGCTCTTCAAAAGTTATGCTAAAAACCAGAATGTCATCCAAGTACACCATAACAACAAAATCAATAAATGGCCTTATTACCTCATTCATTAACCTCATGGAGGTAGTTGGTGCATTATATATCCCAAATAGTAATACCAACCATTCATATAACCCTTGCCTGGTCTTGAATGTTGTTTTATAGATGTCCTCTTCCTTGATCCACACTTGGTGATATCCATATTTCAAATCAAGCTTAGTAAAATATTTAGCATGTTGTAACTAATCCAACAAATCATCAATGTGAGGAAGAGGGTACCTATTATTTATGGTTATTTTATTTAAATCTCTATAATCAACACACATTCTCCATGAACCATATTTATTAGGTACTAAAACAATAGGAGAACCACATGGAGAAGTGCTAGGACAAATTATACCTTGTTTAATCAAAGACTACAACTATTGTTTTACCTCATTGCATCTTTCAAAGACTACCTATATAATCCCAAGTTTGGAAGCGGACTATCGGGTAGTAAGTGTATCTCATGCTCAATTGGTCTAACCAAGGGCAGACCCATAGGCCTTTGGAAAACCTCCCTAAACTGCTAAACCAACTATTTTATCTATGTGTCTTCTCCTTGTTAGAAAATATGCTACAAGTGGTTTTAGATGCAATAACCTCATCTTCTGGCATATCTCTCAAAATAAGTAATGCAAAATTACCACTTGGCATTAATAATCTTTTGAGATTTGGTGGCACTTACCAAAGAGATCTTTGAGTCTCTGAAAAGGCTAAAATGATGTAGCTCTTACCATCCTTCACCAAATGGCAATGGTTGGCTCTTCTATTGAAGATAGCATCCCTGATATACAAATATGGGCTACCAAACACTACACCACACACATCAAGGGGAACAACATCTATAGTAACTTCATTAATAAATGTCTTATCAATGCCAAAAGTGATTTTACATTATTTGGTAACCTTGATGTCTACACATTTCTTTATAACCCCAAAAAATTTGGACTTGGGTGATTGTAAGTTTCCAACTTTAGCATGCCCACTATCTCTTTACTAATAAAATTACCTTGAGAACATGTATCAAAAAAAAATCATCCACCTTAGTTTTCTTCACTTGAATTTTTATATGAAAAATCTCGGTTAGTTAATTTTCCTAAATAACATTGTTACTACCCAAACATACCCCTCTACAAACGAGGTAAAACACGGTATCATCCACCTCTTCACTGCAAAATACTTCCTCTCCTTGGAGGTCAGCCATGGCCTTCTTCTTATTTTTATTATTCTTGAAGGGATGTAATTTTGGGTGGAGATTCCAACATTTTTCCGCAAAATGAGTGTCAACATCACAATTCCAGCAATAAACTTTAGTATCCTTATTAGAAATTGAAGTAACATTTTTATTACCTTTCCCTTTTCATTTATCATTTTTTTGTTGTCGTCTTGTTTGCTTGAAGCATGTTGAGAGGTAGATATACTTTTCTTCTTATCTCTCTCAATATTGGGCTTGAGAACAATCCTTGTCTACATCCACTTGCTTGGCCAAGAGAACTGGTCTCCTAAAGTGACTATGGAGTCCACCAATGTACTTCATTAGAAGGTCTGACAGTCTAGATATTTTCCCATCTAGATAAATTTCTTGTGGAACTCACTAGTGTACTCTTGCATGTTCTAACCTTGTTTCTGCCTAAGATATTGTCAACATATGGACCTCTCTTCCTCATAAAAAAAGCATAGAACTGATTTTTGATTAGCCTTTTAAATTCATCCCACTTAGTAATAGGAGGAAGCTTCTTAACAACCAATGATTAAACATAACTTTCAAACCAAGTTAAAGCATGATTGGTCAATTTTAAGCTTGTAAGGGAAATATCTTGACTCTCATGATTTTATGCAAACTGAAATATACCTCAAGATAACCTAGCCAATGTTGTAGCTTCTCAGCATTCACATTTTCATCATAAGGTTGAATCTTTATATTTGCCTCTTCTTTTAATGGAGGAGGTATATGGATGGCATGGGGATACTCTTCTTCATTATCACGAGTATATTCTTCATGGGATCATAGTGCCTCATTCGAACACAAAGTTTATCCATGAAAAACCCCATGATGGACTCCAATTTCCCTATGGATAAGGAGTTATTTCCACATCCTTGGACATACTTTCAACATTCACCTCGACTTGTATAAATGCTCTTCTCCAATCTCATATGCATCTTCTCTATGAGTCATGTCTCAAGATTCCTTGCTTCCACTTCCTGGTGGAAATCTCTACTTCAAAAGGAATAAGGATACCTTCACCACTTTCTTTTCCCTTTTGGGTAAGGGGCATCTAATTGCAACTATCAACACAAGTTAACCACACAAAAACAATTGATCTAATCTTCTCTGATACTAATATGATCTGTAAATTGCCTCTTTTTAACAATTAATAGATCATGTTTAGTGATAATTGAATGGAAATTTACTAAGTTCCTTTTAACCAATATAATGTGCATGAAACATTCACAACTATACTAAAAATTGAGAAATATAATGCAACGGAGACATAAGAATTTATCTCCCAAGGTGGGAAAAACTCCAGTGGGTAAGAAAATTGCTTCCTTCTCACTATGTAATTCTCCAAAAAAAAAAAGTACTGCCAACAATTGGCCTTCAAGAAGGATTCACACTCCTAATTGTATTTTCTTGCTCACAACTTCTCAATAATGAAAAACTCGCTCTCAATGAACAAAAAAGAAAGAACTCCAAATCTTCCTCTTTGCTCACACTTGAATTCACTCAAAATCACTTGCTAGAATGAAGAATCAAACTTGTATTTATAGTTACTCTGCCCAAGGATAGATGGAAAGATGAACCAAACCATTTGGAAGCCCAAACATTTTTAACTATTGATTTTCCCAAATTATGGCGTCATAGGGGATATAACCTTTGGTGAAGATAGACTAGCGGTTGCAAGCAACCACCGATCCCTATTCTTGGTGGTTGTGTAATGGTTTCACAACCACCTATCCCTTTTACTGGTGGTTACATAACCGTCGTAGCAATTGAGCAACCTTCGCCTAGAAAACTTTCCAAACAAAACAATGATGGTCTATATATTTCATTCGAAGGTGTCTGGATCACCCTCATCCTAACTAGACCATCTCTGAAGAAAGAATATGCTAAGAATCTATACTACAAGTATCAAATATGGAGAATACATAGAATTAGGTATTTTCATATCCATTTTTGGATCACAATCCCTTTAGCTTTTGGGATTCTTATTTCAAGAGTTGTATATGTTACAAATTTACCCTTAGGGGTCATTGTTAAATCATTCAATTACCATTCATTCAATTTTTCCAAAAGCGGGGTTTTTGATTAAGTGTTATCTAGGAGTTGGATATAATAGGAATGGTTATATCTAAGCAAGTTACATAATAATTTCAAGAGTCAAAATATTGGTGATGGGAATTCTTAAGGGAATTGAAAAGGTAGTAATCTTAAATTTTCAAAAGGATATAGTGGCAAGAGGCAAGGCCTCAATCTTATGGATCTTTCATGAATTAGGTTTCTTAAAGATAAACATATCATGTGTTTATCTATTTTGTATATACATTCTAATAGTTCTAAATTGTTTGTTCATTCATATAGCTATTTAATTTAATTTACAACTCTTCAATATCTCATTATTATAGTAACTTACTATTTTGTAAGCACGTTTAGGAGAGAGCAATAAGTCTTAACAACTAATCTTGTTGGAATTTGAGAATAATATGCTTGTTAAATAGCTAGCTATATAAACTCTTATCTAATTATGAATCGGTATATGATTTCTTAGTATTTCCGACAATGACGTTGAACAAAGATCCCTTATATGATTTTCTACCCTCATATCTATAATAATAGCATTTTTAAATTTGGTTCAAATAATCTTGCCTTTTTTAAATCTTCTCATATGCTTTAGAGATGTATATCTTTCAAATTATACTTGAGGAAAGCTTGGCCTTGGACTTCAAAACTTGGGAAAAGTTCATGAGTGTTTGTAACGCATCTCAAATGTGATACGTCACATCAATCAATGTATTTTTAAAAACCTTATCAATATATTTAAATACATAGGTCTCCATATGTATGGGTATCATATTAAAAATGTTGTAGGGAGGCATATAATTCATCTTGTTGCCTATGAATCCTCTACACTCTAAATTTCAATTTGAGTTTACATGACCATGTATGGACCTTATTTGCACTGAAAAATCATATTATGCAATTTTAATATGCATGAAAAGAGGGTAACTCAAAGAACCCCTTTCTCGACCACTCATTTAAGATGGGTATGGTCAAGGTATCCATAAGGGTTAACTTCATCCTCTTGTTCCTCCAAAATAGTCCTTTTTAAATTAAAGGTTCCTATATGTAAATCAATTTTCTTCCTCCTCAAGTCCTTTCTCTCCCTTATGACATTCGGGGTAAATTCTCTAAATAATCTCCTTTGTGCATTCTTCACTATATGGTTTATTAGACAAGCGCCATTTGACATGATTGTAATGTTCACTACCAATATTGACAAAGTTATTACTTATTTATTATACCTTTTGCATTGTTTTATGGGAATACAATCCTACAATTATATTGTATTCTTATAGCAAAATGTAATTGTAAAATAGAGCCACTTGCACCATTGAAATGGATATTTACATTAGCGGTCAATTAATAGTTCTCTATGATGATTTGATATATAATATTCGTGTGTGTGTGTTTGGGGTACAAAACACAAGACTTTCCATAAACCAAAATTAAAATGGGAGTAATCCGTAAATACATTATAAAAAATTTACTAATCTAAACATAACATGAACCCCAATACATTATGGAATAAACCACAAGTCTAAGGATAAAATAGGCCATAATATACTCCAAAAAGTATGTTGTGTTTAGGAGAGAAATATTTATTTTCCTATGTGTTGAATATCAAGATTTATATTCATCAAGTCAATTTAATATAATATATTTAACAAAGGCAGCCCCTTAATATTGGATATGCACTTTCCTTTGTCCTCTCTACTAAATTTATTTTCATTTTGTGAACTTCAAATGATAATTATGTTTATGGCTCCTACAAATCCTTCCATCTTGCAAAAAAATTGGGTTTACATTTCGATAAGATGTCAATAGTTTCATTACTATAACATTGGTGAAAACACCTTATTTTACATTTGAAATACATGTAGGAAAAAAATATTCTTTATTGATTAGTAAATAAAATACTCACGAGAATATATTGGTCACCCACAAAGTTAAGGCATCTTTACATTTTTCCTTGAAAATCATTTTGTGGAGTTGGCTAAGCTAGATGGAATCTCATAAAAATTATTTCATGTATTTTTTTTATTGTTTTACTTTCTATATAATATAGAATAGCAACAAATAAACATTTAGTGGACCTAGGACCATGACACATTATCAATTTGCTTCCTCCTTAGTAAAATTCTTTCAGACCAAGCAAGAATCTGCTCGGGAGAAACTAATCCAATTCTACTAAACTAACATATTTACCGGGGGAACCAGTGAATACCTCTGCTACAAAAAAAGGTTGTGACAAAAACCTTTCAATTTTTCGTGCTTAGTATTTTCTCTCCTTATGACTTTCAAAGTAAATTTTGTAAATAATCCCTTTTGTGCATCCTTCATTATATGGCTTATTAGACAAACACCACTTGACATGATTACGCAATGGTCACTACCAAGATTGACTAAGTTATTACTAAGTTATTATACCTTTTTTATTTTCCAAGAGAATACAAACATACAAATAAATTGTACTCTTATAACAAAATTTGATTCTAAAATAGAGCAACTTGTACCACTAAGATGGATATTTGCATTAGTGGTCGATTGACAGATTCTCTATGATGATTTGATATATAATATTTGTGTGTGTAGGGTACAAAACACAATACTTTCCATCAACTAAAACTCAAATGGGGAGTAATCGCTAAATACATTATAACAAATTTACTAATCTAAACATAACATGAACCCCAATACATTATGACATAAACCACAAGTCCAAGGATAAAATAGACCATAATATACTCCAAACACTATGTGGTGTTTAGGAGAGAAATATTTAATTTCCTCTCTTTTGAATATCAAGAATTATATTCTTGATTCAATTTAATATACTAGATTTATTAAAGGTAATCCCTTAATATTGTATATGCACTTTCCTTTGTCCTCTCTACTAAATTTAATTTCATTTTGTGAGCTTCAAATGAGATTTATGTTTGTGGCTCCTACAAATCCTTCAATCTTGCAAAAATTTAGGGTTTACATTTTAATAAAATAGTCAATAGTTTCATTAAATAACATGATAGTACAAACATTTGATTGTGCATGTGAAACACTTGTAGGAAAACATTATTCTTTAAATTGATTAGTAAATAAAATGCACATAGAATTTATATTTGGCCACCCACAAAGTTAAGGCATCTTTACATTTTTCCTTGAAAACTATTTTGTGGAGTTGGCTAAGATAGATGGAATCTCATAAAAAATATTTCATGTTTATTTTTTATGGTTTTGCTTTCTATATAATATAGACCAACAACAAATAAACATTTAATGTACTGCGACCATGACATATTACAATAGATTAATATGGTGCGAACCCTTAACAACTATCTTATAGTTAATGTATCATAATTTTCTAACCATCCATCTCTCATTGAACCTAACAACTTATTATTACTAAGATCATTGTTATTAGTGGCATATTAAATGTGTCATCAAATATTAGCGAACAAACTTATTGGTACAAGGCCTTCTATAGGGATGCCAAGGTTCAAAACTCTTGGACAAGGCCTTAGGATGTAATATTATAATAAAAGTAGAGTACAATTTTACAATCAAGTACAAGATTTTGGACCATTGTCACGTATTAAGAAATAGTTTTATTTATAATAGTTAGCAACAACATTATTGGCTTCATATGGTAAAGAATGGCCACTCTCGACTTAAAATAATCTTAAGTTGCTTTATTAAAGTGAGGATAATTTTGCTTGAGAAGTTGAGGTAAAATAATTTTAGAAAATGTGTAATCTTGCCAACTTCCATTTATAACTTCAAAGTGAATATTAGGATAGGTATGTATTTAGAAATGTCACTCCAACTATAAGGAGGATAGAGTATTTATTTGCATTTAATGTTTTTTTGGTAGTTTGTATTAGAAGATAAGAAATATCAAAAACCCTCCTGGTTTCTATAAATAAAATGTCATTACAAGTGTTTTGTAATGGAAGGAATAATAAGAGCACCGAATTATTGTCAAAATTATAAAAAGATTTCTTTTTTCTATATGTTGATTTTTTGTTGTGTTTCTCATTTAATTTATAATTCGTTTTGTATTTTGAGATCACACGCCTTCATAAGGTTCTCAACCTCCTCCACCGTTAGAATTAGTATCAAAATGCACAATTTGGAGTCATCATGGAAACAACGAGTAGTAGCAGTCTCTCTCGAAGTCCGGATTCCAATTTTCACTAGAAAAAATTATGATTTTTGGGTCATCAAGATGAAGACATTGTTTTGTTCTCAAGATATTTGGGATTTAGTTGAATTTGGGTTTCCAAAGCCTCAAGATCATGTGTGTCTTATCATGCCTTACCACAAGATGAGAAATATTTGTTGAAAGAAAACCAAAAAAAGATGCAAAGGCCCTTTTTATGGTCCATCAAGCAATAGATGAGTCTATTATACCCAAAGTTTCAACAAAGAACCACATCTAAACAAGCTTGAAAAATCTTAGAGATCGCATATTAAAGATCTAGTAAGGAAAAATTTCTAAGTTGAAAATTCTTAGAAAAAGATTTGAAAATTGAGTATGAAATATCTAAATCTGAGATCAATTCTTCACCCAAGTCATGGGTCTCGTAAATCAAGTCAAGTCTCATGGTGAAACTTCAACAATCAAAATGTTGTATTAAATGTGCTTAAGAGCCTTCCAAGCATGTTTGATGTTATTGTTGTAGCCATTGAGAGAGTCAAAAGGTCTCACCTAGATCTCTCTCAATGAGTTAATGGGTTCATTGTTGTCACATGAGGCAATGATTAAAAGATCTAGGAATTCATCCCTATAACACATTTTTAAAATATAAGTTTCATTGGGAAGATTCAAATCAAGAGGAATATGCATAAATGATTAGAGAGGAGGCAAAAGGAGCGTTATTCCATAAAGTGGTGGATGAACAAGCCAAAATTCTTGATTTTCCAGAGACTAGTGGGTGTAGTAGCATTGAACAATCAAAATCAATATCATAGGTATGATAAATATAACATTCAAGTGTCACTATTGCAAAGAAGTTGGTCGATATGAAAATGAGTGCAAAAAGAAATGCTTTATCACATGCAATGTCACTCAAGAAAGTCCCAGTGATGTCTAGCTTTTAGATAGTGTGTGCATGATCATATAATAGGAAATAGAAAAATGTTTGCAATTTTAGAAGATTTGATGAAATCAGAAGTCAAATCGGGAAATAATAATAGTGTCCAGTAATGGGCGAGGGTACGATTAACATTTTTTCAAAACATGGTAAAAGAAGTCCATCCCAAATGTTTATTTTGTTCCTAGTTTGAAGCATAATTTAATGACTATCGGCCAACTTATACAAAAGGGGTATAACATCTATTTTCATAAAATCCATGTGTAATTCTTTATTGAAGTCCTCGTGAAAAGTTATTTGTTAAGGTTGAAATGACCTAAAATTGCATGATCCCAATGTAAATTAAGAGTGAAATGGCTCTTCAAGTAATCACTCCAATGATTACTTTAGAAATGGGCCACAAGATTTTCATAAACCCCTTGTTATGCCCCAAATCTCGTGGCAAGGAGTACTCAAGTTCAAAATTTTCAAAAACAATCCTTGTCAAAATTCACCCGGAGTACTCATGCTCAACCTTCATCCAAATTTTCATATGCCCAAAATATCACCACGACAAGAACTTCTAGAATCAAAAATGCTACTAAAAACGTGCCAAAGATGACAAAAGAATATTAAATAACCCCAAAAAAATTCCCTAGTGTCAACCCCATCACTTTGCGAGCATTTTACAAGATATTTTTTTAGAGACATTTTCTAGTGTACTCAAAAATCATCCTCAAGCAAGATCTCGCCTCAAAGGGAACTCGGAGGCATTTATGGGCACATGGACAACAAAATGTCTCCTTGGAGACAACTAAAAGACAAGTTCAAACTGACCTCCTATAAGATGTCGCCCAGAGACATCTCATCCATAACTCCAAATCAAAATTCAACAAAATATCTATGTAGAGATAGCTCAAAAGAAACTTTTCAAGGACTAGCTCAAGTGACATCTCAAGGGTCAAAAAATAAAAATAAAAACAAAAAACAAAAAAACTTACTCTTTAATAATCGTTGAAGTGACATCTCTAGAGGAAAAAGACGAGAAATGATTTCAAATGGCATTGTTTTTCCAAAATTGCTACTACGATATTTTCATATGAAGAATTTATTGGGGAAAATGGGAAATTTGGGGAAAAATAGATTTCTATGGAGAAAAATGTCAAAATCTAGTTGCAACAAAGAACTCAAAATGTGAATTTTAAAACGGAATAATAATTTTTTTCAAGTTGTAGTGACAAATTATTAGTCAAAATGTAAATTTTCGGGGCAAATGGAGATTTATCTAAAGAAAATTGTTAAATACTTGTTGAAGCAAGAACTACAAATGTGTTTAAGGCCTCATTCAAAGACCAATATTGGATTTGGAACCTAAGATTTTGTTGTTTAAGCTTAGCAGATCTAAACATATTACATAAGAAGAATATAGTGAATGGATTGCCATCCATAGAAGAATCGGCCGACCTTGTGAAGGTTGTTTTCTCACAAAAGAACGCAGGGAGTCTTTTCTAGTAGGCAAGTAATACAAAGTTAGAGAGTCTCCATTAGAGCTAATTCATTCATATTTATGTGGTTACATGCAAACCCACTCCATAGGCGAAGCTTGTACTTTTCGACTTTCATTGACCATTTTAGCAAAGAAAAAATGGATTTATTTTTTGAAGCATGGGTCAAAAGTATTTAATGTTTTTCGAGAGAACTCAAGCCCATGGTATGTAAACATAGTGGTCTTTATGTCAAAGTACTATGATGAGATCATGGGGAGTATATTTCAAATGAATTTTTAATTTTTGCAAATATCATGGAATCAAGAAATAATTTACAACCGGATACACACCACGGTAAAATGGTGTAGTAGAAAGGAAAATTAGAATGATTATGGAGATGGCCAGGATTATGTTCAAGGAGAAATGTCACTTAAGGAAAAACATCACTTAAATGACTATTGAGTTGAAGTAATAACATGTGGAGTGTATATTTTGGACAGATGTCCGATGAAGAGTGTCAAAATAGAGTTCCTCAGAATCTTGGAGAAATAAAAACACAGTGTCTTATTTCGTGAGTGTTCGAGATGTGTGGCATATGTTCATGTGCCAGAAGAAAGAAGGAAAAATTTTGATGACATAGGTGAAAAATCTATTTTTGTTAGCTATAGTGAATAGTCAAAGGCATACAAGTCATACAATCCCATTACAAAGAAAGTAATCATAAACAAATATGTTGAACTTGTTGAAAAAGAGGCTTGGGATGGAAGCTTTGAGTATTCACCAATAATCATCGCACCGATACCTCAAATTGAAGAAAATATAGAGATTGGTGTGTAAGGTGGTTGAAATGTTTCACAAGATCCACTCTAGAGACACCTTCAATTCATACTCCAATAAATTTTCAGCAAGGAGAAGCATCTCGGCACGCAAGCAATTCTCGTGGCATCGATGATTCAAATCCTACTCTAGCCACAACGGAATCCCGTCTCAGAGATAGCTCAAGGGAAAAAAGGAGTCTCAACGAGATTTATGATCATTCTCAAGGAGAATAAGATATTGATTTCTATTTTAATTTTGCATTTTCTTCTCATAATCCACTATATTTTGAAGAGATGGTAAAAAATGAAAATTGGATAAATGAAATAGATGATCAAATTGATTCAATTTAAAAAAATGATCCATAGGATTTAGTAAATCTACCAAAAGGAAAAAATGCAATTGGTATGAATTGGGTCTATATGACCAAGTACAATACAAAAGGCAATGTTAAAAACTACAAAGAAAGATTAATTGCAAAGGGCTTTGCACAACATGATGCAGTGTTGATTATAAACAAAAAAATCTCTAGTATAAATATTTGACACACCATAATAGCGTTATCTGTAACAACAAAAACAGTTGAAAAATATATAAAATGGATGTCAAATCAGCATTCTTGAATGGGTTTCTAGAAGAGGAAGTGTTTGTTCAACAACCACAAGGTTATGAAGTTTAAGGACAAGAACACTTAGTGTGTAGATTGAATACAACTCTTTATGGTCTCAAGCAAGCATTAAGATCTTGATATAAATATATTGATTCATATCTATTAAGCAATGGGTTTAGCAGAGGTAATAGTGAGCCAACATTATATATAAAAATCAATGCATAAGGTTATTTTTTTATCGTTTGTATATAGGTTGATGATCTAGTTTTCACATGAAAATTGTTGGTTAAAGTGTTTAAAATGCAATGAAAAGAGAGTTTGAAATTATAGATTTGGATTTTATAAAGTATTTTCTTAGTATTGAAGTATATCAATTAGAAGATGACATTTTTGTCGACAAGATATATAAATGATGTTTTGAAGAAGTTTAGAATGATGAATAACAAGCCAACACCTACTTCGATTGCCAAAGTAACTAGGTTAAGGAAGATAAGGGGTTCAATCTCGATCCAACTCGTATAAGAGACTTGTAAGAAGTCTAATGTACTTGATGGTCACAAGGTCAATGATCATGTATGGAGTAAGTCAAATCTAAAGACTTATGGAGTCACCAAAGGAATCACTTTAGCAAGTTGGGAAGAGAATTCTAAGATATATTGCAAGAACAACATGATATGGAATTTCATATAAACCAATAGATGATTTCAAGTTAAAATGGTATATTGGAAATGATTTTGCAAGTAGCACAAATGAGATGAAGAGTACTTCATAATATGTTTATAATTTTGAATGCGGTGCAATGTCATCACCATCCAAGAAGCAACCTATTGTTACTATTTCGTCAGCTGAAATAAAGTATGTAGCAACCGCATTTGCAACAAGTCAAGTAGTTTGGATGCAAAGAGCATTGTCGAATTCATTACATGATCAAGAAGAAGCAACTCAAATATGTTGTGACAACTCAATAATAGCTTTGTACAAGAATCATGTCTTCCACACGAGAAGTGTGCACATCGACACAAGATATTATCTTATTAAAGTTTTTCTACAATGAAAAAATCTACTTTAAAAAATTTTAGATTTGAAGATCAGTTTATTGATATTTTTACAAAGCCATTAGCTCAAGAAATTTTTGAATATTTCAGATATTGTTTACATGTCATACGATAGGTTATCAAGATTAAGGGAGAGTGTTCAAAAATGTGTAAACTTGCTGATTATATTAAGATGAGTATGCATTTAATAATGTGACCTCCAATTGTTACGATGATAGAGTCTCTACGACATTTAATGTTTTTTAAGTAGCTTTTACTAGAAGATAGAACTCTCAACCCTAAGAGTTTCTATAAATAAGATGTCATTGTAAGTGCTTTGTAATAGAAGAAAGAAGAAAAACATCGAAGTGTGGTCAAAATCCTAATAGAAGTTATTTGTTTCAAAATGTGGAATTCGTGTTCTGTTTCTCATTTCATTTGTAAACTGTAGCTTTGTTTTTTTCCTACTTCGTATGTTAAGATCAGACACCCTCAAAACGGTCTCAGCCGCCTCCACCATTCAAACATTTGCTCAGCATAGTTTCATAAAAAATAGATGAAAAGCATTCATAAATAAAATATCGAAAACAAAAAAACAAAAAGACAGAAAAAAGGAAGGAATTATATTGGCATTCACAAATTACTTAAGTGCGTAAATCAGAGTCGAGGACTAAAGGAGCTTGAGCATTTGATACTAATTAAACAATAAAGCAATGCAAATATAACTAATACTAATGGGAATGCAATAAATGATCTATGTAAAAATATTTTAAAATGCATGTATTTCTCAATCGTTTCAACTCTGATGTTAATAAGTTCATTCGTTTCACAATGCAAATACAGTAGCAGTATATTGTCTAGTATACTTGCACGACAATAGTTTTTCCATTTAATTTGCTACCCTGAAAAAGATAACATCCAAATATAATTACAAAAACAAGCATAGATCCACCCAAAGACAGTAAAATGAGCTGTAAAAATAACAGGCATAAGAACTCAAACTAGAACGGTCGTTGAGCACTGGTGCATTGATTGCACAAAGAAAAGCTCATTCCTAAAGAGCATCCTCAGTCTGAAATAAAAATCTCACACCACACGTGTATGATTAAGCAATTGTGTGCAACTTTTCTCTGAGATACACTAGTGTAGAAATGTGTTTTAACTTGTATACGGTTAAAATTGTGATTTCTCAGCATAATTTATGCAACATCAAAAGTTCTTATGACATAATGTTTGACAATTATCTATGTCTCGGAGCCCCCACGGTTACATCGCGTCTTCTGTTTCCATTTGCATCTTGGTGACCTTTTCTCATCATTGCAGCAAACTCATCATAGTTGATTCGCCCATCCTAAACATTTAAACAAACAATAAATCAGTATCACTTCGCCTTTGTGTGGGGAAAATTTTGAA
Source organism: Taxus wallichiana var. yunnanensis (assembly GCA_018340775.1). Taxonomy (NCBI): domain Eukaryota; kingdom Viridiplantae; phylum Streptophyta; class Pinopsida; order Cupressales; family Taxaceae; genus Taxus; species Taxus wallichiana. The sequence continues at coordinate 544,566,014 of CM031243.1, forward strand.
ATATATACTTTACCTCTGAGCAAAAATACTTACATTGTCTGTGTCTACCTCGTCAATTATATCCCTAATAGTTTCTTCATCACCCAATCCATACTTTTTCATGGCCTGCTCCAGTTCCTCCTTTGTAATGTACCTGAAGAAATCCCAAATGAATTGCGGAATCCGAGATTTTAACCATATACGAAGACTGGACTTTAAAAGAAATCAGAAACTAATGACATCTGCCTTGGCTTTTAAGGAAACTTACCCGCTGTTGTCTTTATCAAAATATTGAAACGCGGAATAGATATGATCTTCCTTGTCCATTCTGTTCATGTGGACTGTGGCTGTGATAAACTCGAGGTAATCAATGGTTCCATTCCCATCTACATCTGCCTGAAATAGCAAACAAAACTTATATGAATACAAAGTCACTGAGAATGTGCTACTCAAAATAACTACAATGATTTTAGTGATTAAACTTGATTCCACACCCCACAGGGGTCTGATTTATATTAGAGAGAACTTCGTTATCTTACAGCATTCATCAATTGCCTGACTTCTGACTCGGAGATTTTAGACCCTAATCTCGCAAGACCAGTCTTTAATTCTTCAAATGTGACTGTGCCACTGTTATCAGTGTCCATGCTTTTGAACATCTCTTTCAAACCCATTATTTCCTCTTCTGACAGGTTCTCAGCAATCACCTGTGTTCAGAATGAATTTTTTTTAGATTATACACAAGAAGCTGTTAGGGATGCCTGATTCAACATTATGGAAACATACCTTCAGAGCTACTTTCTTCAGATTGTTCATTGCCCTGAATTGCTTCATCCTGATCAATACTGCACTGTCAAGTGGTTTGTCTGGGGCTTCCCCATCTTCTCTCACCCAAGGATGGTCTATATTATAGAAAATAATTGATTATAGTTGAAACAATTAAGTAATTCAGTGTAGGTCCATCGGTCTGTGTTCTAGTGTAGGAATCTTTAGAAAACACATTTTCAAAATCAATTGCACAATTGTTTACAATGAATGAGAAGGACATACTTAAAACTTGAAGAGCTGTAAGACGTTTCTTGGGGTCCTCATTCAGCATATTTTTGACAAGGTCTTTTGCAGCACTAGATATAGATGGCCATGGATCACTTGCATAGTCAGTGTAACCACGCAATATAGAATCAAAAATTCCTTGTTCCGTCTCTGTCAAGAACAAAGTCAAATGTTAACGTATAGTGAATCAATATATAGGTAACAGCCATCACACACATCATTGTACCGTTAGCATCTACTTTAGAAAATTACATTCCAATCTAAAAGTTCGTATCAATAGTAACCTGCCCAAAAAGGAGGTACACCACTGAGAAGAATGTAAAGTATCACTCCAGCACTCCATATGTCTATTTCTGGTCCATAATTTCGCCTTAAGACTTCAGGAGCCACATAATATGCACTGCCCACAATATCTCTAAATAGTTCGCCTGCATCAGACAGAGTGGTTGAAATGTTCAGTGTTGAATTTGGTAGTTAAATTTTAACAAAGTTATTATGGTGACATTATTATAGTAAAAATACACCATTAAAGACCTAATGCCCACAGGACACCTGAAAGGCGGCTTGTAGCCTTCAAGGAGGCTGAAACATTAATCAAAACTGTGGTGTCAGTCATATCGTTTGACTGTCCCAAAATAGTAAAGAATCTCCCAGACCTTAAAAAATTCATTATTTAAGCAATTTTTTTAATAATGAATTTTTTTAAAGATTGCAAAGTGAACTAGAAACATGATGTGTTGAACTGAACAAAAGATTTGGGCTGCAGTTACTCCTTTCAGCGAGGCTAATTTCCTTATGTAGAGAAGCACTGCATTGAGGAATAATTCAGCTTCACAACGAAAATACTTTACTCTAAGAAATTGAAATTATATTTTATGTCAAGTTGATGGTTTCCATGAGCAATTTAATTAGATTATATATTTTTGTGGGATTTGACTCATGTGATTTTTAGTCATAAACTGAATGATCTCCATGAGCAGTCGTTACTCTAACAAAAAAATTCTCATGTATTTTTGTTAATAATAAGGCGGCAGGACCTACTTCAGCACACAAGCACCATAAGCATTTGTTAGTGGGAGGGAGGAATGGTGAATATAATTCACCAATTTGGGCTTCTCACCCTCTAGCCTCTTTCCCCATTGGCAAAGTTTTTGGTGAGTGTAGTGCCTAATAAATCACCCTTGTCTTATAATTATTACCAATGTGGATTAACCCAATTACAACCCAATCATGTATTTTATGTTAAGTTGGTGGTTTTCACGAGCAATTTAATTAGATTATATATTTTTGTGGGATTTTTACTCGTGTGATTTTTAGTCATTAACCAAATGACCTCCATGAGTAATCATTACTCTAATGACATTTTTCCTCATATTTTTGGTAAATAATATCGGGGCAATGGGACCTACTTTAAACACAAGCACCATAACCATTTGTTAGTAGGGGGTGGAATGGTGAATATAATTACCAATTTGGTTGGAACCACCAACTTAACATAAAATACGTGATTGGGTTGTAATTGGGTTAATCCCTCATAGGTAAAATTGCACGACAAGGATAATTTATTAGGCACTACACTCACCAAAAGCTTTTCCAATGGGGAAAGAGGCTAGAGGCTAGAGGCTAGAGGCTAGAGGCTAAGAAGCCCGAATTGGTGAATTATATTTACTATTCCTTGTAGACACCTAATTTCCGTCGCTCAATTTTAATACTAAAATTGCACTAATTGCTATTCTTTCCATTGTCACACTATAATTAGCAAACTTCCGCTAATTAGCTAATTCTCCCCATCTTGGATGTCAATTAACGTCCTCTAATTCCTGTAATGTCCCCCTTTTTTATTAAAAATTAAAAAGAAAAGGAAATCGATTTGCACATGTAAATTTAAAATAAAATATTCTAAATTGTGCAAATCAAAATAAAAGAGCAAGTCGACTTCACCTTGGGTTAATCAATGCATTTTAAAAGGGTGAATCAAGTGACTAAGCAAGTCGCATTTTCTGGGAGACTTTTTAATATTTAATATTTAAAAATAAAGTGATCCCTTCTATGCATGGGTCGATTTATATGGGTCTCATTTGCTTTAAAATCCCTATGCATTTAATGTGTGTTGTTGGATATGATTTTCAGGCATATTTTTAATAAGATCCCCTCCTAGAGCACAGGCGCCAAAAATGGAGAAGAGCTTTGGAGGATGTGCAAGGCAAAGCTATAAAAGAAGATGTGGATACTCCTTTTTGGGCATGTTGACGGTTTATGAAACTTATCTTCATGCTTGAAGAAGGGATGTATGCCCACTTGTGATCAAAAACAAAAGGTGTTCATTAACACCACCATTTGTGAAGTGTGTGTGCCCATTTGAGCTTGAAGTAATAAGTTTTTGCAATCATTTCTCTATATATGTATAAGGCGCCATTTTTGGAGAAGACCTAAGCTTGCTTTGAGGGTTTTGGAATGTGATTTATGGTGAATATCTTTTATTATATGCTGTTGGTTTTTACTTGATGAAATCAACTTGTTTGGGCATGTTTTAAGAGTGTTTTGAGGGATTTTGAAGTGATTATCAAGTTGTTTTAGATTTATTAATTGCAGATCTGAAACTGCATTTATTGACTCTAAAGTGAAGGGAAAAAGTGCTGGAATTAATTTGCAGATTTTACCCTAACCCTAGCACTTGGGTTTGGGATTTCGGGGGCTGATTTGAGTGGTTTCTAGTGCATGCAAAGATCTGATATTTATTTTGATGAAAAGCTCATAATTTTCCCTTTCTACTGCATTTGGTTTCAAGTTAAAAGAGTTAGTATTTTGGGAGTTATTAATTTCCAAAGTTTCAGCTAATTTTCAGCAGTTATTATTTATTATTTTTACTTCTGCAAATTGTATTGGATAAAGGAGTGTAAATACCAACTGGATTGCCCATCAAACCCTCACCTTGGCTCACTCCAACCCTATTTGGGTTGTATTGAAGCTGACACTAGGGTTCGTTGAGGTAAACCTAGGAGGGTTTATCTTCTAAGTGTTTATTTTTGCAAGTATTTAATAATAATCAGTTAATATCCTACAAGGGGATATTACATTCCCATGGGTCATTAATTCTAATTAATCACTTATAATCATGTTTATCCACTCCTAATTCTACATCTCCATTATCCCACATTCACTAAAAGTTGTGTTTTTCTCAAAATGGAAAGCTATATAAACAACCTAGTACCTTCTTACCAAAACACAACATATCCCTATAAGACATTCATATTCAAGAGAGCATTTCTATCATTGGAAGGCTTGCCAAATTGAGAAACCCCTTACTTGCTAAAAGTAGTAAGAGAAGATTCAAACATGGCTTTTGTGTCATTTTGAGGAGATCTCTCCTTTTATCAAGCATTCTTGATCGTGCGTGGCTTGCGTTTGGCTTGAAAGGAAATACCCACATATCAAAAGCACATCCACTCAACAAAGGGAGGTTTGCATTCTTGTTTTTAATGTTTGTGCAAGTTACTTAGCTTCTTTTCATGCTTTATCTTGATGTATTTGTTTAAAGAATTAGGCTAGGATTTACTTGGTGTTAAGTATTTTGTTAATTAGTCTAGATTGTTTAAAGTGCATACATTCCTCACCCCTATTAACAAATGCTTGCGGTGCTTGTACGCTAAAGTAGCTCCCATTGCCTTATTATTACCAAATTTACACAAGGAAAAATGTCATTAGAGTAATGACTACTCGTGGAGGTCATTTCGTTAATGCCTAAAAATAACACGAGCAAAAATCTCACAAAAATTAATAATCTTGTAAATACATTGATACCCGTCAGTGAGCAAAAGCAGTAAACGGTCCAGGTAAGGCAACATTACCAAAGAGCTCTCGGATCCAACTTGAGCAGATTAAAGTAACTTTCAATGGGGAAACAAAGGGTGACTCTGGAACTGTAGGATGCAGAGGATTTGTCAGACACCATCAAGGGCACGGGATATTGACCTTCTATCGAAAAGTTAGTATTACTACTGAGAATATAATTGAATCAGTTGCTTTAATTCTTGGCCCGAAGACTGCCAAGGAGTTAATTTTGATTGGTATTATCCAAGGCTCTTATCACAGTAAGTGAAAAATTCAACCTCTTAGAATAGTGTAAGGGGCTAATGAATATTTTTGCCAAAATTGCTGGTAAATCGTATAAAAACACAGTACCATAAAGTAGAGGTAAATTGGCTAACTGGGGCAATGATATAAACCCCAGTTAAATCCAAAGGAACATGTGGATCCCTGTTATGACAAAAATTAATGCCTGTAAGGAACTCACTCCTCACACATCTGAACCGAATGAACAGTAATATTTAGAGATTTGATGGGATTTTGACCCTGTACTATGACTGTCATGATTGCCCATTTTGGGGCAAAGCTGGAAATTTGAATATGGCCATACTTTTCACGCTGTCCAATCTAAATTTTTAAATCTTTGCAGTCTTGTCGATGTGAGATGTTCTGCAAGCTTAGGTAAGAATAACTTGGAGATATAGAGCCCACAGATATGAGTAAAAATTCATTTGAGTAAGGACAAGGTTTTGGAGGAGGTTCTCAACCTCTCAAAAGGAAATATTTGAAGAATCTGGTTCAGAAGGTCAATGCCCAAACCTTGATAGAGCATGTGAGCAAGCAAATTCGGTATTTGAAGGAGGATCGGCGGTACACAGATAGGAGATGAGAATGGGATAGCAGTGGGGCGAAAGAAGATGAAGCATTTGGCAAGATCTTGACATCACCTGACCTTTACTACTTTGATTGTTGTTCATCTGAAGGGCAATATAGGTAGCACATCCCAAAAGTTGTTCAAACACGATCATGGGCTTAGACGACAAAATGAGTCAGATAAGTGACAAGAGAAATGGAACAACTGCACTAAGACATCCATTGCACTATTGTGGAGAATACAGTGAAGATGAAAGCAGTGAAAGGAGAATACATTACCAGCCAATGCTGGAAGCTGTTAAGAATTTGTAAAGTAACTTCAAATACATTTTCACCATCTATGATAAGAATTTAAGTTTCTCCAAACAGTCTGGGGATACAAATTGTCAAATACCATCTGCCATAATGCTTCCATGTGCATAACTTCATGCTGCTTCCATGTGCATAAACTTCATGCTGCTTTATGCTTTTTCAGGGTTATCACGTTCTGTTTTGGCTTCTCTTCATTGATTTTTTAGCATCTTTCATTAAATTCTTAAGAGCAAACAAAATTCTATCAAAATATGACAACATACAAAATTTGCATAATAGTGAGTTGTTGTATAACTGGAACTACATGGAACTGTTATATGAAACTATAACCCAAGACCAAGTGAAAATATGACCTATAGAATCTGATTTGCATTATGATGCATGGCAAGAACTATTACCCAATAGAAAACAATATGGTCCTTTAAGCATTCTGAAATACAAAGTAAAATCTAGCTGTGGGCTATGCCTTACTAGCTGCATTTCATTCCACATCTTGTTTATAAAGTAGGTATGTGTATGGATTATGCTCTACTTTGTTGATATATGTAAATTGGATTGGACATGCCTAAAGCTGGGATATTGCCATCCTGCCTCTCTTTTTCAAGAGGCTTGTTATAATGTATCTTATATGAATATATTAATATAACATTATCTTATATGCATATATTAATATAACATTATTGTCTGCTTTTTGTAGATCCCAGAAACGAGCCGCAGATATATTCTATAGCTCTGAAGTATTGAAAAGAACCATCAATGACAAAACTGATCGATGAGCATGAGAAAAAGCCCTAAATGTTGTAAATTTGATGCAGGAGCATCGCGGGCAAAGCCAAAATCAAGCACAAATTAGGAATGTTGGCTAAGTGTTGATGCGTGCAAGGTCAGTAAAGGGTGGACAAGGCAAAGGAGGCATGGCAGAACAAAGTAGTGGATGCGCAGGAGTGCACGGAAGTTTTTGCACAATGGTTTGGAAGTGCGCAATGCGCGGCAGAATGCAGTGCGTGGTAGAATGCAGTGTGCGGCAAGATGTGGTGCGCAGTAGAATTGCGAAGAAGGGCACACACAATAGTGTGCAATATTTTGCGCCAAGGTTAGGCACGTAGGAATTTTGATAGGGCGTGATAGTGGCATGCGCAGAGTGCACAATAGAGTAAAAGGAGTGCGCAGATCTTTTTGAAGGTCAGTGCACAAAACAAAGTAAAGAAGGATTGCGTCGTAGACTAATGGGACATGTCAGAAAATGACAAAGAAGTAGGTGGAGATTGTTTGTCTGACAAGAGGTCAAGATGTTGACTATGAAGCTGACAAGGATCTTCTAGAAGTATTTTCTCAACTACCAAGTTGACATGGCGTAGGTAGGTAAGAATCCAAGGAAATTCAAACGAAGCAAGAGCAAGAAATAGGCAGTATTAAATCAGGATCAACATCTCATTCAAGGGATGTTTTTTTGGGAGCAATAGCTGCTGAAATTTCTAAGGAACGAGCCAAAACCAAAGGAGGAAGAGTAAGCCTAAAGGAGTCCCAAGTGTATACACCACCTTGCATTAGTCTAGAGTTTTGATATAAACTCTATAGCAACCCCATTAAAGGGAAGAACATTGAAAATGTCGTTAAGGCTTTGAAGTTAATAGAGAAACCATTTGAGTTTCATTATGTTGTGTGAACTCTGCAAATGGGCAGGATATTCCAGGTTCGACCCACCCGTGCACCAGGTGGTATCACAGCACAGCTACAACTCTTGGAAAGAAGTTGAGAGGAGCTCGAGGACTAGAGGAATGCCAAACATGAGGCAACTGGTCAAGGAGCAAAATGCCGCCAAGAAAAGTTGTCAATGGAGATGCAATGAATGCAGCAATCATGGGTGTGACTGAACAAATCATGAATGAACTTAGGGTTGTGAGGACTAGGCTTGATGTTTTCAAGAAGAGTGAAGTAGAGGCTTTGTGGCTCAAGATGCTCAAAGTGATGATGAAGGAGCAGGAGGAGGTGAAAAAATGAAGAAGTTTTAGAAGTTGGTGAAGCGTGACTCTTGAGAGCTATCTCAAAAATAGGTCGAGGGCCAAGAATGGATGTTTCATAATTCTCAAGGAGATTGGATCACAAGCATGGAGGAATACTTCCAAGTTAGAGGAGATCAATGACCCGCAAAGAGTCAAGGTAGCGCAGACTAAGTTGAAAGAGCACGCAACCCTATGGTGGAAAGAAATCCGAATGAGCGCAAAAGGAGAGGAAAGGATAAAATAGTGCGCTGGGATAGAATGGTGGCAAAGATGAGGGTAAGTTCCTACATTATGATTATCAATTGAATTTGTTTAAGAGGTTGCAAAACCTATTGCGAAAAGAAATGTCAGTTAAGGACTACACAGAGTTCTCTTTGGATCATGATTCAATTTGGGCATGCGGAAGTTGACCAACGAGAAGATTGTGATATATGTCAATGGCTTGAGATTTGGCACTCACAAGCAGCTAAGTCTTATGTGCATTCAGACGGTGGAGGCGTATCATCTAGCCTTAAATGTTGAAGAAAATTTGGCGCACGAGAGTCAAAGCGTAGTCCAAGAGGAAACCACAATGTGCGCGAAGAGGACAAAGTGGTCACGATTACAAGAAACCGCAAAGAAGAAGAGCACAATAGTGTGCAAATGCATATACAAGGTAGAGGGCACGGAAGATTTAGTCGAGGCAAGGGAAGAGGAATCTCTGAACATGTTTCAAGTGTGGAACAATGGGACATCACATGTACAAGTGTCCAAGTGTGCAAGGCGAAGTGACAAGTAGGCGCATAGAAGCTAGTGCGCATGTAGCACATGGTGATGTGGAATCAATAGGATCTGCCGAGCATTCAAGGACTAGAGCGCAGAGAAGCTTTAATGATAAGGAAGGTGTTGCTAAAGATTGTGCAAAGGGAGGAGCGAAGGACCCCTGCACGAAGGAAAAATTGTTCAGACTCAGATGCAAGTCGGGGTAAGTGTTGCAAAGGTCATTGTCAACAATGGAAGCACAAATAATTTAATTTCCTGCAAAATGGTTGAAAAGTTGGGAATGAAGAGGATTGCACATCCCAATCCTTACAAGGTGTCATGGTTGCAGAAATGTCATCAAGTCTTGGTGAATGACCGAGTCTATTTAAGTTCTAGATTGGGAACTATTGCAATGAAGTATTATAAGATGTAATGCCAATGGATGTTTGCCATCTATTACTAGGAAGACTTTGGCAATATGACCTAAAGGTTGTCCATGATGGGTGAGCGAATGTTATTCACATCGAAAAGGACAATAAGGAGTTTAATTTTTCACCCTTGAAAGATAAGGATGAAGGTGAAGTGTGCGATTAAGTATATGCAAGAGTTTTAGTTGTGTCGGACAAAGAGGTCCTGCGAGAAGTCAAGAAGAGAAGGCATGTTATGCACTCGTGCAAAGGAAGTGCACGAAAGGTGAAGAAGTCCAAGATGAAGTGCGTGGAATGTTGAATGACTTTGCAGACATAGTGACAAAAGACTTGTAAGGATTATTGCCAATACATAGTATTAGTCATCAAATTGACTTTATACAAGGGTCGAGTTTGCCAAACAAGGCACCACACATGATGACTCCAAAGGAGAATGTGGAGGTGAGATGTCAAGTACAAGAGCTATTAGACAGAGGTTTAGTCAGAGAAAGTTTGAGCCCAGTGCACAATACCCACATTACTAGCACCAAAGAAAGGAAGAGAATGGCGCATGTGTGTGGAATCAAGGAGCATAAAAAGATCACAATCAAGTATAGATTTCCATTACTAAGAATGGACGATTTGATGGATTGCCTTAGTGGCGCGTGATATTTTCCAAGATTGATCTAAAGAGTGGTTATCATCGATACACATCAGAGAAGAAGATGAGTGGAAAACAACATTTATGACAAAGGCTTGTATGAATGGTTGGTTATGCCATTTGGGTTGACAAATGCCCCGAGTACCTTTATGAGGTTGATGAATGAAGTGTTGAAGCCATTCCTTGGAAAATTTGTGATTGTATACTTGGATGATATATTAGTGTTTAGCAACGAAAGGAAGATCACTTGGATCATTTGCACAAGGTGATGAAGCACTTGCAAGAGGAGAAGTTGTTGGTAAACACAATGAAGTGCAGCTTTATGCGCGAAGAGTTAGTATATTTGGGTTTTGTGATATCCCGGAAGGATCATGGATGTACCCAAAAAAGGTGTGCTGCAAATAACAAAGCTTTCACATACTGGCAAGCTTCTATAGGAAGTTTATCCGAAATTTCATGAAATGTGCATGGCAATCACATATGAAGCGAGATCACAAAGAATTTGTGTGGACAAAAGAAACTAAGCATAGCTTTAGGGAATTGAAGCAGAGGATTACAGCGCCACCAGTGTTGGCGTTGCCAAGCTTTGACAAAGTCTTTCGTGGATTACGATGCAAGTGGCGCAGCCATAGGCACAATGCTAAGTCAAGAAGGAAAACCCGTAGCCTATTTCAATGAGAAGTTGAACAATGCCAAGAGGAGATATTCAGTTTATAACCAAGAGTTTTATACTATTGCATAGGCATTGAAGAAGTGGAGGCATTACTTGTTGCCAAGAGAATTTGTCTTGTACACGATCATCTGGGCACGCAGCTTTATCAATATTCAAGCGAAGTTGAACCAGAGGCACATGAAATGGGTAGAGTTTCTACAAAGTTACTCTTTTGTGTTGAAGCATCAAGTAAAAAGTCAAACAAGGTCGTAGATGCTTTAAGTCGAAGAATTATGTTGTTGAAGGAAATGTGCAATGAAGTCATGTGTTTTGACACGATTAAGGAGTTATACACACAAGATGAAGATTTCAAGGAAGCTTGGGAGGCATGTGTGGAACCGAGAGAAAGCATATCGGACGCCATGGTTAGATTATTTCATATAGGAAGGAATGTTGTTCGAGACGAGCGTAATTGTGTGTACACAAAGGGTCAATGCACGAGAGTTTGATTAGAAAAAACATAAAGCGGAAGCTTAGGAGGTCACTTGGGAGGTGACAAAACTTTAACGCAATTGGAATACTATTGGCCAAGGATGGGTGTGGATGTACACAAGTATGTACAGAGATGTAGGATTTTCCAGCTTAGCCAACAAGCGCAAATGCAGACTACAAGGTTGTATCAACTATTACTTAGTACCAAGGAAACCATGGAAAAATATTAGCATGGATTTTGAGCTAGGATTGTCAAGAATGCAAAGAGGGAACGACTCCATATTTGTGGTATTCGACAGGTTCTCAAAGATGGCACATTTTATTGAATGCAAGATGACAAGTGATGCACCGGGCATAACAAATTTATTCTTCAAATAGAGTGCGGCCGCATGGATTGCCATTGAGCATAGTATCGGACGAGAGACATAATTCTTAGGTCATTTCTGGAGGACCTTATGGAAGAAGATGGGGACAAGGATGACTTTTAGTTCAAAGGTGCATCATCCACAAACCGAAGTGGTGAGCAGAAGTTTGGGCAATTTATTGCACACCTTGGTTGGAGACAAGCCAAAGCAATGCGATATGGTTTAGCGCAAGCAAATTCACCTATAATGACTCATCAATAGAGCACAAGGAAGACTCCATTTCAGATTGTCTATGGAATAAGTCCGAGAGGAATTACTAAATTGCAAGAAGCGATTGATAATCCAAGCATGGAGGCGGATGTCTATGCAGAGTATATGCACAAGTTGCATGAAGATGTGTGTGACAAGTTGGAGCAGAGTAAATACCATTACAAAGAGTACGCGGATGAGAGGCACAGAACTAAAGAATTTGAGGTTAAAGATCGTGTGTTGGCGCATTTGCGCAGGCAAAACTTCCAAAGGGGCCATATAACAAGTTTAAGTCAAGAAAATTGGGCCATGCGAAGTTTTGCAGATGATGGGGTCAAATGCCTATAAGATTGAGTAGTCAAATGAGTTGGATATCTCACTGATATTCAATGTTGCTGATTTGTATGAGTTACCATGAAGGGGAGAATAGTGCACAAGAAGAAAAGGATGAGTGCTTCAAAGAATCAAATGAGGGAGGGCAAGAAATACAAGGAGCAATTGATTGGAAAAAGCAGATACTAGAGAAAGGAAAGGAAGAAATTGAGGTTATATTGGACTCAAGAGTGGTGAAGAAGACGCACAGAAAGGAATACAAGTACTTACTGAAGTGGAAGAATCGCGCAATAGAAGATGCGACATGGATTTCAAGAAGCTTGGTCAAATGGGCCATATTATTGAGGACTTTAACTCGTGAGATGGAGATCACTTTTGTTTATCACATAGATTTTAATGCGAAGCATCATGGGCGAAGCTAAAATCGTGCATAACTTAGGAATTTTGGCTAAGTGTTGGTGCGTGCAATGTTGGCAAAGGGTGGACAAGGCAAAGTGATGCAAGAGCATCATGGGAAAAGCTAGAAGTCTCACGTAACTTAGGAATTTTGGCGCTAAGTGTTGGTGCGAGAAAGGTTGAGAAAGGAAAACAAGGTGCGGCATAATGTTTTGGCGATTACGTGGAGTGTGCAAAAGTTTTTGCACAATGGTTTGTAGTGTGAAGTGCACAACAAGTTGAGGGGCAATAGGATTGCGAGGGAAGGTGCACATAATAGTGCACAATGCTTTTGAAGGATAGGCGCATAAGAGTTTTGGAAGGGCAAGAAGGTGGCGTGCGAGGATTGTGTAATGGAGCAAAGGAGGAATGTGCGGACCTTTTTAAAGGCCAATGCGCAAAACTAAGCAAACGAAGGATTGCGCGCATAGATTGAGAGCACTAAGAGACAAGTCCTAAAAACAACAAAGGAGTTGGTGAGAATTAACAGTTGGGCCATGTGTCAAGAAGACAAACCGCCGACTAAATGGATGACATGGATTCTTCGAAGATTTTCTCAACTACCACACCAAGGTAGTTCGACACCATTAATGAGCAGAATTTGAATTTGAATTGAGCGGCTTGATGAGAAGTCTCTGGAAGGAGATTTGAAATGAAGAAAGAGTAGGAGTTAGGCGTGTTTAAAAGCAAGTCAAACGTTGCATTTCAAGCAGCTAAGGGACGAGTCGAAGTGCTAGAGATAAAGTTGAGCAACGAGCTAAGGAACAAACTAGAGCCAAAGTGAGGAGACGGTGAGAATGTAGGAGTCCTTAGTGTATAACCCCATCCTTGTGATAGATTAGAGATTTGTTATAAACTTTGTAACAACCCCATTAGTGGGAACATTATTGTAGATTTTGTAAAGGCTTTTCATGTTTATAGAGGAATTTGTGTGTTGTGTTAAGTCTATTCTACGATTGTCGACTCAGTAAACAACACAAGATCATTTTAGTCCCCCATTCACCGTCACAAAAGGAGGCTCGGCAAAATGAAGTAATGGTTGCGTGGAAGTTTTTGTGCAATGGTTTGGAAGTGAGCAATGCACGGCGAATGCGGTGTGTGATAGAATGTTGTGCACGTAGGATATGGTGCACGGCTGAATTACGAAGGGCACACGCAATGGTGCACAATGTTTTTTGGGCGAAGGTTAGGCGAGTAGGAATTTTCATAGGGCATGAAGATGGCGTGGGTGGAGTGCATAATAGAGCAAAAGAGGAGTTCGCGGATCTTTTTGAAGGTCAATGCGCAAAACAAAGAAAAGATGATGTAGGAGCATCCAAGGTCTAGAGCAATTACATACAATTTTGGCAAAGTGTGTGGAATAAAGAGGAAAGTGTGTGGAATAAAGAGAGGAGGTTCATCATAATGAAAGGCTATTGCACGTAAATGCACAAGGACTTTCTGCGCAATGGCTAAGGAGGAAGAGTGCAAAGTGCATGGAATGCACAGAGGAAAGAGGCGTGTAGTAGTGTGCAAGAGGTTTGGCGAAGCACCGAGTAGTGGAGGGCGCAAGGTTTTGCAACGGAAGGAAGCGTGGCGCAGAAGAATAATGTGCGGTGGTGCGCATAGAAATTTGAGGAGCGTAGATGTTGGCCCAACCTAGTTGACTAGAGGCATGCAAAGATCATGGGTTATGCACAATGGCAAGGAGTGCATGAAAGGCGCAGAGACCGAATGAAAGGACTACGCAATAGCTTGGATTGCAAAGAAGGCCCACGGATGTTTGAAGAAGGCCCAAAAGCCAAGAGACAGTGCGCGGAATAATGAGGTGAAGTGTGGGAAAGCATAAGAGTGCGTAGCGAGTAACGAGAGAAGAGGTGTGGCAAAGAAATGCAAGGAGTGCGCAGCATAAATGGTAGTTGCGATAAGACAAAAGGTGTCACTAATAAGGAGGCTAACTAGGATCAATGGTCGGTGGAGTCCAATAACCAAATTGGCGTGACACAAGCGTGTAACATCTAGATGGAGCATTTAATGAACTAAATTCGAATTTGAATCTGAGCGAGAAGATCTAGAGGCACTTAGAAAGGACTAACCCACCCAAAGGAAATTGAAACAAGGAGAAAGAAAAAGAACACAAAGCTATAAAAGGACATGTTCACAATTTCGGGGTTAAGCTGGAGCAAGGGCAGCCAAAGGAGCCAAAGCTAGTTGTTAGAAGTTGTTGAATGTGCATAAAGCAAAGCACAAGTCATTGTAGGCCATTAGAGCTGAGTCAAGCAAGTGAAACCAGTCTAGGTTGGGTCCTTAGGAGGATACACGAGAGTTTGTAAGCTCCATAGAGAGTAGCTACACATAGATGTCATTAAGGCCATTGAGAAATAGAGGAAACCTTTGAGTTTCATGCTGCTATGTAAACTCTGCAAACGGCTCGGGGTCGTCTCGATCCCTACATCGCCATCAAGTGGTGTCAAAGCAGGCTACTTTCCTGTAAGTGAGAGAGAAAATAGAGTTGGCGGAGCACCAAACGTGATGCACCTAGCAAAGGATTTTGTTCTCCACTATGAAGAAAAGGTGGGTAGAGAGCACAAGACAATCCCAAAGTGTAGCGGCCAAGAGGAAATAGAGATCTTGCGCAAGGAAGCAAGATGTCACCCAGAGAAGGTGAAGAGGACACCACAATCATGAGAATGTTAGAGGAGATAATGAAGGAGCTCAAGCGTATAAGGACCAAATTGGTGGAGGAAGACCATCGAAGCGGTCTCGGAGCTCACGACAATGGTGAGGGAGAAGAGATGGCACACAAGGATGATGCACAAGAAAGCCATGGAGGACTCGGTGAGGATTTGAGGGCGCGGGAATGTGAGGCGCACGCAAACAACACAAAGAGATGCACGAAAAGAGAGAAGACTCGATGTAGAGTCAAATGAGCAACAAAAAGGATCGCACGAGCAAATGCGTGAGAGAAGGAAGGCCGAAGGAAAAGTCTCTTGGTAAGAAGAGACCGGTGCGCAATATTCAATGGACGTTGCTATGTGAGTGAAGAAAGAGGGCATCGAGCAGTCGAGTGCCCGAGAGGACGGCAAGGAGATAGGCGACAAAGTAGAAGCTAGTGCGTGGAGAACACAGAAAGAGAAATACAAGGCACGAAATGTGAAGAGCACCAAAGAGAAGGCAAGGTGCTAAATATTTCCAAGGTGGAGACGCAAGGAGAGAGGTAACAAAAAGTCTCCGCACGAGGTGCAAGACTAGGGCAAGTGTTGCTCGATAGTGGTCGACAACGAGAGCACCAATAACTTAGTTGCGAGGAGAAGGTGCAGAAGTTGGGATTAGCGCACACAAGGCATCCCAACCCATACAAAGTGACCTGGTTGAAGCAAGGTCAAGTGGTCATTGTGTGAATGCAACATGAGGTGGAAATGAAGATCGGGAGATTCACCAATCAAGTGTTGTGTGACATTCTGTCAATGGATGCTTGTCATGTCTTATTGGGGAGGTTGTGGCAATATGACAAAGAGATGCTCTACGATGGGAGAGCAAATACAGATAAGGTGCGCAAGGATGGGAAGATGTTTTGTCTATCGCCAAAGTGATGAGAGAACCACGGCGCCAAACATTGGTGGTAGTGTGCAGAGGAGATGAAGGTCGAGCATGCACGGATAACAAGGCGGGCAAAGAAGAACATGGAGAAGGCTAGCTCAAGAGTTGAGCGAAGGGTGAAAGGAGAAGATGGAATCAACCGGAGTGCGCGATTAAGGAGGCAACACAAAAAGGGAAATGCAAGCGTGTGCATTTCAGATTGGTGGCGGTGCACGTAAATATTTCGCAGAGAGAGGAGTCAAGAGAAAATGGTCGAGGAAGACCATGAGCACGCAGAGGACAACTTGATGTAGTGATTTGAGGCCATCGAGAAGGGATGGCAACAAGTGTGTGAATTCCAAGGAATGGACCAAGAGAGTGTGCAATGGAGAAGGAAGAGTGTGCAAGAGGAGTCCCAATAAAAGGACCAAAAGCAAAAGATGTCCCGTAAGACTAGAGGGGTGCACAAATGAGTGCGTGAAGTAGGAGACCCCAGTGGAAAGAAAGGAGTGCACAAGAGGAGAAACTTCAAGCATGGAATTGAGGAGCACAAAGATGAAGATGCGTGCGGCAATGGGAGCATCATGCCGGAGGAAGAAAAGAGGAGAAGAAGCAGCTTGCCTCAAGGCAACAGAGGCGTAATGATCCACGAAGGAGACTGGTAGAGTGCATGTGAAACAGAGCACACCAGAGAAGAGAGAGATCCACAGAGATCTCAAGGAAAAGTGTGCCGAGGAGAGCACAAAAAAGAAGAGTGCAGCAGGTGAACAGCAAAAACGAAGAAGTTGCTCCCAAGACAACCAAGGAGGAGCAAATCAAGGAAGCAACCACAAGAGTGCGCAATGAGCGAGGCACACAAGAGGAAGGATGCACGAACATTGGAGGGCGCAACAACAAATGGAAGAGCACTCGCAAAGAGAAGTATATGTTTCCCTTAAGGGAATAAGAGGAGAGGAGCAACAAGAGGAAGAAGTTGCAGAAGTTTTGCACAAAGAAGAAAGCGCAAGGGAAGAAGCAAAGGAGAAGGAGATCCAAATAGATCTCAAGGAGAATGGTAAGGAGAAAGTCCCCAAGGAGAAGAAGTGCAGCTAAGTGGAGCTGCCCAAGGAAGAGGGAGAGGAGATGTGGCCCATAGCCACAAAAAAGAAGATTACGCAGTGAAGAAGTAGGAGCGCGATCAAACGAGAAAATAAGGAGGAGAGTGCGCAGTGGTAGAATGCACCGAGAGGAGTGAAGATGACAGCCCAACAGGGGTCAAGAGGAGGAGAAGTGAGGAGAAAGCCCGCAAAGACAAATCGGGCATGAAGGTGAAGAATGCATGGAAGAAGGGCACAAAGGAGAGGTGCGGAAGAAAACAATGCAACGGAAGGCACAAAGAGAATATGTGCAGTGGATGCAACAGAAGATGGTGTTAAGAGAATCGCACATGAGAGAGGTCAGACAAAATGGCGACAAGAAAACACGAGAAAACAAGAAGAAAGAGTGCGTAGAGGAAGCTCGTGAAGAGAAAAAGGGCATGAAGACAAAAGGCGCGGAGAAGAAGAAATGCACAAAGAAATGACGCACAAAAGATAAGAGCCTAGAGATGAAGTGGGCACAGAGAGGAAAAGCCCTTAAGGCATTAGGCGAAGATGGATTTCAAGGCAACCAGAGGCTTGCAAAGGAAATGGTTCACGGCAAGCGTAGTCTTGCAAAGGATTAGAGAAAGAGATCCATTTGGAGGAGGTGGTCGGTTTGTGGTGGGTCAAGCTCACCGAAGTGCATAAGATAGCACAGGAAGTCACGAGAGAGGTGACAAAGGACTGGAAGAGACTCGAAAGAAGTGCCAAGGCCAGAACAAGGCTCCGAGGATCGAAGGAGCCGAGACTATTAGCCTCAATAGTTCAAAGGGTGGTTCTACCACTCACTCAATCTACTTGAGGTGGAACTCAAGTTTTAAGTACCTCGAGTGTTTGATGCAAGAGCATCCAAGGTCCGAGCAATCCTACACAATTTTAGCTAAGTGTGGGTGCGCGTAAGGATGGAGAGTGCGGGAAAGAAGAGAGGAGGTGCGAGCAGAATGAAAGGGAGATTGTGCGCGAAGTATGCGCGAGGACTTTCGCAATGGCTAAGGAGGAAGAGTGCGGTGCGTGGAGTGCGCAGAAGAAGGGTGCGCGATAGTGCATGAGAGGTTTGGTGAAGCGCGGAGTAGTGGAGAGCGCAAGGTTTCTTGGTGGAAGGAAGGAAATGAGGCATGGAAGAATAATGCACAGGTGGTGTGCATAGGAATTTTGAGAGCATAATAGGATGTTGCCTCGCCTAGTTACCGGAAGCACACAAAGATTGCAGAGGAATTATGCACAATAGCAAGGAGTGCATAAAAGGTGCGTAAGACCGAATGAAGGGATTGAGCAATAACTTGGATCGCGAAGAAGGCACGTTGATGTTTTGAAGAAGGCCTAGAAGCCCGAGAGCAGTGGGTGAAAGGATGAGGTGAAGTACAGCTAAGCATAAGAGTGTGCAGCAGAACATAGAAGAGGCATGGCAAAGGATTGCAAGCAAGGAATGCATGGCAGAAATGGTAGTCCGAAAATAAGACAAAACATGTCAAAACGTGTCCGACATGGAAGGTAACTAGGATCAATGATCGGTTGAGCCCAATAACCAAATCGACGTGACACAAGAAGATAACTTCTAGATGGAGATAGCTCGAGCATTTAATGAGCTGAATTCAAATTCGAATATGAGCGGGAAGATCTGAGGCATCTAGAAAGGACCAACCCGCCCATAGGAAATTCAAATGAGGAGAGAGAAGCGAGAACACACCGCTATAAAAGGAGGACGAGTTCACCATTTCGAGTTAGCGGGAGCATGGGCGGCCAAGGAGCCAAACTAGTTGTTAGAAGTTGTTGAATGTGCATAACAAAGCACAAGTCATTATAGGCCATTAGAGTCGAATCAAGTAAGTGAAACTAGTCTAGGTTAGCCTCGTAGGAGGATCTCCGAGTTTGTAAGCTCCATGTAGGCAAATCGAATGCAGATGCCATTAAGGCCATTGAGAAATAGAAGAAACCTTTGAGTTTCATTCCGCTATGTGAACTCGGAAAACAGCCCTACGTAGTCTCGATCCTCGCATCGGTGTCAAAAGAAGGATTGCCCAAGAGACTAATGGGACATATCAAAAACAACAAAGGAGTGGGTGGAGATTGTTTGTCAAGCTCGTGTGTTAGACAAGGTGACAGAAACCCCTAAGAAGCTGACAAGGATCTTCTAAAAGGATTTTCTCAATTATTAGGTTGACATGGCAAAGGTAGGTAAGAATCCGAACCAAGGTAATTGGACGTCATTAATGAGTTAAATCCAAATTTGGGTTTGAGTGGGTTGAAGAGAAGTCTCCGAAAGGAAATTCAAACTAAGCAAGAGCAAGAAACAAGCAGTATTAATGCAGGGCCAACATCTCATTCAAGGGACTTTGTTTTTTGAGTGATAACAACTGAAATTGCTAAGGAACCAGCTAGAGCCAAAGGAGACAAAGTGGGCCTCTAAGAGTCCCAAGTGTCTACACGACCTTGCATTAGTCTAGAGTTTTGTTATAAACTCTATAACAACCCCATTAGAGGGAAGAATATTGTAAATATCGTTAAGGCTTTGAACTTAATAGAGAAACCATTTGAGTTTCATTCTATCGTGTGAACTCTACAAACGGGCAGGATCTTCCAGGTCCAACTTGCCCATACACCAGAATTTATGACAAAGCATGCAAAATCAATGATAGCGTCCCAACCCAAATCACAAGTAATCAAGTAATTGATATCAAACAGAGATACTAGGTAGCCGATAGGTGGTACTACTCGGGTTCAGGTACGGGAATCTGGTATTGTGGTATGGCATTTTTGGGGCTCAGCTATGGCACTTGGGTAAGGCTGTACAAAATGAATATAAAATATTTAAAATGTTTTAAAATATAGCCATATAAGCAAATATTAACCATATAATATGCACTAGTAAACAAAATAAGATAAATAACAACAAAATATATTGATAATTTAATGCCAAACATCATGATATTCATTGATCAAAGTTAAGAACAAATTGAAAATTTTGAAATAAAAAAATAAAAACAATGCTTTTGGGAAACATGAACCTTGATGTACCTAATATGAACCTTGATGTACCTAATATGAACCCTTGGCGAAGCCAAACACATACCCATACCCAGTATGTATCCTACCCATACCTAAGGCATGTATAGGCGTACCTAGCTACCTAGGAGAAATTCTTTAAAAATAGTTGGGGTGTTGATGTGGCAGTCATCAAAAGCACGTGATTTTACTAAGAACATAAAGATAGCTCAATGCTTTTGGAATTGATCTTTCATAACCCGTATTTTTATAGCTGATGAAAATAGTTAATTTTTTTAGAATTTGAGTTGTGATACTCCTCGCGTCTCTCTCCATCACATGTCCCTACAAGGGGAGTCTAGAGGCTCTAAAGCCCCCATGTTGATCACCACTTTTTTCCAGCCCGCATAGGCGACAACCAATAGGAAGCACAAAGCACCCTTTGGACACTAGTACTTTACCTATCATGGTTGACAAATCAGTTAGGCAGTGTTTCTCTCAACACAACATTACCACTCAAATTACTAGATCCTCTCCCTTGGCTTCAAGGCTCTGCTCCTTCCTATAGGCGTTCTTCTACCCCTTTCAGGCAACATGGATCTATTATTTACTAGCCGCCCCAAACCTCAAGGCCAGACTCATGTTACGAGTTTCTTTTCTACCGTTGGATTTGCACTGGTCTTGGGTGTTAGGTGAGATTTTAGAGGAAGTGTTTTGCTTCCTCCTAGGGTCTCCCAGCTTGGCCTCTCCAATCTTGGATACTCCCCCACGAACATATCAAATCTTTCACAATGATCATTGATGGCCCAAGCCACTTCACTTTAGGAACAGACAAAGATATTCAATGAGATTTCCTTCCAGTCTTCATCGAGACATGCTTTTGGGGCTCTTGTTCGCTCTTCATTTCTATTTATATCAGTTTCATTTCCACCTATGTTAGTGGTTGACTGCTTTATTTTGTCTTATGTCCTTTTATTCCCTTATTTTGCTCCAAGATTCTCTATTCCTACTACACTATTGTTAACGATTGTATTCTAGAGTCCCATTGACCTCCTTTTGGTCATACGGAATGGTGATGAGCTTCCTTGCCTATGCAAACATCAATTGAATTTCGATGTTGCCCAATGGCATTAATATTTTATCGTGCCTTTAACATTTTTGTGGCTTTTGCAGGCATTACATGATATGGATAAAAATGGTTGATGATATATTATGTTTAGTTATGCAGTGTAGGGTATGTAAAAGAAAATATACATGATGTTTTATACTTAGGAAAGGAAACATACATTTAAGGGGGTGATTTGCTCTTGGATTTTAACTGAAACAACATACTCTTCTAAAGCTTTATACCAGCATTTTCATATTCTTTTTACCCCAGGCATGGCCTTTCTCATCTTTCTTTTAAATATTCACTGGACTTTTATCAAAAATAAATCAAGGCTCTTGCCTTGTAACATCTCCCCAATCAAGAGACTCATCGTCCCCATTGAGTGTAAATTCTAAATTCTAAATTCTAAATTCGATTTTGAACGAGGCATCTCTAATTGGTTTGTTTGTCCCTGAAATATGGTGTTCTGACATAATAGTTCAAAAGGAAATCCTTTAATGGGTAATCTTATAACAATTTCAACAATAATGAAGGGAGAATATATCCTTTTGTATGAAGCATTGTCCGTTGTGCTTTTATTAGGGATCCATAAGTCAAGAAACTACTTATTGAGTCTGCTAGAGTGAGAAAGTGCACATTTACCTATTCTTTGTCTAATTGATTAGGTCATCAATGTTTGTTGAATGGTCAAAGGTGAAAGATGATTCAATATGTTTATAATTAAGGTGGGCCCTACATTATAGTCCTATCTTGATGTCTAGTTTATATTTCCATCGTGTACCATGACACTTTGTAGGTGTTTCAAGATTTAAAGTAAGGTGTATACATAATTGGGTGTACTTTGTTCATAAGCTTGTGTTTCAGACCTTGCTTCTTATAATGATCATCAATATACTGAGGAAGACTTTATATTATGCATAACATACTTTGCACTTTACCTTCAAATGCTTTTTAAATTTTTAGAGGATTTAAGTGAGAAGATAGTTGAGGGTATAGTAGGCTTCATATACACCAAAAATGGTTAGTACCTGACAAGTATTCCAAATAGAAGGATATTTACACACTACAATCAAGAGTTCTTTCTTGAATAAATTTTCCAATTCGCTCACAATTTTACTTGTGTTGTGTAGATAGGTAAGGATTAACTTTGCTCTAATTATACTATTGGAGATGACCTTGCCATTACATATGGTGGAAGGAAACAAAGAGAACAGAAATATATGGTTAGCATGAGAATGCAACCTACCCTAATGCAGAAGATTAAAGGTATGGGAATATTCCTACTAAACCCTTAGCATGTGGATGAAAGAAAGACCATGTGAATAGGCGCCACTCGGTGTTGACTATTGTCCTCGTACAGCATTCACATTTCCTAATATATAGCTCCGGCCAACGTGTTACATTCATCCATCCAAGATGGAAATAAGAGCTGTTATCCAAAATTCCCCCCCAAGGTAATTTTGATAACTTGCACAATTTCTTCAGCTTGAGCAAGCAGAAATGGTTTGAGGCCCAAAATCAGGTTTTGAGGGATCCCTTGGTTTTTTTCTAACTTCCCTATCCAAAGAAAAATCCGAGTTAGTGAAAAATTGCAAAAATTTGAAAAAATGAAGTCAAGGACCTATTTTAGTGCAAATCGAGTCTGAGGGTTGCGGATGGAACCAATGAAGATCGTATTGGGGTTCGTCTTTCCTAATTCGGGCCCGAAATGCTAAGGAGCCACGTGAAATGCGAGAGGGCGAAAAAGATTGTCCGGGACAGTCAAGCCCAAAAAAGCCGAAGTAGCCGATCGAAGCATGGGTTAGGTAAAAATGCGGCCAAAACAAATAAAATGTCTCTACGCATCCATGGGACAGTTGGGACGCAAGTATGTGCGGGCACCAAAAAGCCGAAATAGCCGCAAATTAAAGAAGTGAGGAGATGGCGAGAAAAATGTTCGGGACAGGCCGGGACACGCGGACCCGAAATAGCTAAAATACCCGCAGGCGAGTGGTGCGGAGAAGTCGGCGATCAACGGCCTCACGCCCGGTCAACGCAGGTGAGAGTTCATTACAGTCCGATAGGGTCTCGTTAGAACCAATGCGGACGAGGCGTGTTTGGGGCCCGAACGCCAAAGTGCATGGGGACGTGAGTTCCCCGCAAAACCGAAACGTCCGCATAAAGCTGGATGAGAGTATGGCGGAAATAGTTGGCCCGAGTGGCCCATGGGCCTCGTGTGCAAGAAATAGGCAAAATACTCACAATACAAAAGGAAAGTGGAACGCCCGACCCCGAACATCAAGCAGGCATAACTTTAGAACTCGAGATTCTGATTTTCACAAAATTTGACTTTTCGGAAAGGGCACGACATCCTCTACACCACAAAAATTAAATTTCTTATTTTTAATGAGGGTAGGTGGGTGAAAAGAAAAGAAACATCTCCAACTCCAAAAATTTAAATGCTCATTCCCGTAAAATGCAAGAAATCCTTGGCAAACTCAAAATAGTTGCTCACACTCAGAATGTCATATCTTTTGCATTTCTCAACGAAATCATGCAAAATTGGTCTCGTTGGAATCGTGGCTTTGAGCCCAACGCACAAAGAATCGAGAAATCTAGAATTTGATGTGGATTTGATAGAGAATTTTGAGGAAAACGGACCAGGTTCAGAACAATGTTTTAATTGGTAGTTGGGAGTGCAATTATGAAGCATGGGCATACATTTTTCACTGTTGCAAGTCATGGGACAGTATGGGGAGCCTTTTGCAAGCAACATACCATCATTTCACTTCATTTATTACCTCTTGCAAGTGGTTGAAAGGCAGATTTCGGGATTTCAATCCTCTCTTCCAAATTCTATAAATTAGAGTGTTGGGCTCATTGTAAGGAGGAGATAGTTTTGAGTAGCAAAACTCTGTCATTTTGGTTTTGTGAAGCCAATGTGTTGCAGAGCCCTTGTAGTGGACTCCTTGCATGGTGATCTAGGCCTTTATTTTGTAATAGATTAAACTGTGCATATCATGAAGCAATAGATGCAAGTTTGTGGATGTATCTTCCCTTGTGTTTGTTTGCATTTTTCTTGCCTCTTCAACCTCATTGCAAAATATATTGTCTATCTTATGCTCTTACAGGATTCATTATCATTGTGTGTGTATGAAATATTGTTGTGAATGCAGTTAGACTGTGGAGAATTGTTATCACCCTCTCTAGTATGTATTTCGCTTCCATTTTTCACACATTGGAAAGCTATTCTCATTCCCTCCTTTTCTAGTGTATCACTATTGTTAGTGTAGGCTTTACTTTCATGCACTCTCTCTCCCTGGTCCCTTGGAAAGTTAGATTAGGATAAGGTAGTTTTGCCTGCATTAAAGTAAATCGTGGCAGGTGCAATTTAGGAGCAAGAACCAGCTTTCTCTAGAGGTCTATCTCAAGTAGCAATTCCCACAACTTGGAAATAGTGCCCATGTTACTCAGTCACACCGTGAGCTCAAGAACACACACTTGTGCAAATCAGAGGGTGTTGTGATTCGCGATAACAAGAACAACTTTAGAACATTTCTCGATTACAAAATCTTAATAAAACACACCAACTACCCTCCAAGGGATTCCTTCCTTAGCAAAACATACCAAAAGAAATCATCCACCGCTGAGATACATCTCATTCATCAACCGGATGAAGAGGAAATAATTAGGACCATGAGGATCCTTAAAGGAACTCTCAAGATATCACTTCTCTGGATGGTATACTATAGACCCCTTTAGAACAAAGTCGCCAACATCTCTACTTTCATCTTAAAGTTGCTTGTTGGTCATGAATTTGTAAAGGGTATGTATCCTCTCTGTTGGAGTCTAGTTGCCAACACCTTACAAGGTCGGGCACACTGGAACTTCACTTAGATGTGTCTAAGCACTCACCCGAAGCACGGCAACCTACCGAGTTCCTCCTCTAATTCACTTGTCAAGATGTGGTTTTTATACTTAACCAATATCTTGGGTGAAGATAACAACAAAGTATAAAGCAATATCAAAAATCAAAGATAATCATTCATTAATATAGACAATTAGCAATAGAATTTGGATTCCTATTACACCATGCACATCTTTACTAACTCTAGCAATCCATACACAATTGTCCATTGTAGAACACATGATCAAACCATTACATAGACTCGCAGTGATTACATCCATGCGCACGGCATTCACTAGGCACTTGCATACTATATATACCCTATTAGTCTCTTCCACTCACAACCTACTTACAAAGGAGTGTGACACCTACTTATATAGGGTGGGAACTTGTCCTTCACCGCTTACATGCTTTAATCCTAAGAATAGACATCCTAAATATAGGTTGCATGCCTGCCTTAACACTTTTACTTTAATCTTCGCCTGTGCTATAATTAGCTCGGCCTTATCCATGCTTTGTTCCTATATTTAGCTTTGTCCATGCGTTGTTCTTATCCCCATTTGCATGTGTTTTACCCTTTTCTTGTTTATTCCTGGACGTGCCTTGTATGCTACACCAACTCTACTTTTTCTATTTTTAGCCTTCACTGGGAATTCGGCTAAGTCCTATAACCTAATGTGTGTATGCGCAAACCCTTACGCATTGATCTCTTCATCCCCTTGCACACATACCTTTCGCGCATTGACTTATCTTTGTACTTGTTCTTTGCTTGCACGCGTGGTTCCACGCAGTCTAATCTCTTGATGCTTCTTTGTGGTTCCCGCACGTGGTCTTTATCCTCAACGCATGGCTAGTACTTAGCCATTTTCTTCACTCAACACTCTCTTTAGAAGCACATGCACCCTTAGAAATATTGAGGATCCACATTTAAAATATTCTCTTCATTGACAAAATTGGTTAGACCAACTATTCTATATGGATCAAAGGAGTGGGGACCCAATTTAGGGCATACTGACTAGGCAAGTGCTGAGAAAGTGTAGACTATCATGCTTCATTGTAAATGGATGGTCACTTAAAGCGTCATACAAGCTAAATTTGGTGATTGTCTGTGTCTTTATAAGGCCTTCAAGCTTATTTTCGATCTTCACAAACTTAGGTCCCTTGATGATTCGGCTTCAGTTTAGAGAGACAAATATCTACCCTTTTGTTCTTCAAAATCGGTTGCTCCTTGGGTCTCATTGGATGATGACGAACAATGTTAGTATTCCAAGACATGTTCGCTTCTTCACTTATCAATGTGCTGTAAAGCAAACCAACAAAAAATAAATAAAATAAAAAAGAAAGAAATGTAAGTTGAAAACTCAGGCAAGGGTGGTTGGAGAGAAATGATGGAGCTAGCGTATGGCAGGAGCGGTTGAGTGTGGCAGGGTGAAGGCATGGGCCTTCCTAGCTAGGCACATGGGCTTCATAATGGCCTCGAGACTTGTCATTTTCCTTGCATAATAATTCAAACACTTTATTTCAGATCTAGAGCCAATAATCATACCGAAACTTGTGTCAACATTGTAATTTTAGCAGTATTTGGATAGTTGCAGCGAGGGCAATGTGAGGGAGGCAGAGTGTGGTAGGATTCTGGAATGGGGTATGGGCATCTCACAGAACATTGGCGTTGTTTCAGTGTTTGACCAAATGAAAGAACTTCTCATGGAATGTGGTTACGGCAGTGTATAAGAGACATGGATTCCTCACAAGACAGTCACATTGTTTCACCTATACAACAAACAGATCTCCAACCTGATTGGTTTACATTTGCCTACGTTCTCCCGGCCTGTGCCAAAATACAAGCGCTGGAACAAGGTATGGACATCCATCAAAGCATAAAAGATAGAGGAATTTTGTCAGATGTTGTAGTTGCAAATGCCCGGGTAGACATGTATGCAGAATGTGGAATGGTTTGAACGGTTGGCCATGTAAGATTCATTTTTATTTTATTAGCATGTGTTTATGCAGGTTCAACGGATGAGGGCTCTAAATACTTGATTGGCGTGGGTGCCTCTTTGAATCGAGACAAAAAAAGAGACATCCTTAGCTACGCTTGGTTATCTTGAGGAAACTCTTATCATCAACATGACAAATCAAACCTTAGGCGATTGTGTGGGTGTGTTTACTTGGTGCTTAAAGAGCATATAAAATATGGAGTCACTATTTATGACAACTCTCCTTTTGGGTTGGATGATCAAATGTTGCAATTTATGTTCTCCTATCAAACATCTGTGCAGAAGTGAGCATGTGGGTTGCCATGTAAAATCTGGAAAATACCATGTTGTTTTCATACCTACAAGAACATTGCCCCTTTTTAATTGATGGAATTATGTGCATCTCTAAAAAAATGTCTTGCAACAATTTGGGAGATGAACTTGGTTTCAGTGGGGAGTCAACTCGTACTCGAAGGTTCTTGATGACTCTAATAATTTATCGGGAAGCGTAGACAGGGCACTAAACTGTTCAATCAAATGCCTCAGAAAAATATAGCCTCATGGAATGCTTCGTCTTCTAGATATTCACAAATGGTTTTATTAAGCGGCTCTAGAGACTTTCAAGCAAAGGCAATTGGGGGAGTGTTCTGATGCTCGTGACCATTTGAGGAAATGGCTTGTGGAGATGCGGAATCGGGCTCCACAACTTTGGCCAATTCATTTCCCCTCAGGCATGGTCTCCTTACCTTCATCTTTTATAATTTTCGTATTTTGGTTCTTTCATTTGCAATATAACAAAAATAGTAAACCAATGAATAATTATACATTTGGATATTTAACCAAATTAGATAGTCTAAAACGAAAAACTCCACCTTGTGATTTGTGTAACCAAGTTACACCTCGACCATCAACTAGGATTGCTCCCACAACCTCATACGTTGTTAACCTAGGGTGTCATAATTGGGAACTCATGTCTGCCGGTATTGGTGAGAGTTAGCTGATGTCGTCAAATAAAACAACCATTTTTGTCTACCTTGCAAAGTTATAAAAACGTGATTTTTAGAGACTCGCAATATAACCTCCTGAACCCTAAAAGAGATGTCAACTTCCTCCCATGTTTCGTGTTATGTGGAGAGTTGTATTAAACCTTAGATCAACCTCGATCAACGGTTGGTTCTCTCTTCACCGCCCTTCTAGGAGCTCGGTTACCTTATTTTACACCTTTAGGAAGTTGTTAAAACTGAAAAGTTGGGTTTCGTATCAGCTCGCCATTTGGACCATGAGCAACGAAATGTTTGTCCGCCTTCACAAACCTCTAGTATTTTTACTAGACAATTGCCTGAACCATCAGTTTGGGGAAAAACACTCTTCTAAATAGTTTGGCAAGGGCATTTTGTAGGCGTCGGGACGTTGTTTGACTAGGTCAAATTGGACCAACTACAACCGGTGGCTCAAGAAAATCCATCGCCGTTTATAACTCGTTTGTCAATTCTCGCCTTAAATCGACCCCAAAGGATTCTCCAATATAGGAGGGCACATAGGAATCTTCTCGTGGAGAGCCCATCCATCGAAAGTTAGTTTTGGATGAGGTTTCTTAGCCCTCGAGCTAAAATTGGGTGTTGTTGTAACTAGCCCAATTACGACCGATGGCCCCGAAAAACTAGTCGCCAATTGTAAATCGTTTGTCAATTCTAAATTCCGTCAATTCCTATGATTTCTTGGTATATAGGACACGTAGAAATTTACCTATTGTGTATTTGTTTATCGGAAGACGGTTTTTGAACTTAGTTTCTTAGCCTCTGAGCCAAAATAAAATATTTTTGCAACTAGTAGAAAAATGTAAAATAAAGTCACAGGACCCTAGCCAAGATAATAGACTGTCATGAAAACTTTTGAAACGTATAAGTAATTGTATGAAACTCTCTCGTGTGGCTTGTGGTGTGAAATGTGACTTTTGAAAAAATAGTCTTTCTCTCTCTTCCCTGTCTCTTTCTCTCTCTTCCCTGTCTCTTTCTCTCTCCTTGGTTAAGAAATGAAGTGAAATAAAATGGAATGAATATATGTCTCTAACCCTCTAATTTTGAATGCAAATTATTACTTGTTATATAAATGGGGAACTAAAAACGTTAATTATGTTAGATTTAGGTGGATGTCATGCTAGCGATTTATCGTTGATTTCATGCTCACATGGTTTTGCAAGATGCAAGTAAGATGGCGAAATGGCGTGGTTGTAATTCATTGTGTATTATTGTAATTTATGTATGTTAATGAAAATATATATATGTATTGTTATGTTACAATAAAGTTTATTATTGAAAATTTTAATGTGTATGAGTTGCAAGTGTTTAGGGTTGTTTGGGAAATGTGCATTTAACCATAGGTGTCTTTTGATTCAGATTTACATATGGTAAAAAAAAAGGGGGTTGGATATATATGTTAAGTGAAATTGTAGAGGATAAATCAACATTTTGCGAAAGTATTAAAATGTTTATTATTGAAATTTTGTAATATTTTTTAGATGCTAGTGTTTAAGGGAAATGTTCATCTAAACATGGGTGTTATTTTGATTCCCAAATTTTGTATTGTAAAAGTTGGATAAATATGTTAAATGAAATTAAATTTGACATCTTATAGTGCATTCTCGTTGTGAAATTTATGATGAAATCTCTAGAGTGTTGTGTTATTTAACTAGCAAATATAAAAAAAAAAACTTAAATATAACAATCAACCTTAGTTTAAAACTTGTGCATATCTACCCTTCTCGCATGATCTTTCTTAGCACGAAAAAACTAAAACCTTAGAATGAACTTAAATCTTTACACTTGATAACACCTTCTAGCTTAAGTAAATAAGATCCCAAGTTTGAGTTTATTGTCATAGCCTGTATGCGTAGCAACACCATCGTGAACTCGGCAGATAGGAACGGCATGGTCAAACATTATCTTAAGTATGTGATTCCCTCTTAGGATTGGTAATCATGTGTGTAGTAAGGAGAATGTGTTCTCTTAAGGTAGTACTCCTTGGGAAACCAACATTAAACATAGTATAAAACTCTCTGGGACCAACACACGTGTCGAGTGGCGAAGATCGCCCACTAACCTTGAAAGTCACCTTTAAGAGTTGGGATCATAAATGAACTCGATACCCAATCTCATTTATCATTTGGGTTCTACACAATATTAAGAGTTAATTGTGAAACTTAACAATTTTTTAATTTATGATTAGTTTTATGAGAATATAACCATAATATGGTGTGCTAGGAGAAAAGTGAATTTTAGATTGTTCATATAATGTGTTTAAACCATCTTATGGCGAGGGACTAAATTCATGATGTGTGATCCCTAATGTGAACCGTAATCCTTTAAACGAAGGAGTATTCCCTCTTGTTCTCCATTTTTCCTAATGCGTAATGAATGTACATTGTGAAACCAGTAATCATGTTCTTGAGGCAATTCCCTAGGACGAGAGCTAGTAGGCTCACGAGCATGCAAATGTCCTTATTAACAAATGGGTTACTCAACAAATTTCAAAATGCTAATTAAATCAAATTAAGTGAAATCATTTTAAGATGAATGTAAATGATTCAAGCGGGTCCTATGTTTTAGATACCTACACATGAGAATACTAAGTGTGAATCCCCTTTAACCCCTCTCAAACAAGAGTGTCAGCTTGACAAGAAGTGTCGAATGTACCTAGAGTTACAAGATGATTTTGGAGATAAGGGTGTTCAATCACTCTAGTTGTGACCTTAGTAAGGTGTGTAAAATTTATAATTGAATGCCTCTTGGTAACACGCATCTAATACTTAATTGTCCAGAAATCCAACCTTGGTTGAGTGTGAATCATACTCCTTAGGACCTTGATGATTGAGCATTTAAATGAAGAAGATAGGATACACAGGTTAGTTGTAATTACTTAAAACATGAATCGAGTAACCTTAGTAATTAAATGCTAATATGAAAAGAATGTGTAATCTATTCACTCTTGAACTAATAAACCTCATTGGTTTCATGTGAACCTTCCTTGTGGCAACTGAGATAAATTGCAAAACCAAACAAACATGCAACTTAAAAGACAAACCCTTAGAACAAACACCAATGGCTCATGTGGGAGTATATGTTCCTATCAACAATCAGGCCATATCTTTCTATTAGCAATAGGGAAACAAGCAAAATTAGAGGGAGTAACTACAAGTGAAATGTTAAGTAAAGTAAGGATAACATAGTATAGTTTTAAGAAGAATGAAGGACCGCATGATAAGTGATTTTCAACAATTAAGGCCAATAACAAAAGATAGAGGTAATGAAATTGTAAACTAGGAAAGTGTGGTGTCATGGATGGTAGCCTTGTGTGTAACTAAATAACCTATTAACAAACAAGTGAATTAAACAAGTAATTGAAATAATGTAGATTATCCTTATTCAATGAGTTACACCGTAAGTTAAATGTTAAACGGCATAAAGGAAATCTAGCAAAAGCAAAAGGATTGTATGATTCACATGTTATGAGCCTTTCTAGGACTTATGTTAAAGACTGAAACATCACTGTAATAAAAGTGTAATTCTAAAAATATCGTGTCATGGGAAGGCCCTAACTATAAGTTTATATTGTTGTTGAATCGTTATGTTGTGCCTTGTCATTTAAAAAAAAAGTTGCCTTGATGTGCATCACGTGTTTTCATGTTGTCTATGCGGGTTAATTTTTGTGCAAACATATCATGTGTTGTGCGTTGTCCTAAGTGATCTCCTATAGTGTCATGTGTACTTTGCAATGTAAGTCAAAAAAATTATTCCGGTAATTTTAGTGTTGTTTTTGTGTGTGTAAAATGTGGGTGTTACAATCAGCATCTCTATAGACTAAGTCCCTCCCTTCGATACTCCTTAGATGCCCCCATCCCTCCCTTACATGAAGGGGAAGATTAATAGAATTGCAAAGAGGTAATATATCATCAATATATTAAGGTCACTTACGTCTTTCTCCCGCAGCCCCTTAGCCCTAAGATAACTTTTAATGTTGAACATTTCTTGCATATTGGCTATGGCACCATTGTTTATCCCCACTATCTTCAACATCATTTTTAGTCACATGTCCTTGGATTCCCCCAGCCCCCTTGACTAGTTGAGGGTATTTTTCACTAGATACCTTGCAAAGACAATCACCATATTCCACGGTGCAATGGGTTCTGCTGTCTTTGCTCTCTCTAGGAAGTGGAGACAAAGGAGTTCTAACGAGATTGGAGGGTGATATTACTGTTTGTACTAAGACAAAGTGGGGTCCTTTGCTGAATTTTGTTGTTATCGAAGCCAAAGGTGATTAGACCATTCAGTAAAATTGTTGAGCTTTGAAAGGGACTTCTAGAGCCAGAGATTGACTCCTTACTCAAACATTGTGGTATCAAGCTTTTGTCAGCTATTACAGCCACTAATGCAGATGATAATAGGTTGGTGAGAGAACGTACCCCTTTACGAGCAGCACCACCAGGGCCTCAAACTTCTTATTCTTGCACAAGATGTGGGTCAACTACTCTCCCTTGCTCACACTCCAAATTATAGGGGCATATGTGCATCAACAATTTTTGTGTCTAGACTCTAGAACATTGTCGAGATGTTAGAAGAGACATTGGAAGCACCATGCTTTCTCCCAAGAATGTTCAATCAGGAACTCTTATCCCAAGCCATTTTCCTAAGGACATTGGCCCTATTGTGGTGACCGACAAGGATGTTGGACCATCTTTCAAACCTAACTCTAGTGCACACTAGAGCAAAGACAATGCATATGTTTTTGCAAGGTACTTACAATTCTCTTAAAATGGAGGAAAAACAAAATCTCTAGACAATGTACCTTGCAAACCCTCTTAAAGCAAAGGTAAATTGAGCGGTCTATAAATGAAGAAATTATTTGCAAATAGTTTCTTTGAGAAAATACATAATGTGCGTTTATATGAGAGGACTCAATGATTGCATTTAGAAAACCCTAGGTCTATGCATATAAGAAATCTGAAATGTCACAATTCTGAAGTAATTCATCTTTAACTTCTATTCACAAGTTATAATTTTGTGTATCATTTACAAATCTCAAAAAGTTCAAATTTCAGCCACTGTGGCACTAGAAACTGCAGAAATACTATAGACTAAGAATTAAGTTATTAACACGTGATTTAAATCTATGACACTTGAAAAGGGCATCTCAAATTGGAAATTTCTGCTACTTCACATAAGGTGCTTTTTCAATGGATTCTGCTGCTACTATGAAGCTGTATCCTAATCTCCTATAGAATTAAGAAAAACTTTGCTATACTTGAGGGAAAACAGATCACAAAGGGGCTCATATTGTTTCTAGACCAAGCTGCCTTGGCTCATTAGCATTACTTCGCTAACCTTGCTGTGATTAGGTAGAAAATGGTGCTGAAATTGAGACTGCAGCATCCAAGCTGTCCTAAATCAAAAACTGTTTGAAAATGTCACATAAATACTGCAAAATTATGGCTGCTTTTCATGATTATAATAAGTCATCAATAAAAGTTAGAATATGAACTAGCTCTAGAATTTTGAGCATAGACGCCAATGTACACACCCATAACTGAATTCCGCGATGTTGCATGCTCACTGATGAACCATCCCCACAACTTTATAATACAACTCGCCTTTTAGACCTTGGAGCAATCTCCATCCTTGTTGCCCTCAATTGTTGCATGTTTTGGCCCATTTTCACTTCATATCGTATTATTGGTGTTATTGATGTCAAGTTCAATTGTCTAGATGCAGACGCCCAAAACTCAAAATGAGCATATCTTAGTCATAAAAACTCGAAATCAGACCTCATTTTTTTATCTTTCCTTGTTTTTTGCAAGGAATCCTTTGGTGCAAAGTATTAATAGGGATATCCCAGACCAAAAGGATTGTCCTGGAAAACCAGCAGGTTTGCCTGCAGTGGCAGTGGCATTCTTGTGGTGTCGTTCTGACATACAAATGTAAACGTACTGTCACATCAATGGAGTTTTTTTTGGAATTACAAAAGAAAAAGGAAAAGTCACTTTACATTTGTGCCTTGCCATCTATTTGCATTCTGCAATGCATTAAAATGATCTTGCATAAGGTTTCTTGGCTCAAGGTTGTATCTAGAAGCATTCCAAAACTATAAAAGGGCCTCCCGTCACCCCCTTTTAACTTGTGATTGGATGATATGGTTTCATTTTACTCTCTCTAGGCTCGAGTTATGTTTATATTGCTTTAGTGCTTTAGTGGTTATTTACTTTTCAGACCCTGGGATTCTCTTTATCCTAGTACTTTTATCTTATAACTGAATGTACATTCAAGTCCCGTTGACCTACTTTGACCATTTGTGGGTATTACTATAATTCATCTCTTTATTTCTTCTTTGAACAACTTTGGCAATCCTCAGTAAATAACATAATTGCACCATACTTGACTTTAGCCATCTTTGATACCATAATTGTACCCATTTATCCATTGAGCCTCTCGAAGCCCACACACCCTATAAGCTAACAACAATATTTTAGCATTACCAATTTGGCTAATGTTTAGCCCATTGAGTGCTGCTTGTTTGCCCTTCCAATCAATTATTTTAGTCTATTACCATCATTGCTGCAGTAAAGATATTTGAGCAATCTTATTTTGCCCTAGTGTTGGATTTTGTCCATTAATCACAGATTCAACAATAGCCCTGTTGGCAGCTCAAGGATTATCTATGCATACAGGAGTGTTGTCTTGCTTACGAACATACTTTAAAACAGTCTATAAAGCATCACAGGTTACTAAAAGAATAAATCTTTTAACTCATTTGTGGTTGCAGGAGCTACAAATAAAAGGTGTATGCTAGAAAATTGCAAATTATTAGTGTCGTTTCATTTTCTTTCATTTTTGAATTTGCTTATTTTCAACTATTTGTTTATTTTAATTTTAAAAATTTCCTTTCTACAATCAATAAAACCACATGGTACCCACAATCTTGCACACACCACTCGTCTCAAAAGTGTTGGTGTGAGGGTATATTTTAGCCATTTATTATTTATTTGGTTATTTCCACCTCACACATGGTGAGTCATCTCACTTAAGTGAGTCATGCGTCTTTTAGGAGTTGTATGACATATGGCAGATTCCGTCATAGAATCTATCATAATTGTCATATGTCATACAGAGTTACATTCCACTTATGAATTGTAACTCCTTTCTTCCTTGTGGAGGTATGATTAGTCTAGGCATGGGAGTTACACAAAGCACTCCTATTATGTACGCTCCTTTTTTATCTATGAACATGAATAAACTATTTTCTTTATGCATTCACAAGTTCCTTGAGTTCATATTTTGCTTGCTAATTACTTGGAGGAATTTCAAGTTATCGTTTGAGTACAACTCCGTCGATGTGGATGCCATTCTGTGAGATCTTCAAGCCCTCTTTCATGGTATCATAGCTCTGTCTCGGTAATCGTGTCACTCACATTACTAGTTGTTGATTACTCTTTGTTTTGTGTTTATTTTTCTCTCCTAGTGCATGTTTTGAATTGTATTAGAAAACATGCTAGATTTGCTTGTGTTTGGTCGTTTTGGTGTATTGGGAGGTATTGTGCTTGGTTTTGTGTGTCTTAGTGTGTTTGCAAGTGTGTTTGTAGGTCAACACAGCAGATTTGGAGTGTGTCGGTTTCATTCCAACAAGTTTGTGTGTGTAGGGTTGGTTTTGGGACTAACTCGGCCCGGCTCGCCGAGTTGGGTATTGAGTTGACCCAGCCTCGCCCTACCTCCTCCCTTCGCCGCATCTCCCCTCTGCGCACTACCGAGCTCCATTGGGCCCATCTCGCCCGCTCTACACTTTTCTTCACCCACCGAGTTGTTTTCTTGGCTCTCCTTGGGGTTACACTCTCCTCCGAACTCTATTGTCACCGCCTTTCCAGCCCTTTATTTCTCCTTCGATTTGTTCTTTCTTGGGACCGTTTGGTCCCCCGCTTTGTATTTGCCCTAGTTGGCCATTTCAGTCCCATTGACCTACTTTGTGGTCATTTGTCGAACATTAATATATTTATCTTATCTTATTTGTGTTCTCATCGGCTCGGTATTCCCCCGCATTTGTGTCATCCTTGCATAGCTCGACCCATACCTCGCCCCCACTCGCCGCCAACCGACTCGGCCCTACCTTCGTTGTGTTCTGTCTTGAGCTTTCTGAGCTCCTGGACTCGGCTCTACCGAGCTCTTCGTGTTCACCTCGGACCCCTGTGCATTGAGAACTTGCCCCTACTCATTGTTTGTCTACTCGACTCGTCCTAGTCGAGCTATCTCCGATTCTCGGTGAATACTCTGCGACCGAATCATTTCACGCCGAACTCGCCACGCCATCCGCCCATTGACTCACCCATAGCCATTGCTCCGGATTGCTCGCCAAACTTCGTTGCGCCCGATCACACCTGCTCGACACGTGGAAAACCCCAGCTCGGAGCCCATTCCCCGCCAACTCACCTGTCGCCGACCTTGACTCGCCATCTCAGTCTGTGGATCGCTCGCATGGAGACCAATCACCCCGACACACCCCGCCACGTGCACTCCATCCGACGAGCCAACTTGACATCGACTCACTTCGTGTTTCACTCGCTTGGACCTGTAATGTCCCCTTTTTCGAAGTGATGGCCTAAAAGTGGACTTCTTGCCATCCCTTTTTTGTGGCAAAGAAGTATGAATGAACAAGGGAAGGAATTGCATTTCATTTCAATTTTTTAATTTGATTTAATGTTTTTCCTTTAGGAGACAAGTCGGCTACGTTTGGAGAAAAGAAAGAAGCAAATAGAAGATAAAGTAAGGCTTAAGAGGTCGGTCCATTTCTATTTGGCCTTTTGGCACCAAGGGAAGGATATAAAAGGGACTTAAGGACTTCATTTGCAATCATCTTTGGCGCATTTTATCTATACTTGGTTTTTGGGCAAAGTGCTCATTAACTATCCACTTGAGGACGAAACCCTCGTGTGGCATTCCAAGGAAGACGAAAACCTTCCTTGTGGCTTGGTGGAGGACGGAAACCCTCCATTGTGGGTGATTTGAAGACATCTATTGAAGACTTCTTGCAGATTTGGATCTAGGGCATCAAGGAAAATATCTACAAAGGCTTTGCATGCATTTTGGAGCTCTCCTAAAGGGAGCAACTAGGGTTTGGTGTTAGTTGGGTGCCTTCTAGGGCACATACTTCAGATTTTATTTGATATTCTGATTCGGCATAATTTCTAAGGCGGAATCTATCTTTCTTTGTGGTTATCGGGGTTTGGAAACCTCTCTTTTCATTATTTTCATGGGTTGTACTTCTGCTGTTCAGAATTAAATTTTCAGCTGAGTGTGTGATCTGATTTGATGATAAAAAGTGTCTTAAATTCTTCCTAAAATATCTATCTATATTTTGGTTGAGTTATTTGATGATATTTGAGTGATTTTCCTCTATTTCCGGACTGTTATAAAAATCAGACTGCTGATTTCTACCAGTTAGAAAAATCAGTTACTGATCTAAAAATCTGAATTTAATCTATTGGGGTTTGTGTGGTTTCCTACTTTTTCAGTTTCAGTCCCAAAAGGGGGCATTACAAGACCGCTCACAGCTCGCTCAACTCGTTGCATCGACTACTCCGCTCGCTGGAGCCAGCTTGCCCACCTTTCAACCCATCTCGTCGAGTTGGGCTAGTCAGCGTTTAAGGTAGGGCCCTTTTTTTATTTTGTCTTTTTTCATTTTTTATATAATCTAATTCAAATTAAATTTAATCAAGGATCAATTAATTAAGACAAATCTAATCAATTAAGAGGGGATACTATCTTTTCTTGGCCTAAAACTAGGGTTATTGGGTTTTTTCGGGCCACTTTTCAGTCCTTCTATTGTACTAAGTGCTCCTATTATTGCTTGCGGGTTAGTGAGCGCGTCCGCCACAACCTTGTGGCAAGGGAGCCCCAACTACGAAGTGAGACGCTTTTTCTCACACAAAACTCGTTTTTTCCCTTTTTGCTTGTTTTCGACTTTGTTTTTTATGCTTGTTACAGTGTTGTCTCATTGCGATCAATTGAAACTTATTGTGGTCTCCACCCTTGCGCGATTCTTCGCCAATTGCAAGGTGAGTGGCCAACTATTTCATGTCGCACGAACGCATCAAATAATAATCAACACACTAAATTACTAATTGCCACAAACAGGGGTAAAAATATTGTTTTGGGGTGTGTCTTTCCTTTACTTTTGCATTCTTGCTTTCTCTCTCCTCACGATGGATGCTAACAAGGTTCCTTTGCTCACGCCGTTTAACTTCTTTGAATGAAAATCCAAAATGATAATCAAACTAAGAGGTAAAGGGTTGTATCGCATCACTATGGGAGTGGAAACCGAACCCGACGATGAACTTCATAAATCTAAGTGATTCACCGATGTGACAAAGCCTTAGGTCTTCTTTGTATGTACGTTTCTCCCGACCTTCTCTTTCACATTGAGTCTTCCACAACACCGATTGAGCCTAGAAAACTCTTGATGACATGTTTGGAAAACAATATGACATGAGAGCTCATGAGTTAGAGAACAAACTCCTAGGTTTGACTCCTAGCAAATTTGATAACCTACATGCCTTCTTCTTCAAATTTGTCCACACGAGACTGTTATTGAAAGAATGTGGAGTTGTTAAAAGGATGCCCGACTGATCTTATCCATTCTCACTAAACTTAGCCCCGAATACATTGTCTTCGTTTCTACCTTTCACACCACAAAAGAAGCTTTAAGGACTGCTTGGAAGATGCCCTCATTTGACAATTTTTGTCCCAACTCATTCGATATTAGGAAAAGTTAATTTGAATGGGAGGAATCAAGTCTAAGTCGCATGCCCTTATAAGCAGCACCGTAAAGGAAAGGAGAAGAAACAAGAGAAGAAATCAGAGAAAAGGACCAACCTAAGAAATAAGCTAAGTCCACCCAATCCAAACCCAACACAAACACTTCTACTTTTGAGCCTAAACCAAAGAAGGAAAAGTATTGCAAGAAGTCAAGACATGAAGAGCATCAATGCATGAGAAAACAAATTGACCACCTAACTCATTTACTTGAGAAAAATAATATAGGTGTTCCTAAGTCTATCAAGCAAAATGTTCAAACTCCGAGTCTTCTAAGGCAAAGGAAACCAAATCTGAGAAGAAGAAAGGCAAAGCCCTCATAGCAAGAGTTGTTTCGTCATCGAAATGGGTTATAGATTCTAGTGCCTCGCACCACATGGGTTCTTCACATGTTGAGTTTTCCGACATTGAACCGTGTGGTATGTCCCAAATCACTCTAGGTGATGACACATCTATGTCGGTTCTTGGTAGTGGATCGGTAGAAGTAGATGGTGGAACCTTTAACAATGTTCTAAGTGTTCCCAATCTCTCTACCAATCTCCTATCAGTTTATCAAATCACCCATATTGGTGAGGGAATGCGAGTGGAATTTAACCCTAACTTGGTGATCATTAGAGAGCTTCACAATGAGACTACAAGGTCGAGGGAAAGGCGGATCACCAGGCCCGGTTATACACATTTTCCCACTTTGCTTCCGACTCTTCTCCCACTGCCTTGCTTACTCATGCAGATGAGGTTAGTAAGCTATGGCATGAGCGTTTTGGCCATTTAAACTATCATTACCTTGAAACAATTGAGCCAACATGAGATGGTCAACGGGTTGCCTCGGTCAAATTTTTCAAAGGGTCTTTGTGAGGGTTGTGCCCTTGGGAAGCACCCCAAAGAAAAATTTGGCAAGGGAAAATCCTGAGAGCTTCTCATCCCTTGGATCTTGTTCATAGTGACATTTCGACCCCTTTCCATCTCCTTCATTCACTAGGGCTCTTTATATACTTACCTTCATTGATGACTTTTCACGTTATACGTGGGTTTACTTTCTCAAACAAAAATCTGAAGTTTTTGATCACTTTCAAGACTTCAAGGCTCTCACTGAGAAACAAGTTGAAAGGTCTATCAAGGTTATTAGAACTGATAATGGAGGCGAGTATGTGAGCAATAGGTTTGATGATTTCGCACCTCCGAAGGGATTGCTTTGCAGCGTATAGTTGTTTATAACCCTTCGCAAAATGGGGTCGCAAAAAAGAAAGAACATAACTCTTAAGGAGATGGCCACTTGCATGGTTCATTCTAAATCCCTTCCTCCGCAATATTGGGTTGAAGCCGTGAATTGTGCTTGTTACATTCAAAACCACATTCCACACAAAGCAATAAAAGGGATGACACCCTTTGAGGCTTGGTATGGACGCAAACTTGATGTTGATCACTTTCG
Organism: Taxus wallichiana var. yunnanensis; assembly: GCA_018340775.1. Taxonomy (NCBI): domain Eukaryota; kingdom Viridiplantae; phylum Streptophyta; class Pinopsida; order Cupressales; family Taxaceae; genus Taxus; species Taxus wallichiana. Next base: position 544,606,282 of record CM031243.1, read on the forward strand.
TGTCTTCGATTCAACTGTCATGGCTCGAATACCCAAGAAGAAACGCAAGGCCTTGGAACCACAATCCAAACCTTATATCTTAGTCGGGTATCCTAAATGTGTGAAGGATTATAGACTTTTGAACCCCACCACTCATCAACTTTATATCGAGAGAAGTGTGAAATTTGAAGAGTCATCTTCTACTTCCACTTCTCCACCCGTTGAGGTCCTGTATGCCCTCCGACCATGATTCGGACTCTTCTAACGATCTTGCTAAGCCTCCTTCTCTTGATCCTCTACCTCCCGAGAATCTGACAACAATGATGATGAGGACTATATCCCCTCTCACTCGAGTGATGATTCGACAGATTTTGAACCTGACTCCTCTTGGTCCTCGTTGGGCTAGGTAGACCTTGCAGAGTGTCGAGAGATTGGATAGGGGATCCTTCAAATGAGAGACAAACTCGTTCAGAGTTCGTTGGACCCCATGCCTTCTTCGCCTCTCGCTTCCAACCCATAGTCTTTTTGGGAGGCTAATGGGATTCCTAAGTGGGATTCTGCTATGGAAGAGGAATATTCCTCTCTCATGAAGAACGATACTTGGGATCTCACCCCTCTTCTAAGGGAAGAAAAATGGTTCGGTGTAAGTGGGTATATCGAACCAAGTATGGTGTTGATGGGAACGTCAAAAAGTATAAAGCACGACTCATAGCTAAGGGTTTCTCCTAGGTTTCGAGGTTAACTATTCAGAGACCTTTGCTCCCGTTGCAAAGATGACTTCTATTTGATTGACCCTAGCCATAGTTGTCGCTAATAGATGGGATGTCCATCAAATGGACGTAAAAGTGTTTTCCTTCATGGGGACCTAGAGGAAGAAATCTATATGGAACAACCTTTGGGTTATGTCCAAGATTCCTCCCTCGTTTGCAAACTTAAGAAGTCTATCTACATGACCTTAAACAAGCCCCTCGGGCTTGGTATGCCAAGATGGACTCCTTTCTTCTCGCATCAAGGTTCACTAGGTGTCACTCTGACCCAAATGTTTACATTTTGCATGCAAGATGAGTCCATGCTTATCTTAGTTTTGTATATCGATGACTTGTTGATTACGGTAGCTCTTCCTCAATCATTGATTCCATGAAGATTGCCTTAGCCAACAAGTTCTCCATGACCAAATTGGTTTGATGCATTATTTCCTTGGGGTTCGATTACCCAATCTGATCCAAGGATCATTATTGCTCAACCCAAGTATGCCCTTAATTTTCTTTCTAGGTTTAACATGTCTAATTGTAAGCCATCTCCCACTCCCTTCCTTTTTGGAGTCAAGTTAGTAGTTGATTGCTCCACTCCCTTAGTCGATGGTACCCTTTATCGCTAGTTGGTGGGGAGCTTGATCTACCTAACTCATACCAGTTGGATCTTTCATTTGTTGTTGGCATCATGTCTAAATTCATGCAGAGCCTCATGAATTACATTGAAAGCAACTAAGCGGATCCTTCACTATGTTAGAGGCACTTACATTGATGGCATTCATTACTTGGGAGGGACAGAGATTGATTTAGTTGGATTCACAAATTTTGATTGGGTCGATGATCTCGATCATCGAAAGTCTACCTCTAGATACAACTTTTCTCTTGGTTCGGGTCCTGTCAATTGGTCGAGCAAGAAGCAGAACACGATTGTTATATCTTCTACATAGGCAAAATACAAGGGCGCAGTTAACGTTGCCACAGAAGCTATTTGGTTGGTTATAGGGGATTCTGACAAAGTTTGGTATTCACTTTTGACGGCCTACCATCATCTATTGTGACAACCTTAGCACTATCTCGATTTGTCGAAATCCATTCAACATTAGCGAGATGAAGCACATTGAGATACACATGCACTTCATTCGAGAGTTGATTCATGGAGACATCATTGATTTGTAGTATTGTCAAACTTTATATCAGGTTGCAAACATCTTTACCAAACCCTTCACTAAGCCAAGTTTATTCACTTTTGCTCTCTTCTTCTTGGGGTGAGGTCCACTACAGCCGCTCATCTTCTTCAGCTTTCTAGTCCTCTTTTTCTTATAGAAAGATTGCAGTTTGTACACAAGTACCTCATCAGGTTTTGTTGACGGGACCCATATGACGCATCTTTCTTAGTTTGTCTAGGGGAGTCCTCTTTCTCTTTCTAGCTTGCCATGCCTCTACCTAAGCTTTGATGAAGGGGAGTGTTGGTGTGAGGGTATATTTTAGCCATTTATTATTTATTTGGTTATTTCCACCTCACACATGGTGAGTCATCTCATTTAGGTGAGTCATAGGTCTTTTAGGATTTATATAACATATGATAGATTCCGTCATAGAATCTGTCATACTTGTCATATGTCATACAAGAGTTACATTCCATTTATTAATTGTAACTCCCTTCCCCTTATGGAGGTGTGATTAGTCCAGGCATGGGAGTTACACAAAGACTCCTATTATTTACTCTTCTTTTTTTTATCTATGAGCATGAGTAGACCATTTTCTTTGTGCATTCATAAGTTCCTTGAGTTCATGGTTTGCTTGCTAATTACTTGGAAGAATTTCGTGTTATTGTTTGAGTGCAACTCCGTCGATGTGCACGCCATTGCATGAGATCTTCGAGCCCACTTTCAAAAAGTCCCACTTGAGATATCATTCATGAGTCCCCTTGGTCCTTGGAGGTCATGACCAAGGTGCCAAATGTTCTTATTTGACCAATCCATGCAACCAAGGTTCATAGCAAGCTCTGTATGGATTCTTCTCGATTGGGTCTTCTTCTCATCCGCCTTTCTCCTTCTTCTACCTTATTACACCCATCTTCCCATTCCTCTTTTCCGACAGCTTCTCACAGATGGCAGGACTGTAAAGTCCAAGCTTCTGTGAGGATAGTGTGACCCTTTCAGAATTTGGCCATCTGGAGGTTATTTCTCAAAGGCTGAATTTTTGGTCATGCAGGAAATTGGGGGAATGCACCTTTGAAGTTATCCATCCAACACATAGAAGGCAAAAAGGTGGGGAAAAGAAAAAGTAACTATAAAGAGACCTTTTAAACCATAAAGTATGACATAGCTTTGAAAAATGATTTGGTGCAGGTACTCTATTGAGACTGAGCACTTAGTCCAGTGCAGCATCATTACTGCTCTTGGAATTTCCTATGCCTGAGTTGGTATATATACCTTCTCAAGAAATTTCCCACCTTGTGTACTACTGAAATAAATGTAGCAATAAAGGTTTTGATATTCTAGATTTTACAGAAAGCTCAAATCGTCATCTTCAAAAGATAAAAAAATCCTGTTTCAGATTTTTCAGATTGTTTCAGCAGCTAGGCTTTCCCACCACTATGGTTTCCAACAGTTGATCTAATTTTCAAACACAAGGTTTTTGTCAACTGTTCCAAACTATCAAAGGAAAGAGAAAACAGTTTCAAAGCAACATCCATACTACTCTTGGAGTTTTATAAGTCTGATTTATCATGCATACCTTCCCAAGAAAGTCCCCATCTTGTGTAGTACTTAAACAAATATCTCATAGCCATAAAGTTCTATTTTGAGTATGATTTTTATATTTTGTTGGGCAATATTTTCCTAGCCGTTGATATACTAGATATTTCAAAAATTCAAACTGCCATCTTTAAAAGATAAAGAACCCCCATTTCAGCTTTTTGATTTATTTCAGCCGCTAAGCTTTCCCATCACAATAGTTGGCAACAGTTGCCATAGTTTTCAAGCTCAAGGTTTTGTCAATTGTTTCAAACTTTTAGAGGAAAGATTACAACAGTTTCAACCATAATGATTGCCTCACACTAAATGAATGAAGTACAACTTGGAGGTCGAAACCTAGTCAGACAAAGAAGGGGAAAGCGTTAAAATTTAAAAGGTAGTTACACCTTAGCAGGTCTCCATAACTAAAGAAAAGAAGAACTCGCAGGTCGTATTGAGGACCATAAAGATCAAACTTGCAACTTGGGTGATCAAGATGAGTTTGGTTTATTACTGTCATCTTTATATTTTGTTAGGGTTGGGAATGGTGGCAACAACTTTGGTAAATCATCAACTTTTATTGCATTGCATACTAGCAATGATGTTGAGGATCATGATCAAAACATCAGTCAGACCAAAGATACTGTTTCCCATAAATACTTTGAGGTTTTCTGTAAGAATAGATTACCTACATTTGTTGAAGCACAAAAGACAGTAACTGGATATAATTAAGGGGTTTAAAACTGGTGCAAATAGGCTGATTTCAACACACAATATTGTCAAGTAGTTGGCTTATGGTGAAAAATGTTTCATTTCATAATGTGATTCAATTAGGGTCCTATATGTCAAGGTAAATATGCAGAAATTAGCAAAACAGAAAGAATTGCAGCTATTTATAAATTATTAACAGTTTTTATTTGTCTTCCAAGACCCACCCCACCTACAAGATAGAGAAAAGAAATGCTTAAATACAAAGTACTCCAATTGCTTTGGCGACAAAGAAATTTAAGGAAAAGTCAAATCTTCTATGACTATTTGACACTTCTAGTTGAAAAACAGAAAATCTGTTGATTCTAGTTTTGTGCAGGTTACTTTTAGTTAAGCGCGATTTTAAAAAGTAACATCTCAGTTATTTATCCCATATGTAGAAGTCATAAAGGAACAAAGAGGTAAAAGTAAGATAAAAAGGCCTTTTTAAGCATTGCAGTGTGCTGTCTGTAGAAAATGATTTGTTGGAAGTACTTGGCCAACTGCAGCATCCATATTGCTCTAGGAGTTTTCTAGGTCTGAATTGGGATTCATACCTTCTCAAGAAAGAATCTCCATCTTATGTACTACTGAAATGAATACCTAATAGCAATAATTTTGAGGCCCTTTTTCCAGATACTTTTTGGCGTGTTGATGGTCTGGATATTTGTAAACAGTCAGATTGTCATCTTCGTAAATAGAAATTCCAATCTAGATATTTGCAAACACTGAGATTGATATCTTCAAAAGATGGAAACTTCCTATTTCATAGTTAAAGTTCAAACTTTTCAATTTGTTTCAGCAGCTAGAACTTCTCACCACTAAGATTTCTACCGATTGTTAGCATTATCAGCAGTTGAGTGTTCTCAGCTATGTCGATTTTTTCCATGACAAAATCAGACTTTTAGAGCATCCAGATTTAGATTTTCAGCTTCAATTTGAAGACTTTTTATATTCAAGTTGCAAATTCCATAACTTGGTTGCAGTTTTTCTCTAATTTAACAAAAGATCCATGTTGTTGCTACTTACATGTGAGTACCTCAATTGTTGGGTTTTCAGAATAATGGCAAAACTATGGCCACTTTTTATTATTACGAGAATTCTCAGTTGCAGCTTGACTTCACTATAGATGCAGATATATATCTTCAAAAAATTGTTTATTGGAAATGGCAAAATTTAGACTGGTTGTTCAATGCTCATCTACCCTCCTGTGAGGTGGCCTTCATACTTGGGTTTCTAGGCATCTATTATCACTCTGTGACTCGGTATCAAAATATTCTTTCTCATGGCATAGTTCGCATTCCACAATTCTATCTTGAATACCATTTTTCTGCAATTTTTCATCAAAGTCAAGATTTCCTTTGAGGTGTAACAGCATTAACTTCTCTGGACCATGAGGCATTTCTCAATAAAATGGTCTCATGAGATGTCCTTAAAAACTCTTGCAACGTTTGATACAGTGGTGTCAAGTTCAGCTCATGCTATCAAGATTCTTAATCTGAAACACAAGGAACATTGTTATAGACTAAGACAAGAAAGAAAGAAAAAGTGCATTAAGCTTCTCAAGTGAACAAAAATGCCCAATGAGACTAGAATATAACAAGCATGCACAAAGCAAGGGAGTGCACAAAGCATCTGCAACCTCATGAACCCAGAGCAACATGAAGGAGCAGCATGTAGACATATGTGAAGTAAATGAAAGGTGAAATTTGGCAACCTGCCATGCGAAGAGACCAAAGCCAACTTACTATTAACAAAGAGCCAAGCATTATTAAATACTAGCTAGAACAACATGCATGACAGTTTGCAATAAGCTAAATTGGTTCCTAGGTGTTAATTGAATTTAATTAGGTCAATTATGTTTTGGCTCTGGCAGAAGTTTAATATTTTAAACTCCAAAGGAATAATTCTTTCTGTATACTTTTTAATACAAGAAATTAGCATCTATGGGAAAACTCTTCCATATTATCTAACCTACTACTATCATGTTAGAATTAAATTTGAGAGCCCAACGGGCTATGATTTAGTGGTAAGGTTGAGCTATTTCCATGATAATGGCTCAGATTTAAACCCTATTGGGAATGCTCCCCATGTGTTGTTGAACAGCATCTGTGATAAAATGGGCAGAAAAATGGACAAGATGGAAGTGATTCCCAGGTAAAGTTTGGCACAATAGATACCCCTCAGATAAAGCTTTCTGGCCACACAGATAGCCAAGCTTGATGGTGTGCTCCCCTCTGCCTTAAGGAATTGGGTTACTGAGCACTTCAATTTTTCTGAAGAAAAATTAATATATTGGAGAGAGAAAAGTTTATGCCAGACAGACTCAATATCATTATGGAGAGACATTTGCATAGATTTTAATTATTGAAGAAAGATCTACTAACAAACTTACATAAAAATTACTTTCTCATACTGTGTCCCTCAAATGCTTACAATCACTACAGGCAAAGGGAATGATGAAATTGACATGATGAACATGAAAAATTGTTGAAACCTTCATTTAATACTCCAATCAGGTCAATTAAATAAAAGGCTTCAAAACTATTTGTTATCTTATAATGTAGTTACAGGAAGAAATTCCTGACAAACTCAATGAAATTGTACTCAACTAGCTATGAAATCCTCCTCAAGAAGATTGGCATCAACCTATAAACCACATTGACTGCCTACAGAAACTCTGATGGCCAGCATCAACAGATGTTGATATAAAGTAGGCCAAGTGCTTATCTTACCTTTTTCTTGTGCACAGGAGTACTCTATTCATTAAAATGTATCTTTAAAATATGTAAGCTTATAATGCATAAAAGTTATGTAATCAGAATTGGAACTATGGCATATACTATATTGACATCGACTGCCAAGTGTTGATCTGCATGTTGATAGAAATATTGCATCATTATAACAATTTTATTGAAGGGTACAATGCAGCATACTTCATATCCACATCTTGGAGTAAAGTCAAGTATTGAAGAAAATTGCTACCATTCTAAAGTTGCTACCGTTCTACAGATAAGACTGCATAAAATTAAATGGCAATATTATTTTATGCAGACCACAATTCTCAGACTTAGATCTCAGCAAGGCCAGATCCCAGCACAGCTAGTAAGAAACAATAAAAGCTTCTTCTATTAATGTGAGGAAAGATTACAGACTTGGGCACAATCACATTACCCACCATTACACAGTCTTATGAAAGACTCGCCAGAAATACCCTAAGAATTTCAATCCTAGGACCTGTCCTAGCTTAAGCCAACAGACTTTACTAAGCTTCTACAGAACCAGACTCAGCTCCTTGGACAATGGAGCTTTACAACACTACCCACTGGCTCAATTTAGCTATCTAGCCTTCTTCTCTAGCTAACTGCTGAGATGGATCTATTGATTTCATTGCACGTACATTGCTCCTTTTCATGTATGGAATAGGGCAAACGAATAAAGATGCCTTTGCAAGTAAAGATACCCTAGCAAAGTTCCTTCAATTCACTCGGATCACCATCGATCTCATCAACCAGTTTGCAGGTAATCTCCCATGGAATCATCTCCATCACATCAAAGTATACCAGGTTGCTCAGTAGTCTTTGGGTGAAGAAAACATATCAAGGCCCACGTGTGTTTACCTAACTGTATTGATGTTGACATTCGCGCAAAAGAACATGCTCTGTGAAGGATGCAAAAGTGAACAACATCCGTTGGTAAGCGCAAAATGGCCTAAGACCTGCAAGAGTAATAATCCTCCAAGCAGGCACAAATCCTCATAAAATGTGTGAGTGCGCATTTGCCCATAATTTTTGTGGAATAGCTTCATACTGCAAAAACTTGCAATGCCCCTTACCTTGTCTTCATCTTATTTCAGCAACACAATGCACAAGGTTTGCGCAAGGCTGCACAGAATCGCACAAGCTTTACTTTCTAACTCCAGCTCTTTTTGGTTGATGCACAATTGTAAGTGAATTTGGATCCTCCTGCATCATAAACCTTCAGTAAGAATAAACTTGAGCTCCTACTCAAGAGTGTCTCTTAAGGTCTTCAATGAATGGGTGAAGGTTAGCAATCTCAATTGCACTAAACCAAGATGCATCCTCAGCTCCTCTACCCTTCCATTTTACCAGATATTCTGTGTTCTTTCTTGTGCATTGCCTTTGCTATGCATTCATCCAGAATGTATTTGATTTCTTCGCACTCTTTCTCTAGTAGTTGGTGCCTCCAATCTATATCTACGCAGTCTGCTTCATCACTTGTCTGCCCTTCAAAGTATGGGTACAAATCCGCAACATTGAAGCTAGGAAAAATGTCTATCCCATACAGCAGTTTTATCTCATATGTGTTCAGTGCAAACTTCTTCAAGACTTTGCATGGTCCGATCTTTTTCCAATTTAGTTTATCATATGTTCTTTTGGGAACTTCACTTTTTCTAGGTGCACAAGAACCATGTCTCCAACTTCGAACTCTAACTCTCTCCTCCTCAAATTTGTGTGTTGTTTGTACTGTGTTGCTCCTCTCTAGCTGTGTGCACACTTGCTCGTGCACCTCCATATACTGCGCAAAATCTTCGGCTTCTACACTTCTCCCCTTTTCTTGCTATAAATCTGGCAACTTTGCAACCCCTCTTGGACTTAGTCCATAAACTATCTAGAAAGGTGACTTCCCAATGCTCCTATTCACAGAGTTGTTATATGCAAACTCCACCTACACAAGGATTGAATCCCACATCCCTGTCTTCTCTCCAACCAAACATTGCAACGAAGTGCCAAGACATGTTGACAACTTCGGTCTATCCATATGTCTACGAATGATACGCAAAACTAAATAGTAAACTTGAGTTCATCTTCTTTCGCAACGTGCACCAAAAATGACCCACAAACTTAAAGTATATATTTGACACATTACTACACAGCAATCCATGTTGTCTCACAACCTCCTTCAAAAACAAGCTAGCTATATGCATAGCATCACGAGCATTCTTATCTACAATGACAAAGACATAGTCATGACCCTTTTGTGTTCTAGGAAATCCCAAAACAAATTACATACTCAGTTGCTCCCAAGGTATCTCAACGACTAGGAATGGTTGGTATAACCCCGCATTTTGATTCTTCCATTTTGCCAACTAGCAAATTCAGCACCCTTTTGCCCATTGGAAAATTCTACATCTTTGCACATACCTACACAGATTTGTGGCCATCCGCGACCGATAATATCTCTCACTTATCTACACCAAGGTGGTGTATATCCCTAAGTGACAGACTAATCCTCCACAATGCTTCTCCTAGATCAAATTCTCCCTCATTGACCCTCTAGGCACGCAAAATTGTATGCCTTTAAACAACAATCCTTCTTGCACAAAATAATCTAACCAAGGTGTGTGATCGATACCCACCTTGTTTCGCACATGCTCTTCATGCTTCCCCAAAATCTTCATCTTCTCCGTAGAGTTATTTCATGGCCTCGAACCCCAACACTAACACTTGCATCTCACTCAACAAGACACTTATTCTACTCAAAGGTGCATCTGCAACCCTATTTGACTTCCCACTTTTATGCTTCAAGACAAATGAGTAACTTTGCAAGAATTCAACCCATTTCATGTGTTTTTATTTAGATTCCCTTGACTATTTATGAATTGCAATGCTTGATGGTTTGTGTACAACACAAACTCCTTGGGCAACAAGTAGTGCCTCCACTTCTTCAAAGCTTGCACTATGGCGTAAAACTCTTGATCATAGATTGAATATCTCTTTACGTCATTTAGTTTCTCACTAAAATATGCGATGGATCTCCCATCTTGACTCAATACTTATCCAATGGCCATTCCACTTGCATCACAATCAACCTGAAATACTTTGTTAAAATTAGGCAAGGCCAATAATGGTCCCATGGCCTCCTTAAACTTCTAAAAGCCATATCCTGCATCTGCGGTCCACAAAAAAATTATCTTATCTCCACACATCACCTCTATGATTGATGTACAAATCTCGTTGCAGTTCATTAAGAGCTTTTTGTTAAAACTTTTCCAAACCGTGGAAACTTCGAGCTTCAGAAACATCCTCTAGTGATAGTTGCACCACTATAGCTGGCATCTTCTCACCTTCTCAAAATCCATCTTCAGCTTGCTTGAGATATCACAAATCCCAAGTATACCAACTCCTTCATGAAACTGCATTTTTTAGACTCACCAACAGCTTTTCTTCATTCAAACATTCTAACACCTTCTACAAATGAACCAAGTGTTCTTCCTATATTTTACTGCAAATCAGAATATAGTCCAAATACACATTGACAAACTTACCTAGGAAAGACTTCCACACTGTGTTCATAAGTCCTATGAACGTGCTCAGCACATTAGTTGGCCCGAATGGCATGACCAACCACTCATAAAAAGCATCCTGTATTTTAAAAGCAATTATCCACTCATCACCTTCTCTTATCTTGATCTGGTGATATCCACTCTTTAAATCAATCTTTGTGAAGTATCTCGCTCCACTCAAACAATCCATCAAATCATCCATGCACAGCAATAGAAATCTATACTTGATGGTAATTGGCCCCAAATTGGCCCCTGCCCAATTCCTTGCCAATGTTGTAGATTGACTTAACATCCTCCATAGGGCGCCCTAGCACTGGTCCTATGTCATGTGACCCTAGGGGATTGGCAAGGGGCTTCAGTAGTACTAGGAGGACTTAAATGGATTCCAGCATGTGCTTGGGTATGTACTAGGGTATTGTTGTTTTCTGAATTTGTGTGAAGGGCATTACAGTTCCCCATTGATCTACAAAATTATCCAATTCAATTAAGAAATCCTTAAGTGGTTTACCTACACTGGTATTTTTAGGAGTGATTTTTGTAATGGGTATTGCTCTCTAGGCTTCTAGACAGTTCATCGCATTAAAATCTGCAAGATCCAGATGGATTTTTTAATCAAGGAGTTGAGGCAATGTTATTTGATGATTTTTTTTTGGAAAAAAAATGATGGATCCGTACAAGGCACGCCTTAACTGAGAAGAAAGCTAGACTATTTTTTGGGCATGTGTCTAACAGTTACATTTGTGTTGGGGATTTATTCCACAGATACAAAACAGATTTGGGATCATTTCGGATGTGGATTTTTTCGATCAGATTCCCGGACCAGTTGCAAATGGTTTTCAACTGCACAAACTAAGATGAAACAGGAATGCTTCCCAACTCTTAGTAAGTTGTGCCATCCAGGATCTCTGCCAGTACAAATGGTTTTTTTCTAATTTGTCGGGTAAATTACCAATAAACTATTTCCTCTTTGCATCATCCACATTTGGTCAATAATGTCATTTCTAGTACTTTTCAGGTAGATGTGGCAAAGGGTTGTTCCTTTAGCATTTGCTTTGTGAGTCTGTCATGTGGGAAAAAATTTCCAGCTCAATTTTAATGATCCCAAGTTATATGTATAGTTTTGGAACAAAGGTATATGTAAAGTTTTGGAACAATTCGTTGTCCCCTATCAAAATTAATGGTCATCTCGACAGCACGCTAGGAACAAGAATAAGTTCAAAATTCTTTCCATCTTTTTAATCGAGCATATAATAATTATGTTTAATTTTTTTCTTTAAAGCCGATATGTTATTTTATGTGAGAAAGCGAGCTCTCCTATCCACGAAATCAAGTAGTATATGGGACCAAGAGCAGCAAGAAGACTATTATGTGCCAACACAACCATCTAACACAAGTGGCTACCTTATTATTCTTGCTAAATTTCTAACCCCTTCTCAATGTTAAGTCTTTTGTTATGGATCTTGATTAGGAAACTTGTTGTTTTGTTTAACCTTGCCTCCTCAAACAGGTCGGTCAGGTTGTCGATCTACAAGTTGTCTTTGTACTTGATACGAATGTCATTGTACGTTGCACACTCCATGATGTAATGTCATTCTATCTCCACTACTCCCTCATCACAAAATGAACATGTTCTTGTTTCCCATGCCTCCTTAGGCATTGTCCACCTGTCGGTTTCACACCTAAGATGGTGTGAGTTGGTCCTTAGTTGTGCTATCAACATCTTTGCTTTCCAATCAATTTTTGCCCCCATGTATGCCTTTTCATCGTGGTCCCACATGGGGTTAAACTCTTTGATGTAATATGCTTTCTTTCGTCCTATTTGTTTTGTCCACATGCCTTGAATTTCTCTCTCACATACTTTTTAATTTCTTCCTTGGTGTTTGGACATTCTTGTATGTTGATGTCCCATTTACTCATCCATTTGTTGTTTTGTTTCATCCATGTGTTGTTTCTTCTATTTAGCTCTTCGTCTATTACCATTTTGGGCCATTGATGATTCTCCATACTTTGTCTTTTTTAAATAACTTAATGTCTAAGTCATTGTTAATGCTTCTAGCAAAAAGTCCATGTTTAAACCAATAGGATTTCCTATGGAACTGAAGCTTTAACTTTTAGGCTGCTTCTGATTAAAAGTTTTGGATTCTCTCTATCTATCTCCAATTTAGATCGGACACATTGCTGCCCCAAACTTCACATCCATATAGGACCACTGGCGTGACAAGTAGGCCAAATAAAGTTCTCTTGGTTTTCTAATCCCATAGTTCTACATTCCTGCACCTGTTTTGTAGCGAGTATAAGGCTTTCCATCCCCCTTGAATTCTTTTGGTCCTGCAGGTCTCCCAACTAAGCTTGTTGTGAAAGTCAATCCCAAGATACTTGTATTCATCCACTATTTCCAATGGGCTTCCTTCGAAAAGGAAATCAATTTGTTTCTTTTTTTTTTCCCGTAGAGAAAAGATCATGATTTTGGTTTTGCTAGTGTTTACTTGCATTCCCACTTCTTGGCAAAAGAGCTCTAGAGCCCTCAAATGCTCTCTCAAGTTATGAGTTGTTTTTGCAATTAGGATAAGGTCATCTACATATAAAAGTAACTTTACAACATAGTTGGCTAGATGAACGCCCCCTCCACCAGCATTGTCTATCCACTCTAGTTTATCAATGTATAACCCAAACAAGGTGGGAGATAAGGGGCATCCTTGTTTGACGCCTATGTCGCTTCCAAAGCATTATGACATTCCTTCACTTGTTCTGATTTTGGCCTTGACTTGCTCATACAATCTATGCACTACCGCTCTGTACTCATCGGGGACTCCAAGCTCCTCCATCCTACTCCAAAGTTTACTTCTAGGAACCGTGTCAAATGTTTTTTTGAAGTCAACAAAGCAACAAAAAGCTTCTTCTCCCTGAGTATCCCAAACTTTTTCGATCAAGTGTCTAAGAGTGGTGCAATGGTCGATAGTAGAGTGCTTTGGCTTGAACCTTGCTTGGCCTTTTTCCCTTATTCCCTCCTTTTCTACCCAATCTGTTGATTTTACACTCTATCATGCTACCAAATAACTTTCCAAGAAGGGGATTGACCATGATAGTTATGTAATTAGACAAATTATCGATATCCCCACTTTTGTAGAGGGAATAACAATACTAGTCATCCAGTCATCATTGAAGCCTTCCTAAATGATACCATCGAATATGTTTTTGACGGACGGTGCGAGCATTTCTAATCCTCGCTTTAGATATTCAGCTTGCAGCCCATCTATGTCTGGTGCCTTACCCCCTGCTAGTCTTTTGATGCCTTGAGTAATGTCCTTCGTAGAAAAAAGACTTTGTTGTTGTATTGATGATGGGAGGGTTATCTTTATCTTGAACTCGCTCATAAAGTACCTTTGCGTACTCTAACCATTGAGTGTCTGTAATATTGTTCTTTATTTGCTTCTTTTTTGTTGCAGTTCCCTCCAAAAGCCTTTGGGGTTATGTTTTCCAAGCGAAATTAATTCTCTTGCGGCTTGTCTTCGTGTAACTTTCTTTTTTAGAACATATGATTCTTGCGCCCATAAGCCTTTTTGTTTTCTTTGGTCATCCCAAGTCTTCTCAAAGTCCTCTTTGTTACCTTACATTCTTCATCATACCATGGATTCGCCAAAAAACTATTGGTGTTTCCACTCTTAGGTCTACTTCTTTTACATGCCTTTAGAGCCTTTTGAATTAAGTGAATCAACATATTGTTGTTTATTGTACCATTGTCCATAACTGAAGTACTATTCTTTGTTTCTTGTAAGTGTTGATTAAGAGCTGCTTTGAAGAGTTCTCGGTTCTCCTAAGTCATGATGATTCTACCTTGAAGGGGTCTTTTCCTTTGCTTGTGGTGGTCTTGTCCTTCTCGTTGGTTATTGATGTGCATGTTGAGGTCTACTTAAGAGCTGCTTTGTTTTCTGAGTTCTTGGTTCTCCTAAGTCATGATGATTCTACCTTGAAGGGGTCTTTTCCTTTGCTTGTGGTGGTCTTGTCCTTCTCGTTGGTTATTGATGTGCATGTTGAGGTCTACATATATTGGGTTATAATTTGATTTCATCTCAATAGGGCAGTCCCCAACCTCAAGCTTCCTCAATCAGGGGATTGAGTTTTCTCAACAAATTACAATCTATATGCTTCATTTGTTGTAGGGTTTTAAGTAATGTTCCCCGAATCCATCCATCCATCCATCCATCCATCCATGTTCTCATGTCATTGCATATAACCATGTCATACAAACTGCATACTCCCAGAAGTTTTACTCCATAGTATGTAACTCCTCCATTTCCATCTTGTGATTTCCTTTCCCAACACTAATCTTCTTCTTCTTCTAGCCATAACGGATTGTTTCTCATTTCCCCTTCATTCCTCAAGTTACCTCAAGTTAAGATTGATTGTTTGTTGTCCGCGCATTAAAGTCTCCTATTATCAAGACTTCTCCCAAGGTGTTGAATACTGAAATGTCATTTTTAGTGACGCATAAGGGTCTTCACAATCTAACTTCCTCTTCTTGTATGTTTTGAGCCTCTCGGTGCAAAATAGCAAGCAGCAAGCCAAATTGTTACCTCATTTTCTGTTATTTTCAGCCATATATATTACTTATTTGGGTCCTCTTTCTCTACTTCTATAATTCCACACCATGTTTCTTTGATTAGCACCGTAACTCCTCCATGTCCCTTGCCACTTTTTGTCCTTTCATTCAACATTCATATTTTCTTATATCCTTCAAAATATGGGACTTTACAGCCTTTGTGTTCATGAGTTTTAATGAGAATAATAATGTTTTTTCCTTCTGCTATGGGCCCCAACCCAGGACCTCTTCTCCAAGGGTAGCCTCTGCAATTCCAGCTTACCAAGGTCAAGTGCTCCTAGGGGGCCCAAGTCCCTATTTCTTATGTGTCATTCTATGGCTGATTTGGGCTCTTCCATTTTGTAACCATGCCCATTTTCCTGCCTCTCTTGCTGCTTTCACTTTCTCCCACTCTTTCCTTATTTCTTCTTGTTATATGAGAGTTAAATCTTCATCTAGGTAAATGTGTGTCCCTCTAAGAGACCCTCTGATCCTTGGTATCATGTTTTTATCTTCTATGTTTTTCATGATAATTCTTACGTGTTTATCTTTTCTTTCCCTAATCAAATTTCCAATTCGATTTGCTTGATGAATATGCCATGTTCAACTGATTTAATTTAATTTGAATTAAATCTAAATATTACAAAGTCATGTATGATAATAATTGATAAAATACAGAATTAACACGAGCAGGCTAAGATCTAAAATATGAAACCCTAAGCAAAGAAGGAGAGAGGACTACGTTGATTTACGCTTGATCTGGGACTAATCCAGACTGGGAAAAGTTCTGAACATGCTGGGAAGAGTGTCGCAAATACTCAGTATAAATTCTGCAACCCACGGACAGAGCCAGACATAGGCACCCGCGGAAGGACAGGGCCGCCTAGGCGCTGGAGACTGCTATTGGCTGCCCAGTTGAATGGCACGTGATCTGAACCAACTTGCTTGCATCCTCAATGTCCTCCCTGTTCACCAAAATTCTCTTTGCAAAGGATTTGAAGTTATTTTGTCCTTAATATGTGCTTGAATGTAACATTCTCCTTTGAATGGTAAGGGCCCCAATAGAATCACAATTAAACCATCAAAAGAGTGCTTAGAGCTTCATCATCTTGTGTTGCCTCCTATGGTCAGCCTCAAATATGCTGCCACAGTTAAAGAGGAGGTCTGATATATCAGCATTTGTCTTATGCGGCTTCTGGATACTGTCTAAGAAATACTGTCATTTAGGTCTAGTGTCCTGTGCTGAAATATGTTTGTCTAACAGCTCCTCATTCCATTTCATGAAAAGTTTTCTCCCTCACATGGCTATTTGTAATTATATTCATATAATAAGGTGTAGGGTCTAAGCATTTTAAGTTTACCTCCTCTGATCAGATTTTTTAGTATTTAGTTACTTCTCAGAACCTAGGGAACTTTTCACTCCAGAACTATCCTATTGTAACCGAATGTTTGTTCGAGTTCCATTGGACAACTTCAGTCACTTACAGACACTGATATAATTTCTTGCTTCTTTTGTTTCTTTCTTTATTTATAAGGATCTGTGCTAACATTAATATTGGCCTATCAAGTTTTTTTCTCAGTAAATTGTTGACAAGAAAATAGATCAATGATGATGGCACCATATTTGGATCTCTGGTTTTTGGCTGGTTCTGGCCTGGTTATACAAAATAAAATTGGACACATTAAATTTTTAATATACAAACTGATCTTTGTCAAACGGGATGAGATCAAAAGGTAAAATGCCGGGGCTTCCAAATCAGAGTCCCAGGTTCAAACCCACAAGAGACATGATAAAGTGTTGAAATAGGGTAAAATGCCACATCCAGCTTGCTAGGTGTGGCTTACCACATCGGACACGGCTGGATGCAAGATACATTTGACAGAAGAGATACTCCTCAGTCATGAAATATAAATCAAAGGTCGTCCCACAAGGGAAATTTACGAAATCAAAAATATATACAACCTGATCTTTCTGGTCTCATAAACTGCTATGATTTTATGCCCAAATAAAATCAGATTCAAATTATAATATAAACTTATTTTTATTTCACCAGCCAAAAACAAGACTAGAAGCATGATTGCCTGTAAATCGGGAAATGCAATAATTGGAGTGAATTGGGCCTTACCAGGCTTGAAGAAAACTGAAAGTCCAAAATCAGTGGCCTTCAAAGGGGAATTCTCATCCTTGTTGAGCAAAAGAAAATTCTCCGGCTTGAGGTCTCTGTGAATAACACCCATAGAATGGCAAGTGTGCACCACCTTGACCATTGTCCTACACAGAGAAGCAGCAGCCCTCTCACTGTAATGCCCCTTGGCAATAATCCTATCAAAAAGCTCCCCGCCAGCACAGAGCTCCATGACCAAGTTCACAGAATGCTTGTCCTCGTAAGCACCTTGCAGTTCAACTATATTAGGCTGCCCAGTCAAATGGTACATGATATGAACCTCCCTTCTCACATCCTCAATGTCATCCTTGTTCACCAATTTCCTCTTTGCAATTGACTTGCAGGCAAATGTCTTGAGGGTCTGTTTGTGTGTGCAGAGATAAGTGACCCCAAATTGGCCCCTGCCCAATTCCTTGCCAATGTTGTAGATTGACTTAACATCCTCCATAGGGCGCCCTAGCACTGGTCCTATGTCATGTGACCCTGGGGGATTGGCAGGAGGCTTCGGAGTGGTACTGGGAGTACTTACATGGATTCCAGCATGTGCTTGGGTATGGACTTGGGTATTGTTGTTTTCTGAATTTGTGTGACGGGCATTACAGTTCCCCATTGATCTAAAAAATAATCCAATTCAGTTAAGAAATCCTGAAGTGGTTTACCTACACTGGTATTAATTAGGAGTGATTTTCTATAATGGGTATTGCTCTCTAGGCTTCTAGACAGTTCCTCGCATTAAGATCTGCAAGACCCAGATGGATTTTTTAATCAAGGAGTTGAGGCGATGTTATTTGATGATTTTTTTCGGGAAAAAAATGATGGATCCGTACAAGGCTCGCCTTATCTGAGAAGAAAGCTAAACTATTTTTGGGCATGTGTCTAACACTTACATTTGTGTTGGGGATTTATTGCAGAGATATAAAACAGATTTGGGATCATTTCGGCTGGATTTTTACGGTCAGAGTGCCGGAGGCCCGGAGCAGTTGCAAACGGGTTTCAACTGCACAAACTAAGATGTAACAGGAATGCTTCCCAACTCTTAGTAAGTTGTGCCATCCAGGATCTCTGCCAGTACAAATGGTTTTTTTTACAAAGTTGTCGGGTAAATTACCAATAAACTATTTCGTCTTTGCATCATCCACATTTGGTCAATAGTGTCGTTGTTAGCACTTTTTCAGGTAGATGTGGCAAAGGGATGTTCCTTTAGCATTTGCTTTATGAATCTGTCATGTGGGAAAAAATTCCAGCTCAATTTTAATGATCCCAAGTTTCGTGTATAGTTTTGGAACAAAGGTATATGTAAAGCTTTGGAACAATTCGTTGTCCCCTGTCAAAATTAATGGTCATATCGACAGCACGCTAGGAACAAGAATAGGTTCAAATTTCCTTCTGTCTTTCTAATCGAGCATATAATAATTATGTTTAATTTTTTCTTTACAGCCGATATGCTATTTTGTGTGAGAAAGTGAGCTCTCCTATCCATGAGACCAAGCCGTCTATGGGACGAAGAGCAATAACAAGACTTTTATGTGCCAACACAACCATTTAACACAAGTGACTCCTTATTATTTTTGTTAAATTTTTAACCCCTCCTCAATGTTAAGTCTTCTATTGTGGATCTTGATCAAGAAACTTGTTTTTTGTTTAACCTTTGTCTCCTCAAACAAGTCGGTCGGGTTATTGATGTACAAGTTGTCTTTGTACTTGATGTGAATGTCATTGACGCGTTGCACACTCCATGATGTAATGTCATTTTGTCTCCACTACTCCTTCATCACAAAATGAACATGTTCTTGTTTCACATGCCTCCTTAGGCACCTTTCCACCACTGTCGGTTTTCACACCTAAGATGGTGTGAGTTGGTCCTTAGTTGTGCTATCAACGTCCTTGCTTTCCAATCAATTTTTGCTCCCGTGTATGCCTTTTCATCATCGTGGTCCCGCATGGGGTTAAAC
The DNA here is from genome assembly GCA_018340775.1 of Taxus wallichiana var. yunnanensis. Classification (NCBI taxonomy): domain Eukaryota; kingdom Viridiplantae; phylum Streptophyta; class Pinopsida; order Cupressales; family Taxaceae; genus Taxus; species Taxus wallichiana. The sequence goes on from CM031243.1 coordinate 544,625,501, forward strand.
TCTTTGATGTATTGTGCTTTCTTTCGTCTATTCGTTTTGTCCACATGGTTGCACCGAATTTTTCTCACATACTTCTTGATTCTTTCCTTGGTGTTTGGACATTCTTGTATGTTGATGTCTCGCTTACTCGTCCATTTGTTGTTTTGTTTCTTTTGTTTAGCTCTTCTTCTATTACCATTTTGGGCCATCGATGATTCTCCATACTTTGTGTCTTTTTTAAATAACTTAATGTCTAAGTCATTGTTGATGCTTCCAACAAAAAAGTCCCTGTTTCAGCCAATAGGATTTCGTATGGAACTGAAGCTTTAACTTTTAGGTTGCTTGTGATTAAATGTTTTTGGATTCTCTCTATTTATCTCTAGTTTAGGTCGGACACATTGTTGCCCCAAACTTCACATCCATATAGGACCATTGGCGTGACAAGTAGGCTAAATAAAGTTCTCTTGGTTTTCCAATCCCATAGTTCTGCATTCCTACACTTGTTTTGTAGCGAGTATAAGGCTTTTCACCCCCATTTAATTATTTTGGTCATGCAGGTCTCCCAACTAAGCTTGTTGTGAAAGTCAATCCCAAGATACTTGTATCCATCCACTATTTCCAATGGGCTTCCTTCGAAAAGGAAATCAATTTGTTTCTTTTTTTCTCGTAGAGAAAAGATCATGATTTTGGTTTGCTAGTGTTTACTTGCATTCCCACTTATTAGCAAAAGAGCTCTAGAGCCCTCAAATTCTCTCTCAAGTTACGAGTTGTTTTTGCAATTAGGATAAGGTCATCTACATATAAAGTAACTTGACAACATAGTTGGATACATGAACGCCCCCTCCACAAAGATTGTTTATCCACCCTATTTTATCAATGTATAACCCAAACAAGGTGGGAGACAAGGGGCATCCTTGTTTGACTCTTATGTCGCTTCCAAAGCATTTTGACATTCCTTCATTTGTTTTGATTTTGGCCTTGACTTGCTCATACAGTTTATGCACTACCACTCTGTACTCATTGGGGACTCCAAGCTCATCCATCATATTCCAAAGTTTACTTTCATGAACACAAATGCTTTTTGAAGTCAACAAAGCAACAAAAAGCTTCTTCCCCCGAGTATCCCAAACTTTTTCGATCAAGTGTCTAAGAGTGATGCAATGGTCAATAGTAGAGTGCTTTGGCATGAACCCTTCTTGGCCTTTTGCCCTTTTTCCTCCTTTTCTACCCAACTATTGATTTTGCACTCTATCATGCTACCAAATAACTTTTCAAGAAGGGGATTGACTATGATAGTTATGTAATTAGACGATTATTGATATCCCCACTTTTGTAGAGGGGATAACGACACTAGTCGTCTAGTCTGTCAAGAATCCTTCCTAAATGATACCATTGAATATGTTTTTGATGTGCGGTGTGAGGGTTTCTAATCCCCACTTTAGTCATGCAACCCATCTATTTCTTATTTCCCCTACTAGGCTTTTGATGCATTGAGTAATGTCCTTCGTAGTAAAATTACTTGTTGTTGTATTGATGATGGGAGGGTTGTCTTTATCTTGAACTCGTTCATAAAGTACCTTTGTATACTCTAACCATTGAGTGTCTATAATATTGTTCTTTGTTTGCTTCTTTTTTGTTGTAGTTCCCTCCAAAAGCCTTTGGGGTTATGTTTTCCAAGCGAAATTAATTCTTTTCACCTTGTCTTCATGTAGCTTTCTTTTTTAGAACGTATGATTCTTGCATAAGACTTCTTGTTTTCTTTGGTCATCCCAAGTCTTCTCAAAGTCCTCTTTGTTGCCTTACATTCTTCATCATACAATGGATTCTCTAGAAAACTATTGGTGCTTCCACTCTGTTGGCGAAATAATTTTTCGATTGGGAAAATTAGTGGACTCTCACCAACAGTGTGTGGGATTGAGTCCCTCTGCTTGAATGGGGCAGCTCCATTTATTGAAAACAAGGAAATGAAAACAATCTAAACTAATTTTCGGGGTGGTCGGAAGACCGGGATCACACAGGAATAATTCCCTAGAACCTATGGCTATTGCTTGCATTCAATACAAGAGAAGAAAATTGTTCAGTGAGGGAGATGGGAGAGAAAACTAAGAAAGGGATTTTAATCAACAAATAGCATAGCAAAGTTTGTTGCATTAAAACTAGAACATTTCACTTAATCAATCAGAAGAAACCATTTGCAAAGAAAGAGGAACAATCAACAAGAAACACAAAGTCTTATTACATCATGTTGCACAATTTACAATGCTCTTGGAGTACAAGTTGAGATGGAGATAAAATAGTAGTAGATGAGAAATAGAAGAAATGAAGGAACTTGCTTCTAGAAAGACAATGAGAGCTAGTAAACAAGTATTAACCATTGCCTCAAAATGAGGGCGTCATTCATATTTATAGTGCTACGATTGACTTTTCATCTCCCCACATGACCTTTCACCTTCCTTCATGATTATTGACTTTTCAACTTTTGACCTTTGTGTTCTAGTTGTCGTGCTTCAATACCTTCTTGTTCTTAGACATCATCATTTTTCTTGTTGTCATTCGGAAACACATTTTTCTTGTTCCCGATCATCAACACATTCTTCTTATTCCCGATCGTCATCAAAAACTTGCTCCCGTGTCATCGAATCTTCCGTTCTCGATGGCATCAAAATCTTGTTCCCAACCGATAATACATCCATTTTTTTATCGGTTGGTAACACCTCTTTATTTTTTGTCGGCCGAAAAAACACATGTTGTCATTGGTAACACATTGGTGTCGTAGGACCAAATTTTATTTCTTCATTTCGGGGTCAAAACTTAACGAAATTTGGTTGTATAATATATGAAAATTTATGGAAAAGGGCCAATGAATCCAATGAGAATATTTCTAAGTCCTGAAAATGAGTTCATTATGTTTTACCCAAATTTCCACTTTTACCTTTAGGTGTGCGCCACTAAACTGAGTGATAAGAAGAGTTTATGATCACCATGAACTAAAAAATCATATGGGATATGAAGAGCACTAAATAAAATTTCATTCGAGCTTTGGTTAGGCTCTCAAATCTTCACGAGTCTCTTGAAACCTTTTGGGCAAGTTACAACTTATACAAGGGTTTTTATGTCACACTTGTCAGATGATTTTCCACCTCTCAAAATTCCCAAAATCTTTCCTTGATGATTCCAACATGAAGTAGGATATTTTATCTCTCTAATTCCTGGGTATGAGCTTATAACTCTTTACAAGGCTCTTGAAACTCTTCAAACAAGGTGACTAGCTTTTTTAGAACATGCATTTCCCAATACCTTGCTCATAAAGACCCTGATTTTGTATAACTTGTTCCTAAACCTTGATTTTCTTCCAAAACTCCTAAACTGCCTCAAATGATCACATATCTCTGTCATACACTATTTTGAGGCATTATATCTTCTTGTTACATCCCAGAGGTGTTTTATAAGTGCTGAAGTATGAAAATAGGCCTTTTTGGGCCTCTGGGAGCAACTCCTTCCAGGTGAATCAAAATGAATCTATGAATTGTCTCCTACCAACTTACCTGCACATGAAACACACTTTAAAAATACAGTTATCACATCCCTCTCGGCCATGATGGGGTTTACATAGTCAAATATTGGCCGGAGGGCAAGTTCACATTACCCGGTTCAGGGATTTTTTGAGTGTGGGCTTGATTGTCATGGCCAAAATTTCAAATTTTTATGCTAGACATTTAGCATGAAAACACACTCTTAGGTCTACTTATTTTACATGCCTTTAGAGCCTTTTGAATTAAGTGAATCAACGTATTGTTGTTTAATGTACCATTGTCCATATTTGAATTATTATTCTTTGTTTCATGTGAGTGTTGATTAAGAACTTCTTTTAAGATTTCACGGTTCTCCTAAGTCATGATGATTCTACCTTGAAAGGGTCTTTTCCTTTGCTTGTGGTGGTCTTTTCCTTCTCATTGGTTATTGATATGCATATTGAGGTCTACATATATGATTTGATTTCATCTCAATAGGGCAGTCCCCAACCTCAACCTTCCTCAATCTCGGGATAGAGCTATATGAACAAGTAACATAGTCTACTATGTGTTGACTGTTGTAGGTTTTACAAGTAATGTTCCCAAATCCGGCCATGTTCTCGTGTCATTACATATAACCATGTCATACAAACTACATACTCCTCGAAGTTGTGATCCATAGTATGTAACTCCTCCATTTTCATCTTGTGATTTTCTTTCCCAACATTAATCTTCTTTTATTCTAGCCATAGCGGATTGTTTCTCACTTCCCCTTCATTCCTCAAGTTAAGAGCTTGATTGTTTGTTGTTCACGCATTGAAGTCTCCTATTATCAAGACTTCTCCCAAGGTGTTGAATATTGAAATGTCATTTTTAGTGACGTATAAGGGTCTTCACAATCTAACTTCCTCTTCTTGTATGTTTTTGAGCCTCTCAGTGCAAAATAACAAGTAGCAAGCCAAATTGTTACCTCATTTTTGTTACTTTCAACCATATATATTGTTTATTTGGGTCCTCTTTCTCTACATTTATAATTCTACACCATGTTTCTTTGATTAGCATCATAACTCCTCTATGCTCGTTACCTCTTTTTGTCCTTTCAAATCACCATTGATATTTTATTAGATCCTTTAAATATGGGACTTCTGACCTTTATGTTCACGAGTTTCAATGAGAATGATAATGTCTTTTCCCTTTGTTATGGGCCCCGACCTAGGACCTCTTCTCCAAGGGTAGTCTCTACAATTCCAGCTTACCAAGGCCAAGTACTCCTAGGGGGGCCCAAGTCCCTATTTCTTATGTGTCATTCAATGGTTGATTTGGGCTCTTCCATTCTATAACCATGCCCATTTTCTTGCCTCTCTTGTTGCTTTAACTTTCTTCCACTCTTTCCTTCTTTCTTCTTTTTATATGAGAGTTAAATATTCATCTAGGTAAATGTGTGTCCCTCTAAGAGACCCTATGTTCCTTAATATCTTGTTCTTATCTTCTATGTTTTTCATGATAACTCTTATGTGTCTGTCTTTTCCTTCCCCAATCAATTTTCCAATTCTATTTGCTTGATGAATATGCCCTGTCCAACGTAGTTGGTCAGCCAAGAAGTCTCTTGCTAATTTGTGAGTATTCTCATTCTCGCCATAGTCCTTCAATCCTTTAATAATAATGTTTGCAGCCCTATCACGTCTATCATTTTCTTCTCTTATTTGCATTCTGACATGTTTTTCTATTATCTCCCTCTGTTCATCTAAGGTCCTCTTACTATTTGTGCCCAAGACTTGGTCCCCTCATGTTGGGCTCCCAAGTGACTTTCTTTGACTTCGTGTTGGCGCGCTCCAATGGGGCTCTTTTGCTTGTGGTGTGTTCATGCTTTCAAATGATTTATTTTCAATCCCTTTTGATTTATTTTCTTCCGTTGTTTTAAAATGGTTTAAAGCTTGCTTTATCTCTGTTAACTCTTGTTGCCCCTTTGTCATGTTATTCTAAAAGTTGCTTATTTGCTCTTTGAGTGTTTTATTCTCTCTTACAAGTTTCCAGTCCTCTTACTATTTGTGCCCAAGACTTGGTCCCCTCATGTTGGGCTCCCAAGTGACTTTCTTTGACTTCGTGTTGGCGCGTTCTCCAATTGGGGCTCTTTCGTTTATGGTGCGTTCATGCTTTCAAATGATTTGTTTTCAATCATTTTTGATTTATTTTCTTCGGTTGTTTTAAAATGGTTTAAATCTTTATTTATCTCTATTAACTTTTCTTGCCCCTTTGTCATGTTATTCTACAAGTTGCTTATTTGCTCTTTGAGTGTGTTATTCTCTCTTACAAGTTTCCAGCTAGATTCTAAACCTTTTTCATCCGACTATCCTCGTATTTCTTATTTGCTTCTAGGTCTTTGAGTCTCCTTTTCATGTTCATTAATTCATTAACATATAGCTCGGGTGACCATATTATTGATGTTGATGTTGGGTTGTACATTTCCTTGTTTTCTTTATCCTCCAAGCCCCACCATGATTCTCGATGTCCATTGTTAACGTTCCACATTGTGTACCCTAAGTGAGTTGGACGTTTATTTTCATGCCCTACTTTGTTTCAACTTTGTTATCAAGCAATGTATTCAGTTTTCATGTACCCCCTTTTTGCTCTTGTGTTACCTGAGTTGTCTATATTTTCTACAATGTGGGATTGATTGTTGAAGTATTGTTGGATGCCTTTGCTAGGATAACTATGAGTTTTTTTGCTCTTAGTTTGTCTCATTTTTCAAGCCTTCCTACATTTTAAAATACCTTTATATTGCTTGGCATTGACGTAGAGCAATTTTTCACCAGTGTCTGATAAATTAGGAAGTTTATATCCCAACATGTGTGATTGAATGTATGATCCCCACGCCCCTTCCATTACATATTTGTATGAATAAAGGGGATGTTGAATGTTGAAATCTAGTGGGATTACCAAGCCTCCCTGAGGCATCATTCCAATCATTATCCCGTGTGTTTTTGGTCCTTGTTTGTGATTCACCTATGTCTTCCTTATTGGTGGTGTGCATTTATCTATGGTTAATGTTTCTACATTATCCACTATTTTTGTATTATCATTTCCATCTATAAGATGCTCTTTACTGTCATGCTCTATCACAACCTTGTCCCCTTCCTGTTGTTTTTCTATCATACTTTTGTTTGTTTTCACTAAGTTTAATCTAATTTTTAGTGGTAAAATTTATTTATCGAAGGTTTTTGGGACATAAAAGGTGCAAGGTAAATGGTTTGTAGGACTCACATGGGGGTCCAATGAGCCATTCCGTTGAACATGCCTTTCACTTGCATTTCACTAGCCTTTCACCACTGCATCACGCACCTATTCACCATCGCACCTTGTTCCTCACCATCGCAATCATGTTCCTTACCATTGCAGCCCTATTCAATGAAATGCATTGGTTAGGTCGAGGCGAGATGGTTACAATTGGATTGATTAACGGGTTCAATTTTCGCATTTGCAGTATCCTGGATACAATGGATAAATTTTACACATTTTGTCCAAGCTATGCATGCAACTAAAAACTATGCATCTGCTTGTTTGTTTGAGAAGTCGAAATGCCACAAACCGTGTGATTCCGTTATTTGTGATTTAATAGTGAATTCCACATATTTGTTTGGAAAGTCAAAAGCCCTAGATTTAAACTACATTTCAATAAAATCTGCGTAGACATGACAAATATGGATTTAGACCACTCGAGGCCACTATATGGTGTTACGGATCGGGTAAAAAGAAAAATATGTCGTGGTTCTTAAATTCTCTCTTGAGCAAATTAACCGCATGGCCTTGTTGATCGCCACCCTTCCCATGCATAAATAGATCATTCATGTGGTCATCTTAATGCAAAGTTTTAGATGATTTTAACTACGCGAAATTGAGAGGAGATCTTCACATACTTGTAATGACTAGTATTCCAAAATTTGTAATTAGGGTTTCTATTTTGTTGTCATTTTTGGCTCTTTTTCATTATGCCCAAAAGTTTATTTGAGATCAAATGCATTATGGTTTACGGTGATTTTCATTCATGCCCATAATATTTTTTATGATCAAATGCATTGGGTTTTATGTTTGCTAGGGTTTACTTTTGCATGGGGTTTTTTACTTTTGATAAAATATAAAATAAAACCTTGTTTTACATGTTTCACACAAACACATTTGGTATGTGCAAAGCCTTGGGCCATGACCTATGTTAACGACTTCCATGTTTGTGTCATAGTGGGAGCTTCAAAACATGGCTCATGCATTTTTTTGTGCTTTTAGGGTTCCGCCACGAACATGCATCATTTATTTTGGGCATGTAGGGTTCATATGCTTGATATTTGAATGGAAATGCCACTCATTTTGTGAATTATTCAACGCATGCCTAAAAACACAGCTCACACAAACTATTTGATGAAATTCTGGAATAAGTGTGGGCATGTGAGCTATAGTGCATGTAGTATATGCACAAATAAATTGTTTATGCACACCTTAATATCGTTGCGAGTCCCTTTGCACACATTAATTTTTGGCGTATAGTCAAACAATTTACATGCCAAGACTTTGATGGATGCTTGCATACTGTTTCTCAAGCCACCACTCTAAGATAGGTTGGGAGGATGTTGACAAAGGTTGTGTTGTGTGGCTTCACACATGCCAATTGCATTTTCTTAAAAATATTTGAGGTCTTTATGAAATACATGTCCTATGAATACCCTTGGATCGATGTCATCCTTCTTTTGAGCATTCAATCAAACACTTTACATGTCAAGTGCATGCCTTGAGTGGAATCAAAAAGGATTCACACCTCTCGGTATGTTAGGTGCATGCATTGAGTGGAATCAAAAAGGATGGAGAGTAGTCATAGAATGGGTCTCTCAAAAAGGCCTTAGAAATTTTGAAGCAAATGCAATGGGCATGTGTGAATCCATGTGCCGCAACCTCTGTCAGCATCCTCTAAGCCTATATCAAAGTGGTGAATTTGGAACAAGGCAAGGGTATCCCTAAAATTATAATGCAACCATAAAACTACCTAAGCTAAAACACACCTTCAATATTGAAGCCAATGATAACTACATTATCATTTAATTATTTGAAGAGCTTCCATAAATCTTCAATAGCCAATTTAAACCATAGCTCTGGGGAAATGGATTAAGGTTGTGCCCTTATTCTACAAGCCCAACTTTTAAAGGGCTTGTTTGGCTCTATTTATTATTTATTATTTTTCAAACTTTACTTGAGAATAAATGATAACATTAAAACTATATTTTGGAATAGTGAACTAACTCATAATGTATGTTACAAGCTTTGTATTTAGGTCTCACACTTTGCTTTATATTATTTTCCACTCTAAAGCATTTAGTTTATTTGTTTTTTGAAATAGTCCATATATTACCAAAAAATAAGATAGTACAACTATTCACAAAAAAGAGTAGGAGGTACAAAATCATGCCTCAAGTTCAAACCCACCCAAAGGCACGAGAAACAAACAACATGAGTCCGCAAGTAAAAAACCAACTATAAAATCATTTAAATGTAAACAATTAGGCCATAAATGCGCAAAGTAAGTCAAGGAAGGAGGATATATGTCATTATGCTTGCCCTACCCATTGCGTAGAAGGTCCTTCCCACCGAAATGGATTCCCAACCAATGGAAACAATGTTAGCGCCTTCTTTTTGTTTTTCATTTGGATTTTCCCGCTCTCGAGCCGTAAAATGGCCAATTCCAACCGAGGGGACTTACTAGTATCTGGTGGCAACATCGAGCCGTGATGGAGAGAAGGAAGCAATTTGTACCCTCCCTATTTAACTGGAGGAGAGTGACAACTAGGAGGCAAACCCACTTAAAACAATCGCGTGAGCAATGACAAGAGTGACTATGTTGACGACTTGTGCCCCTTAAAGAGGATCCTGACTAAAAGAAGATGGAAGAACTCAAGTAACGGTCAAGAGGGCATTTCCTAGTGATCTAAAAGGGTATAAAGGTGGGCCACTTCCTATGCCACCTACCGAACTTGCACTTGAATTTACAAAAAAATAATAGATACAATCGTCAATTTATTAAACTACAATTGAATGAGCAAAGAGAGTTAAATTCCACTCTTTCTATATGAAGAAAAGGATTTCCACTCTGAAAGCATGCTAGACTTGGGTGAAGGCCATGGGAAAACCCAACCAATCCCCTAATAATATGTGTTTCTAAGGAAAGGGTTTCAACCAAACATCTGAAAGAAATCATGAATCCAAGCCCATAAGGTTTGATATTTTGACAAAACCATAAAAGGTGCATAAGGGTTTTATACCCACAAAACTGCGAATGGGGATTGGGAAGATGTTAGTAAATGATCCTACAACCAATGGGTAACCCCTAAAGAATATGCCATGTAAAATGAATAAGCTTGGCCTTAAGAATGGTAGACAAGATAGTAGATAATTTGTGTTGCCAACACTAAGAAAAAGAGCATAATGACCAAAAAAGTTGAGTTTATCTACCATTGGAAGCTCCGGGATACAACAAATCATAACCATTATTGAGAAATGATATATCTCTAAACCATTTTTGGCCCTTCCACCAAGGGCCATAGGATAAAATCCCAATTTTATGCAACATATCGTTGGGAATAGCTTTGAGAATGGCCTAATACGAGTCACGGTCACTATTGGCTAATGAGAATTTACCTTTGCTTTTGGCCAAGTCGAAATCATTGACATCGATGGCTAAAGATGTCCTACAATATTTGAATCCATCGTCTAAAAATCTCGAGGGCGTGAACCCAGGGAACCTCTGCAAGAGACACATTGTGGAAGATAATGCTCGATGACCACCACAACGAATGGGAAGTGACAGATAGCCCAGCTTTTGAACTCATTTCCATTCCATACCATCCAGGATTTGATTTTCTCCCAATATTTCTAAATACTTTGGATAACAAACGAGTTGACCACTTTCACTAGAGCTTTCGTAAAAGTAATTTTGGGAAATCCAAACCTTTTAGTTTTTTTATTTTTAGGTGAGCCCTTAGAAATGTAATTGCTTACAAGAATTTTCCATTTCTATAGGCCATTAATGGCACAAAATATCCATTTGGTACATTGAGCAACACCCTAATGGCCAATGTCCGACAAGCCTAGACCCCCTAATTCTTTGAGTAAACAATAATACTCCCAAGTAACCCAATAAAAACCCTTTCGGTACTCTGAACTAGCCCATAAAAAAACTTTGAGAAATCTCCCCAAAAAATTGTAAGAAGCTTGAGAAGGGGCCCAACAGAAATAATAATAAACACAAGTGGTCGTAAGTACCTTTAAATAAATTTGAAATTCACCTACTAACGAGTGAGGATTTGTGACCTAGTATGATAGCTTCTTAACTCGATCCATGACATACTTGCTAAAGTCGAGAGCGGGTCTCTTTAAATGTAAAAGGGATGACCAAAAATAAAAATATTTCTCCATGTTGAATCCACTTCCATTAGAAGAGAGATAACCATGGTGTTGGAGTCATAATAGACTTTTTATACCACTGTCTTCAACCATTGAATTATCGAACTCGAGGCAAGGTAATACACATCAAGACATTATAAATCTTGTTAAATGTTAGCCTCATCTTCAATTATGGTGAGAAAGGAATTGTCCAAAAAATGACCATTGACCAACTGAGTAGGTGGTAACCCTATCAGTAAAATGCCTTTCACCAAGCCATGTTGAGTGGCATTAACGAGAATATAGGAAAATCCTTCGACCACTAACACATACGAACATGTATCTCGTCTAGTTTACCCTAGCGGCGGGGAATGAGGGTTATATGTGGGAGGTCTCGGGGTCCATTCCTCGGGTTGGCCACCTCTATAGCTCGTTGATCCTCAACTAAGCGGTGTCAAGTGAGTTAGCTCCTTCGGTGGTCTCTTGAAGTGGTTCCAAGCTAGCTTGGTGTTCAATGTGACATGGGTCGAGGTCGGACATGAGTCCTTTGTTAAATGTGATGAGGCATGTCTTGACATTATGACATAAGAGTTATCAAAACCAATTTTGGCTTGTCTAGTTTACCCTAGCGATGGGTAATGAGGGTTATATGTGGGAGGTCTCGGGGTCCATTCCTCTGGGTTGGCCACCTTTATAGCTCTTCGATCCTCGGCCAGGAAGTTCCAGTGTGCCAACTACTTTGGTGGTAGAGGGGGTCTCTCGATGTGGTACCAAGTTGGCTTGGTGTTTAATGCGACATGGGTCGGGGTCGGGGATGAATTGTGTGTTCAAAGTGACAGGCATGTCCTAGCATTACGGAACGAGAGTTACCAAAAACCACTTTTACCAATGGGGTTTGGGTGGATAGGTTAAGATGGACGGTGTGTCGGTTCCCACCTGAGTTTAATTCCCGTTGGGCGCGATTCCCTTTCGGGGTGGTTTATCGGTGGTGGTTGTTGTTGCATCATTATTGGCAATGGTTGGTGGCTCTTATTAGTGGTGGCACACTTTACACTATCGGCATTAGTGTGACAAATGGTGTCTCTTAATAGCGGTGGCGAAATTACATTGTCGGTAGTGGCGTGGTCTTTATTTGTAGCGCATTAGTGGTCGTGGTTTGTGGTGGAAAATTGTAATATATTATCTAAGGATGTTTGCATATTTAAGGGAGGGGACCCAAGAAACTCCCAGTTCATAGGTCTAATCCAAATCGTTCACCTACCTAAAAACACATACAAAGAAGGAGCCAAAGGGTAACCTTAATGAATAGAGCAAAAAAACCTAAAAGGTTTGGAGTGAATGCCATTGATGGATAGATAAGCTGAGGCATCAGAAAAAATTATGGACATGGAGTTGATAAAGGTAGGCCCAAAACCATGTGCTTTGAGCATGGCCAAAATGAAGTGCCATTTAATCCTATCATAGGCTTTCTCAAAATCAATTTTAACAAAAGGATTTTTGTTGTGATCGTCGAGCCCATTCCATACCTTTCCATACTATGATAATTTTATGAAGGAGACTAACAATTGTGGGTAACAAGTTATAGATGTGCAAAGTGAGGGATTTGGAAATGCTTTTGTATGAGACATTGAGCATATTAATTGGCTACCAATTAGAAATAGCTATGGATCGCCTATCTTGAGAATGAATTTTATGTTCCCTTACTTGATGAATTGGAGCGAAAGGCTTCAAAATAAAACTAAAAATGTCATTACTAACCACATCCAAAAAGAGTTTTATAGAATTCACAAGGGAGGCCATCATGCCCTAGGGCATTGTCATTAGAGATTTGGAAAAGCGCCTCATAAAGATTTGTGGAAGTTAACATTCTATCACAAGATATCCTTTGTGATTGAGAAAACTTACAAGGGAAAACATCTATGCATTGATCAAGAGTCATTTATACACTTTGAAAACTTGTTGATAATGGAACCCAAAAGCATATACCATCTTTATCACTTCATAAACACGAAGTGATCCTTCCCGAATGAATTTGATTTTTTGGTGTGCATGTTTGGCTTTGAGAGAGTGAAAGAATTCTATAGAAACCTAATCAAATGTTGGACCCATAATTTTTGTATTCTTTATTCTTTAAGTCATGATAGGACTAAGCATTATTTATTCATGATTCATTATTCTTTAGAAGGATGCACAAAACTTTGTGGAGGATGTATGTAGTAGAAAAGCATGAAAGAAGTGTGCATAAAGAGAAGGATTAGACGTGTAAGAAATCAAGACAAGGGACAAATGCATAAGAAAGTAACTAACGACTATGCAAGGAAAGGGAAGCACCGATAAAGATGGAAGAACATGTTATAAAGATGATCTTAGATAAGGACATGTAGGGTAAAGAAGGATAAAGATAGACATGAGTCCAAGGATAGACCTCAAGTTGCAATTTGGATCACTTGCATGAAGTTAACAGAAGACCAGATAAAATTGGAATTTGGCTAAGGATAAATAACAATCTTCTAGGAATGTTGCCATGCAGAGTTGGGGTATGGAGGTGAGTGGCTATCTTTAGCCACCACTTGGATGTACTAGTTAAACTTACAATTGTAACTCATGGGCTATTATTAGCTCTTGGAAGACTAGTGAAGGGAAAGTCTCCACTAGTATAAATACCCATGATGGATCCATTATAAAATGCGTGAGAGTTTGAGGGGACACAATTTGTATCTATTGAGATTATTGTTAAGATGGTTTGAGTCCAGTAGGTCGATATGAATGTAATTTTACAATTGTTAATTAATATATGAGCAACATGTGTTTTGGTCAATAATTGGATTTGCTACTTATTTGTGTTAAGGTACTTATGAATTCAAGTCTATTTATTTGTTAACTTCTTCAATTGTGTTAACCTTGATGGGACTTGGAAACCTTCGCTCTTTGAGTGAGTGTGCCCTAGCTTACATTACTGACGTGATAGGCTAGCGTGAAGGGTAGGGGAAACTTGTGTGTGTTGGTTACCATCAACTTGTGCACATGAGTATGAAGTAAAAGTATAATTAGATGCGTAACATTTTGGTTCTATTGTCGGGACCCTCATAAAAATGCAAGGATGAAGTGGATAGAAGATGCTTTGAAGAATATCGAGGCTTAGATACACACCATTAAAGATGCTTTCACACAACATCCAAGCCAAAAATATTGTTCACCAAGAGCGTGGGTAGAAGCAAACCTTTATGATGCATTATATGAAATGTTTTTCTACAAACTTTTGATACATATGTGTGCATGGTTAATAGTCTATTTCCTAGGGAAAAGTTAGAATTTGGGTTGAAAGCATCCTTGGACTTTTGAGCACATGAGGAAACTTGTGAAACACAACAAGACTTGGACATGTGTGGTTTAATATTAGTGGAAAGGTATGCTTTAAAGTTATATCATTGAATATTAAGTTCCAACATTCTCTAATGTGGATGAAGCACATTTCAACTTCTTTAGGGAGTTACACAGATCATAGTTAAAGCAACTTCCTTTGGATCCTTTGGAAATTAAGAAGATGATGGTCTATATGGGAATTGATACTTTCACAATGGAAGGCTAAATGTCCCATAACATGGGTGACATAGAAATAGGACAAATAGGAGACATATCGATACCAAGCCATGGATTCTTCATATGAGCGCACCCTTAGTAGGATGTGATTTGAAGAACAAAGGCACAAGATGTCAAAGAAAAAGGAGCTACTACGTCTATAAGATTCAACTCCAAGAAATGTAAGGGATGATCAACAACATTGGTTAAGGTATGTAGAAGGAAGCAAGGACAAGGAGCTCCAGGGAGAAGTAACAACATGCCAAGAGATGACAAGAGATTCAAAGGATGAAAAAGGGTAGTATAATGCTAATGGTATCCTAATCTAACTTATCGCATCTACTAGTGCAATTAGGCCAACTAATACATGAGAAAAATACTAATTCAAAGCGATGGTGAAGAGGAATTCAAAAATCTAAGGAGAAAGAGATTTTGAATAACAACTTCCCACACATTCTACAATCACTACAACCAATGCCAAATAAAATACAACTCAATCCCAATCTTCCAAAGTGCAATGATTTGGCATGATGAGTGACAATACAACAACACTTTGGAAAAATGAGCGTGTAAGGAAACACGCATGCAACATAAAACCTCACTTCAAATAATCCATCAACTACAAGTGGAAGTGGGAGTTGAAATGTCGCTCTAACAACTAATTCTCCGGACAAAGGTAGAGTTGTGAATACCACTTAACATATAGTCACACCAAATACATTTTACAAGATATCCTTGCACTTACTAGAGTACCATGCTGTCAAAAATGTTGTGGAACATGTCTATAAGTATGAACTTATCGACATGAAAAGTTATAACCTCATCAAAATAAAGAGCAAGTCAATTCATGACGACATTGATTGACAGCGCCCATATGTGGTCTAGGAAACATGATCCATCACAAGTTTTGTAGTGGATTGTGATTAGTTTAATGCAATATTCTTAAAATAATATGATATTCCAGAGTTTGAGCAGAAAAGTATTTCGGTATTCAAGGAGATCAAGTAAGAACTCACTAAGAGTGTGTGTGCTTATGATGCACATTTCAAGACACTCATTTCTAAAATTTTATATGAAATACATCCCACCCAACATGTGCAATTGTTCATATGAGGATTATTAATACCATTCAAGTGCGCACTATCGCATAAGACCTTCACCGCCCCAAGAATATTTAGAAAAAGTAGTGCGTGAGTCAAGTAGTTTGTAATATTAATACAAGAATCAACCCATTCATGAAGTGTAAATTATGTCCATGATGACTCAGTTTGAGAAATCGAAAGAAAACAATGCAATAGAAATGCATAGTGAAATATGGTGTATTGATTATGAGGTAGAAGGCCACACCAAAAATACAGTCTACGTAGAAGTCTAAAGGCAATGATACTAACTTGTGAAATATATGAAGGAGGCCATGATGCTCAGAACTTACCCCTATTACATCGTGCCAAACAATTAAAAGTAGCTACTTATTATAAGATATGTGATGTGCATACGCATGATCAAAAAAATTGTTACATCATTGATCAAATCCATGAATCCCGATCATTTGGAATTCTTTAGGATACAATGATAGACAATACTAATGAAGGAAAAGGTGGGTATGGTTGAGATAGAAATGGTCAAGGAAGAGGAGGTCATGAAGGCGAAATATTTCCACGTATAATAAGTGTGGGTCATCGTATCATTACTAGCGTTATTGTCCAACATTCCCAATATGTGTAATTGTCAAAAGGAGCACAAAGTAGAATATTTACTAGATCTTTATGCACTCATGAAGGAAAAAAATCAATAAGGGCATAGGAATGAGTAAAATTACACAACATATGGTATATGAAATTAATTCAAAAGATATGCCAACATTGGAACCTTTAGCTAAGGTATGAATAAGGATGTGAGTCATCATGTACACGCATGTAGTTGTCTTTGGGAAAAATAAAACCAACATAAATCAATATTCAAAAACCATATCCATATGGGAGGAATCAAAAGGAAATCCTTCAAGAAGAAAAATATTTGGTAAGAGAAATTCAAAGAGAAATATAATTCCTCAAAGACGAAGAAAGGTTTTGAAATGAAAGACTTAAATATTTTGAGGAAGATAAGGTCGAAAAAACAAGTTCCATGAGGTATGTAAAATTGCACATAAAGGAATATTATTGTTATTAGGCCAATGGTTGTCACATAAATTATGAAAGATGGAGTTAGGAAAAAATTGGGGAAACATAAAAGCAAACCGTGAAATCAATAAATATAGAGGGATTTGATAGAGAAATATTGGTTGATGCTTGCATAGATGGTTGGAACATCAATGACATATTGGTTGACACGGGCACGGAGGTTAATATCTTCACTATGGATGCTTAGAACAAAATGGGGCGGCCAACATTGCATCCCTCCCCACATGTATTGTTCATGGCAAACAAAACACGGGTAGTGCCTATAGGGGTCATAAAGAATGTCATCATTAGTATAATGGGAGTGAAGTTCCATGGAGATTTCAAGTAATACCACTGGAAGAAGAAAATAATTTTCAATGCTACTAGGAAGGCCTTGGTGTTATGCCAACAATGTTGACTTACGATTCAAGAAAAGGTATGTTAGCTTTGAGAATGGGACCCAATGCGTAATATTTCCAATGGACCCAAAAAGAGTGCACCATATGTGGAAAATGTGGAAGAATATGAAGATTTGGAGTGCATATACAACATACAAACTACAGGGATGGAAAATTTTGAACCAACACTAGAAGGTGAAATAATGTGGGGTGATAACCAATCAATGTCTGATACAACTAGTGTGGCATGTGACAATTGGGTGCATGGTTCATATGAATTGTTAGGGTGAGAATGTGGAATGATTAAAAGCATGTTAAAGTTGCCAATTATATAAGTGCAAAACTATATTATTAAAAGTATCAAAAGGATATGCAAGGAAAAAACCCATAACCCACCCACTTTCAGTGGAAGTTAAAATGTACAGGATTTCATCAACAAAATTGAGGTCTATATGCAACTTGAAAAGGTATGAATTAATTGTTGAAAAGGTAAAAATTAATTGTTTAGTCTATTTATTAAAGGGAATTATGACTAGATTATGAAAAAGACATAATCCAAGGTTGACAACATGGGCAGAGGTACAAGAAGTTATGTGCACTAGGTTTGAGATAAATAATGAAGTGCAAAGATACCCAAGTTACAACGGAGTCGCAAGACCATAGGAACATTTTCAAAAGTGTGTGGAGTTATTGATAACTACTAAAAAGGTTAAACCAGAGATATGGACCCACATATTCTATCATACATTATGTGTACGAGCATGCATATGGTATGTCACATGTGAGTTGCATAGAGATACAAGTTAATTGGACAACACTAACACAATGATTTATCCATACTTTTTCTTTTACTTACCAATTCCTCGGTTAAACTACCCCCTTCAATGTATTAAAAAAACGGTATTTGGAGATAATGAAATCATGGAAGAAAGGGTTTTAGAACTACATAAGGACAAGGGGATCACACTGATGAAAACATTCAAGGAAGGATTTGTGAAAAATTATTTAAGTGAGGAAGATGACAAAGAGTGGAAACATCAAAAATTGGATGCACAAAAATGAAGCAAAAGTTGTGCGATAAGTAGAGGATGAGGCCAATGACTAATCTACATATATATGTTTCATATGGATCAATATAAGTTATAGATAAGAACTAACCTAACATACGACCACATGATGAACCATTCAAATCCATACAAGGCAATACAGAAGTGAAAATGAACCAAAACTAGCGACAATTAACGACTTACTGAGGAGTGAAATATTGTTAAACTCTTACATGAGTATGAGGATATATTCCCAAGAGGATATCGTGAAATGAAGGGGTTACACCCATGGTTTGGAACAAGTCAAATAAAATTGATTGATGGGGCCAAACCAATCAAAAGATCCCATACCTGGAACGAACCCTAACTTACGCACAAAAGTCAAGCAAGATATTGACAACATGTTGACCACGGGGGTAATTATACGTGCATTTAAAGAGTCATGATGGGTGAGTCCAATGGTGATAAACATAAAGAAATATGGGCACATATGAATTTTTATGGACTACCATATTTTAAACTCTGTGTGCATAATTGACCCATTTCCTAAACCTTTCACCGAAAATTTTTTTAGAAGGGGTTCATAAGAAGGTAAATATATACCTTCACAGATGGATTCTCTGGATATCATAAGGTAAAAATTGCAAAAAGAAGATGGGGTGAATATAAATTTTACGACCGAATGGGGATCGTTTGCCTATAAAATAATGTTGTTCATACTCAATAACACTCGTGCAATTTTTTTCATGCATCGTTGTAGTTGTGTTTGAAGATTTCATATTGAAGTTCCTTTAGGTATACTTGGACGATTGGATGGTCTATGGATTAGTGTAGGATCATGACGATAACTTGTGACTAATGTTTGAGTGCTACAAACATCTACATATTTCCCTCAATTTGAAGAAATGTGTGTTTGTAATACCATTTGGCACCTTCTAGGGCATATAATATGCAAAGATGGATTGTTGGTGGATCTAGATAAAATCATAGTCATAATTCATCTTGAGTTGTTGTGAAAACAAAGACAAGTCCACATATTTTAGGACATTCTGGATATTATAGAAAATTTATCAAAAACTTTTCCAAAATCATGACGCCATTGAAAAATCTACTTGAAAAATATGAGAATTTGAGTGGGGTGTAGACCAACAAATCATGTTTAAACAATTAAAGGAGAAATTACCACAAGCTCCCATTTTATAATAGCCATATTGGAATACATCATTCCATGTGCACATAAATGCATCAGAATTGTTGTTGGAGAAATACGACACAACTAGAGAAGGGACTTTAGACCATCCTATTTATTTTGTAAGTTATAAATTGACACATGTGGAAAGAAACTATACCACCAAGGATAGGGAAGGCCTATTAATGGTTTATGTACTTCAAAAATTTAGACACTATATTTTGTCACTCTATTTTTTTTTCTTTACTGATCACATGGCTCTCAAGCACTTAGTGAATAAAGTAGTCTTGCATGGGAGGATATGTAGATGAAATATTTCTTTTCGAGAGTTCCAATTTTTCGGTGATTGTAAAACCAAGCAAAAATAATGTAGAACCGATCATTTTTCATGCATAAAGACCGTGAAAGGGTAGAACCAATAGAAGTAGGAATACAAAATGTGCAATTGTTCCAAATACAAATTACTCTTGATGAATTGGAAGATGTAACTTATTTTTTACAACATGGAGTTGGGTCATAATACTTTACAATGAGTCAAAGGAAGCATTTAGTGGTTAAAGCCGCATCATGTTGGCTAATAGGAGAATAACTCTACAATATTGGGCATGGTGATTATTGACAATTATCCTTGTGAATGAACCATTAGAGTCATAGAAACCTTAGGTTAGTGGGACGTGCACCCTAAGGTGACCTCCATATTTTAAAGAAGTTGGCTCTTCTCTGTAGTGTGAGATGAGGTTAGAGAAAATGAAACAAAACATAAAACTTAACGGAACGATGCACCAAAAAGTTAAGGTGTTAACTCAGAATGCAACTGCCTGAAATAGGGAAAAGGTGAGAAATGAAAAGGGTGGACAAGATGCACCACAGACTAGAGATAATTCACACAGAACACTACTTTGAACTACTTAAGCACAACTTCTAAAGATAGTAATAAAACTAAACATGCACAGTATACCCACGTTGAAATAAAGGCTATCAGAGAAATTACATTATGTAAAGGATGGATGAATTGCACCACATGACATATTATATTAATCCAAAAATGTGCATAGTATTACAATAGATAAGAGGAAAGTGCTATTACAAATCTCAGAAAGAAGGCTAGAGCTCTAACCCCCGCCTTTCTCAAAAGAGGAACTGAGACAAAAAATAATAATTCGCTAACTCCCGATCCCTCTTTGAAACCTTTTCATTTACAATATATATCATGGGAAGAAGATCATTTTTAATTATTTCCAAATTTCTTGTTCATTATGGTAAATTGTGTGAAGTGATAGAAGTAGATTGCTTGAGATTTGTCTCACACTTCCCTATGATTTATTTTTAAGGGGTGAGAGCCATACTCATTTAATACATCTCTTAATTATCTTGCAACCAGCTCCCTTAGAGTGGACTTATTCCTTCAAACCTTTATTATATATTTGGATATTTAAATTACTTATGCATCGGGTCCTTGGATCATGATTCAAGTAGTTCCTACACTGTCATTCTTTTAAAATGACCCTTTAAATGCGAGTGAACAAATTAAGTATTCATAGGTTCGCACTCTCCACACGAAAATATGTATTAACTTTGTCACTAAAAAGACCAGCCAAATGACCCTTTGTCTTTGATCTTTTAAAAGATCTGAGCATTTAAAACTTTTAGATAGGCTTCATAATTGCCCATACGTGGTATTTAGCTTATCACCAATCTTTGCAACCCGCCTCGAACTCGGAGCCGATTTATAGCGAGGTCTAAGTGGAGGCCAAACACTTCTCTAGGGTCTATGCTCCCATTGTATCTTTTGGAAGCATGTCGGGCTAACACTGCATTTCTCGCGATCTTGCCACTTTCCTACCATATATTGATGTGAAGAATTTTTCCTTGGATGGGTTAGTTATAGTTGACTCCATGTGTAAGTCTCGCGAGGGCTTGAGGCTTTCACTCCTTTTACTTTTTGGAACATGCGCCAGTTGACACTGGCATTTTACACGAGATTGCTGCTCCCCTTTGAGTTGGCTTGTCCATGCTTAGTTTTTATCGTTGATTCGGCTAAGTCTTCCTTCCATGTTGCCGAAAGCTCGACCCACTGTGGGATTTGAATCATGGCAATCTCAAAGCTTACTCGTCCAATTCAACAGGAATCTACTTGTTATCTAATTTTAGTGGGTGGAAAAATTTAGATAACAATGATATCTTGTGATGATGTGTCACGAATCATGATAGCAAATATGTTCTTCGTGAGGCACATGAAGGGATTGCATAGGTCCACTACATCGGAGAAGTAACCACATGGAAGATTCTCAATGTAGGGATCTCAGTAGCAAATTTTATTTAAGGATGCCAAGGAATATGCCAAGGCATGTGACCAATACAAACGAGTTGGTAAACCAAGAAAGTGTGATGATATGCCTCTAAAACCAATAATCACGCAATAATCATTTACTATCCAATTCAATAGGAATCTTCTTGTTATCTAATTTCAGCTAGAGGCAGAATTTAGATAATAGTTTGGCGACTTACGGGTACCACTAGCCTGCTAAATGGAAAGAACCCACAATCTCCCACTATTTATTGGGCCCAGGACTATGTTATGAGCTAATATGAACCTTGGTTCGAGTATTTGAAGTATCATTGCTTGCTTCTGGAGCCACTAGTTGATCCTTGCACCTTCATACATTCATAATCAAACTCTGCAACTTTGTTTTGTGAGAGTAGAAAATTGAAGAATCTGCAAGGTCACCCCCTTGACTGATTTTAGTTGTTATGCATTTGTTTGAAGCGAATTTTACAATTGTTACGATAATTGTAATTTCCCTTGCTATGGGCATTTTATGGAGTAATACGGACACAAGCTATATACAAAAGAGATAAATCATACATGCCTCAAATGAGTCATGCAGAGTGTGCACAAGCACTTATTCTACTGAAAGCAATCTACTCCTACTCCTAGGCTAACCAACCTTTAAAAAGCTAAACAAAACCTAAAACAATCAGGGAGAAATAACTTCCCTTCCTTATAAAGTATGACCATGTAAGTAATTTAGCAATAGATATGGCCTATAATAAGAGTGAAAAATACCTTTCACCCTTTCACCCCTGGTATCAACAAATAGTATGAATACCTCCTTAGGATGATTTTTTTTGTTTGGAGGCATTGTAGTTGACCCATGGAGCTTTGAATATCATCCTCATGCTCTGAAGCGAGCATGACCGTGTTGACTTTTCCATTGGTTCTCGTGTGGTTTAAATATTGGTGGGGCGAGTTTCTACCTTCTGCGTTTTCCCATCGCTCTAAATTTCATCTTTTGGGATGAGGCTCTTTTGCAGACCTTCCTTACTAGTGTCATCCTTATTTTCTTCATCCTCCTTTTTAGTTGCTTTCGCCGTAAAATCCAGTCTCTTTGATTGAAAGCAAAAAGCTTTCAATGATACTTCTCTCTAGAGCCCTTGGATTTGATCTAGAGGAACTGTTATGAGCAAAGAGGGCTATTTTTGTTGCAGGGTTGATGAATAAGAAAAGATTGTAATTTCCATGAGCTATTCTTCATCGAGGCATCCCCCCAAATCTGATAAGCAATCCACTTATCATCTTCCCCTCTGTCAAATGTCTCCCCCTCTTGTATGATGGTTTTTGAGTCTGTAAACTTTCCATCATGTGTAGTTTCATCTTGCAATATGAAGCCCTTTGGCCCAAACTCTTTCAGGAGCTCTGCTTTGTGGGGAGGGCAAATGGAGGCAAGATCTACACCTCTTGAACACTTAGGTTGTGATACGAACCCCTTGAGTTCGCATCACTTCTCACCATATGCTCCTCTTCTTTTGGATTTGGAGTTGTTACTTGTTCGTATGGGGGCATAGTTGTTCAAGGAAGGGGAGGGCGAATAGATGGCTTGGAGATGGAGAAGGGAACTCGACATTTGGAGTAGTATGATATGGTGAAACTTGAGGCAGGATGGGAGATGAATAAAGAGTCGGTGATTGACCCTCCCATCGACAAGGTTGTCTCATGCTTCGCCCATATATTTCAATACCTTTAATCCACTGCAGAAGTGGAGGTAGTGTTTCTTCTAAAAATCTAAGCTTCTCCTATGAGCTATAATGTGTGCAGGAACAGGGCCGACCCATAGACAAGGTGCCCTGCATCCTATTCTAAATGCCTCCATTTGCGTTATATCCCGAGATTGAACCATGCCTGCCTCTATTTGTGCTATCTTCTCGAGTAGACCAACATCCTCTATTTGACCGTAGTCACCAAATGTGCGCCCGTGTCTTTGATTGCTCTCAAAGCCAAACTGGTCTTGGCTTTGCTCATCTGGGTCACCATAGGGACTTTGAAACTGGTTATGTTGTTGGTTTGAGAAGGCGTGGAGCTCATTACATACTGATGATAGTGCTAAAAATGTGAATTCCATTGCGGGAATGAAGTCATGAGTACACAACTTCCTGGAATGGAGGAAACTGAGGGACGTGGAAAGAAAAATGAATGGAGGTGGATAAAATAGGGGTATGCAGTTTTAAGGAAGGGGCCGTTTTGGCCAAACGGAGTCACCAAATGTGTTTATACATGCCTTTAAAGACAAAATTTCACCAAGAACACACTAATAGGATGAAATGCAATAATAAGATCCTTCGAGTCCCACCGGTGTGCCAAGAAAATTGTTGACGATTATCCTTGTAGATGAACCGTCAGAGTCATAGAAACCTTAGGTTAGTGGGACGTGTGCCCTAAGGTGACCTCCATATTTTAAAGAAGTTTGCTCTTCTCTACAGTGTGAGATGAGGGTCAGAGAAAATGAAACAAAACATAAAACTTAACGGGAGCGATGCGCCAAAAAGTGAAGGAGTTAACTCATAATGCAACTGCCTGAAATAGGGAAAAGGTGAGCAATGAAAAGGGTGGACAAGATGCACCACAGACTAGAGGCAATTCACACAGAACACTACTCCAAACTACTCAAGCACAACTTTTGAAGATAGTAATAACACTAAACATGCACAATATACCCACGTTGAAATAAAGGCTATCAGAGAAAATACAGATTATGCAAAGGATGGATGAATTGCACCACAGGGCATATTATATTACTCCAAAAAAGGTACACAATATTACAATAGATAAGAGGCAAAGTGCTATTACAAAGCTCAGAAAGAAGGCCGGAGCTCTAGCCCCCTGCCTTTCACAAAAGAGGAACTGAGACAAAAAAAGAATTCACTACTCCCGATCCCTCTTTGAAACGTTTTCATTTACAATATATATGATGGGAAGAAGATAAGAATATCATTTTTAATTATTTCCCAATTGCTTGTTCATTATGGTAAATGGTGTGAAGTGACAGAAGTAGATTGCGAGATCTATCTCACACTTCCCTATGATTTATTATTTAAGGGTGAGAGCCATACTCATTTAATACATCTCTTAATTATCTTGCAACCGAATCCCTTAGAGCGGACTTATTCCTTCAAACCTTTATTACATATTTGGATCTTTAAATTTCATATGCATCGGGTCCTGGGCTCATGATTCAAATGGCACCTATATTGTCATTATTTTAAAATGACACTTTGAATGCAGGTACAAATTAAGTATTCATAGGTTCGCGCTCCCCACACGGAACTATGTATTAACTTTTCACTAAAAAGACCATCCGAATGACCCTTTGACTTTGATATTTTAAAATATCTGAGCATGTAAAACTTTTAAATAGGCTTCATAATTTCCCATATGTGGTATTTGGCTTATCACCAATCTTTCGCAACCCGCTCTAAACTTGGAGTTGATTTATTGTGAGGTCTACGTGGAGGCCAAGCACTTCTCTAGGGTCTATTCTCCCTTTGTATCTTTTGGAAGCATGTTGGGCTGACACCGACATTACTCGCGATCTTGCCACTTTCCTACCATATATTGATGTAATTTTTTTTTCCTTGGACATGTTACTTATAGTTGACTCCACGTGTAAGTCTCACGGGGCTTGAGGCTTCCGCTTCTTTTGCTTTCCGGAACGCGCGCTAGTCCGAAAACTGGCATTTTCTGCGAGATTATTGCTCCCCTTTGAGTTGGCTTGTCCATGCTTAGTTTTTATTTTTGATTCAACCGAGTCTTGATGGGAACCAGAGATTCTATGCAACAATAATGATATTCAATATTATACTGCATTGTATGAATTACAACAATGGAGGGCTATTATATAGCCAAGAATGTAGTTGAACAACTTCCTATAAAATAGGAAGTATACAAAACAATAACATACCCGTATTGATATATTGTTATACATTTGTTATAACAATATATCAACTAACTTACTAACCAATTACTCATTTACAAGTGAGTAATTATATACCATTATATCACATATAATTATATTATCTTTGAAGGTTATCCTATTAAAGGTTGGTTTTGATAACTTTCTGGTAAACATGATAATAACTTGCATATCCACTGCTAGTTATTTGGTTTTGGTTAATGGAAAACCTAAAGGTTTTTTCCAAGCAAGTAGAGGGTTAAGACAAGGTGATTCTCTTTCACCTTTCCTTTATGTTATAATGGTTGAATATTTGAGTAGAATTTGTCAACAAGCTATGCTTTCAAACTGTATCCAGGGTATAAAAATCTCTAATGGTCTCCCTCTATCTAGCCTCAATCAGTTTGTGGATGATAACTTTATGATGGGTAAGGCCTCTGTCCATGAAGCCTCCAATTTTAAGGTGGTTCTTAATGATTATGAATTGGTTTCGAGACAGATGGTTAATTTCCATAAAAGTGTTGTTTTTTTCATTAATGTGGAGAATCAGGTTCAAGCCAAATTAGCACGCATCCTGGGGTGTAGGATTAAGCATTTTCTAGATTCTTATTTGGGTATGCCCCTGATCCAAAAGAAGCCTGACATTTCGGTTTGGAATGCTCTACTGGAAAGAGTAAATAGTAAACTTTCATCTTGGAAGGGTCTCTTGCTTTCTCAGGCTGGTAAGATTCAATTTCTTCAAAGCTCCCTTCAAGGTATTCCCATTTATGTGATGTCACTTTTCAAGCTCCCTGCTAAAATTATTGGGTCCTTGGAGAAAATTCAAGATATTCCTTTGGATGGGAGTTGTGGAGAAGTTTAAATTCCCTCTTGTGGCTTGGGAAAAGTCACTAAACCAAAGCTTTGTGGGGGTTTGGGGTTAAAAATATTTCTCTTATGAATGAGGCCTTGATTGTCAAAGTTGGTTGGAGGATTTCTAGAGAGGAAGGTCTTTGGGTGGAAATCATAAAGATGAAATATTTACGGAATATAGGTAGAATGGAATCCTTTTTTAATCAAGACAATCTTCCAAGAGGGTCTTATTTTTGGAACTCTTTTGTGGCCTCTAAAGAAATATTAACCAAAGGTACAATATGGGAGATAGGCAAAGGTACTAGAATCAATTTCTAGTATGATAGTTGGATCGAGGATTTCCCCTTAGCTAATGGAAATATGGAAAAGGGTTGCTCAATTCTATGAGGAAAAAGGAAAATTTTGGATAAGAGACTTCTGGATCTAGGAGGATACTGTCGGTGGGAAACCATTGATCCTCCTCTAGAATTTGATGGAGATATTCAACCCTTTTGGGCTTTAAACAAGAAATTAAAGGATTTTCATATCCCCATTTTTCCAGACAAGGAGAATTCCATTAAATGGAAAGAGGAAGATTCGGGAATTTTCTTGGTAAAATCTGCCTATATGTTAAATTTCAAGGATGATATGCAAAAGGATTATTGGGGTAAGCTTTGGGTGAAGGATCTTATCCCAAAGGTTAATATATTTTACTTGGTTGGTGTCCAAAATAGAATTTTGACTGTGGATAATCTCAGGAAAAGGGGAATGAAGCTTCCCAATAGATGTTCTCTTTGTAGGAAAGAGGAGGAAAATGTCAACCATCTCCTCCTTCATTGCTCCTTTTCCCATGATGTGTTTGCTTCCATTCTGGATTTGTTCAATATCCAATGGATTTTTCCCTTGACTATTGAGGACTATTGTTTTCAATGGGAGAGTCCCTTTTGTTTTCCCATCTTGGTATGGGCCTGGAATATTGCCCTCCCTCATTTTTGGGGGTTTATGGAAGGCTAGGAATGATTGTATATTCCGGGACCAGAAAGCTCTTCTCTTGAAAGTTAGAAGAATTTTTGTAGTTGCCATCAAGGAAAATATCAAACTCTTTAAAGGTAAGGCAAAAAAACCCTGCCCAAAAGGGAGCAGAAAGTTCTTGATAAGTTCGCCCTTGGACCGGTGGAATTACACAAACCAAAAAATAACTCCATTTGGATAAGGCCTGAGGAAAATGTTGTTAAGTTAAATTTTGATGGGGCGTCAAAAGGGAATCTAGGTCTAGCTGGGGGAGGTGGAATTTTAAGAAACAATGAAGGTGATTGGTTGTTTGTTTATGCTAGTCCATTAGGTTGGCAAACAAACAATATGGTAGAAGCTAGAGCTCTCCTTTGGGGGTTTTGTTGGCAAAAGAAAAAGGTTTCAAGGACATCCAGATTGAGGGTGATTCACTCATCATTATTAATGCTCTTAACAATCAGGGTTCCATTAATTGGCCCTTAAGAAATATCCTCAATGATGTTAAGGAAAATTTAAAATATTTTGTAAAGGTTTCTTATAATCATACTTTGTGTCAAGGGAACAAGTGTGCGAGATAAGATGGCTAATTACGGAGCTCTTAGTAATGATTATAAGATTTGGTGTAAAGGAGATGATTTACCCATAGACATTAATGAAACCTTAATTAGAGATAGACAACACTAAGTTTGATGATGTTATCACGAGTGAGCTCTGGGTCTGTGACAACTTACTTAATAAGTTACATTCCTCGGTTTTTATTGATGTGAAAGGGGGTCTGAATTTAAGAAGTGTTAGCAAACAAGGGAAGTTTAGTTTCTTGAAGATGCGTGGTGATAGAATCAAGGTTGAACCAGCTTGCTAGAACATTGAAGCTTTTAATCAACATTTGTGGAACAAGCTTAAGATTGGGGGTTTCAATAATTTCATTGCTAAATTACATGGTCACGACCCTTCCCTGTCAAAGGATTTTGGCAAAGCTTGGAAAGAGGGAAAGTTCAAGGTCATAGGAATGGAAATTGAGGTTTCAGATTCCACCATTTCCCTTGTGACAGAGATGAAAATGGACGGGCTCAAAATATTTAAGGATAGAACCCGCAGAGAGCATGAAATTGAGTTGTTCTTCGTGGGTAAGGAAAGGTGCTCTTTATTTACTGATGGTATTGTCGTCGTGTATCCCGAGAATATGGAGAGAAGTTTTCCTTCAAATCATGAAGTATATCACTCTAGAAGCAAATACTGAAAAATATATACTCATCATATGACCCTTCTGAATATGTTTCGCCATAAGGTCATGGTGAGAATTCCTTTCTTTATGTTTATGTCTTTGACAAATTCTTTGACGGCGTTCCAAAGAGTGAAGGCAGAGATGCCTTTACATGAAGGGATCATCCTTTGTTGTTTGAAAATGGGAAACCTATTTTGAATTCTTCTCTCGAAAGATAAGGTGGAGGAGGATGATCTCACTCTTGCGGAATGCCTTACTAAGATGAAGGCTAGGAAATGTAAAAATGTGGGGGAGGATTCTAAAAAGAGAAGAGTGAGGAAGGTCATGGTGAAGCGAGCACCTCGAGAAAGAGGGGTTGGGATGGTAATTTTAAGGGTTTCGAGGAGTGGAGTAGAAAGGTTCAGTATTTAGAGGGGGTGCTTCAGGCGATGGAGGAAACCAATGTTGGTCAAAGGGAAACCATGTTGGATGTCATTAATGTTTCTAAGCAAATTGTCTCTACCTAGGTTGTTGGCTAGATTTTCTACATAGCACAAAACCTAGGCAGTCATGAGATAAATATCCCTCATTTATCGGTGAGGCTCCTGTGTCAGATTTATCAATTAAAGTATGCTAATATCTAAATGGGGTTTTACTTTAACTACTCAGTTCACGAACCATAACTGAATAGTTCTGCAGCAAGTAAGTAAGCAAATTGTTTAAAAGAAAGGAAAAATTATAGAAGAAAGTAATTATATAAACACAGAGAAGAAATGGGGAAGATGTGCATCCCAATCAATAGATAGCAGAGTTGATTGCATGCACATAGAAGAAACCAATAGATATAAACACAAAATTATAAGCAAAGGTAGCTCTAGATCTATATCTGAAATAACACAAAGTCTATTAAAAGATCTAAGATAAAAAGCAAGAAACACAATACACCGTGACACAAAGTTCTCTGGAAATCTGCTCCTATATATTCCTTTGCTTCAAGTGGCTCTCAAGGGTTTCAGCACAAAGTCTAGAACACAAGGTTGCTGCTTACAAATTCTAATCATTAACCCGAAGGTTCTTCTCCTACTTATAGAATGTAGGAGGGAAAGTACAAATGGGAAATCTAACTGAACTAAAACACAAACAACAAGTAAATATGACATTTGGCAATCATCCTCCACTGACTTCTCCTTAAGTGACACATGTATCACTTAACTAATAGAATTATTCCACATGACTTTAAGTAATGGTTTCACAACCAATAACTTTGAAGTCTTACAATTTCATCCGGAACGTGGAAAATAGAAGAAGAAAGAATAGAAGAAGAAGTCAAGCCAGTTGTAACATTTATGTCTTCTTTTTGTTCTGATATTGGATATACTTGTCAAACATGTGATTCAACATCTTCCCATCTGTTTTAGCCACTACTTCTTTCTTTGTTCTGAACTGCAGCAATCCTTCATTCAACACCTTGATGCATGCTTCCACATCTTCCAAGCTCGGTCCGAACCTCACAATATCTGCCTGCAGTGCCACCAGTATGCTAATGGAATTCATCGTGAAAGGTTTAGTAGCTCTATCAATTCTCTTTTGTACCATCAGAAGAGACCCTTCCAGGGAATTAGGCACTTTGGTCGGAACAATCCATATGTATAAAGTAACATCTCCAACCACTCCCTCCTTAGTGAAAGAAATAATATTGTCTGGTAAGGATGATGTCTTACTCTCGAGTGCCTGCAACCTCTTCAGCAAAACTCTGCAGATCTCCAAACGGAAAGATACTGCAAACTCCAGCTGCTTCCCCTTCTCAACTGATCTATCCGGTACAATTTTCTCTGCAACCAATACATCTCTCAGCAGCTTGTTGATTTCGGCCAAAGTACTCAGGTTACTCTCAACAACTGTGTTCATGTCTACTATGCTCGTCACCAGTTACTTCAGCTAATTTTTGTATCATTCATAACCTTCAGGCGGGCTGGCACCTCTCCAAGTTGTACAAAAGCTTGACGAATAATCAGGTTCTTCCATTCGTCAATAGCTTTCACCTGATTGCTTGCATCCTCCATCTCCTACATAAGATGATCACTCACCTACTCTAAAATGGGTTGAATGGAAGGTTTAGCAACCTTGGCTATGATCTCACACAATTGAGATACTTGCTTCTGAAGCTCGTCTTTCTCCGCCTTTTCTCTGTCAAGCCTAAGGAATAGAGCATCTATCAATGTCTGTGTATCCTGCTTCAATCCTTCTGTGGTGGCTTGACCGAGGGGTACTCTGGTTACTGTTACATCTTCTGCCGTGAGCTCATCCTCCTTCTTTCCTTCCACCGGAATTGACATCTCAACAAACTTCACCCCGACTCCTCGATGATCAACCTTGAAGTTACCTTAGCAACTTTAGGCCTTTTATCTTTTCCGCCTAGACTCGGAGTAGGCTGCAAGTCATGTTCTTCCAAGTTCATCTCCACTCTCGCTTTTGGAACCAACTGTGAAGCCAACCATTCTGAGAAGTTACTTCTCGGAGAATGAGAAGTTGTTGAGTGCACTACTATCTTCCGCTTTGTTTCCTCTCCATCAGAAAGTGCTACAGTGTTATGGCTACCATCTTCTGAATCATCCAAGGCATGGAAGTGTCATGTTGAGGTGTAACAATCGGATGAAGTCTTGGATCTGGAGAGGCCGGAACTAAAGTCATGGTCGTGGAAGTGATCTTCTCCTTTGATTGAGATCTTTTGTGCACTTTCAACTTCTCGGACCTTTTGCTGCTTTCTCCTTCGTGATTCCTCTTGAGGGAATCTCCTGCGCCGAAGTTTCCCGTGACTTGATTCATCAATGCTTCATCAAGGAAATATCCTTTCGTCAGCAATCAGTTTGAAGTATTCACCAAAATAATGCCAAACCTTTCTTCAATTGTATGGCACCCTACGTTATCCTGAAGTACGACTCTATCTCCTCCCATTTGATGGTAAGTGTCAAGTAACACATTCCCATCATCTTTAAGATCCGCAGGTATCCGCGCTAGTCCAAATTCGAACACTTGCCGTGTTGATAGCCTGTTGAAATCCCTCTTTCTAACCTCGTACTCACTTTTGTACTTCATCCAAAAATCCTCTAATGAAGGCACATGTGCGTACTCCTGGGAGATCATCTTCCTGGCTACTCCAAATGGATCGAAGTTCAACCATGCAAGGAAGAATTCTTGCTCGTACTCAGATAACATCTTCATCTCCATCCCTCGAGCTCTATGAATGCTCTAGTAGGTATAATGTCCCATAGTGATTGGGAAGAAGCCCGTAGACTTGTGCCATTTCGACTGAAGGTCATGTATCTCCACAAGTTGTCTGCTCAACTCCATGGTGATCAATCTATCATTCAAATATCTGGGTAGCTTAACCAGTTCTCTAGAAAATCTAATAACCCTGAGGTATGTGAAATCTGCAAACTGAATGAATAGACTGCCAATTTTGGATACAGCTTCCCATGCTTCCCTGCTCACCCTGTTGGTCTTTAGGTCCTTGTCTAGCTTGCAAATGAACTCGTAGAAGAATTCATCATTGACCACTTTAAAATCTTTC
The DNA here is from genome assembly GCA_018340775.1 of Taxus wallichiana var. yunnanensis. Taxonomy (NCBI): domain Eukaryota; kingdom Viridiplantae; phylum Streptophyta; class Pinopsida; order Cupressales; family Taxaceae; genus Taxus; species Taxus wallichiana. The sequence continues at coordinate 544,657,626 of CM031243.1, forward strand.
TTGCATGCAGGTACAATGAAGTCGTGGGTAGCACTAAAAAATGGGGTCCTGAGAAAGAATGCCACATCTATCTAGTTTGGAGACGATGCCTTGTGAAGCTGCAGGGTACACCAAGTAGGAAGTCATTTTGAAGCTAAAAGTATGCTTCATGTTTCGGAGTTACTCACCAATGTTGTCGCTAAATATTTCTGACCAATTGATTATGGAATCAACCTTGTTGACTTCAATGGTCCTGATGAAAGCATACATCCATGTATGGAAAGTGTGAGCATTCACCTTGCCATTAATCATGCATAACAATTTGACAATATCATCAACCTCCTGCACGAGATTGGACCATGGAAGAGTTCTTGGGAACTTAGAAGGAGATCTGGGCTTCTTCATGTATCTGTTATTCATTATGTTCACGCAGTCAACTCTATGCTTTTCCCACCTGCTGCCGACATCCTGAATACTAATGGAAGTCACTACTTTTCGCATCGGAATCTTTAAACAATAATTGATGAACTCTGCGTCCAAATTGAATTATTGTTTTCCAAAATAGCATCTCGCACTGATCTGGATGAAGGATGGTAAGATCTAGCGCACTCCATAAAAAACTTTGGCAATGGGCTATGTATGGAAAGGTTGCAACTCGAATAATTCCACTGCTTTTAACCGCACGCATGAGTGAAGTCTTTCCCACTCTGGATCTATCAATCAATTCGAAAGAGGTTCGGACCTAGATCTGTGTCTCCTATGTCTGCAAATTTGGAAGTGACGCATGACTCCGTTGTGCTTTCTTTTTCGTCCCTCTTTGCCATGGCTTTGTCTATCTTTGTCTGAATAATTCTTTTTTTCTTATTTGGTTGGATTTCTTCAAAATGGCGCAGATCTGGATAATTCTTCAGATTCGGAGGATATATTCAATGTATTGGACATTGATTAAAGCTCCTTTTCTTTTGTAAAACACCTGTAATGAATTCCTGCAAGTAATTCAGACAAAGATGGCAACCGGAACATGAACAGTGAATTTTAATAATAAAAATTTGCACTATTCAAGTCTCACGCCCAAAAAATTGATGTTTTATTTACATGCAAAGTGAGCATGAATTTTTCCAACTTCACCTGAGCACCTGTATCACTTATGCAAACAATTATGCAAACACAAATCAACCTCCTTCAATGCATGCGCCAAAATTGGAAGCTTTTAGCATTGATTTGATCTTCTTTTGGGCAAAATCCTCTTCAATATGGGGCGCACTTTTCCTCTCCAGGTTGCACTACACTTTTTGTGAATTAATTAATTCACCCTTTTGGCAGCCCATGCTTATATAACCCTCATAATTCTATAATTAATAATTGCCCTTCCTATTCCTGGCAATTAATTAATTAAAAATCATGCTCTTCTCTTTAACTGGTGTGCTAAAATTACATGTTTAAGGACATCCATCCATTAAATTAAATTTAATCAATTTAATCATCCATTCTTCACTTCACTTAAGCTTCACAGTGTGCTTTAACCTTAGCCACTGAAAATAGAATTTAATTTAATCAATCAATGCTTCAAAAGCATTAAATATATCCTAAATGTGGCGCACTTTTTGTCATGAAGGGGTTGCCATTAAATAAATTAATTCATTTAATTTTAGACAATCTATTTCCAATTGATTTATTCCCCTTTGCTTTTGTTGACTTTCTTCCATGTTGGCGCCTTTTTTAGAAGAGGAATTAATTTAATTAATTAATTAATAGGTTGCCTTTATCTCCTAAAGGGGTCACACTTTTTGGCTAAAGAAAATTCTATTTTTAAAACACATGACAATGGGTGCCAAAATTAGAAGAGAAATTAATTAATTTAATCACTTTAAAGGCTGCCTTTACTTTTCCAAAGGGGGCGCACTTTTTGGCCAAAGAGAATTCTATTTTTAAGAATTTATGACAATGGGATTCTTTACCCTGCATGGCAGCCCCGAAAATCCCATGATTCACTTAAGTCACTTGTTTTTCATAATGGGATTATTTACCCTGCAAGGCAGGCAATAAAATCCCATGATTCACTTAAGTGACTTTTCTTTTATTCCACAATGAGAATTTTTACCCTGCAAGGCAGGCAATAAATTCCGTCTGTGCCTCTAATTTTCCCACTGCAACTTAAGTGACTTTTCTATCATGGGAAAAAGTACCCTGCAAGGTAGGTACAAAATTCTCACCTGCCTGTTGCTTCTAATTTTCCCATTATCCACTCTAATTCTTTGCTTTCCAAAAATGCGGCCAACCTAGAAGAGGCTTTTTGGTGCGCGACTTCGTCTTTTCCCAGTGAACCGGACCTCCGATGACGACTTCCTTCTGGCATAACGTGCGTATATGTTCCCCAGTTACTCCAAGCCAAGAATCGAAGCCAACCGTGAAGGAATTGATCTAGAGAAATTTCACAGAAAATGAAATGGGAAAACACAAAAACACAAAAATTGCCAAAAGTCACAAATAAAGCCCAAAACTTATTCCAAGTTAAAACCCTTCTGGTATATAGGAGTAATGATATGTTTGATCACAACAAAGTAAATCGAGCACGAATTGCCTCAAACGGGCTCAAAATAATTAAATACAAATTTACCGAGATAAATCCTTGACGACGAAATATAATAATTTTGGGCATCCGGGTATTTAGCGAAAATGGCTAATATGGCTCTTTGGGAATATCTTGATGCAATACAAGAACTTTTAGGCAATAAAAACACAAAACGACCCATTATTTTAAAAGTACGAATTTTTTTCGGATAGGGTAGTCACAGATTTTAGGATGAAATATGTGGACACCATAGGTGAAGGACAAACAAAAGGTTTTGGAGCTAGAGTATCGTCAAAAAGATGAGTGATAGGTTGGAAGGGATGGAGGAAGGCACTAAAAGGAGGAATTTCAATTTGCGCATCAGTAGTTCCGAGGATGAGCTGGAGGAAGATATAAATGTCAAGGGTGCTTGAGATCAAAGCAATCATGCTTTGGTAGTAGTGAAGTTTCTCCTAAAAATTAACTGGGTTTTCTGGATTGTTGGCAGACTTTTGGTGAACTTTTGTAGTTTTGATGGTTTAGGGCTGGTTTTCTTTTCTTTGTTTTACTCTCTTTGGTTAAAGTCTTGATCTTCATTGTAAGAGTTAAGCATGTTTAACTCCTTTTGTGGACTTTTTGTTTCTTTCTTGCTCGTTGGTTTTTGTTCCTCCTTTTGTAAGGCCCCTGGGAGCTGATCCTTATTTTTACCTTATCTAAAAAAATATTATCATTAATAATATAATTGCACACACTAATAATAATGTGAACACTATTCATTCTTAAGAAGTATTCCTTCCATGTTGCCAAAAATTGACCCTGGCGGGATTTGAATCTTCGCAATCTCAAAGCTTACTTTGTCGATTCAATGGGAATCTACTTGTTATCTAATTTTAGTGGCGATGGAATTTAGATAACAATGATATCATGCGACGATGTGTCATGAATCATGAAAGGAAATATGTTCTTTGTGAGGCACATGAAGGGATTGCACGGTCCACTACGTTAGAGAAGTAACCGCATGGAAGATTCTCAATGTAAGGATCTCAGTAGCAAATTTTATTTAAGGATGCCAAGGAATATGCCAAAGCATGTGACCAATACAAATGAGTTGGTAAACCAAGAAAGTGTGATGATATGCCTCTAAAACCAATAATCATGCAATAATCGTTTATTGTCCCATTCAACAGGAATCTACTTGTTATCTAATTTCAGCGGGTGACAGAATTTAGATAATAGTTTAGTGACTTACGGGGACCATTAGCTTGCTAAGATGGAAAGAACCCACAATCTCCCGTTATTTATTGGGCCCGGACTACGTTATGAGCTGATATGAACCTTGATTGAGAGTATTTGAAGTATCATTGCTTGCTCTTGGAGCCGCCGCTAATGATCCTTGTGCCTTCATACTTTCATAAGGAAACTCTGCAACTTTGTTTTGTGAGAGTAGAAAATTGAAGAATCCACGAGGTCGCCCTCTTCACCGATTTTAGTTCTTTATGCATTTGTTTGAAGTGAAGTTTACAACCGTTACAGACAATTGTAATTTCCTTGCTATGGGCATTTTATGGAGTAATACTGGACACAAACTATATACAAAAAGACAAATCATACATGCCTCAAATGAGTCATGCGAGTGTTCACGAGCATTTATTATTTTGAAATCAATCTACTCTACTCCTAGGCTAACCCTTTAAGAAGTTAAACAAAACCTAAAACAGCAGGAGAAATAACTTCCCTTCCTTATAAAGTGTGGCCATGTAATTAATTTAGCAATAGATATGGCTGTAATAAGAGTGAAAAATTACCTTTCACCCTTCCACCCGTGGTATCAACAAATAGTATGAATACCTCCTTAGGATGTTTTTTTTTGTTTAGAGGCATCGTAGTTGACCCATGGGGCTTTGAAGATCATCATCATGCTCACGAGCGAGCATGGTACCGTCTGCTGACTTTTCCATTGGATTTGGTGTGGTCAAAATCTTGGTGGGGCGAGTTTCGACCTTCTGCGTTTTGCCGTCACTCTAAATTTCATCTTTTGGGATGAGGCTCTTTTGTAAACCTTCCTTAATGGTGTCATCCTTATTTTCTTCCTCCTCCTTTTTAGCAGCTTCGCCAGAAAATCCAAGCTCTTTGATTGAAAGCAAAAGCTTTCAATGATACTTATTTCTAGAGCCCTTGGATTTGATCTAGAGGAACTGTTATGAGCAGCAAGACTATTTTTGTTGCGGGGTTGATGAAGCAACAAAGGTTGTAATTTCCATGGGCTCTTCTTCATCGAGGCATCCCCCAATCGATAAGCAATCCAGCTTATCATCTTCTTGCTCTGTCAAGGTCTCCCCCTCTTGTATGATGGTTTCGAGTCTGCAAATTTTCCATCATGTGTAGCTTCATCTTGCAATATGAAGCCCGTTGGCCCAAACTCTTCCAGGAGCTCTGCTTTGTGGGGAGGGAAAATAGAGGCAAGATCTGCATCTTCTTGAACACTTAGGGTGTGATACGGACCCCCTGAGTTTGCATCACTTCTCACCATATGCTCCTCTTCTTTTGATTTGGAGTTGTTACTTGTTTGTATGAGGGCATAACTGTTCGAAGGAAGAGGGAGGGAGGAATGGATGGATTGGAGATGGAGAAGGAAACTCGACATTTGGAGCAGTATGATATGTTAAAACCTGAGGCGGGATGAGAGATGAATAAAAATTTGGTGATTGACCCTCCCATTGACAAGGTTATCTCGTGCTTCACCCATATATTTCAATACCTTTGATCCACTGCAAAAGTGGAGGCAATTTTTCTTCTAAAAAGCTAAGCTTCTCCTGCGAGCTATAGTGTTCAGGAACATGGTCGACACATGGACAAGGTGCCCTGCATCCTGTTCTGAATGCCTCGATTTTAGTTATAGCCCGAGATTGAACCATGTTTGCCTCTATTTGTGTTATCTTCTCTAGTAGATCAACATCCTTGATTTGAATGTAGTCACCAATTGTGCACCCGTGTCTTTGATTACTCTCAAAGCCAAACTGGTCTTGGTTTTGCTCATCTGGGTTGTCATAGGGACTTTGAACTGGTTATCTTTGTTGGTTTGGAGAAGGCATGGAGCTCGTTGAGATCGATGATCTTGCTGAAAATGTGAATTCCATTGTGGGAATGAAGTCATGAGTGATAAGGCCAAAATATGTCTCGTTAATATGCATAAATGATCTTATTTTACTCTCCTTTTTATCAAGTTTTACTGCATTATGTGACTTTTGTTTGACCTAGTATAAGTTAGGATGTAATTGTCCATCTTTTATTGAATTTAGTTCTAACGTTTAAAAACTCTATAATTCCTAACAAAGTGTGTGGAAATTCAGTTTTTGTAATAAAAGGAGTCAGTCTCATCGATCGAAGAGAATGAAATATGAAGAAATCATCATCTTTGTGGGAGCATTGGCTTCAATACGACTTAGTTCCGGAACTTCTAGACTTAGTTCCTAACTCCATCACACAGTTTATGAGCTCTATCACTTAGTTCTAAAACTTTCGGACTTAGTTCGAACTCCAACACTTAGTTCTAGAACTCCTGCGTTTAGCTCCGAACTTTCACGGTTAGATCTAGAATAGTCCCCTTTAGTTCCTAGAACTTCTCCAAAGTTTTAGAACCAATGGGAATCTATTTATTTTGATGACATCCGATGATAAAGCAATCAAAAGCCTTTCAATTAGGAGCAAATTAGAAGATTTTCGATTCTTCATACTCAAAGATCTAGGGATAACTTATCAGACAACTATACGTCCAACAAGGTTCCAAATTCAACATCTATTTTGGGCATTATTCGGTTCCATCTGAATCGGTAGAACAACTATGGTTGTAAATGCATCTTTGAATGATATATATATATATATATATATATATATATATAGAGAGAGAGAGAGAGAGAGAGAGAGAGACTGTAGATACACACAGAGACACGAGATACATAGAGATAGAGATATAGAAAGATACAATACATTTTTGTAAGATAGAACATTTCAACAATAAAATAGCCACTTCATTTTGAGAGAATATTACTTTGTCAAATCCTGATTCAAGGTGGAGCAAGGGCCCACTCCTCCAAGAACTAGGATCCTCATTTTATTGGTATTTATATTTCTAAAGCAAATAGTGTAGATCTATTAATTCTGTAAATGCTTTTGATTCTTTAAGTTGAACTCTGTTGTATACTTGTCCCTGCATGTGTTATAGACTAGATTTTTATTTCCTTACAAGCTTTTCACATTTTCAACTGTGTGTTTATTTCCAAGCAAAGTGTGTTTACTTTTGTATCGTGTGTTTATTTCCAGCAATCTATTTACTTCTATATGTGTGTTTATTTCCAACAATTTATTCCAACAATGAGTGTTTATTTCAACAAGTTCTTGTAGCATAAATATAATAAGGCTTTGGCCATGGAATCCTAAGGAAACTACAAAAACCCCAGAAAATAAAATAATATACCTACAGTCAATTACTAAATCACTAAGATTCTTCTTGTTGCATATAGCTTTAGACACACCCCTGGTTTGAATATGACATCAACTAAAAGTTGATTAAATGAAGGGAATAATGACACCCATCAATGAGTACACAACTTCCTGGAATGGAGGAAACGAGGGACGTGGAAAGAAAGATGAATGGAGGTGGATAAAAGAGGGGTCTGCATTTTTGTGGAAGGGGTTTGTTTGGGCACATTATCGGCCAATTTTGACTTCGCAAAATTGGTTTTAAAAAAATGGAAAATTTGAAATTTTTTGAAAGTGTTATTTTACGTGGTTTATCACTCTCATGACGACCATCTCATTTTTGTGATCGTTCCGGTCTTCGTTTCATCCATTTCGGGCAAGAACTCCTCCCACCAGGCTTTAAATTGTGTTAAAATTAATTAATTAATAATTAATTAATTAATTACTCTTTGTTTGATAAAATTAATTTTTAAATAACTTGGGAGTATTTAATTAAATAAATATTAATTAAAATTCATTCAACAAGTTTTATTTTAGTTATCGGGAAAAATACGCTTAGCTTCCCATTCTTTGGGGATGCTGAATTGGCTTTTTGGGCCCGAATTTCCCCTTTCCTGGAAAAATCGTTTTAATTTTCCACTTTTGGGATTTCTTTTCACAATTGCCAAATTAATGAATTGGAAAACGGGTAAATAATCTCCTGATTTACCACACGGGAAAATAGAGTGGGATTGCCAACCCATTTTGCCATTTCCATTAGCAATTGGCCATTGCTTTTCCCATTCCCTTCCTGGCAATTAATTCCACTACCTGGGAAGAGAGGAAGTTGGATTAATCCTCACCTTCATTAAAATCGTCGTAAAGACTCGTGTGAAGCTTTCCAAATTGCTTCTTGTTTGTTCTAAGAAATATAATGATACTTGCATCACATCCCTCAACGAATCATCACGCATTCACAAAGCTAGATATTGAAGAGGCTCTCCACCTAAAGGAAAAATAATTCAGCTTCCACGTAGCCCAAGGATATTCACATAGACTAAAGGGTAAAATAACCCATGTTTTCCAAAATACCACGCATTTTTCCCAAGGAGAAATCCACACAGAAGTCTTACAGCAGTCTCCATGCAGTAGAAGACACGGGGAAGTGAAACGGTGGTCAAGAGCTCACGCCATGGTCGAGACAACTCAACACTCCCACGCATGAGCAGAGAACAGTTTTCCAACGCAGGAGCGGTTTGAAAAATCCCACGCACCAGTCCAAAAGACCATGCAGGAGTGGTTTAGAGATTCCACGTTTTGGGACAACACAGAACCAAGCAAAAAAATTCCATGCCAAAATCAGGCAGGCCACGTGGGGAGAGAGAGGAGATCACCACGTTTTTGTTTCAGAAGGAGCAGTCACACACATTCACAGAAAGCAAAGTTCAACACATTTGCAAAACTAAAGGATCTCCCATGCAGCCAAAGAGGCAAGTTTCAACGCAAGTTATAAGGGAGAAGAGAGACAATTGTACCTTCCACGTGCAGCCTGAAGGAAAGAATAAAAGAAGAATATCACCACGCCAGAGCAAACTAGAAAGTTCCATGCAGTAGGGGGAGGAAGAAGTTAGTTTCCACACAGGCCCAAGAAGCTTCCACGCATAGCCAGGGGGTAGAGGATAATCCAAATCCAAAGGCAGACCACGTGGAAGATATAAAAAAGTAGTTTGAAAATTAAAAAATAGTCCTTTAATTGCCATGCATTTGCCAAAGAAGATTCCACGCCGAGGACAAGGAAGGAACATTTGTTTTTAGGATTAATTTAAATGCCACAGCTTTCTGAAACAATTTCCATGTAGAGCTATTACTTGGTGTAAGAGAAAGAATTCACCACGCATTTTCCAAAGTACGCAGTCATCATAATCAGGTGATTTCCACGCATACGAGGAAGAATTCGCTCTGGCAAATTAAATAAAAATCAATTTTGAAATCGGGTGATTTTGTTTATTTAAAATAAATAAATAAAAAAGTTGTCACCCAAGTCGAAATTCAAACCTAGTCTCGGTGTGGTGTATTAAAAATAATAATAATTTTTGTAACCAAGACTAGTTATTATTATTATTATTATTGTTTTTAAATAATAATAATAATAAAGTGAGTCATATTTTTCTTGCATTGACGGGGTTTCAGAGAGATTGAGACCCGACCCCACTTGCATTGTTTTGTGTGCCCGAGTCATTCTTCTGTGAAATTCATAATGGCCGAGAAATCTAAAAAATCCGTAGGAAGATCAAGGAAGCCAGTGGAAAAATCGAATAAGTCTCGCACTCAAGTACGAATTCCAAGGAATCATCCCTCCTAGTTCCATTAAGTCAACATACGACAATATCACTGATACAAATTTGGGTCACATCAATATGTAACATTACGTGAATGGGTGGCGAAGGCAAAACCATATTCTTGGATAGGCTTTACCATAGTGGTCTACCTCAAGCAACAACATTTCCTGTCTCGGTGCAGTGTCAGAAGCTGGTTATCACTTGTGTGGAGCATTATGATCCTGAGAGGTGAGGAATTTTTAAAGATAATCGCGAGCCTTTCCTCTTAATCACACCAGAGCACATTGAGGAATTTCTTGGCATACCTAACTTTCCTGAGAATGTGGATATCACTCGCCACCAAGGACAAGAATTTTGGGATGAAGAACCTCTCAAGTGGAGCAAGATGGTTAATAACAACTGGTTAGTGACCAAGAGGCCTTGAATTGATCGGCTTCCCAAAGAATTGTACTACATTGAGTTCGTGGAAGAAATCGGGGACATGATTACTCTCCTAAGTCGAGTTTTCGATTTACCCTCTGCTAGGATTTTCCACCCATGGATGTATTAGTTTATCTGTATCATCCTTGCCAAGAAAGAGTTTGTGGATTGGGCCACCATCATCAGTAATACCCTTCACAAATAATTTATAGAAGTTAAGATGACTAGATGCTTCTACATGACATCATATCTGACTTATGCAGTAGCAAAAAGAAAGCTATTTTCGGGACTTGAAACAAGAGGAGTCATGGGGCATCAAATAGTGTTTTTCATTATTACTCGCAACTCAGTTTCAAAAATAGCTCTCACCATTTTAGAAGAGTCAACAATGCATTCACCTTCCGCGTGATTCAGAACCTAAATCGGAATACAGAGGAAAGATTTTCTAAAGAAGCCATGAGTGTCATTTCCCAATGGGGAACATGGTTTATTCAATTTTCATCCTTTTCCTACATTCGCGTGAGTGGCTTTGCTGGTACTCCATGGAAGCTTCCTAAGTACATCAGTGACAGATGGGCATTAATGGAACTTGCACGACAACTATTCCAAGTTCACTTGTCTTCTCAGTGACAAGCACCGTTTAGGAATTCATTTCCCAATCCAAATTGGGGAATACCAATGTCCAAATCTTTTCAGTGCACAACTCATGGAAAAAGAGTTCTCTCTCATTACAATCCATCCATATGTGAAGAGAGCCCAGTTTGATATCAATGGATATATGCAAAAGATTCTTGGAGCAAAGTATCAACATAACCCTACCATGGAAGATTTTTGGGCTGCCTGTTCGAACGAACATGAAGTAAGAAGACGAGAGTTTTCTCACCTAACACTTGCTTAGATCAAGGCCTTCCGCATCAAGAACCCTCCCAATTCATTCATAAATGATGATGAAGATGTCATTGATCCCTCATATGATGTAGTTGCTTTTACCCCATTGCCTCGAATCGACTGGACCAAAAGAGATGAATTTTCTCTTGATAGCAAGAATCAACCGATTCTTGAAAGAAGCATATCTTGGTACGATAGAGAACTTGCCAAGTTACAATCAATTCAAGATCATGCTTCAGGATCACAAAAATTGCCAACACGAGGAGGCCTTCATTCAACCAAAGTCTCTTCTCGATCAACCTCTGTACCATCCAATCATACACAACAAGCAAGAAAGGAGTGGTTGCCAAAATCCACTTTGCCAAGTAACGTGTCACGAGGAGAAAAATCTAAAGACCTAACCCCGAAGAAGGAAGAGAGTGTGTATCAGGATTTTCTACCTCGAGTAGAGATTCTTCTACCCACATTGTTAATAGTGCTCAGAAGCTCATGGCAAACGATCCTCAGCCATGCTTCGAACAAGCATCCACTCAGGTGCAGGTAGTTCAAATATCAAACACTTCGGAGCATGTAGTTCATGAAGGGATTTCCCAAAATCTCTTGAATAATTAGGAGGTGGATATTGAGGTTGTTTCTCCTCAAATCGAGGTCATAGATAGGATTCAAGCAGGATCTCATGATGTCGAGAACAATGAGAATATTGATTTGAGCTCTAGGATTTTGTATGCGGAAATAGTGCATGATACTCCTTCCTAGGTTGATTTCGAGGTTAAGAAAAGGAAGAGGGTTGTCAAGGCAATTGACATTGATTTTGATGCCCTTTTCAAACTTTCAAATGATGTCATTCCAAAGAAGCCTAAGGTGCTTTCTCAAATAATGGTGGATAATGACGAAAATAGATTTGTAGATCTCGCCATCCCACAAGTTGATAAGGAGTGTGATGCCATGACACTTGCTAATTATGAAGTTTCCAGACTTGGACTTGGGAGGTCTACATTAGAAAGTGACATGGCGATGGCTCGAGATTCAATTGATATCGTGTTAAAGAGACTTGAGAAATATAAGTCTCAGAACTCTCATCTCAAGGCCAAAAAGAATCAATTGGTGGAATATGTTCAACATTTGATAAATCCCATATCGTCCACTTTCCCAATTACTTGATGCGGTGGCTGCCCCGATGAAGAAACTCTCATTTTGTCAAAAGAAACAAACACATTAGGCCATGTCACTAAAACTTGGCTTTCAAAGATTCTCGTTTTAGGCGAGGACGATCAAGACCATGGTTAAGCTTCATGAAGATGTCAATGCGTATCTTGATCCAATTCTTTCTTTCAAAGAAAATTTTGTTTCTAATATATCAAATTTGGATGAGATATTGCCCAATTTGCAGGAGATGACAAGTATGGAATCCTCAGTTTTAGCCATTGAAGGAATTCTTGAATTTGAACATTGAGGGACACGTTTTCTTTGGTGTCTGCATCTCAAATCAAGGAAGACACTTCTCGAGGATTCTATGATCCATTATGAGAGCATGTGCAATGAAGCCTTCACTTCACTCTCCTTGATTCAAGAATTCATAGTTGAGATTCCTTACAACCTCATAAATGAGCATAATCAAAGGTGTTCATTGGAGCAGGTGGAAGAGCAATTTTCACAATTGTTTAAGGACATGTACACTCCCGCCAACAATTTCTCATCAGTTTCAATGGAGCGGTGCATCAAATTAAAGAATTTATTTGAGAACACTCAATCCAAAATTGTTAATTTAAATGATATGCCAAGTAGGATTCTTGAATTGTAGGTATTTTGTGAGGCTATTCTTCGACCAAATGAACCTCCAGAAGAAGAAAAATGTTTGAAACTTTGGGAAGGTTTAGATCCTTTCAACTGGCAAAAGCGGCAGATCCTAATTTCACCGGTGGTTCAGGGGGATAATTTTCTTGGTATTTAACGAAGTGGGAGAGTCCATTTCTCATACGCTTGAGATAGGCGGACCTCATTTCAATATATAAGGCACTGGATTATTATTATATATTTTAAAAAGTGGATTTTTAAGAAAAGGATGTTGTTATTTGTTTTCGGAAACTGTGGGTAACTTAAGTGATTTCTATTTTTGGTTGTCTTTAATAAAGTTGGTTAGAAAAAGTCAAAGGTCACTTAGGTGCCTTATTTAATGATCATGTTAAACCCTAACTACTTTGTAACCAACTTTTGGGTTATAAAAGGAAGTGAGGGCTCATTTGTAAAGGTGACTTTGAGAGAGGAGAAGAAAATACTTTTGTATGCAAGCTTTACTTCAAATAAAGAAACTTTGTGTTCTTTTGAGAAGACATTTTGGAGTTAATGAAATATGAATTTTGTGTCCCATTCATTGTCTCTTATAGTATTTGATGTTCTTATGTTCATTATATGTTAGTGTTTAAATCTTGCATGTAAATATTGTCTTTGATCTTATTGTCAACGCGTTATTAATCTGTTGCTCTAGTTCACAAAGTGATCAAGCTCTAATTAGCTACTTGCTTACGTGTGTTCCCTTTTACATATTCTTGTTTAGCTAACTCAAACTCCGTTTTATTTGTGTTAGTTATTCCTCTTTCCTCTTCGTGCAATATTAGGCTCTGTTTTACCTAACTCTTGCATGTTCCTTTTATTTATTCCTTTCCATTTCTTTCCTTCATTCCATTCCACCCCCCTCATTCACTTTTCTTTCCATTGATGTTCCAAAACACCTCCCACATACAATTTTGAATGTACAAATGTAAATATAGTTTTGGTTTTCAATAAAGATAGCCTCACCTTCATTGTGGAGGGACTTCATTCCCACACTGTTGCATGTCATTTACATGCATTCAAATCCATATGCTAATAGGGCCAAACAAAGTCGCCAAATGTGTTTATACATGCTTTTAAAGGCTAAATTTCACCAAGAACATACTAACTAGATGAAATTCAATAATAAGATCGTTTGAGTCCCACCGTGTGCTAAGAAAAGCGTAGACGATTATCTTTGCGGGTGAACCATCAAAGTCGTAGGAAACCTTAGGTTAGTGGGATGTGCGCCCTAAGGTGACCTCTAGATTTTAAAGAAGTTGGCTCTTCTCTACAGTGTGAGATGAGGTTCAGAGAAAATGAAACAAAACATAAAACTTAATGGGAGCAATGCACCAAAAAGTGAAGGTGAGTAATAAAAAGGGTGGACAAGATGCACCACAGACAAAGGAAATTCACACAAAACACTCTCTGAACTACTTAAGCACAACTTTTGAAGATAGTAATAACATTAAACATGCATAGTATACCCACATTGAAATAAAGGCTATCAGAGAAAATACAAATTATGCAAAGGATGGACGAATTGCACCACATGGCATATTATATTACTCCAAAAATGTGCATAGTATTACAATAGATAAGAGGCAAAGTGTTATTACAAATATAAGAAAGAAGGCCAGAGCTCTAACCCCTTCCTTTCATAGAAGAGGAACTGAGACAAAAATAATCGCTAACTCCCGATCCCTCTTTGAAACCTTTTCATTTACAATATATATGATGGGAAGAAGATAAGAAGATAATTTTTAACTATTTCCCAATTGTTTGTTCATTATGGTAAATGGTGTGAAGTGACAAAAGTAGATTGTGAGATCTGTCTCACACTTCCCTATGATTTTTTTAAGGGGTGAGAGCCATACTCATTTAATACATCTCTTAATTATCTTGCAACCGACTCCCTTGGAGCGGACTTATTCCTTCAAATCTTTATTACATATTTGGATCTTTTAATTGCTTATGCATCGGGTCCTGGGCTTATGATTCAAGCAACACCTATTTTTGTCATTCTATTAAAATGACCCTTTGAATGTAGGTGAAAAAATTAAGTATTCATAGGTTTTCACTCCCCACACGAAACTATGTATTAACTTTGTCACTAAAAAGACCAACCAAATGACCCTTTGACTTTGATGTTTTAAAGATCTAAGCATGTAAAACTTTTAGATAGGCTTCATAATTACCCATACGTGGTATTTGAATTATCACCAATCTTTCACAACCTAATTCAAACTCGAAGCTGATTTATTGTGAGGTCTAAGTGGAGGCCAAGCACTTCTCTAGTTTTATGCTCCCCTTGTATCTTTTGGAAGTGCATCAGGATGACACCTGACATTGCTCGTGATCTTGTTGCTTTCCTACTGTATATTGATGTGAAGACTTTTTCCTTGGATGGGTTGCTTATAGTTGACTCCACATGTAAGTCTCACAGAGGCTTGAAGCTTAAGCTCCTTTTGCTTTCTAGAACGTGTGATAGGCTGACACCTGGAATTTTCCGCGAGATTGTTGCTCCCCTTTGAGTTGGCTTGTCCATGCTTAGTTTTTATCGTTGATTCGGCTGAGTCTTGATGGGAACCAAAGATTCTATGTAGCAATAATGATATTCAATATTATCTTTACCGAGTGTTTGAATGATAAGCATGGAGGGCTATTATATAGCCAAGAATGTAGTTGAACAACTTCCTATAAAATAGGAAGTATACAAAACAATAACATACCCATATTGATATATTGTTATACATTTGTTATAACAATATATCAACAAACTTACTAACCAATTACTCATTTACCGTGAGTAATTATATAATTACATCACATATAATTATATTATCATTGATAATATAATTACACACACTAATAATAATGTGAACACTATTCATTCCTAACATTCACCCCCTTAGTGTGAACATTATTAATAGCTAATCTTCACCCCCTTAATGTGAACACGATGAAGAACCATATTCGAAGAAGTTGAACCACCTCCTGAAAGCACTACTTAGACTAGGTACAAACTCCATAGATTATCTCTTTACCCTCGTAAAGGTGTAGTGTCAAGCCAAATTATGCAAGAATGCTCCCTTCCTCTTTGGGTTCCTATGGGACTTTCCCTTCCTCCTTGGGCGCTTGAATTCTGGATCTCCAAGATCCACAAGCTTCACACTAGTTGGATAACCATCCCTTTAGTCTACCTCGAAATCTTCTCTTGCTCCCCAAAAGCGAGTCTTTTGAAAAATGACTCCTCCAGAAAATTCTGAAAAGGGTTTATTTAGCACAACACAATAGGAACACTAAAAATAGAAACATATTGAAACACGCAACTGAAAAAATGCCACCAAATCATCTGTGTGGCCTTGTCATTGGTGACTAACAAGAGGTCATTGAATGACCTCCAACCTCTGATGTCCTCCATCCTCCAATATCATGCTACTAGTTCAACTAGATGTGATCATGGGGCTCAATGGTTGCCAGGACGTCAAGTAACACCGAAAATGCGTCCGTAAGGCAATTTTTTTAATTTTGACAATATTTTGACTCTGACTCATGACGACAACTTACAAAATAACTAAAAAAATCCTAAAATCACCTATATGAGTTTGACTCTTTTACAATAAATGGTGTATTTGGACAATGAAAAAACTAATAACATAAGTCACTTTTAAAGATTTTTCAGACTTTTACGATGACTCGTACAATTTGACAATTTACAATGACTCTATAATTGACTAGAGATTTGACACTTTTTCCATTTTTACAATAAAGTGATATATAGGATAAAACTATAACAAGAGTCAAATCTTACTAATTTTTAAATTTTTGGCAAGTGATTTGACTGACTATGCCACTAAGAAAATGCAACATAAGGGTACAAACATTTAATAATATGAGATGACTACTTGAGTTTGAAGACCCTCTAATTACAATACTATGAATAATCTTGTATCTAGAAAAAGACACGTAGTTAAGAACATTAAAACTTCCTAAAACCATGGTTTAACTTAACTTAACTTAACTGCAAAGTGGATTTGATGCAAGGCAACGACCTGAGATTGACGTTTTGATGTGCAACGATCATGAGAAGCGTTTTCCTTAGAAACAACGTCATTTGTGGATCGAGCCAGATTAAAAATAATGTAATTCCTCAGTGAAGAAAAGGTTGAGCTGTGTTTAATGGTGATGTTGACTTGGTCGGTGAGTTCGTAGTCTCCACGTCGAGTTGTAGATACGCACAAGATTATCTTCTTGTATTCCACACCAAAAACTCTTAATTGCTCGTCAGCAAAACCTAGTAATTCAAATCAAATCAAAATTTGTTGCTATAAACTCACATGAATAGAAAGAGCCCACCAAATTAATACATGAAGGGTCCAAATCCACGACATCGAAAAATTACTCAGACTTTGCATTGAGTGCCTAAGTTCCACACACCATAGCCTTTTGTCTCCCAACTCGAAAACTATATGCACACAGTTGTATAGAAATACAAAGATAAATCATGCTGACAAGTATGGATCATACAATAATGATTGGAAGAGATTACTAGAGGGGTCATTCGTAGCTAAAGTTGAGCTTAAATGAATATGGAGAAGACATGGTGATAAAGAAGAATAGCCAAATGTAAAAAGAACTTCCCTAAACTCTTATCAATAGAATGATAGTGGTTTGATATCAAATCATATTCAAGTGAAACAAATATGTAACAACGAACACGAGATCTAATACAAGATAAGAGACAAATAGAATACTTGATGATCCACGTATTACTCCACGTTACAAAAGAAAAAAACCGTTAGGAATAGAACTCAATATATAGAATATAGGTTCGAATCTGGGCGATCTGCCACTTATACATTATGAAATAAATCTTGGAAAGACTCCAATCGCGTATAGACCTCAATAATTCATAATTGCTCGATACGGATGATGGGAACTAGAGATTATATGTAGCAATAATGATATTCAATATTATACTTTGCAGGTGTTTGAATTACAACAATGGAGGGCTATTATATAGCCAAGAATGTAGTTGAACAACTTCCTATAAAATAGGAAGTATACAAAACAATAACATACCCATATTGATATATTGTTATACATTTGTTATAACAATATATCAACGAACTTACTAACCAATTACTCATTTACAAGTGAGTAATTATATAATTACATCACATATAATTATATTATCATTGATAATATAATTGCACACACTAATAATAATGTGAACACTATTCATTCCTAATAAGTCTTCCTTCCATGTTGCCGAAAACTCGACCCCGATGGGATTTGAATCTGCGAAATCTTAGAGCTTACTATCCAATTCAAGTAGAAATTTGCTTGTTATCTAATTTCAGCAGGCGGTGGAATTTAGATAAAAATTATATCCTTTGACGATGTGTCATGAATCATGAAAGGAAATATGTTCTTCACAAGGCACATGAAGGGATTGCAGGGGTCCACTACGTCCAAAGAAGTAACCGCATGGAATATTCTCAATGTAGGGATTTGGTAGCAAATTTTATTTAAGGATGCCAAGGCATGCGACCAATACGAACAAGTTGGTAAACCAAGAAAATGTTATGATATGCCTCTAAAACTAATAATCGTGCAATAATTGTTTCTTTCCAATTCAACAGGAATCTGCTTGTTATCTAATTTCCACGGGTGACGGAATTTAGATAATAGTTTGGCGACTTACAGGGACCATTAACCTGCTAAATGGAAAGAACCCATAATCTCCCACTATTTATTGGGCCCAGTATTACGTTATGAGTTGATATGAACCTTGGTTCGAGTATTTGAAGTATTGTTGCTTGCTCCTAGAGGCACTAGTTGATCATTGCGCCTTCATACTTTCATAAGGAAACTTTGCAACTTTGTTTTGTGAGAGTAGAAAATTGAATAATCTACAAGGTTGCCCTCTTGACTGATTTTAGTTACTCTAAATTTGTTTGAAGCGGCGTTTATAATTGTTACAAACCATTGTAATTTCCCTTGCTTTGTGGGCATTTTATGGAGTAATATAGACACAAGCTATATACAAAAGAGACAAATCATACATGCCTCAAATGAGTCATGCAAAGTGTTCATAAGCACTTATTCTGCTGAAAGTAATCTACTCCTACTCCTAGGCTAACCAAACTTTAAAGCTAAACAAAACTTGAAACAGCAGGGAGAAATAACTTCCCTTCCTTATAAAGTGTGGCCATGCAATTAATTTAGCAATAGATATGGCCTGTAATAAGAGTGAAAAATTACCTTTCACCCTTCCACCCATGGTATCAACAAATAGTATGAATACCTCCTCAAGATGCTTATTTTTTTGTTTGGAGGCATCGTAGCTGACCCATGGGGCTTTGAAGATCATCCTCATGCTCAAAGTGAGCATGACTGGTGCTGGCTTTTCCATTGGCTTTGGTGTGGCCAAAATCTTGGTGGGGTGAGTTTTGACCTTCTGTGTTTGCCCGTCGCTCTGAATTTCATCTTTTGGGATGAGGCTCTTTTGAAACCTTCCTTAATGGTGTCATCCTTATTTTCTTCCTCCTTTTTAGCAGCTTTCATTTAGTGGAAAATCCAGGCTCTTTGATTGAAATCAAAAATCTTTCAATGATACTTCTTTCTAGAGCCCTTGGATTTGATCTAGAGGAACTGTCATGAGTAGCAGCTATTTTTGTTGTGGGGTTGATGAAGCAGCAAAGGTTGTAATTTCCATAGGCTCTTCTTCATCGAGGCATCCCCCAAATCTGATAAGCAATCCAACTTATCATCTTCCTACTCTGTCAAGGTCTCCCCCTCTTTTATGATGGTTTCTGAGTCTGCAAAATTTCCATCACGTGTAGCTTCATCTTGCAATATGAAGCCCGTTGGCCCAAAATCTTTCGGAGAGCTATGCTTTATGGGGAGGGAAAACGGAGAGGCAAGATTTGTAGCTTATTGAACACTCAAGTTGTGATACGAACCCCCTGAGTTTGCATCACTTCTCACCATATGCTCCTCTTCTTTTGGATTTGGAGTTGTAACTTGTTTATATGAGGGCATAACTTTTTGAAGGAAGGGGAGGGCGGAATGGATGGCTTGGAGATGGAGAAGGGAACTCAACATTTGGAGCGGTATGATATGGTGAAACTGAGGTGGGATGGGAGATGAATAAAAAGTTGGTGATTGACCCTCCCATCAACAAGGTTGTCTCGTGCTTCACCCATATATTTCAATACCTTTGATCCACTGCAAAAGTGGAGGCAATGTTTCTTCTAAAAAGCTAAGCTTCTCCTGCGAGCTATAGTGTCCTAGGAACAGGGCCAACCCATAGACAAGGTGCCCTGCATCCTGTTCTGAATGCCTCCATTTATGTTATAGCCCAAGATTGAACCATGCCTACCTCTATTTGTGTTATCTTCTCAAGTAGATCAACATTGTTGATTTGACCGTAGTAGTCACCATTGTGCGCCCCGTGTCTTTGATCACTCTCAAAGCCAAACTAGTTTTTGTTTTTCTCATCTGGGTCTCCATAGTGACTTTGAAACTAGTTATGCTACTAGTTTGAGAAGGCGTGGAGCTCATTAGATACTTGATGATACTGCTGAAAATGTGAATTCCATTGCGGGAATGAAGTCATGACTACACAACTTCCTGGAATGGAGGAAACTGAGGGACATGGAAAGAAAGATGAATGGAGGTGGATAAAAGAAGGGTCTGCAATTTTAGGGAAGGGGCCGTTTGGGCCAAACAGAGTCACCAAATGTGTTTATACATGCCTTTAAAGACTAAATTTCACTAAGAACATACTAACAGGATGAAATGCAATAATAAGATCGTTCGAGTCCCACGGGCGTGCTAGGAAAACTGTTGACGATTATCCTTGTGGATGAACTGTCAAAGTCATAGAAAACCTTAGGTTAGTGGGATGTGTGCCCTAAGGTGACCTCCATATTTTAAAGAAGTTGGCTCTTCTCTGCAGTGTGAGATGAGGGTCAGAGAAAATGAAACAAAACATAAAACTTTATGGGAGCGATGCGCCAAAAAGTGAAGGTGTTAACTCAGAACGCAACTGCCTAAAATAGGGAAAATGTGAGCAATGAAAAGGGTGGAAAAGATGCACCATAGACCAGATGCAATTCACACAGAACACTAATCTGAACTACTTAAGCACAACTTTTGAAAATAGTAATAACACTAAACATGCATAGTATACCCACGTTTAAATAAAGGCTATCAGAGAAAATACAGATTATGCAAAGGATGGAAAAATTGCACCACAGGGCATATTATATTACTCCAAAAATGTGCACAATATTACAATAGATAAGAGGTAAAGTGCTATTACAAAGCTCATAAAGAAGGCCAGAGCTCTAGCCCCCTGGATTTTATAGAAGAGGAACTGAGACAAAAAAAAGAATTCGCTAACTCCCGATCCCTCTTTGAAACCTTTTCATTTACAATATATGTGGTGGGAAGAAGATACGAATATCATTTTTAATTATTTCCCCATTGCTTGTTCATTATGGAAAATGGTGTGAAGTGACAAATGTAGATTTCGAGATGCGTCTCACACTTCCCTATGATTTGTTTTTAAGGGGTGAGAGACATACTCATTTAATACATCTCTTAATTATCTTGCAACCGACTCCCTTGGAGCGGACTTATTCCTTCAAACCTTTATTACATATTTGGATCTTTAAATTTCTTATGCATCGGGTCCTGGGATCATGATTCAAATGGCACCTATATTGTCATTCTTTTAAAATGACCTTTTAAATGCAGGTGAACAAATTAAGTATTCATAGGATCGCACTCCCCACACATAACTATGTATTAACTTTTTCACTGAAAAGACCAGCTGAATGACCCTTTGACTTTTATCTTTTAAAATATTTGAGCATTTAAAACTTTTAGATAGGCTTCATAATTTCCCATATGTGGTATTTGGCTTATTAACAATCTTTTGCAATCTACTTCGAACTCGGAGCTGATTTATTGCAAGGTCTACATGGAGGCCAAGTGCTTCTATAGGGTATCTGCTCCCCTTGTAGCTTTTGGAAGCACGTTAGGCTGACACCTAGTATTGTTCACAATCTTGCTTTGCTTTCCTCTTGTATATTGATGTGAAGAATTTTTCCTTGACGGGTTACTTATTGTTAATTCCACGTGTAATTCTCGTGGGGGCTTGAGGCTTCGATTCCTTCTCGCTCGAACGGGCGTCGTGATACACTGCATTTTTCGTGAGATTTTTCTCCCTTTTGAGTTGGATTTTCCATGTTTAGTTTTTATCGTCTATTGGGCTAAGTCTTCCTTCCATGTTGTTGAAAACTTGACCCCTAGTGGGATTTGAATCTACGCATCTTAGAGCTTAGTGTTCAATTCGACAGAATCTATTTGTTATCTAATTTCAGCGGGCAATAGAATTTAGATAATAATGATATCCTACAACGATGTGGTATTAATCATGAAAGGAAATATGTTCTTCGCGAGGCATATGAAGGGATTGCAGCGTCCACTACATTAGAGAAGTAACCACATGGAAGATTATCAATGTAGGGATCTGGTAGCAAATTTTATTTAAGGATGCTAAGGAATATGCCAAGGCATGCAACCATTACGTGCGAGTTGGTAAACTAAAAAGTGTGATGATATGCCTCTAAAACCAATAATCATGCAATAATCATTTACAAAATGGGAAATTGGCTTTGTGAGACCAATAAATCTGTCAGTGATGAAGCAAAGCGGACTATATAATCACCGTAACAAACTATCTAATAAGGTGGGTAGAGCTCTCTCTAACAAAATATTTTACAACAAAAACTTTAGCTAGGTTCCTTTGGGGAAACATCATTAATCGGTTTGGATGTCCATTAATTTTAATAAGTGATCGGAGGATACACTTTTTGAATGATACTATAAAGACTTTTTTACAAGATTTTATAGTCGTGCATCATATGACAACTCCATATCAGCCACGACTAATGGTACACTTAAAGCATTTAATAAAATAATGAGTCACCGGTTAATATAGATTTACGATGTGGGGGGCGCGAAGGATTGGGATGATAAGGTTTCAATAGTGCTTTGGCCAAACAACATACAAGCGCGTCAATAAAATGACTCAATTTTAGCTTGTCATGGAAAAAGACAATATTGCCAATATACTTCATAGAGCCATCGCTAAATTTTTTTAGAATTACAAATCTAGATGATGAAGGTTATATCACTAAATGTTTAATTGGACGAAACCAGGTTTCAAGCCCGATGGTCACAATATATTGAGAAAGTACGATAAAAGGTGTGGCATGATCATAACCTTAAAAATAAGACCCTTGAAGTGGGTGCAAAGTTTTATTCTACGATTCCAAATTTGAGTGTCATCTAGGAAGCTCAAAACACATTGGCTAGGTCCTTATGAAATAGTTGTAATATTGCCAATGGGGGCATGTAAGTAGATGAACCTTGGCGGGGGATTTATCCTGAGGCTACTTGATAGGGAGTAGGTTGAAGCCATACTTCTAATAAAGTAAAATTGTAATGAAATAAGGCTTTTACTATTATATTAGATGGTATTTCATTTCGTAGATTAAATTTCCTTTCATGCATGTAATAAACACGAGATTCGTATAATGTGGTTTAACATTTAGTGTTATTTTGACCACAAGTGCATTAGTGCAATACTTACGAAAAAAATTGTAAAGTGCAGAGGGATTGCACAAAGATTTGTGTTGGGGGATGAACGTTGATGGTACATGGCATTACTATGAGAATTTAGGCAAGAAGGGTGTGTAGGAAAATGGAAGATACACCTCATATGAAAAAAATAGAAAAGGGAAACAAAGTTGCATGCGAGATGAGAAAATACTTGAAAGAGGAGCACATTGGAAGATAAAGGAATCTTTAAAAGAGGAATGTTAGCTTTATGAGGAGTTACGAGGAAAGCAGAGGCGTGAAAAAATAAAATGCACAAAGGAAAATGACGTAGCCCGGAACATAAGCTACCTAATGTATTTAGACGCATAGAGGAAAAAACAAGGAGACCCACAACACACACTTAATGGTTAATAGAATCAAGTGGTAAAAAGAGAGAGCTAAGGATAGTTGTCGGTAATTAGGTATTAATGGCGGTTGTGAGGGAAATTAAAGCTCATGATTGCAATTGGAAGTTGTGAGTAAATAAAAGGAGCATTTTTATTGATGGAAAGGGGTATAAAGAGGAGGAGGGGAAATTAATTGTAATTACCTTGTAATGAAAATGAGAGCTCTAGAGAAAAAAAAAAGTGAAATAGTGATTCAACACTTGAAATTACTAAAATGCCAACCACCATTGACGAAGACTAAAGCTTTTATAGTGATAAACATGGTAAATATGAGGAGATAGAATACAAACATAGTAAAAATTTCTGAGTCGTCATTAATGTGGAGGTCGAGTTCCCCCATTAGGATGATGAACTTTGGGGTAATCAACCACCCTAAGATGAACCAAAGTGGTTACTAAACTAGGAGGAAAAGTGAAAACTAACTGAAAAGGCGCGGGAGAAAGGGATTGCACAAGAATCTAAAACCTCAAGCTCTACAAGTATGTCAAGTTTAGTATCTAGAAGTGAATCGAAGGCACCTCAATCAAAGAAAAGATATGGGTTATCTATGAGAAGAAGTTGGAAGCCTGCGAAAATATTACAAGGCAAATCGAAGAAAAATCTACACAAGTCGGTAAGTTGTTGAAGGGAATTTATAAACAATCTTGGATAATAAGAGCACGCATGAAGGAGGAAACCAACAAAATCGTAGTAATGGAAGAAAAACTAGAAGGTAAATCCATGGATAAAGCTAATATGAATGAATTAATGGAGGAAAGTGATAAAGTTAACAGAGAAATCATAAAGAAAAGGGAAAGGGTTAAGGAGAGGTTGACAAAACTAAGGAAGCACACTGATACAACCGAGACAAAACTAGAAAATACGTGCACCAAGTTAAGCCATAAGGTCGAAGACTTGTGTACATCGGTCAAAATAAGAATTAAGGGCACTAAAATTTTCAACCAAATAGCCACTCAATTGGATAACTTAGGCCAACTTATTCAAGAGGAAATAAATAAGTGGTAGGAACATGAAGACTTGCTAAGAGTTGAGGTGTTGAAATTGCTCAAAGAAGTACGATAACAATTGTCATAGGACAAACAACCGATTTAATAAGGTGATGTTGGACTCATATTTTTGTATTATTTAATCTTTAAATCTCGATAGGATTAAGCATTATTTATTCATGATTCACTATATTCTTTGGAAGGACTCGTGGAAATTTGTGGAGGATGTGTGCAGTAGAAAAGCAAGAAAGAAGAGCATGCAAAGAGGAGTAGGTGGGAAAGAAAGTAAGATAAGGGACAAGTGCACAAGAAAGGAACTAACAACCGCACAAAGAAAGAGAAACACCGAAAAGATGGAAGAACATGCAGTAATTATAATCTTAGATAAGGACATGTAGGATAAAGAATGATAAAGATAGACATGAGTCCAGGGTTCATTTTAAGAGACCTCTTAGAAATCGAGGTGGAAAATACTTGGCGAATATCCCTGGAACCGGTTTCGTGGGAAGGTGAATTTTTTGGGGGTTGTATGCAAAATTTTCACCTGATTTTCAAGTGGTGTGACAGAAAGGTGTAGACACGCGACAACAAATCTTCTGTCACACGTCTATAGCCTCCGCCCTCTGTGGTGTGATAACAAAATCTCCATTTCGCACGTCAACAAACTCTCCTTGTCACGCATCAACAAACTCTCTTTAGCGCGTTTATAGCCTCTGCCCTCCCGTCATACGTTTAATGTACTTGATAATACATATGCCCCGGTGGTATGAGTGTGCTAATAGTGTTCTACCTAGCAAATAATCTAGGATTATATAGGGGATAGTTTTAAGGGTAGGAAAAGTGACCCTTGAAAAAAATTAAATTGTAATTTTTAGGCAAACATGTCACTGACCTGCGCCAAAAAATTCACCTTTTCAAATTTTTCAAAAATGGAATATTCACCATATTACAAATATTTGCCACTAAAATTATCCCTACATGAGTCCTATAAATTTGGTTCGGAGTTTGTACAAACTAATAATTTGTTGATCTATATTTCTTTAGATAATAATACATATATATAGGAAAAGTATTTCCTATGATTAAGGAGATTTACCTAACCAATAAATCTCCCTAAATATCGCAATCTAGCAAATACCTATATACGTAATATTGTTGTAACTCACAACAATATTACTCACAAAATAGTATATTCTAATTAACTAACATTTACAGGTTCACATTACAATATTAATTAAATATGAATCATAATAATAACTCATGTAAATACTACCATGATTTCCTAACATTCCCCCTTAGCATTTACATGGGAAGAAGTACATCTGACAAATTGGAAACAAAATCATATGCCTCCGCATACTTTTAGGTCTGCATACTTGTTGGCTTGGATCTTGTTGCACATGACTAATATGCTTCACCACAGTGAATCCCATATTGGATGATCACACTTCCACTGATTCACCTACATATGTGAACTCGACAGTTCCTTCTTTCACTTCCAAAGTGAATGTTAGATTTCACCGCCCAATCGATGTTAGAAGTATGATAGTTGAAAAATCTCCATGATCAGAGGATCACTCCAATTCAACTTCCCTCCTATACAACTTGTTCTCGGCATTCAAAATGCACATCCTCCCGGTTTCATCTTTAGTAGAGAACGAAAACCAAGTTTTATTTATGCACACGCCACTCGAAGCAAACAATGAGAATATTATAAAAATATGCCACCAAGGTGTTATACATAACACTGTCATTGGTGTCGATGAGAGGCGTTGATCGCCCTCCTCCTCCTCCATTGCCTCCGACCTCATGTTCATAGCTTCGCTCGAGATTTGATCATTGAGCACAATTACAAAACGCATGTCGCGTTACATCAAATTGCATCCGTTAGGCAATACTTTTGACACTTTTGACTTTTACAAACAACACATTTTTATACAAACATTTTTGGAATACTTTCTCTAAAACGAATACTATAACAATATTAAGAGAAATAATATTTACTTACTTTTCCTTTCTATCAAGGGAAAATATCACCACTAATCTCGAATAATTTATATTCGCCCACTATTTTTCTAATTGATAGATTTGACCTATCGACCCTCTACAAAGATTGATGAGTAAGCAAAATTTATGTCACACCAATCAACCAATGTACATTTGCAAACATTTAAACTAGAAAATCTGACTAAAAACAAACCGACTTTGGTTTAAATAAAAAAGAACCTCTATTGTTGGTCGATTGAATCATTTTCTAATTTTTTCTCAAATGGAGTAGAATGAAAGGCCTCCACATTCCACTATCAGTCAAATATCATATTGCTGACTAGTGGATCATACCAAGACCACGCCATTGGAGGTATCACCATGCAATGGTGTCATCAACTATACAAATATTCCCCACTGATTGCACTAATTAATTTGTTGCATAATCCGCAAATCAAAGTGATTGCATGTAACCTATCATTACATGGGTGCAAAACTCACAAAAAATACCTGAGTTGAATTGGGAGTGTGGCGAGTCGAGTAAAGCTCAAACTAAACTACCATGCAGAGAATTTGGAACAAATAACTTCAAACTAGTGCATCCAAATCACGATAATACATATGCCTCATCACAAAAAAACCTTTTACATGAAGCTTATTAATTTCTATGCTGAGATGTAGGTGTGGCGGTTTGGAACTTGTTGTTTAATCAGGATGAGCTAGGTCTGCAAGTCCAAAGCTATGGAAATGAAACTGCTTATGTGATGTTCAATCTTCCTCCTCCACAAACTATAGTGATTTACCAAATAGCAACCAAGCGGACAATATTAGACACATACAATGGAGACAATGCATGTTCATGTGCGCAAGTTTAGCATTTCTTCGCAGCTGTGAGGATGTGAGTCACCGAGTGAATGGTAATGCTTGGAGACACGATGCACATGGTTCTAAGGTGATAGGAATGCAACATAAGAACATATAAAACATGTGCTAGCAATGCATGAGGACGAATGACACAAAGAGAACTTTAAATGATATGAAACTAGCAACCTTATCTCGATACCAAATATAAATTTTGTTCGAGTTTGCACAAAATAATAATTTGCCAATCTATATTTATTTAGACAAGAATACATATATATAGGAAAAGTATTTCCTATGATTAAGGAGATTTACCTAACCAATAAATCTCCCTAAATATCGTAATCTAACAAATACCTATATACGTAATATTGTTGTAACTCACAACAATATTACCTACAAAATGGTATATTCTAATTAACTAACATTTACAAGTTCACATTATAATATTAATTAAATATGACTCATAATAATAACTCTTGTAAATACTACCATGATTTCCTAACAAGTCCAAGGACAAACGTTAAGTTGCACTTTGGATCACTTGCATGAAGTCAACAAAAGACTGGATAAAATTGGAACTTGGCTAAGGATAAGTAGCAATCTTCTAGGAGTGTAACCATGTAGAGCATGGGTATGGCGAGAGTGGTTATCTTTAACCACTACCTAGATTTACTAGTTAAATTTATAGTTGTAACTTAGGGGTATTATTAACTCTTGGAAGACTAGTGAAGGAAAAATTCCCACTAGTATAAATGCCCATGAGGGATCCATTGTAAAGTGTGTGATAATTTGATGGGATGAACTCGTATCTCTTGAGCTTCTTTGCTAAGATGGTTTGCGTCTATAGATAATTTAATATAAATTAAATTAAGTCTTTATTTCGAGTAACTATTATAGTATGCGATATACAAATGATAATATATAATAAAGTCGTAAGAAATGAAGCATGTACAATGTAAAAACCTAAGCAAGAGGAGGAGATAGAGTGACTTAGCTGATTTCTAAGCAATCTGGAAGTGATTTGGGTAGGTGAATAACTAAAATAAACTCGTAGGTAGTGTTTTCAAAGCTCGGTGGAGGTTCGGAACTTAGAATAATACTGGACAGAGGAGCCCAGATCTTTAGTGGTTGTATCACGGGTGCTTAGTGTCTATGAAAATGGTTAGGATACGATCTCTTCTATTGAGGATGAGCTTTGTTGTTGATCTTTTTTGTCATTCGTATTCGCTCCTAGATCTCTGAATGTACCTATAACCTACAAAACAAGTTGTCTACCTGCACATGTCCACAAACCACATCAAATCTAATAAAAAAGATGCAGAATGTGGAGTCGAACTGACCCGACAGGTCACCCAAAGAGTGAACTTAGTACCAAGTGTTACACTACATTTCAGAATCCATGTAGTTCTGTGTGAAAGTGTGTGTAATGATGCCCTAGGATGCCCTTGTGTAAGTTGCACAATGATAGCAAGCTAGATCTAGAATGTAGCAAATGTATAGAATGTGTGAGATGGAATAGAATAAACTTCCCCTCTATGTTGTGTATATAGAAGTGATGCAACCCTTGTCCCTTGAATGAATGTGTTAGATGATGCCTTTAAAGTGTTATTGTGCATTTTGATGTAATCTTAGGTGATAGTAGTAATGCTTAGTGTTTGGTCCTTTATTTGAGAGCTATAACTATATATATATATATATATATATATGATTCCCTTGTTTGAATTTTGTAATTAACAACCTAAGGTTGAACCATAAGTGTAAAAGATGCCCAAAAGATAAAAGAGACCCAAAAGAGTAAGAGAAGGTAAGAGAGGTTCAGGAGCACCTAGAAGGGATAGGAGAACGCCAAGGCTCTTCATCTGAATGGGCGATAGTGTCTGAGGCCATAAAAGATAAATAATTCAAACACCGATTGGGATGTAGGGTGTGCAAGGTCAATAAAAGTATAAGAGAAAAAGAAAAAGACCAAAAATACATTGTCAATTACTAGTTTTCTTGTTTAGGAATCATGTATATATTAGTATGATCTAGGACCTAGAAATATACCCAAGTGCATAGATTTTGTACATTTTTCCCCACTTTTTGCCATTGAGTGAATACTCAATTACATAAAGTAGATAGAATACGCGTACCTTGTGATCCCGTAGAGAGTGTGACGAATATCATGCTAAATGGACAAGTGAAGTTGTAGACACAAAATTACGCACTTGGGTACATTTCTAGGTCCTAATCACATACTTTCATTCATATGATTCCTAAGCGAGAAAATTACTAATTGACCACTGTCTTTAGCTTCTTTGCTATCTTTCTTACTCTCTCTTTTTCCTTGCACACCCTACCTTTCTTGGCTCTGGACACCGGTTCCTCAGTCCAAGATGCAAGCGCCTGAGCACCCCTGTCCCCTCTGAAGCTCCCGACCTCTTTGTATCTTACTCACCTCTTTTAGCCCTCTTATAGTTGTTGGGCATCTTGATTTCTTATGGGTCAGACTTTTAGTGGTTAATTACAAAATTCAAACAAGGGAATCACATAAATACAATGCTATGTGATTAAATTAAAATACTAAGGTCTAAACATCTATTATCATCACCTAAGGTTGCATCCAAAGGCATTCTAAGAGCATCAAAGTCTTCATCCAACACTCACTCAAGGGACAAGGGTCTACATTTTCTACACACACTTCATACGAGGGTAATTTCATTTTTCCATACACACATCTTCTTACATCGCTACATCTAACTATTGCCCACTATCAAGTGCATCTTGCACAAGAGCCTCCTAGGGCACAATTCTTGCACACACACATGAGAACTACATGGAGTCTGAAATATAGTGCAGTGCCTAGATCATAAGCTCACTCGGTCGGGTGACCATTAGGGTCAATATGATTCCCCATTTGCATATTTTTATTTTTAGGATTTGATGTGTTTTGGGATTTTACATGAGGTCTTTTGTTTTGTAGGTTACAAGAAAATTCTACGGGCATAGTGTGACACACAGTGATCAACGCGAAGACCAGTGACACTCTTGCGACATAACAAAAACTAGTTTTGGAACTTCTACGCAAATCACAGTGCTCGAGACAGGTCTCTAACACCTAGCGCCCCAATACCATCCTAGCACCGTAGTCTAGACTATTCGTAAATAGCACATTTTTACGAGCACGATGACGATAATATGTACTCTTGTTTCATCACTTTTCTAGCTTCGCACACTTCGAGATTTATTGTGAATCAACTAATTCTTCTTTCTTCCCTCTTGCACTTATGGTTTTAATTTATACTTGCTTATTTCTTGCATCATATATGTGCTTTATTGTTTTATATATTACATGTGACTTTGAAATATCCTCTAGGGTTTAACTTAAATGAATATTTGTTAAATCATTTGGTGAACCCATCTCATTCGAACGCTCTTGGGTCTTTATATCATCGCTTCTTTCGGTTTCTTCAGATCCACTCATCATGGATATCTCTATTCATGATTTCTTGCTAGCCAATCCTGATTGTCAAACTAAAATCATTACTCTCTTGGCTAATACTCACATTCCTTCTACTACTCATCCAAACATAGTATATAAGACATTCGTAGATGCATTTTCTCAACAACTTACTTTTCCATCTGATATAGTTTCCAATCTTTCTATTTATGAAAATGATCCTCCTTTCTATATATACAAGATATGCATCAATAACATGGGTATCAAGCGAACTCTAGTCGATAATGGATTTGAACTCAATCTTTGTACTTTATCATTCATTCAAAATATTGGCCTTTCTACCACTTATCTTAGCCCAACATCTATTTTTCTTCGATCATATGATTCTTATATACATCCATGCATAGGCACTATTACTTTGCATATCACCATTGGGCCAAAAATGGTTCTTACAATATTCTTTGTTATTAATATCCCTGTTCAGTATAATTGCTTACTTTGTAGGCCATGGCTTCACATCATGCAAGCAATGCCGTTTATATTTCACCGAGTGTTAAATTATTACATGAGGACTTTGAGTATATATTTTTGCTGATCGTAAACCCTTCCATTTTTTCCTCCATGATCCAACCACCGCATTACCCATTCCTAGTTTGGCTATAATGCATCCTGTTACTAATCCACAACCCGCGGACTATCCAAACAACTTACCTCCACTTGAAAGAACCATTTGTGCATTAGATATTATCTCATTCGCATCACACTCCCCCTCCTACTACTAATGTTATGGTACTTTATCGGGGGTCTATCCATATATTGGATGCCATTCCACCTTCCTCGTCTTCTCATGAGAATCCAAAGATCAACGCTTCCTCCTTTCACATGCACTCTTTTCATTGATAATGCGTATTGACCACACATTTATTTTGGCTCTCTTGGTTCTTATATATTTTGCACACATGATGGCTTGACTCAACTAGGATTCACATTGGATGATCTCATCCCCCACCTCACTCTCCTCACCTTTATCATGGCTATGTTCACATCATCAACACTACTATGGTCTTCGTGTATTCCATCTTTTAGTCTTTCTTACACTCACTCTCTTGCACTTCTCCACTAACACTTAGGAAATCTTGGCTTGACTACATTGGCGGCACTTTGGATCCTGATCATATTGATATCTCATTCCCATGCCTTTTGGTCGTGTTTTTATTTGTAATGAATCATTTCTTGGCTATACACAAAATCTTACTTGTTGGTATGCACATGGGTGTCCTCTACCACCTTTCACTGATGAAGAATATGTAATGGGCATGTACAATTTGCACCGCAATGGCTCTTTACATGATCAACCCAATACTATTACTTATCAAGTCTCTGACACTTCTCCATTTGATTTTGACCATGAAAATGATGATATTTTAGATGATGTTACTTGATTCTTCTTCACATCATATAATTGGGTGTCATCATGCTTACTTGTCTCCCCCTTCTAGCACCACCAAGTATCCTACCTTTCTACTATTTCGCATCATGCTTCACATCTAATCTTCCTCATTCATCTTACACGCATTGATACACACAAGTTGTATTGTCATTACCCGATGAATCACTTTTACTATGGTTCACACTTGATTATTGAGAGCATACTACATACACAAATCTCACACAATACACACTTTTAAACTTTGCGATTCACGACAAATCTTTCTAGCATCGAATCTCACACAACACACTTCCCGATGACACACTCTAGTTCCACGGTTCATACTCAACTGTTGAGGGTATAAATCTGAAATGAACCTCACCTCATTCCACACTATTCACGCTCTATACAACATTCATCTATCTTTCTAGCGTCACGATTCAAACCATTTCTCTATGGCGCACTCTTGTTATATGGTTCATTCTTGACTGCTGAGGGATATTTTATAAATGAACCTCATTTCACTCATGATCATTCATATTTGCTTAGGGGACATGATGCTCCTATCACATTCACACTACATATCATTCCATCTCGCCCATTCATAGCATACCTTTGCATATCTTAGTTGTATTTACTTTTGCTTACTTATACTCACATGTACACTTTGTTTACTATGTTAGTCGAGATATTTCATATGTCATTATATTTTTGATATACACATACATGTTCAATTGCCATCTAATTGTGAATTTAGAATTTACACGATCGATATGCGTAGTATGAATGCTTGGCATTGTACCTCTTACCAAATTCCATTGAGGCTCTTTGGGTCATCTACATTCATACACACTACAGGTGTTATTGTTTCATTTTGTACAATACTCTATCAATATATACACGTCTTGACATACTTTTTATCTTTCTAACATGCTAACGAGTGCTTCATGTGTAAAATTTACTTTGCAGAACTATTTGCTACCATGGTTGTCTGATACTTTGCTTGCTACTCGTTTTTACCATTATTTTCCATTATTTTGGGCTTTACCCTGTCTTTGTTTGTCCATTACTTACATTTTTTTGCTTGCTTTGGCCTTGATTGTATTGTGACATTGTGAGTGATGTCCCATGTTTGTAACCTACTTTTCACGGTCTATAATGTCTTCTTGCGTGCTAGATTACATTTTGTTTTCTATATGCATATTTGTCTTATTTATATTAACACATGTTTCTAGCCACTTTTTTTCATGTGCCTTGGTTTCTACCAAGCACATTCCCTCCCCTTTACAGGGTATCAGTTTCATATCATCGTATGGTCCTCTCCTTTGGGCCACATTCTCCTAAATGACTTTGTATGCACCCTAAATGAGGGGGAATACATTGGGTGAATCAGTCACCCAATTCAACAACACACGATCATAGTTCAGACCTACATAGTACAAGAACAACACAATCTTCAATCACAGAAACGACCCAAAATCTGACTTGGGTCCTCATCACAACACAAACGCCAATGCCCAGATATAGACATGAGCTCTTGGGCACTCCTGACCTTTCTTGGGAGTTTATGAATAGGGGGAGTTACATTTATTTTCTCGTTGGCACATTTTACATCATTTTACACAAAGGTTTGTACAGAACATGCACAGTTCTCCAAAGAATCATAATGCATTTTATCTCATTTTTATATTTGTGTGGGATTGAACTAGATTGAACTTGATCGAACTGGAACAAAGTAGGATCATGCCATTTGTAGTGGTGTATAAATTTTGGGAAGCAGTTAGGGATGGAAAATAAAACTATAATTTTCTCCCCAACACTTCTTTTTCCGTGGCGTGAGATCACCCCAAAAACTCACTTTTGGTGTGATATCACCCAAAAAAATTGGCCTTATACAACATCTTCAGGACACTTTCTATCTTTTTTTCACTCATCACGGATCAGGTGCACATGTTCCTTTTACAAATTTTTCACATTTTTACATATTTGGGATCAAATTTTACATGTACACATATTTGAATATTGTTTTTCTCTTCTCTTTACGAGTTCGTCCTTACGGAAGAAGCAATCACATCATCAAACACATCGAGCATGACAACAACAATAAGTACAACATGACACATTACATACGCTTTATCCCTAGGGTCACTTCCTCTTCCTTAGCTTCCACGCTTCATTTGTTATCACTTCACATTTTTTCTTGTCTCCTTAACACGCTTTGACATCGATCTACATGGTTATCATGTATGCATCTCTTATCTACTTTATGTTATCAAGAATTCCTTTAAGAACATAAAGTGGGGCAAATATAGACACAAAATAACACACTTGGTTACATTTTTTATATCCTAATCACATACTTGCCTTCATATGATTCGTAAGTGAGAAAAGTACTAATTAACCACTATTTTTGGCTTTTTTACTTTCTTTATTAATCTCTCTTTGGCCTTGCACACCCTATTTCGTAGTCTAACATTCATTACTCCACCTTTCTTGCTCTGAAACCAAAGTGTCCAGCGCCCCACATGTCCCCTCTAGGAGCCTAATGAGTTTGTATAGGCATGGCTTTATACAATGTATAATATTGTCACATAGGCCCGGTAGTCCCAATTTAGGACTTCTTTTATACAAATTCATTTGTCTTATCATCTCAAAACAAACCTTCAATACATGTCCAAGAAAATGTAATAAGAACTATGCATACACTTTCATGAATGATCAAGATAAATTCCCATCAAACATAAGATGATTTCATCTTCATACAAATATGATTATGAAAATTCACATGATCCTATTTTGAAGACTATCAAATTCTGTTTAGATTTTGATAGACCAAACTGGCTCAAACAAACTTAATTATAAAATAAAATCATGATTTCATCTACATGGCTTCATTCTCAAAACGTGAATATATTCACTTACTCAATGAAAATGTTTCAAATCACTTACAATACACTCGATATCATCAAAACCTCCTTGCTACCAATTCTTAGACAATTTGGTTGAATATTTTATATCCTAATCACATACTTGCATTCATATGATTCGTAAGTGAGAAAAGTATTAATTGACCACTATTTTTGGCTTCTTTACTTTCTTTATTAATCTCTCTTTGGCCTTGCACACCCTATTTCGTATTCTAACATTCGTTACTCCACCTTTCTTGGCTCTGGACACCGGTGCCCAGCGCCCTGTCCCTCTCAGGAGCCTAATGAGTTTGTATAGGCATGGCTTTATACAATGTATAATATTGTCACACGTGCCTAGGTAGTCCCAATTTAGGACTTCCTTTATACAAATTCATTTGTCTTATCATCTCAAAACAAGCCTTCAATACATGTCCAATAAAATGTAATAAGAACTATGCATACACTTTCATGAATGATCAAGATAAATTCCCATCAAACATAAGATGATTTCATCTTCATACAAATATGATTATGAAAATTCACATGATCCTATTTTGAAGACTATCAAATTCTGTTTAGATTTTGATAGACCAAACTCGGCTCAAACAAACTTAATTATAAAATAAAATCATGATTTCATCTACATGGCTTCATTCTGAAAAACGTGAATATATTCACTTACTCAATGAAAATGTTTCAAATCACTTACAATACACTGATATCATCAAAACCTCCTTGCCTACCAATTCTTAGACAATTTGGTTGAATATTTTATATCCTAATCACATACTTGCATTCATATGATTCATAAGTGAGAAAAGTACTAATTGACCACTATCTTTGGCTTCTTTACTTTCTTTATTAATCTCTCTTTGGCCTTGCACCCTATTTCGTAGTCTAACATTCGTTACTCCACCTTTCTTGCTCGGACACCAAAGTGCCCGGTGCCCCTGTCCCCTCAGGAGCCTAATGAGTTTGTATAGGCATGGCTTTATACAATGTATAATATTGTCACATAGACCCGTAGTCCCAATTTAGGACTTCTTTATACAAATTCATTTGTCTTATCATCTCAAAACAAACCTTCAATACATGTCCAAGAAAATGTAATAAGAACTATGCATACACTTTCATGAATGATCAAGATAAATTCCCATCAAACATAAGATGATTTCATCTTCATACAAATATGATTATGAAAATTCACATGATCCTATTTTGAAGACTATCAAATTCTGTTTAGATTTTGATAGACCAAACGGCTCAAACAAACTTAACTATAAAATAAAATCATGATTTCATCTACATGGCTTCATTCTCAAAAAAACGTGAATATATTCACTTATAATCAATGAAAATGTTTCAAATCACTTACAATACACTCGATATCATCAAAACCTCCTTGCCTACCAATTCTTAGACAAATGATGATTTTACTTCTTTGGAAATATGTTTTTTTTCTGGGTTATCTCAGAACTGCATGTCTATAATTTGATCGTAACTTTCTCCAAACATATCCAATCAAACTCGGAATGGACTCACTAGATTCACATCTCTAAAGAACTCATGCTCACAATTTTAAAAAAATTCTTTAGTTAAATCTTGAGATATGATCAATTTTCCATTTGTGTCCTAGACACAATTTTACACAGGTAGCCGAGAACGTATTTTAAGGTATTGTTTGAATTCTAAGCTGATTTAAAGCTTCAAATCACTCCAAAAACTATGTACACACTCATTGAAGATTCCATGCACATTAGTAGGCATAATTCAAGACCCAAAGGGGAAATTTAGTAAAGTATTAGTCTTTTGTGTTTATAACAAGGATTTCAACACTTTGTCTCATCACACACTCTCTAGGGAAACAAACTAGTAAGCATACTCACACAACCA
This sequence comes from Taxus wallichiana var. yunnanensis, assembly GCA_018340775.1. Classification (NCBI taxonomy): domain Eukaryota; kingdom Viridiplantae; phylum Streptophyta; class Pinopsida; order Cupressales; family Taxaceae; genus Taxus; species Taxus wallichiana. The sequence goes on from CM031243.1 coordinate 544,694,669, forward strand.
TGTATCTTAGAAACTTAATATATATTCATGTGTGAATCAAAAGAAAACATGCTTATAATAAATATCTAGTCAAATCAAGAACTCAATTCCAAGATTATCCATGTCTCGGCTTTACATTCTGAAAGTCTTAATATGCAATATAGTCTTATTGGAATTTCCCTTGCTCATTCAATATTATGAAAACCAAGCTCTATCTACAAAATTTATAGAATCTTCTACTATTATCCTCCTACTGACAAATACACTCATGTCTACTTCAATATTTTGCAATTAATGCTTTCAGTAAATCTTAGAATGGCTTATATAGCCTTTTACATGCTAACTAAAGTCCTAATTCTTCTCCTAAAGGCCTTATCAACATAGCCTAGGTGTTTCTAATCTTATTCTCGTGATTTATCCTATTCAACAAATTTATATATTAGGCATTCAACATGTATTTTTCTCTCCTTTGGGCCTTAATACTAGGAATAGGTGGTTATGAGGTCAAATATAACTCTTTGACCTTTATAACTCACACTTTTACATCATGACTTTTTTTTTGGATATTTACAACACTTTTTCAAGGAAACCATGATTCAAACACCTAATACACTCTACACGGGTTATGATGATCAAAATTTGAATGCCTCTTGGGCTGATACAAGACCAATTAAGCTTAGAAGCCTCATTATTCAAACTACTAGTCATTATATACATGACTTGGGATAATGCTCCTACATCAGCGCCCCTGAACTCTTTGTATCTTACTCGCCTCTTTTGGGCCTCTTCTAGTTGTTGGGCATATTGATTTCTTATGCGTTATATTTTTAGTGGTCAATTATGAAATTCAAACAAGGGAATCACATATATACGATGGTATGTGATGAAATTAAAAGACCAAGCTCTAAGCATATATTATCATCACCTAAGGTTGCATCCAAAGGCATTCTAAGAGAATCTAAGCATGCATCTAGCACTCATTCAAGGGATAAGGGACTACATTTTCTACATACATTTCATAGGAGGGGAGTTCTTTTTCCATAGATACATCTATTTACATTGCTACATCTTGTTATTTTTCGATATCAAGTGCATCTTGCACAAGAGCCTCATAGGGCACAATTATTACACACATACACAAGAACTGCATGGAGTTTGAAATGTAGCACAATGCCCGGATCGTAAGTTTACTTAGTCGGGATGTTTGTCGGGTCATTCCGACTCCCCATTTGCATCTATTTATTTTTAGGATTTGATGTGTTTTGGGGTTTTGTAAGAGGTCTTTTGTCTTGCATATTACAAGAAAATTATGTGGGCATATGTGTGACACACAAGTGATCAATGGTGGAGACCATCGACACTCTTGCGACATAGCGAAAACCAGTTTGTAGCTTCTACGTAGTCACAAGCACCTAGACAAGGTCTCGGTGCCTAGGCACCCTAGTACCATCCCAAGCGCCTTGGTCCATCTTATTCTGGAAATCACATAATTTTCTTAGCATGGTGATGACAATCTATACTCTTGTTTCATTAGTTTTCTAGCTCCAAACACTTCAGGATTTATTGTGAATAATCTAAGTCTTCTTTCCTCCCTCTTGCACTTAGGGTTTCGATTTCTACTTGTTTATTGATTGCGTCATATTTGTGCTTTCCTTCTTGTTTATCATTGCATGTGACTCGAATTAACCTCTAGGGTTTAACTTAAACCAATATTTTTAAAATCGAAGCGTTAAGTGATCGAAATATGAAGCGTGGAGACTTGGAAGGGGAGGTAGATCCTAGAGGTGAAGTGTATGCATAACTTGTACCTATTGTTGTGAGCTTGTGTTTGCTTATGTGAGCTACTCCTTGTTGCATATAAAGGATAAACATGTAAAATAAGAGTGAAAGAGTAGTCAAAGTTTTGTATATGAGAAATTAAAGTAACATGTGTATAAGTAAGTAAAAGTGTGAAAGTATGCAAAATGAAGGTGTGTATTTAATAAAAATTAAATTAAATCTAATTACGAGAGTAACTAATGTAAAGAATGATATACAAATGTTAACATACAACAAGATACAAGAAAATAAAAATGAAAAGTATAAAACCCTAAGCAAGATAAGGAGATAGGATGACTTACCCGATATCCGCATAATTTGGAAGTGAATTGAGTAGGATAAAGTGCTTTGAAAAGAATGCAAATAATGTCGTAACTACTCACTTTGTAAATTCTGAACCCTAAAATGAGGCCAAACAGGGGGTGCCTAGGCGCCAAAGACTATTTCTAGGCATTAGTAGGATCAAAAATTTCGGATATGATTTCTTTTGTGTCGTAAGGACTTCACTTGTTGATTCTGTTGGTTTCTGATATTCACTCCTTGATTTTCGATGGTACTTGTAACCTTCAAGAAAAATAGTTACCTTCACATACCCATAAATCACATTAAATCTAAAAAGGAAAATGCAGAATGGGAGTCGGACTAACCTTGATTGTCACACGACAAAGTGAACTTACGACCGAAATGCTGCACTACATCTCAAACTCCATGTAGTTATTGTGTGTCTATGTAGAAATGGTGCCCTTGTGCAAGTTGCACTAGATAGCGGGCTAGACTTTCTCAATGATGCAAATGTGTGGATGGAATAGAATAAACTTCCCCTTCCTATGTTATGTATGAAGCCCTTGTCCACTTGAATGAATGCTAGATGAATGCCTTTAGAGTGCTTTTTTTTTGCCTTTGGAATGCAATATTAGGTGATGATAGTAATGCTTAGTGCTTGGTCCCTTATTTTTAAAACATAACTATGTATTTATATGATTCCCTTATTTGAATTTTGTAATTGAAAACTGGAAGGCCAACCCATAAGTGAAAAATATTCCCAAAAGATAAAAGAGACCCAAAAAGAGTAAGGTAAAAAGGGTCGGGGTACCTGGAAGGGACATGCATGCCTAGGTGTTGCTTTCTCAATTGGGTGTTGGTGTCTGAAGCCATAGAATATAAATGAGTAAATTTCCGACTTGGCTATAGGGTGTGTAAGACCAAAGAGAAAGTAAGAGACAAAGAAAAGAGGCCAAAGATAGTTTTCAACCACTAATTTTGTTGCTCGAACCATGTAAATGCTAACATGATTTTAGGACCTAGAAATGTACCCAAGTGTGTGATTTTGTGTCTGTAGGTGTGCACCTAATGTGTAAGAGTGTAAAATATAGAAAATTGTCCTAATTTTCTTAGATATGCTTTGATTTGAATGCCGATGTTGAGGTTTTGGGAGATCTCATACTAAGAGAAATTTTTCGAGTGATATCATGCTAAGTGTGAGTTTTTGGGTTATCTCGCACCAAGTGTGATTTTTAGGGTGATCTCACGCCAAGAGAAGAGTGTTAGCGAGGGCGGTCTTGTTTTTCTTTCCTTCCATGACACTTCCCGAATAAGAGCCACTATAGATGATATGTCACGATTTGTTTTGATTAGAATCGATTGAGTGTATTATGTAACCTGGAGGCAAGTGCCTGCTACTAGAGAACTTATTTGAAGGCTCTTTGTAAACTATGTTGTACTTGAGAAATTAGTTTTTCCTCCCAAGACACAAGTGCTCGAGGGGACACAAGTGCCCGCCGCTATTGTCTAGGTCTAGGCACTAGTGTTTCTTTATGTGTTTTAGACCCAAGTCTATTTATGGGCCAATATGTGACTATTTTCCTATGTTGTTCTTATACTATGTTGTTTTGTACTATAACTTTGAGTTGTTGTAGGGGTGATTTTTTCACCCAATAGATGCCCCCTCGTTTGGGGTGCATGTGATGATTGTAGGAGAATGTGGTCCAAAGGAGAGGACCCGAAGGCCGATATGCATATCTAAAGTGGATTCCTATAGAGGTGGGGATGTGCATGATAGAAACCAAGGCACATGTAAACAAGATGGGATGATAATAAGTGTTATTATAAAAGCTAGCATGCAATAGAAAATAATGTAACAAGCAACTAAGAAAACAAGATGGATCGTGAAAAGTGGGTTTCATACATGGGACATCGCTCACAATGTCACAAAAAAATCAAGGCTGAAGCGGCCAAAAGCATAAAATGATCAAACAAGATATAGGGCATAGCCTCGCAAACAATAACAAGAAAGAGAAAGCAAAAAGTGACAGATAGCCATGGTTGTATTAATCATGTAAGACAAATGCAACACATGAAGCACCTGTTAGCATGTGAGAAAGATAAATAGTATGTCAAAGTGTGTATAGCTCAGCGTGTTGTGAGAAAATTTGTTGGGGACAAATTGGTGGGTTTCTTGCCAATGCTCTAGTAATCTAAGTCCCTCTACTTAAATGGTGCAGCTAGCGTATAAACATGCACAAGTGAAGTGAGTTTTGTCCTAGTTGGCCTTGTGGCCGAGGGGATCAAACAAGGGCACTCCACGACCTGCGACAAATCTTACAATTTCTTGCTAGAGAGGAATTTGTCTGTAAAGTGGGAAAGGGGAGTGAGAAATGAGATAGGAGAACTAATGTTGTAGGTATAAAATCAAATTCATGCACACACTAGTTAGAAATTTCAACACATGCATTTATGAGAAGAAACAACTCTGCATATAACAACAAGACTGATTATAATTTATGAGCACAAAGTATCAATAAATCCCTCAATCAAAAAGGATATAAACTCCTTCTTGTATTAATTGCTTAAACAAAAGTTGTACATAGTGTGGGAATGGAGGAAAACTAGTGAGGGGGAAATGGAAGAAAATGGCTATCTCCTTTGTTCTCTCAAAGTACAATACACTTTTGAGTTTACAAAATCAATCACCAACCCTTTGAAATGGGAATGAATTTATAATTTATAGAATGAGAGATGACTCTTCACCTACCCCCAATGCCTTATTACAAATTATGACATTTTACATCTTTAGGAAAATATTAAGTCCCCTTTTATGACTTAAGGGTGACTTATTATATTAAAAAAAAAAAAATTTAAATTAATTAAAGTCATTATGAAAAAGTGCAACCCCAACGAAGAAATAGAATGGGGAGAGAGAAAGTGGGGGAAGAGAATAAAGAAGAAGGGGAGAGAGAGAACTATGGAGGAGTGCCAATGGAAACGAACCCGCCTCGAGGAAGCCCTCGATCCTTGTTAGATGATCCAATGAAGTGCTCCACTTTGTAGTGAACTTTGCATCTCTAAACTCTTTACACCCTGAGAAACTCCTTCATCTTGGCTCGTAGAGATGCTTGCTGCCGAATGAAATGTTCCATCGATGGCCGCAACTCCCACCCTACGTATGATATACCTATGACCCAAACCATGTAGTGAGTGTCGAAAGACACTGTCGGGTTCCCTGGGATGGATCTCGAATGATGAGGTTGACCTGAGTGATCATCCCTCTATGTCCCATTGTGCCAAAATTTCCCTTTGAGTGTGATTTACCATTAGTAGTAGGTGTCCAGATGGGAGACTTACTATTTTTAGTAAGAGGTGATTTTTGCCTCTTCTTGACCATCCCGATGTGATGAACTTCTTCATTCATTCCTCTACACATTGCCTTCTGCCTTAGCCCCTTCTTGGGTGACTTACTATTTATAGTAAGAACCCATATAAGGAGCTTACTATTTTAGTAAGTGATAATTTTCACTATTTTCTACTCTGAACATTCATTCTAACTTTCTGGTGACCTTCATTGCACACTGCTTTCGCCACAATTGCTTTTGATGATGAATTTCCAAACATAACAAGTTTGTATAGGAAAAATTACTATTTTTAGAAAATGGATTTCTAGCACTTGGTTTGAAATGGAACATATTTTTTCGGACTCGACTCATTGTCACGGTCACGTCCTCCGAATTTCACTTTATTTCACCCACTAGAATGCTTGGAAATAAAATTTAAAATTTTCGCCTGACAGTAGCTTCGAGCACGGAGCTACCATGGTAGCCATTAATGGAACTCAAAAATTTTAGGTTTTGTTCATCTCGAGATCATGAAGAAATCAACTCTTTTGCGATAGGTTTTTCATTTAGAGTCTGTGTGATGTGAGTTTATGGATAGATTTAGATATGATGATGGTTATGGTACAATTGTATGAACATGATGATTGTGATGGATATTAGATGTGATCATATTGTGTGGGTTTTGGTTTTTTTGATATATATGATGATGGTCAAAGGTTTTTTTGTGAGAAATGTTTGATTCTTTATTTGATTTAGCATTTGTATGTATGTGATGGTAATTTTGATGTTAATGCACTTGCAACCCTAATTGTTGGTAACATATAACTAACAATGGTTAGTCCATTTAAGGTTGTGTGATTAATGTATGATAAGATGAGATACATTATTGACCTTTTTCTAAGATGTTTGGGAGTTACATGTATCTTATACGGGAACTGTGTTCTCTTTAGAGGTTTTAGGTTTTTTCCCAACTTTATTTTGTTTAGTATTGTGTGGTTTTATCAATGTGGGAAGCCTACGTCTTTGAGGAAAAAGTTGATTGATGCAGGAAGATTTCTTAGGGTGATAAAATATTTAGACATATTTATGAAAGCTGATCAATGCGAGAAGGTTTCAATTTCACCGCCATGTATGTAGGTGTTGATTATATCGAGTAGCCATCCTTTGAGGGAATGGTTTACAATAACATGTCACTTTTGATGGTGGTAGTGGCTGTATTTTTATTAGTAGTTGTCCTTTGAGGGATCGGTTTATATTATGATATAATGATTTTGCATCCCATAGTGTTTATGTTTATTTTAACTAGGGTTAGGCCTAACAGGCCACTTGAGGAGGGTGTGTTCGATATACAAGATAACATATGTATCTTAAACATGTCATTTATCAGTATATAAGACAAAGTAGGGGAGTAATGATTTTGGGGCCCTTGTCAGTAACTAAAGGGACTCATCCATGCGAGAATATGCTATGAGTAGGGTCATGGTACCCATATTTAAGGTCATAGTGGATATACTGATAGGAGACCACATAATTCTAAATCATTACTAGGGTAAGGGGATTTTAGGATGTTTGAAAAGGAGGATCTTAGTTGGACTAAGGTCATGTAAGTAGATATGTTAGTAATAGAAAGGCCATAAGTGCAAGGCATTAAGGGGATATTTTTCAGGTTTCCCATCAAGAGAGGCCAAGTGATATGCCTTGGACCCATATTTTTGAGTGATGATGTATGGTCTAAGATAGTTTTGAGAAAACTTCCCACATTTACTCTTTTCCATATTTGTGACATGTTGATTTTCTTTAAGGACGAGATCACCAATGTTAAATTCTCATTTTCTAAGGTGTTTATTATATGCATATTTAATTTGTTCTTTGTAGATATTACGATGTTCGACAATGGTTAGTCAACGTTCATCTAACATTCAAGTTGTGAGAGGCGTTTCTCATGATTTTCTTCCTCGGGATGAAATCTGTAAGAGAAACATGTAGGGATGGAATTTAGAATTCAAACAGAAGAACTTCAGTGTCGTAGACTAGAGAGGAAGGAGTAGTGCCCATAGTGGTTCAAATGCTAGTTCGGTAAGCCCATAATGCAAATGGTATTTGGAGGTATCATCATTACTAGCCTAATCAAAAAATTTAGTAAGGATCTAGTTAAGAGTTTTGTTAAATGCTTCAGCTTGGTTGTTATCTTGTGGATAGTATGGTGTGGAGAAACTGAGTTTGATATTGTAGGTGTCACATAGATTTTGAATTTTTATTTTTAAATGATTTACCATTATCTATGATGATTTTATGAGGGATTTCAAAGTGAAATATTATGTGATGATGAAAGGAATCGACAATCTTTGACAATCTTATCTGCTTTAGTGGAGATAAGAGGGATATATTCCACCCATTTTGTGAAATATTTAGTAGTCATGATGATGGAATTATGTTATTGGGATGATCAAGGGTTAATAAGGTCGATGAGGTCAAGTCCCCATTGTGAAAAAGGCCATAAATCTTGAGTTGGTTAAAGAGCATGACTAGGGACATGTGTAATATTAGAGTGTTTTTGACATTTGATGCATTTTTTGACATATTGACAACAATATTGGTTAAGTGTAAGTTAATAGTAACCCATGCACAAGATTCGTTTAGTGATGGTTGAACCATTAAAGTCTCTACCACATATTCCATCGTGGACTTCTCGAATAGTTTGGTGAGCCTCTGGAGATTTAATACAACAAAGGAGAATGTTGTCAAACCCTCTTTTACAAAGGATATCCCCTAATATAACGTAGTGGAATGCATGTTTTTGGAAGGACCTCCTATTATTTATGGACATGTCTCGAGGGTATCTTGCTTTGGGTAAGATAGTCATGTATTTGAGTGTACCAAATGTCATATTCGCTATCTTCTATATGATAGATGGCGGGATGATCGGTGTTGATATAAAAAGGTTGCTTAAGTTTATGTACAATCATGAAGATTTTGGAATCATCGAGAGGATAATGGTATGAGGGATGCGAGAGATGCCATAGTATCTACAAATTTATTAGATGAGTGCGGAGTTGTTTGGATTTCATAATGATCAAAGGATTTCAACAGATTGTCAATGATGGTTTTATATTTTTGTAGTGTATGATTTTAACATTAATGTGTTCTATTTATTTAATTGATGACTATTTAAGAGTCACTATGGATGTTAAGGATACTTACGTGAAGAAATGAAGCATTTTGGAGATCCGTGATGAGGGCCTCATATTCAGCTAGGTTATTCGTGTAATCAAAATTTAGTTTGAAAGATAGTAGAATAGGAGTCCCCCAAGAGGGTATTATGACTATTCCGCACCCCCACAAAAAGATTTAGAACCATCAAAGAATAATGTCAGTTTAAGAGGTGTATCATCATTATTAAGGGTGTTAATAGATTCGTTAGGGAATTGTTTGCAATGGAGTTGATTATTGGCCGAGGATTTTATGAGTTGATCAACAATAACCTTTGTCATTTAATGGATTTATGAGAGATGAATTCAAGATAAAACTTTGTCATGAGCATAAGCCACCTAGTTATGCGGTCATTATGATATGGCTTAGAATGCATGGATTTTGATGGGTTAACACTTGTGAGTGTGTAGCTTTTAAGATTAAGGAGGTAATGACGAAGTTTAAAGTTATGGATTATAAGGCATAACACAACTTTTCTATTACCAAATAACAATTTTCATAATTATGAAGGGTACGGCTTATATAGTAAATAACATGATCTTTACCTAGTTTGTCTCAATGTGCCAACATAGCCCCCAAGGCATGGTCAAGTAGATATATATATATATATATATATATATATATATATATATATATATATATATATATATATATATATATATATATATATATATATATATATATATATATATATATATATAAAGCCTCTGGCTCACGTGGAGGTATAAGCACTCAAGGCGATAGGATATATTTTTCGAGAGCATCAAAGGCCTTTTGAAAATCATCATCCCATCTGAAATGGATGTCTTTTTCTAAGGAGTAGATGGAAGTGATGGCATCAATATAATAATAGAGAGATGAAATGACGAATGGATTGGATTTTTCCTTGTAGACTACGAAGCTATTTAAGTTTAGATAGAAGAGATATTTTGATTATGGCTTTGATTTTGGAAAGGTAGACCTCAATTCCCATGACAAAGATGATGAATCCTAAAAAATTCTGTTAAGACCCCGAACATGCATTTAGAAGGGTTGAGTCAAAGGAAAAATTGTATTAGATGGGAAAAAATTACGTCGAGGATGACAAGTCGGCCCATCCAAAGTGCTTAGACTTACCCAGGATATCTTCTACTATTTTATGGATAAGGTCATGGAAGATGTATGTCATGGCGCATAGTAGTAAGTAGCTCCTATATTTTTCAAGCCAAAGGGCATTACTCTATAACGAAAGTTCCCAATGAGGTGATAAAAGATGTATTATGTTTATCTTCTGGTGCAATGAGGATTTGATTATAGCCAGAGAAACCATCCATAAGAGACAACATTTCATGGTCTGCCATTAGGTCAATAACTTGGTCAATTTTGGGTAAGGGGAAATCCTATTTTGGACAAACGAGCTTCAAGTCTCGAAAGTCTATGCATATATGCAATTTCCTAGAGGTTTTGGTCACATGTATGATGTTATAAACCCATTATGGATATTCAATGGGTAGGATGAAATTGGTTGAGAGAAGACGTTGGTGTTCTTCTTTGAATAGTAATGTTATGAGAAGATACATTTTATGAAGCTTTTTTCTCTAGTTTAACATCAGGGATGATGATGATATTATGGAAAACAATGTTAGGTTCAATACCATGCATGTCACTATAAGACCATGCAACGGCTTCACTACGCTTAGATAAGAAGGTAATGAATTCACAGAGCTCTTGAGATTTTAAATCTTTACCAACGTTAATTATACATGACTCTTGGGGTGTCCCTATATTGATGTCGGTAGTGGATTCATTGAGAAGTGTAGATGTGTCAGGAGGTAAATATATCTAGAGATAGTGATATTTAGTACCCATACATGTTAGGATGGTGTTATTGTCTTGACATTCAAGAAAATGGATAGCATGAGAGTCCTCGTCTATCACATCAGGTACCATTAGCGGAATGATCACTATTTGGTCGTTAGTTTGGTCATCAACGGTTGAAGTGTGATCGTATTTATTAAAAAAAATTAGGGGGATAAAAATGGTTTCATCTGTGTCAAGGAGTTTTTGATGATAACGAGGATGAGGGTTTAGGTTCAGAGATTGGTGTTGGTGGATTTGAATGTTGCTTGAAGTTGAGTCCATGTTTTTCATGGGTTTTATCTCAAATATTCAAAGGGTGACTCGTGTGGACCTTACTCGTATCTACCTGTGCGAAAACTATCCCACACACAATGGTGAAGGTAGGTTTGGGAAAATCAAGGCTTGTCTAAGAATGAGAAGTTTAAAGTGAATGGTTTATCATATGATTGATTGTCGAGATGTGAAGAGGGGCATTCAATGCCTCCATAGAAAATTTGTGTTTAAATAAAGGCGGGGCTAAAGGATATGATGCTCCCAATGTTAGGCTCATAAAGAGGTTGTTTATCGTGTCTCCCATATGTTTTCGGTGTAGAGAGTGAATTGATATCCGGGATTCAATACTCCCCCAACAATAGATGTTGCATCATATCATCAAATGATTGATCGTTAGGTGATTTGGATGCAGGTACAAAGGAACTTATAGAAGCTTGATTTGGAGAGGCAAGGTTTCTATAAGGGGAACAACATGTCATTTTTCCTATAGGTCATATGACATGCCTTGAACGGAATAAGAGTGAGGACAATAAAGGTTTTACCTTCATGTTCATATTTCAAGCATCAATGTAAGGTGGAAGGGACAAAGCACATAGCGAGGATCCAAGGAAGTCCTAATAATATATTGTATTGGAATTCACCTTCTACAAGGTAAAAGGTTTCATAGAGGACTTTCATGTCTACTTTCATAGGTAGGATTACTATGCCTAAGGTGGGAGTAATAACATAGTTGAAAGCACATAGGATGGTAGGTGACTAAGCCATGATGGTTTTAGGTAGTTTAAGTTGTTTGAAATCATGGGATGAGATGATGTTGATGTTGGCCCCATTGTCAATCATGAATCTTTTAATAAGGGCATCATTGATTTGGGTAATGATGAATATGGGAGTTTGTGGTCTTCAAGTTGTAAGGATGGGATCTCAAAGTTATCACACGTGATGACCGCAAACATTTTCAAGGTGCCGACAAAGTTGGCAAATGACTAAGGATTGTCCGATTATATCGAAATGGCTTAGAGAGGTTTTATCATAGCTTGTCGGTGTTGGGGGAGTTTTGGATAAACTCGTAGAGGGACATATTGATGGGTGTTTGATGTAATTGTTTTAGAACATTGTTTTGTATTGAGGTCATGGATTGAGTCCGAGGGGATGTAAGGATGGAGATCTTAGATTTTGAAGATGAGGATTTGGTGGGGGCTTTAGAAATGGATATTTTAGGCTTGTATTGAGTCCGGGATTTTATTATTAGGTACGAGCTCTTGTGGTTATGCGAGATAGTGTCAATTTGAAAGAAGGGGGACTCGTTGGATGAGACCACACCTTTCTTTGGTAGGTTACCATGTGATTATTTAAGGGTGGTAAGTTCACGGGTTTTGGGGTAGGTTTAACTTTGTATTTGTATTTTTTCATTTTTTGGTTAATAGGTGGATCAGGATGATCTCTATTTTCTAGGAGGTCATCTTCCGTAAAGAGATATTTGATTATGACACAAAGGGCTTTACAATATTTAGTATGATGTCTTGACACCCTATGATAAGCACAAACTACGTTATACTTGTACTAGATAGGATTCCATCCACAGGATTAGAATGTTTCATCGGGGTAATGATATGAATGATGATTGAAGAATCTTTTCAAGGATTGTAGTGTAGTACCTTGGATGGATCTTGTTGAGATGGTGATGAGGTCGCAGATTTTTGGGTTTCTTTATATGGTTTAGGATTACAAGGCACAAGGGATTTGTCGTGAGTATCAAGTTTTAGTATAATATTAAGGATGGGTTTGGATTGTAAGATGGTGATTGCAAGTTTTGATGAAGGATGAGGTCCCAGAATAGAGGGTAGTGATGTGACATCCTTAGGTATGCTTATTTTGTGTTCATTCTATGAGATTTGTAACTTCTTATTTTTGGGACTAGGTAATCCTTATGTAATAACATCAATATTTTTGATCTAGTGTTGGGGGACCTTATCTTTGGGAGGGATGCTTATGATTTCCAAAATGGGATTTTCCTTTTGTGAAACCCATGAGATAAGATCAAGGACATTTGTGGGGGTAATTGTTGTGGAGATTGTTAACTAGAATGTTATTCAACGCAGGTGTCACCAATAAAGAGGTCAAAAAGTTCTATCTGTTTAACTGGTACTTTGAATGGAGATGCGAGTTTTTAGATGGTGGAAGTGGTTTAATGTGTTGATAACTTTAGCGACAGGATTCTCGTGGGTAATATTTGTTTAGGCTCCATTATTGGGCAGCGGGTGGTTTGGAAAGGGTTACTTGAATACATCGATGGCTTGATTAGGAGACATATTAGGGTTGTCTAGTTGTAGGTCACCTTAGTCAATAAGGTCTTGGAGGATGTTTCTAAAGGAGCGACATCCATCAATGTCATGGCCACAAACCTAGTGATATTTACAATAGTATTATTCTCTATACTAGGATGGCTTAGGATTAGATTCATCAATAGGTCAGATAGGAGGGACGTTTATCAAATGGGTAGTCATGATCTTTTCAAGGATAGAATTGTAAGAATCCCCTAGAGTGTTTATTTTTGAGGATGTCGAGATCGTTCGAGTCAAAACGCACTTTAGATGCGCTTTTCAAGACAACCGTATTTACCAAGCCTTTGGATTTTTCATTGTTGGAAAAAGTCTTATTAGAAGCTTTAGGCTTTAGGATTTTTAGATTGTAGTTTAACTTTACCATTTTTGAGGACTTAAAGTTCCAATTTCTAAGTCATGGTAAAGGCTTCATAGAATGTCCGAAGTGATTATATATGAAGAGTGGAAATATGTGTTCTCGCACAAAATTGAGGGAACAACTCAAATATTCATTTTGTGGGAGAGAGAAGGATAATTGATTAATGATTCCACACCACCTAGCGACGCAATCATGGTGATATATTTCTTTTCAAATTATTTGGATTAGACCTTGGTTATGGATATTTTATGAGAGATATTAATAGAGAAATTTTCTAGGTGATTCAAAAAAATAGAGATTTTATGCTTGAATGTTAAATCTTGGATATTGCATACCACGTATGATAAATAAATTCTAAAGTACATATTTGACACAAGTAATAAGCTAGATAAATATAAAACCCTAAGTGCAAGAGAGGGAAAGAATGACTAAGTTGATTTGAACAGTCTCTAGAACTGATCTAGATAGGAAAATTAATGAATATGAAGGGAATATTGTCGCAACTAAGCACATTAAATTTTGGAACTATCGGATAAGCCTAGACTAGGGCGCCTGGAATGGGGCGATGACAACTAGGCACCAGGGACCTCTTCTAGGTGCATGTGATCGCACAGACCTCGAAACCTAGTTTTTCTAGTATCACTAGATGATCGCATGTGTTTCATTGGATGTTCATCAAATTCACCAGCCCGCAAAGAGATGTTAACTCAGTAAAACCCTCAAAATACATTAAATCCCAAAAATAAAAGATGCAATACAGGGATTCAGACTGACCCCGATGGTCACCCGACTGAGTGAACTTATGACCTAGCATTGCACTACATCTCATAATCCATATAGTTTTTGTGTGTGTGTGAAATAATTGTTCCCTAGGAAGCCCTTGTGTAAGTGTACTTGATAGCGGGTGATAGCTAGATGTACCAATGTAAATAGATGTGTGGATGGAAAAATGAACTTCCCTTCCTATGAAGTGTATGCAGAAAAATGCAATCCTCGTATGGATGCTAGATGGATGCCTTTAGGGCTCTTATATGTCATCGGATGCAAGCTTAGGTGATGATAATAAATGTTTAGAGCTTGGTCTTTTATTTTGGTCACATAGCTTTGTATTTATATGATTCCCTTGCTTAAATTTCATAATTGACAACCTGAAGGCCGACCCATAAGAAAATAAAATGCCTAAAAGATAAAACAGCCCAAAAGGGGTGAGTAAGGTGGAAAGAGGAGAGGGGCACCCGAGAGGAGACGAGGGCATATGGGTGCCGATGTCCCGGTTGACGCCGGTGTCCAGAGTCATACAAGATAAAAAATTAAAGTACCGACTAGGTCAGGGTGTGAAAGACCGTAAAGAAGACAATAAATAAAGCAAATAGGCAAAATATAGTTGTCAATTACTAGTTTTCTTGCTTAGGAATCATATAAATGTAAGTATGTGCTTAGGACCTAGAAATGTACCCAAGTGTGTTATTTTGTGTCTACACTAGGAATATTTTTATATAACTTCGTGAATGAGTATAGAGAATGTTGAGGGATGTTGTTATACTAGTCAAGAGTGGGCCCGACTAGTGACATTGGGAATTTCCTTAGCATAAGGTCTTGGTCATGAGCTATGAGGTAACAAGAGTGTCAAAAGGCCCTGAGATGTTGTTGTGGATCTTCTTTGCTATAAAATTTGGTGAATTTTGGAAGTTCCCAATGTGGAGGGTATGGTTTGAAAGGTATTGTTGGATTGATAGGTTTGTTACAAATTTTTTCGTAGGAGAATACAATTTTGGGTCTCATGGTGGCGGATTCTACAATTGTTAATCTATTTATCAAAGTTTGCAAGGGATCATTCTAAGGGGGTTGGATATTTGTTGAAGAAGGATTATCATGTCTCAGTAGATCGGAGTTTTGATTGGTATTTTTGCTATGATAAAAGGGGATTTTAAAAAGGAGAAGGCTACCTCGTATATTATAATTTTACTCGGGAAACTAATAGTTGTGAAGAAGAGTGGATATAGTGATAAATTTGGGAGATAAAAGTGTTGAGAAGGGGCTATGAGGGTTATGGATTTTGTTAAGGGGAAACGTAAATGTACTTGTGGGACCAATTGTGGGTGTTGGTTGGAAGAGGGGACAAGTGTTGGTGATGAAACTTGTATTAATAAGTGGTAAGGATGTAGTGATAGAGAAAACCAAGTTTTGGATTGTGGATGAGGAATGCTAAGTTATAATGGGTTGGAACATAACTAAGGAACTCACGAGAATGAGGTAAACCGAAGGAGGTCATCTAGGGAGGAGGGAAGTTGATGTTGTGTTACTAATCGCATGTGGTGGGGTATTCGTATGAGGCTATATGCTATGAGATTTGGCTAAAGAGGCAAATAACAAGGGCTCTTATTAGTTAACCATTTTTGTGACGAGATAGTATTAAGTTCAAATTTGACCAAAGGGGTTGAGGAAATGAGTGTGTGTGTTTCTATATGACCAGGGGTAGGATAAGGAACAACTTGTTCAATGATCGACTAGTAAGTGTGGTCGATGAGTATGGAGTGGTCATAGGTAATGATAATAATAGGTGGTCAAAGTTTTGGATCGTGATGGGGAATGCAGATGGCCTATGAAGCGAAGTAATTGTTAAAGGCAACATAATTGCTGTATATAGGAAAAATTTGATTAGAATGAAAGATTGAAAAATAATCAACAACAAACCTTTCTCCAAGCTCCTCTTGCAACCTCAATGATGAAATTGCTGAAGTGCACACACACTCGTTAAACTTCTTATGGTCTTTAGATTGTACATGCTCCACTTTAATCTCCAAATGAAGGGATAATGGTGTTATGAGAAAATTGAAATAAGGATACATTCAAAAGGAAAATGAGCAAAGGTTAGTTGCAAATGCACAAAACTTATAGGGATCGTTTGTGAAGGATATGACCTATTATTTATAACTGAAGGAAAGGTCATTGAGTGGTTGAAGATTCTTAATGAGATCATGAATGCATATTATTAAAATATCATTGGAGGAGGTTATAGCAGTTCGAATGGATTGAATATCCATTGAGGGGTAGTAAATTTTCAATTGGCAATAAGTTTATATCCAAGAAGGTGGTTAGCGTGCAAATTTTTTACTTCCACCTTTGTAGGATTCTAGAAGTGGAGTTGAGTGGGGTGACTAGGATAGTGAAGTGGAGCTTAAGTGGAGGATGAGTAGGAAATTAACCATTTAATTAAATAAATATTTAATTAAATTAGCCAAGGGTCATAAGAGTATAGTGTAAGTGTAATTAGAATTAATTTAATTAATCCAAAAAGGGATGTAAGCGTGATAAAATTAATTTAATTAATTTTAAAGTAATGTGATAGATTTGAATTAAATCTTGAAGAGATAAATACTTTTGAGTTAATTAATTCTAAAGGGGATGTGAATAACTGAGAATATGACATAAATAAGTATGTATTTTTGTAATATCATTTTCAAGATAGTAGACACATGTAGATCAGCGAGAGGAAGACAAGAAGTCCAGTGAAGAATTTAGATGCTCCAATGAGTGGGAATGAAATGGAACATTGAGATACCCCAACGAGTGTGGAAGTTATGTGGATTCTCCCTCAAGCGAGATGGGTGAAGCAGAAAGTGGTGGACAAAGCCGATTGATAGGAAGAAGGGAAAGGTGAAAGAGTCGATAGTAGAAGGAAGATGGGAGGAATTTTTATCATAAAGATGAGCTTCCATTTACAAAGTCAAAGTTAGAGAAAAATATTTTGCTGAAGCACAATAAATTTGTCACCACGATTATGGAAGAATCATGATGTATAGCTTGTTATGTGCATAAACAAACACACACAACAAATAAAATTTAAAAAGGAAAACAACCCCAATATACACAAAGCAGATGTAAGCACCATGGTTATGAAGAAACTAAGATGAGAACATGATATGTGTAATTGGTCCAAAAATAATAACAACAATACAACACAACTTTCAAATGAATATAATTAATGATGCCCCTAATGTGTTCCACAATTATAAGTAAGTAGATTTGAATGCCCCTAAGCAACGATATATGCAGAGGGATTGGATTAGACCAAAGAGCGGAGTAACTACTCCTCATGACACTCTTATCGAATCCCTTTGAAGTGTGATTTGAAAATTGAAAGAACTAAGTCCATGGCATCACATTTTGGTTAGTGCCTTTTATCACACTTTATCATCCTTATCTCATTTACCAATCGGCTTTTTGCACTCTTTAACATTGTTATCCACTTCTCGACTACCCCTCCCATGACCCCCTAGCTAGGTGATTTATGTCTTATTTTACTAATTATCTTATAGTGTTTATTTTTAATCTTACTTATACATGATTCCAAGTAGTTATTTCCCCAAAATACAAGTCGAGTGACATCGACAAGTAAGTATGAGGTAGGTATATTTCATTTAGCATTCATTACTTCTTTACATCACTTTACTTTCAACATTTCCTTTCGATTTCATGTTGCATAGATCTTTTTTTGAATACCATATCATGTTTCACTATTATGACATGTGATGATCTTCGCTTAAGGCATATATACACACCATATTTTCTACATTTGCTAACAATATTTTTGTGTGCAGGGGTTTTGATGCATTCTCCTCTTCAAGAGTGCCTAAAGGGGCATGTCGATTGGGGTATGATCAAACTTGGTCATGTGGGCTAGACAAAACATTTGAGAGATGTCTTTATTAGCCCTAGTCACCCTATATATGCGTCATTTCTTTCCTTTGATCACACATTATACCCATTATGTCCACTTGTCCCACTATGTCTATCTACTTCTTATTATTTTTCACTATTATCCTTGATTTTGGCCACCCTATACCTTATTCATTATTCATCGCTAATATTTTGGCCTCCATTCCTCGTGATTTTTACCCTTTGACCTTAGGGTTTCCCATGTGGCGATGCCATCACCTATGGGTGTTGGCGTCGATTATATATACCCTAATGTGTTCTTGTTATTTTCACCATTTACACTACAACAAATACTTTGTTATCAATTGATTATTTTCTCTTACTCACACTATTTCACACTTATTTGTTGACTTAAGAGTCTTGGAGCTATTTCTTTTGCATTTGAGTTAGTACTAGAGATATTCTTGTTGAGATTTACACTTATCCGCCCATATCGATTCTCTCTCGGTGTTGTTATCTTTGGAGAGGATTTTGCATAAGCGGTCACACAAAGATTACAAGCAAGTATTTATAGCCCTCTTTAGTCTCTTATTTTTCACATGTTTGTTGTATGTTGGTCATTGATTTCTATAGACTAGAGTAGATGTATGTGTGTTTTAGTTTATTGTATTTTCTTATTGTTTCTAATCCCCTTGAATTTATCCACTCCTTGGTTGTTTCCCTCTCTATTTCAAAATCATAGTAGGACACATAACTTTATATTAGTTGTAGGCCTTGGAAACATATTACTATCCTAGGGCTAGGTCTACTATCTTCTAGGTTGACAACTTTAGCATACCTTGAGCACCTTTGATTCGCACAAAGGTGGGAAAATCATAGATTATATCCCTATAATTAAGAACCCAATTGGGAACCTATCTTTTACCCATCATAATATAGGTATTATACATAATATAGTTGGTGGCCACTTAAATTGAGGATATATTGTATAAGGTTGTAAGAAAAATAATACAAATGGCTCCAATTCTCCCTCTTTGAAAGATGTATTGCTCAACTTGTTAACTTTTCTTAGGGTTAGAATGTAATCACCTATAAAAATACTATGTTCTCCATTTAGTCGAAGCCTTTAATATTCATAAACATAGAGTGAAGGCTATTTAACACTTCCTAACTACTAATAATGCCAAAAGACTATGTTTTGGACATGTACAACAACTTGAACATCATCCCATTCTAAAGAGAACATTTGTAATGCAGTGATATTTATCAATTCTAATGTATTTATGTTTGAATTGAAGTTATATAGTTTTGATTGTTGGATGGGTTCTAAATTGATTAATGAATTTTTCACCTTTTCCATATTTTTGTGAAAAAAACAAGTCCTCGTTTTCATGAAACCAATCCATGATTTCCATTCATATAAGCCTCGACTATGATTTTGATGTTTGTCACAAGGAATTGTAACTCTGGTCCACTTCTATGTTTAAAACAAAAACTAATATACTATGAAAGTATGATATTGACATGGATTATGGCTTAAAATATATGTGAGAAATATCATTTACCCTAGCAAAAATCATCGACGTTGTGCTATAGATCTCTCCATATACCCTAAGACAAGATTCTTTGACATTGTGTAGTAAATTTCCAAAACAATATAATGTGAGATTTAATACTCTACTATTTTTATCATACTACATATTTTTCTCTCATCTTTGTTTCCTTACTATTTCCCTTGAGAGTTCTCACGTCTCTTCATTATTTTTATTTATACTTGTATTTCTAGCCCATGAAAAATACATCAGTAACTTAGACAAGTTATAGATATCTTGAGCACTAGTTCAAGAATAACTATGTCAAACCCATCACTCATAATAATTCCTACTTTCTATTAGCCAACTCATATGAATTTCTTAATTGCACCAAAATCCTCAACCTAAAATTTAATAGTTTACCTAAAGTGTATCGATGCAGTCTTTATGGAATACTTGAATAGGTGTTGTCATGCTAAATGTCTAGCATATAAAATTTAAAATTTTGGTCATGACAACCAAACCCACACTTGAAATTCCCTTTCTCGGTCAATGTAAACCTTTCCTCCTGACGAATATTTCAACTGTGTCACCCTCATTCTGTTGAGAGGAACATGCTAACATTATTTTCAAGTGTGTTTCATGTGTAGAGAAGTGTACCTAGATTGATTCTTGAAGTTACTGAGATCTAAGAAAGAACAGTG
Source organism: Taxus wallichiana var. yunnanensis (assembly GCA_018340775.1). Classification (NCBI taxonomy): domain Eukaryota; kingdom Viridiplantae; phylum Streptophyta; class Pinopsida; order Cupressales; family Taxaceae; genus Taxus; species Taxus wallichiana. The sequence continues at coordinate 544,714,991 of CM031243.1, forward strand.
CTCCCGAAGGCTTCAAAAGGGTTATTTTTGGTCTTTTTGTCACAAGAGGACATCCTCAAAATCTTATAGGAAGATTCAAACCATCCAAGAGATGTGTGGGAGATAAATGAAGTGATATAAGGTATTTTAGGGAAATTATATGGAGATAATTGAGGTCAAGAACAAGTTAAGAAAACTGGGTCTTTTTGGGCACAACATTGGGGTATGTATGTTTCAAAGGAGCTAGTCAACTTGTTTGAAGGATTTCAGGAGTCTCGTGAAGTGTTGGGAGCTAATTTCCCAAGAATTGGAAAGATGATAGATCCTAGTTCATGGTGTAATAATCAAGATAGAATTATAGGAGTATAAAAATGTGCACACTTGTTCGTCATTGCATCATCGGAGTCTTTCTACAAGGTGTAACTTGCTCAAAGGGTTTAGGAAACCTCGAGAAGAGTTAGGATCCTAAAAAAGGTAAAAGTGGAGTAAATTTGACCCTTCTCATGGTAAATGTCTTATATTTTTCATACTGCTTCTAGACTCTGGTGGAAACTCTACCGCTGCTCAAGCTTGTGGGCAAAAGTGGAAAGAGGACTGAAAAGGAAAATTGTAACTTGAATCGGATCTTCAAAATGCATGTGAATGGTCAATGGGTCCTTTGGAGTCAAAATCATATAATTTTTACATCCAAACTCCATGTCTTTCTCCCATACCCAGAAAACCACTCCTTAGTCTATTCATGCCTTGAGATTGATGACATCATCATTCCAATAAGTTTGGATAGAGTTCTGAGGCTTGACATCTCTTTATCCCTTTGTCCCTTGGTGCAGGGGACATGGGGGACACCAAAGTGTGCTCCCCCATTGAGTGTTATGTTTCGTCACTTAAAGTGACAACTTAAGTGTTAGAAGGATGTTATAAACTCATCTTTTTGACTTTTGACCACTTTTTCATGACATATTGACCCATGGTGGAATTTTGGAGTCGATGTCCCTTTTTCACTTTTTCCCAATAGATAAGGGGACATGGGGGACACAAAATTATTCTCCCCTATGGAGGCAACTTTTTGTCACTTAAAAGTGACAACCTAGGTGTTAGAAAGATGTTAACAACTCACTCTTTTCATAAAATATGCCCCATCCTCATAAGAACCGCAAGCACCCATGGTGCATTTTGGAGAGGTTGATGTCCCTTTGTCCTTTTTCCCCTATTTTTAGGGTGTAACCACACCTCTAACCTCCACCTGACCTAGGTTGAGCTTGTTTGGGTTTAATGTGAGTTAAGGTGTGCAAATGAGAGGGAAAACAAATTTGAAAGAGGGAAAATCATTTAAATGCAACACTTAACCATTTTTTAGCCTCATTTGTGTTATTTTCTCTCCTCTATTATTTTTAGTATGTTGTTATGCTACCAAAATTTCTTCAGACATCCTCCATGTCAAAACCCTTTTTCTCATATCTCCCAAACCCCATGCTCGTTTGCCATGAAACTTGGATTGTAGCTTCCTTGAAAAATACCTTTAAGAAGAGTAGTTACATGCCTCCATTTATGCTTCATATAATTTTCTATAGCCATTTGAAATATTCAACTAAAAATTACATTTTCTCATATCTACGAAAACTCATTGATTGAAATCATTTGAAATTTGGAGTAAAGCCTCGCATTGCAAAACATAAACTTTAGAGACTGATTTCATTCCAATCCAACACTAGGAAGACCCACTTCTAAAAATAGTAAGCCTTCCTAAGTCTTATTTTCTATAAATAGTAAGTGTTGCAAATATTTCATTTTCAGAGTTATCATTGCTCTTTGAACATCAAGGAAATTAAAAATTACCAAAATAAGCAACTGACAACTAAAATAGACTTCTCAAAATAAGGCTTACTAAAAATAGTAAGTGTCATGATATTGGTTAATAAATAAGGATGTTGAGCCTCTCATGTAGAAAAAATGGTCACTTGTTTCAAAACACAAAGATATTTAGAGCTTGTGTACCACATTGTTAATCAATCTCTAACAAACAAAAGTCCAATTTTCGGAAAATCCTCATTCCGAATGGTCTTTCTCAATGTTTACAAATCCCCACTTGTAACAATGTGGTGATCACCTCTTAAGATCTTGCCTCACAGGAATAGACATGGATAAGTTCATACTTACAAAGGATCGATAGTTGAATTGTGGCTCAAGCGGAAGGGAAGCCCTCTTGGTTCCCTAAAATTGGTCTTAAAGTGATTCCCATCTCATCAAATGGATTGATCAAAAGTTGGAAGCATTCTTCATTTAGTCTCTCTCCTTCACCCATCTCAAATCAAAGGATTTTGTCCTATACTTCATTATGTCTTACAGGTCACCATGGTCATTTGGTGACAGGATCACCAAGATCACCCCGCAAGAAATTTATCTCATTATGCACACCAGGTGCATCAAATGTAAGAAAGATCTAAGATACATGGCATTGTTTGTGAGATTGTAATGGTACCTAATCAAGATACGTGTTGATCATTCAAAGGATTCCCCAAAGAGAAGGTATGTGAAAGACTAAGTACACTAGGAGGATTCATCAAGATCAGGTAGTGGTCAAAGGGAGAAGATTTGACTAGATTACTTCTCTACAAAGTAGCTCGAGCTTCATTATCCTTCTTCTTTCCACATCTATTCTCTCTTCGTTCTCTCTCTCTACTTTCTAATTCTCCATTGTAAATTATACTTTATGGATCTTTTGCCTTTGACCATTATAATTTTTCATTGTAAAATTCCCATTTCATTAATAAAAAAGGGGCTTATTTTTCTTTCCTAGAGGAATGTGAAAGGTCACAAGTGGTGGGACTATGAAAGGTCATGTGGGGGGTAGATGAAGAGACATATTGTAAAGCTATAAATTAGAATGGCTTCTCCATTCCAAAGGGTTATATTTTCTTAGTTGATATCTCCCATTGTCTTACTACAAAAGAAAATACAATTATTCTATCTCATTATCTTATGTTTTCCTCTCCATATAAACTTTACTCCATGAACATGGTTACTTGTGCAATATTATGCAAATAAACTTGGATTTACTTGTGTTTTGTTCCTCTTTCCTTGGGATGGCATCTTCTCATTGTTAACCTAGAAATATTCTAGTTTTATGTCAATAAAATCATCTTGTTATTTATTGAGTAAAACCCCTTCTCACTTTCTCCTCTCTCTCCACCTCTTTTTTTGCACACGGTTCAAAGTGGAGTACTCATGTGTTATCCTTGGTCAAAATTCCACCCACGATGGTTAGAGTAGTGTATATATTTCTTGTTTTCAATAAATGGAGTTGTCTCATTCCTAAGAAGAGGGACCTAGTCCCAGAGCATTGGTGAAAACCCCTAATTTTCCCTTCTAAAAATTATTTCACCAAAAGTTTTTAGCACCCACGGTGGGGTAGATTTTGTTTTCCTACACCCTATAACGATCCAAAAATCCTAAAAATCAGATATACCAAAAATCCATAAAAATTTAAATATCAAAAAAATCTAAAAAAATTGAAACTTGATGCTTGAAATCCATTGTTGTTTTCAACTGTGTCCTTTCACATTCTTGTTGTAGGTTTTCTCACAAGCTGGCTAAAAAGAGATACACCAGATTGGACAGATTGAGAGGTTTTTTGATCCAAAGTTTGAAGCTCTTCAAAGAAAACAATATCATATCCAAAACAATCCATATTATTTCTCTCAAGCATCATCTCCATCTGGTACATTGAGTGATATAATAAGAAATCCAATTAAGACTCCTCTTGAATCTCTAGTTGCACCACCACTAGCTATTCTTCCCCTAGAAGAAGAATCAAAAGAATAAGTTGAAGAAGAAATGGAAGAACCTCAACCACCTATTCCATGGGGAAGGAATATTGGTCTGCTTGCTCTTACACCACCTCTCCATGAATTTCCAAAGGGATCCCGCAAGAATTTTCCCAAATTCAAAGGTGATGGCACTCAACTTCCTAAAGAACATATTGCAACTTTCATCACTACATGTGGAGTTATTGGATTTGAACATGAAGATGTTTCAATAAGGTTGTTCATGGAGTCACTTTAACACAAAACAACTAAATGGTTCTACCTCTTTCCTCTCGATCCATCACAAATTGGGGTGATATCAAAACTAGGTTTGAAGAAAAATTTAAATCAGTTGAAGACTCTCAAGATATTTTTGTTCAATTGATCCAAATGAAGAAAAAATCAAATGAACTCATGAGATACTTTATGTCCTAATATAATAGATTTTTGAAAATAATACTTGTGGAACCTTCACCATCTGATGATAACAAAAAGATATTCTTCGTAAATGCACAATTTCCTTAGGTCGATTTATCCTATTGATTTATAAAAAAATAGAATTATTAAACCCTAATCACATAAGTAATTAATATAAATTATTATATACATCTCTAAATAAAATATGATGTAAGAAATAAAGCATGTAAAGTGAAAACCCTAAGAAAGAGACATGGGAAAGATGAATTAGCTGATTTGCGCTTGATCCTAAAGTATTTTGAACTAAGATCAAATCTGAATAGAAGTGAACTCATAAATGCTCGTGGATAAATATTGGAGCTAAGGATGATGTCGACATGGGTGTTTGATTGGGGCAAGGGTGCCTGGGCACTAGAGAATGCTATTGGGTGCTCATGACCGTGAAAATGGTTCGAACTCGATTTTTACAAAGTTATAGTAACGCAAGTGTGACAAATATTCTTTGTTGATCGCATGTATGTCACTCCTTGATCGTCGAGGGTACATATAACCTACAAAATACAAGTTCGCTTTGTAAGACTCACAAAATCACATCAAATCCAAAAATAAATATGTAATATGGGGAGTCATACACGACCCCGACGGTCACCCAATAGAGTAAACTTATGACCGAGTGTTCCATTACATATCGACTCCCATGTAGTTCTTATGAGTGTGTGTAAGAATGGTGCCCTAAGAAGCCCTTGTGCAATATGCACTAGATAATGGGCTAGATTTTCTAGATAATACAAATGTGTGTATGGAATAGAATGAACTTCCCTTCCTATGCATTGTATGCTGAAAATTCAATCCCTTGCCCCTTGAATGAATGTCAAATGGATGATTTGAAGTGTTTTAGGTGCCTTTTGAGTGCAAGCTTAGGTGATAATAATAATGCTTAGAGCTTGGTCCTTTATTTTGAACACATAGCTATGTATTTATATGATTCCCTTGTTTGAATTTCGTAATTGACAATTGGAAGGCCAACCCATAAGTGAAAAAGATGCCCAAAAGATAAAAGAGACCCAAAAGAAGTGAGTAAGATAGAAAAGGGTTAGGGGCACCCAAGGGGATAGGAGTGCACAGGTGTTATTGTCCTGGTGGTCTGTCAGCCGTGTCAAAATTTAGAAAAGATTAAAAAAAAAGTAAAGTTCTAATTGGGTTGTAGGGTGTGTAAGACCAAAGGAAAAGTAAAAGACAAAATAAAGAGACCAAAGATAGTTGTCACTTACTAGTTTTCTTTCTTAGGAATCATATGAATGCTAATATATGTTTAGGACTTAGAAATGTACCCAAGTGCATGATTTTGTGTGTACATTTTCCCCACTTTATGTTGTTTAATAAACACTTGATAACATAAAGTAAATAAGATATGTGTACCGATGATCTTGTAGAGTGTGTGGCGAATAGTGTGTCGAGTGGAAAAGTGAAGCTTATAATGATGCAAAATGAAGCATATAAACTAGGAGAGGAAAGTGACCCTAGGGGTAATGTGCATGCGTTGTGTTGTACCTGTTATTGTGCTTGGATTTGTTGTTATAGGCTACTTCTTGTTGCATGTTAAGGACGGACTTGCAAAAGAAGAACGAAAGAGTAGTCAAAGTCTTGTATGAAAAATCTATGTAAAGCATACAAAAGTATGTAAAAGTGTGTAAAAGTAGTAGTAAATAAAAGTTTGCACCTAATATGTAAGAGCGTAAAAGGATAGAAAAGTGTCATGTAATGTCAGTAAATAGTGAGTTTTATGGGTGATCTCACGCCAAGTGCAAGTTTTTTGGGCGATCTCATGCCAAAGAGAAAATGTTGGGGAGAGAGGTCTAGTGTTACTCTCCATCAATGGCTCTGCCTGATAAGCACCACTACGGATGGTGTGATCCTGATTTGTTCCACTTGTCCCAATTGTTCCAAATTAGTTCCAATTGTAATTGGTTGTAGGAGATTGCATGCATATTGTAACTAAAGGTTTGTGCCTATAATTGTAAAACTACTTTGAAGGCTTCGTGAACTGTGTTGATCTGATAAACTAACCGTGTGTGCCCCCAGGACATAAGTGCCTAGGGGAGGACACAAGCACCCAGCCAATGATGTCTAATATTGGGTGTTGGTATCTATGTTGTGATTCTGACCCAAGTCTGATTTTGGATCATTTCTATAATCAGAGCTGTGTTGATTTTGTACTATGCATATCCGAATTGTATCTACGAGTTGTTGTTTAGGTGTTTTTTTCTCCCTATGTATGCCCCCTCTTTTGGGGTACATGCGATGATCAGAGGAGTAGGAGTGTGCGACCCAAAATAAAGGATCTGATGCTATGTTGTATTGTATCCCTACAGAGGAGAAGGGATGTGCATAGTAGAAACCAAGGCACATGTAAACAAATTGGCTAGTAACATATGTTAGTAGAAAAAGTAGCAAACATGCAATAGAAGACAATGTAATCAAGCAAGTATGTAAACAAAGTATACCGTGAAAAGCAAGTTTCATACATGGGACATTGCTCACAATGTCACAAGATAATAAGGGTTGAAATGACCAAAAGCATACAAGAAATTATCAAACAAGGCATAGGCGAGCCCAAAAATAATGGCATATAACAAAGAAAAAGCAAAGGGTGGTAAGGAAAATGTATCGAAAAACCATGGTGGAAAATAATCCTACAATGTCAATGGTACACATGAAGCACTGTTAGCATGTTAGAAAGATATAAAGTATATCAAAGTATGTATGTATTGATCAAAAGTAGTGTGTTAGAAAGTAGTAGTAAAGAATGAAATAATAGCATCCGTAATGTGTGAGAGTATGAAGTGTAGATGCCCCTAGGAGCCTCGGTGGGAATGGTAAAAGGTATAGTGCTAAGCATCATTGTAGCGTGTGAAAACATATAAGAGATCTACATTAACAACTAGAGACCAAGTGAACGTGCATGTGTATATGATAAAGATAATGACATACTAAGTATCTAACTAGCATAATAAATAAATTGCAACATATAAGTAGTATAAGCAAGCAAGAGTAAATGCAACCAAGATATACAAATCCAGTGAATAAGTGTGATGGAATGGTATGTAATGTAATGTGTGAATGTGATAGGAGTAACATGCCCCCAACATATATGTATGAGATGAGGTTCATTTATTAAAGACCCCTCAACAATAAAAAAATGAACCATAGAACAAGAGTGCATCATCGGAAATCGTTTGAAAGAGAAATGTTAGAAATATGTACCATAAACACGGAGCATAAAGAGTGAATGAGGTGAGGTTCATTTCAGATTTAGACCCTCAGTAGTCGAGTATGAACTATGGAACTAGAGTGCATCATAGGGTAATGACGATACAAGGTATGTATCAAGTTGTGTAAAAATGCTTAGAAATAGGAAGTATGAAGCATGAAGCGTAATAGTAGGAATGGTAGATAATTGATAATAGTAGGAAGGGGGAGTAAGTGTGATACACACCAACCGTGATTGTAGAAATATAAAGTGAAATCATCTAAGAGATCATTAGTGTTGGGATCGTAGCCTATTGGATTTGGGTTGGAAACTTGATAAGCAATAGTGTGGGGTTGATCATATAAAGAGCCATTGCAGCATAAATTATACATACCCATAGCATATTCTTCATCAGTGAAAGGTGGTTGTGGACAATCGTGTGTGCATACCAAAGGATGAGATTTTGAGTATAACTAGTAAATGAGTCATTTTAAATACAAATGTGGCCAAAGGGCATGGGAAATGTGATATCAATATGATTAGGATCCAAAGTGCCACCAATGTAGTCAAGCCAAGACTGTCCAAGTGTGAGTGGAGAGGAACAAGGAGTGCATGCAAGGAATACTGATAAATGGAAGACACAGAGACCATAAGTAATAAATACATATCCATGATAAAGGTGAAGAGAATGAGATGGTGGGAAGAGATCATTAAGGGTGAATACTAGTCGGGAAAGGCCATCATGCGTGCAAACGATGTCAAAGTAAGTGGGATCAAATGGAATGTGCGGCCAATAAGAGACATGTATGAAAAGAGTGCATGTGAAAGGAAGAAGCATCGATAAAAAGTGTACCGCAGAAGATGAGGAAAGTAGTATGACATCCAATGTATGGGCAGACCCCTGAAAACATATCATAGCATTAGTGGAAGGAGTGGTTTTCTTGAATTGATATTCACCAAATGCCAAAACAAACAAAAGTATCATTGAAGTACTATTCATCTACTTTAACACGAGTAAAGTTAAGATTGCGCAACGTGTCATCATTAAGCTCTACAACATCAACCTCATCATCAGAATCATCAGTGTTGGGATTGTCATGTTGAATAACAATATCAAGGATATTGGTAGGAATGGAGCCAGATGTAAGAGTGAGAGGGATCCACGATAGGTGGAATAGTGGTAGTTATGGAAGTAGACAAGATGGAAAGTGATATCGATAGTATGGGTAAGGATGGATGATATGCTTATTGATGTGGGAGAAGGTTGTGAAGCACTAGATTAACCAATATCATATGTACCAATATTACTATATGGAATAGGTTGCGATAGAGGAATATGCATAGTAGTAATGGGGTCTATGCGAAAAAAACTTGAATGGATCAAGGTCAACAACAATGGTATGTTCATAGCCATCATGTAAGAATTTAATACATCGATGAACTGTAGAAGGGACAACGTGCATTGCATGAATCCATGGTCTACCCAATAAGAGATTAAACTGAAATGAGGCATTAATAACAAAGAATACAATAGGAACAATTTTAGGCCCAACTTGTATAGGTAAAGTGATAGTACCCATGCATGTGTGAGTAGTGGAATCATATTCATGAATGAGAGTAGAGTTTTTAACAATTAGATCATTAGTAATGTCGATTTTCTTGAGGAGGGAGTGAGTACTTAGGTTTATAAAAGATTCATTTTCAATGAGTACACGATTGATACAAATGGCACCAATAGTAACAATGATAAGCAAAGGTGCAAATGGATTGTCAACTGCAGATAAAGGTATATCCTCATCACTAAATGATATAGCATGTGGCATATTTTTGAGAGACTAAATAAGATGTGCAAAGGACATAGGCGAATTATTACTTTTAATGTGGATAGAACGAAGGGAGGCCTCTAATGTATGATGAAAATCGGGTGCACTACGCAAGAGATCATAAAGAGATATTTTTGCAAGTGTATTCTTAAGTTTCTCAATGATGTCATAACCCTTAGAGGTGGTGGTGGGAACTATAGAAGTAATGGGTGGTGGAACAGAGACTGTGGAGCTATAGGAGGATGAGTGCGGTGAGTGGTGACTACATTGATGGTTGGATCAACCATTGGAGTAATGAAGTGGGGAGGATGTTGAGTATGAACTTGCATAAAATTAGTAGCGGTAGTAACCATGTTAGAAACCTTAGTTGGGGTGAAAGAAGGATAAGAAGATTGATCCATGAATTCAGAAGAAGGAGAAATATTTCAATGCATTCTTAGAAGGTAGGGTTTGAGCAAATGGGTTCACCAAATGATTTAGAAAAAAATAGGATTTGTTAAACCCTAATTGTAGAGTAACTAAATGTAAACTATGATATGCATCTGTTAAATACAATATGACCCAAGAATTAAAACATAGAAAGTGAAAACCCTAAGCAAGAGACATAGAAAAGATGACTTAGTTGATTTGCGCTTGATCCTGAAGTGTTATGAATAGGGAAAACTATTGAATAGGAAGTGAACAATGTTTTAAATGCTCAGGATAAATTATGGAGCTCACGGATGATGTCGACATGGGTGTTTGAATTGGGGCAAGGGCACTTGGGTGCTAGAGACTACTATTGGGCCCCATGACTTGTGAAAATGGTCAGAACTTGATTTTTAAGGTAGCACGCTAGTTTCACAAATATTCTTTGTTGATTGCATGTATGTCACTCCTTGATCACCGAGGGTACCTATAACCTACAAAATATAAGTTCACCTACAAACTCACAAAATCACATCAAATCCAAAAATAAATATGCAATATGGGGAGTCGATGACTCCCGACGGTCACACCAACAGAGTGAACTTACGACCGAGTGTTGCACTACATCTTAGACTCCATGTAGTTCTTATGAGTGTGTGTAAGAATGGTGCCCTAGGAAGCCCTTATGCAAGATGCACTAGATAGCGGGCTAGATTTGCTAGATAATGCAAATGTGTGTATGGAATAGAATGAACTTCCCCTTCCTATGCAGTGTATGCAAAAATGTAGTCCCTTGTCCCTTGAATGAATGTAAAATGGATGCTTTGAAGTTATTTAGGTGTCTTTTGAATGCAATCTTAAGTGATAGTAATAATGCTTATAGATTGGTCCTTTATTTTGAACACATATATATGTATTTATATGATTCCCTTGTTTGAATTTCGTAATTGACAACTGGAAGGCCGACCCATAAGTGAAAAAGATGCCTAAAAGATAAAAGAGACCCAAAAGAAGTGAGTAAGATAGAAAAGGGTCAAGGGCGCCTGGAGGGGATAAGAACACCTTGATGTTGTTGTCCTAGCTAGGTGCTAGTGTCTGAAGTCATAAAAGATTAAAAAAAAAAGTAAAGTTCTAACTAGGCTATAGGGTGTGTAAGACCAAAGGGAAATTAAAAGACAAAATAAATAGGCCAAAGATAGCTATCAATTACTAATTTTCTTACTTAGGAATAATATGAATGCTAATATGTGTTTAGGACCTAGAAATGTACCCAAGTGCATGATTTTGTGTCTACACCTATAGAGAGATCAACCTTGAACTCTTGAAAATGCATAAGTGTTGAGTTGTGGAGCTTAATTACTTTAGTTGAGCATACAATGTGAAACTTGCTAGAAACATAAGAATATGATCATTGGTTAAGTAGGAACCGACATTAGTCACCTATGACCGGTATTGGTCAGTGCAAGAAGGAACCGATGTCGATTAGGGCTAACCGAATCGATTACTGTGTTGGAGTATTTTATTTAACTCTCGGGAATTAGATCAATTTTTAGCATTAAAGTAAGTCTATTGATTGTAATTGCATGACTAAGTGCCATAAGTTTGTATACACCTATATAAGAGTAAAAGCTAGGGTTTAGAAGTAAGAATTAGGAAAAACTTGCAAAAGTTGATGATTTGTTTTGTGAGAGAGAGAATTCTTGGAGAAGAAGCAAAATCTTGAGAGAAAGAAAGTATTGTACATCTAAGAGGTGTGGAAAATTGTAAATCTTCAATTGTATATCTTGTCAAAGCTTTGGATAATATATTGGATTGTTTCTTGGTGGACGTAGCCCACACTAGGTGAACCACATTAAATTTGGTGTTGATCTATATCTCTTGTTTTGTGTATTTCTTCTAGTAGAATATCCACTTTTATTTACATGTATACTTAGATCTGATATATTATCTGTACAACTAGTGTACTAACCCCAACAATTGGTATCGAGGTTTTTTGGAGGTTTTTGTGTTGACATATTTGCTCACGAGAGGGTTTTCTAATTGAGTGGGAGCTACAACAATGACAGAGGAAAACAAATACAAGGTAGAGAAGTTTGACAGCTGAAATTATCAATTATGGAAGATGCAAATTGAGGATTATCTGTATTAAAAAGATTTGTATTTACTTGTTGGATGAGAAGTCTAGACCTACGAAGATGACTAATGAAGAATGGAGGATTCTTGATAGAAAGGCTTTGGCATCTATAAGATTGAGCTCTGCGGCATCCGCGGCTTCAATATTATAGAAGTGACTTCTACGGTAGTGTTAATGAAATCTCTTGCTAATTTATATGAAAAACCTAGTGCTTCAAATAAAGTTTATTTGATGAAGAAACTATTTAGTTCTAAGATGCATAAAGGTGGATCTGCATCTAGTCATTCGAATGATTTCATATCTATTGTAAATCAGTTAAAATATGTTAATATAACGTTTGATGATGAAGTGAAAGAACTTTTATTCTTATGTTCTTTGCATGATAGTTGGGATAACTTGGTAATGGTTGTTAGTAATACAATTGTTATGTCAAAATTACAGACACCCCCGAATGGCCCATGTTTTAATGGGGCATATCATGTAATCTTCACAACATTGGACCATCTATCAAGCTGTGGGACTTGCGAACTTAAGATGGTCCTCCGGAGAAGGCCGAATTCCTCTGCCTAATCCTAATGCTAAACTACTCCTAATGTAAAAAAGATGCCTAACTACAACTATCCTAATAATGCCAAGGAGATCAGAGAGAAATTACATGAAGTGGGAAATCCTACACTAACGAGGTGATAGCACCAAGAAAAGGGGTGAGATACTCTGATGAGGGAGGAAGAAGAGAAAAAATAGAGTTGGGAGAGGTCAAAACAACAGTGACACAGACCCAAACTCCATCTTCCATCTGCACTCCATGAAACACAACATCTTACACCTGTAAATGTGAAATACATGCATAGAAAACAAATATGAAATGGAGAGGCATAGAGAAACAACAAAACATGAGAAAGGGTTGAAAAACACCACAAAAACATGAATTTATTGCTCTATAAGGTGCACAGACCATTACATTAATGCTCAGAGGCATAAATACGCTTGTTAGGCATAGGAGAAGGCTTACAACTCAAATGGAGTTGAGGGAAAATTTTGCAAGAGTTTCCCAAGCTCCTAGAATGTCTCTCCTAAAAAATGAGGGGTTCGAGTTGTTTTATAGAAAATTTTCACCCACCCTCATTAAAGAGGTATGGGCACCCATACAAATTTGCTTCTCGAGGGTACTTGATCAAGAAGACATGGGCGCCATACCACATTAAATATAGTTGTTGAGTTGTCATTTGCCCACCTACCCTTGTCTACCTTGGGACTCGTGAGCCACCCAACCATATGACCAGTCCAACCTGGTGACCCGTCCAACCTCCTACCATCCAACCACCAGGCATCCAACCATGAGCCATCCAACCTCCAAGCATCCAACCATGAGTCGTCCAACATGCAAGCATCCAACCATGAGCGACCAACTCGGTTATCTGTCCAACCTACAACCGTCCAACCCCCAGGCGTCCAACCTAGTCGTCCAACCATGAGTCATTCAACCTGTAGATGTCCAACCTTAACCCGACCAACCTGGTCGTACCATTTAACCTGCATCCATCCAACCTATAGTCGTTTAACCTACAACCATCCAACCCTTAGCCAAACAACATTGAGCCGACCAACCTTGTCATGCGACCAACTAGGTTGACCCGTCCCAACCTTGAGATTCCCACTGCGGCGAGTGGCCAAGCCAAAACACGAGCTTCCATTCTCTTCCAATGGGGTTGAACTTTGACGTTCATCCGCACGCGTCTAAGAATTATGAATGGTTAAGTCCATTTATGATGACTTATCCAAATTAAATCGGGGGTAAATTTGGGATAAAAACAACCTCTGCTAATAATATTTTGAAGTTTGATGATGTGGTTAGTATAATCTTCAATGAATAAATTCACAGGAAGAGTACAAAGGAATCATCATTTGGGAATGCTTTGAATGTAGAAAGAAGAGGTAGGCTGAAGGAGAGATCAAACAATAAGAGTAATGGGAAATCAAAGTCAAGGGATAGCAAATCTAAATCCAGTAAGGGAATTACTTGTTGGAAATGTGGAAAGAAAGGACATACAAAGAAAGATTGTTGGTCAAAGGATAAAGAGGTCCAACAACCAAACAAAGGTAAAGAAGCAAAATCTTACTGCAAAGAGAGGTAATGCAAGATGCTCTAAATATTTTTTTAGATAATAGAATTGAATCATGGGTTTTAGATTCAGGAGCTTTTTTCCATGCACCCCTAATAAGAGTTATTTCGAAATTATGTCCAAGACAATTTTGGGCATGTTTATTTGGGTGATGATGAACCTTGCGGTATTACTAGAAAAGGGAGGTTCATCTAAAATTGTAGAATGGAAATACATGGGTATTGAAAGATGTGAGGCATGTGCCAAGCCTCAAAAGGAGTCTTGTTTTGCGGGGAAACTAGGTGAATGTAGTTGCGTATGGTTACTTTTACAAAAGACTCTTGGAAAGTCACCAAGGGTGTTTTTGTTGTGGAAAGAGGTAAGAAGGTAGGAATGCTATATTTATCTAACTGTGTTATTAATTCTTTTCTTGTAATATCTACTTCAGATTCATATACATGCATGTGGCATAATCGGTTGGGCCATATGAGTCAAAAAGGAATTTAGATCTTAAAGGCTAAGGGTAAGTTATCGATTTGAAATATTTATATATTGATTTACGTGAGCATTGTGTCTTTGCAAAGAAAAAGAGATTGAGATTTTTCAAAGTTGGGGAAACTAAGAAGGAACAAAAATTAGAGCTTGTACACTCGGATGTGTAGGACCATCTCGGTAGCTTCTCATGAAGGATCTCGGTATTATGTTACTTTCATTGATGATGCTACAAGAAAGGTATAGGTTTATTGTATTAAACGTAAATCTAATGTTTTTGAGACTTTTAAAAGATGGAAAGCCCTTATTGAGAATGAATCAAATTCTAAGTTAAAGTGCCTTAGATCTGAAAATGGTGGTGAATACTATAGCAAGGATTTTAATGATTATTGTTCAGTGAAAGGGATACATAGAGAAAGAATAGTTCCAAGAACACCACGGGAGAGAGGTGTTGTAAAAGAATGAATAGGACAATCATGGAATGTGTCAAGTATGAGGATACATTCTAGACTACCCTTACGCTTTTGGGCGAAGCTTGATTGATATAGCGGTTTATTTCATTAACCATGGACCTTCAAGTTCACTAGATGGAGGAATACCAGAGGAAGTTTGGACCAGAGAAGAGGTAGATCTTTCTTTTCTTAATTTTTTTAGTTCAAAAGTTTTATTACATGTTGATAAGGAAAATAGGAAAAATTTGGATGCAAAATCCAAGAGATGCACTTTCATTGGTTATGGATCTAGTGATTTCGGATTCCATTTTTGGGATTTAGAGAATTCTAAAATTATTAGGAGTCATGATGTTGAATGGAATGAAAAGAGAATGTACAGGGATCAAATTTTGGTACCCAAGGATGAACCGGTTGAGAAGTTTGTGAATGAAAATGAACTCTCGAATTTAAATTTAATACCGACAGGGTTACACAAAGAATCGGTGTCGCTTAACCCTTGACCAACATCGGTTACAGAAGATCTAAATCGACATCGGTTATCATAATCGGCGTCGATTACAGGTGACCAACATCGGTCACTATCAGATTTGGATACAAATATTCAGGAATTCCATATTGAGCCTCCAATACCCCAAACTCCTGTGAGAAGGTCACAAAGGGTAAGTAAACCTCCAGAAAGATTTACACCTTCTCTATTTTATCTATTATTGACTGATAATGGTGAACCATAAATTTTTGAAGAAGCAATGCAAGATAAGACCCACGTCTAGTGGGAGCATGGCATGGATGAGGAGATGAACTCCTTGGAACAAGAACTAGACTTGGGATTTGATTAAGTTGTTAGCAGATAAGAGGACATTATAGAACAAGTGGGTTTATAGGATCAAGGAAGAAGAGGGTGGACAGAAAAACATATAAGGAAAGGCTTGTAGTAAAGGGATTTACACAAAAAGCAGGTATTGACTTTGGTGAAATATTTTCTCATGTTGTAAAGATGACTTCTATTCGTATTGTATTGAATTTAGTTATAGTAGAGGATTTGCATTTAGAGAAACTAGATGTGAAGACGGCTTTCCTTCATGGTGATTTGGATGAAGAGATTTATATGTAGCAGTCGCTTGGGTATGAAGTCAAGGGTAAGGAGAAATTATTGTGTAGGTTGAAAAAGAGCCCATATGGGCTCAAGCAAGCTCCAAGGAAATATTACATGAGGTTTGATAGTTTTATGCATGAGCATGGTTACTTGAGATGTGAATTTGACCATTGTGTTTATTTCAAGAAGCTTAAAACGGGAGCTATATTATTTTGTTACCGTATCTGGATGATATACTTATTGTAAGATCTAGTATGCATGACATTGGTGAGCTTAAGGGAAATTTAGCTCACACATTTTCTATGAAGGATTTAGGAGCTGAAAAAAGAATCCTTGGCATGTAAATACACAAAGATAAGAAGAATAATAAATTGTATTTGTCTCAAGAAGATTATATCTACAGGGTGTTAGAAAGGTTCAAGATGCAGAATGTAAAACATGTTAGTACACCTATGGATGGACACTTCAAATTGAGCAAAGATCAATGTCCTTCATCATATGAGGAGGTCAAATACATGACATGAGTGCCATATGCTTCAACAGTTGGGAGTCTCATGTATGTTATGGTTTGTACCAGACTAGACATTGCACAGGAAATGGGAGTTGTGAGTAGATATATGGCCAATCTAGGTAAAAAGCATTGGAAAGCAATCCAATGGATACTCAGGTATTTGAAAGGGACATCTAGCATGTAGTTATGCTATGGAGGTTCAGATATTTCATTATGTGGCTATGTTGATTCGAATATGGTGGAGATATGGATGGTAGGAGGAATAATATTGGATATATTTTCACGTAGGTGGGACGACAGAAGTTAGCTGGGATTTCAAGATTGCGAAGGTTGTGGCTTTTTCTACTACAGAGGCAGAGTATGTTGCAGCTACAAAGGCTAGCAAGGAGATGATATGGATGAGTAGGTTCATAGAAGAGTTAGGAAAGGAGTAAGGTGATTGTAAACTATTCAATGAAAGTCGAAAGTAATTAATTTGGAAAATAACTCAATGATTTCATTCAAGAACGAAACACATTAAGTTGAGGTATCACTTCATACGGCAAGTATTGGAGGATGGACAGTTGAATCTGGAAAAGATTCATATGAGTGAGAACCTTGTGGATATGCTAACAAAGGCATTAGCAAAGGAGAATTTGGAGCTACACACCACTTCTGTTGGTCTTCAAGTTTGAAGCTTAAAGAGGAAGAAATAAAGCTAAGGAAGGATACAAGAATGACATTTTACATGTATAGTGCAGTAATTAATCTCCAAGTGGAAGATTGTTGAGTTATGGAGCTTAATTACTTCGGTTGAGCATGCAATGTGAAACTTGCTAGAAAACACAGTAACAATCATCGATTAAGTATGGAACAACATTGGTCACCTATGACCGGCATCGGTCAGGCAAGAAGGAACCGACATTGGTTAGGGCTAACCGACATCGGTTACTTGTGTGGGAGTGTTTTATTTAACTCTCGGAATTAGATCTATTTTTAACATTAAAGCAGATCTATTGATTGTAATTACATGGCTAAGTGCCCTAAGTTTGTATACACCTATATAAGAATAAAATCTAGGGTTTAGAAGTAAGAATTAAGAACTTGCAAAAGTCGATGATTTTTTTGTGAGAGAGAGAATTCTTGGAGAAGAAGACAAATCTTGAGATAAAGAAAGTACTGTACATCTGAGAGGTGTGGAAGATTGTAAATATTCAATTGTATATCTTGTCAAAGCTTTGGATAATAGATTGGTTGGTTTCTTGGTGGACGTAGCCCACACTGGGTGAACCACGTTAAATCTGGTGTTGATTTATATCTCTTGTTTTGTGTATTTCTTTTGGTAGAATATCCGCTTTTATTTGCATGTATGCTTAGATCTGATATATTATCTATACAACCAATGTGCTAACCCCAACAATAAGAATATGCCATCGAAGTAGAAGATGATCTAATTTTTTTTGGGAAAGTGAAGAATCCAAATGGTAAGCAAAAGGGTCAAACCTCCAAAGAAGGTGTCATTGATTCTCTTGTTCAAAAATTGGCTAATGATGTGATTTCATTGAAGAAGCAACTTGCACAAACCACCTTTTCGAGGGAGGTTATCCAAATCAAGAATAGAAACAAAATAGGTGGAGGAGAAAGAATATTAGCTCTTGAAGCACCTCATGTTAATGCCACATGTGAAGTAAGGCCCAAAGAAGAGTATGATGAAGCTCAAATTGAATATGAAAATGATGAGGGAATTTTGGCCATTGATGAGATTGAATCTGCTAGAAACATTGGTTTTTGTGAATATACCCCTTCTTCAAATGATGAAGATGATGAAATCTGTTGTTGATATGAATAGTCATTCTTATGTGGTGTTCACCCGTTCGAAGGCTCAAGAGAGGGATAATTCTTGAAAATTCAAAGATCCTCAAGTGGTGACTCTACAAAAACAATAACAAAAGGAGGATCACTGCTTCCCTCTCCCATGCAATCAATGAAGAAGAATCCCAAAGTATCCATAATTTCCTCTACATCTTCCAATGCGGGTAAGTATACCTCTCCTTGTCAAAGTTCTCCCCCCATTTCTACATTTAAATGTAATGATATGAATAAAAATAGTATCAATTCCATTCCAAGAAGTAGTCAACCTCTCACTACTACATCTACACCTTCACCCTCCTCTAAGTCTCATTTTGACATCATTCACCAAACCAAGAAAGCTAAAGTTCAAATTTCGAGTTTGAGTATCTGAGAACCCATCCAAAGCAATTTTATAAACTTGTTCAATTTATCAAATGAATTAGTTCAAAGTCTAGTCCCATCAATTCTACTTCTAGAGAACCACTTCCTTCTCCTAGTACCACTCCTCAAAACCTTCTTGCTTCCACACCCACCACCTCTAGGAAGGTAGAATATTTCTATTTATCCCTAATTGTTAATGGATATAAGCTGAATAATTGCATTATTGACTTCGGTGCCTCTGAAAATGTCATGCCCGCAAAAGTTGTTAAAGCTCTTGGTCTCTCTCTCACTCCCACTACTGGCCACTATTACTCCATGGAAACCAAATAAGTACCTCTTATTGGCCAAGTGAAGGATGCTCAAGTATCATTTGCATATTTTCCATGTAACAAGAAGATCACAATGAAAATATTGGTGGCAAACATGCCACCTCATATGGTATGTAGTTGAGCAAGGATTTTTTGAGATGTTGGTGGAGATATACAAATGGATTGGTCACATGCCACCATTCCAGTCAATGGTAAAATGAAGAAGCTCCTTCCTATCAAGAAAATGAAATACATGGTTCAAAGACTAGATGACCTAAGGGTAGACATACGATTTTAAGATTCAAGGTATGACAAAATTTTTATATCTTCAAATAAAGATGTTGAGTTTCCCGTATTAATGGAGGAGCATCCACCGTGATGCAGATCCAATTGGAAATCATCATGATTATTTGATGGATCCAGAATTTCATAGTGTGTACTTCCTATTGATCATGAATGCAGGTCCTCTATTAAGTGGTGATGAAGAATTTGGATATCTTGACTTACAACAAAGCAATCCCAAGATGATAAACAATGCGGATCATAAAGAAGAAGTGACATCAAATGACTTCTTAGCAGGTGAATCCTAAATTTCCAATCATCTTCCCAAGGTCCAACATGAAGGCTTGTTTGGTGAGTATGAAAATGATTGTGAATTTGAAACCTTCTTTTTCCCACTAGGAGAATATGAAGACCTTCTCAGTGAAGAACAACTAGAAGGAATGGTGTTTGATTCTTCCAAATTTGATTCCATTCAAGATGAATAATGTATGAATAAAAAGATGCTTGAATCTTTTAAAGATGACTCTACTCAAGGAAAGGAGGTTTTCATCATGGAAATGGATTTTGAGGCTCAAAATGGTCAAGATGAGGGGAATGATGATTTACATATTTCATGCCCGATCTTGTGCTCATTTTACTTTCCAAGAGGATGAAACACTATGCACATGACATCATAGTGAGAAGCAAATCAAAGGTGAGAAAATTTGTATGAAGGATGATTGCTTAGAACATTTGAGAAACGTAAAGCATCAAGAGGCTTATGAAAATGTCAAAATATTTTATTACCTGCCGAGAACCATCCCATAAAGAACATGGTCATGAAGCAGTTAACAAGTAAAGGTCAAATTCCCTATACCAAAGCAAACTAAGCTATAAAATGTAAAACCCTAAGTGCAAAGAGAGGGTAAGAAGCCTTAGCTGATTCATAAAGTTCTACAGAGTGCACAGAGTTGGAAAACTAGAAAAGATGAAGCACTGACCATTGCACTAGAGCACAGAAAAATGCAAAACATGTGGATCAGGTTGGTATTTGGGGGCACCTAGAGAGGGACTGGGGTGCCCACGGGCACCCTAAGCCTATTTCTGGGTGCCTAGGTCTATGGAAATTCTCACAAAAACTCCTCTAAGGTGTTTCAAGGTGTTCACCTTTAGTTGCCTTTGATCGCTCTAAGGTCACGCCAAGATTTCTGAGCTCGTAAACCTGCGATGAAGAATGAACCTACAAAACCCTCAAATAGACATCAAATACCAAAAATAAAGATGTAGAATGAGAAGTCAAACTGTCCTCAGTTGTCACAATGGTGAACTTATGACTGAGCGATGCACTACATCTCAAACCCAATGTAGTTATGTGTGTGTGTGTGTGGAATTGTGCCCTAGGTTACTCTTGTGTAAATCGCAGGTGGATAGCGAGCAAGTAGCTAGATGTAGAATGTAGAAAATGTGTAAAATGCTTGTTACTATCAACTATCCAATTTCTCATATTTCATATCCAGTTCTTAAATCTTATGGTTACATTAAGTTATCATTCAATTCATTCCTCTCACCATGCTTGTGACGTTCCTTATAAAGCACCTAGCATCAAAAGTTGTGACATGTTCTTAGGTCTTCTTTATGTCTCGTGTCGTTAAAGCTATTATGTCCATGAATCATTTTTGTCTTAAATTCATTCACAATAAGCAAGTTATCATTGTCAAAGGTGTTATGCCATGCACATCATTGCCTTAGCCTCCTCTTGAGTTTTCCCTTGCGTTACTTAGAGCATCTAGGTCCCATGGACCTCTCAAAACCAAGGCAAAATCTGCTTTAGGTCTCCTATTCGAACACGACCCACTCGTTTTCATCACCCACTAGTCCATCTCATCGGTCTAGTGCACATCACCTCCCCGGTCTTCTTCGATAGGTGCACATCACTTGATTTAACAAATATTAGATTTGTGAAATCCTAATTGCATAGTCATATGTGATAAATAAAGCAATAAAGTACATATCTCGACCTAAGCAATAAGCTACATATAAATGAAACCCTACTTGCAAAAGAGAGAGTAGAAGACTTAGTTGATTTCACAATTGGTCTCAAGTATGCTAGACTGGAAGACTGATGAACAAGAGGGGGAAATTGTAGTAATCGTGCTCGATAAATTTTATAACTTACTTGGACGAAGTTCCTTGTAATCAAAAGTGAATATGTGTATGTACCTTCGAAAGAGCTGGAGGTAGGATTCCTTCTCACTCTCCATCACAGCATCACCAATCTTTATTTGTTGGAGATGATCATCAACTTCTTCTTCAAATAATTTTATGGGGTCATGAGTTGGTGTGACTGGAAGGATATCCATGACTGAAACATCCACCTCACTTTCTTCATCTTCAGTGTCCACTTCACTGGTACTAGAGTAATCAAAGGATGTCCAATCATCAGTTTCATCACTTGAATCCACAAGTTCTACCTTATGATGTCGAGGGATCACGTTTATCTTCACCCTCTCTTTACCACGTCCAAGTGTCATGAAACCTTCATTCCAGTAGTTTCTTGCATGAACTCTCCTTAGCCATGGTCTTCCCAGCAGCATTGGGTACGCAACAGTACCATTTTTCATCACCTGAAAGTCTACCACACATACAACACCCATAACAGATATTGCCACATTTGAAACTACACCTTCTGGTTTAGTTTTTCCTTTATTTAATGACCTTAACATAAGTGTTGAAGGGCGATCAATTTTTAAACCCAACATATTCATTACAGACTTGGTCATTACATTAACTGCAGCACCTCCATCAACTAAGACATCATGAATTGAAATACCATTACATAATACCTCAGCTTGTGGAGCATAGGGATCCACCTCTGCCTCCAAAACAGGGACCTCAACCTCCTTTCTTTGTCGAGCATTGAGTCCACTTCGCAGCTCCCGCCTCTTCTCAGAAGACATAGCCAAGAGTTGACCATATGTAATATTTGTAGGCCTTTTGGACAGATCTTCCAAGATGGAGTATGGTCCTTGCCCCGTGAAATCGTAAAATCCCGCACACCCAACTTTCTTCTCCTATGTTTCTTACTAGTTTCTCCTTTCATCTTCTTAGGATCATTTCCATCTTGATTATCTTTTTCTTTCTTTCTTTTTGTTACAAACACATCTACTTCATTATTTCTGCTCTTATCTACTACATCAAAAGAATTCACAGGTGCTTTTCCTTTATCATTATCTCCTTTACCGGATGTAGAAGCTCTATCCGGACAATTATACTTATAATGACCCTTTTATAACAACCATAACATACAACCTCGAAATATTTCTTTTTGGACCTCTATCTCCTCCCCGAGAACTAAATTTTTTTCCTTGAAGAAGATTAATAGTTAATCGACCCATATTTTTGAGCGAGATCTTCATACTCATAGATGTACTAGGAGAAATATTTGTGCTCACTGGGAGTGGTTGTGGATTCGGACCAAAGGTGCTTTGGTGTAGGCTCTACTTTAGCAACAATTTCTTTGGTCTCCTCTTCCATGCTTTCTTCTTGCCTTCTTGCAATCTCCTTTGCTTGTTCAATGGTAGGCGGGCGGTCATACTTCACTCGTTGTCGATCTCTCGCTTCATCCCAAGAATGAAGTGCTTACATAAGAGATTATCCACGCCATTCATCAACCCATCCGCTAATCCTTACTTCCAGATCCGGGCATCGAGCTTCCTCCTTAGCTCTAGAACACGAGCATGATAATCCCTTATCTTCTCCTTCTCTCATTGGGATAGCTTTGTGATCTCGATCATGAGATCTCGTATATTTCATTGTTCACCAAATTCTTCAAGAAAACTTTCGATTAATAAATCCCATGAATTTTTCACATTATCACCTAGTGTTTCAAACCACCTAAGTCTTTGAACCATCCAAAAGGTAGGAAAAATTCAGTCCATTGTTCCTTCTTATAAGGCCATTACAAATACAAGATCGTTTAAACTCTTGAATGAAAGAAGAAGCATCTTCATTAGATTGAGCTGAAAAAACAGGAATCTTTCCCATTTTCAAAAGTAACCACCGTGAAATACCAACCCACAAGTACAATCAACAAGACTTATGTGCACAAATAATTGGAATCACCGTAATAGAAAGTGACTTTACACCTTTCTACACAAGAAAATAGAAATGACCACGGTAACTAGGTAAAACTTGACTTATCATGGTAAAACCGATTTCTTGTGATAAACACTATTCACAAGTAAAAAGTGAAGTTATCATGGTAAATACTATTCACGGTAAAAAATGACTTTACTTGTGATAAATACTATTCGGAGAAAAATGACTTTATCATGGTAACTACTATTCACGGTAAAAATGACTTTACCATGGTAACTACTATGCATAGTAAAAACAAGGTTACCCTCCAATTGATTTTTGACTAAGTGGGAATATCTCTCCGTAAAAATCCACCAACGAGGAATGGTCCCAACGGAACCAAAATGTCATCACCAATCCGACTATGATAATTCTTCACCGAAACTCCTCGTGCTATGATTATTTACTAATGTACACCTTTAGTTTAGTGGATGTAATGCTGAAACAAAACAACAACATAACACAAGAATACCATTGACTATGATAAGACGGAATGATGACAAATCTGAAATATCAAAGTAAATTATAATATTAACATGAAATTGTTACAATCTCACCCATGAGGTACTTCAAGTGTTATTGACTTCACTTGCCTTTCACCAAGACTATGGGAGAAACTTTATAATTACACCTCTTAATGGCTTCTTCAACACACCTTTAAACTGATGGCTTCCTTCGCACACTTCCTACAATATTTCTCACTACTTCCTTCTATGCTAAATGAGGGGGGTGGCCTCTCTATTTATAGAACTTCTAGGCTTATCCATCTTATCTCTAAGATAGGATAAGAAATCCACTCTGACGAATCATATTCCATACCTTAACTCTTATCTATACATGTAAGCTTATCTTTTAAGATAAGATAAACCTTATCATTTTACATGGGTTCCACATTTTTAGACTTTTTACAAATAAAATACACAAAATATTTATGACCTCACTCCTTGTCCTTATTACCAATATAATATTTCTAATTCCTAATCATGTAGACCCTACTTCTCTAATTACCCAAACTTTGACATTTTAACATTACCGGACCACTTACGACAAATATTTACTTTTTACAACATTCCTATTATACTTTGACTGTTACCGTACTCCACATTATTGGCGGCACCGTACTGTGGCGCCGTTATCTTCTATCAGATGCTACTACTAATTATACTTAACAACATCCTATTCCTAATACATACATTAATGAAATAGAAATTACGGAGGAAAATTTTAGTGTCGACATCTTCCCCCTTCCTAGCTTCTACTCCGTCCTCAGAGTAGACTATTCTGGTGCTTGGAAAATCTTCAACTTGTCATGGTTAACCCATTTCATAATGGGAGTGCCATCCAATTCCTCCAATCAGTACTTACCATTTTCATGCACAATCGCTATTTTGTAGGTCCCCATCCATTTTGGAAGAAATTTTCTCTGCTTCTTTTTTTGTATCTGGAATCATATACTAGAACCAAGTCATTCACATGAAATGGAGATGAACGGATCTTTTGATCAAAGTATTCCTTCGCTTCATTTTCTTCTTATGGCTTGTATCCTTTACTATTTCCTCATTTCCTCTAGAAATGAAGATGTACCAACCTTTCTTTTCTTGAATCACTTTCATCCATCCTTTCATTTTCATAACTCTCACAAAGGTGGGAATATCAAACTCAATAGGAAGAAATGGATCAATGCCATAGGCCAACCGAAATGGAGAGTATCCTATTGCTGACTTTGATGTTGCCCTATATGCCCACAATGTTGCATGAATCCTTTTATCCTATTTATGTACTGCAAGGCCGCATCTTTTGCTAGAAATTTGCTAAACACAAAACCCCGAAAACTCCAATAAAATCGATACCTGATGGACAAGATCCGAAGATGTAGACGGATAAGGAGGTCGATGTAGATAAGACGGGCGCACACGAGCAATTCGCACAATAGATCCGAGTAACCTGCAAGACACCGATGCTTGACAGAAAAAGACCACGTTAAAAGGTATTTAGGTGGACTGCCCGAGAAGCGGGTCCGGGAAGCGATAAGCTTCCTCGGCGGATGTCAGTCCACGTTTTCAATTAAGCAAAGAAGCATACATGATAAAAGATGTACATAAGGACTAGATTTTCTGATTACAGTAATAAAAAATGAATTTAAAACAAAGCATGCAAAAGCAACGTAAAACAGAAACTATGAAATAAAGCCGATTTGTGTTACCTCGTGTCCTTTTACCTGTCAGCAGATGATCGGCGCCGATTATGTAGAATCGGCGCCGACCGATCGATGTGATCGGGCGCGCGCTTATGAAAAATCGGCGCGATCGAATCGATCGGCGAGATCGATCCATCGGGACAAGGCGAAAGATTTGGAAATCGGAAAGTGAAGGCCGATCGCCAATGTCGTCACGATGTGCCGGTTGGTGAGATACATCGAACAGAGTCACCAAGATCGATGGATACGCGATGTTGATGATGATAGAGCAGAGTAACGGTGCTCTCTCGTGGATTGATTCGGACAGATCCGCTCTCATTCGATACACTTGATGCTAAAAGATCTCTCTTCTTACAACCTCGTGTCTCTTTCGCGATCTCGCTCTTTCTCTCTCTCTCGCTGTCGTGCGTGTGTTCTTCCTCCTCCTTTTTTCGTCCCTAGAACCGAGTTCGGGCTTCTATTTATAATCGGCGCCGCTCTTAAAATCGGCGCCGACCGTACAATGGCGGCCGATCGCGAAATAGACTCCCGAGATGGCCAAAATGAACGATTTCTAGAAAGATAAGAGTTACCCCAAATACGGGAAATATCCCGCTTGGGGAAGAGGAAAATAGGGGTGATACATAGATAGAATAAATTTGGGGTAGATAAGTGGTTAAGATACATGTGAAGAGGCGTAATTAAATAGTTAATATTTAATTACTCACGGTAAGATACAATGGGGTGAATTAAACTTAGAATAGGTGTTTAAATCACAAATCGATAATATCCCAAGGGGATAGTGGTGACGCAAACGTGCCCCGTTACCGAGAGAGAGCAACGAACGCGCAAGGGACACCAAATTGATAATCAATTTTAGGTGTCTACATTTTTTGCCCTTTTTGTCAAGTAACTCATGCGATAAGCAAGGTTATGAGACAAAAACAAGGAGATGGAAGAAGGGGAAAAAAAGTGATGATGTGATCCCCTCAAACTAGGGATGGGATGGGTGATGAGAATGTACGATCCCAAGTTTGAAAGAGGTAGATGAAAACGCAGGATGCCCCAAATGGATGTCCGAGTAGATCCGATCATTAACGATGTACAAAAATAAATAAAAAGGCAGCAACCTAAGGAACTCACATTGGTAGGGCAAACTAGACGGTCTCCTCATGAGACGACGTTAGTACCTACAGACCCATGAGTGTAAGGAGGGCTGCAAAATAGTACGAGTGTCCCACGCAAAGGGAACAAACCCGAAATAGACGGTGATATCGAAAAGATGCGCCGAAAGGCAATATTCAGCACATAATAATGATCAGATAGATAAGTAAGCCAAGCATCAACACTATGGCAAACAGATACGTAAAATCGGCGGCGATCAGAGCAATCGGCGACGACCAAGATAAACGGCGTCGATCAAAAAATCGGTGCCGACCAATCGTAGCGCATATAAATATGCGAACGGAAAACGTAAACGATTTATTTTCATCGTGACGATTGATTCAGAGAGAGTCAGAATTTGGATTTGAGCACCATGGAAGCCTCTGGGAGCGGTCAGAAGCGCAGGAGGACACGACCTGGGGTAAGTGGTTCTTCTTGAACCCGTTGTATTTCATTTTTTTTTTTGATTTTTTTTTTTTTTTTTGTGGGAGGCCAGGGTCCGATTTATGTCCGGACAGTCAATCGGCGTCGATTGGTATAATCGGCGTCGATTGTTGTTTGAGCGGCGTCGATTGGTATTAATCAACGTCGACTAGAAATAAACGACGCCGATTTTATTAAATCGACGCCGATTGGAATAGATAAAATTTTTGTTTTTGTTTTGGATGTTCTGATTTGGGTAAATACGAGACTAATATTGCTCTTGCTGTCGTGGGTGCAGGCACGAGAGGCTCTACACATGAGGGATGCTATTCCCGAGTTACTGGAGACTATTCTCCCTGATGTGACTGATGCAGATTGGCGGCATTTAGAGTTAGCCGGGCTCGGGGGCTTTAGATACTACAGACGAGTGCCGCGAGATGTGGAGCTGATGCGGGCACTAGTGCGACGGTGGGATAGCCATACGTGCACTTTTTGGTTCAGGACGGGTGAGATGACCATCACCCACGAGGACATATATAGGATTTTGAGACTGCCGATCACTGGGGACCCGATCGAGATTACACCGCGAGAGCAGCAGCAGAGGGCCCTAGTTCGATTATATAGAGATAGGGCAGATGATTCAGAGATAGTGTCTGGGCAAAGGTGGATAGCCTCACAAGATATGACAGATAGCCCCTGAGTGCAGATGGATAGTTCTGATTCAGATGGCGATATCCTATTTTGCTCTGCCAGATTCAGGAGGTGGGAGATTCCCACTATTGTTATTAGATCGCGCCATGCGACATTCTCAGCTTCAGTGTGTATTTGCCTTTGTTGATGCCTTCGATAGCTCGGGATATATTACGAGCTATGGATGTACACCACCGCCGGAGGACAGTATTGATGTCGCTTTGTGCTCCATCACGGGCATATGAGCATATAGCGTGATCGTGCCATCCGGCTTCCTCGATGCCAAAGCAGCAAAGGGGAGGTATTGATTATGGATTCCGGCGATGGCGGGCCGACATGGCACTGGGATACAGGAGATCGGCCGATTGGTACACCGAGCGTTTCAGACGCCGACACCGGATCGTCATCCGAGGCCATATCGGGTATTTCCGACATGGGCTGGCCGATGCTCACTGGGTGGCATTGAGACTGAGCAGGTGGTGGTTAGGGGCCGCAGCTCCGATATGTGGGAGCGAGTCCCGCTTTGTGCGAGTATCGAGACAGCCTCGCCTAGTGCAGATAGGCCGACCACTTACACGCCTTATAAAGGCGAGATAAGCAGGAGACCGATCTCGCCGATTTTGATCCCGGCAGATCCATTGAGAGAGGCCCCACCCTCCACAGATAACGATGATGACGAAAGGGTAGATGAGGGTTATGCAGCATGGTATGATACAGAGCTACCACGACATCTCCCAGCATCTATAGATGCCGACGAGGAGGACATAGCTACGATGCTGGATAGACTGGAGGGAGAGCATGCCACCTTGACACAGACACATCAGGTAGCTCTTGAGGAGATCAGGGCTCTGACAGAGGAGAGGGATGCCCTAATTTTGGAGAGAGACACCGCCGCCAGAGCGAGATACAAATGATCCAAAGCAGAGGGATCGCTATTATCGACATAGGAGGCCCTCGTGGGCCAAATATGGGGAGACAGTACCATGTCTGAGTCCGGTGCACACAGGTACGACCTCAGAGGAGCACCACCAAGAGCCAGCCGCAAGAGCCCCAAAGAAGACCAAAGAAGACCATTACGAGCACCGGTACCGTGAGCTTGAGCACATATCGCCCTCCGCCGAGGTGAGATACTATGAGGATGCCTTAGCGCAAAAGATGCCCCGTGATGTGCCTCGACGGGCGAGGAGGAGATCAATGACAGCCACAAATGCGAGCGGGGCCTCAGTGGAGGGAGCACCGGAGAGACCGAGGTGGGCAGAGACCTCCAGCAGCAGTGCGGCCTAGCTCGATAGCGGCGGCCAGAGAGACAAATGTCCAGAGGAGGGTGGAGGAGATAGTGTCCTCCATGCATCGGATTTTACTATATAGGGATTGATAGATTTTGTATCCGTGTAGTGATGTAGCCTCGATCGAAGGCATCCTATAGATGGCTTGATTGAAAGCCACCCATTTTTGTTGTACAGACACACATGTATATATAGATTCATCATTTCATTTGTCATATAATTGTTCTCATGCTTTTGATTTTGATATACATGGATAGATGTAGCGTAATTGTGATGGATATAGATATAGACTGATAGATGATGAATAGATGTGATTGGATAGATATAGACTGATAGAGGATAGAGATAGATGTGACTTGATGTGATTGATATGTGGATATAATTTTGATGAAAAATAGAGATAGATAGATGTAATGTAACTTGGATGTACATATTTTTCGATATTTTGATGGATAGATAGATAGATGTGATTGATGTATGGATTTTATTTTGATGAAAAATGGATATAGATAGATGTAGTGTAACTTGGATGCACCAGTTTTTAGATATTTTGATGGATAGATGGATAGATGTGATTGATGTACTCGGCATGTTTGAGATGTTAATTTAATTTTGATGAAAATAGATAGCCAGATCCACATGTGTTGACAATACATGCTTTGATAGATAAGATGAAATTGGATAGAAGATAAATTTTGATTAAATTAACATGTGAAATGTCAATTTGACTGGATGAAAAACAAAGAATAATGGGGAATACTCTTTGCGAGAGCCCAGGATGTAATGAAAACGACCTTGACTAAAAATGAAGAAAATAAATCCGGATAAGAAAGAAAATGATAAGTTGGACTTCCAACCGACCATAGATAGAATCCGGATAGGAAATCCCAATATCATGCATGTAAGGCCCTATATGAGGTTAAAATAAACCTGACACTAACTAGCCGCAAAACAGATTTAGGAGGGAAACGAAAGGAGCAGTAAGTAAGTATCTTGTCGGAATTTACAAGGGACAGAATACATGTCCATACTGGGAAAATAGGATTCTCCATATGATCGACAAAAGGTCTTAAATCTCAGCTTCATGATTTTGGCAGAAAAGCAAACTGATCAATGCGGGAAGTTTGCTTGATATGGAAAGACTGATCAATACGGGAAGTCTTTCAGTGATGCTAAAAAGTGTATAAACCGACTCGAAGGCTGATCAATCAAGAAGCCTTGAATATTTCTTTTTTTCGAGAAACAAATTGCCCTTCAAGGGAGCGGTCAGTATTTTGAATTTTAATGATAGCCATCCTTCGAGGGTATGGTCTATATTTTTTCGATTTTTCAAGATTCATTTGATAATGTATGGATAGCTGTCCTTCAAGGGATCACTATCTTTTTGGATAACATCTTTTTTTTTTTTTTTTTTTTTTTTTTTTTTTTTTGAAAATCTTTTTGAAGAAGTTGAGTTTAGACCTAGATAGATCAGATGGAGGGGAAGAGAACATAAAAGAACATGCACTCATGCCCCGAGTAGATCCGATTAAGATAAGCACTGGGACGATGAAGTGGTGATTAAGGTATTCCTACCATGAGGAGGAACATATCCAAAAGAAAAATGCCATGAGTAGAGCCGCGATACTCATATTTAAGGTAAAAGAGGCAATAGGCGGAGAACCACATAGTTTCAATCACCATGAAAGTAGATGACTGGTTGTTTAGACGGATGAAAGATCTGTGTTGCGACTAGATTTGTGTAAGATAGATTTTAACAAAGAGAAGGGCCGTAGATGCAAGGCATTAAGAGGTTCCGCTTCGTATACCATCCATGGAAGATAAACGATAAGCCCCGCATCCATATTTATGAGTGATAATGTACGGCCCATCCAAATTGGGAGCAAACTTACCACGTTGACTTCTTTCGAGTGTAGTGACATTTTGGTTTTCTTTAAGAACAAGATCACCATTTGAAGTCACTTGGTGCTGCAAGTGCTTGTTATAAGCACGTTTGACACGCTCAAGATAGACTTGATGATGTTCAAGAGCGCGAGACGCCGCTCATCTAATAATTCAAGTTGTGCTAGACGATTTTGACGATAGTCCTCATCGAGACAAATTCTCTAAGAGAAACACGAGAGATGGGATTTGGACTTCCAAAGGAAGAACAAATTTCTGCACTCCATAGACGAGAGAGAAGGGAGTAGCACCAAAGAGGAGTACGAATGCTAGTCCGATAGGCCCAGAGAGCAAAAGGGATATGTAAATGCCAATCCCTACCAAATTTCGACTAGTTACCTCATGAGGATATTACGCAAAGTTTTATCGAAGCTTCGGCCCGACCATTAGCTTGAGGATAGTATGGAGAAGAAAACCGAGTTTGATATTGAAAGCGCTGCAGAGGTTCTCGCAAATCAACGCTTTGAATGACTTACCATTATCTCGTGATTAGCTTGTGTGGACGCCAAAGCGACAAATGATGTGTTGATAGACGAAATCAACTATGGGTTTAGCCTTTGTTGAAGAAAGAGGGATAGCCTCCACCCACTTAGTAAAGTACTCAAAGGGTAAATGATAGAATGATGACGCCGTGAAGAACGGGATTGATGAGACCAATAAGATCAAGACCCCACTGCGAAAAAGGCCACAAATCCGCCGTAGGTTGCAAAGCTTGACTAGGGATGTGTGTGAGATTGGAATGTTGTTGACACTTGACGCATTTCTTAGTGTATTCACAACAATCTCGATTAAGAGAAGGCCAATAATATCCCAAACGTAAGATGCGTTTAGCTATAGCTAAGCCACTAAAATGTCCACCACAGATACCGTCATGGACCTCCTGGATAGCTTTAGATGATTCATGGGTTTTGAGGCACCGAAGCAAAATACCATCAAAGCCGCGCTTGTAAAGAATCCCGCCTAGAATAGTATAGCGATTAGCGCGTTGGATAAAAGATCTTCTACCACCATCGAAGTCGATCCGAGGAAGCACCGAATGAGATAGATAATCAACAATCTGATACCACTCATCCCGAGTATGGGTCAGTGACAAATGGATTGAGGTTAGTTGCCTAAGATGAGATGGTTGATCTAATCGTCAGACAAACCACACAAAGTCGCGAGTCCCTGTAAAAGGTGGGATAAGTGAGGCTAACGAAGCCATCAGATCTCGCGAATCGATTTGCAGCAGGCGAGGAATAGCTTGATAGTGAATTTATCGAAAGATTGAGTTGAGCAAGAACGATATCACGATATTTTTGAAGGATATCATTCTTGCATTGATAAACACCCGTGACTTGATTAACGATGAGTTCAGAATCACTGAAGATGTCAATATGACGAGCGCCGAGATTAATGGCATTTTGAAGACCCAAGACAAGAGCTTCATATTCAGCCATATTATTGGTGCACTCAAAGTTCAATTTGTGTGCGATCGGGATAGGCGTACCCAAGGAGGAATCATCACGAAACCCGCACCTCCCCTCACGGCATTTGATCCATCAAAGAAGAGCTTTACTTTAAATGGAGATAGACCAAAATCAATTTGTTGGATATATTCATCGGGAATCGAGCAAGGGGGTTTTGAGTGTCCTAAGAGGAGCATCACCAATTGATCTCGCAATAACCCGACCCTTGATAGACTTTTTATGATAAACTCGAGGTCAAATTCTGTCATAAGCATGAGCCAACGAGTGATACGATCATCGTGATAAGGCTTTGCATGAATTGTCTTGAGTGGATTGACACTTGTGACAATGTAAGTTTTGTGATTAAGGAGGTAATGACGAAGCTTAGAAGTTGCGAAGAAGAGAGCACAACACAGCTTTTCAGCTTCAGAATAACGTGTTTCATACTCATGGAGGGTGCGACTGATGTAATAGACAGCTTGTTCTTTACCACAAGTGTCCCGATGCGAAATCATGGCTCCCGAGCATGGTCACACAGATATAAAGATAAAAGGCTCCCCTCGCGTGGAGGTGTAAGCACAGTGGAGAAAGAAGATAAGCTTTGAGATCATCAAAGGCCTTTTGGAAATGTTCATCCCATTCAAAATGAACATCCTTACGGAGGAGATGGTGAAAAGGTCGACAACGGTCCGACAATTGTGAGATAAAACGACGACCGATCAAGACGCCCTCGAGACTACGGAGTTGCTTTAAGTTAGAAGGGGGAGGCATCTCAAGGATAGCTTTTATTTTTGCGGGGTCCACTTCAATACCCCTAATGGAAATGATAAAACCTAAAAGTTTACCAGTGAGAACGCCAAACACGCACTTAGATGGATTTAGACGAAGACAAAAGCGGATAAGCCTCTCAAAGAGAGGTGCAAGGATGAAAAGATGATCCTGACGACGTTTGGATTTACCGAGGAGATCGTCAACGTAATCTTCCACAGTTTTGTGTAAGAGATCATGGAAGATGTAGGTCATCGTCACCGATAGGTTGCTCCCGCGCTCTTAAGACCGAAAGGCATGACGCGATAACAAAAGGTCCCCAAGGAGTTATGAAAGAAGTCTTATGTTGGTCTTCCGCGATGAGAATTTGATTATATCCAGAGAAACCATCCATAAGAGAAAGCATCTCATGACCCGCAGCTTAAATCCACGAGTTGGTCGATATTAGGTAAAGGAAAATCATCTTTTGGGCAAGCAAGATTAAGATCCCTAAGTCGGTACAAATTCAAATTTTCCCAAAGAGCTTTAGTTATCGGTACTACATCGGAAACCCATTGTGGATAATCGATGGGTTGATGAAGTTAGCCGAGAGCAAGCGCTACAAATCTTCTTTAACAAGAAGGGCTACTCTAGGTGCATTTTACGTAATTTTTGTTTAACTGGTTTGATGTTGGGAAGAGTAACGATATTGTGGACCACAATATCGGGATCGAGTCCTCGCATATCTTCATATGACCAAGCAAAGGCTTGACGATGGTCGAAAGAAAAGTGGTAAAATCTCCTAACTCCTCGTGGATTAAGAGACCGGCCGACCTTAATGATGCGAGGGTCTTCGAAGTCCCTATATTAAGGTCGACAAAGGGCTTCGCTGAGAAGCGTAGACGTGTCGAAGGAATAGTCTTGGGAAGATATGAATCCTCTCGCCCCGATAGGTGAGGACAGAATCATCATCCACACAAAGGATAGTGTCGATAGTAGGAGAGTCGCTCCAACTATTTCGTGGAAGATTAACGGTATGGAAGTGGACTCGTTGTTAGTCTTATAGGCTAGCGGCCCTAAGGAAATGGTATTGATCAAAAAAAAAAGTTAGGATGGAAATGTCATCGTCCACATCGAGTGATGCTTCGACTTAAGCGGGAGAAGATGGTTCCTCAATAGAAGAGGCTCATCGAGAATAGTGATGGTGGCTTTTGAAAGAGGTTTAAATCCTAAACCAAATTTTTGATGTGGCATGAGAGTAGGAATGGATGTGAGGTCATGCACACCTTGTTCATATTTTCCCAGGCCAAAACCCTTCCACGCGCATCGATATAAATAAGTTTTTGCAAACGTGGGATTCTGTAGACAATCGAACCCTGTTAAGTAAGGTTTGGTCCTAGGAGGAGAATCTGGCGATAGTGAGGCGTATCAAGACCACCGTAGATGAAATTAGTCTGTTGATTGGGCAGACCAATGGTGACAATGCGACCGAGACCTGGTTGATATTCAGGTTGTTTGTCTGGTCTACCATACTCACTAGGTTTGAGATGGGCGTCGAAAGAAAAGAGAGGAAGCTCTCCCAGTGAGAAACGCTGCAATGTCTCTTCTAGATTTTGTAAATCCGGTAGTTTGGTTGCAGGTATGGAAGAAGATGAGGCCCCGTCAGGAGAACAAGCATTTTCCTTTAGAGGGGCAGACCCTGTGGTCATGTCGCATTGTGCGGAAGGAAAAGGATCTCCTGGATGAGTATATATTTTGCCCTCATATTGATATTTTAAGCATCGATGGAGGGTGGATGGGACACAATGCATCGCGCGAATCCAGGAGCGTCCGAGGATCATATTATAGTGGAATTTTCCTTCAACAATGTAGAAGAGTTCGTGAAGCAGCTTCTTACCTACTCGAATGGGTAAGACCACAGTTCCTAAAGTAACTGCTAACTGATCGTTAAATGATCGAAGGGCGAAAGGCGGGGGTGACACTACGTTCTTTGGTAACTTAAGTTGCTCGAATGTGTGCGAGGAGATGACGTTGAGTGCAGCTCCACTGTCGATCATAACGCGTTTTAATGTAGTGTTGTCGATTTGGACTGTGATAAAGAGGGGAGCCTCCAAATCCTCTGAAGAAAGAGGAGGAATTTCCGAATCTTCAAAAGAAATGGCGGTTGATGGTCTATTCAATCCAACAACCAACTCAAGGGTCAGCTCATCTGAATTCACTGCGATGCGACGCAGATTATCAATCAGAGCCTGGCGATGTTGTGGAGAGGATTGAATGAGGTCAAAAAGAGACATTTTGACCGGAGCCTGGGTGAGTTGTTTCATAACACTCTCCTCAACTGACACGGGAATTTGAGCCCGAGGTGCAAAGACAACAGAGACCCGAGGTCGTGGGGCTAATGAGGAAGGAGGAACTCCTTCTGGGCTGCGTAAATGACAACCCGTGGTCGAGATGTCAGAGATGAAGATGGATTATCATAGTGTTGGGTTCTAGTGGCGATATGGATTGTGGTCAATTTGAGAAGGTGGAAGATCAATTGGAGTGGAATCACTAGAGGTCCGAGTGGATCGTCAGGGGCTCGATGGAGCTAAGATGACAGAGATACTTGTTTCTCCTCCTCCAAAGAAAAGATCACTTTCTTCCAAAAGGTTGTTGATTTACAGATCAAGAGCTTTACATCCCTCAAGATCATGACCCGGGTACGATGGTAAGCACAAATCAGATCGTAGTTAAACCAGTAGGTTTAACTCCTTTAGGGTTATAGGGTTTAATCGAGAGAAGAGATATGGATGAAGATTGATAAGTTGGCGGAGGATTTCGTGTAGAACCCGGTAGACGAAGATGAGGACAGATGATGATGAAGGCGCTTTTTTACTTTAACAGATCACCGAGGTAAAAGAACCCGCATGTTAGGTTTGATACGCCTTTTAGGATCATCTTATTTTTTTGGACATCCGGAGGAGCAGTCTCTGGGCACTTGAGATGGAAGTAAGTGAGACATGATTGATTTTGGTGGAGGGGGAGCCCTAAAATAGATTTTGAAGATGATGGAGATGTGACAAGTGTCAGTGGTCTTTAAAGATAAGGAGGTCGCTTGGTCAAAACTAATAATGATTTAGATGATGTCGATTTAGATGAGGGAGAAGCTTCCAAAGTAGGTGTAATCTGAGGAACATAGGGCGCCTTGGTTTTTGGTAATGAAGATGATGATCCCGATAAAAGAGGTGACGCCCTTTTAGTAGGTAAGTCCACTTTTCTGGGTGTTGGTGAAGAATGTGTCAGAGAAGAAGATGATGGTTTCGATAAGAGTGTAGAAGAAGACGCCTTCTCAAATGGGGCAAATCCAATCTTTTATGGGGCGTAGAGAGAGATTTTGTGGGAAAGCACCAAGGGTCTTGATGGTTCGAAATATGGGCTTTCCTTTTTCAGGATGGTGACAACTTCAACGGCATAAGGTGATCAGAACCTTTTCGGGGAAGCAAATGGGGAGGTACCGATGGCGCAACGTTAGATTTTGGTTGTCTCGCTTAAGTTCGAACCGAGCGTATAGGTGTTGGTGCTACTTCTTTTGATTTTCCTTTAATGGGGAAACAAGATTAGTGATGGAAGAAGTGAGTGATGAAGAAGCAGCTTCTCGCGAAGGGACTACTTCGTGCAAGAATTATGGGTGAAACTACCAGTAGGAAAAGAGACAGAAGAGTCAAAATCGAAGACGCTTCCGTCGAGTCGCACACATTATAGGTACGTTCACCAGGGGGCATAGTTGCAGCGAGAATGGGAGCAACAAAGTAGATGTATCTCAAAGGAAACTCGAAGGGATGTAATTGCCTCGAGCATCAAAGAATGTTTGATGATGAGATGATGAGGATGACACTATCTCGGCATGGATGGAAGGTCGACAAAAAGGAGCGGAGAGAGATGAATCCGTATCTAGCAATGTAGGAATATTCAAAGACGGGCTATCTCAAGATGGTGGAATTCCAAAGATTGACGAAGTGGAAGGAGGTTCTCGATTCAATCGATGTGTTCGCAGATGGCTTGGTTTCGTAAGAAGATTCTTCAAGAGAGATGAAGTCGATAGTATGAGTGTTTGGTTTTTGAGACTCAAGCATTATGGTTCGGGAATGATTAGGAAAAGGTTGTTTAAAAACATCCAAAGGCTCCGATTTGGGGAGCATTTGGGTTATCCGTAATGAGCTCGCCTTTATCAATGAATTTCTCGACAAGATTTTTGAAAGTCCGACATCGCTCGATGTCATGACCTTTGTTCTATGATAATGACAAATCATTTTCCTATACCGTAATGGACGTTCTTGCTTTCATCAATATTCCTAATGGGGGAAGTTCGATCATGTGAACTTCCAACATTTTCTAAGATAGAGGCATATGATTCCCCCAATGAAGCGAAAGATCGAGATGATGAAGTCCCTTTTCGAGAAGATGAGGAGTCTCTTCGTGGTGTTTGATTAGAAGTGGTATCGGCTCGTGGTGTTTTTAATACGATAGCGTTGGTGGATCCCTGATTCTTGTCTTTAGAAGTGGAAGGATTTGATTTGGTAAACCGAGAAAAATCTGGTTTAGATTTAGAGCGAAGTTTTAACTTCCCTTGTTCAATGGCGCGAGATTCAAGTTTGCGTGCCATCGTAAAGGCTTCTTCAAAGGTGTGAAAAGTCTGGATCCTTAAAGTGGAAGAAATGTGATTAGCACAAGATCGAGTAAACAACTCGATCTGTTGGGATTGAGGAAGGGAGAAAGACAATTGATTGATTATCCCTCTCCAACGAGCGACAAAGTCTTACAATAGACTCATCATCGAATTGACGAATGTTATAAAGATCTCATAATCGAGATCTTATGCGCGATATTTATTGAAAAGTTTTCAACAAACATCTCGCCAATTGAGAGAAAGAAAACAAGGAATGTTGAGGAATGTTATTTTACTACCTAAAGCAGACTCGCTAGAGACATAGGAAAGTACGGAGCATAAGCTCCCGATCCTCGGACTATGAGGTAGCAAGCATGTTCAATGCTCGCAAATGTTGTTGAGGGTCCTCTCGACTATGAAATTTTGAAAATTTAGGAAGTTCCCATTGGGGAGGATAAGGCTTAAAAGCCACTGAGGGATGAATGGGTTCATTACACACTTCTTCAAAGGAGTATGAAGGACGAGCCCCTTTTGTGGAGGCTTCCAAGTCTGCGATTTTCTTGAAAAGAATTTGAACCACGTCAGATTGAGGAGGAGGCACACTGGCATGTCCTACATAAGAAGCAAATGGTGGATGTTGTTGAGGTGTCAACGGGGGATTCATCTGTTGATTGATAGGATGATAAGAGGAGTAACCAGGGGTTCTGGGTGACACCTGGTGGGGTATTTGCTATGAAGGAGCTTGTGTATAGGCAGGCTGTGAGATAATAAGTGGTTGAGAAAATGAAGGTTGGATGACGGATGGAGCCTCGTGATTGTGGACTCCTATGCTTGTTGATCAATCGGATAGATTGAGGAACATGAGTGCCGATTTGATTGACATATTGGGGAACAAGACATGAAAGAGGCTTTCTACCGGATTAGGCATTAAGGGTGCCGATGCTGAGGATGGGCGAAGGTCACTGCTGCTGAACATCGAAGAAAGACCCACCGAGGACGAGAAGCAGAACCAACTGACTATTCGGAGGGGGTTGACTCATAAAGGGGTACTGACCTTGGGACACGATGGAGGGCATAGATGAATTAACAGCAATATGCGGGTGCGCAGACGCACTCATTATAAAGCAGGCAGAGGACCTCTCGTAAGTAGGTCAGTGGAATATTCGAGGTAATCATGGTGTTAGGAATAGGTAAGACTATTTGAGAACTAGTCGATATGGTCGGTGGAAGAGAAAAAGGAGGCACAGGGGCACCGCCCTTCTCCGTGGCTCGAGGCGAGAGAGATGATGCTAACTGTTCTACAAAGGCCTGGGATGGTTCACGAGAATAATCGTACACTTGCTGGATTGGTGGTCCTTGATCAGATATTTGAATAGACTTGTGTACTAGGTAGTCCATGAGGGCTACCGGATTGCGATCAAGGAGTGCCTGAAATTCAGGATCCCCGCGAGGAACATACTCTGAGTCAGAAGTAGATGATATTTCTGAAGGACTAGGGGAAGCTGGACGTGATGGGGTTGCTTTGGCTTGATAGAAAGGATTATATGACCAGTGATGGGGAACCAACTAACAAATGGGTCCCGAGGAAGATTTGGGGGTGCCAAACATCCACACTAGTGGTAATCTCGGAAGAAGAAGGGGCCAATTGAGCCATTCTTCTAGATTGAACCGAAGTGATGACCGTCATAAACACGCAAAAAAAAGAAGATTGACCTAACTAATGCACGATAATTCAAGCAACAGCAGTGATTATCTCCTTTAAGTTTTGATGCTTTTAAGAAAGAAAATATTAGGGAAGGCTTTTTAGAACAGGAACTACTCATATAGCCAAACTAAGGATGGTTTGGGGAATGTTTGGTGAGGAGTCCCGAAGGCACTTCAGTAAAAGACCGGTACGTGGCTTGATATAGGGGCCTACCCCCGCACTTCACACACCGCTGCGATAAGGGAGTCGGGTGCTTTGCCAATATATACCAGAACTTCCGTGAATTTATAGCGCGCCCGAGTACCGCGTAGGCTCTTCCTCTTGGATGTCACTTCCAAGTAGGCGAGGCCAGGGAAGGAATTTTTGTTTAAATGCTTTATACCTAGTGATTTTGGCTTTGTGTGCAAGGGTGAAAAATAAAAATCAAATAGTGTCACTACCGATTTTGATCAATTTTCCAGCCTAATTAAAACTAGATGAGAAACATGTAGCAACAATGACAAAGAAAAGGTTCTTTTTAAGCACTTAAAAACGAAGTGTTTGATTTCGATGAAGACAAGTCAAACAAATTCTTTCCCAAATGCGATTAAATTCTTTTAAGCACCAAAAATTGAAATGTTCGAATGTGATAGACAACAAACAAAGAATTTTTTTTTTTTTTTTTTTTTTTTTTTTTTAGTTCCTAAAAAGGAGAAAACACCGTAAAAGAGAAATACCTGTAGATTTAGCTCTCCAAGGTGTGTGGACTTCAAAAAGCGCGTTGTTGAGCTCTTCCCCTCGAACAATCCCACGAACAAGCAAAGTGCTCCGCAAGAAGAGGTTAAGCAAACACCAAACAAAACCCAGAAAGATATATCCGGATAATGGTGAAACGGAAATTTCTATTTCAAGGAACTAGAAAATTTCAAGGAAATAAAAATTTCACAAAAAGAGCAAGATTAAAACGATGAAAGGAAATGCTCAAGCAGAACTGATAGAAATCAGTGAAGAAAAAGAACAAAGCTCAAAACTAGAAAAGAAATGAACTTGCCAATAAGGGACTTTGGTTAGGTCCCACCGGGCGTGCCAGAATGTAGATCAAGGATTTCGCGCTTGTTACCTGTCCAAGTTAATGCACCAAACTAAACACAAAAACCCTGAAAAACTCCAATAAAATCGATACCTGATGGACAAGATCCGAAGATGTAGACGGATAAGGAGGTCGATGTAGATAAGACGGGCGCACATGAGCAATTCACACAATAGATCCGAGTAACCTGCAAGACACCGATGCTTGACAGAAAAAGACCACGTTAAAAGATATTTAGGTGGACTGCCCGAGAAGCGGGTCCGGGAAGCGATAAGCTTCCTCGGCGGATGTCAGTCCACGTTTTCAATTAAGCAGAGAAGCATACATGATAAAAGATGTACGTAAGGACTAGATTTTCTCGATTATAAATAATAAACCGAATTTAAACAAAGAGATGTAAAGCAACGTAAAAACAGAAACTATGAAATAAAGCTAGATTTGTGTTACCTGTGTCCTTTTACCTGTCTGCAGATGATCGGCGTCGATTATGTAGAATCGGCGCGATGTGATCGGGCGCTGGTTATGAAAATCGCGCGATCAATAAGATCGGACGCCGATCGGGACAAGTAGAAAAGATTTGGAAATCGGAAAGTGAAGGCCGATCGTCCAACGTCACCGATGTGCCGAAGTTGGTGAGATACTGGAACAGAGTCACCAGAAGATCGATGGATACGTGCGATGTTGATGTGATAGGAGCAGAGTAACGGTGCTCCTCTCAGGGATTGATTCGGACAGGATCCGCTCTCATTTGATACACTTGATGCTAAAAGATCTCTCTTTCTTACAACCTGTGTCTCTTTCGCGATCTGTCTCTCTCTCTCTCTCTCTGTTCGTGCGTGTGTTCTTCCTCCTTTTTTCGTCCCTAGAACTGAGTTCTGGGCTTCTATTTATAATCGGCGCCGCTCCTAAAAATCGGCGCGGACCGACCAGTCACCGGCCGGGCGCCGATCGCGGAATAGACTCCCGAGATGGCCAAAATGAACGATTTCTAGAAAGATAAGAGTTACCCCAAATACGGGAAATATCCCGCTTGGGGAAGAGGAAAATAGGGGTGATACATAGATAGAATAACTTTGGGGTAGATAAGTGGTTAAGATACATGTGAAGAGGCGTAATTAAATAGTTAATATTTAATTACTCATGGGTAAGATACAATGGGGTGAATTAAACTTAGAATAGGTGTTTAAATCACAAATCGGATAATATCCCAAGGGGATAGTGGTGACGCAAACGTGCCCCGGGTTACCAGAGAGAGAGCAAACGCGCACAAGGGACACCATATTGGATAATCAATTTTAGGTTGGACAACCAAATCGTGACAATGCGTTCACATATGAACCTTGCCACTTCATCCATGGAAGTTGTTTTCAATGGCCTAGCTTCAACCCACTTGGTTAAATAATGTGGTAACTACAATATACTTATTTTGGCGTGAGGTAGTTAGAAGTGGACCTACAATGTCTATTCCCACTTTTCAAAGGGACCAAGTGGAAGAATAGGCATAATGGAGCGATGAAGTCTTACGGTTACCATGTGTTTGACAAATATCACATGTCTTACAATAATTATAACAATCTTTAAAAAGAGTGGCTCAGTGATAACCTGCATCCAAGATCCTTCTTGCTGTAAGTTGTCCAGAGAAGTGCCCTCCACATGTACCATTGTGGAATTCTTCTAGCAGTTCCTTCCCTTGATCACGTCCAATTTTGCCCTCTTGTCTTGTCCATCGTCCTATTGGAAATAATACTCCATGTAGAATAGAATATGGACGAAGGCTTGAGTAATCTTTCTCTTAGTCTTTGCATTGGCACCATCGAAACTTAAATTCATTCGGATAATTCCAAATATCTATGTATTCACTAGGGATTGTGTCGAGGGATAACAATGCTTTATCGGGAAATCATCATCATCACAAGATGATCCTAAACCATCATAGGCTCGAGAGAGTGCATCTGCGCATTGACATGCTTCTTTCTGGCCTATCTATAATATCAAATTCAAATTCTTGTAGCAAAATTATCCATCTTGCTATCCTCCCCGATGGGTTAGGCTTATTTACAATATATTTTAGAGCACGATGATGATTACTGACTAGAAATTTTTGCCCTAACAAGTAATTCATAAACTTCTTTACAAAAAAATGATAGCCAAAGCCTCTTTTTCGATTCTGATATAATTTACCTCAAAGATCTGCTCATTTATGCGCTCCCAAAGTAAATTGGATGTTCATTCCCATTTTCATCCTTTTGGCTCAAAGTACTTCCTAGTGCTACATTTGAGGCATCAGTGTACACAATGAATGGCTTGCTCCAATCTGGATTCTTCAAAATAGGTGAAGACACTAGGGCTTCCTTCAGTTGTCCAAAAGCTTCATGCACCTTATTTCCTGGTTCATAAGTAACATCCTTCTTCAAAAGCTGGGTTAGTGGTCATGCAATCTTTGAGAAATTCTTGATGAACCTTCTATAGTAACCCACGTGGCCTAAAAATGATCTCAACTTACTTCTATTCATAGGAAATGGTAAATCTTTGATTTTTGAAACTTTATCAGGATTAGTACCAATACCATCTCTAGATACAACATGCCCTAACAAAACACCTTTAGAACATCCAAAGACACACTTTGTAGGGTTTAGTGAGGCTTGTGCTTTATCTAACCTTTGAAATGTTGTCTCCATCTCAGTGCGGTGGTCCAACTTGCTCCCATAGATGTAAAAAAATCATCCGAAATACTCGATGAAGGTCCCAATGTAGGGTTCGAACACCCTATTCATCAAACGCTGGAATGTTCTGCTAGAGCATTACACAACCTAAAAGGCATAACTCTATAAGCAAACGTTCCCCAAGGAGTGGTGAACGTGGTCTTCAGCTGATCTTTCTCTACTATACGAACTTGGTTATAGCCACTATATCCATCAAAGAAAACTATAGCACTCTGGCCGCCTACTTCGTCCAAGATCCGATCTCAAAAATGGAAGAGGGTAATGATCCTTCTTTGTTGCCTTATTGAGCTTCGGTAATCAACACAAATGCGTAGCTTCCCATTCTTTTTTATTGAGATCACAATGGGAGAAACCCATTATAAATTCTCCACAAATATGAATCCTACATCAAGCAAATTATCTATTTCTTCTTTTACGAGTCTTGGAAAAATTAGGATTCATTCTATATGGCATTTGCTTTATGGGTTTAGCACCATCTACCAGTTCAATAGAATGTTCTACCCAACTTACTTGACGGAGTTCCTTGTAATCAAAAGTGAATATGTGTATGTACCTTCGAAAGAGCCGGAGGTAGGATTCCTTCTCACTCTCCATCACAAAGATCACCAATCTTTATTTGTTGGAGATGATCATCAACTTCTTCTTGAAATAATTTTATGGGGTCATGAGTTGGTGTGATCGGGAAGGATATCCATAATCAAACATCCACCTCACTTTCTTCATCTTCGTGTCCATTTCATTGGTACTATAGTAATCGAGGATGTCCAATCATCGGTTTCATCACTTGAATCCGGAGGTTCTACCTTATGATGTCGAGGATCACATTTATCTTCACCCTCTCTACCATGTCCAAGTGTCATGAAACCTTCATTCCAGTAGTTTCTTGCATGAACTCTCCTTAGCCATGGTCTTCCCAACAAGACATTGGAGTGCAAGCAATACCATTTTTCATCACCCGAAAGTCTACCACACAT
Source organism: Taxus wallichiana var. yunnanensis (assembly GCA_018340775.1). Lineage (NCBI taxonomy): Eukaryota > Viridiplantae > Streptophyta > Pinopsida > Cupressales > Taxaceae > Taxus > Taxus wallichiana. Next base: position 544,759,363 of record CM031243.1, read on the forward strand.
ACAACACCCATAACAGAGATATTGCCACATTTGAAACTACACCTTCGGTTTAGTTTTCCTTTATTTAATGACCTTAACATAAGTGTTGAAGGGCGATCAATTTTAAACCCAACATATTCATTACTGACTCGGTCATTACATTAACTACAAGACCCCCCATCAACTAAGAAATCATGAATTGAAATACCATTACATAATACCTCAGCTTGTGGAGCATAGGGATCCGCCTCTGCCTCCAAAACAAGGACCTCAACCTCCTTTCTTCGTCGAGCATTGAGTCCACTTCGCAGCTCCCGCCTCTTCTCAGAAGACATAGCCAAGAGTTGACCATATGTAATATTTGCAAGCCTTTTGGACAGATCTTCCAAGATGGAGTATGGTCCTTGCCCCTGTGAAATCAAAAAATCCTGCACACCCAACTTTCTTCTCCTATGTTTCTTACTAGTTTCTCCTTTCATCTTCTTAGGGTCATTTCCATCTTGATTATCTTTTTCTTTCTTTCTTTTTGTTACAAACACATCTACTTCATTATTTCTGCTCTTATCTACTACATCAAAAGAATTCACAGGTGCTTTTCCTTTATCATTATCTCCTTTACCAGATGTAGAAGCTCTATCTGGACAATTATACTTATAATGACCCTTTTTATAACAACCATAACATACCTCGAAATGTTTCTTTTTGGACCTCTATCTCCTCCCTGAGAACTAAATTCTTTTCCTTGAAGAAGATTAATAGTTAACTGACCCATATTTTTGAGCAGATCTTCATACTCAGTAGATGTACTAGGAGAAATATTTGTGCTCACCGGGAGTGGTTGTGGATTTTGGACCAAAGGTCTTTGGTGTAGGCTCTACTTTAGCAACAATTTCTTTGGGCTCCTCTTCCATGCTTTCTTCTTGCCTTCTTGCAATCTCCTTTGCTTGTTCAATGGTAGTTGGGCGGTCATACTTCACTCGTTGTTTGATCTCTGGCTTCATCCCAAGAATGAAGTGCTTACATAGGAGATTATCCACACCATTCATCAACCCATCCGCTAATCCTTCCTTCCGGATCTGGGCATCGAGCTTCCTCTTTAGCTCTAGAACACGAGCATGATAATCCCTTATCTTCTCCTTCTCTCCTTGGGATAGCTTTGTGATCTCGATCATGAGATCTGTATATTTCATTGTTCACCAAATTCTTCAAGAAAACTTTCGCTTAATAAATCCCATGAATTTTTCACATTATCACCTAGTGTTTCAAACCACCTAAGTCTTTGAACCATCCAAAAAGGTAGGAAAAATTTAGTCCATTGTTCCCTTCTTATAAGGCCATTACAAATACAAGATCGTTTAAACTCTTGAATGAAAGAAGAAGCATCTTCATTAGATTGAGCTGAAAAAACAGGAATCTTTCCCATTTTCAAAAGTAACCACCGTGAAATACCAACCCACAAGTACAATCAACAAGACTTATGTGCACAAATAATTAGAATCATTGTAATAGAAAGTGACTTTACACCTTTCTACAAAGAAAATAGAAATGACCACGGTAACTATGGTAAAACTTGACTTCTTTCATGCGGTAAAATCGACTTTCTTGTGATAAACACTATTCACAAAAAAAGTGAAGTTATCTGCGGTAAATACTATTCACGGTAAAAGTGACTTTCTTGTGATAAATACTATTCGAGAGAAAAAATGACTTTATCATGGTAACTACTATTCACGGTAAAAATGACTTTACCATGGTAACTACTACGCACAAAAAAAACAAGGTTACCCTCCATTGATTTTTGACTAAGTGGGAATATCTCTCCGAAAAATCCACCAACGAGGAATGGTCCCAACAACGGAACCAAAATGTCATCACCAATCCGGCACTATGATAATTCTTCACCGGAACTCCTCGTCTTTATGATTATTTACTAATGCACACCTTTAGTTTGGTGGATGTAATCTGGAAACAAAACAACAACATAACACAAGAATACCATTGACTATGGTAAGACGGAATGATGACAAATCTGAAATATCAAAGTAAATTATAATATTAATATGAAATTGTTACAATCTCACCCATGAGGTACTTCAAGTGTTATTGACTTCACTTGCCTTTCACCAAGACTATGGGAGAAACTTTACAATTACACCTCTTAATGGCTTCTTCAACACACCTTTAAACTGATGGCTTCCTTCGCACACTTCCTACAATATTTCTCACTACTTCCTTCTATGCTAAATGAGGGGGGTGGCCTCTCTATTTATAAAACTTCTAGGCTTATCCATCTTATCTCTAAGATAGGATAAGAAATCCACTCTGACGAATCATATTCCATACCTTAACTCTTATCTGTACATGTAAGCTTATCTTTTAAGATAAGATAAACCTTATCATTTTACATGGGTTCCACATTTTTAGACTTTTTACAAATAAAATACACAAAATATTTATGACCTCACTCCTTGTCCTTATTACCAATATAATATTTCTAATTCCTAATCATGTAGACCCTACTTCTCTAATTACCCAAACTTTGACATTTTAACATTACCGGACCACTTACGACAAATATTTACTTTTTACAACATTCCTATTGTACTTTGACTGTTACCGTACTCCACATTATTGGCGGCACCGTACTGATGGCGCCGTTATCTTCTATCAGACGCTACTACTAATTATACTTAACAACATCCTATTCCTAATACATACATTAATGAAATAGAAATTATGGAGGAAAATTTTAGTGTCGAAACGATGCGCGAATATGCAAACCCGATTAAACAAAAATTATGTAAGACGCATCCCAAGGTTGTATTTCTTGTCAAAGAAGAATTATAGAAGTTATTTGACGTCGGATTCATCCGACCCATCGACTATTCTGACTGGATCTCCAATATTGTGCCAGTAGGACAAAATACTGGGGGCATTTTCATATGTACAGACTTCTACGATAACAACAAAGCTTTCCCTAAGGATGATTTCCCATTACCAAACATCAACATGATTCTAGATTCCACAGTTGGGCATGATATGTTGTCTCTCATGGATGGTTTCTTTGGCTACAATCAGATCAAAATTGTAGAAGAAGACCAACATAAAACATGTTTTACCATGCCATGGGGGGCGTTATGCTATTAAGTCATGCCCTTTAGACTAAAAAATTCTAGAGCCACATATCAACTTGTCATGAGCATCATTTTTCATAATATGATGCATGAAATTGTTGAAGATTATGTCAATGACATCCTGGGAAAATCCAAAACTTGTGAAGAGCACCCCATGGTTCTTCACTGAATCTTCAAAAGACTCCAGGAATACAAAGTTTACCTCAATCCCAAGAAATGTGTTTTCAACATCACATCTGATAAGCTATTTGGCTTTATTGTCTCACACCATGGAATAGAAATTGACCCATAAAAAGTTAAAACTATGGTTGAAATGCCTCCTCCTAAAAATCCTAAATAACTAAGAAGCCTATATGGTAATCTACAAGCCATCGAAGATTTATCACGCACGGTTGGTGACAAAGTGCAATCCATTTCACAATTCACTTTAAAAAGGGACGAGAATTCCATTGGAACGAAGAATGTCAGGCCTCTTTTGACAAGCTCAAGGAATATCTACTACATCCTCCAGTGTTAGTACCTCCTACTTCAGAATTCCTCTTCTCCTATACATTTTAGCTACTCAACATGCCTTGGGAGCTCTCTTGGTGCAACATGATGTCCAGACAAAGAAAAAGCCATTTATTATCTAAGTCAAACACTAATAGCTTATGATATTAATTATACTCCTATGGAAAATACATTTCTTTTCGTAGTCTTTGCCTCTCAAAAGTTGTGTCATTACATACTTAACAATACAAACCTCGACTCAAATCTAAGGTCGATCCACTCAAGTACCTACTCTCTAAATCATCTTTAATAGGGTGAATGGCTAAATGGATCATGCTCTTGAATGAATTCTACATCAAATTTGTTAATCAAAAGGATATCAAGGGAAAATTACTGGCATATCAATTAGCGGAAAACAATTTTTGATTTCACACCATTAAACACATGGTTCCCAGATGAATATGTATTCACCATTGAAGAATCGGACACACGAGACACTATAATTTGATGGCTATTTTACACATCATGGCTCAAGATCAGGTAATCTATTTATCACTCCCCAAGGAGATCTAATTCCTAAAGTTTTTTGGCTCGCTTTCCCTTGTACCAAAAATTTAGTTGAATATGAGGCATTCATCACTGGATTAAAAATGGCCATACAATGGAACATTAAAAATCTTGATGTCTTTGGTGACTCACAACTAATCATCAAACAAGTAAATGATGAATATTCTACCAAAGATGATAAATTGGTTCCTTATAAGCACATGGTGGATAGTTTTAAAGCCTACTTCCAACGCATTCAATTTGAGTAGATCCCTCATGCAAGCAACAAATCAAGTAGAGATGCAATGACCAACCATCGGCTCTCACCGGGCATGCCTTTCGATGCCCCTAATTCATAACTTTTGGTTGACTAACTCACGATGTTGGCCTATGATGTCCCTGAATTAGATATGGTATGTGATATTGTTGGTCCTAACTCCCCATGGTACCATGACATCTACACTTATCTCCACGACCACACCCTTCCACCTAACCTTCCCCATAGCCATTGTAAATCCTTCATCCAACACACTTCCCGATTCACCATTCATGGAGACACCCTTTGTGGTAGAGGATTTGACGGGAATTTGTTGCGATGCCTTAATTCCCAAGAGGCCGAATTAGTGCTAAAATAAGTTCACGATGGCATTTGCGGTGCTCACACCAGTGGTGTGGTACTTGCTAAGAAACTTATGTAAACTAGCTACTATTGGCCTAGTATGGAAAAATATGCATGTTTATACATCCGTAAATACGTCCCCTGCTAGAAACATGACGAACTCATCCATGCACCATCCCAAGCTTTGCAACCCATCACTACCCCATGGCCATTTTCCACCTAGGGTCTCAATCTCATGGGCAAGTTGAATCCCACCTCCTCTGATGATCACAAATTTATTATTACTGCCATAAAATACTTCACTAAATGGGTTGAAGCCATCTCACTTACCTATGCTACCGCAAACAAATCTCCAAAGTTATTCTTAACCATATCATTTTTCGCTACAGTATTCCATCCGACCTCATCATGGACAATGGCAAGTCCTTTAAAAATTGAGAAGTTCATGAAATTTGTGACCAATTCCACATCAAACTCAAATTCTCCACTCCATATTACCCATAAGGCAATGGCCAATCTGAAGCATCTAACAAAATGCTCAAGTACATCCTTGGTAAAATTATGATTCAAGCAGGACGTGATTGACATACACAAATTTATCATGCCTTATGGGTCTATCACACATTCATCTAAACTCTTCACTCGGCTCTACTCAAGAATCTCTTCTCTTCGGCATTGAAGCCATCTTGCCTATTGAGATCGAGCTCCCTCCCCTACGAATTTCTCTTCAACACCTCATCGATGATGAGGATTATTATGTCAACTGCCTACAAGAGCTTGAGTTACTAGATGAGAAACACCTTTGCACCTTGGATAACCTCAAAGCTTACCAAAATCACCTTTGGAGACACTACACAAAACACATTAAAACCAAAGTGAATTTGAAGTTGATGACCTATTCCTCAAAGAGAACCAGCATAATACTAATGTTGATCATGAAAAGAAGGGCAATTTTGAACCAAATTGGCTTGGACCATATGTTTTCATCGCCAAGTTTGGTTTGGGTGCTTACAAGATTGCTACTCAAGATGGGTATGAGTTGGACGAGCCCATGAATATCATGCATCTAAAACGCTTCTACGCCTAAGTGTTTACCATTCCAAAAAAAATAATAATAATAACATAAAATAATCCATCCAATGGTGAAAACCACTTCGGTGGCACCTTGGGCAAGTACCATGGTGAAAACTAGTTTCTTGCACTATGGTAAATCAGATCCTATGTCCATTAATTACCCTACAAAAACCAACAACAAACTGGGAAAGCACCCTTCGATCCCTACTCACATTCTCATCCCTATTCACATCATATTCTCCTAAATCCAAAATTCTTTTGATCCTCACCACGAAGCAAAGGATCTATCATGACTAGGAACACTATCCTGATCCTAGCTAAGGTCACATTTTCCATTGTCGTATTTTGGGAAACAACAACATTCAGTAGAATCTCGACCAAATATCAAGAAATGTAACCCTTATAATATCATGAGGTCTTTATTTCTCTCCATCCCCCTCATCTACCTACTATTGTTATTGTCCCCTTCTGAACTCCCTTCCCTTTCTCTCTGCTATTCTGACACATTTCACACAACGGTTATGTTGTAAATATTTGTACAAATTTATCCAACCGGTAATGGTGTAACGGTTCTTGGGTCTCCTAGTAATTGGGAGGTCCAAGGTTCAAATCTCAGCTCCGTGTTAAGGTGGCCTTATACCGACGGTTTGGATACCTTGGTGATAGGGCACCACAATAATGTGGTTTAATCCATGGGTTAGGCGAGAGCTTAAACTTCCATCCTTACATGGGTCCACGACTAGTGTAGGCCGGTGATGCCACAAAGGGATATGGCCCTCTCCCTAGGTAACCCCAACAAAAATATATATTTGTACAAATTTAAAACATTTTCAACATCCATCCCATATGTAAATACTATCATCACATTATAACATACACAAATAAACTACCATCAAACTATTATACTCCATAATACATCTCATAATAAAACATGACATCCATCTATCCAAACATCAAATTTTATAATACAACCCATAACTCAAATCTAAAAACCATCATCATCATCCTATCCATATCCCATAATCATCAATAAAATTCTCTAACAAGTATTAACTCATCAATAACAAAAACTATCCGTCATAAACATACATCACCAATCACATCATCGATAATATCACCAACCATATACATCAATAAAATAAGTTAACATCTAAAATACCATCACATCATCTATATCCACACATATCGAATCATCATGATAAGTAACATCATCCCCATCATATGTCATCCTAACAACAAAAACAATAATCATCATCTCATCTACAAAATCATCACCATATATCATCAAAAATCACATAACATTCTCTCATCAACAACGTCATCATCATAAATACATGATAATTGTCACAATATCACAATGACAATCACATCATCTATACATCAATAAATCAAACTATCATCAAAAATATCATCACATCACATTTGTCTATACGAAATCACCATGGTAAACACAAAACCATCATCATACATCATCACAATAAAAATAAAGTAAACAACCATCATCTCATCCACGACATCATCATTATATACCATCACCATATATCATCAACACAAAATAAATAACATCATCTAATCAATAAACATCACCATCATAATAATCATAATCATCATAAATCATACTAACTCATGTCATCAATATCATCAATGCAAAATGAAAAAATAATACATCCTCGTAACTCATCATGTACCTCATAAAAAAATGATACATCGTGAATAATCCATACATATACATCAAAACTGTGACCATGATAGCCATCATCAAATATCTAATAACATACATATAGTACAATACAAACACTAATAGCCATTATCGACCACATATACCATGTTCATCACTATATTGAGCTACCAGTATCATCATGTGCACCATCTAGTGGAGACTATAACACACTTGTGGCACTCCCTGAGGCCGTTGGCTATCCTAATCTCTACTCAACTAAATACTCTACATATCACCGCAACTCCGGTAACTCATGAGCCACAAGGCCCTCATAGTATCTCATATCCTCCACTATGGCCTCGATACTACATAATGACACTGTGACCGGGGTCCCATCCATCCCGATCTATGTGAAGTATTATGGGATGTCACCGCTCCTGCTCCCCGAGATTCACCTTGTGTCTCACTCCCCTTTGTTGCTCCATCTAATGGCCCATATCTATCTATATAGGCATCACGCCGATGGTTATACCTATTCCGGTGTCGTAAGGCCCGATCTCTCTCCTATGTTAAACTCTCCACCACCTGTTGTATACGAGTTAGCTCCCCCGTAGGTGAGCAATCTTTGCATCCCTCCACTTTATCTCATTTCTCAATAACATTGTTAGCATGATCGTTGCTCATCTCCAATCTCGTACCTCTCTCAAACAAGATACACCTATCGATCGCAACCCTACTATCTCCACGGATCGTGTACACGAGCCTCTATTTCTAATCTGCTATCTAAGCATGTAACTCGGCACCGACCCACCTACAAACCTTATCCCTATAACACCTATCCCGAAGCTCCCACTATGTCTATCCGCAATGGCCCTATAGAATCATCTGTCTCCATCACATCTACCTCCTACCTCCCTAGACTACCACCAGGTGCATCTGTATTAAGGACTATGGTGTCGGCTAATGAACTAGAGGACCCCCAATACACTAATAGGTGGTGCTTTGTTGTGCCTCCTCCTCTACCTATCCCCGTGGTCTATGAACCACCACTACATGCCCCTACGAATCCCCTATATACCGATGGTGACCATAAATAAATCTCATACCACCTAGTAGTGTCATGTCGATCATTTAGCATAATCCCCGCCCACCACTCAACATAACCCCGAATTATCCCCGGATCCTCCACCACTCGTAAAGGTGCCCATGGGAGAACTCCGCACTTCATCAAAGCTATCCCTCATTATATCTGCGGGAATCATGACACCGTAGTCCTCTGACTCCCATGCGTTCCATGTGAATATATGATAACTGCGAGAATATCCTATATTATGCTAAACTACCGCAACACGCGATCTAGCCGATACCACTATAATTTATATGGCTGACCCCCAATCAAATAAAAGGGCATCTAGATTCTCCCCAGATGCATTTGATCCCCCTCCCACACCTCGTATTTCTGGTATGGCCACCGTGTGATGTCACCTTCCTGCAACTCATCAATACGCCACCTATACCAATCCATATCTCCCAAATGCTCCCTCCTTCCCCTGAGGATATACCACTTGTATATTGAAGGCTCCTCATCTTGTCTCTCGTTGTCAAATACCAATCGGTCAATCCATGGCTATGTGGTCATAAATCCATATCTATAATAAGATACGTGCTCCCATACTCTTAGCCTCTCAATAAGCTACTATGTGTAAATCATGGTATAACCGCATTACCAATATTGTTGGAGCCCATGCAAACATTGTCTCATCTTGCCACATGGCATGTACCACATCCGTAAATCCAATACTAAAGTATCGACCTCCACCATCTAGAAATAAAATACAGTTGATCAAGGAACAAAGTAGCATCTTCACATGCTCTATATACCCCTCTCTTGAAATAAAGCCCTAGGTCTATCCACAAACCCTCGCGAGGTGCATCCTCTACATCAATCATCAATCTCAATCTCACTCTTGGCCTTGACCTATGCCATACCTCCCTCTCCCCCTCCACAGAAGCCGGTAGATATGGTAGACATCCTCTAATGTCACCATCATCTCTCTAATCGGTAGCCAAAAAGTACTCATCTCTCGAGTGCCACCGCTCTGCCAATGTTGTCAATAAACCACGATTCATACGCATAAAGGGCATCCTTACCACATGTAGAAGCCCCAACATATGCAACAATAATGCCTCATCCTCCTCTCGCTTCCACATCCACACCCCATAATAAATATCTCAAGGTAGCTAAACGTCGATGCCTAACATGTATGGCACCTAAAATAACTTGCACACATCAAACAACTTATATTAGTCCCTACCAATCAATACCCATTTTCAATCATTCACCCCTCAATAAATCCTCCCAATCCAACATTAGCACAAAAGTGCTACTTTATTAGTATAAATGCCATTTCACACATATGTGTTATTCCACACATATGTACTATTTTAAAACATAAGGGCTAATTCATAACATAAGCACCATTTCCTACACCCCAGTATGGAACGCACGCGCTACTAAGTATACCCTAACAAATGTGTTATTTTTATCACATACACATTAATCCATAACATATGTGTTATTTGAGAACAAATCCACTACTCCACATACTCTCCCAGGAACATAAGCGTCGCTCTATTTTCTCCCTCCCATTTCCTAACAAATGTGCTACTTTATATAACATACATGCCAATGTATAACATAGGCACTAATACAAAACATACACATTATTTATACTCCCCATCTTGCCACATAGGCGCTATAACATTTACTCGCCTACCCAAAGAACACATAGGTGCCACGATTAGCACATAGGCGCCATTTTGAGCACATATGCTCAAATTTGTGTGCACATACGCCGATTTAAACCCCTAGCGCCTAAAAATTAACCAAAAACCCTAAAAACATCAAAAAAGATGCAAAATTACAAATCATAATAAATAACAAGGTACCTACTCCTATTAGTCGGTTGTCGGTTGTTGGTATGATCTCACCGTGTCCGCCTCGGTTATCGCCAGCCCTCTCGTAAGCCGTCGTGTTCTCTCAAGGGCTCTCATTTTCAAATATGGGCGGTGAAAATGACTTGTCCTATGGTCCCCAAACCCCCTTTTATATCTTCTACGATGCCCTAAAAAAATTCGAGTCTGTTCTCTCACCCCATGCGTCCGTTTTTACCCATGTTTCTTCCTACCCTCCTCAAATCACCTCGTTTATAATTAAAAAGCCAAAAAAAATATTAAATATCCAAAAAATAAATAAATAAAAATCTTTAAAATCACAAAATTCTTAAAAATCCAAAAATCATAAAATCCAAAAAAATTAAAAAAATCAAAAAATGCTTAAAAATCCAAAAAAAAATCACAAAATCGAAAAATCATTAAAAATATGATTGTATGTATGTTTGCTTATTTACATTTTGGCCAATAATATGAGGACACAGGGCATTTAGCAATTTCATCACCACGGTCTTTCTACCCTAGTGCACTTGGCTCTATCCCACATTAATCACATTGTTAATGATGATTAAAGTGGGTACGTTATAACATCAAACCCATTTCTACCATCATCTTTTAATCCTATCAACACCCACATCATCATCTAACTAACTGTCTAACATCATCATCCTTCTATCAAATTAATTATTTAATCAATCAATCAATATCCACATCCCCGTCTTATCAAAATCATAACACCTTGATTGGGGCATCTTATAATCCCAAATCTTCATCATATCCCCTCGGCTGGGGCATAATCCAATCCAAACATCCTAAATCCCCACCCTTTTCACACATCATTGATGGGCCATCCTCAAATCTAAATCGTTCAAATCTCACCCCTTGATTGGGGCATCCTCTAATCCAACATCCAATATATCCTTTAATCCTCTCATCTCCTACTCTTCGATCTTCTAATTTTCTCCTCTAATATCTCCTAATACTCATTCCTCTACTCCTCTCCTCAAAATCATCTCACTCTCTAATTATGTTCCTTTGAATCTTAAATCCTCTACTCCATTGATTTAACCCACATCATCATCTAGCTAACTATCTAACCTCATCATCCTTCTATCAAATTAATTATTTAATCAATCAATATCCACATCCCCATCTTATCGAATCATTACCCCTTGACCGGAGCATCTTATAATCCCAAATCTTCATCCTATCCCCTCAATTGGGGCATAATCCAATCCAAACATCCTAAATCGCCACCCCTGTCACACATCATTGATTGGGGCATCCTCAAATCTAAATCCTTCAAATCTCACCCCTTGACTGGGCATCTCTAATCTAGCATCCAATATATCCTCTAATGCCCTCATCTCCTACTCTTCGGATCTTCTAATTTTCTCCTCTAATATCTCCTAATATTCATTTCTCTACTCCTCTCCTCAAAATCATCTCACTCTCTAATTATGTTCCTTTAAATATTAAATCCTCTACTCCATTCATTTAACCCACATCATCATCTAACTAACTATCTAACATCATCATCCTTCCATCAAATTAATTATTTAATCAATCAATCAATATCCACATCCCCATCTTATCACAATCATAACCCCTTGACTGGGGCATCTTATAATCCCATATCTTCATCCTATCCCCTTGACTAGGGCATAATCCTATCCAAAATCCTAAATCCCCACCCCTATCACACATCGTTGACTGGGGCATCCTCAAATCTAAATCCTTAAAACCTCACCCCCTTGACTAGGGAATCTCTAATCTAACATCTAATATATCCTATAATCCTCTCATCTCCTACTCTTCCGATCTTCTAATTTTCTCCTCTAATATCTCCTAATACTCATTCCTCTACTCCTCTCCTTGAAATCATCTCACTCTCTAATTTTGTTCCTCTCGAATCCTCAATCCTCTACTCCATTCATTTAACCCTTCCCTATTTTAATTCTTTAACTTTCCCCAATCTCCTTCCTCTCTACTCATCTCCAAATCTTCTCATCCTCTACATCCGCTACCTTGAGCCTTTCATATTTTCGAGTGGTCACCTGACTCGTTCCCTCTTTGCCCAACCCCTCGAGGGGGCATCACCTCACCATATATCCTATCATCTCTCTTTCTTTGAATGATCATTGCTGCACAACAACCATCCAACCCTCCATTCATCCTTCCTCTAACTATAAATAGAGGTGTCACCCTCCATGGACACCACCTTAAAAATTGCAAGTATATACTGCAAAAATACTAAGCCAAGCCTTGATATCCATAGCATTCTATCAAGCAAAAAACATAACTTATCAAGGGGAGGTGTTGCCCAATTCATCCCACAAAATCTCGACAAATACAACAAATATCTTGATAACATCTAAAGTAACAAGGCAAGAGCATTGAAGCTAAGTGGGTAAGTGCAGGTATAACGCGCTCTTTGCCTTCTTATCACAATCAATCTGAGGTAGGTGAATAGATGTGTTAGATTAGGAACTTGTTTGATTTAGTTTTTAACTTGCATTGAATACTAACATAATTTTTGTCTACAAGTATGCGAATCCTAGATCAAACACAAATTAGTTAAGTCATCTTTCCTACATCCCTTGCTTAGGTTTTTACTTTATTTGTTTATTGCTTGCATTGTATTATATCTAGCATTTGTCTATCATTGTTACATTCTGTTACTCTCAAATTAGGGTTTTAAAAAATAAAATTTGTTAAATCATTTGGTAAACCCGTCTGATTGAATCCTTCCTTCTTATGCATGTTACTCGTAGTGTTTGCTTTGGATCTTTTGAACACGTTGAGCTTCCTCCATCTACCTGTAGGGTTTCTAAATCAATGGATGAATCTGATAATCCTTTTGCTAATTCACACAATGTTCCTCTTGAAAACATTGAAACATCTAATAGTGAACAATCATATGATGAGGATACCAACATTGATCAAGAGTAATTAGACAATCTTACTAATTTTCATCAAGCATTGTGTACCAACCCTACACATATCCCACATATTCTCAATGCTTTACTTGTTTCCAAACACTCTCAAGATGTTGTTTTTATGCCTCTTGTAGGCTCTTCTTTGATTGTCATGGCCTCCACCCAACCCCTTCACACTCCTACTTCCATTCCTATTTCTACCACTCCTCTCATTCAACCCAATACTTCTAATGCACAACCTAGTTCTTCTTCAAACACTCCTAATCTAGCTTCTTTATATCAGGATATGCAAACTCAAATCAGTAAACTTTAGCAGAGGCTACTTCACGCTCCTCTCCATCTCTTGACTCCTCTTTGGTCATCCATGTAGACAAAAATTGTGTTAGTATTCAATGCAAGTCAAGAACTAAATCAAACAAGTTCCTAATCTAACACAACTATTCACCTACCTCAGATTGAGCGTGATAAGAAGGGAAAGAGAGCGTTATACCTGTACTTACCCACTAGCTTCAATGTTCTTCCCTTATTGCTTTAGATGTGATCAAGATATTTTTTTATTTGCCTCAAATTTTGTGGGATAAATTGGGCAACACCTCCCCTTGATAAGTGATTATTTTTTCTGGATAAATTGTTATGGATATTGAAGGCTTGGTTTAGTATTTTGGCAACATATACTTGCAAATTTTTAAGGTGGTGGCCACCTCTATTTATAGTTAGAGGAAGGAAGAATGGAGGGTTGGTATTTTTCCATGTAGGAGGTAGATCAATGGTGGAAAATGGATGAGAATGGAGAAGGATCTAGAATTAGAAAATTCTAGAGATTAGAAGAATCCTCCATTGGAGGGAGAGAAATATTTGAATTTTTGAATATAGAAGAGGGAAAATTGGAGAGGCTTCTAGAAATAGAAGCCTCTAGATTTGGAGGATAGGTTAGTTTGGGATTAGGTGAAATTAAATGTGATTAGTAGAGTGATTAGATGGAGAAGCTAGGTGTAGGATAGGTATAGAGTAGGTGGTAGGTGGGTGGTAATTTTAAATTCCTAGAAAATAGTTAATAGGGATTAGTTAATGAGGTAATGAAAATATTAATGATGTATTAATATGACTAAGGATAAGATGGGATTATGGGATGAATAATAGAAATAATTGAGACATGATAATGGGGATAATGATAATAATTAATCTCATGATTAATTATTATATGGTTTATGAGTCTTGTTGGTGAGAAAATTTGTCGAGGACAAATTTGTGGGTTTCTTGCCAATGCTCTAAGAGTCTAAGTCCCTCTACTTAACCGGTGCAACTGTCGTATATGCATGCGTGAGTGAAAGTGATTTTTCTCTAGGTGGCCTTACGGTCGAGGATGCAACAGGGGCACTCCACTAACCTTGCGCCAAAGCTTGCAGATACCTGCAAGAGAATAATTTGCTAGGAGAGCGGGAAAGTGGAGTGAGAATATGAAGTAGGGGAACTAATGTTGTAGGTAGAAACCATATTCCTGCACACACTAGTTAGAAACTTCATCACATGCACTAAAATTAGGAAGAAACAATACTACAAATAACAACAAGACCAATTAGAATTTAATGAACACAAAGTATCAGTAAACCCCTTAGTCAAAAAAGGCTTGAAACTCCTTGTATTGATGCTCAAGCGAAATTGTACATAGTATGAGAATGGAAGACATTAAGAATAAGGGAAAAGTGGCCAACTCTTTTAACTCACAAGTGAGCAAAATCTCTCTCATGAACTTATAAGAATACAACCGGGTAGAAGAATTTCAGAATTAGATTCCTTTGGAATGAGGAGCTCTTTACAATTATAGTGTTTTTAATTCTCTTCACCTACCCCCATTGACCCTTTATATGTCACGAGACTTTTCACATTCTTAGGAGAACATTAAGTCCCCTTTTTATAACTTAAGGTTTATTTATTACATTGAAAAAGTGCAACCCCAACGTCAAATTAGAACAATGAGGAGAGAGGAAGTTGGGGGAGAGAGAGAGGGGAGAGAGTAGAAAGAAGAAGAAGAAAGGATGATGTCAACGATGATAGATTCTACCTCTGATAAAGCCCGGTGATCCTTCCAGATGACTCGATGAAACTCTCCAATGTGATAAACTTTGAATCTTTGAACTCTTGCGCCTTGAAAGAACTTCCTTTGGATAATGTGTGAACACCAATATTTAAATACACTATCATATGAATAATTCGGAGACCATGGGCATCATCACTCATGGAGATATACTTTGAACAAATCTTGTTCTAAATCCCTTCAATGTTATCTTGCTACTCAGGTTGATTTGGACATGATCCGATGAAGCATTTTTTGAATGATCTTACGGCGTTGATTACGAATTCCACCTCCCGCATACCAATTGAAGCATGAGATGAGTGTCGAAAGACACTTTGTTGACATCCTCACTGTCACCTACTCTTCATATTATGATGATAAAGACTACACTTTTTCTATCTCTTACTTGGAAGTGAAAGGTTGCCCCGGATTCTGCCCTATCCATTTATGCTTCATGATTTAAAACAACTTACTATTTTTAGTAAATATGAAAAATCAATTGCCTCGAACCTCAACTGGATGTTATAACTCATATTTCCCTATCTCCATGTGTTCCTCTCACCTTCTGGATCGATTTTATAGTTTTTTCAAGTGCTCATGGGACCACTTAATATTTTTAGTAAGTGTCAATTTTGGACCAAGAAGACCATTTCGGTGATCTCTCTTTACATCTTCTGTGTTTAATGTCTCTTTCACGCTTTAATTGATGACTTTCCTAAAATGACAGGTCCTCCATTTAGAAGACTGTTATTTTTGGAAAGTGAACCTCCGGTGGTTGGATCATTATGAAACTAAGTTTTCTCGATATGGGTTTTTTCCCAATATCGCCCCTCTAAAATCTTGGACCTATCCGCTCAATAGTTTGGGAGATTTTAAAGTTTTAATTTTTGACTGACAAAGGCTTCCGGACACGGCGGCCGTTAATGGACCTCAAAAATTATAGGTCTTGTTTTCTCCTCTGTTTGCAATGAAATTTATATTTTTGATATGGGTTTTTTCTTATTTCTCTTCCGGTGATATCTCGCTTTGTCGATTGCGGTTTGATAGTAAATCCAACTTCTTTCTCCGTTGGGCCGAAAGAAGATTTCTTCACTGTGAATGTTTAATGGTACAAGAGGAGGGTCTGAAGGCATGTTTTTGATGGTTTTTGATATAGTAATGAACATAAAAATATGGTTCGTCAATCCGTGCATCCGTTTGTAAGATTTCTTCAAAATTCGATTTCATGGCAATGGGGATTTCCACTGTTCTTCTTCTCCGTTCTTTGTTTTTCTTCTTGGTTTAGTCAATATTTCTTCTAAGACCTACATATTATCATGGAGTAGAGGATTTCCTTTTTGTAGCAAAGCTGGTTTGAGCTTTGGAAATGGTGGAGTGGTGGTGAGAAGTTGCAGAGGGAGTTAGATGTTAGAAGCGGGAAGCAGGTGAGTATTTAAAATTTTAAAATTTAGCTGAGAAGGGAGATGGGAACATTTTTCAAGGTTTGATGTCCCTAACCTATGAGGGACATAAAATTCCATGGTGAGCAAGGTGACAACACATGGCGGAGATCCGACGACATGGAATGAAAGCTAGAAAATCAAATTTAAAGCATTGAGGGGTTGGAAGCGGGTCATATGGGTGACCAGAAGTCTCCCTTAGGGGATGGGTGAATTTTTCAAGTTTTGATGTCCATGACCTATGAGGGACATGAGGGACATCAAATTCCATGGCGCTCCTAGAGTTGACACGTGGCGGAGATCCGACGGCAGGGAATTTGAGCTCTCACAAGCACCCGGGGCTAAACCGCGATCCCGGAGGTTGCATGAGGATCCAAAGGTCATATGGGGGCTAGGAACATTTTTCCATGGTTGATTTCCCTGACCTTGAGGGAAGTTAGGGACACAAAATCCCACCAATCTCTTGGAGCTGACACGTGTGCTCCCAAAATTGGACTAACTCCCAAACTTGCTCCAAGAGGACAACTTGAGACGATGATAACTCTAGCTCCTGATGGACTTTTTTGGTGGAATTTTATATGATCCTGACTAGAAATGGAATTTTGAATCAAATGGTGTGGTTATCATGTCTTTATTATTCCATTTTATCCTTTAAAAATAGATTTTTGATTTGGTACTCCACCTGTGCATGATAAAAACTGCTTACAGACCTAATGCGCCAAAGTGTTGTGAAAAAACTAATTTCACCATCTCGTAGGGCTTGGAATTATATTTTCAGTGATGTTTTTTTTGCTCCTAACTCCACCTAGAGCTCTCAAAATTACCTTTGATTGTTTTAGCATGTGCACTTTGCCTAGGCCAGAACCCTAATTTTGGTGAAACGTCCCCAACTTCTCAGTCCTTCCAGAATCTTCCAGAATCACTTCCATGATGTCTCAAGGCCTTTGAATCATCTCCACACCTATTTTGTCTTCTCAGATCCACTCCATGGGGTCGTTCTAGTCCTAGGAAGGTCAGTGATAGCCCTTCCCACAACTGCCTAAAGCTTGCAACTTGTAATGAACTCCTAAAATCACATAGGGGAATGAATGAAATTTCCTAAATCACCTACGGGGATGAGATAAAGTTAATCAGGAGGTCACTTGGACTAACTAGACAAACCCAGGGTGTCTTGGAATGATAGGACTTGAAAAAAATTATCACGGGGTATAGTTTTCATGCTTGGAAATTATTAATTTCCTTGTTGCACATTTGCATGAAAATAAGTATGTTATTTGATAAATGATCATTTCGACATTTTACATGTCTACACTCCATGCCCTTTTCGCACCCACCATTTCTGCTTGCGCACTTCCTCCAAACTTCGTCACCCCTAAGCTACCCACCTTGATGGCCATGGTGACCCTCGAGCATCTTATATCTTTTAAGGTGGAATGTCTAGATTATGCGATGATCATACTTTACTCGTCAAGCTATTTCTAGGAGCTTAAAAGATTACACAATGCGTTGGTTTTACAATCTTCTTATTCACTCGAAAACATCTTTTACACATTCAAATGATGTTTTTCTTACACATTTTTAATCAATATCAGTTCCAAAATATCCTATGCTAGACTTGCACAAATTAAACAACAATCTAATGAGCATCGAGCTGACTATGAGTTGCATTACAAGAATAATCTAGTTAAGATTACCAATGTACTTGATGATTCTGAATTGCAAGATATTTTCATCCAAAGTATCTTATCTCCATTGCAAGAGAGTGTTATTTTTGAGACCTCTACCTCATTTGATAGACTATGTCATATGCTTAAGTTACACAAAAGAAAACTCTTATCTATGGGAAAACACGAAAATCATGATTCATCTTCATCTTCTAATCCTCCAAAGCATACATTTACTAAATTTCCTTATGCTCCTAGCTTTCTATTTCCACAACTTATCAAAAACAATCTTATTACACTTCCACCACCGCTCAATCTTGATCCATCTTGCCCTCATGGCCGTAATTATGATGAAAATGCTAAATGTGACTATCATCAATCTGTTAGGCATTCAACTTATCGTTGTTTCAAGCTTAAGCATCTTATTCAAGATCTTATTGACAATAATGTAATTGAGCTCCCTGAGCCATCGACATCCAAGCCGATCAATGAAAATAACAAGCTAAAAATCTTTAATAATCCATTGCCTAAGCATGACAAACAAGTTGTTGATTCTTCCATTAATCATACATATCACATTGTGCCCCCTCTTTCGTCAGGGCCTCTTGATTTTCTAGTTGCTATTGTTGATGCATCTCCACCACTCATTACATTTTCAGATCACGATTATCATGCTACATTTTCTTGATTAATTACACATCAATGCTTCTATTGGATCTAATGTTGTTAATAACACAATGATCTATCCATCACTCCTATCAATGTGTGCTCTATTACACTCCTCGTAGCTATTAAATGTATCCACTCTCTAATATTTCATATCCAATTCCCAAATTTTATGGCTATATCGATTCTAGTTACAGTTGGGCCTCTCACCATGCTTGTGTCATTTATTGTGGCACCTTCAATTGAAGGATGTGACATGCTCTTAGGTCTTCTTTGGCTCTGCGCCACCCAAGCCATCCCCTCCATGCATCATTTGTGTCTCACGTTTATCTATAATAAGCAAGTTGTCACTCTCAAAGGAGTTATACCAATGCACACCATTACCTCAGCCTCCTCTTGAGGAAGGCCTTTGACTAGTTACAACATTTAGGCCCCCTAGTCCTCTCAAATCTAAGGTGCATTTTACACCTAGCTCTCCTATTCACACATGGCCTACTTCTTGACCTTGTCATCCTCATCGGTTCACTAGTCCATCTTATCGCCTAAGTCCCCTACTTAGGCAACCCCTTCACATAGGTTTTCATCACCTCCTAGGTCTCCTTAACATGGGTTCTCATCACCCCTAAGTCTCTTTTACATAGGTGTTCATCACCTCTTAGGTCTCCTTCACATAGGTGTTCATCACCTCCTAGGTCTCATTCACCAATACATCGTCACTCTCATACACCACCAGGTCTTAGAGCATTGTCACATGCCTTTATCTCCTTGGGCATCGGGTGGAGGACCCTTGCCCTTTACTCTCATCGAATAGATAACCTTTCATAACATGTTTGGGGGCATCGACTTACTCCCCCTCCTACCATCACCAGATTCTCTATCATTTCTACTATTATGCTTTGTGCTTCATACTTCGTATTTCTAAAACTCTTACACACATTGATACACACCTTGTATCATCATTACCCTATAACACACTCTAGTTCCATAGTTCATACTCAACTATTGAGGGTATAAATCTAAAATTAACCTCACCCCATTCACTCTTTACACTCTATGCTTCATGATCTATCTTTCTAGCACACACTTTCAAACCATTTCCCGATGACGCACTCTTGTTCTATGGTTCATTCTTGATTGTTGGGGGTCTTTTATAAATGAACCTCATTTCATACACATTCACTAGGGGCACACTGCTCCTACCATCACACTTACACGTTGCATACTATAGACATTTAAAATGTCGACATGAACATTTAGCAAATAATACATTCATTTTACATTATTAATCCCTTTCTTATCACTAACCATATAATAATTAATTATTATATTCCAACTATTTCTATTATCCATTCCAAAATCCCATCCTACCCTTAGTCATATTAATACATTATTAATATTCCTATCATCCCACTAACTAATCTCTATTAACTATTTTCTAGGAATTTAAAATTACCACCCACCTACCACCTACTCTATGCCTACTCTACACCTAGCTTCTCCATCTAATCACCCCACTAAACATAATTAATGTCACCTAACCACAAGCTAAATGATCCCTAAATCTAGAGGCTTCTATTTCTAGAAGCCTCTTCTATTTTCCCTCTTCTATATTCAAATATTCAAATATTTGCCTTCCCTCCATTGAATTTTTAATTCAATGGAGAGTTCTTCCAATCTCTAGAATTTTCTAATTCTAGAGAATTTTCCATTCTCATGCATTTTCAACCATTGATCCATATCCTACATGGATCAATCCCAACCCTTGATTTATCCTTCCTCTAACTATAAATAGAGGTGTCACCCTCCATTTCCACCACCTTAGAACAATTGCAAGTGTATGTTGTCAAAATATCCAAGCAAGAGCTCAATCTTCACAGCCTTCTATCAAGCAAAAATCGTCATTTGTCAAGTCTGCCAAAATTATCCCACAAAAATCTAAAGCATTCAAGCATTCCATCCAAGAGAAAATCCAAGCATAATCAAAGGAGGAGAGTTATGATCTCATAGGTGAGTGCATGTAATATATTCTCCTTCATTTCCATTGTGCTCTATCTGAGGTAGCAATTAGAAGTGTTAGTTTTGGGATTAGTTGGTTTTTTCTTGGTTTGCATTTGCATACTAACACATTTTTGTCTACAATTTGGCACCCACTGTGGGGCTTACCCCCCAAAATTTTAATTACTTTTAGTATCATTTAATATTATAAACAAGTTGTCCAAATTTGGAAAAATTTCATTCGATTTGCACCACTGAATATTCAAATTGCGTGACGGTCATTCATTTTAGCACTTTTGACCTGTCAAACAATGTTTATGTACACAAAACAACAATTTTGAACCTGAAACAATGATTTTGGATGAACTAACTTAATGTCCGTGGTCGTAGGGATCTATTTTGGTGCATTTGTAAAACATGTGGCACTTTTGTTTATACATTAGCGCTTTTGTCTTCTAACTCTATTTTTGCGGGTTCAACACTATTGTATCTATATTGGCGCTTTTGTAACACACTCTAGCACTTTTGTATCTACCAATCTCGGTGCTGTGGAGGTTTGGCACTTCTTTTGTTATAGTGGTGGTTTTTTTATACTTTGGTGCTTATGTTAGTATATTAGCGTGTATGTTTTTTTTTTACCGTGTTAAGTGCATTTAGCGAGTTTGTTCACACTTTAGTGCTTTTGTCTATACTTCAGCGTATTTTCATTACTTTAGCACGTTTGTTCTCCGACTTTGTGCTTTATACTGAGTTCTGTGTGTTTGTTCAAAATTGTAGTGCGTTTGTCTTGTAGAAGCACTTTTGACCTATAATAGCACTTTTGTCATGATAACATTTTGCATTAGTACTAACTAAATCTAATCACATTTTTGGTGTTTTAGTGGTGTTTTGTAGGTTCTTACATTATATTTTTGCAGGAATAAGGGGAAACTATGTCAATTTTAATATTCGATTAGTATTTGCCTAACGCTTGTGGTTGCAGGACATTGATTAATTGAAAAACTACTAACCCCTTATTTTGTAGCTCGAATGGTCCAAGAACATTGGGGTATAAAAAAAAAATACTAATCATTTTGTTTTACAGGTCCCTTGTTGAAGGCCCCATTATATAAACTTTTTAAATATTTTTGTTATTATCTTGTGTGTATCGTGTTACGTATTGTTGCTTGTTTTTACCCGAAGATGGCATTGTGTACCCTCTCCTCCCGCATCCTAGGATGATCTTGAGGATCAAAAGAGGCTAGTCTTCCTTCCTTTTTCATTTTTAGGGGTGACGTGACGTGGAAGTGACATCCACACACTTATTGTAGTCCTAGGGGTCTCGTAACTATGGGATTCACCTCCACACACGTAAACGCCCGTGTTCGACAGGTATATAAATTCAAGGACAACTATCATTACTAGCTAAGCACTTACTTGTTTTAAGAGTGACGTGAAGTGGGGGCTTCACGTCCCAAAACCTAGGCCTCGAGACAACATCCTTACAACATGGACTTGGGCCCCACATATTACGAGGTATATCGGGTGATTGATAAAATCTAATTTATTTTATTAAAATCGAAATGTACAAATATGATAAATAACACATAAACAAAATGTAAATGCTAAGAAATTTATTTGATATTTTAAATGTAATAAAATGAAGGGAAGATACTTACCTGAATTGGACTTACCTCGCAGTGATATAGGATTGAACAGAGTGATGGAATGACAGAACGCAGTATTGCAACGATCTTTATAAAATTGCAACGGAGGTAGATCTAGCAGGACTAGGGTTCTTGGAGAGGATAGGGGCACTTGTGGGTTCCCTAGTTTGCGAAATAGCTTAAAATCTTATCCTAATATGGTCGTTAGGTCTTCATAGTACTTCACCTTTGGTCGGGTAAATATCGCACTTCTTTCGTTGATGTTGCCATAAATATGTAATGAAGAATCACCTACAAAACCCCACACAAAGCATCAAACCCTAAAAAAGAAAGATGTAAATGAAGGGGTCAAATTGTCCTCAACTTCCAAATGGATGGACTTATGACTAAGTGTTGCACTACATCTCAGACCCAATGTAGTTTTGTGTGCTTGTGTGTGCAATAATGTGCCTAGGTTTCCCTAGTGCCAATGACACAGAGATATCGGGTAGTAGCTAGATAAAATGTAAAATGGTGGATGGAATAGAATGAATACTCCCCTTCCTATGCAGTGTGTGATGCAAAATAATGCCCAAATGTAGTCCCTTGCTCTATGTAGATAGCTAGCCCTTGATAGTAATAGTTTGCCCATAAGGTAGTATGTATGTTGTGTTTATATAGGGATCTCTTATTAAAATTTTGACATTGATGACCCGACATGTCGACTAGTACTTATAGAGATGAGAGTAAAAACTGAAAAGACCGACCTCAAATAAAAAAATTAAAACCAAGTATGATGCCAGGGACACGGATGCCTAGAATCGGGGCTAGGGCATCCTTGGTGCCCTAATCAAAGATTAGTGACGATAATCGAGTGAATCTTGACTGATAGGAATTCTGAGACTGACGGGAACCACGCAAATGAGTGAAAATTGTACAAGACCAACAATGATAAATACCAACAAGCTAGATGACTGGACTATGAAATAGGTCATTAGTGAATACATTTCTTATGCAAAATCCATATATAAAACAACATACTTTGTAGTATAATAATATTAGTAAGTGCGTGATTTTGTGACTACATTTGCCCTTATTTTATGTTGGTGAGCTGAAATCTTGGTAACATAAAGTAGTTAGATATGTGTACCTGAGAGAAGTATGGAGAAGCCCTTGCTATAGAAGAACATGCATATATGGTAGAAGAATGTGCCGAATGAAAACGTATAATGTGACAAACCATGGATCAACGTGTTGATTCATGTAGTGTATTGAGAGATGCAAGACCATGTTGAAGTGTACTAAATGAGACTAATGTCTGTGATGTGGAATGATTGACAATTTCGAATTTTGTACGATGATGATGTGATGAGGTAGGGATTGATCGATTCCTACACGATTGTGTGTGTATGAAAAACTAGAGGATTTGGGTGTCCTACCGCTAAAGGAAGAGTGTAGGGAGAAAGGTGTGTTATTCTCCAACCTTTAACTACATCCTCAAAAGATCTAGCCACTGCAGACGAGACACAAATCAAATTTTTAGTGATTTTGGATCCAAAGATTTTGATCAAATGTGTTGACCCATATAGGAGCAATATAGGAAAGGCAATGATGTCTCATTGCCCCCACTCCAAGGGTGTCACCATAATGTGTGGTGGCTTCCAAGTTAGGTCATCTGGAAGAAAATGCAAAATGTAGAATAACTTCCCATGTTAGGTCATCTAGGAAAGTAATGAATGTAACTCCCAAGTTAGGTCATTTGGGAGGCCACATGTAACTCCCAAGTTAGGTCATCTGGGAGGCCGAATGTGTTGTATTGTATCGATTGAATGGTATTATTTCTATTGTTATAGACTTGAATGTATTTGATTGTTTGATTGATTTTTTTACTCATAAAGAGATTTTACATTTGTTGCCCCCAGGTTAGGTCATTAGGGGAATCGATAGAAAATGATGAAATATCACATGGTGTATTAGTAAATGTTCAAAAATGATGAATTAGAAGTGTTGAATGATCACGTAGTGGTGTAAGGGGAATTATAGGATGACCCCAATTGTATGCCTCCCTTTTAGTGAAAGGGGAAGTGATAATGAGAACAAACATTGAGCCAAAAGTAAACACATTAATAGACAGTGTATGATAGATATCGCAAAAAATATGTGTAGATCGAGTGAAAGACAACATCAAGGAGAAATAACATGTGTTTCACATGTATGATACGATGGTCGGTAGAATTCGTAATATAATTTCATAAACATGATAGAAATTGGAGTAAAAATGCTCAAGATATTAGCAAAATAGTGTGACGTATATTAGTTGAGTAGTGAATGTAAAGTATGATCATAATAGAGTGAATAATGAAAAGTGACTATGAATAGTAAAGTGAAAGAGTGATTAGTCAACTCATTTGTCTTTTACGAGTGTGAGAGTGAGCTCTAGATTTTAAAGATGTCATAAGTTAGAGCATCGCGACATCACCGATTCAAGATGGTAGCGACCGTCGTGGTATCACGTCACGACATTGGAGTTGGTAAGTGCGTTTTTTCAAAAAAATGCATGTGTAGTAGTCATTTTTAGTGAATTTTTACAAAATTGTTATTTTTGTTTTTCTCGGTGTTTGGGACCTAGACAAGCGCGGTTAAGGTGCTACTCGGCCTTCAGGACATGAGCACCTAGGCATGGGCACTAGTGTCTGTTCTTGGGCACCCAGGTCATGTTTCAGGTGCCCATGTCTAAAAGTCGATTTTGTCCTGAGGGATGTAAATGTGAAATTTGATGTGTAGTGATGTCGTAAGTGGTTATATTTGCATATGTATAGTGTTCTAACACGTTGTTTTTGTTTTGTTTTGGTATGTAGAGGGATATCCATTCAAGGGAGTTTTGTGGTGGCCACTTGAGTACGTTGCTCGGGTTGGGTTTGTCAGACGATGATTGTGAGGTTATGGACCGTTTCGTTTTATGGTACATAATGAGGATGGGGATGTGCCCCATAATATGCTTATGTTGACAACATTGTACGAGAGATGGTGTGTGGACACTTGTACATTTTGGCCACCTATAGGAGAGATGACGGTTACATTAGAGGACATATACCGCATACTACGATTACCGATTGTTGGCAAGAGGGTATAGGTCATGGTTGTGGAGAATATAGAGAGACATATGAGAGCCGCTAGGCAGTATTTTGTGGGGACTCGAGTGCCTGTCGAGGCCCATATTAGCTTGGATGTAATTTTGATATCAGGGGTTTTGTGCTTGCAAAAGTTTATAGTTATGGTTATTGTGCCATTGATTGCGGTGGAGGGAGGTGGTGTGGGTATATTATATAACATGTCTGATATTTTTCATCGGATAAAGCAGGAGGGTACTAGGTTTGCACAGGTGGGATGTGTGTTGTCTCTCCCGTATAAATATCTTTACTGATTTACACAGGAATAAAATGGAGGTGGGATTAGAGCTACTACATTATTGCATGTATATGTTAGGTTATGGAGCTGAATTACTTCACATATAGCTTGTTTTACACCTTGTTGGTTTACACAGTAACCGACGTTGGTCAAAGATATTAGAACCGTCATCGGTCAACATAAGAACTGCCATCGATCGAATAGATGAACCACCATCGATCGAGATCGTCGATTACTACATGGATGTTTTATTTAACTCTTGAGAATTATATCTATTTTTAGCATTAAAGTAGATCTATTGATTGTAATTGCATGGCTAAGTGCCCTAAGTTTATATACACCTATATAAGCATGAAATCTAGGGTTTAGAAGGTGAATTAAGAGAAGGATTGAATTAGATCCTTGATTCTCCTAGATTGAGAGGATGAAGAAGAAGAGAAAGAAAGAACATGTTACATGAAGATAGAGTCTCCATGGAGAGGAGCTAGACAGAAGGAAATAAGCAGTACATCTGAATGGTGAGAAGAGGGTAACATCTTCTATTGTATTTACTTTGTATAGTTATTGTCTCATTGTAATGGCTTGCATAGTATACAAAGCACATAGAGTTTCTTCTTGTAGATCCACATGTTGGTGAGATCTTGTATTATAGATCCATGTAGATCTAGTCTTGTATTGTAGATCCATGAGATCATATTATATTGTTAATCCATGTAGATCTAGATATTGTAGAGGAGGTTGTCTTCATGTTTGCATAGGTTATGCAGTGATGGAGAGACATATTTACTTCTTGGTGCACAGTCATGGTTGCACATTGGTAGACCCATGTAATAGGTCTTGTCACAGATCCACAGAGAACTTGGTAGCAGTTCAGAGATGTAGTAGTTTGGGTTATGTGAGATCTGTTGGTGGTGTTTGGAGGCACGGTTGTAGTGCACTCATGGAGATCCGTTTAGAGATCTGGAGGAGAGGAGATACTCTTGGAGAGATGCATTGTACTCTTGTATTGAAGAGTTGGTTTGTACTCTTGTTGTATTATATATATGATATCTCTATCTTTGGTGTACCTACTAGCCCATATTGGGTAAACCACGGTACATGTTGTGTTATGCGTGTGTAATTTTTTTTTATTTGGATTATTCTAGTTTATACTTCCAATCTTTGTAGATTTTGGGGAATTGTTTAGATCTTGTGTGCATGATTTTTTTTGTTATTAAATCATAGCACTATTCCACATTCCCAAATTCCCAACCAAGATGGGCCTATGAGCATATAGCAGTATTGAGGCCGGTTGGTGGTCTCATGCGGCAGAGTGGTTGAGGCCGAGACATATTTTCTAGGAGATGGGTTGGTGTGCATGGGTGAAAGATGGATATTGATACTTATAGATCCTTGATAGATCGAATGGGGCTAGAGGTAGTGATATGGAGGCCATACCGAGATTATGGAGGATGGTCAGAGGATGCAATAGAGTAATGATTCACACAGAGGGCTATGTGGTTGGAGGATTGGTTTCCAGATGTGACTGAGTTATTTTAGGTGGATTGGGTATCTCGACAATTTATTATGGCCCAGGATGTGCCCTAGATCCATATGTGTGGGTTAGAGTTGTTAGAGCACCGAGGAGGGATGAAGCTAGACCAAGGCCCATGTGAGAGAAGCTAGTACCTCCTAGGCTAGACGCAGACCGATATAATGATATAGTGGATTGACGTAGATGATGTGGGGTGTATGGAAGCATACCGTGCATGGTGGATAGTGCATCAATTGGTGTTTTTGTTTCCATTTTTGTGGATGTAGCGAGATTACCACGTGTAGGAGGAGTGGAGGGGCAAACATATGTCCCCAATAATGTAACGACAACAATAGCAGAGCATGAATATCTATATAGTTATGTTGTATGATTGGTTACTTGTTTATGTGATGGTTATGGATTTCTAATGTGTTTTGATATTGGTTGTAGGTGATGTGAATTAGTCCTTGATTATGGACACATCTATCCGCACATTGACGTGGAATGTGTCGACCGACATACTTGCAGATGGAGGGATGTTAGAGCATGTTGACGACATTACCGAGAGAGTAGGCCCATTTGTTTGAGTCGGTGGCCATAGTAGTAGTGATGCGTACCGTGATGTTGAGTGAGAGGATGAGACACACAAGGAGACATGATGAGCTAGAGAGGTGGCGGGTGGCGGTCCTTCAATGCAGATGTGTTGCATAATTTATCACACTACAAAGTCTCTTTGTAGAGTAGTCTATAGAGGTGACACTACTACAAAAACAAGTGGAGAGGTATCGAGGTCATGATCAACGATGTAAAGTTAGCGCGAGGCATCGAGTTCTAGAGCACTTGCAATACCAGATAGTGACAGTGATGATGAGATATGATTTGTATTGATGTATTCAATGTAGGGAGTTGCCCCTAGTGATGAGATGTTTTGTAACTATGATTTTAATCGATATATATATATATATATATATACACACACGATTTATTGGCATATGACGATTGTATTCATGTGTGTATTGATGCTTATGATGTGATGATGATGTATGATTTATTTGATTGTCATGTATGATGCTTTGATGTGTTGAGTATTGTTTATGTTTGTTGAGTTGACTTGTAATGCATAGTTAGTGTGATGATGATAGTATAATGTATGTGATGATAGAAAATGTATGATTGAAAAATAACCTTTTGTGATGAATGTTTGGTGATGTGTAAAGTGTGATATAGTCATAATATGTTAGTGTGATAAGGATAAGGAGAGGTTAGCAATGCCCCCATCATATAGATGATGAGGTTCATTTAGATAAGACCCCTCAGTAGTCAAGAATGAACCATAAAGCAAGAGTGCGTCATCGAGAAATGATTCGATAAGGTGCGCTAGATGAATCGATAGAGCATAAACCGCAAGAACACGAGTGCGTCATCGGGGGTAGGGTGATAAAAATCACCTACCATAAACCAAGGTGGCACGAAGCGGTGGAAGCATGTGGAATGAATGCAGCGTGAGCATATGAACCAATTGAATTTCATGTGGAGCAACGGTGGGAGGTGCAAATGTCGAGGGCTATGGAAGCCAATGTGAAGCAGTAACATGACGTGATGGATGAGATGGATGAGGTAGATGAGATGGTGCAATGATGGATGGATGTGATAGAGAGTGCGCATGAGTGACAACCCATGGTGATGGACGAACAATTACCTAAGCACTAGAAGAAGGAGACAAATCAACCAAAATAGTAAATAGTGGACGAGGGAGAGGAGAGATGGACCGCTCACATGAGTGAGAGCCAAAGGAGATGATGCCCTTATCCTCTAGTTGTTGCAATCGATCATGAAAGGTGAAACAATCATAATCTTTATGGCCATTGATATAGTGATAGTTGCAATATATTCGATCACATTGACATTGTAAAGGATGTTGTGGATGATGTTGCTTAGAAGGTAAAAAATTAAACGTTGATTAAGCAAAACACACAACACATCATGTGGCAAAGCGTGATGAGATAAATGCAATGGCTCATGCAAAACAGGTGTAGAAGATTGAGGTGTAGCCTGCCACAGAGTAGGAGAAGAAGGACACTTCTGTGATGTAGTAGATTGAGCTTGTTTGTAAGGAGGAGATGGAGATCATGTAGGATGCTAAACTAATAGTAATGGAGAAGAACTAGATAATGCAAGAAGTAGTAACAATAGGTGGAGGATCTATAACATGTGTAGCAATAAGGTCTTGTTCTATATCAATGAATTTATAGCATAAAAGTGTGAATGATTCACATGTGTCATATTGCAATCTTTGTTTTAATGTTGGAATCAAACCATGACAGAAAATAAATTGTTTCTCTAGATCGATAGGTTGAAATACCAATATTTACATACAAGTATTGAATCATAAAAGATGTAATCCATGATAGGTTTTGTTTTGCTCGATGTAAAGTAGGTAGATGATCATAGGTAACTCTAGGGCCATTGTTGATGATAAATCAAAGGAGAAAAGCTTCTTCCATCTCATGATAAGTGCTAATAGATCCAAATGGTAGGTGAGTATACCATTGCAAAGCGTCATCGGTAAGGCTATGTCGAAAGGCTTTAAGCAATAATTGATCATTAGAATATGAAGCCATAACCATATGATAATGTTTGAGATGTAAGTAGGGATTTCCAGTACCATCAAAACATGAAAATGTAGGCATGATAAAATCCTTAGGAAATGTTGAGTTATGAATCTTCTTAGGAATAGGGTTTTCATGCAATGAATTGTTATCAATGGAAGCATAATAGGCCTTTCTTTCTAATGTGAGTGATTGAACTTGAGACTATAAATGACCCACAACATGCATGAGAGACAAGATATCCTATGAAGGAATAGTAGAGGATGGAAATAATGTGTTAAGCGGTTGTAACTTGCCATTATGAGTAATCATAGGGATATCAAGAGGAGACAAAGGAGATTCCGATGCTAAGGGCACACTATGTGTAGGTGCCGATGAAGCAATAGGTGACGGTGAGCATGGAACATCTATAAAAGTGGTAGGACTAGCATCAAAAACATCCCTAACACATGGAGTGTCAGATGGAGATGCAACGATAGGAGGAGGAAAACTAATAGATGGAGATGGAGGGATAGGAGGAGATGAATTAATAGATGGAGATGAGTCATGCATATTATTAGGTACAACCTCAGAAGAAGATGACAATGGAGTAAGAGATTCACACTCAATAGTATGTAAAGTAGTAGATTCATAACTATCAATTGTTTCACAAATTCGGAGAGAGACTTAGATATGAAAATATCATTAAGTGTGTCATCAATTGGATCATCAACATAGTATAAATAATTATGTGGACTAGTATTTGATGAATCATGTGAAGCATTATCGAAATAGGATAGGCATGAGATGCACTATAGTAGTGGTCCACTAGAAGGAAAATCGGTATGCACATGTGTAATATTGTCAAGACCAAGCATAAAATCAATAAGAGAGTCATCTAGAATTTCCGTGGAAATGTAAAAAGAGGATCATGGTTAATCGTATAACAAGGGCGATAACCAAATCTAGTCGAGATCCGAAACAATGCTAAAGGAAGAATTTTCAAAGCTAGTAGGTATATTACATTCGTTAGTTGTTGGTGAGAAAATTTATCGGGTGGATAAACTTGTGGATTTCTTGCGCACGCTCTAGGAATCTAATTCCCTCTACTTAACCGATGCAGTTTTCGTATATGCATGCATGAGTAAAGGTGGATTTTCATAGTGGCCTTGTGGTCGGGGATCCAATAGGGGCACTCAGTTAACCCAATGGCAAAGATATCAATTTCTTTCTAGAAAGAAATTTGTCTCAGTAAAGTGGAAAAGGGGAGTGAGAAATGAGATAGGAGAAGGACTAATGTTGCGGTAGAAAATCAAATTCTTGCACACACTAGTTATAAATTTCAACACATGCATTTATGAGAAGAAACAACTCTGCAAATAGCAACAAGACCAATTAGAATTTATGAGCACAAAGTATCAATAAATCCCTCACTCAAAAAATGCTAGAAACTGCTCCTTCTTTTATTGATTGCTTAAACAAAAGTTGTACATAGTGTGGGAAACAGAGGAAAACTTGTGAGGGGGGGAATGGAAGAAAATACCTATCTCCTTTGTTCTCTCAAAGTAAAATACACTCTTGAGTTTACAAAATCAATCACCAACCCTTTGAAATGGGAATGGCTTTACAATTTATAGAATGAGAGGTGACTCGTCGTCTACCCCCAATGCCTTTTCATGTCCTCGCACAACTTAAAACTTTTCAACTTCCTAGGAAACTTTTAAGTCCCTTTTTATAACATAAAGGTGACTTATTACATTAGAAACATTAAGACATATGAAAAAGTGCAACCCCAATGCAAAATTAGAACATTGAGAAGAGAGAGAAATTTGGGGGTATGAAGAGAAGAGAGAGAGAAGAAGAAGAGAAGATGTTGCCCCTAATGAATTCCGACGATCCTCGTTGATGGAAAGCCCTAATGCAATGAAACTCTGAATCTTAAAACTCATGTGAAACTCCTTCAAATTAGCTCACAGATGCTTTGGAATGAGTGTTTAAAAACATTGTTGAATGGTTTTGTCGATGACCACAACTTCCACCCCACACAAGATACTCCTGCAACTCGAGCCATGAAGTGAGTGTCGGGAGATACTGTTGAATTCTCTGAGATGAGTCTCGAATTCCCTATGAGAAATGCCCATGGATGATCCTGAATGATGGTATTGACCTGAATGATCATCCCTCTATGTCCCATTGTTCCAAAATTGCCCCTTGAGTATGACTTACCATTGATAATGAGTACCCACATGGGAGACTTACTATTTATAGTAAGAGGTGATTCTTGCTTCTTCTTGACCATCTTGATGTGATGAAGTTCTTCATTCAATCCTATGCACACTACCTTCACCTCAGCCACTTCTTGGGTTGACTTACTATTTTTAGTAAGCACCCATATAGAGAGCTTATTATTTTTAGTAAGTGGTCATTTTCACTATTTTATGCTCGAACAATCATTCTGGCTTCTGGTGATCTTCGGTACACACACTTGCCTTTGCCATAGCCACTTTTGATGGTGACTTCCCAAACATAGCAAGTATGTATAGGAAAACTTACTATTTTAAGAAAGTGGACTTCCATTGCTCAATTTCGATGGAACATATTTTTCCGGACTTCATTGTTGTTGTAACCACAGTGATGTTGTTCTACGAAGCCATTGACTGGTTCTAGAAAGTAGCCTCCTCTCCTTAACTGTTTATGAAATTTGGGTGCTTTCATGACCATCTTTTTTTTTGTAAGAGTGAGTCCATGTGATCTTCTTTATGCTCGA
The DNA here is from genome assembly GCA_018340775.1 of Taxus wallichiana var. yunnanensis. NCBI lineage: Eukaryota > Viridiplantae > Streptophyta > Pinopsida > Cupressales > Taxaceae > Taxus > Taxus wallichiana. Next base: position 544,792,494 of record CM031243.1, read on the forward strand.
GCCTTCGCTTAAAAATTCCATTATCTTTACATTATTTGAAATCAGTTTCATAGTACCAGTTTCCTTCCGTGTTTATCCACATAGCTGATTTTTCATTTAACATCTCATCATTGCCCCAAGTTGATTTTCATTCAAATTTCTTGAATATTCTAAGTTACTTTCTTTCCCGGGTCTATGCTCATTGACATCTTCTCCATGAGAAACCTTAGATTCATCCTTTATCTCTACTCCATTGTGAGGCATTTGAGTACTTGATGGGAGGATTAGAGGAAAACTCATACTTGTCTTGTATGGCCATGACATGAGTTAAGAGATCAAGAATCAGCTCGGGGTCTTCCGCAACTTCTACTACATCCAATAGTTCTTACACAAAGATCTCCTTTGTTACTTCCTGTAGCTCATCTTTGTATGCCTTTAAAGGATCTTTATTTTTAGCTCAAGGTAACTATCTGGAGGGATTACTCCATCATCTTAGGAATTGCTGCATTCTATCACTCCTTTGTCCAGAGGGGCTTCAACTTCAAAGGCCTCAAAACTCCTTACTTTAATTTCTTTGTCATAGAAAGAGTCTTCCTCTTCAAATGGGAAAGAAAATACCTCGATTTCATCATTACATCCATCAACTATAAGCACATGAGGGCATTATATTTATCATCTTGCTTTTTTTCAACATAGCCAACCTTCATACCGATTAAGGCTTTCAAATTAGATTCATGTTTGTCTTGAAGATTCATGTCTTGCATGACGTGTTCGAGACTAAGCTCAAGGTCTTATGTTTCTTCCGTGGCTCTTAGCAGTTCTTGTACGAGATGGTTCTTTCCCACTGTTTGAGGGCTTATTGTAGACTGGCTTGGTCTCTTCTTGGGTGACATGATCAAGGGAGTCCTCATCTTCGAATGGAAATGAGAATATATCCTCATCATGGATAAGCACATAAGTTGATTTTTCTGCTTGAAGATCATCAAGAACCATTTCCTCTTCTTCATGGTTTGCATCATCTAGAAATTCGGGTTGCCCTCTTGTAACTCAAATCTCCTCAATGCTTCTTCAAGGTCCATGCCTCTCCGGAAGGCATGTATTGCCCTATCAAGATGGGAATATCATCTTCCTCCTCGATTGTCACAAAGTGATTCATCTGCCTAGTATCTTGATACAAGATGTTGGTTTCTGGGCTTTTGGACTTTCACACTATGTACCTCATCTTCTTCTCTGGAAGAAATTTCTCCATGTATCCCTTCATTGGTATGGTTGTGGATGACCAATTCATCTGAATTTTCCCTCCCAAGTCTCGGCAGAAGCTTCGACTTAGTAACATTCCAAATGAATTTGGAATGTTTGCTACCAAGATCATCACTGAAATTTTCTTGTTTGGAAATCTGGCGAGAGCCACCTGTGCATCTTTGACCTTCCCTACAAGTGAGACCTCTTTTGAATCCAGGAGTAACAAGAGCCACCAGGTGGAGTCATGGTGAGTTTGAGATCCTTGGTGACCTTTATAGGCATTACATTATCGGAGGCACCAAAATCTATTATGCAGTTGTTCAATACATAATCTCCAACAAGAAGAGAGACATAGAAAGGTTCAACCTTATCAGTCTTGGATGCACTCAATGAAAGCATGTTCTGTGATGGAGGTGTAGGTGGGTTTGGTAGTATTCCTTTAGAACTAGGAGCTACAGTATTGGGTGTTAAACTACCACTCCTGATGTATTGAATAAATCTCTCGAATTGTTTGGGGTGAGTCCGCAAATATTCGGTTTCAGTAATCTACACTTTGGATTTGTTCACGTATTCTATGAAGTCAAAAGGGAATATGTGGGTGAGGGTGATGAAGGGACTGCTTTTGGATTTAGGACAGGTTTGGAAGTAGGAGTAGATTTTTGGGGAATAGAGGGGATCTTTAAAGGTACACTAAGAGATTTTAAAGTCTTGGATTTTATAGGAGCATGTTTAGATAAAGAATTAGAAGAGGCATCAGAAGACTTTCTAGGAATTGCTGGAGACTTCTTATTTGTTATAGGATCAAGCTTTAACAATGCCGAATCCATGAAGGGTGGGACCGGAGATCCTCGATTGATTATTTTATTTTGTAGAGTCGCCACAGGAGGATCTTTAGTCTTATTTTTCTTTGCAACAATAGAGGAAGAGCCCCCTTTCTTAGACTGAGAACGAGTGAATACTACACATGAGAAACTAGGTGCATCTTCTTCATCATCTTCATCGCCTCCAGAATATTCACAAAATTTGATTTGTGTATCGTTCTCAAACTCATCACTTTCTAGGAATCACCACCTTTAATTTATTGTTCAAGCTCATCTTCATTTTCCTTGCTCCTGCAATTTGCATTAACATATGGGGCCTCCAGAGGCAAGCCTTCGGGTGCTCTTGCAATCTAATTTCCTTTGCTTCTTTAAGAAGAAACTCGTTTAAATATTTCCCTACTCAATGATGCCATTTCATTTGCCATTTTATGCAAAAAATGATTAGTTCTTTCATCTCTAGGACGTTGAGCTTTACCCTTTGAGGGATTATTGATCTCTCCAGATAGGATGAGATCATCATCAAGTTCAATGGCCAAACTTTGTGCTTCTGTAATATCCTTAAGTTTAACTCTTTATAGGAAAAATCCCACCTCCAGGTGATTGAGCACTAATAAAGAATCTCCTGACATTGTTTTCAGATGGTGAATCTTCTTTTGGTATCCTATGAAGCAACCGGTTGAAACAGGCCATGAAGTCTCTCATAGTTTCACTTTCTCCTTTCTTCATTTAAGCCAACTACACCAAGAGGTCTTGATAGTCTTCAGTTGATTTAAATATTTCCTTGAAGGTAGTCTTGATGTCGTTCCAACAAGTGATGGATTGGGAAGGCAGGAGATAGAACCATTCTGCTACTTTTTCTTGGAGAGATTCCACGAACAGTCTTACAACGACATCTTCATGTTGGACACCAAGAATTCTGCATGATGTCATGAAAGTAGCGATGTGTTATTAAACATGTTGTATGCCATCACCTTTAAACTTTGGAAAGTTCTTGCGGAAACCTGTTGGTAGGTCATGAAGAGGTGGTTCAAGAGCAAGTGGGCATGTATTTCTTCCCCACGGAAAATGGGTTGAGGTCTTTCTGCTTCATCTTCCATTTTCATTTTTTCTTCTACTCACTCTTGCTTCAACAAATTCTTCTTCTTCTTCTTCTTCCGGGACTCAATGCTCAATGGTGGTTGAAAATGGGAGAATTTGAAGGGGGAGTATCAACAGGAGTTTGGATAGGATTGCCAGGTGAACTGCTTGAAGACCCGGATGGGGAGGAGGCTTGAGAGAAGAAGTATAGATTATCTCTAATTCGTTCTTGCTGATTTTACAAAGCCTCAAAATTGGTATCAACAACACCTCTCGACTTTGCTCAACCTGTGTATCTTCCTTCACCAACTTTTGGAAACTTTTGTAGTGGGAACATGAAAGGACACTGTGGAATATGAAGGGTCACATGCAAGAATTGACAAGTGTATCTTTCAACAATGGATTTCCATGAATTTTTTTTTTTGCTTTTTTAATATTTGTTTTTTTGTATTTTGGGACCTTGCGGTCATATTTTAGGTGCAGATGCTACCAAGTATGTCCCATGGTGGGCGCAAAAATTGTTGGTGAGAAAATTTGTCGGGTGGAAAAACTCGTGGATTTCTTGCTAATGATCTAGGAATCTAAGTCCCTCTATTTAACCAAAGGTCATCATATATGCATGCATTAGTAAAGGTGGATTTTCCTCGTGGCCTTGTGGTTGGGGATCTAACAGGGGCACTCCACTGACCCTACGGCAAAGCTAGAAATTTATTTCTAAAGAGGAATTTGTCTATAAAGTGGGAAAGGGGAGTGAGAAATAAGATACGAGAACTAATTTTTCAGGTAGAAAATTAGATTCCTGCACACATTAGTTAGAAATTTCGACACATGCATTTATAAGAACAAACAACTTTGCAAATAGCAACAAGACCAATTAGAATTTATGAGCACAAAGTATTAATAAATCCCTCAGTCAAAAAAGGCTAGAAACTCTTTCTTCTTCTTGTATTGATTGCTTAAACAAAATTTGTACATAGTGTGGGAATGGAGGAAAACTTGTGAGGGGGAAATGGAATAAAATGGCTATCTCCTTTGTTCTCTCAAAGTACAATACACTCTTGAGTTTACAAAATCAATCACTAACCCTTTGAAATGGGAATGGATTTACAATTTATAGAATGAGAGGTGACTCTTCATCTACCCCCAATGCCTTTTCATATGTCCTCGCACAACTTAAAACTTTTCAACTTCCTAGGAAACTTTTAAGTCCCTTTTTATAACATAAAGGTGACTTATTACATTATAAATATTAAGACATATGAAAAAGTGCAACCCCAATGTAAAATTAGAACATTGAGAAGAGAGAGAAAGTTGGGGGTATGAAGAGAAGAGAAGAGAGAGAGAAGAAGAAGAGCAGATGTTGCCTTTGATATATTCTCGATGATCCTTGTTGATGGAAAGCCCCAATGCGATGAAACTCTGAATCTTAAAACTCGTGTGAAACTCCTTCAAATTAGATCACACATGTTTTGGAATGAGTGTTTAAAAACATCGTTGAATGGTTATGTCGATGACCATTCCACCCAAGCATGAGATACTCCTGCAACTCGAGCCATGAAGTGAGTGTCGGGAGATATTGTTGAATTCTATGAGATGAGTCTCGAATTCCCTATGAGAAATGCCCATGGATGATCCCGAATGATGGTATTGACCTGAATGATCATCCCTTTATGTCCCATTGTTCCAAAACTACCCCTTGAGTATGACTTACCATTGATAGTGAGTACCCACATGGGAGACTTACTATTTATAGTAAGAGGTGATTCTTGCTTCTTCTTGACCATCTTGATGTGATGAAGTTCTTCATTCAATCTTGTGCACACTACCTTCGCCTCGACCACTTCTTGGGTTGACTTACTATTTTTAGTAAGCACCCATATAGAAACTTACTATTTTTAGTAAGTGGTCATTTTCACTTTTTTATGCTCTAGACAATCATTTTGGCTTCCTGGTGATCTTCAGTGCACATTGCCTTTTCCATAGCCACTTTTGATGATGACTTTCCAAACATAGTGAGTTTGTATAGGAAAACTTACTATTTTTAGAAAGTGGACTTCCACTACTCGGTTTGCGATGGAACATATTTTTCCGACTCGGCTCGTTGTCGCTACCCCCGAGTGATGTTGTTCTATGAAGCTATTGACTGGTTCCAAAAGTAGCCTCCTCTCCTTAACTATTTATGAAAGTTGGGTGCTTTCATGACCATCTATTTTTTTGTAGGAGTGAGTCCATGTGATCTTCTTTATGCCCAGGCCTTCGCTTAGAAATTCCACTTTGTCTTCACGTTCTTTGAAATCACTTTCATAGTCTTTGGTTGCCTTGTGTTTATCCACATAGCTGATTTTTCATTGAGCATCTCATCACTTCCCCAAAGTTGATTTTCATTCAAATTTCTTGAATATTCTGAGTTACTTTCTTTCCGGGTCTATGCTCATTGATATCTTCTCCATGAGAAACCTTAGATTCATCCCTTATCTCTACTCCATTGTGAGGCGTTTGAGTACTGATGGGAGGATCGAGGCAAACTCATACTTGTCTTGTATGGCCATGACACAAGTTAAGAGATCAAGAATCAGCTTAGGGTCTTCCATAACTTCTACAGCATCCAATAATTCTTACACAAGGATCTCCTTTATTACTTCCTGTAGCTCATCTTTGTATGCCTTTGAAGGATATTTATTTTGCAGCTCAAGGTAACTATCTAGAGGGATCACTCCATCATCTTGGGAATTGTTGCATTCTATCATTCCTTTGTCCATAGGGGCTTCGGCTTCAAAGGCCTCAAAACTCCTTGCTTCAATTTTTTCATCATGGAAAGAGTCTTCCTCTTCAAATGGGAAAGAAAATACCTTGACTTCATCATTGCATCCATCAACCATTGGTGCAAGAGGGGGGTATTATATTTATCATCTTGCTTTGTTTCAATGTGGCTAATCATGTTTGTCTTGATGATTCATGACTTGCATCAAGAGTTCGAGACTATGCTCAGGGTCTTCTGTTTCTTCCATGGTTCTAAGCAATTCTTGTGCAGATGGTTCTTTCCCCTTTGTTGGGCTTATTATAGACGCTCCGTCTCTTCCTAGGTGACATGATAAAGGAGTCCTCATCTTCAAATGGGAATGAGAATATCTCCTCATTACGAGATAAGCACCTAAGCTGATTTTTCGCTCGAAGATCATCAAGAAGCATTTCCTCTTCTTCATGGTTTGCATCATCCAGAAATTCGGGCTGCCCTCTTGTAACTCAAATCTCCTCAATGTTTCTTTGAGGTCCATGCCTCTATGGGAAGGCATGTAGTACCCTATCAAGATGGGAATATCATCTTCCTCCTCGGTTGTCACAAAGTGATTCATCCACCTTGTATCTTGATACAAGATTTTGTTTTCTGGCTTCCAGACTTTCGCACTTGTGTACCTCATCTTCTTCTCTAGAATCAATTTCTCCATATCTCCCTTCACTGGTATGGTTGTGGATGACCAATTCATCTGAATTTTCCCTCCCAAGTCTCGGAGCTTCGATTTAGTAACATTCCAAATGAAGCTGGAATGTCTGCTACCAAGATCATCACTGAAATTTTCTTGTCTGGAAATCTGGCGAGAGCCACATGTGCATCTTTGACCTTCCCTACAAGTGAGACCTCTTTTGACTCCAGGGAGTAACAAGAGCCACCGGGTGGAGTCATGGTGAGTTTGAGAGCCTTGGTGACCTTCACAGGCATTACATTATCGGAGGCACCAAAATTTATTATGCAGTTGTTCAATACATAATCTCCAACAAGAAGAGAGACATATAAAGGTTCAACCTTATCAGTCTTGGATGCACTCAATGAAAGCATGTTCTAGTGATGGAGGTGTAGGTGGGTTTGGTAGTATTCCTTTAGAACTAGGAGCTACAGTATTGTGCGTTAAACTACCATTCCTGATGTATTGAATAAATTTCTCAAATTTTTTGGGGTGAGTCCGTAAATATTCGATTTCAGTAATCTACACTTTGGCTTTGTTCGTGTATTCTATGAAGTCAAAAGGAGCAGATGTGGGTGAGGGTGATGAAGGGACTGCTTTTGGATTTAGGACAGGTTTGGAAGTAGGAGTAGATTTTTGGGGAACATAGGGGATCTTGAAAGGTACACTAGGAGCTTTCAAAGTACTAGATTTTATAAGAGCATATTTAGATTTAGAATTAGAAGAGGCATCGAAAGACTTACTTGGAATTGTTAGAGACTTCTTATTTGCTATAGGATCAAGCTTCAACAATGCGGACTCCATGGAGGGTGGGAGTAGAGATCCTCGATCGGTTTTTTTTTTTTTTTTGGAGTAACCACGGGAGGATCTTCTAGGTCTTATTTTTCTTTGCAATAACAGAGGAAGAGTCCCCTTTCTTAGACTGAGAATGAGTGAATACCACACATGAGAAGCTAGGTGCATCTTCTTCGTCATCTTCATCACCTCCAGGAATATTCACAAAAATGATTTGTGTATCGTTCTCAAACTCATCACTTTCTAGGGAATCACCACCTTCACTTTCTTATTCAAGCTCATCTTCATTTTCCTTACTCCTACAATTTGCATTGATAGGTGGGGCCTCTAAGGCAAGCCTTCGGGGTGCTCCTGCAATCTAATTTCCATTGCTTCTTTGAGAAGAAACTCGTTTAAATATTTCCCTCCTCAATGATGCCATTTCATTTTCCATTTTATGCAAAAAAGGATCAATTCTTTCATCTCTAGGATGTTGAGCTTTACCCTTTGAGGGATTCTTGATCTTTCCAGATAGGATGAGATCATCATCAAGTTCAATGGCCAATCTTTGTGCTTTTGTAATATCCCTCGAGTTGAACTCTTTATAGGAAAAATCCCACCTCCAGTGATTGAGCACTAATAAAGAATCTTCGACATTATTTTCAGATGGTGAGTCTTCTTCTGGTATCCTGTGAAGCAACCGGTTGAAACGAGCCACAAAGTCTCTCATAGTTTCACTTTCTCCTTTCTTCATTTGAGCCAACTACACTAAGAGGTCTTGATAGTCTTCAATTGATTTAAATCTTTCCTTGAAGGCAATCTTGATGTCATTTCAACAAGTGATGGATTGGGAAGGCGGGGAGATAAAACACTTTTGGTACTTTTTCTTGAAGAGATTCCACGAATAGTCTTACAACAATATCTTCATGTTGGACACCAAGAATTCCACATGATGTCGTGAAAGCAACGATGTGTTCTTCAAGATGTTGTGTGCCATCGCCTTTGAACTTTGGAAAGTTCTTGTAGGAACTGTTGGTAGGTCGTGAAGAGGTGGTTCAAGAGTGAGTAGGCCCTGTATTTCTTCCCCATGGGACAATGGGTTGAGGTCTTTCTACTTCATCTTCCATTGTCATTTTTGCTTCTACTTTGGCTCTTGCTTCTACAAATTCTTCTTCAAATTCTTCTTCTTTTGGGGACTCAATGCCCAATGGTGGTTGAAAAATGGGAGAATTTGAAGGGGAGTATCAACAGGAGTTTGGATAGGATTGCAGGTGAATCTGGAAGACCCGAATGGGGAGGAGGCTTGAGAGAAGAAGTATAGATTATCTCTAATTCGTTCTTGTTGATTTTACAAAGCCTCGAAATTGGTATCAACAACACCCCTCGACTGTTCAACATGGTGTATCTTCCTTTAGCCAACTTTTGGAAACTTTTGCAGTGGGAACAAGAAAGAAAACTATGGAATATGAAGGGTCACGTGCAGGAATTGACAGTGTATCTTTCAATAATGGATTTCCATGAACTTTTCTTTTGCTTTTTTAATATTTGATTTTTTTGTATTTTGGGACCTTGCGGTCATATTTTGAGTGCAATGCTGCAAATTTTGGCCCACAGTGGGTGCCAAAACTATTGTCGAAAAAAATTTGTTGTGTGGACAAACTTGTGGATTTCTTGCCAACACTCACGGGAATCTAAGTCTCTACTTAACTAGTGCGCGTTGTCGTATATGTATCACGATTAAAGGTGGATTTTCTGGTGGCCTTATGGTCGGGATCCAGCAGGACACTCCACTTGAACTTGTGGAAAAGCTAGCAATTTCTTGCTAGAAAGGATTTTGTCCGTAAAGTGGGAAAGGGGTGAGAAATAAGATAGGAGAACTAATGTTGCATGTAGAAAATTAGATTCCTATACACATTAGTTAGAAAATTCAACACATGCATTTATGAGAAGAAACAAGTCTGCAAATAGCAACAAGACTGATTAGAATGTACAAGCACAAAGTATCAATAAATCCCTCAATCAAAAAGGCTAGAAACTATTTCTTCTTGTATTAATTGCTTAAACAAAAGTTTTACATAGTGTGGGAATGGAGGAAAACTTATGAGGGGGAAATGAAAGAAAATGGCTATCTCCTTTATTCTCTCAAAGTATAATACACTCTTGAGTTTACAAAATCAATCACCAACCCTTTGAAATGGGAATGGCTTTACAATTTATAGAATGAGAGGTGACTCATTGTCTACCCCCCAATGCCTTTTCATATGTCCTCACACAACTTAAAACTTTTTAACTTCCCAGGAAACTTTTAAGTCCCTTTTTATAACATAAAGGTGACTTATTACATTATAAACATTAAGACATGAAAAAGTGCAACTCCAACGCAAAATTAGAACATGAGAAGAGAGAGAAAGTTGGGGGTATGAAGAGAAGAGAGAGAGAGAAGAAGAAGAGAAGATGTTGCTCTTGATGCATCCCGACAATCCTCGTTGATGGAAAGCCCCAATGTGATGAAACTTTGAATCTTCAAACTCGTGTGAAACTCCTTTAAATTAGCTAACACATGCTTTAGAATGAGTGTTTAAAAACACTACCTTGAATGGTTCTACCGATGACCACAACTTCCACCTTGCACAAGATACTCCCGTAACTCGAGCAATAAAGTGAGTGTCGGGAGATCTTCATTGAATTCTACGAGATGAGTCTTGAATTCCCTATAAGCGATGCCCATGGATGATCCTGAATGATGGTATTGACCTGAATGATCATCCCTTTATGTCCCATTATTCCAAAATTGCCCCTTGAGTATGACTTACCATTGATAGCAAGTACCCACATGGGATACTTACTATTTATAGTAAGAGGTGATTCTTGCTTATTCTTGGCCTTCTTGATGTGATGAAGTTTTTCATTCAATCCTTTGCACACTACCTTCACCTTGGCCACTTCTTAGGTTGACTTACTATTTTTATCAAGCGCCCATATAGAGAGCTTACTATTTTTGGTAAGTAGCCTTTTCACTATTTTATGCTTCAGGCAATCATTTTGGCTTCTTGGTGATCTTCAGTGCACACTGCCTTTGTCATAGCCACTTTTGATGATGACTTTCCAAACATAGCGAGTTTGTATAGGAAAACTTACTATTTTTAGAAAGTGGACTTCCATTGCTTGGTTTTCGACGGAACATGTTTTTCCTGACTCACCTCGACGTCGCGGTCATGTCCTCTGAATTTCACTTGATTTCACCCACTAGAATACTTGGAAATAAAATTTAAAATTTTCACCTGGCAGTGGCTTCGGGCACGGAGCTACCATGGTGGCCATTAATCTGATAGGTTTTCCATTTGGATTATGTGTGTAAGTTTTTAGCTTGGTTCCATTACCAGATTGATGGGAATACCAACAAATGTGAGCTGGTGCACAAAATGGGGATTTTGTTGGAACAAATGTTTAATAGAACCATTCAACATCTTGTTTGTTGCATCTTGATTGTCCTGAAAAATGTGAAGTCTACAAAAGACGACACCTTAATCTGACTTGTATTTTACAAGATATGAGGATTTTTTATTTAGAGATTTCGTGGTTATCTGGCGAAAAATCTTCGTTTTTCTTCATTTCTCATTTTCACCCATTTTTTCTCTTAAACCTATGTATTTTGATGGAGTGGATGGTTTTGTGGCCATGGAGGAGTTGGTTTGGACAACAATGGTGGACCAGGTGTCTAGAAAATCATGAACAAAGCCATGGCAAGGTATGAAAATGTGAAGAAGAAATGGGGGGGAAAAAGGCTAAGTGTTGGATTTAAATTATTGAAAAAGAATGCACAAAAAGTATGGGGCACATTTTTCATATTTTATTTCCCTCACTTCAAAGGGATGTGAGGGACATCAAATTCCACAATGCTCCAGGTGATGACACATGGCAGTGATCCAACAGTGAAGGTTTTGAGCTCCCGCAAGCACCTGGGGGCTGAACTGGCAATCCTAGAGGTCATATGTGGGTCCAGAGGGCTTCATAGAAGCTGGGTACATTTTCCCAACCTTGATGTCCCTAACCTTGAGGGACATGAGGGACAAAAAATCCCGTCGGGCTCTTGGAGCAAAAAAATTTGACTAACTCCCGAACCTTGAGGACAACTTGCGACGACAATATCTTGAGCTCTTGACGGGCTTTGTTAATGAAATTTTATATGATATTTACTTGTAAATGGCCTTCTGAATATAATGGTGGGGGTTTTAGGCATTCCTTAATCCATTTGATCCCTAAAAATTAGATTTTGATCTGGTACTCCACCTATACATGAGAAAAACTACTTGCAAAACCATTGCACCAAAGTGTTGTGAAAAAAATAATTTCACCATATTGTAGGGCTTACGATTCCCTTTATGAAATGTTTCATTTTTTCCTAACTCCATTTGGAGCTCCCAAAATCACCTTCTAAAGCTCAACAACTTTTTTGGATTGTGCACTGCCTAGGCCTATGAACCCTAATTTTGGTGAAACTGCCCCAACTTTTCCAAGTCCTTCCAGAATTTGCCTGAATTTCTTCCATGATGTCTCAATGCCTTTGAATCAGCTCATGTCCGGTTTGTATTTTATGTTCCACTCCATGGGGTTGCCCCATTCCTAGGAAAGTCAGTGATAGCCCTTCCCACAACTGCATGAAGCTTGCAACTTTAAATGAACTCCTAAAATCACCTAGGGGAATGAATGGACTTTCCTAAATCACCTAGGGGATGAGATAACATTAGTTTGGAGGTCGTTTGGACCGATTTGGAGGGTAGACTTGGAGAGCCTTGGAATGGTAAGACTTGAAAAAATTAACACAGGGTATAGTTATCATGCTAAAAATTGTTAATTTCCTTATTGCACATTTGCATGACAACATTAGCTAAGAGTTGTTGAATATCATCCGGAATAGTAACATCATGATATAGACTCGTAAGCTCAACTATAGTTTCCTCATCATAGATAGGATTGATACTAACATGAGGCATGACGAGTCGAGAAGGAGAAGAGATATCTTTAGCCATTAGGGTTTTAGTGGATCCTAGGGCAAAATGTTCTAAGATACGGGTTCACCAAAATGATTCAATAAAATCTAAGTTATTTTATTAAAATTAGAAATGTAAAGCTATGATAAATGACACATAATTAAAATGTAAATGCTAAGAAATTTATTTGATATTTTAAATGAAATAAAATGAAAGGGAAGGTACTTACTTGAATTGGTCTTACCTCATAGTGATCTTGGACTAAACATAGTAATGGAATGGTGGAAAAGAGTTTTGCAATAATCTTCATAAAATTGCAACGGAGGTAGATCTGGTAAGACTGGGGCACCTAGAGAGGGATAGGGGCACCTGTGGGCGCTCTAGTCTGAAATTTGGGCACCCTAGTTGCAGGAAATAGCTCTGAATCGATCCCGATAATGGTTGTTAGGTCTTGAATGTACTTCATCTTTGGTTGGGTGAATGTCACACTTATTTTGTTGATGTCATCACAAATATGCAATGAAGAATCACCTACAAAACCCCACACAAAGCATTAAACCCTAAAAGGAAAGATGCAAATGAAGGGGTCGACTATCCTTAGCTACCAAATGGATGGACTTATGATTGAGCGTTGCACTACATCTCATACCCAATGTAGTTTTGTGTGTTTGTGTGTGCAATAATGTGCCTAGGTTGCCCTAACACTAATGACGTAGAGATATCGAGCGATTAGCTAGATAAAATGCAAAATGGTGGATGGAATAGAATGAATATTCCCCTTCCTATGTAATTTGTGATGCAAAATAATGCCCAAATGTAGTCCCTTGCTCTATGTAGATAGCTAGCCCTTGATAGTAATATTTCACCCATAAGATAATATGTATGTTGTGTTTATATAGGGATATATTGTTCAAATTTCAACACTAATCACCTGACATGTCGGCTAGTACCTAGGGAGATGAGAGGAAAACCGAAAAGAATGACCTCAAATAATAAAAATAAAATTAAGTGTGACGGGACTATGACGCCTGTAACTAGGACCGAGGGCACCCCAAGTTCCCTAACCCGTCCCTGACACCTAGTCAAAGACTAATGATGAGAACTGAGTGAATACTGACTGATAGGAATTCTTGAGACCTAATGGGAACTGTGCGAATGAGTGACAATGATAAGACCAAAAGCGATAAAGACCAACAAGACAGATTTATCAAACTATGAAATGGGTCATTGGCGAATACGTTTCTTACATAAAATACAGATATACAATAACATACTTTATGGTATAATAATAGTAGTAAGTGCGTGATTTTGTGACTACATCGGGAATCCCTAGAGAGCTTGTTATCCTAGATTAGGTAGCCCTTTTGGCCACAAATCGAACTATAGTGAAAAGAAGCCGCACTTCCCAAGATCATTCGCTAGCTAATCACACATTGACACATAGGTGGAGAGCCAATTGTGGCACCATCGTCGGTGTGTGGTATTGAAAGTGAGCTATAGTTTAGTTGCAATCCCACTTGACTAGCTAGGATTGTGTTGTCGTGCAAATGTGCAACAGGGAAATGGAAGTTTCCAAGCATGACAACTATACCCCTGTGCCAAAATTTTCATGTTTTATCATTCCTAGGCACCTCAGGTCAAGTCCGTTCAGTCTGGTCACCCCTTATTTGATGTCAAATTGGTCCCCTAGGTGATTTAGGAAAGTCTATTCATTCCCCCTAGGTGATTTTAGGGAGTTCTGAAAAGATGTTATCTTTTGGCAGTATTGGGAAGGGCTATCACTGGCCTTCCTAGGACTGGACCAACCACCCTGGAGTGGAATGGAAGGGCCAAATTCAACATGGAGGTGAATTGAAGACCTTAAAACATCATGGAAATTATTTTGGAAGGTTTGGGGAAGTTTTGAAAGACTTGGGGCAGTCTGAGTAAAAACAGGGTTCACGAGCCAAGGCAGTACACAGACCTAAAATAGTTGTTGGACTTTAGAAGAAGATTTTGGGAGCTCCAGATGGAATTAGAAGTAAAAAACATCACCGGAAAGAGGATTCTAATACCTACATGATGGTGAAATAAGATTTTTCAAAACACCTTGGTGCATAGGATTTGCAGCGCTTTTATCGAGACACAAGTGGAGTCTCAAAGCACAAATCTAATTTCATGGATCGAGATGGATTAATAAAGACATGATACCCTAACCATTGGATTCAAAATGACATTTCTAGGTAACATCATTTAGTAGTTCACCAAGAAATTCCACCGGGAGCTCAAGTTATCATCGTTCCAAGTTACCCTCTCGAAGGCGATTCAGACACGGTCATTTTTCGGGAGGACACATGTCAAGCACCAAGAGCCTAGTGGGATTTCATGCCCCCAACATCCCCGAGTTATGGTAAATAAAGCATGGAAAATGTACCCAGCCCCATGTTACCTCTTGGACCCTCATGTGACCTCCCAGACTTGACAGCTTCACCCCAGTAGGTGCATTTTTGAGCATCCATTCCTCGTCACTGGATCAAGTGCCACGTGTCACTCCAGGACCACCATGGAAACTGATTTCCCTTATGTCCCTAAGGTGACGGACATCAGACCTTTAAAAATATGCCCAACCCCCTATGGGGAGCCTTTTGGACATCCATGTGACCGACTTTCAGCTCCCAATGCTTTAAAGCAACTTTTCTCACGTTCATTCCCTGTCGCCGATCACCGCCACGTGTCATCCTTTTGACCACCATGGAATTTAATGTCCCTAATTTCAAGGAAATCAAGCATGGAAAAAAGAGCCCAAGCTTCTCCTCTCATAATTTCAAAAATTCAAAAAATTTAAATGTCGCTCAGTGCTTCCAAACTGCTTCCACTCCTGTGCACAGACAAACTTCATCCTTCCTCTGCAACTTACTTCTATCACTCCGCCATTGCAAAAACTCAGAACACATCAATAAAAGAACTGAAATACATTTCCCATGATGAGACACAGGTCTTAGAAGGAAATCTCATCAAGCTAAGAAGGAGAAACGAAGAACAACAAAGAAGAAAACAATACAATCTCCATAAAAAAAATGGAAATCTGAACAAAGCTTGCAAACCAGTGCACGAATCAATGAACCTTTTGTTGTTGTTTGTTCCTAAATCCAAGACCATCACAAACATAACCTCAAACTCTCCTCTTGTGTGACAGAGCATCCACAACGAAGAAATCTCCTTTCTAGCTCAACGAAGAAAGAAGTGGGATTTCCCGTCAAACCAGTTGCCAGATTGAAGTAAGATTGCACGTGAAGCACCAGAAGAAAAAACCCACATCAAAAATATAATTTTATTTTCAAACATAGGAGAAAACTAGACCTATAATTTTAAGGTCCATTAATGGTTGTCGCATCGATAAGCACTGCTATGTCTAAAAATAGAAACTTTAAAATCTCCTGGACTATCAAGCGAGCAGGCCTGAAATTTCAGAGGGGTGATATTGAGCAAAAACCCATATCAAAAAACTTCATTGTGTGTCAATCCAACCTCCAGAAGCCAACTTTCTAAAAATAGCAGGTCTACTACATAGGGATTGCTATTTTGGGAAAGCCATTGACAGAAGGACCGATGAAGGAGGCAAAGACATTGGGGGTGCACTATAGCTGAGAATTCACCAGAACGGGCATTTTTTGACACTTACTAAAAATAGAAAGTGGGCCCATGAGCACCTTCTAAAAATAGAAAGTTGATCTGGAAGGAACAAGGAACGTAGGGAGAAAGAGAAATCAAGGTCACAACACTCAGTGGATTTCTAGGGATCGAAGGAGGATTGAAGACCAGATATTCACAAATGGCTTGTTCGCTGCTGTAGGACACCCAGTGTCTGTGCAGAGTCTTGAGCTAGTCCTAGCCTGCTCTTTCCACTACGAGCCCGAGACACGAACCATCCGAGTTGACAACGGTACAACAATGGCGGTCATCAGCCCTAAGACCATTTCAATCTCTCTACAGATACCGACATCCCCAACATGGTCATCATCTCAAAGGAAAGAGTCGTGCATGATTGGGAAACAATGGATTCATATGTCCAAGGAGTAGTGCTCGGCTCATGGTTGAAAATGGGAAGAAAGCCTTCTAGGATGCCCAAGAATCTACCAAGGTGTGAGTTCCGAGAAGGGTATTCCGATGTCATCACTCTCCTCAATAGAGTTATGGGCAAAGAAAGCACAAGAGATTTCCAGGACTAGATGGGCCTTTTCATCCTAACATTGACATAAGGGAAGCAGAGAATTGACTGGGGGTAGATCATCAGTGACAATCTCCATCTGTAATTGCTCCAAGTGCCCATGACAAAGAAGTTCCACATGACTTCTTACCTAGTTTATCTCCTCGCAAGCTCGAGATCATTCAAGGGATTGGCTCTCATGCAGAACATTGCTTCTAAGGTACCTGCATTCGAGAAACTTCCACAATTGGTAATGGAGGAGAGAAACAGGCATTTTCACCACTCTGAACGATGTGTTCACCATGTACATGGTCCGAAGCTTAGAAGGGGATCTTGAAGCTAGGATGTCACCAAAAGCGGCATCCCTGATTAAGGAATATAGCTCGTACTTCATACAATTCTCAACATTCTCCTACATATGAGTCATTGGCTTCACCAAGCTCCACTGAAACTGCCTAAGTACCTTAGTGACCAAATTATATTGTTTGAGCTTTGTAGGTAGATCACTCAGGTAAATAACAAGCTCAAAAGTAGGAGAAAGAAACTGATTTCATTCCCTATATCTCTAGGGGAGTTCACGTGTAAAATCTCAAACGATGCATCTCACCTAGAGGCCACTTTCGCACGCCTAAATTTTCATTCCTACATTGCCAGGCCCAAATTTGACATCCGAGACGAGCTCGATGTGTTCTATGTCCCAGAATTACAACATGAGCCACAAGTCAAGGACTACTGGGCAAACTGTATTGACGAGTTCGAAGTACGTGAAAAGGACCACATGAGGATGACAATTGATGAGATGAGGAAATTCAAGTTCTCTTGGTACGAAGACATCTTGCATGATGATGGGACAGAGATGTACGATCCTGAGTACACATGAGTCAAGATGTCCCCAATGCCCCAAATCAACTGGCATGTTCGTGAATCAGGAGATATATTGGAGCAGACTGAAAAGGTGGTAAGGAGAATGAGGAACTGGTTTCAAAAGAAGAGGACTATGATCATTCAGTCACGAGGAATTTCTCCAAGCCAGAAGCAACTTCACATCATTTGTTTTCAAAAGAAGTAATAGAGGTGACGTCCAGCTCTAAACACTCTGAAGCGAGCTCAAAAAGGAAGGTCATGGAATCAAAAGCTTCTCCCCACAAGAAGACACCCAAGAAAGTTAGGGAAGGAGAAGGTTCATTGGCATTCTTCGTAGGAGGAAGACATGATCTTAGTGATGCAAACAAAAAATCCAGTAGCAAATGCACAGGTGAACGATGAATACATGGTTCATGATCCAGTCTTGAACCATTACAAGAGGTCTCACCTCTTGTTGACACCAACGCCCCTCTCATTCAAGACTTTCCCCCTCCTTCAAAACAAAGAATGGTTGGTGTACCCATCATCGAGCCTAATCTGACAAGATGTTTCCGTGGATGCGGAAATGGTCACCCTTGACACTCGCACGTGCAACAAGTAGCGCCCCTGATCTATCAGCGATTGTCTCATTGCTAAAGGAAAAAGGTCAAGAAAGATTGCACATACAACATCATCGATTCTGTGGGGAGACTGGTAATCAGTACATCGAAGTAGCTCGGCCAAAAGTAATCAAGCCACTGGATGAGATGACACTAGATCGACTACGAGATGAGCACAATCCAATTGGGACCAGCTACTCATGAGGGAGACTTGCACATATATCAACAATCTTTTGCTCGCATGGTGGCAAGGAATAAAGAATATAAAGAGAAGATTGAGGTACTAGAGGAACAAGTACAAACTCTTTCAGCTTATGTGCAATACCTGGTGGAACCAAGCACTACAACACTTCCTATCAAGAAAGTGGCGCCCATCAGTAGCTTCGATCTAGAATCCATCAGAAGAACGTAGGAACTCACGATGCAGGGGTGAGAAAATAATGAATGGATCGACTCAATCTCTGAAAAAGGGAAGCCAACGCTCCAAGAGGCAGTCAAGCTCTTTGCGTACATGTGCGCCACGACCAACAGAACGTGAGCACTTAAAGAGGATGTGGGGAAAGAAAGAGATTACTTTGGGGATCCTCTCGAAACCAGTGAGTGAGATGAGCAAAACCCATCGCCATGAGTTGACCAACAGAAGGTCTTTAAACTCCTTCAAAAGACTTGACACGTGTATGGGCGAGGGCCTTAGTAATCAGATTTGAAGCAATCAATCGGCCTTCACAGAGCTAGAGGAGAAAGAAGAATAAGTATATAAGCTACATGATAGTATAAATTGGAAAGTTCAGAAACTTGGAGTACCTACAATGAGCAAACATACAACTGTTGATGAGTTGATCAGCCCTTTCAAAGAATATGTCAAGAAAGGGTGGGCAACCCATTGTCCTTCACTAAGGATACTCTCGACTTCTTCTCATAGATCCGAGCCTCCATTGCACTTATCACAGAAAAGCATTCATCGTGGTTCGAGAAGTGCAAGGACATCGAGTGTGACTGGTGATGGATGGATGAAACCTTGAGTCGCATCGCATCCGTCATCTTGTGACAAAGTAGAACCAATAGTAGCTCGTTTCAAACAAGATATTGGAAAGATAGAAGCCTTCTCAGGATCACAGAGTGGAGAGAAGTCAGAGAGTGGAGCCAAGTCCACTACAGCAGCTCATCCTTCAACATAATTCTTCTTCTTCTTCTTCTTTCTTTCTTTCTCTCTCTCTCTTCTCTTCTCATACAACACTCTCTCTCCTCAATGTTATATTTTTGCGTTGAGGGTTGCACTTTTTAATATGACTTAAGTGACTTTAGAAATATAATGTAACTTTAAGTCACCTTGCTATTATAAAAGGGACTTAAATATTTAAAGTGGAATATGAATAGTCTTAAGTCATATTAAGGTATTCGAAAAGTCACTAGGAAGATGAAGAGTTGCCTCTTCTTCTATAAATTAGTAGCAAGCTCCTCATTTGAACTTCTTCGAATTTTGTCTTCTAAAAATTCTTAGATGTTGGAGCTATTTTTTGTGAATTCATGAGAGAGATATCCTTGTGAAGAGAGCAAGAGATAACAAGTTTCTTCCATTTCTCCCACTAAAAAATGTCTTCTACTTCCCACACTATGTACAAATTCTGCTTGAGCTTCAATAAAGGAAGAAGGAATTTTAGCCTCTTTGATTGAGGAGTTTATTGGTACTTTGTGTTCATTAAGCTCTATTTGGTCTTGTTGCTATTTTGCAGATTTGTTTTCTTCTGAAATACAAGTGCATGTTTTGAAACTTTTGGCTAGTGTGTGCAAGTCTCGATTTTATACTTGTAACATTAGTTTCTCCTTTTAAATATTTTGACCCCCTTTCTCGCCTTCAAGAAAATTCTTCCCTTCTAGATACTTGTAAGCATTTTCCCCAAGGTTGGTGGAGTGCCCTGCTGGATCCTCACCAAAAGACCACTAGGATAAAACTCACAATTTACTTGCGCATGCATGTACGATAGCTACACTGGTTAAGTAGAGGGACTTAGACTCCCAGAGCGTTGGCAAGATAACCACCAATTTGTCCTCGACAAATTTTCTCGCCACCAGATTGTGCTTGCATGATTGTACTTGTCTGAGTGTTTTTTAAAACTAGTGAATAACCCTCACACCAATCCTTCTAATCAAACCACACATCTATCATCCTTTCATTTTGACTATGACATTTGACCAAAATTTTGACCACACATCATTTACCATATATCCTTAAAAAAACTTTGTTATCCATTATCCACTTACCATTCACTCATTTTAACCACCTTTTTTCCATAACACCATACACCTTTAATTACATTATACCTTTGACCATATTCCATACACCTTTACCATACAACATTTACCTTACATTACACACCATATGCCTTTACCTACATTATACCTTTGACCATATTCATTACACACCTACTATCACTCACACCTTTCACGCCATAATATAAATACGAATTCAAAAAAGTAACAAACCTTTTCCACATAATTAAATAAATGTTAACAAAAAACTTTGACCATTCATCTTTTGTTTTTCACCTATCATCACCCCTTTAACAAAAAAAAATCAAATAAATAACAAACCCTTCCATCCCATTAATAATAATTCATAAACATCCCTTTCCATTCTAATCTATCAAGCCATTTCATACCACCTTATCCAATTTAAACAATCACCCCTCTCTCATCATCACACAACTTTTCTCCTAATCATTTAGCATTTCCTATTGGTATCTCAAAACTAACCTAGGTCTATAAGACTCTAAAACCTATCCCAATCACATACCTTTTTTAATCACAACACTTATCATAACCTTACATCTTCATCCACATCCATACAAACAATTTCATCCTTGAACACCCCATTTACAATTTCCTTTTATCGACCAATCTAATCTTACTAATCAACACCTTGCATAGGGACAAAATATCCTTATCACCTATCATATTCTTCTAAGCCCTTATAACAAGGCACATCCTAATCCCTCTACTAACGAGGAAAATCCTTCTTCTTCAATACCTTCTTAAAATTCTTCCATCCTATAAGCAAGACTAGATTATTGAGATTATACATTAGTTACTAAGGAATCGTAACTTTCTCATCCATACATCCCTTTTATCTATTCAACACACCCTCACCTCATTACTACATCTTAAAATCATATTAGTTTAATGGCACCAAGGAGAATGAATACTCGATCCCAATCAATAAACGATGATGAAAATAGTCACCATGATATGGGACACGACATCTTCAACCATAACTATTTTGACACCAATGCTGAAGAAACCTGCACACAAGCAAACAATGGTCAATACCAATAGTGATGATGATTCAAGCACATATTTCATAGGAGGAAGAAGATGAGAAATGCTTAACCGCTTTGTTGATAAAAACAAAGATGCTCTCTTACTCTAATTATATCATATGGGAGCAAACCTTCCTTCGATTATACTCATGACCAACTCCAAAGTCTCCTCCATGATGAAAGTGATGGCATTGGCCAATGAACACCATCCACACATCATCATAATCCAAATAATCATCGTGCATTACAAACAAATGGGATAACAGAGAGAATAACCCACACATATCCAAAGAAGTTGTGTTGTCCCAACTATAACAAATGAGTAACCAAATTGCTCAATTAGCCTCACAACTCAGCCCACAACCATCTAATGATCATGGATCCCAACATTCTCAACCTAACTTCAATCCACCACCGTCGGTCCTCAAGAACCCACCTTGGAGCAAGAAGTAAAGTCTATAAAGGAAACACTTTAAGGGTTCAACTCGGCACATAGGGATGACAATATAAATTTGAGGAACTTTTTCCCTACCCTTTTGACCATGATATTTTGTGGGTCCCTTTTCCACCATATTTTGAACCACCTAAATTTGAAAAATATAAGGGAAAAGGTGATCCCCGTGAGCATGTTAAGGAGTTTTATATGCTTTGCCAAGAAGTTTCCTACGATGAATCCTACTTGCTAAGACTTTTTCACGAAGCCTAAGTGGTCCTACCCTTAAATGGTTCCTCCGTCTACCCAAAGGTTCTGTTACTACATTCACCAACTTGTCTGAAAAATTTTTCAAGCACTTATCAGTATAATGTGGAACATGATCTCACGATGATTGATTTATGTAATACTAAACAACACAATGATGAAATCTTCTCATCCTTCCTACAATGATGGTGAGCCCTTATCAGCCGCATTCCATGGCCTATCCTAGAAAAATATCTAGTCACCATTTTTATCTCCAACCTCCACCAAGAACTAGCCTTCCATCTCCAAGTCCATTGCGTAATACTTTTGATGACATCATTGAGAAAGGAATGTAAATTGAAAAAGGCTCTTGTTGTTAAAGGCCTTATTAAGTTATATTCTCATGATAATCATAATCAATCCAATCAACCCTCCACATCCAAAGCCAAAGTATTTCAATAAGAATAAAAATGTCATTGGCGATGGAGTGATAGAAACCAAACATATCCAACATGTCCACAAAGCCGCTACTATATCCATCCCTAAAGGTCAACCTCAATCCACCCAAACCCAAAAAAGGACATACACCCCTCTTGGTGAGTCTATCAAATCCATCCTTGATAAACTAATCACTACTAATATGGTGGTTTACCCCAAACTCATCCAATCGATGAGTCTCGACCTAATCCCTCGTGGTTTAAAGAAAACAAATACTGCAAATTCCATAAAATCAAAGGTCATACTACTCATAGGTGTATGAAACTCAAGAATTATATCCAAGATCCAATCGACTAAGGTGAAATCGAAATTAAGGACAATGCATCTTCCTCCTCCCAAAATCAAAAGCTCGGATCTATCAAATTCGTTTCCTAATCATGGTCACACCCATGCTTCAAACCAAGTCAAAAAAGTCTGGAAAGAACCTCGAATCATCCAACCAACATTCTAATCACATCAACTACCATCTTGTACCATTTTAGTATGAATCCCTTATTGGCCACATCTACCATTCTTCCCCCACCACCAAGTAGCTATTATCAAAGTCAAAGGCCCTTCATTCACCAAACCCTCAATGTGTAGTTACGACTCGCATAAGCCATGTAGTGGTCCAAGGAGCCACCCATCTTCCTCGATACACCACAACAAGCCCAATATATTATCATCGAACAACTTGAGAAGACCCCCACACAAATATCTATTATGGATATTCTCAAAACATCCTCTGTACACAAAGACATCCTCTATCGCGCCTTTAAGAAACTCGTGTGCTAAATGATATCGATCCCACACAATTCCAAGCACTCAACATATTTATCCTCATCCAACACTTCCACTCACTTTCACTTGGCAAGATCTACCACTACATGACCCAATTCACAATTTTGATCTATATATTGAGGTACATGTTGAGTATACTCACATCAAAAGAGTATTGGTGTACAATGAATTTAGTTTAATCTTTGTACCCTTTCCCTCATCCAACGATTAGGGTACAATTAGTTTGATCTAAAACATGACATCATTACCATCAAAGCATATGATAATACTGAGAGAAAATCAATTAGTACTTTATATCTATTTATCAATGTCGGGCCTATCGTGCTCCCCACCCTCATGCACATCATGGAAATTCAGTTCCCGTATAATTTGTTGCTTGGCTGACCATGGATTGATGAGATGTATGTTGTACCATCCACATTACATCAATGTCTCAAATTTGAGCATGCACCATAAAAGTTACTATCCATGGAGATCCTCCACTATTCAAATACTTTCAAGCACTTAAACATAAATTTATCGGAGCCTTGTTGTCTTATCACCGAAAATGTACCATCACCCTCTCCATCTCCATCATCATCCACAACTTCATATGTCTCATCGAAAATTCTTCCATCCACCTCACACAACGCTTCATCATCATCCATCCCTCTCTTACCTACTCCATCCATATATAATCCTCTTTTACCCACTCGACCGCTCAAGTTAAAATCTACAGGGTGCAGGGAGTATCAAACCTTCCGCATTGAACAACTATCGTTATCTCCCAAACAACGCGGCAAACCTGACATGTGTCAACATAAAAGGAAAATATATTCACTCAACTCATCCACTTTTATCCTTTTTGGGTACCTTGTTGATGAGTACCTTGAGCCATCCGACACCACATGGCCCATCAACGACTCTCATTGTCTTCGTTGCTCTAACAACAAATATTTGATCCCTAAATGGATAATGACCATATGGGCTATTTTGGATGAGGACTAGGTCACCACAAACAAGGCGTACTAAACCCCCATGACTATTATCCCCAACCTTGATGGCCACGGACTCGGGTATCACTCACCTAGTGAGAGTATTCACGATGACCTTAGTGATACTTCCAACACAACTAAGGAGGTCATAGACAATATCAAACAAGTTTTGTCGATAGCCAATATGAAGACTTGTCGCCACTAAACTTTTCCACAACACCATGTTATTTTTGCCATCAATGTTTCCCTCACTTACCCACAACTCATCTAATGAGACCAACAATCAGAGCATGTCTCTCTTGATTCATTTCAAAATGATGAAGCCATTCTTAAGTTCATGGAAACTCAAGATAACATACATGTTAATGATTATAAGAAGGTTTCCAAGTATGTTTAAACGTTAACACCTACTTCGGTGAACATGAGTCTACCCTCTCCCTTCAATCCCAATCCAATAGCCCTCATCCCAACTCCTCTTTCATCTTGACGAGGAGGATCCTTGTAGATTTTTCCAAGAATTCCCAAATTCTAAACAAGATCCCGGCTATGGATCAAATTCTTCGACTCTAAAACACTCTAAGATGGTTTAACGTCATTAATTGAGGAAACCATTGACATCAATATCGGCACGGATGAAGACCATAAGATCCTAAAACTAGGGCCATCCTTATCAACAGAAGAACAAACCATCTTTACAACACTCTTAAAAGAATTCTTAGATGTATTTGCATGGTCTTATGTGGATATGCTTGGTGTTGACCCATCTCTCATAGTCATAATCTCATAGTACGTAAAGATGTAAATCTTGTTAAACAAAAAATTACACAAGATGCATCCCAAAGTTGAATTTCTTGTCAAGGAAGAATTACAAAAGTTGTTTGACGTCGATTTCATCCGACCCATTGATTATTCTGAATGGATCTCTAATATTTTCCCAATAGGAAAAAATACTGGGGGCATCTAAATTTGCACAAACTTTTGTGACATCAATAAAGCTTACCCTAAGGATGATTTCCCACTACCAAACATCGATATGATCATGGATTCTATAGCTGGGCATGAGATGTTGTCTCTCATGGACAATTTCTCTAGCTACAATCAAATCAAAATTATAGAAGAATATCAACATAAAATACAACTTTTACTACACCTTGGGGCACATTTTTCTATCAAGTCATGCCCTTTGGACTCAAAAAATGCTAGAGCTACATACCAACATGTTATGACCGTCATTTTTTATGACATGATGCACGACATTGTTGGAGGATTATGTTGATGACATCCTAGGAAAATCCAAAACTCGTGAAGAGCATCCCATGGTTCTTTGCCGAATCTTAAAAGACTCCGGGAATACAAGGTTCGCCTCAATCCTAAGAAATGTGTTTTCGGTGTCACATCTAGAAAGCTACTTGGATTTATCGTTTCACACACGGAATAGAAATTGACCCAGACAAAGTTAAAGTGTGCTTGAAATTCCTCCACCTAAAAATCCAAAACAACTAAGAAGCCTACAGGGAAAAGTACAAGCCATCAAAGATTTATTGCACAGCTGGCTAACAAGTGTCATCCATTCCACCATTTGCTCAAAAAGGGACATAATTCCATTGGAATGAAGAATGTTCATGCCTCTTTTAACAAGATCAAGGAATATTTATTCATCCTCCAATGTTAGTACCTCCTACTCCGAGAATGCCTCTTCTTCTATATATTTCAGCTACTCAACATGCCTTGGGAGCTCTCTTGGCACAACATGATGACCATGGAAAAGAATAAGCCATTTATTATCTAATTCAACACTAATAGCTTATGAGCTTAATTATACTCCTATGGAAAAATTCATGTCTTGTCATAGTCTTTGCCTCTCAAAAGCTATGTCATTACATGCTCAATAATACATTCAAGCTCATCATAAGGTCAATCCACTCAAATACCTACTCTCTAAATCAACTTTAACAAGGTAATGGCTATAAATGGATCATGCTTTTGAGTGAATTCAACATCGAATATGTTAATCAAAAGGCTATCAAAGGACAAGTATTGGCATATCAACTAGCAGAAGAACTAGTTTCCAACTCCAAGCCATTAAATACATGGTTCCTTGATGAATCTGTATTCACCATTGAAGAATTGATCATATGGAGCTTATACTTTGATGGATCTTTCACACATCATGGCTCAAGAATGGGTATTATTTTTATCACTCCCCAAGGAGATCTAATTCCCAAAGCTTTTCAGATTTGCTTTCCTTGTACCCACAATGTAGCTGAATATGAGGCACTCATCATTTGGATTAAAAATGGCCATCCAATGGAACATAAAAATCTCAATGTCTTTGGTGACTCACAACTAATCATCAAACATGTCAATGATGAATATTCTACCAAAGATGATAAGTTGGTTCCTTATAAGCGCATGGTGGAAAGTTTCAAAGCCTACTTCTAGCACATTCAATTCGAGTATGTCCCTCATACAAGCAACAAATCAGCAAATGTCATGACAATCATCGACTCTCTACTTGACATGCCTTTTGATGCTCCCAATTCACAACTCTTGGTCAAACAACTCATGGTGCCAGCATATGATGTACCTGAATCAGAGATGGTATGTGAGATTGTTGGTCCCGACTCCCCATGGTACCATGACATATACACATATCTCTATGATCACACCCTTCCACCTAACCTTCCCCACGTAACATCACAAATCCTTCATCCAACGCACCTCCCGATTCACCATCCTTGGTGACACCCTTTATCATAGAGGCTTTGACAGAACTTTGTTGTGATGCCTCAACTCCCAAGAGGCAAATCATCACTCAGGGAAGTTCACGATGGAATTTGTGGTGCTCACACTAATGGTGTGGTACTTACTAAAAAACTTATGTGAACTAGATACTACTAGCCTAACATGGAAAAATATGCATGTTCATATACACAAATGTGTCCCCTGCTAGAAACATGCCAAAATCATCCATGCACCATCCCAAGCTTTACAACCCATCACTACCCCATGGCCATTTTCCACCTGGGGTCTCGATCTCATGGGTGAGTTGAATCCCACCTCCTCCGATGGTCACAAGTTTATAATTACTACCACGGAATACTTCACTAAATGGGTTGAAGTCATTCCAATTACTTATGTTATTGAAAACAAATCTCTAAATTCATCCTTAACCATATCATTTTCCACTACGGTATTCTATCTACCCTTGTCACGGAAAATGGAAAATCCTTCAAGAATCAAGAAGTCTGTGAGATTTGTGACCATTTCCACATCAAGCTCAAGTTTTCCACTCCATATTATCCACAAGGAAATGACCAATCCAAAGCATCTAATAAAACACTCAAACACATCCTTGGAAAAATTGTCAATCAAGCAAGATGAGATTGGGACACACGTAAATATATCCTACCTTATGGGCTTATCACACATCCATACACACTCTAACTCGGCTCTACTCCATACTCCCTCATTTTCGACACTGAAGAAATTTTTCCTGTTGAGATCAATCTCCCTTCCCTTTGTGTTTCTCTCTAACACCTCATTGACGATGAGGACTATCATGTCAATCACCTACAAGAGCTCGAGCTACTAGATGAGAAATGCCTTTATGCCTTGGATAACCTCAAAATTACCAAAATTTCCTTCGCAGACACTATAAAACACATTAAAACCCGTGATTTTGAAGTTGGTGACCTAGTCCTCAAGGAAAACTAGTGCAATACTAACGCTAATCGTGAAAAGAAGGGAAGTTTGAACCCAATTAGGTCGGACCATACGTTGTCATAGCCAAATTCAGCTCGAGTGCTTATAAGCTTGCTACTCAAGATGGGTATGAGTTGGACAAGCCCATGAATATCATGCATCTAAAATGCTTCTACGCCTAAGTACCCCAAATCCAAAAAAAAAAACGTCGTCTAATGGTGAAAACCACTTTGGTGGTGCCTTGGGAAAGTACCATGGTGAAAACCGGTTTTTGGCACTATGGTAAATCAAATCTATGTCACTATGCATACTAAAAACACCAACAACACACTGGGGGCAAGCACCCCTCTATCCCTACTCACATTTCCATCCCTATTCACATCTTATCCTCCTAAATCCAAACTTATTTTGATCCTCACTACGAAAAAAGGATCTATCATGACTAGGACCACTATCCCAATCCTAGCTAAGGTCACATTGTCCACGGTCATATTTTGGGAACCACAACAATCAATAGAATCTAAGTCAAATGCTGAGAAATGCAACCCTTGTAAGATCATGAGGCCTTCATTTCTCTCCATCCCCCATTCCCCTCTTATTACTACTTGTTCCCCTATTCCCTTTCTCTTTGTTATTTTTCCAATTTAGCACAATAGTTGTGTTGTAAATATTTGTACAACTTTGAAAACATTTAACATCCATCTCATATGTAAATACTAACATTACATTTATACCATAGACAAAAACACTACCACCCAACTATCATCATACATCCATCTATTCCAACATCCTAATTTATGCCATAAACCATAACTTACATCAAATAAAACCATAATCCCATCCATAACAAATACAACCCTTCCTCAAAATCCTCATCATTCATAATAACAACCATGTCCATCAATATAACGATTAACATCAAAATCTTATTACATCATCTATATACACATATATATCAAAACCATCATCATAACTAACATCCTACACATCATATGTCATCCTAATCACAAAAGCAATGTAAATAATCATCATCACATCCATAACATCATCATCATATACCATTCAAAATAACATAACATTACTATCATCTACATCATATGTCACCATAATCATCACATCATCAATCATATCATCTAAACAACACACTATCATCACATCACATTTACACAATCATCATGATAAATACTAAATCATCATACATCATCATCATCACAACAAAGTAAAGTAATAAATTATCATAATATCATCAACATAAAGCATCATACATCATCTAATCAATAAACATTATCATCATCATACATCATCTCAACTCATATCACATAAAACAACATAACACAACAATATCATATACATCATCATGAAATACATCCTACATCATCAATATCCATAAAAATATGATCATCTTGGTCATCACAAAATATCCCATAACATATACATGAAATAATAATACATCACATCAAAAATGGTAATCATACATCACAAATCATCCATATATATACATCAAAACTATGACAATGCTGGCAGTCAATATCAATAAAATACACATGTAATAATACATCCACCATATGTGTACATCTAAAAAATGATCTTCATCATCATTATGTTGAAGACTAGTATCATCCCTTACACCCCTGGTGGCAGGGTTGAACACACTCACAACACTCCCGGAGGTTGTGGTTGTCTGATCTCTGTCTTGATCTCTATCGTACTATGCCCAACGTAACGAGGGCATCCGACCGCTCACGAGTCACAATATTCTCATAATAACGCATCTCCTCCATCAAATCATGGTATTGCACTACAATGATACTATGGTTGGGGACCCATACGTCCTCATCTCTCGATGATGTACTTGGGGGGGCCACGTTCACTCCTACTCCCTAAGATCACCTATGTCTCACCTCCCTCTGTTCATCATCTAATGGGTCCATATCTATCTCTATAAGTATCCCTCTGATGGTGATATCTATCTTGGTGTCATAATGATCTCAATCCCATCCTTCTCTATTTGTGTCATTATCCATATAATCAAGCAATCTTTGCCTCCCTCTATCTCACCACCAATGTCAGCACACTCACTACTCATCTCAAGTCTCGTACATCTCTCATGAGATATTTTCTCTCCCACAACCCCTGCTATCTCTACGGCTCATGCATGAGCCTTCATCTCCAACATATCTATTCGAGCCTTGTAACTCGACACTCGAATCACCTGTACCCCCCCCCCTGGATCCACCTATATCTCCCGATCCTAAAACCCCTGTACCAATGACCCTATTATATCTATTTGTGGTGGCAAAACTATTTTCAATGGCCTATAATATCATCCACCTCCATCACCTCTACCTCATGCTTATCTAGACTCTACATGTGAGTGAATAACTGGATATCGCTCATTGATGGACCACCCAAAATAATCATTGGAGCCCACTATAACTCCTCCTAAACATGTTCCTCGAGTCTATGTGTATCGCTAATGCTTACCCCCCTGTGGCATCCCCTTGTATACTTGATGTGACCATGACCATGTGCACAAACCTCATACCACCTAGTGGTCATGTCAATCTAGTTGGCCTAATCCTTGCCCACCACTCATATATCCTTATATAACCCTAGATCCTCCACATCTAATGTGCCCATGGAATAACATCATCAAGTTCAAACTAGCCCTAACCACATCCATAAGAATCACAACACCCCACCCTCCTCCCGTAGTCTATAAATATATGATGACCCAAAGGTATGTCTAGCATATATACAAAATTTTCAACACACGATCTTACCTGATACCACTCTATTGTATAGGGTTGACCCCCAATCAAATAATAGGGTGTCTTATCCTCCTCAAATGTACCAAATCTCCCTCCCATGCCTCATATACTTTCCGATATGGCCACCATGTAATATCACCACTGTACTCATCCATTTGTCACCTATACCATCTATCTCTCCCCAAGTGCTCCTCTCCTCCTCCGATAATATGCCACACATATTTTGAAGGCTCCCAACTTGTCATTACATTGTTGAATCCCAATAGGTCTACCCATGACTATGTGGTCATAACTCCATATCTATAATAATATTTACCCCTCATATACTCTTACCCTCTTGGTAAGCTACTTTGTGTAAATCACGATATAACCACGCATGCTAATACCACTACGAGCCCATGCAAACACTATCTCTCATCCTATCACATAGTGTGGATAACATCCATGAACCCAATACTGAAATATCGACCTCCACCATCTAGAAATAAAATGCAACTAATTAAATAGCACAACAACAATGACACACACTCCATATATCCCTCTCTAAAATAAAGCCCCAAGTCTATTTGCAACCCCTCACGGGTGCATCCTCCACATCGGTCAACAACCTCAATCGAGCTCCAGGCCTAGATCCTGTCATACCACAAGCTCCCCCTCTAGGCAGTTGGTAAATATGGTAGACATCCTCTAATGTCACCTTCATCTCTCTAGTCGATAGCCAAAAGTACTCGTCTCCAGTGCCACCGCTCTTCCAATGTTGTCAAAACCCCAATCCACTTGCATGAAGGGCATCCTCACCACATGTAAAAAGACCCAACACATGCAACAATGATGCCTAATCCTCCTCTACCTCCATATCTACACCCCATAATAAATGTATCAGGGCAGCACCATTGATGCCTCACATGTACGACATCTAAAGCAACATGCACACATCACACAACCTATATTAGCCCCTACATCTCATTATTCATCCTATCCACCCCATTTTTAATCATTCCTCCCTCATTAACCCTCACATCTAAAATTATTACATAAGCACGCCATTATCCTAACATAAGTGTTATTTTATATAAGCACACATACATATGCGTTGATTTTACAACACATAAGCATTATTTCCCACCCCATCTAACGATAAATGCGCCATACACCCCTACCAACCAACCACTCAAAAATGCACTACTTTATAACACATAAGCGCTAATCCATTACATACGTGCCATTTCAAAAAAAACACTACTATCCATACCCTACTAACACATATGCACATTTTTCTATTTTCCACCCAAACCCTAACAAAAACGTTACTTTATATTACAAATGCACTAATGTATAACATAAGTGCTAAAACATAAGTGCCATTTCTAATCCGTCAACGCTACATAAGCGTTAAACCATCTACCCACCTAACCTGTGACACATATGCGCTACTTTTTGTCACATATACGCTCAATCATGCACATATGCATGTGCACGATCGATTTAAACCCTAATGCTTAAAATTACCCAAAAACCCTCAAAACCTCAAAAAAATGCAAAAAATACAAAACATAATAAATGACAATACTACCCTAGCCATGCTCGTCGGTTGTCGACGTTAGTATGTCCTCACTTACGTCCCGCTCGGTGCTCTACAATCCTCTCATATGCATTTTGATCTCTTTGAGGCTCTCATTTTCAACTATGCGCATGAAAAATGACTTGTCTCCGTGGACCCCAAACCCCTTTTATACCCGTCACGATGCCCTAAACACTTCCGGAGCCCGTTCTCTCACCTCGTTTGTCTGTTTTTCCTCTCGTTTCTTCCTACCTTCGCTAAATTTCCTCCCATATCACCTAAAATCATTAAAAATAAAAAAATAAAAATGTAAAAAAATTAAAAAAAAAAAAGTTCTTAAAAATTTAAAAATAAAAAATAAAAATATTAAAAATCCAAAAATAAAAATAAATAATTCAAAAACCAATAAAAAAATCATTAAAAAAGTTCACATATGATTGAACGTCTGTTTTTATTTGCTTACTTATCTGTATTTACATTTTGGGTTGATGATATGAGGCCTCGTTTTTTTTTTTTTTTTTACATGGTCCAATGATAAGAGGACCTTCTTTTTGTATTATTTCGATTGATGATACGAGGCCATTTTTTTCAGTCCAATGATATGAGGACAACGACATTTGGTAACCTAGTCACCATGGCCTTTATATCTTGGGGCATTTTTGCCATATGCCACATTAATCACATTGTTAATGATGATTACAATGGGTACATCATAACAACACACCCCCTTCTACCATCATCTTCCCGTCTTATCATCATCCACATCATCATAATTAACCTCATCATCCTTCTATCCAATTAATCCTTTAATCAATCAATCAATATCTACATCCCCATCTTCTCATAATCATAACCCCTTGACTGGGGCATCCTATAATCCCAAATCTTCACTCTATCCCTTTGGTTCGGGCATCATCCAATCAAAAAAATCTAAAATCTTTACCCTTTGTATCACCGAGGCATCCTCAAATCTAAATCCTAAATCTTCACCCTTGTCATAATTATTGGCCCCATCCTCTACATCAAAATCCAAAACCTCCTCATCTCTATCTCCTAATATATTCTAATCCTCTAATTATGTAATCTCCTCTAATCCCTAATATTCTAATCTCCTCCAATCCTAACCTCTTTCTCTAATCCTCTCTTATAGTAATCCTCTCTTCCCTCTATCCTCTATCACTCAGTCTTCTCGTCCTTCTAAATCCTCCATATTATCATTCTCTAAATCCTCCAATCATCTCTCATCCTCTAATCATCTCTCATCTACTAACTTTAGCCTCTCCTCTTTTCGAGTGGTCACGAGATTCCTCCCTTCTTCGCTTGACCCTCGAGGGGGCACCCTCACCATCTATCCTATCTTATCTTCTTTTCTTTGAACTATCATTGCTTCGCAATAACACTTCAAAGAGGGGGAAAATGTAGACATGTAAAATGTCGACATGATCATTTAGCAAATAATACATTCATTTTACATTATTAATCCCTTTCCTATCACTAACCATATAATAATTAATTATTATATTCCAACTATTTCTATTATCCATTTCAAAATCCCATCCTACCCTTAGTCATATTAATAAATTATTAATATTCCCATTATCCCACTAACTAATCCCTATTAACTATTTTCTAGTAATTTAAATTACCACCACCTACCACCTACTCTATGCCTACTCTACACCTAGCTTCTCCATCTAATCACCCCACTAAACATAATTAATGTCACATAACCACATGCTAAATGATTCCCCAAATCTAGAGGCTTATATTTCTAGAAGCCTCTTCTATTTTCCCTCTTCTATATTCAAATATTTATATTTTCCTCCCTCCATTGAATTTTTAATTCAATGGAGAGTTCTTCCAATCTCTAGAATTTTCTAATTCTAGAGAATTCTCCATTCTCATGCATTTTCAACCATTGATTCATATCCTACACGGATCAATCGCAACCTTTGATTTATCCTTCCTCTAACTCGTAAATAAAGGCATCACCCTCCATTTCCACCACCTTAGAACAATTACAAGTGTATGCTGCCAAAATCTCCAAGCAAGATCTCAATCTTCATAGCCTTCTATCAAGCAAAAATCATCATCTATCAAGGGAAGTGCTGCCAAAATTATCCCACAAAATATGAAGCATTCAAGCATTTCATCCAAGAGCAAATCCAAGCATAATCAAAGGAGGAGAGTTACGATCTCGTAGGTAAGTGCATGTATTATATTCTTCTTCTCTTCCACCGTGTTCTATCCGAGGTAAAGATTAGAAGTGTTAGTTTAGGGATTAGTTTAGTTGATTTCTTGGTTTACATTTGCATACTAATACCTCTTTTTTGTCTAGACATACCATTCCATTGCACTCACTCGTTGCATTTGCATATCTTAGTTGTACTTTCTCTTGCTTATTTATACTACTTACATGATGCACTTTACTTACTATGTTAGCCGGATACTTTGTATGTCATTATCTTTCTATATACACATGCATGTTCACTTGGTCTCTAGTTGTGAATGCAGATTTTATAGGTTCTTACACGCAACAATGATGTTTGGCACTGTACCCTTTACCAGTCCCACCAAGGCTCCTGGGGGCATCTACATTTCCTACTCTCATACATTACATGTGTAATTGTTTCATTTTTTACTACTACTTTCTAACACACTAATTTCCATCGATACTTACATGATTTCACATACTTTTATCTATCTAACATGCTAACGAGTGCTTCATGTGTAGCATTTGCATTGCAAGACTATTTGCCACCATAGTTATCTACCACACCTTATTTGACATTGTTTGTTTTTATATGACATTATTTGCGAGTTATGCCCTATGTCTTTCTTGATCATTGCTTGTATGTTTTTGGCCGCTTCGGTCTCAATTGTCTTGTGACATTGTGAGCGATGTCCCATGTCCGAAATGCACTTTTCGCGACCTACTTTGTTTACACACTTTGCTTGATTACATTGTCTTCTATTACATGTCTTGTTTGTTAATTTTTCTACTAACACATGTTCTGCTAGCCACTTTATATGCATGTGCCTTGGTTTCTACCATGCACATCCCTTACCCCTATAAGTATCAATTTCATATCATCACTAAGTCCTTTCTTTTGGGCCGCACACTCCTACGGATGTTGTATACACCCTAAATAACTCCATACAACAACTTAGAGCTACAACACATATCT
This sequence comes from Taxus wallichiana var. yunnanensis, assembly GCA_018340775.1. Classification (NCBI taxonomy): domain Eukaryota; kingdom Viridiplantae; phylum Streptophyta; class Pinopsida; order Cupressales; family Taxaceae; genus Taxus; species Taxus wallichiana. The sequence continues at coordinate 544,827,961 of CM031243.1, forward strand.
GCACAAAGTACAAAATCATCACAAGTTATTGTACCATGGAAAAGTGACCAACGAGCACGGGAATCTACAAGTAACTTTTCCTTGCACTCGACCTCCCGAGGTCGTGCCGAGACAGCCGGTAGGGATGGAATACACGTAGTGTGCAGATAAACTAGTTAGGTAATCTTATGTCTTCAACACGCAATAATGGGATCTGCGAATCTAAGGCAAAGAAGGCCCTCCTAACTTGAACCGGTGTGATAGATCGTTTGTCGAGGATAGTTGCTCGAAGGCTCCAATCAATATCGAGCTCTGCCGTGATCCGATCTATGGGTTGTGGGATACGTGGAAGATGACTAGTGGGTGCTTCATATATATCTCCCGACAAGGTCATGAAAATGGAATGGCTAAATGTGTAGTGGATATTTTGGTGTGATAATGATAGTTGTGTGATAATGTCTACGTTTAATAATGAAGTGGAGAGGACTCAACACCAACGTTAAGCAAGTTCGGTGTCAATATTTGATTGATTTGTAGGCCCGTTGGGTTGTGGGACCTGTGGATCACAACTGTAAGTTCACTCTCTTTCAGGTCCTTTTACAGTCATACGGATATCTATCAAGGTAGTCTGTAATTTGATTGATTTGACCAGAATGTGTGTGCTTTGTCGTCTTCTATGTTTAATCCTCTTAGCTATGTGCTGACTTCTTGTAGGTCTGTTGTTGTTCAGAAGAATTGAATTCTGAGATTTTGGTCTATGTCAGTTATTGCTGCAACAAGATTTGGTTGAGGCACGATTGGCTCAAAAATGTATTCCCTGGGCTCCCTAGGTCCCGTGATTGTCATACAAGATCAATATAAACTTAACTGAAATAAAATAAACTAATTATGCAAGATATATCTACAACATATATATATATATATATATATATATATATATATATATATATATATTCCTCTATTTTTTGTATTTTTGATAGAATTTTTAATAGAATTGAAAGAGCAACTAATCTAATATATTCAAAAAATGACAACTATAACAAAATTAAAACAAGCAAGGTAGCTGGTGTAAATTTCTTTTTGTGCATAGCTTGTGAGTTTATCCTAAATAACTAAATAGCTGATTAACTTAATTGAAAGACTCTCGATCCTACCTCATAAGTGAGGAATGAATCATAGTTTCTGAGAAACTATCAATCCCCACAGCTTCCCTGGCAATATCGAAAATGAAATTTAAATGAAATGAAATAATTCACTACTCTATTTGATATGTTTTAACTAGAACTTTGACAGATAAAACCTGGAATTTGTAGAACAGTGGCGAATCCAATAGTGTATGACTTTGTCCCCTCAGAATGATCTCCTCGTTCCTTTGTGTTCACGTGAATCCATAAGAGCGTGTATATGCTAGCATCAATGAAGAAGGTATTTGAACAATGACAACTTTGGATATAGACCGAATATAATGTGAGTAGGAGAGGGACATCGCAAGACGATGAGCTTGGCGTATGCAATTCCTAACAGGGATTTATTGCGGGAATACAACACAAGTGTACTTTGAAAGATTCTAGAATCTACCTTCTTGAAGAACATAACCTGCAACTCTAATGGATTCAATCTACAAATGACACTACTTTGCTGCTCTAAACTAATTTGTATGAACAACAATGAATAAGATCAAGCAAGAAGATCGAATGGCTCTAACAGCAAAGGAAAAACTAGCATGGATGCAAAACATGAAAACAAAATGAATTCTAAGCAAGAAATTGAAAGACTTAACAATGGAAATGAGAAGTTGAGGGGCCATTTGCTTGAAAACAAGCTGGCTATTTATAGATTTCACATTCACCCAAAGGTAATTCCTATTAGAACTCTTTTACCATTAAACAATGAAGAAACACTATTCCAGGGAACATAAAACATTAATACGAGCTAAGGCGGTTGAGAAAAGCTGGTAAATGTTGAAAAATTATGCAAGTCGTGATCAAAAGAACGTGCTTTGGAGAACATGTAAAGGACCGCCGCCCTTAGCAGGGTGGCGGTTACAGATCTGCTTCTTACCACTGACAGGCGGCGGTTTCATCACTGAAGGTCAAAAAGCTAGAAAAAGAAAGGCAGAGGATAAAGCGAAGTACACAAAGCTTAGACAAGGTGCTTGGGATGCTAACATACACTTGGTGAGATTTCCTAGATTTTAAACACCTTGCTAGGTGACCTGTGTCATCATTGGGGCATGTGTAACATCATTTCGTGATCTGAGGTACCCTACAATTTTGGGTACGTACATATTGCCCCCTCGGAGAAGCATTTTAACCATGAAGAGGCGTAAAACGGTGGGTCTGAGTATGGCGGTCCCAAAACGGGAAGCTAGAAATTATACCTGACATGCCCGTGTGTTGAGATGTCGCCATCCAAGTTTCTGCTACCTGCAAAATGGAAAGAGGACTCAAGTGCAGATAGATAAAATAAATCGAAAAATAAATACTAAATTAGTATGAAATGAGGACTTACCATTTGCGTGGGGATAAGAACTTACCTCTGTTGGCACTCTAAACCTATGAAAGGGGCATTCAAAATGAGTCAAAACACCATATATATATAAAACAAGCTTATTTTCCTATTCATTTGCGCGTGTTGATTTGATAGTTTTTGAGCTCTGGGACCCACGGTGACGGTTTTTGACGAGAGTATAGTTGAAACATTCGTAGCGAGATAGCGATCATGCCTCCACAAGAACCTCAACCCGCGAGATCTCAGGTTAGTTCTTCTCGATTTAACGTTTTTGCACCCAAAATGTTAAAATGATGAAATATTTGTCGTGGGGGATTATTTTTAGAAATGTTAGTTTTAAATGTGTCTCTTAGGGGGACGCTTAATGGGTAGGCTTTTATTTTAGCTAAAATGGTCAATTTTTGTGTTTTTGAGTATTTTTAGGGCATGCGACCGTTTATAGTCGCAGAGAGAATCGCCGCCCTTTCAAGGCGGTAGTTATGGAACCGCCACCTTGCTCAGGGCGGCGGTCCTCTACAGAGTGTTAAAACAACACTATTTTGAATTTATTTTTGCATTTTTAGTGTTCCTACTTGCTTTAATGATTTTTCCAATGCAATCTTGACACTAACTTGCTTCTTTTTACGTGTTTTTGGGTGTTTTACAGAAGAAGGAAGAGTACATTAGATGGAGCCGAGAGAGGGAGTGTGATTGGCTTCCAGCAGTGTTAGATGCTCTCTCTCAGGCTGAGCAGGATACTCTCTAGAGGGTAGGTATATTGAGGATCGCACGGGTCCCCCATATTGCACCTACCAATCACATACTATGTGACTTATTTTCTTACTGGGATGCAGATCGGAACACCTTCCAATTTCCAGGTGTTAGGGGTGAGTGGACCATCACCCTAGAGGATGTCTACCACATTTTGGGAGTCCCGATTATTGGGAGGAGACTTTCATTTGATACCGCAGCAGATCCGTGAGCTCGGTGACTCGGTGGGCCACCTATATGGGAGACGCAGTGTCTCCACTGTTCGAAGAAGGGGGTGAAGGTCTGCTTTTATTCCCGACGTGCCCATCCCTCCGATCCGCCAAGCCATTATGGGCATCCTTGGTTTCACCTTTTTATTATTTTCTAATTTGTTTTCTCCTTTTCTTGTAGAGACTGCCGATAAGTGGCAAGACTTGATTCGTCGGGTATGTGACGACACCTGTTGCTCCCCACGGAGAAGACTCGTGCTGAGCTATCCGTGGATGCAGGGGAGCCTTCAGCAGCCAGTAAGCATACCGATGTTTTTTCCCATGTCTAGCATGCGGCCAAGATCATGACTTCCCTCCATACCAAGGTAGTCAGGTATAAGACTGCAGAGCACCTGATGAGGAGGAGCCGTTCTCGTAGTGAGACTAAAACTATTGTTCGGGACCGCGAGCCCTCAGTGCACTCAGAGCGTCGGCATAGCCGGAGTCCTAGACGTGATCGTGCGCCTTCTGAGGGATCCCATAGGGATTGAGAGGCCACTTGGCTCTTTTTTGTAGTGACCTTGTTAGGTTGTTTATACAAGTAATTTTGTATTTTCCAGGCTCATTGAGCGTTTTGACCATGCCTAGTGCATGATGGCATTGTATATGAAACCTGATTTGTATATATATATATATATATATATATATATATTTTTTGGATCTAGACTCTTGGTATCTTGAATTTGTGACTCATTTTCTAAATGTGTTTTTAGATGTGTTTTAGAATATTTGCTTTTAATGTTTCCATAATGTATGCAATGGACACAAATGAATGATAAATAGAATGTTTTACTCTATATGTTTTTAAAGTGCTGATATGAGATGATACTAACATATGGTAGTACTAAAATTTTGAACTCTTTGGGAAATGTTTGTAATTCCTTCTTATATTGGAAAAATGTGATGAATGCATAGTGATAAAGAGATGAACTTGTCCCAATCCCAAATCCAAAACTAGTAAGACGCAAGGGCTCAACACCAAGAATTAGGAAGGGCACAAATTGTATGAGTTTGACTCAATGGAATGATGAGAGACAGATAAACCAAGAACAAGAACCAAATTTGGACCTACACACCCACCCTACTCAGAACTACTACCAAGCTTAGAAGGCCACTTACTTTTCAGTTTATCTAGACTTAGATTCATAAATGGCAACCTGGTTGACAAAATATGGTTTTGAGGATTCGATCTCTTTGGAATTTGGATATTTGGATATTTGCTTTCTCTTAACATAATTTGACTTGTGTTTTTAGCTTACAAGAATTTGTTAGTTTGTGTGACTAGACCCCCCACACCTTGCCTCACGCCACTAGTAAAAAGCATGGGTTTGTCACCAAAGGAAAGATACAGGCAAGTAAGTGCACTTCTTTCCTTTCCTAACCTCACATCACCAGTAAGAGATGTGGGCTTATCACCAAAGGTTGATGGGGCAAAGAAGTGTGTAAAATAAAATATTTTGTTTGCTTGGTGCTTTTGATTTCATTTGATTTTGACATTTCGATCTATGACTTTGGGATATCCTTTCGTTAAGAGATTTTAAGAGGGATAGATGTGACACCAAGAAGCTTATAAATGCATGGGGCAAGGACAACTTCACCTAGTAGAAAGAAAGAGAAAGCCAAGTATGCAGTCTTGGTATGGTTTCCAATGTTTGTCATCGAAAATTGATGAGAAGATTTGAAAATATTTGATGATGTTTGAAGAGATGTGATTTGAATATTTTTTCCAATATCTTTAGAAATTTGTATCAGATTGTTTTAAGAGTAAGCTCCTGGACTATCATTTTTACGAGATAAACGGAAATGAAGCAACTAAAAGACTAATGTAATGTAGGTAGCTATAATGTGCTAGAATGACTTTGATGTTTTATGCGTAAAACCACTTAAGGTGCAAGGAATTGACGTTTCACCAAATTCCTCACCTTCTAGTGTGCACAAGAGATACACACACCGTTTCTGTAGTCCTTCATGACTCGGCATGGGCCCAACCATTTGGGCCAGAACTTTCTTCCTTCGCCGGTTTTCTTATCGATCCAAATTGCCTAGTCTTAGAACTAGATCTCCTTCATATATTTCTCGCTCATAGACTTTTTTGTTATAATGTCGGCACATCCGGTCAGCATAGGCTCTGTGCCATTGTTTGGCGTTTAACCTGGCCTCATCAAGGCTTTCTAGTTAAGAGAAGGGTGCCTCCCTGTAAGCTTCTTCATCCAGAATCCCTTGTAATGAGATGTGGAGACAATATTTCAACCTCAAGTGGGAGGACTACTTCGCCTTTGAATACCAGCGAGAAAGGAGTTGCTCTTGTTAGCATTCTTATTGAGGTTCGGTGGGTCCACAAGGCCGGATATAGTTTTAAATGCCAATCTCGTTTGTTCTCCTTGATTGTTTTGAGGAGAATAACTTTCAACATTTTGTTTGTCGCTTCAACCTGCCCATTGGCTTGAGGGTAGTAAAGAGAGGCCATGTGATGGTTTATCTTGAACTTTCTACATAGCTCACGAACCTCGTCATTCTTAAAGGACATGCCATTATCTGAGATAATGACTTGTGGGACACCATACCTATAGATAATTTGGTTCAAAATGAATTTGGCAATCACCGAACCTAGTACGGTGGTGAGAGGCATGGCCTCCACCCATTTGGTAAAATATTTCGTGGCTATGATTATAAAATTATGGCCATCGGTTGATGAGGGAGAGAATTTCCCTATCAAGTCTAGACCCCACGTGGAGAAGGGCCTCGAGTCACTATTGGTTGCAGGGATTGTGTTGGCATGTGAATCTCGTGAGAGAATTCTTGGCATTTGTGGCACTTACGTACAAATTCCAGTGTCATGCTAGAGTGGGCCAAAAATAGCCCATCCGATGTATTTTGCGAGCGGTGGCGTGACCACCGAAGTGGCCCCCACATATCCCACTATGGGATTCATGAAGAATCCTCTTGGATTATTCTATGTCGACACATCTTAGAAGCATGTCGTCAAAGGCTCTACGATAGAGTACTTGGTCTAAAACAACATATTTAGCGGTAATAATGCGTAACCACCTTCTTTGTTGTGATGTGGCACTTTTTGGGTATGTATGGTCCATGATAAAATTGATGATATTAGTATACCAGGGACATGTAGAAATGGGGGTCTGGTTTTGACAAAGTATACACACTCATCGGGAAAGTCTAGATCTACCAGCTCACCCCCATCTAGTGGATTTTTAGCTAACCAGTCTGTAATGATTTGTCCTTTAACAGATTTTTGGTTTACGAATGTTAACTCAAATTCTCCCATTAGGGTTATGAAACGGCCAACCTTTTTAGATAAAGATCCTTGTGTGAGAAATGTTCATAAATGGTCTATCTTTACAATGACCCTTGTTTCCTGGTTTAACATGTAATGTCTCAAACATTTTGTTGCAAAAATTATGGCAAGGCATTCTCTCTTTGCCTGTGTGTAACGTGTTTCATAATCGAGCAACATTCGACTAATGAAATAGATCACACGTTCTCGTTTTTCATTGTCTTCTTGATCCAAAGATGCAAGCAAGCTAACGAGACATGAGTGGCTTGTGAGTATAGGATCAAATGGCGTATTCAACTTGGGAGGCATTAGCATGGGTGGTGACAACAAGAAGCACTTAACTGCTTCGAAGGCCTCGTTGCAATCTTCAGTCCAATCGACGCTATAATATTTCTTGAGTAGATTGTTGATTGGATGAATGGAAAAGCTTAAATTTGGGATGAACCTTCGGATTGCACCGAGTTTCCCAAGAAATGACCTAATTCCAGACTCATCCGAAGGTGGGATCATTTCAGAATAGCCCATATTTTGGCCGGATCAACATCAATCCCATGAAGATATAATGTATCCTAGAAGTTTGCCTCCTATTACACCGAACACGCACTTCTCTGGGTTTAATGTGACACCATACTCAATTAGTCATGAGAGGATGATACAGAGCACTTCCGGATGATCACAACATTTCTTGGCCTTGGCCAACAAGTCATCCACATATGATTCCACAATTTTATGGATAAGATCGTGGAATATATAAGTCATTGCCCGCTGATACGTAGCGCCGGTGTTCTTAAGACCAAATGGCATGACAACATAACAATAAGTTCCCCAGGGAGTTATAAATGTGGTTTTGGCTTGATCTTGTTTAGATATTTTAATCTAATTGTACCTTAGAACCCATCCATGAGGGATAACTAGTTCAAATCTAGATTGTTGCATCAACGATAACATCAATGGATGGTAATGGGAAATCATCTTTGGGACAAGCTTTGTTAATATCCCGAAAGTTAGAAAATGCATATCTTCCCATTCTTTTTGAGGACAGGAACGATATTAGATACCCATTTTGAATAGTCAACGGGCTTGATGAATCCTACTTGGAGAAGTTTTATTACTTCCTCTTTTACCATGAGAGCCACTTTTGGCTTCATTGGTCTTGACTTCTGTTTAATTGGCTTTGCATCTGGTTTAGTGACGAGATTATGTACCACAACTTGTGGTGCGATACCCGTCATTTCTTTATAATTAAATGTAAAAGCCTTTTGATGTTTTTGAGGATTTGGGTGTGTATTTATATTTCTTCCGAGTTAATGAGGATCCCAACTTCAAAATTCTTGGTTCTTCCTCCGTTCCAATGTTTATGTCAATGGTTTCTTCTATCAAAGAAGTGTTACCTTCTTCAAATTCAGGTGGGGTTGGAGGTAGTTCCAAGCTTTCTCCATTTTCTATCTCGTAGATATCGAGATCTTTCTGTGGAGGAGACTCTACCGTGGGATTTCCAAAGTAGGAAGAGGAGTGTGGTATTAGGGAAAGATCAACTATACGGTGAGCAAGGTGTAGCTCTGCATAGGCATTTAGATATTCGAGAGTGACTTTATCATTGTCAACATGATGTAAGATAGAAGACTCATTCTCAACTAGTTGCATGTGTTAGAAGAGGGTTCATTGATATTTTCTTCACCAATGGTTCAATACGAAGTGATACCCTGAAACTTGTATCTTCCAACTCATTACTTGGGGTAAAACATGAAGCTGAGGTTGCTATTGAATCTGCGAGAAGGTTCTGTTCTCGTGGGATTACCTCAATGGATATGAATTCAAATCCTTTGCTTAGATCTAATACCGTTGTTTTATAGAGATGTAAGTGCTCAGCTCTAGTCTTATATACTTCAGAGACTTGGTTTGTAACTAATTACGAGTCTCCTAACACTTTGATGTTATTAACACCGATCCTTTTGGCTATGATGAGGCCAAGGAGGAGGGCTTCGTACTCATCATGGTTGTTTGTACATTCAAAGTTTAACTTAAAAGAAAAAGGTAGGATCTTTCCCTCAGGAGAAGTAAAGATCACACCTTCCCCTCCATAGTGACATCTAGCTCCATCGAAGTGGAGAGTCCAATATTTACTAGGAAAAATGGATGTTGGGACATTCTTTGCGTCTATTTCTTTCTTTTGTTTCGGTTACTTCTACCATGTAAAGTTCCTCTGCTGGAAGAGAACCAACTCCTAGGGTACATCCCATACCTGTGGAATCAAATGGTAGGAAAATTGGTAGATCTTGTTCTAGTAATTCGAAAATTTTTGCAGTAGTTCCTAATGACACTTGTTTCTACAACGTTAGCTTCATCCTTGAGGGCTGGGATGCCCTTGACTAGGTTCGTAATTTCTAGTTTTGTTGTAGGTATTAATTTTTCTTCCGGTTTTGAGTCGATTGGTTTGTTAAGTTGGTTTGTTGGGAGTTCAAACTCAGAGTGAACGCCTGGTCTTTTCTTCAGTCTTCTAGGTGTATGTCGAATGGTTTTGGGTCACCTTTTGCTATGAATATCTTTCCTAGGTGTAAGAATCTTATTTCCTGGAATAATGTAGAAGGGATTGCTTTCATGTGATGTATCCATGGTCGACCGAGGATCATATTATAGTTGGTTTCCCGATCTATGATATAAAACTCGGTGAGGATTGTCTTGGGTCCTAAGGTGACTAGTAATATTATAGTCCCAATTGAAGTAGCCTTAAGGCTATCATAACCTCTTAGCGTATTTCTTTTTGTGGAACAGTTTGTTTCTCCATATCCTAGCTTTTGAAGGAAAGAGAAGGGGACAATGTTAACTGCTACCCCATCATCAACCATTACACGTTTAACATAATTATTGTAAACCCACACTTGTAAATGCAAGGCCAAATCGCCTCTACGTGCAATTTCAACATTTGTTGGCATTTTGTTTATGTCGAATATAAACTCGGTATCCCTATCTGGCTGCCCTGGAGGGTGGATATCGAAGTCTATATGGTTTACTTGTGTTTCGGGAGGTGGAGTGATGTTAATTAAATGACCTAGACCTAGTGCTTCTAAAAGAGTAGCCCTATGGGTAGGAGAGTTTTTCAACAAGTCCAAAAAGGAGATGTGAGAGAAGGTCTTTGTTAAGTCATTAATTAAATCATAAGCACCCATGGGTTTTACCAACGTTTGTTGAATGTTATCTGGTTCTAGTGGATAGATTGGATTTGGTTGAGAAGAATATTCTCGTGTTCTTGTTATGGCTTCTACATGCAGCTCAGTATCTAACTCTACTAGACCAACTATCTTGGTTCGTGGCTGATTTCCTAATTGCGGTGCGACAAGTGGATTTAGTGAAGTTGAGGCTTCATGATCATTATTTCCTGTCATTACACCTTTGTTTGTCCCATTTGGATTTAATTTATTATTGTTATTGTGATTTGGAAGTGGATCATTGAAGATCTTAAGAGGTGCATTTTGAGGGGAAACTACCCCTGTGAAAGTATTTGGCATAGGTGTCACAGAATCTGTTAAGAACATATCTATGAAGAGTTGTCTTTGTTCTTCTGGAAAACGTTGCATGAACTTATTGTAATCATGGCAAGTCCTAGTGTCATGGCCTTGAATTTTGTGGAAACCACAATACGAGTTGGGATTATAACTCCTAGGTTGTTGGTTTGGCACATGTTGTGGTCCAAAATTGATTAAACTTTTGACTATTAGGATTAAAGTTTTGCGTTTGTTGCCTTTGGTTTTGGTTTTGATATCCAGTTGAGTTTTGATTTGGACCCTGTGTCTGGATTTTCCATTGTTGTTGTTGTTGTTGTTGGGGATGATTAAAATCCACCGCGTTGATTGTTGGGGTAAAATTGTTGTTTCGTTGATTGTTAACTAGGTGGTGGAACATTTACAACATTTTTTTTTTAGTTTGGTCAATCACTCCATTTGTTGTCACTCCATGTTTTTGTTAAGGATTTTAGGTCCTTGATTGGTGTTTGTGGTAGTAGGATAAGTCGTAGTGTTTTGGTTGGGGATGATTAACCTCCCATTTGTTCCATATGTCTTACGACCACTATCTATTGTAGCTTGATCTATTCGGAGAACGCTCTTGAGCACTTCATCATAAGTTCTTAGTGGGAACTTTTGGACTTCTTCCTTTATCTCTCTGCTAAGAGAATGAAGGAATAAATCACATAGTTCCATCTAATCCATGTTTGGAGCACTTGCTGAAGAATAGAGGATTGTATGCCATCTTTGGATGAAATGAGCAACATGATTCATTGTGTTCTTGTTTAATATGCAAGAATTCCCTGATTCCTATTCTCAACAATTTGTTCATGTCAAATACCTTGATGAACTCAAAACGAGTTGTTTAAATGAATGTATTGAGGCTTCAGGTATTTTGTAATACCAATCGAGGGTGATACCCTCTAAAGTTTTGGGGAATATTTTAGCAACAACTCCATCCCAACAATGAGTAGTTCTCGAATGGTATGTGACATAGACCTTAATATGTGCATTCGGGTCTCCCTCCCCTTTGTACTTGGGTAGATCGGGGAGAGGTCTTGAAGCATGATGCTTCGTATAGTGAAGTCTAAAGGTTCTTTCAAATATTCTGAATAAGTCCCTATTGCATAGGTTTCACCATTGATGGTGTTTGCTGAGGGGGTGGAGGTGGAATGGGTTGTTGATATGGCGTAACATATGTATTTGCAGGGGCATAAGGAAATCCCTGTGGTTGAGCGAACATGCCAGGAGAAGAGAACATATCTCCCTGTGGTGATTTGGAATACATGTTTAAGTATGGAGGAGCATTGCTCAAGAATGGGTTGTTTTGTGCTAAGCCGGGAGGTATCATATTCTCAACTGGAGCGACGTTTGAAAATGTGGTTCTAGTTGGCATTTGTTGTAAATACTGAGGAGGCATGCCCAACGTGCCTGTTCCTGTGAGGAGGTCTACTTGGTTGGGATGATGTGGAGGATTGGAAGTTCCTGCTTGCATGAACTATGAATTTTGATTTTCTTGAGCAAGTTCCAACCCTCTAACCTTCTCAACTAAGGCTGAGATGACCTCGTTTGGTGAAGACACGGTATTTTTCCTTAGTGGTGGTTGTTGTACACCTTGAGGTTGTATAGGCATATGGTACCCTACTATGAACTGATCGTTGCCCTGCCAAGTTTCACCGAGGGCATTTCCTATAGGTGGAGGAATGGGGGTGTTTTCTTGGAATGATACCTCGGGTTGTGTTTGCAAACCTCCTATAGGTGGGTACATATTTTGAGAGTGTTGTTCACTCCTAGCATAACGTGCTAAGTATTCGTCATCTAAAAATAGATATGGATCTGACTATCTACTAATTTGTGGTCTAAGCAACACCCGAGGAGATGAACCAGATTCTCCAGTGAGCATCATGTTGTTTGAGCCTGAAAGCTTTGGTTGTTGCGTTTGAGTGAGCTGATCCAACTCCTCTATTTGGAAAGAAGAACTATATCTAGTCCTTTGAGGCGGAGTTTGTGTTGAAACTTGGTTAGATGAATAGTTGTCACCCCATGTTGAGAGTGAGGGTGATGGTTATCTATTTAATTTATCGTAATGCTTCAAGACCTAGGAGAGGTTCTACCATATATGCATCGTATCCCGACATATTCGGGGTATATAAATACCCAAAGAATAATGGAAAGAAGCGAAGGTGGATAAAACTAAAAGGAAGAGTGTGAAAGTGAAGCAATTGTTTCATTTCACGCCGGGTTCACCAATTTTGTGGTGAAGGTGATGTGAAGGCTAATGGGAAAAGATGAAAAGTATTGATTAGAAGAACAAGTAGAAATTTGAATCAAGATAAAAAAGGTAGGTAATCTTGTTGTCTTCACGTTGGGTTCACCAATTTTGTATGAAGGAAAAGTGACCAAGATAGTTCGGTGAGCATGGGAATCTACAAGTAACTCTTCCTCGCACCCGACCTCCCAATCTATGGTTGTGATAGATAGTTCGGTGAGGATAGCTGCTCAAAGGCTCCATCCGAGACGTGGAAGATGGTAGTGGATGCTTCGTATATACTCGTGGGGTGTGATAAACTAGTTAGGTAATCTTATGTCTTTATCGACACGTAATAATGGGATCTAGTCAATCTTTAGGCGAAGGCCCTCCTAACTTTAATAATGATGTGATAGATCGTTTGGTGAGGATAGGGACTAAAACACCAATGGCTCCAATCAATATTGATGCTCTTACTGATACGATCTATGGGTTGTGGGATACGTGGGAAGATGACAACCATAAGGGTGTGGTTCTTTGTATATATCTCATATGAAGAGTCATCCCTAAAATGGAATGGCTAATCATGTGTCCTATTTTGGTGTGATAATGATAACTCAAAGTTGCATAATTTTCTCGGTGGAAGTGGAAAGGACTATGAACACTTGGATACGTAAAGGTAGGTGTTAATATTTGATTGATTCTTAGGCCCATTGGGTGGTGGGACTAGTGGATCACAATCGAATGTTTTCTCTTTCGAGTCCTTTTAAAGTCATACGGATATCTATCAAGGTAGTCTATAATTTGATTGATTTGACTAGAATGTGTGTGCTTTGTCATCTTATATGTTTAATCCTTTAGCTATGTGTTCTTTGACTTCTTGTAGGTTTTTGTTGTTTGGAAGACCTAATTCTCGAGATTTTGGTCTATGTCGGCTTATTGCTGCAACAAGATTTGGTTGAGGCACATTGGCTCAAAAATGTATTCCCGGCTCCTAGGTCCCATGATTGTCATACAAGATCAATATAAACTTATAAACAAAATAAACTAATTACTAATATATCTACAACATATATATATACAACATATATATATTCCTCTATTTTTTGTATTTTTGATAGAATTTTCAATAGAATTGAAAGAGAGAACTAATCTAATATATTCAAAAAATGACAACTATAAAAAATTAAAACAAGTAAGGTAGCCCAGTATAGCTACTTTCCTGTGCAGTTGTGAGTTTATCCTAAATAACTAAATAGTTGATTAACTTAATTGAAAGACTCTCGATCCTACCTCAGAAGTGAGGAATGAATCATAGTTTCTGAGAAACTATCAATCCCCACAACTTCCCTAATATATCGAAAGTGAAATTTAACTGAAATGAAATAATTCACTACTCTATTTGATATGTTTTAACTAGAACTTTGACAGATAAAACCTGGAATTTGTAGAACAGTGGCGAATCCAGTAGTGTATGACTTTGTCCCCTCATAATGATCTCCTCGTTCCTTCGTGTTCACGTGAATCCATAAGAGCGTGTATATGCTAGCATCAATAGAAGAAGGTATTTGAACAATGACAACTTTGGATATAGACCGAATATAATGTGAGTAGGAGAGGGACAACACAAGTGACAAAGCTTGGCGTATGCAATTCCTAGCAGGATTTATTGCGGGAATACAACACAAGTGTACCGAGAGATTCTAGAATCTACCTTCTGTGAAGAACACAACCTGCAACTCTAATGGATTCAATCTACAAATGACACTACTCTACTCTAAACTAATTTGTATGAACAACAATGAACAAGACTGAAGCAAGAAGATCGAATGGCTTCTAATAGCAAAGGAAAAACTAGCATGGATGCAAAACATGAAAACAAAATGAATTCTAAGCAAGAAATTGAAAGACTTAACAATGGAAATGAGAAGTTGAGGGGCCATTTGCTTGAAAACAAGCTGGCTATTTATAGATTTCACATTCACCCAAAGGTAATTCCTATTAGAACTCTTTTACCATTAAACAATGAAGAAACACTATTCCAGGGAACATAAAACATTAATACGAGCTAAGGCGGTTGAGAAAAGTTGGTAAATGTTGAAAAATTACGCAAGTCACGATCAAAAGAACATGCTGGAGAATGCGTAAAGGACCGCCGCCAGGTGGCGGTTATAGGACGCCACCATGGGTTGGTTTCATCACTAAAGGTCAAAAAGATAAAAAAGAAAGGCAGAGGATAAAGTGAAGTACACAAAGCTTAGACAAGGTGCTTGGGATGCTAACATACACTTGCGAGCTTTCCTGATTCTGAACACCTTGCGAGTGACATATGTCATCATTAGGGCATGTGACATCGTTATGGCAGTGATGTAAAGACTACCCTACTTTTTGGGTACGTATAGCCACCAAGAACAACCTCAAAATCTTGTGTGATGGGACCCTCCAAAAAAATTCCCCCAAAACCTCCATGGAGATCAAAGCAATTATCTTGGGGCCCATGTCCTCCCTAGGTGCCTATTTCCCAGAGGATATATAGTTGTTTTCTCATATCAAGATAACCCATAAGTCTTCAATCTTCATATTTTAGGAAACCAACTTAAGGGCCTTTAACATCATAATACATTCTATCTCCATTTCAATCATAAATTCAAGACATTCATAACTAATTCTTGTAACATTTGAGGCAATAGTTTCTCGTAGACGCACCCTCTCGCACTAGTGTCATTGGGCACCATGGAAGGTGAGTAACACTAGACCTCTCTTCCAACACTTGGTCATTGACATGAGATCACCCAAAAAACTCACTCTTGGTGCGAGATCGCCCAAAAACTTGCCCTTAACACAAGATCACCCAAAATGTCTTGCACTGGTGGCGTGAGATCACCCATGAAAAAACTCATTCTTTATAGCATTTCAAACACATTTCTATCCTTTACACTTCTTCAATCAATGTGCACACTTTCCTTTTAATAGTGTATTTTACATAGCCCTTGCATACTTTACTCATATTTTCATATACACTACTTCCTACTCTTTTTCTCTTCTTTTGCAGGCACATCCTTAATATGCAATAAGAAGCATCCCTAAAGAGAATAATTAAACAGAAAACAAGTATATAATCTAACACATACACTTTACCCCTATGATCACTTTCCTTTAGTAGTCTTCACGCCTTCATTTTACACTCATTCCACGCTCCACTTATCTCTTCCTCTCACTTTATCACCACCACACTCTTTACATGGAAAAGGTACACACCTTTTAACTAACTTTATGTTATCGAGTACTCACTCAACAACATAAAGTGGGGAAAATGTAGACAAAATCACACACACACTTTCTAATGCAGTTCATGTCCTAAACACATATTAGCATTCATATAGATTCTTAACATCACCCCTCTTTAATAATGACCGAGTGTCTTAGGCCTCTTTACGTGTTTCTTTTTTGGATTTGGTCTCACGTACTCTATATCTTATTAAATCTTTTCCAATTTTACTTGTTTATCTTTTCTAGATCCTAACACAGCTTACATCATTTCGGTAGACACAATAAAATCATTGATGTATATCCCCTAAAAGCAACGCTCCATTGCTCTTTTATCTTACTCACTTCTTTTGGATCTCTTTTATCTTTCATATTTTTCAATTATGGGTTCCTTCCAGATTGTAAATTACAAAATTCAAACAAGGGAATCATATAAATAGATAGATTTGTGTTCCTTAAAGGACCAAACTAGTTATAATTATTACTATCACCTAGAAAGTAGCATCAAAAGGCACCTAAAACACTTCAAAATGTCCATCCATGTTCCATTCAAGGGACAATAGACAGCGCATTTTCTGCATTTATTGCGAGGAAGGGGAATCTCATCCACACATACTATACATTTCTACATATTACATCTAGCCCGATATCAAGTGTAACTTGTATTAAGAAGCATCCTAGAAACACGATTCCTACACACACTTTAACTACATGGATTTTGAGATGTAGTGGATTGACTGGCATAAGTTCATTCCGAATGGTTTTGCATGGGACATTGTACGCCGACGCTTAAAAGTGACATGCGAACATGGGAATCTACAAGTGACTCTTCCTCGCACTTACCTCCCGAGGTCGTGCTTTGAGACAATTCCGGTGGGTATGGAATATATGTGAGATGCAGATAAACTAGTTAGGCAATCTAATGTCTTCAATACGCACTAGCGGAATTTGTGAATCTAAGGCAAAGAAGGCCCTCCTAACTTGAATTGGTGTGATAGATCGGTCAGCAAGGATGATGCTCAAAGGCTCCAATCAATATCGAGCTCGGTGTGATTCGATCTATATGTTGTGGAATACGTGGAAAATGACCGGGATAGTTTCGTATATGTCTCCGATAAGGTCATAAATGAATGATGGATATGACTACAATCGACTCTATGGGCGATTCTCTCGCCTAGTCCAGAATTCCCTAGCTTTGTAAGTTCTTTATCTAGTAAGGATAATTGTTCGATGATGATAGGTGGAAGTGGGGTAGATCGAATACTAGTGTGCGTAGGCCAGTGTCTATGTCTAATTCTCCTATGGATTCGTTGGGCTGCGGGATTTGTGGGTCACAACCGTAGATTCTTAGTTGTTGTGGACCTGTTATGGTCATGTATGAAATCAAGTCCTAATCCCTAGTATCCAGTAATCATATGCTTTCTCAGCTTCTATATTTAGGATCAATAACTGTGTGATTTTCTCATAATATCTTACAGGTGTTCGTGCAACCTGGATTCTTAGGCTGGTATCTATATCTAGAAGAGTGTCTCCTGCATCTGGCTGTGGGACCAAAGGATCACAACCAAAGGTTTGTTCTCTTTCAAACCCTTCTACAGTCATATGAATGTTGCCTAGGGTAATCTGTAGTTCGGTTGATTTGACCAAAACGTGTGTGCTTGGTCGTCTTCTATGTTTAATCCGCTCAACTGGGAATTGATTTGTTGTAAATCTATTGTTGTTCGAAGACTTGGATCCTAAGATTTTGATCTATATCGCTATCACTGTGATGAGATTGGGTTGAGGTACAATTGGCTCGAATACGTATTCCTGGGCTCTCTAGGTCCCGTGATTGTCATACAAAAGCAATAATGTAAATCTAACTAACAAAAATGAAATTTTAACTATGTGAAATGAATCTATAACATATATAACTTCTATTTTTTGTGTTTTCTCGATGAGCTTTTACGAATTTAAGAAAAACAAATATTTAAAGTATCTAGAATTGATGAACTAAAATAACAATTTAAAACAAACAAAATAACCGAGTGTAGTTATTTTTATGTGTAATTTGTAGATCTATTCTAAACAATAAAATATCTTATCTAATCTATTTGCAAGACTTTCGATCCTACCTCAAAGTGAGGAGTGAATCATAGTTTCTTAAAACTATCAATCCCCACACTTCCTGGCAATATCGAGAGTAGAATTAACTCGAAATAAAGTGATTAACTACTTTATTTGATATGATTCTAACTAGAAATTTGAAAGCTAGAACCTGGATTCTACATAACAGTGGCGAATTTGATGGTGTGTGTGATCTTGTCCCCTTAGTGTGATCTCCTCGTTCCTTCGTGTTCACGTGGATCCAGAAAAGCGTGTAATGCTAGCATCAACGGAAGTAGATATTGTGACAAAGGTAGCTCAGAACAAACTGAATATAATGCGAGTAGGAGAGGGATAGCGCAAGAGTACAGAGCTTGGCTTATGCAATTCCTAGTGGGATTTATCAGTCATGCAACATAAAGCGTCCAGAACTTGAAACTATCTTGTTTGAAGAACAAAACCTACAACTTTAATGGCTTCCTAAGCTATTCTATTCCAATGGATTGGATAAAATAACAACACTGCTTGCACAAGATGGATATGTGGCTTACCTATAATCACAATGCTAACTAAGCATACAATGAAAGAAACTAAGCATTCTAAGCAAAAGGAAAACTAAATCTATTGCAAAAGAGAAATCGGAGGCAAATTTTGAGGGCCATTTACTTGAGCACAAGCCAATCTATTTATAGCATTTGCATTTACCCAAGGTAAAAGCCAAATAGAACTCTTAAACTATAAACAATGGCAAAACACTATTCCAGGGAACTAAAAACATAAATGCAAGCCTATGTCGGAAAGAAAGCTGGTGAAACATTGAATTTACGCGAGTCATGTTAAAAAGCTTTCTGAAAACGCGTAAAGGACCGCCACTTTCGGGGCAGCGATTCTGAGACGGCCGCAATCGGGCGGCGGTTATGAGACCGCCGCCCATGCAGGGTGGCGGTTTCACACTAAAGGGAAAAAGGCCCAAAAAAGAGGGGAAAAGGGAAAACAAAGCACGCGGGGCTAAGCGGGGCATGCGGGATGTTAACGCACACTCGAGATCTTTTCCAAACCCCAACACCTTGCGAGGAGACCTGTATCATCATTGGGGCACGTGTCACGTTGTTTTGACAGTACAGTACCTTACAATTTTGGGTACGTACATATTGCCCCCTCGGAGAAGCATTTTAGCCATGAAGAGGCGTAAAATGGTGGGTCCGAGTATGGCAGTCCCGAATGGGAAGTTAGAAGTTATACCTGATACATCCGTGTGTTGAAATGACGCCATCCAAAATTCCCGCTACCTGCAAAATGAAAAGAGAACTCAAGTGCAGATAGACACAATAGTTTGAAAAATAAACGCTAAAATAATAGGGAATGAGAACGTACCATTTGTGCGGGGATAGGAACTTACCTCCGTCAGCGCTCCAAACCTGTGAAAAAGTCATTTAAAATGAATCAGTGCTATATATATGAAAGTGGGCCCATTTTCCTATTCATTTGCACGAGTTGATTTGATTGATTTTGAGCTCTGGGACCCACGGTGACGGTTTCTTGCGTGAGTAGAGTCAAACGTCCATGACGAGATAGCGATCATGCCTCCACGTGCGAACATCGACCCGTGAGATCACAGGTTAGTTTTCTTCAGTTTATCCTTTTTACCCCTTAAATTTGAAATGCTAAATACTTTGTCATGGGGGGGTAATTTTTGAAAATGTTAGTGTTGAAAGGTCCACCTAGGGGGGGCGCCTACTGGGTAGGCTTTGTTTTTAGGTAAAATGGTCATTTTTTACGTTTTTTAGGCTTTTTAAATTTAAAAACCCGCGTGGGTTTTCGGACCACGACGCGCCTTTACCCAGGCGGCGGTTACAAACCGCCGCCTCGCTCGGTGGTGGTTTTTGCCTGACCACCACCATTAAGGAAAACCGCCTATTTGCTCAGGGCGGCGGTTTGCACGTTGGATCATCTGCTTGAAATTGTTTTTGCTTTTCTAGCATTTCTATGTGTTTTCATGATTTTTCCAATATTACTTAGATGCTAACTTGCTTTGTTTTGTGTGTTTTTGGGTGTATGCAGTCGAGAGAGGAGTATATTCGGTGGAGTAGAGAGAGGGAGTGTGATTGGCTCCCAGGGGTACTAGATGCCCTTTCACAGGATGAGGAGGACACACTCTTATAGGGTTGGCACTACGCATTTCATGTGTGCCCCATGTTTACACCATCTAGTCACATCCTTTGTGACTTGTTCTCATATTGGGATGCAGATCGGAACACCTTCCGATTCAGGGGTCCGCGGTGAGTGGACTATTACATTAGAGGATGTCTATCACATTCTCGGGGTCTCGATCATCGGAGATGACTCACTTTAGAGACAACAGTTCACGGGCACGGATTGCACAAAGGGCTGACATATATGGGAGATGCATCATCTCCACGGGGTCAAGAAGGGGTTAGAGTTTAATCCATTCCTTCTTTGCCCATCCCCTTACTTCGCTCCAAAGCCATCATGGGATCCTTGCCTCGAGACCGATCGGGGACAAGGGAGGAGATACATTATTATACTTGCCTGGGCCCCTATTATTACACGATAGAGGGGCATGGTTGGATATATGCACTGGGAGCAGATATTCTTGGGACCACTTACCATGACTTATACAGGGTGGCCCATTTACGTGGGGCCTTGAGCCACCCGACCCTAGTCATGAGTTGGGTTTATGAGCACTTCATCCCCTACGGCAGGGGTGTAGAGGTGGCGACCCGGGCCGTGAGAGGCAGCCAGGATGGACGGACATGTCGGTGCTTAGAGCACCTCATCGCCCGCCTCCCGACTACCGCCGATATGGAGGCCACACCATATCGACTCATGGCATATATGGGGTGAGGAGGCTCTTACCTTGATCTCCCGCTCCACCACAGGCGGTAGCTTATTGATCGAGTGGGGCGAGTGGAGATGCACCCTTTGGCCGTGTTCCTCGGCAGTTTGGCTTACCCTACATGGCATGCTTCCCCAGCCGGTGCCAGTATACGAGATCACCCGAGAGGCCGAGGGGGCCTAGAGGCCGGGTTGGATAGTGGTTACTCCCGGCATTCCCATTGCAGCCGGGAGGATAGTTCGTGCTAAAGGGAGAGCCGGTGCGCCTCGTGCACCTTTGCTTCAGATTGTCGCGGGTCCCGCCATAGCATCGATGACCCTATTGAGGTATTGACTCCGAGTCCGAGAAGTTCACAAGGGGAGGGTCAAAGGAGGAGACCCGAGGACAAAGTGATCCCGAGTGGCACGACACCCGTGATATCATGCAGTGTAGAGAGGGCCGAGCAGAGTGCGAGAGAGGGTGACTCGGTTTCGAGAGCCACTCTCCCAGGGCCATGGGGAGGATGAGTCTGCATTGGGGTGCTACGTTGCTCCCACCACAGGAGCAGCCCCTCAGTCGGCAGCGGCATCCGTGGCAGGTGTTGATCCTATAGATCCATCCTGGAGGCCTGGTGATCCGAGTAAGTTACCCTCTCTCCCTTTTAATGTTCGTTTCTTTTTTAGGATCTCCTTAGTTGCTATCTTGTATCTTTTAATTTCTTGTTTGGTTTCTAATTTGTTTTCTCCTTTGTTTTGCAGAGACTGTTGATGAGTGGCGAGATTTGATTCACAGGGTATGCACCGATACCCTGATGATCCCCATGGAGAGGACCCGCGCAGAGCTGTCCGTGGACATGGGAGCCTTCAAGCCGCCTGAGGCATACCGATGTTTTTTCCCCGATCGGCATGTGGCCAGGATGGTATCGACTCTCCGCACAGAGCTAGCGGGGTATAGGACGGCCGAGCGCTTGATGAGGAGCCATTCTCGTGGTGAGACTGCGGCTGCCCCTCGAGATCCTGAGCCCTCCGTGCACTCAGAGCGCCGGCGTAGCCGGAGTCCTAGGCATGGGCGTGCACCTTCAGAGGGGTCTCGTAGGGATTGAGAAGCCACTTGCTCTTGTAATTTTTGTATAATACATTCTTTTGTATACCCCGGCTCTTTGAGCGTTTTGACCATGCTTAGTGCATGATGGCATTGTATATAAATGTTGATCATTTATATATATGTATATTTGTTCTGGATCAAAGTCTTGGCATTCATGGCTCACTTTCTATTTCCAGTTTTTTATGTATACTATGATGTATGTTTATATGTTTCTTTTAGAATATATGCAATGGTGAACAAATGATGCAAGTGTTTTACTTTCCTTTTTTGTATTTCATGATGCTGATATATGACGATGTAGATATAATGTGATTTTGAATCTTAGTTTCTGTAAGCAATTTTGGATACTTCATGTTTGTTTTGGCAAAGTGATGAAAATAACTAGTATGATAAACAGATAAACTTGCCCTTTACCCTAACTCCACGCAACTAGTAAGATGCGAGGGCTTATCACCAAGAGTTGGGAAGGGCGCAAGTTATGAGGTGTAGTGAAATGATAGTGATGGAAGAAAGACAAAGCTTTGGCGGAACCAAATTAGGAACCTACAAGTCTACTCCACTCGAGTGACTTCATAGTTTTGGATGCAACTTGCTTTGTGGTTTATCCGAGATTAGACTCGTAGATGGCCACATAGTAGACAAAATCTGGGTTTTTAGGATTTTAACTCTCTTGGGATTTTGAACATCTGATTCATTTTTTTTTACTCAAAGTTTGAAAGTTTGAATTGTTTGTGTATGACCTTTTGCATTTATTTGTCAAGAGGACCCCCTACACTTTGCCCCACGCTACTAGTAAGAAGCGTGGGTTTATCACCGTGGGCAAAGCATAGGCGAGTAAGGGCATTTCCATCCTTTCCCAACCCTACGTCACTAGTAAGAGACGTAAGCTCATCACCAAAGGTTGGTGGGGCAAGGAAATGTGTAAAATTAAAATTTTCTGTTTGATCAATGTTTGACTTGTTTATTTGAGTAAAATGTCAGTATGTATTTATTTCCAAAGAGATATACATATGGGATAGATGCGACTCCATGAAGCTTCTAGAACAGACCATAGGCAAGACACCTACCCTAAGAAGAAACCAAAAGTGAAAATAAACTTTGCAGATCTTGGTATGGTTACCATTAAGACTTTGTCATGTCTAGCTTTATTCGAGATAAATTCCATGATATCATGAAAATGGAGAAGTATGATTAAAGTGTTTATGCCAACAACATCATGAGTTTATAATGAATTGCTTTGAGAATAGATTCCTTGATCACATTTGTGTAAGGAATAAGGTGGACAATATGATCTTAATCTATACGAAGATGTAATGTAGATATATATAGTAGTCTTCAGTTTGCTTATGCGTAGAAAACGCTTGAGGTGCGAGGGAATTGACTATTTTGCACAAATTCCTCACCTTCTAGCGTACATAAGAGGTATGCACCGTTTCCATAGTCCTTCATGACTCGGTATGGGCCCAACCATTTAGGTCGGAATTTCCTTCCTTCACCGGTCTTCTTGTCGATCCGGCTGTCTAGCCTTAGAACTAGATCACCTTCATATATGTCGCGTTCATAGACTTTCTTGTTATCTATACAGGCACATCCGATCAAAGATAGATTCTATGTGCCACTTCAAAGATCTAACCTAGTTTCATCTAGGATTTCTAGTTGGGAAAGACGCGCTTCTTTGTAAGCATCTTCATCCGTAATCCCTTGTAATGAAATGCGGAGACCGGGTATTTCAACCTCGAGTGGGAGAACCGCCTTCGCTCCCCGAATACTAGCGAAAAGGAGTTGCTCCCATTGGTGTTCTTATTGAGGTTCGGTGGGCCCATAAGGCCGGATATAACTTCAAATGCCAATCTCGTTTGTTTTCTTTCACTATTTTAAGGAGAATGGCTTTTAGTGTTTTATTCGTCACTTCAAAGATGTCCGTTAGCTTGAGGGTAATACGAGGAAGCCGTATGATGGCTTATTTTAAATTTATTGCATAGTTCGCGAACTTCTTCATTCTTAAAGAAGTTCCATTATCGGAGATAATGATTTGCGGGATACCGTACTGCAAAATGATTTGGTTTAAAATGAACTTGGCGATTACAGGAACTGGCCAGTACAGTAGTAAGAGGCATAGCCTCTACCCATTTGGTAAAATATTCGGTGGCCGTGATTATAAAAATTATGGCCGTCATGGATGAGGAGAGAATTTCCCTATTAGATCTAGGCCCCATGTAGAAAAGGGCCATGGAGTAGCGATTGGTTGCAGTAGAGCTTGGCTTGCGGCATGTGGATCTCATGGGAGAACTCTTGACACTTATGACACTGCGTACAAACTCTCTTTGCGTCATCGTGTTCTAGAGTGGGCCGAGAAATAGCCCATTCGATGTATTTTGCAGTGGTGGCATGGCCACCGAAGTGGCCTCCACACATTCCACCGTGAGATTCATGGAGAATCTTCTTGGATTCTTCTCGTGTCGACACATCTTAGAGCATTCCATCGAATGCTTTCCGATAGAGCACTTGCTCTATAATGACGTATTTTGCACGATAATGCGTAACCGCCTTCTTTGTTGTGGTGTGGCCCCTTCTGGATACGTATGGTCCATGATATAATTAATGATATCGGTGTACCAAAGACACTCGAGATGAAGGTCGGGTTTCGATGTAGTATACGCACTCATCCTGGAAAATCTAGATCTACTTGATCACCTCCATCTAATGGGTTATCATCCAACCAATCCGCGATGATTTGTCCCTTAACTGATTTCGATTTACAAATGTTAATTCCAATTCTCCCATTAGGGTTATAAAACGTCCAACTTTCTTAGATAAGGACCCTTGCGTGAGAAAAGTTTGCAAATGGTCCATTTTTACCATGACCCTTGTTTCTTGATTTAAAATATAATGTCTTAAGCGTTTGGTTGCAAGACTATGGCAAGACATTCTTGTTTTGCTTGTGTATAACGTGTTTCATAGTCGAGCAACGTTTGACTAATGAAATAAATCACGTTTCTCTCTTGTCATCATCTTCTTGGCCAACATACAAGCTAACGAGACATTGGTAGCTCGTGAGTATAAAATTAACGGCGATCTAGCTTACGTGGCATTAGTGTAGGTGGTGACAAGAAGAAACGCTTAACCGCATCAAAGCTTCATTGCATCTTTATCCAATCAATGCTATAGTCTTTCTTGAGTAAATTGTTGATTGGATGAATGGTGAAACTTAAGTTCGGGATGAATCTTCGGATTGCACCCAACTTTCTGATAAATGACCTAATTCCAGATTCATCCGAAGGTGGAACCATTTCGAGGATCGAATTTTGGTTCGATCAACATCTATCCTCGTGACAATATGATGTAACCTAGGAGCTTCCCTCCTGTTACACCAAAGACGCATTTTTCTAGATTTAGCGTGACTCCGTATTCTATCAGACGTGAGAGAATGACGCGGAGTACTTCCGGATGGTCACAACGCTTCTTGGCCTTAGCCAACAAGTCATCTACGTAGGATTCCATGATTTTATGAATTAGATCGTGGAATATATATGTCATAGCTTCTCGATATGTAAAGACATGACGGATTCTTGAGACCGAATGGCATAACAACGTAGCAATAGGTTCCCCAAGGAGTTATAAATGTGGTTTTAGCTTGATCTTGTTCAGATATCTTAATTTGATTGTATCCCGAGAATCCATCCATGAGAGACAAAAGTTCAAACCCAGCTGTTGCATCAACAATGACATCAATGGATGGCAACGGGAAGTTGTCTTTAGGACACGCTTTGTTGATGTCTCGAAAATCTATGCAGATGCGTATCTTCCCATTCTTCTTGAGAACGGGAATGATATTAGATACCCATTGGGAGTAATCAACTGGTTTGATGAATCCTACTTGGAGGAGTTTTATTACCTCCTCTTTCACCATGAGAGCTACCTTGGGTTTCATGGGTCTCGATTTTTGTTTAATTGGTTTTGCATCTGATTTAGTGACGAGGTTGTGCACCGCAATGTGGGTGCAACTCCTGTCATTTCCTTATAATTAAATGCAAATGCCTTCTGATGTTCTTTGAGGATCCGAGTGTGTATTTCTACTTCCTCTGGGGTTAACGAGGATCCTAGTTTCAATATCCTTGGTTCATCTTCCGTTCCGATGTTAATATCAATTGTTTCTTCGATCAAAGAGGCGTTACCCTCTTCAAACTCAGGTGGCACTGGAGGTAAATCCAAATCATCCCCATTTTCTACCGTGTATATGCTAGGTTCCATTTGTGAGGGAAGATCCATCATGGGATTTCCAAATAGGAGACGAATGTGGATTAAGGACAAATCTATCATATGATAGGAGAGATGTAGTGCCGCATAGGTGTTTAAGTAATTGAGTGGCCATATCACTATCAACGTGGTCTACATGGCGGTAGATTCATTTCCGTTTAAAAGGGAATTTGTCATTGTCTTTATCAATGGTTCATCACGAAGGATACCATGAAACGGGTATCCTCTAACTCATTGCTTGGAGTAAAACGTGATGCTTGAAAGTTCTTTATTGAATCGGCGAGAAGATTTTTCTCTTTTGGGATTACTTCAATGGATATGAAGTCAAACTCCTTGCTTAAATCTAATACAACTTGTTTGTAAAGCTGTAAGTGCTCGGCTTTGGTTTCATATATCTCAGAGACTTGATTTGCTACTAATTGCGAGTCTCCTAAGACTCTAATGTTATCAACACCGATTCTCTTAGCTAAGATGAGGCCAAGGAGGAGGGCTTCGTACTCAGTGCCGTTGTTTGTGCATTCAAAATTTAGTTTAAAGGCAAAAGGTAGGACTTTTCCTTCGGGGAAAGTAAAAATTACACCCGCCCCCTCCGTAATGACATTTAGCTCCATCAAAATGGAGTGTCCAATATTTAGTTGGGAATATGGACACTTGGGGTCTCGTTGTGTTTCAGCACATTCTACTTCCACCATACAGAGATCCTCTGTGGAAGAGAGCCAACACCTAGGAATACCCTATGCCTCTTGAATCGAATGGTAAGAATATTGGTAGATCATTTTCTAGCAATTCAACGATTTTTGCAGTAGTTCCTAATGATACCGCTTTCTATAATGTTAGCCTCATCTTTGGGGGTCGGGTTATTTTGGCTTTGCCAGGCTCATAGTTTCAAGATCTCATCAGGTACCAACTTTTCTTTTGTTTTTGCGCCGGTAGGTTTATTAAGTTGGTTTGTTGGGAGTTCAAACTCCGAGTGCACACCTGGTCTTTTCTTTAAGTCAGCTAGGTGTACATCAAATGGTTTTGGATCACCTTTGGCCACGAATATCTTTCCTAAATGTAAAAACCTTACTTCTTGAAATAGTGTAGAAGGGATTGCCTTCATTCTACGGTGTATCCATGGTCGGTAGAGGATCATATTATAGTTAGTTTCCGATCTATAATATAAAACTCAGTTAAGATGGTTTTGGGTCCTAAGGTGACCGGTAATATTATAGTTCCAACTAAGGTGGCTTTAAGGCTATCATAGCCCCTTAGTGTATTTCGAGTGGTGACAATTGCTTTCTCCATACCCTAGCTTTTGAAGGAAATAGAAGGGTACTATGTTAACTTTGTGGCCCCATCGTCAACCATTGCACGCTTTACATAGTTGTTATAAACCCATACTTGCAAATGTAAGGCTAGATCACCTCGGCGTGCGATCTCAGCATCTGTCGGCATTTTGTTTATCTTGAATATGAATTCGACATCCCTATCTCGCCTGCCTGGAGGATGAACATCAAAGTCCACATGATTTACCTGTGTTTCAGGCGGTGGAGTGATGTTAATTAAATGACCTAAACCTAATGCTTCTAAAAGAGTAGCCTGCAAGGAGAGTTCTTTAGTAAGTCTAAGAATGAAATGTGCGAGAAGGTTTTTGTTAGGTCGTTAATCAAATCATAGGCACCCACAGGTTTTACTACGATTTGTTGGATGTCATCCATCTCTGGTAGGTGGCTTGGACTTGGCTGAGAGAAATACTCTCGCGTCCTTGTTATAGCTTCGATGGGTAGTTCGGTGTCTAACTCCACTAAACCGACTACCTTAGGTCGTGGCTGACTTCCTAGTTGTGGCGCAACTAATGGATTTAGCGAGGTTGAGGCTTCATGATCATTGTTTCCTGTCATTACACCCTTGTTCGTCCCAGTTAGATTTAGCCTATTGTTATCGTGATTTGGGAGTGGATCATTAAAGATCTTCAGGGGTGCATTTTGAGGGGAAACTGCCCCTGAAAAAGTATTTGATGTTGGTGACGTAGGATCTGCCAAGAACATATCCATGAAAAGTTGTCTTTGTTCATCCGCAAAGTTGCATGAATTTATTGTAGTCACAAAGACGTTCTAGTGTCATGGCCTCAAATTTTGTGGAAACCACAATACGAATTAGGATTGTAATTCCTAGTTTGTTGGTTTGATGTGTATTGTGGCCCAAGATTTTGATCAAACCATTGTCTATTAAAATTTTGCGTTTGTTGTTTTTGGTTTGAATTCTAGTTTTGGTACCTAGTTGAATTTTGGCTTGGACCCTGTATGGGATTTTGCCGTTGTTGTTGTTGTTGTTTGGATGATTAAAATCCACTGTATTGATTGTCGGGGTAAAGTTGTTATTTCGTTGGTTGTTTATTTGTGATGGAGTATTGACAACATTTACCTTTTTAGGCTGGTTGGTTACTCCATCTGTTGTTACACCCCGATTTTTGTTAAGGATTTTAGGTCCTTGATTGACGTTCGTGGTAGTGGTGTTCTAGTTGGGGGTGATTAACCTCCCATTTGCTCCATATGTTTTGTGACCACTATTAATCGATTGCTGATTGATCTATCTAAAGAGTGCGCTCTCAAGTACTTCATCGTAAGTTCTTAATGGGAACTTCTGGACTTCTTCCTTCACTTCTCTGCTAAGAGAATGAAGGAATAAATCGCATAGTTCCATTTGATCCATGTTTGGAGCACTTGCCAAGAATAAAGAACTGTACGCCACCTTTGGATGAAATGGGTGACAGATTCGTTGTGTTCTTGTTTGATGTGTAAGAACTCCCTGATTCCTGTTCTTAATAATTTGTTCATGTCAAAGGCCTTGATGAACTCTGACACGAGTTGTTTGAATGAATGTATGGAAGCCTTAGGTATTCTATAATACCAATCGAGAGTGATGCCTTCCAAGGTTTTTGGGAATATTTTAGCAACAACCCCATCTCATGGGAGTAGTTCTCGAATGGCCGTAGCATAAGCTTTGATATGTGCGTTTGGATCTCCCTCGCCTTTGTATTTGGGCAAATCGGGAAGAGGTCTTGGAAGCATGACGCTTCGTATGGTGAAATCCAAGGGCTCTTTCAAATATTCTGAGTAAGTCCCTATCGCATATGTTTCGACCATTGATGGTGCCTATTGAGGGAGCGGCGGTGGAATGGGTTGTTGATATGGCGCAGCGTATGCATTGGTAGGGGCATAAGGAAGCCCCTGTGTTTGAGCAAACATGCCGGGAGAGGAGAACATATCCCCTTGTGGTGATTTGGAGTACATGTTTAAGTATGACGGGGTACTATCCATGAATGGATTGTTTTGTACTAGACAGGAGGAACAGTGTTAGAGATGGTGGGTCTAGTTGGCGTTTGTTGTGAATACTGAGGAGTCATGCCTAACGTGCCTACTCCTGTGAGGAGATCTACTTGGCTAGGATGGTGTGGAGGATTGGAACTTCCTGCTTGCATGAATTGTGAATTTTGACTTGCTTGGGCAAGTTCTAACCCTCTAACCTTTTCTATTAGAGTTGAAATGACTTCATTTGGTGAAGTCACGGTGTTTTGCCGTAGTGGCGTTTGTTGTATACCATGGTTTTGTATAGGCACGTGATACCCCGCTATGAACTGATCACTATCTTGCCAAGTTTCTCCGAGGGTATTTCCTATATGCAGTGGCATAGAGGTATTTTCTTGAAAAGAGACCTCGGGTTGTGTTTGTAAACCTCCTACAGGTGGATACATACTTCGAGAACGTTGGTCGTTCCTGGCATAACGTACCAAATATTCATCGTCTAAACCTCGGTATGAGTTTGATTGTCTACTAATTTGTGATCTAAGCGATTCGAGGAGATGAACCAGATTCTCACGGTGAGCGTCATGTTATTCGAGCACAAGGCTCTGTTTGTTGCGTTTGAGCAACGAGTGATCTAACTCCTCGGTTTGAAATGATGAGTTATATCTGATTCTTGGAGTTTGTGTTGACAACTGGTTAGTTGAGTAGTTGTCACCCCATACCGAGAGTGAGGGTGATGATTGCCTATCTTGT
Organism: Taxus wallichiana var. yunnanensis; assembly: GCA_018340775.1. Lineage (NCBI taxonomy): Eukaryota > Viridiplantae > Streptophyta > Pinopsida > Cupressales > Taxaceae > Taxus > Taxus wallichiana. The sequence continues at coordinate 544,858,081 of CM031243.1, forward strand.
TGGGCATAGTATGCCTCAAGACCCAAGAGGGGTCTACCATATGCATCGAATCCCGACATATTCGGGGGTATATGAATACCCACAGAATAATGGGAAGGAGCGAAGGTGATGGTGAAAGCCAATGAGGCGGAAAAGATGAAAAGTATACTAATGTGGAAGAACACGTAATAATATGACTCCAAACTCGAAAGTAGTAAGTTTCACGTCGGGTTCACCAATTTTGTTGGTGAAGCTGATGTGAAGGCCGATGAGACGGAGAAGACAAAAGTGAAACACTTTGACAACACAAGTAAGAATAAGATTCCAGATTTAGAAAGTAGGAAGTTTCACGTCGGGTTCACCAATTTTGTACGACGGAAAAGTGACATGCGAGCATGGGAATCTACAAGTGACTCTTCCTCGCACCCGACCTCCCGAGGTCGTGCCGAGACAGCCGGTGGGTATGGAATATATGTGAGATACGAATAAAAACTAGTTAGCAATCTAATGTCTTCAATACGCACTAGCGGAATTTGTGAATCTAAGGCAAAGAAGGCCCTCCTAACAATCGGTGTGATAGATCGGTCGTGAGGATGACTGCTCAAAGGCTCCATCAATATCGAGCTCGGTGTGATTCGATCTATAGGTTGTGGAATACGTGGAAAATGACCCGGGATAGTTTCGTGTACGTCTCCGGACAGGGTCATGAAATGAATGATGGATATAGTTACTTCTCTATGGCGATTCTCGGCCTAGTCCGAAATTCCCTAGCTCATGTAGGCTGCGTGTCTAGCAAGGATAATTGTTCGATGATGATAGGTGGAAGTGGGGTAGACCGGAATACTAGTGTGCGTAGGCCAGTGTCTATGTCTAATTCTCCTATGGATTCGTTGGGCTGCAGGATTTGTGGGTCACAACCGTAGATTCTTAGTTGTTGTGGACCTGTTATGGTCATGCGTTAAATCAAGTCCTAATCCCTAGTATCTAGTAATCATATGCTTTCTCAGCTTCTATATTTAGGATCAATAACTGTGTGATTTTCTCATAATATCTTACAGGCATTCGTGCAACCTGGATTCTTAGGCTGGTATCTATATCTAGAAGAGTGTCTCCTGTATTTGGCTATGGGACCAAAGGATCACAACCAAAGGTTTGTTCTCTTTCAAACCCTTCTACAGTCATATGAATGTTGCCTAGGGTAATCTGTAGTTCGGTTGATTTGACCAAAACGTGTGTGCTTGGTCGTCTTCTATGTTTAGTCCGCTCAACTGGGAATTGATTTGTTGCAAGCTTACCGTTGTTCGGAAGACTTGGATCCTAAGATTTTGATCTATATCGATTATCACCGATGAGATTGGGTGAGGTATGATTGGCTTGAATACATATTCCCTGGGCTTTCTAGGTCCCGTGATTGTCATACAAAAGCAACAATGCAAAACGAACTACAGTAAAATGAAATTTTACTATGTGAAGTATATCTATAACATATATGACTTCTCTATTTTTTTGTGTTTTCTGATGAGCTTTACGAATTTAAGAAAGCAGCTATTTAAAGTATCTAGAATTGACAACTAAAATAACAATTTAAAACAAACAAAATAACCGAGTGTAGCTATTTGTCTGTGTAATTTGTAGATCTATTCTAAACAATAAAATAACTTATCTAATCTATTTGTAAGACTCTCGATCCTACCTCAGAAGTGAGGAGTGAATCATAGTTTCTCAGAAACTATCAATCCCCACAGCTTCCCTGGTAATATCGAGAGTAGAATTAACTGAAATAAAGCAATTAACTACTCTATTTGATATGATTCTAACTAGAACTTTGAAAGCTAGAACCTGGATTCTACATAACAGTGGCGAATCCGATGGTGTGTGTGATCTTGTCCCCTCAGTGTGATCTCCTCGTTCTTTCGTGTTCACGTGGATCCAGAAAAGCGTGTAATGCTAGCATCAACAGAAGTAGATATTGTGGCAAAGGTAACTCAAGACACGATCCGAATACAATGCGAGTAGGAGATAGCGCATAGAGTACAGAGCTTGGCTTATGCGAAAACCTAGCGGGATCTATCAGTCATCATGCAACATAAAGCGTCAAACTTGAAACTATCCTATTTGAAGAACAAAACCGCAACTTTAATAGCTTCCTAAGCTATTCTACTCCAATGGATTGGATGAAATAACAACAAGCTTGCAGACAGATGGATATGTGGCTTACCTATGTAGGTAAAACAATGCTAACTAATCATGCAATGAAAGAAACTAAGCATTATAAGCAAAATGAAAACTAAATCTATTGCGAAAAGAGAAATCGGAGGCAAATTTTGAGGGGCCATTTGGTTGAGCACAAGCCAACTATTTATAGCATTTGCATTTACCCAAGGTAAAAGCCAAATAGAACTCTTAAACTATAAACAATGGCAAAACACTATTCCAGGGAACCAGAATCATAAATGCAAGCCTATGGTGGTGAAAGAAAGTTGGTAAAACGTTGAATTTACGCGATTTGTGTTAAAAGAGCTTTGAAAAATGCATAAAGGACCGCCGCCCAGAGCAGGCGGCGGTTCTGAGACCGCCGCCCTATTCGGGCGGCGATCCTGGACCGCCGCCCGAGGTAGGGCGGCGTTTTCATCACTGAAGAGAAAAAGGCCAAGAAAAGAGGGGAAAAGGGAAAAATAAAGCACACGGGGGCTAACGGGGCATGTGGGATGTTAACGCACACTCGGAGAGCTTTTCCGGATCCCGAACACCTTGCGAGGAGACTGTATCATCATTAGGGCACGTGTCACGTTGTTACGGCGATAAAGATACCTTACTATTTTGGGTACGTCTACATGACCATTGGGGTTAGTCGACTTCTTGTGTTATATCTTTCTTTTTTTGGATTTGATGTGGTTTTATAGGCGAGATTCTATTTTGCAAGTTAAATGTATCTTTTGCGATTAAGGTGCGACATATTGGTAATCAACAAATACTATTTGTAAAACTCATGCGACACAATCAAAATCAAGTTTTGACCATTTTCGTAGTCACGGGTGCCCAATAGCAGACTTTGGTGCCCGAACACCCTTAACCGATTCGGCCTTAGCGCCCATGCCCAACTTGATCCGTGAGTTACATAATTTATCTTGAGCATTAATGACAATATTCACCTTCAGTTCAATAGTTTTTCTAGTCTGTACCAACCCCATACAAGCACAAATAAGCTAATTCATCTTTCCTACATCTCTTACTTAGGGTTTTGTACGTTACTTGTTTATTACTTGTGTCATATTATATCTAATGACTTCATATCATTATTACGTTTAATTACTGATGCAATTAGGGTTTTACAAAATTTTTATTTTGTTAAATTACATAGGACCATAAATTGGGTGAAAAAGCTTTGAAAGCAAATAATATGCCAAGAAATTTAATTTGCATACCAAGTTGAATCCATTGTCGTTGAAATACTTCCAACCATGGAGGTTTGGGAGTGAGGGATTGCTTATAGGTATGAGACTTTTCCCATCGAATGGTAGAGCCATAAGCGAGGAAAAAATAATCCAAACATTCCATGGCATTCTTGGTGATTCTTATTCATCGATTAAAGTGAGGAAGAGTCTTCAATAAAGTGTCTGTTGATGAGCTATTACTTAGATTAAGGAAGTTTAATGCTTTTAAACAAGCCTTGGGTAGAATAAATGGCCAACAAATAGTTGAAGCCTTCAACTATCAAAACATATAAGGATGGGGCAAGAGGACATTCTTGTCTAATTGATATGAAGAGTCTAAATATGGAAGACTGGGCTCCATTTATGGAAATGTAGGCTCCCGCATCTTGAAAAAGCATATTAACAAAGCACATAAAACGAGGCCCAAAACCAAGAGCTTGTAGCATAACAATAATGAAAGGACATGCTATCTTATCTTAGACTTTCTCAAAATCAATCTTCACAAATAGATCTTTTTGGTTAGAAACCACGACCCATTTCATGCCTTCCCGACAACTATCATGATGTCAAAACGTATTTGTGTTGAATAAAAGCGGTTTATCACTTTGACAACGAGGGAAGAAGATGCGTGAGTTTGTTTACCAAGGCTTGAATATGATCACATAGGAAACATCGAGGAGAGTAATGGGATCTTAATTTAAGATATGTCAAGGGTCACTAGCTTTATGGATAAATTTAATGTTTCCTTTATTGATAAGCTCACCCAAAGCGTTAGAGGCTACGACTTCAAGGTAAACTTTATGTAAATCGTAATGATAATAACCAATAAGATTTGGTAAAATTAATAGGGGAAGCCATCAATTCTTAGGGATTTATCAAAATCCATTTACATAACTATTTCTTTAAGATCATTGAGGGAGAGTAGTTTGCCACAAACAACTCTTTGAGCTTGGGAGAGTTTGTAGGGGACCACTTGTAGGCATTTCATTGAAATGCCTTCTCTTTAGGGGAAACACGTTGAGCAACAAAAATAACATGGTAGTGGTGAACAAAAGCTTGCACGAATATCAAACAATTTGGTAAGCTCGACATTGGTTGCTTGAATGGCTTTAATTACATCAACAATGTGTTTGGAGCATAGTAGACCAAATAATTATTTGGGTGCTTTGTCTCTAATTTTTAGTTAGTGTAACCTTACTTTCAATTTGAGCCCCTCTTAGTTTGTAAGCTTCCACCACTTTGAGTTTATGTTTTTAATGAATATCTTACTTTTGTAGAGAGATGCTAAATGAAGAGTTATTAAGCTCTTGTTAAATTTGTTGGAATTGCATAACGATGATGGCTCATGGGATTGTTGTCTATAAGTGTTAGCTTGTTTCCCATAGAGTCTAAGAAAGGTGGTGGTTCTTTTGAAGATCATCAACCCACCATTAAATCCATTTGGTATCCCATGTGGGTATGGAAATTTGATTCTAAATCCTTATGATATGTCTTAAAGTTCTCTCATGCCATAGATGGGCAATATTGAGATAAAATTGGGACTTTTTGCTTTTGAAATGGGGAGCATTCCATGTAATGTAGAAAAAATGGGTTGATGGTTTGAGAGTAAAACAATCCCAACCACTAAAACAAATCTATTGTTATTGGAGGACACGAAGAAAATATATTATTCAACAAAAGAGTATGACCTAACCTCTTAACCACTATATCTTTCCCTTATCATAAATTAAGTCATGTGAACCAAATAGTACTTAGAGTCTTGCCTGCAATGGTGGTTTGGATCGTGAATTCCAAGTTTGTGCCGCATATAGAACTAGGCTTCTCACTCTCCGACACACCACCACATTGGTAAGCACTCTTCCTTTTCTCCATTAGATTCAACCATGTTGAAATCCCCACATAAAATCCAAGGGCATCCGGGAGGGAGTCAATTAACCAACACCAAAAAAGAGACTGTTCAACCACATCATTGGATGCATACAAGTTTGCTAACCCAACGATGTGAACATCAAAATCAAAGAGAGTCCATATCATTGGGTGGGTGGGGTGAGAGCCCCACAAGATGATGTTCTAAGAAAGCTCGGTGCACATAAAGAGACAACCCCTCCACAACTTGGATCCGGATTGGACATTTGACAAATATCACATGGCCAAATAAAGACAGCAACAAACTAAAGAAGAAACCCAAAGAATTAACTTCCTACATGCACAAAACTTTCATATTGCGAGAATTACGATATAACCTCCCCCAAACTAGTTATCAACGGGTCGGGCCAGTGAGGCTAGGTATGTTCCTTGAATAAACAACCATTGGGAAACATCAAGGTGCATGGATCCCTCATCATAAAGATCTTAAAGGGCAACAAACTTATTCTTATTATCAAACGTTTGTTGGCAAAGAGGCATGAAGTCAAGAATTTGGAAAGACGCCATTTTCTTGGACAACTTTTCCATCTTTTGATGGGGAAGGGCTTCAAGAATGACATAGCACAAATATGTATTCAAACAAGATACTCATCACTTAGAAAACTCACCCCATAGAGGGGTTATGATGCTTGCAAATTAGAAATAAAGGGTGCAACGAAAGAGGCAATGTACAAGGTGTGAGAAAGTGCTAACAAAGTTTTAACAACGTGTAATGTAGCTTGTTTGGTAGTGGTAGCATAAAAGCTTGCTCCGTAAGTACTAACAGGGTGGTAAGAAGTTGGAGCAGGTTGATTGGTGCCGCGAGAGGCATTTTTCATTCATGATCATGGTCCAACCATTAACCACATTCCCATAGGTATGGTTTTTGTCTAGCATTTTTTTCCTATGAGGGATAACATGAGGTGGCCATTAAAGGGCATTCCCTAATCATATGGGTTGAAGCTTGACATTGGAAGCATGTATTCGAGAGGTTAGTGTAGAGCACACGATGAGAGAACCCAAGTGTCCCATTTTGGATATCAATGGTCTCCTTAAGGTCTTTAGCCAAATCAATTTCAACACAGACTTGTTTTTGTGGACTGAGTTTGTGTAGAATTTGAGCTACGCTTTAGATAAATGAAATGCCCTACAAACTTGATGAGTTGCTCAACAAATCCCCAAAGGGGGAGAGGCAGACCAGGGAACTCAACCTAGACTAGGATTTTAAGTTTAGCTTGTTCAGACACTTGGAAGTCTTTAGTCCATTGGGAGAATGTAACCAAAGTCTTTGCGAATAAACCATGAGCCATGATTGACAATGAATTTATAGTGTTCGACGTTGTTAAAACAAAACAGGAAAAAACACTTGGTTATATTTTGAACTCCCTCAAACTTGACACCATGGGTTTGCCAATGCTTGTGGACCAATTGGTTAGCGGGATCTCCTGGGATTCAACTAACAAAATAACCAACAAGGGTAAAAGATTCAAGCCAATGACATGCTTTATCAAATTTTGGTAAACCAAGAACAACATCATATGAAGGGTTTTGGGTCCAAGCCGATACCTTGTGGAAGACCTTCTGGACAAACTTCCTCGTCTTCTTCAATGCCATTTTTGTCTAGAGCTCCACAGTTATACTTATGATAAATGATGTAAGAGCTAAAGTGATGCCCATTAATATAAATTTTTATCTTTGGCCAAAAGGACGGAAGGGAGGAATGTTTCAACACAATAAATACACAAAGTAATCAAAAATTTTCCTAAATCGATTGATGAATAAACAACGCGACAACTATGTAATAATATTGAAACAACATGCAAAGCCACAACTTTCAAACCCTAACCCCTCAAAGTAACTTTTTAAATACACACCCCTTATTAAATCAAATCTCTTTCTTTAATATAGTCTTGAATTATTTATATGACTAAAATTCACAACCAAACATCTATGGTACCATGATCCATTTTAGTTTACAACTTATTCGACATCATTTAAGAAAAAACATTCACAAAATTTTAGCCTTTTGGTAAATCAAAGATAAAACTATCGTTATATTTTACGGGAAAAATTAAAAAAATCATTATCATACTCGAAAACTAAGTAAAGATACTTACCTAACATTTATACAAAACCCTACTTAAACCCTAGGGTTTGAAGGAAACCCCAAGCAAAGCTTTCCTTACAGCCGAAAGAAAAAGAAAGACAATAATCATTAGGGAAGAAGCTCAGGGAAAAAAAACCCTGCCACTTTTTTTCCCTTCCTCTTCTCCTGTCCAAAACTCATTCCCCTATATAATCATTGTCGACATATGCTGAGTGCGTCTCCATCCATCCACCCAGAGTAAGTTCTGGGTATTGTGTATATTTATTTATCCCAGCAGGGTTTTGGCCATTTGTCGATTTTACGAAAATGGGTGCTTCTGCTTCTGTCCCTGCACCTCCCTCCTCTCCTCCACCACCTCCTCCTGCAACTCCTGTTCCGTCTCCCGCAGTTATTTCTCCTACTCCTCATCCATTAGGCATTGTTGATCCAGTAAAATCAGCTGAAGTCTCTGCCAAGGGCTCAGAAAAGGTGGATTGGCTCAATCTTCCCTGTCCCGTGCCATATGACGAAGTACAAAGAGAAGTTCTGAGTAAGTTCGAAAAGTTGTTTTAATTTGGATTTATTAATTCTTTCCGTACACTAAAACGCTTTGAAAAAAACCCATTGCTGATTTTCAGTAACCATTTCCTTCTTTGTTTACAACCGCGGAAACAAAGAGATTGTCCCTTTTTGATATGCCCATTTCCTTTTTAGTATATATAAATATAAAAGCTCAAGCTCATATTTTTTTCATTTTTATTATATTTGCATAAACAATGCAGAAGACTAATACACTGTTAAATGCAGATGTAGTAGTTTCTGGACCCTTAACATGATTGAATATGTGAAGCTATATAATTGCATTCCTCAGATTATGAGCCTTTCGAACTCCTTAACAATTGCCCTTAGCATTGCTATAATGATCTAGTAGATTTTGGACTTGCGACATCCTTAATGATGGGAAGCTTTATCTTTGCACTGCCTTTGACTACAGGCCTCTTGAATTTATTGTTTGTACACGACAGCAATGCTCTGGAATGTTTTGCATTTTTCAGATGTCTGAAGATGGTATGTTATGTTATTGGATTGCCTTGGGCCACATTTTGCTTCAGAGTGACAATCTTAGTTTGTTGCATGGTTCTGAAGTTGACGATCTTAAGCTTCTAAATACAAGAGCTAGAGCTGATTTTCTTTTCAGTTTTGGAAATGAAAACTTAAGTTTGCAGCCAAAGAATTTGTGAGTGGCACAAAAGGCTGATTGGGTTAGCACTTTTTCTCATGAAAGAATGTTTCCTGAGCTCCTGAAGTGTATCAGATGTTTCCACTGATAACATGCATGATACATTCATCAACTAGAGAAAGTGTAGGAAAATTAGACTGTGACATGAAAAATAGACTACAGCGTGTGTTTGCAGCATTCATTATTAGGAAAAGAACAAGGAATCACACATTTTCTGAAAATAGAACATGCTTAGATTGCGTTTTAACACAAGGTTGAGCAACGAGATCGAGGCTTAGCACAAGCAGAATATCGCAATTGCATTACATGTCAAGGGGAGAACAGAGGAAACAAATAGATGTGTGCGATTCAAGAAATATGTGTTGCGTAAATTCATAAAAGAGGACGAAAGTTCATTAGCAAGTCAACTGAAATTGGTCAGGGATTTGAAATGAAGATCCCGAGTACGGTAAACTTCTAAGCACTTGGTAGTACACTAATTTGCTGATCCTAGTCCATATTTTATGTTGCCCTTCTGCACTTTGCAATGACTCAAGTTTGCAAACTCATTGATCATCTCAATCTGCGACTCTCATTTAGGTTTCCCTCTTCACGGTCAGTCTGTTTTCTATCATGTGGATCCCCTTAGGCATCTTACAATCAATTAGATGAAGTGAAACCTTGGATTTAATTGTTTGAGATTTCCACACGGAAACATTTCTGACACATATATCTGGATTTGACTGTTGCATTTTATCCTCTTTTATTTTTTATTTTTCTGGAAAAAGCTAGAAATAATTTAATAAAGAGGACAAACACAGTTTATCTTTGATATATCTGTGATAACATCAAGATTGTTGCTGTGTTTTCTCATATTAGTTTATAAATAATAGCCCCTGTAATCTAACCTTCAAATACTGGGTTTAGCTGCCAGCAAGTGTTTTGTAAGTTCTGGCTGATGAATTTTACTTGTTTAGTTATTGATTCATAGTTCACTCATCACTGTTTGCAGTGTCGTTGAAGCCTGAACTATTTGAGGGCATGCGATTTGATTTTACAAAACCCTTGAATCAGAAGTTTTCTCTAAGTCACAGGTAATTCCACACTTGGAGCATGCTATAGAATTTTTGAAGTCCCAGATCATGGAACTGTATTGTACAAGTACATTTTCATAATTTTAGCACTAATTATGAATTGCATGTTCTTTTTTGTTAGCGTGTTTATGGGTTCTACGGAAGTTCCTTCACAGTCAACAGACGTAATCAAGATTCCTAGTGGGCATTATGAGTTTGGTGCAAATTTCCTGGATCCAAAGGTAGATTAGCAGGATTATGATTTGTTCCTTGATTCTTCCAAAGCTGAAGTTTCTCGGGTATTATAAATTTACGATTTGGTTAGAAATTTAAAATACTTTTGCCTATTTGGCATGAGAATGTTAAGGAATTATCACTTTTCCTTTGCAGTTGATGCTTGTTGGGCGGATACTCACTGATGGAAGGCTGAGTGCACGGGTTAAAGCAGATCTGACTGATAATCTGACACTCAAAATAAATGCGCAGGTCATCTTCTTGCTGATGCCTCTTTTGATCACAGTGTCAGCACTCTGTGTCTAGCTTTTCATTGTTTTTATCCTCTTCTTTCCTCATTGTATTTTTTTCCATGTCTGAAGAAAGAAAAATATTTCTTCTGTACTGGAATTTCGATCAGATTGCTGTAGACATACAATAAGGAACAAGACATTTGATTCTTTCAGCGTAGTTGTTGATTGATACTGATTCCTAATTTTGTTTTATACAGCTGACTAATGAGCCACATTTCTCTCAAGGGATGTTCAACTTTGATTACAAGGTGATGTTAAGTCTTCTAAACTTTCTATTTTAGGGCAGAGGAAAAATGTACATGCCCATCCTCTTTGCTTTAGATGCTTATTTTAGTTTGATTGCTACAAATTTTTAATGTAAATGGACCCCACATGTTGGATCGCGTTAGTTATCTTTCGTTGACCTCTTATCTTTTTTAGTTGCTCTGTTGCAAGTCTTTTTGCTGATTACTGCTTCCTCTTTTTGTTCTTTTTGGAAGTGACGTGGTTGGTGTTTTGCTTTTTAGAGTTTTTGTGAATTGTTGGCTATGTCAATTAAGTGGGTTGGGTGGGCTATGGTTAGATAATGGACGATTAGACAATTAAGCAAAAGAAATTTAGATCCTGCAAACACGTGTTGGATTTTTCTGACCTGTGAACGTAGTATTTGTGAGAGTCGCTAGTATGGTAAAACATTCTTAAGGGCTTGGTTATGGGATGTACTGGGCAGTATTCACAGTGTACCAGACAGCACGATACTGGGACCTGTCCCCCGAACAACAGTATCTGGCTACTTGTGATGAGGCAAGTCATCAGTTGGGCTTAAATTACTACTGTCTGGCCAATTGCTTTTACGCTTCAGCATTATTGGTGTCATTAGCTCCATCATTGACAAAATCATTTGGCTCATGAAACATGCTCACCAGCTTTTAAACAAAATCCCATATGTATCTCAGCACCCTCATTTTTTTGCATGGCCAGCTCTGGATTGGAACTCCTGTTGTACCTGGATTGGCAAGCATCAGTTAACTCCTGTGCTTGGTAATGAAATCCAAATCCATAAGGTAAGGTGAAAAAGTATCTTGGTTGCCACAAGAGAGGCTTCACATGCCAAATTGGCCTGCTGGTCAGGTTGTGACCTTAAATTCACCTTGAATTTTTATCTGCTGACTTAAATAATTTGTTACTTTTTGATGCCTGAAGACTCTAGGGACTATGTACTACAACCTATGTTCCATGGGGACGCGTCCCTTTCCTTTTTAACATTTCGGAAACTCGGGGACGGGTAGGAAATGTCCCCTACCCATCCCCAATCTGCTAAAAAATCGGGGACATTTGGGTGTCCCCTACATCCCAACAAAGGTAAAATTAATTTAAAAAAACACAGTTAATTTAAAAAAGGAATGTGCCCCCACACTCATCCCCAATCTGCTAAAAAAATCGGAGACGTTTGGGCGTCCCCTACGTCCCAACAAAGGTAAAATTAATTTAAAAAAACACAGTTAATTTAAAAAAAAGGAATGGCCCCCACACTCATTCCTAACTAACCTATACCTAAAATAACCTCTCTTACAACTAAAACAAAAAAAGAAGCTCGTTTTTGTCATTTCCCATCTTGTGAAGGAGAAGACAAAGAAAGAAAACAACAGAGAGAAGAAAAGAGAACAACAGTGAGAAGAAGGCAAGAGAGCAATATTCTACAGTGAATTCATTTAATAGTTTTGTATTGCTCATGCAGTAACGTGTCTATGAATAGAGAACATACAATAATATGTTTTGGTGATAAACAAATTGTGGTATTATGTTGAATGGTTTGCTGTGCAGCAGAGGGTGTATAAACAGAGCATTGAGTAATATGTTTTCATGAAAAACACGGGTATTTACCCAATTCTTTGAACTATGTGTATGAATACATAACGTAGAGTAATATGTTTTGGTGAAAAACATTGTGGTATCAGTTCAATGTTGTGCTGTGCAGCACAAGGTGTATGAACAGAGCATAGAGTAATACTAATATGTTTTCCAAAAAGATTGTTTTTGACTCAATGTTGTGAAAGGTGTGTGAGCCTACAAAACATAGAGTAAAATGTTTTGGTGAAAAAGAGTGTGTTATTCAGTTCAATGCTGTGTTGTGCAGCAAAGGTGTATGAACAAAGCATAAAATAATATGTTTTGCTGAAAAAAACAGCGGGTTATTTACTCATTTCTGAAAAACCCTATTATCACGACTGCTCCAATATGCCTGCTCAAAAGTGTGACAATGCATTTGCTAATTGTATGCTCGAGGATGCATATGATTGTATTTGAGTTGTTTTTGTGCAAGTGTTGTGTACTATATGCTTTTTCTATGTGTCAGAGATATTGTAGTGAGTACTTGAAACTTGCAGCCCTTGGGCATTTCATTGTAATTATTATTGTAATTGAAACTTGAATCTTATGTGAAATCTCAATTCAGCTCCAATTTTATGTATTGAGGTTCTATAATTCAGCTCCAATGCTTTATCAATGTTATCATATGAATATTTGAAATTTCCTATTTTTTTATATTTTCCCTTATTTTTAATAGCCGTCCCCTGCCGTCCCCTAAAAAAAGGCCTCCAAAAAAATCTGTCCCAGAAACCCGTCCCCTGCCGTCCCTAAAAAAAGGCCTCTAAAAAAATCTGTCCCAGAAACCCGTCCCCTGCCGTCCCTGTCCTGGAAACTTGGTGGAACATAGACTACAACTAGCTTCTTGGCTCTCGTAAAGGTTGGGTTATTAATCTTAGTAAAGCGGATGTAGCTTTAAATAGACCCAGTAATTACAGATGAATTAACAATCAGAGGTAGCAGATGCACCACTGGTAGAGCTTTTGGAGTTCTGTCCTCATGCATCTTTCATTGCACCAATTTGGCTGTGCTTGCCTATAGTGTATTGATTCTTGCTCGCTTACACTGAGTAGAATGGGCCAGATAATTTCATAAATTGAAAAACCTAACGCAAAGGTATCCATTACTACCGCATTGTTGCAATAGCAGCTTGAAACTCGTTGGTTTCTTGAATGCAATAGCATCTTGAGCTGCTATCCCAGGATTTTGCACATACCATTTTGGATTAAATGCATGGACTGCCATGTATGGTTGTGTTCATATTGAAAATATGCTGAAGGATGGGTCAATTTTTTTGTGTTTAGAAATCTGATGCGTGATCTTTCTCATGAATGGCAGCTTGCTCAGCATTTTGTGAAAGCTTTCATAAATCTCCTTAACTCTAGCCCAATTTGTTTAAACTATACAGCAGCTTGGAACACGTTACCTACTTGAATACAATAGCATCTTGAGCTGGTATCCCAGGATTTTGCACATACCATTTTGGATTAAGTGCATGGACTGCCTTGTACAGTTCTGTGTTATTGGAAAATATGCTGAATGATAGGTCAATTTTTTTGTGTTTAGAAATCTGACGCGTGATCTTTCTCATGAGTGGCAGCTTGCTTAGCATTTTGTGTAAGATGTCATAAATCTCCTTGAGTCTAGCCAAATTTGTCTAAACTATATATGTTGGATCATCCTCACTATCAACTTGAGTTGTTCTTTAGAGATACACACTGGGTTATATGTTAGTTAATTTCAATCTCATAATGTTTCATTGTATGTCATTTTTACCATTGATTATAAGATTGGTAGATTTTGTTTGGTAGGGCGTTTCATGTAATTAGAAAGGTCCCATACACTTGCCATAATTTGACATGGGCTTGAATGACCATCACTACTATCAGCTTTATCTGCTGACCTCTGTTTCTTTCTTTCTTTGTTTATCAAGTTATCAGAATAAAATGTTGTAATATTCAGAACTGTCATGCGCTTTTTGTGTTCAAGGTCTCTTATAGACCTACAGTAGATTAGGTCTGAGTACAGCTGCAATTCTTTCCTTATTTTCCCCAACTTTCAAATGCATACTGGTTCTAAGATTTGTCCATTCATACTTACACATAACATGACGTTTAAAAGAGAGCACAACCACAATATAAACAAAATGGTTGATAGATGCCAAGTAGACATGACTAGAACTGATCTCTAGGTGCCTGCATCATAAATAACCAGTTATAACCCATAATAAAAGTACCAGAATGATGGACAAGTGTTGGCAGCCAATTATGGTATTCTTTAGCACTAGAGTGCCTTGTTAAATGTAAAATCACAAGTTTTTTTAGTAACAACTTTCATGTGTTGTGAGTGCTCTGCATAAAAGTATGTACCAAAACAATGTATGATCCATATTTGATTGGCAACCAGGTGGACAACACATTATTGCAGGAATATAACGTGTAATGAGAAAAACAAATTGAAGTAGAGAGAAATAAAAAAATAAATAGAGGCAATACTGCAATGTAAATGAAAGTTCTATTGCAAATGAGAGTTAAGAGTTACTTACAAAAATAGCAATGTTGGAGAAAAGAGGTGAAGCTACAACAATGTGTAATGTCCCTCTTTCTCGACTAATAGCATCAAAGACCTTTGGCCCATTTTGTCTACCCGACGGCCAAAGGGTGTGTGCAAGGGTGACTTAAGTCACAATAAATTTCTATAAGTGCCTAAAAGAAAATATTAAAGCACTTATAATTATTTATTTGACTTAGTATAGGAATGCACTTATAAATACATGTTGTAATCTCTAGATAAGTGCAAAGGGGTCTAATGTTATGATTGTATCATTCCTAGGGAGTTGGACGACTTGCTTAGAGAATGAATATTGGCCATTTGGGAGGTATAAGGCCCATGCAACTTTTGTATCCTCCCCATGAGGATTGGCGACTTGTCTAGGAAAGTGTATCTTGGCTGCCTAGAAAGTAAAAAGAGACCCATACTAATTTTGTATTTTCCCTATGCAAAAGTACGACTTGGGCTAGGAGGAAAATATGCATAGGAAAATGTATTGCAAACTGATTGGTGGGTAAAAAGGCTCCCTTTGGGTCACTTTGCCTTTATAAAGGGAGAGGTCGACTTGGAAGAGGCATTCCATGATCATTTTATATTTTGCAAATAGCTTGTAAACTGAAGCACTTGTGGCTGTAACTTTTGAGGACGAAAACCCTCAAGAAGGATAGTGAAAAGGGAACGAAAACTCTCTTTTGCACTCATATTTTGTATTGGGATCTCAAGGGTTAATCAGGTTGTTGAACTATTAATTTTGGTACTGCTGGAGCGAACCAGTTTGGGCAAATTCTGGGCGTTTAGGAAGGTCATAAAAATCAGTTTTGTCACATGCTTTTGGAGCTGGATTCGAGCTGCTTTTATATACATTTGAGGTGTGTTTCAGAGGGCCAAAAACTCTCTATTTCCAACTGTTATTGCAGACTGTATCTTGCAGAAATTTTATTATTAAAATCAGTCTATATACAGTCCAGAACTAGTAAAATATTTCTGCAGACTTCTTTAAATAAATTCAGACCTGTTTGGCACTTTAAATCTTTATATTTCTTTAGATTGTGGTTTTGAAAAGTCTAAATTTCAGTGTTGCATGAAGGGTGGGAATGTTAAGGTCTGATTTGTATGGGTTTACCTTATACCTCTAGTCGCATTTCTCACAAATAATGCTGGGCTGCCATATATTTATTTGCTCTCATTGTGTTGAGTCTGTTTTTTGCTTTGGGTTTGACTGATAATCCAACTTGAGGTGGAATAGTCCCATTAGGGGATGTTTCACAATGCCTTATTACATTCGGATGTTACTCCTTCAGTAACTTTAATCTAATGCAAAGTGAGTCTTAAGAATCGGAAGATCCATATGACAAGTGTTCCTTTGAGAAGTAAAGAGGATTTGTTGTGATCATGGTAACTAAATCGGGCAGATCTCGCACAAAATCCACCGGATCCGAATTGTTCAAAGATCCGGATAAATTCATTTCGAGTCAACCCTAATTTGTTTTTAGATTTTTTGGGTTTTTGCCCTCTTGAATGGATACAAATTTTTGGACTTGGAAACAATGATTGCGGCATAGAAATCATGAAAACACAATTTTTATAAAAACTGAAAAGTTCTGAATTTTCTATATTTTTGTATTTAAGTGTTTTTAGCGTCCTTCGACATTTAGAACATATCCTATGCTTTTCGACGCATATTATGGTTTAAAATTTTGAGCAATGGGGAGGAAAACCTATGGCAATTTGCCATGTATCCTTGAAGAATTTTGAAATTTGGTGTATTTCATTATATCCCAAAAATTTTGTTGAAATTTGGCTATTTAATTCATACAATTTTTTTCATGAATTTAAGTCAAAAACCCATGAAAATTGTTGAGATTTGGTGCATAATTATGGGTTTCCATTTAGGTTTGTAGAATTGAGGGTTTGCGATTTCATTCGTATGGTTTTTTTGAAGTTTTGTGAAAAGCTTGTAAAAATTGTTGAGATTTGGCGCATAATTGAGGGTTTCCATCTTAGGTTTGTAGAATTGAGGGTTTGCAAAAGAGAATTTTGATTATTGGTAGGATCTCAAAGGGTTTGTTAAAAGTAATCTTGGTAAAATTTCAAACCTCATGGAAGAGCAATGGGGGAAAACCTAAGTCACAAAGCTTGCCAAATTTCATCAAAGAAATTCAAAACTCGGTGAATTTCATCATAGTTCCATAAAATGATTGATATTCGACTATTAAATTCATGTGGCCGATTTCTATTTGAATTCTAACAAAGAACCCTAAACAATCGTTGAAATTTGTTGCATAATTAAGTTTTTACATCTTAGGGTCAGCGAGAATTGAGGGTTTGCGAAAAGAGGGTGTTGACTATTTGTAGAATCGTGGATGGTTTGTTGAAAGTCATCCTCTATTCAAACTTCATGGCAAGTTGAATGTCAAAGTCTTTTGTTTTTTGTTTGAACTTGAAGAGTCCATACTACACAAAAAGCTTGCTTTTCAAGTGTTGTTTGTTGCTCGAGTTTTGCTATTCACAAACTTGCTTTCTTCCATAGTGATGCCTAATGCCAAGCTCCTCTTGTTGTTACTGGTTTTGGTTGCTATTTAAGGTATTTACTCAAACTTTCATGATTATGTTTTAGGCTTTTAACATTTTAATATTTTATCATGTTATTAAAAATATTTACATATAAAATATAAATATCTTTATAAATAATTAATATTAATAATCGATAATTTTTATGTTTTTTTGCTTAATCATAACTAGGAAAATACTTGCACCACGAAATAAGGAGTTAACGGCTTCTACCTGAAAGCCAAATATATTGGGTTCATGAATTATAACATGTCATTATGCCAAAGATACAAACTAAAAACTAGCTAATAGTCACCTAACCAAAGCCAAATAATGAGGTTTTTCCTCTCTTTGCCAATATGCCTCCATACTAACAAGAAACACTTGTCTTTGCGTCACAAGAACCCCTTAATCAAGAATTCCCAAATCCTTTTTCTTCCTTCATCCTAAATTTCAGCTATCAAGCATAGATTTAAAACATGGGATGGCTAGAAATCGACATCGATCATTAAGCTTATATTACATATACGAACATCATCCTTAGATTTGAAACATGGGATACCTAGAAATCGACAACGATCATTAAGTTTACATTGCATATACGACAACAACATCCTTTCTCACATTATATCCAATATATGACCATGGAATGTCCACACAATGCAAAAGAAAATGCAAGTGCAACGAGTGTTCTGTGTCATGTAGATCAAACCCTTCAAAGCTTTTTTTTGCCGACCTATTCTTTTCACAAAAACAACTTGACATGGAACTTATATAGAGGTCTAAAGTTAGTCCCCATCTACTTATTCGTACATAGCAATCAGTCTTGATCATAAGTTTTTAGCAGTGGGCAAATTACGTGGGTCCCACATCCTCATCTTCCTCAGAGGGAGGACAAAATGCTAGAGTAGAGAATATAGCCTTTGCAAGAAGCTCCATTTTCATCTTCTTTTATAACACTGATTTCCAAATGATCCATAGGGATCCAGGAAAACACACCACTTCATTAGTTCCATCAACAACAAGAAGGAGAAACAAGAAAAGTGAATAAAATGAGATAAACGGAGGTTCTGGAAGTTTCAAAACCACCATTGTGTAGGGGCGGTGGTCTTGAAACCGCCGCCCAGCCAGGGCGGCGGTCTTGAGACCGCCGGTTTGTTAGGGTGGCGGTCTTGAAACTTTCAAATAGAAATGAAGAATGGAATGTGAATGGACGCGAATTTGAAGCGCCTAGCCGTGTCTCTTCCCTTCCACGCCCTTTCACATCCTCCAGTGCACGGGAGGACATGGAAAGGCCTATAAATGCATGAAAGGAGCAAGAGAATGATCATTCGAAGATCCAAAAAGATCGAGAAGCAAAGTTTAATGAGAGCAGTGAGCAAGATCTTCAGTGCTGGAGTGGAATTGTGGGAGCAAAGCGTAGAAACAGAGCAAGCAAGTAATTGGAGAGAAGGTTTATAATGTTGCTTCTTTTCATACTTATTGTAATCTGTAATTGTCTATATTAGACCAATAAAAGTGGGAAGAAAGAGCAGTTGCCCTTCCTGACTGGTTTTCCTCCATTGGAGGTTTCCAGGATAAAATTGTTAGTGTTGAAGTTTTGAATTCTTTCCTCTGCAATTTCCTTTCTATAAAGACTAGATAATCAGTCACGAAGCTCTAATTTTTAAGCAAATCTGTCATTTTCCAAAGTTGAAAGTAGAACAACATAATTGTGTGATTCGTAGAGTTCCAAAGTAGAAGTTTACGGATCACCAAATGTTGAGGGCCTTTTATACATACATAATGTGGTGCCGATGATGAACAATCTCTTCTGTGATTGTGTGCACAAAGCATTCAATGTTTGCATGATCGTCATGGATTGTGAAATTGCTAGTTGCATTGGACATCTTATTAGCATAGGTCAAGGACTTAGCGATACCGAATACATTCTTCCTCCTTGTTACTGGACATGTTTTAAGACCAATGCTTTCATTAGATTGCCAATTTCTGTAATCTCCACTATGCAATTTCCTTAGCATCTCTCCACATGCAATGTGTTCACAACTGCAAATAGTGATTTAAAATATCATAGTCTATGTATGCTGAAATTTCCTCCGTAAGGTATTCACCAACCAAGTGCTCACCCCTTCTTCGCTCAACTCTTTGAGGATTACAATGGTCAAACATGGACCATCTCCATCTTTCCATGCTCCTCTTCCCCGCATAAGACTCTATTCTTATGACCAATCTCTTTGTTAGCCATAGATTAGGAAGAGCCTCATCATATATAAAAAAATAGCATAGATCCAAATCTAAAAGTCTAGATTCGACAATAGTACACCAAGAGATATCATTGATTAATATTTTTTGCAACACACTAGGAGAGGATGGCTTCCACATCTTATCTACCTTTACTCTTATACTTCTTAGATCAACCCCTCCATTTGCTGACTAGTCAATAGGCTTGGTTTCTAGGTCTTTTTAAATGTTTGAGTTCATTGTAGGTAAGCTGCATTATTATATCTCATTGATTATTTGCTTTATTTTAAATCATCAATAAAAATTTGCAAGTTGCCTACAATGATTAACTCCTTCCATCTCTTTAGAACAACCAAAAGTTGCACCCCCTTTGTCCTTCCCGATGTCTAATGAAAATATCAACATTGATTTGGTGCTACCTTTATCTCGCCCCATCAAAATTCAAATTTATCCATGCTTGGTTTGGGGAAGACCACTTCTCCTTGAGACAAACTTATCTTTGTTGGGAGAATTATTAAGTATTTTTCATATTGATTTGATTTGATCTTTTTTTAATTTTTTATATTTTATTTGTTTCTAAAGATTTTTATAGACAAAATCTAAATATCTTTATAAATTGACTATAAATAATAAATTAATAAGTATTTTTTAATTTGAGGATTTATATTTCTTGAACTTAATTGCAACTTTTTTCTCGAATTTTAATGGCAAACCTTTTTCGACAACGTGAACTAGCTTTTTGGTTACTCGATTGCGTGTCTTAGTTCAATGTAGATGGTGTCATGTCCATTTTTTTTTGACACGATTTATGTTTAAAACACTAAACATCTTTTGTCTTATTTGACATTTCCGAGTTTCATTTGCTTTAATAGGTCTATATGGGGTACATTGATAATGTTTTTGCAAGGTACAAAGTTATGGGTTCCATATGTGAAAAACATCTACGCAGACACCCATTCAAGGTAAGGTAAAATTAAATTTGGCCTCCTTTCTCATGATCATATCTTTCCTCTTACATATTGTCCCCGACCTCCTTTTCTCATCTTTTTTTGTGTTTATTTTTATATTTAAGCATATGCATATATTAAGGTTCAAGGCATATATTTTTAGTTTTGGTCCCTTTTGCAAGGAATCACCTCGTGGCTCACAAATGTGGCGTAATGTTTAAGCAACCTTGCTTTTGTGTCGATGATCAACATCGCACCATGTTGGAGGGGGACAAATGGGGCATGGACAATGCTTGACACCTCCCGTGGAAGTAAATTAAAAGGGTGAAAGGGAGAAAAAGAGTAAGGTGATTGCCATGCCTCTCCTTTGTGCTCGAGAATGTGTTTCTAAACTAGTGCTCCATGAATCTTTGAGATACTAAACATATTGCATTGAACAGTGAAAAATGCCAAATATCAATATATTAATATTTATATTAAAAATGATGATTACATTCAAAATTCAAATACAGTTGGCTAGTGGCTCAATGCCTCTAATGAGTCTAATCATCCCCAAAATTTATGCCAAACTCCTCACCACTTGAATCGCTAGACTCCCTCAAGGTCAAGCTCTTCAAAACCAATTCTAACCAACCATGTTTATGCCACATTGTCGTCAATTTGAGATGGCTCCTTTGGCTTTACATCCCATCGGGTTGGACTCTCTTTGTATGTAAGCGTGTTGCAATCAGTGAGATGTTAGGTGTCATGTACAACTACAAGCTTTATTGCCCATCTAGAGGTAAGCCTATTACGCTTAATAAAGTGGATGAAGCCATAAGTAGATGGTCCCTCTTCCTCGCAAATGCTCTCTCTTACTTGCTAATGATTTCACTCTTGCTTGTTAATGCTTTCACTCTCGCTTTGAATTTTTTATAGTGATTTGGAGTGAGGGAGTAAGTCTTATTTACAACTTTTTTTTGGAGTGCTTAGGGGTGGGTAGTGACCATTGGGTATTAGGGTTAGGGTTGGGCCAAAAATTATAAAACAAAATGATTAAAAAATAAACTTTAAACAAATTTATGTTGTTGGGGACGGATGGGAGTCTCTAGGATGTGTTGAGAGACTTACGGGAGTCTTTGGGACGTCCCAAGTCCCCATGAAGTTTCCAAAATGGGGGACGTCTTAGAAATGTCCTCTCTTTGAGGGAAATGTTTTGGGGACCTCCTCCTCTAGCCGATGGCGGAGGGGGGGCATTTCCCAACCGTTCCCAAGTCTCGAAGGCATCACTTTTGGGGGGGAAGCGTCCTTGTGGAACACTGTTTTGAATAAAATCATGCCTACGCAGCCTTTGGCCTTGGCCCACCACCTCCCACCCTCACCTCACTTTTTATATGGTTATCTTGTATTTTTGAAAAGAAATTCATTTAGGGGATGTCCATGCCCCGCCACACCACTCCTTCATGATGTGAATGCATTTTTGAGCAAAGGCATGGCTACTAACTGTTGGCCCATCACCCCCACCATCATCTCACTTTGTATATGATTATCATTTATTTATAAAAAAGAATTCATTCGGGAATGTCCATGGCCAATGTTTTTCGAGAAGATGTACTCATTCACCTCTTTCTATTCTTTCTTTTTCACATAATCTGATCTGCAATGGAAATTAACTTAGAGTTGTCACTTGCTTTTAGAATTACATATAGGGAGATTCGAACTCCAAAAACATGTGAGATAAATTTAGTCAGTATATGCACACACACTCAACCTTAAAAAGTTAAAAAAATAGAGTCAATTTGTACATGATACATACCATTATATGTTATCTTAATCCTAACATTATGTTATGATGGTTATAAAGGAATGCATTATGCACACTATATGCTATTAGAGTCGGTATGAAACTATCCTAAAGAATTGAAAAGTCCATTTATCAAAAGCCTTTGACTTCAAAAAGTAAAAGAAGTAGAGGCAATGTATACATAACACATAACACATAACATTATGTGTTATGTTAACCCTAACATTACCTTATGATGGCTATAAATGAATACAATGTATAAATCATATGCTATAGTAGAGAGTCTGTGTATATTTTTTCTAAAGATTTAAAAAGTCCATGCATTAAAAGCCCGACTTCTCCTTACCACCCCTCACCACCCACTTAGTTGCCCGTTCTCTAACTCCTAGCCGAACAAGCACAAGGGCAACACTTTTGAGTAAACTATGACCTCCTTGCTCTCCTCCCCCTCAAAGTCCAATCCCCAACTTAAAATCTTTAAAGGCGGACTTTAGTGTTTCCCAATTTCAAGCCCAAAAACTATTTTGAGGCCAACTTTACTACCAAGAAAGAAAATGGCTATTACTCATGCTTGGAAATCCTAAAGGTCTCATTCATCATCTCTTGGAAGAGATGGAAAATAGACTATGAATTGTTAAAGAAATGGCATGGATTTTTCAATATATGAGAGTTTATCTTGGTCCTTAGCCGATTTGGATTTGAACAGATGGAAAATAGACTATGGGTCATTAAAGAAAAGGCATTGATTTTTTGATATGTGGGAGTGTATCTTGGTCCTTAGCTGATTTGGATTTGAGTAGATTCGGAGGACAACTCTCTAAACGGGGGTTTAGATGGGTCGTATGCTTATGCAAAAGTAATATTGAATAAGATGTTGACTAGAGAAAGTAATAGAACCGAGAATAGAAAGCTATATTAATTTGTGTTTTGTACATGGTGTACTCTTGAGTAAGATGAATGGTTGTCTATTTTACTACTATTTGCATCCTATCTAATGTGACAAATGTGTATACATATATTACAAAGTTGTGAAAGCATAAGGAATTGTTATTGAGGTGAACCGCTTGGGCCTCCATGTATGACTCTTTACTTTTTGACTATTATGTGGCTTGGCTGCTAGGTTTGTGGTATATTGTCAATTTTTTTGGTATAATTAGGGTGTAAAGTTTATCCTGGTCATAAGGCGAATTGAAGAGGTCCAGTGGATAACATTCTAAACGAGGGTGTGACTTGTATGCATATGTGGAAGCAATGTTCATGTTGACCGAGAGAAAGATAGAACTAGAACAAAATGTTACATTAATTTCGTGTTATGTACATGGCGTACTCTTGAGAAAGATGCATGTTTGTCTACTTTATTACTATCTCGCTTTCTATCGAACATGACAAATACATACATTACAAAACCACAAAGGCACAAAGAATCACATGGGAGATGAACCACCTAGGATTCCATGTGCGACTCTTCACTTTCTAATCATTGTATGCCACAGTTTGTCGTGTGTAGTATGTTATTAGATGTTTTGGTTTAACTCGAGCACTCGAGGTGCCACTTGGCATGGTGTAGTGTAGTGTGGAGTGTTTGTTGTGGGACGTGAACTACTTAGGATTTCATGTAAAACACTTTGTGACCGTTGTATGGCTTGGTTGTTAGGTGCGTGGTATGTTGTTAGATGTTCGGTATAACTTGAGCATTGGAGGTGCCACTTGGCATGTGTAGTGTAGTGTGGAGTGTCTTGTGTGGTCAAGTGAGGTTTGTAGGCCCTTCATAGGAAGTTGAGATATGTTACATGTATGTGAGGTCTTGCAGAGTGTTGTTAGGTGTTGCGCAATACTGCAATTTGTTGCAAGGTACCATGAGGTGTTGTGAAATGCTCGAGATGTAATGAACACTGCAAGAGGAAGCTCGCGATTAGCAAAATGTAGTTTTGGGATTTACTTCGTGAAAGGGTTGTTGCTCCTCAATGCCGCAAGGACCAAGTCCTTGACACTTACACACAATGCCAATATGTTGAAGTTTGTGATGTTGTCATCTCGAGTTGTGCAACATCTTCCCTAACATTGTGTAAGAGGCATATGATGCAAGGGGTTGCGAGGTGGTGTTGACAATTGACCAAGATACTTAAGGTAAGAGCACAATGTAAGGGAAGAACATGCATATGTGATTCTTCTATAAGGAATTACTATGGTGGGTTCCAACGTGAAGTTTAATTATGTAGGAATTTGTAGCAACAAGAAAACCGCGTCATGTAAAATTGCTAGAGCCATGATTCAATGGGACCCATCTAGTTATGTACATCAATTGCACCAATCCTTTTTTTGGGGATTGTTTTTTGATTTTTCTCATTTGAGTTCCAAGAATCATATAAATAGGTCAACATATTGTTAGAAGATGTGAATAGATAAATTATGAAGAAGGATCAAAATGCACACATAGTAAGTTGGGTCCGTCATTTTATTATGCAAGAGATAGTTACAAAATGGTTGAAGTGGTTACAACCATTCATTAGTTAATACATAACTAATAGTGACTTAATAATAAACTATAAGCCTTATATTCTTATACCCCCTCTTAAGGCTTACACTACAAAAAGCAAAAGATTAAAAGAGTAGAGCTATATAGAGTCACATATTTTTCAAAAGCTTCCTCTCTTAACACAGTGCTTTGACTAGGTAGAACCCCATCAAGCTGCCTCATAACCCTCGTAAAGGTGTAGTTCTCGAGTCGGTTTCTTGAATTCTTGGATTTCACCTCCTCGAAGTCTTGAATTATGAACCTCTCGAATTATTGGACAACCATCCTTGTTGCCATAGTGCTCCATCAAGTTGTCTCATGACCCTTGTAAGGGTATAATTCCCAAGATTCACAAACTCTTGAACTGGATGGGCATGATTTCATCTTGAGCTTCTTCTACACTAGATCCCTTTCCGTTTTTAAAGTGTAGGCTTCTTTAAAATACGTAGTCTTCACCAACAATTTTTTTCATGCATTTGGTTTGTCTTTGAGCTTTCCCTTGAGAACAACATTGGCTTGAATGATGCTGTTCCATGCTGCTATAAGTGGTTTTGTCTTCCCGTTTACTATTCCCCACCAATTTTTATTCATCAGTTGCATTTGTATTTTTACTTTCTAGGTGTGAAAGTTATTTTAGTGTATTTTTCCAATGGAATTTCCATTCTCAAACATAATACCTTAGAGGTCTATACAACAATTTCGACCTGAAAAGCAATGCAGCAAACCAAAACGATTGTATGTGGATTTTTACATAGAAGTCAATGCAAATAATTTTTTATGTCCGAGTTTGATAGAGAAAAAATATACCAGGGAGAAGATGTGCAATGCTTGACTAGCTGTGACTGAAACTTCAAATGCCTTTGATTCGCTGTAAAAATGAGTTCTCAGGCAAAAGAATGGTGTTATGTTGTTGGTATTTTTAATATCTTGTACTAAAAATGCCCTCACAACTTCCTGAATTGTGATTATCAACTTGTATATCAATGGTGACTGGCTGTATGTAATATTCCCTTTGTATTGACCTTTAATATTAGTGACAGGCAAAAATACAAAAAATGCCCTAACCTAAAAAATCATGACTGTTTTTTCTTTTGTTGATTCTTGTGCCCTGGTTCAAAGATAAGATTCGCGACATGATTTGCAATGTAGTATTCGTGAACAGTGGTATTACAACTTGTTCTCTAACCTTGTTTCAGATTCCTTCCAAGCCCTTGTGACCACCTTCACGAGTTCCAACACTGCTTATCTTTTTGTGCCCTTGTACACAACACTCGATAAAAGCATTTACAATCCTGAAACTTGCGATTGGAGACTCACAAATCTTTAACACTTGATTCTGAAATCTTCCTTCGCAGTCTTCTCTTTGATGTTTCGAGCTTCCTCGGACTTTAAGCCCCCTTGAGTACAAATGGTTCTGATACCAATGTTAGAAGACGTGGATAGAGAAATAATGAAGAAGGATCGGAATGCACACATTGTAAAAGTTGTGTGCCCGTCATTTTATCATGCAAGAGATAGTTACAAAATGGTTGAAGTGGTTACAACTGTCCATTAGTTAATACATAACTAATTGACTTAATAATAAACTGTAAGCCGTATATTCCTACACATATACATACCACCCTATGGAAATAACAAAATAACACTACTAAAATACTAGCTGGTTTGGATTACTTCTAATAACACACTTTGTTTTCCTCACAGGCGAATTTAATACCATTAAAGTCCTTGAAGAGTGAAAAGAAGGCACTTGGTCTAATCACAAATCTGGTAAGGAATGGGTAAACTTGATTGACAACAAAAATATCATTGATCTCGAGTTTGCCCTAGCCTTTGTTCTGTTCATCCAACAAAAGAAAGTGCTAAAATGACATTGCACAAAAATTGATTTAATCATGATTTTTGAGAGGTATTTGAGATCCGATATTCACATTCTTCAGATTTGCAAGATATGCCTCTCCCTTAGTGTAGGCACCTGTAGTTTGCCCAAGCCTTGTTCTGTTCATCCAACAAAAGAAAGCGGTAAAATTACATTGCAGAAAAATTTGATCGAATCATCTTTTTGAGAGGTATTTGAGATCCAATAATCAGATTCTTCACAGTTGCAAGATAGGCCTCTCCCTTTGTGTAGGCACCTATATCAATGTGCCAGAAAGGGTGGGCACAATATGACTTGTATATGATTGAGATACTGTACCCTATTACAATCCTTAACATGAGCCATTTTGGATACAATTGGGTGTGGTACCTAGGGCATCTAAAGCTGTAAGCAGTCACACTTATAATATTTTCTTTTAGAAAATCTGCTTTTAACAAATGAAAACTTTAACAAAAACTTTGAGATAAATTTAAAATATTTTTCTTTTGCTGTACATTTCCTCCATTTTGCCCTACTGTGCTGCATATTTCTTTTAAAATAAGATCATATAATTACTTTTTTCATATGCATAAAATTACATGAACACATATAAGTTGATGTCCAATGAAACAAAAAAAAACTTAAATACTCCTTAAAACTATTTAATATCTATTTAATTTCTTCCTTCCTCCCGCTTCCTTTCACCGTCCTTTCCTCCATATTATTATTACACTGTTTATCGATTCAAACTAAATAATTAACACAAAGTATACCAATAATAAAATTACCTATTTAAAAACCAATAATAAAATTACCTATTTAAAAACCTAATGACTAATATTCAATTATAAACATCTATAAATTGTTATCTTAAAAAAAAAAAAAAAAACCATAATCACTACCCTGCTGTACAACAGACACTGAAGGATGTCAATGTCCATCCTTGAGGGTTTTGGGGGCCATCCTTTTCAGCCCCCTTCCCAAAATAATATTTTATTTAAAAAAATATTCGATCACTATTTACAATATACACAATGATGCTTAAGATTGTTAGCTGAATTTAAATTTACATTTACTATTTCACTCTTATTCAGCAGCCTCTATCAAATTGGACCCCATATATTTTGTTAGAAAAATCTTATGAATGCAACAAACATACAACAATAGTTGTCCCATTGACTAGTGTGAAAGAAATGCCAACAATCTATTTTCATGGTATTGAGAATCACAATGTGCACAAAATCCACCGACAACAAACAATTTAATTATTTAATAAAACTTCCAAAAATAATAATAAAAGTGTTAAAAACAATACCTTGCTTGAGAATCCATCCTCCAAAAGTGCAGGGGCCCACATTTGGTTTGGTAGATCATTTAACAGGTTTCAATTAAAATGCTTTGCAGTAGGTCGGGCCTTGGCAGTACTTATGTTGATGAAAGTTTTCTGCTCACAAGGCAGGCGAACACAAACCAAGCGCCAGGAATGAATGAGTTTTTTCATCTTGTTTTGGGACCTCCCCAAAAGGGGACCCTAGTCACAAGTTGCAGTTTCGACTCTCCTACGTAGTCTGCTGTAAATAGACTCAGCAAAGCGATGCAAAAGTCACCACGTTCGAAAGGGCTATTTGCGTTTTAACCAGTTGGGATGGTAGCTTCATTTCGACCAACTTGCCTTTTCAATGAAGCTCAAAGAAAAATAAAATGGGATGGTGTGAAAATAAACTAAAAAAGGAGGGAAAGGGAGGGTAGAAAGGAAAATCAAACTTTCTAAGTGCTTACAACAAAATAGCTGCTTCACATTTAACTATATGAAACAAAGAAAAGAGATTACCATCTAAACTGACCAAGATAGCTATTGCACATTTTAATCAACTGACGTAATAGCAAGTAAATCTTGTATAGCCATGAAAGAGCTAAGCAAACACAATAGTCATCTGAAATATGAGGAGAGAAAGAAGACATTAATTTAGTTTTAGTAGAAAGCTTGTGTTCAATAATATTTCTAACCTAATAAAAGTGTGTTTACAATGATACTTATAGCTTGACAACTTCACGGAATTTCATGACAATTTGTAAAGGGCACTGATAAGGTTAAATGATCAACATTGAAAACTTGGGCAATAGGGCATATTCACTCAGGTGTTTATGAAGATGCACGACATGGCAGTTGGGTAATGCGCAACCAAAGTGGTCGTAACAAATTCAAATATTTGATTGTCCTTGATTTACTTGTGCCTGCCATGCACTTTGAGATCTTCTTGTGATGACATTTGTCATCTCTCTTTAGCTTTGGGCCCACTTGCACACTCACGTAGTGTCAAATTGACCATCCATTTAAAATTCCATTACTTAGTTGCTCGCATGCCGTAATGACTACACATAAGCTGCGTAATAAAGATTGTAGGGTAACTTTGAAGCAGAAGAGCTTTATGCCTATATCATGCCCTAAATGCCATGAAGACTCTCGCTTGTCACAAATCAGCAAGATGGGGCTTCAGAGAAACTGTGTAAAACTTTGTTTTGTTTAAAATAGCGTGGGTTGGGGAAGTGGACACTTGGCAAAGGTTTGTGATTGCGTAATTCACATTCCCATAAACTTTAGCTCTAACTAACAATGTCTCCCTTGCGTAGTGCAGATTTTTGGAGGATTGATGCTTGCCAATATTCTGCTTAATCATGCTTCAAGGCAACCAAAGCCTTCTGTTTTCTTTGCGGGTTACCGAAATGCGGGATGATGACACCTGTCATCTATCAATATAACCACACTTAACAAATTTTCCTTTCTATTGCCTCAACTTCAATCTACAATTTTCCTCGGGATGTTTAAGTGCGGATGGTTGCCACTCGTTAAGTTTGTGAAGGTCTGGCTTGCTCTATTATGATTGCGCAATTCATTAAGCCACATGCATTTTGTGTGCTCTAAGGGATTGATCCCATGATTGAAGTGTTTAGAAACACTCGGTTACTGTAACTGTGATTGTGTGTACTTGCATAGCGTTTAAAGGGCTCATTTTTGATACAAGAGTATTAACTAGGACAAGTGAAATTCATCAAATTATGGTGTCTAGCATTTTAGGAAGGTCTAAGTAGATTGATAGAAGTGTTGTAGGACTCTAGGTCCTTACAAATTTCAAATTTTGGCTAGAATGAGTTTTCCGCCCAAACTGCATTTGAATTCCTTAAATAAGAAAGTGGACATTTTGTACAATTTTGGTGTGTTAGGACCATCTGGGATGTTTGAGTAGGGTGTTGTGATAATGTTTAAGTGTCTTAACATCTCCTTGAAGGTGAACTTGAGGAAGTTGAAGCCTTTTCATAAAAGTCTTTTTTTCTTCATTTTGCATTCATAAGTCTTTCTTAAGAAAAAGAGAGTTTACAATGTAAAACTTAAGAAATGGAAGGAATAGGTCAAAGAAGAAGTTAGTTAGGGATGTGTTTTTCATGAATAATAGTCAGGAAGAACGTAGGGAAGGTGGTTCTTGACAAGAAAAGAAAATGAACTTTGTTGTGAGAAGACTGTATATGAACAGGGCAGTTAAGAAGGCTATATTTTGAATGTAAACTCAAGTTCTTGTGTTAAAACTATTGAATCTCCTTATATAATTTGTTTATTCAATGCTATTGGAAGGTGATCTTACTTGTTTCAAGGTTTGGAAGAAAGGAAAATGTGTATAGTTAGTCTTTGGACCATTTACAGGCCTGTAGAGGTATGAAAACCATGTTTTGAGAAGAGGTAAGTTGCTAACTTTCAAACTTTTTCATAAGTTTCTTTTGTATAAATTGCTCAGGAATGTGTTAGAGATCTCTACAGACCTACATGAGCAGTTTGAGAGTTTGAATCCGTGTATATTTGCTCAGGGAAGTTTTTCATCTTTCTCGGGTTGTCCAAAAACCCTAGGTAGGGTTTAGTGAAAAACTTAAGTTTGGAGGACTTAACCTTTAAACCTTGGACCGAAAATTACAAGAAACCATTTTTGATCATTCGCCTGAAATAGATTTTTGGGGTTTTAGGAGTTTTCTTTGCTCCCATTGAATGCAGTACATGACAGTCGTGTTCAAGAAGCAAAAGACCTAATGTGTGACCTAATTGATAAGAATCACTTAGTGAATTAAGGGGTTGTACTGTGAGTTGAAGTCTGAAATTTTGAGGAGAGCACAAGTGCCATAAAGGGTACCTGGAACATGGTTTAGTTTCTCAAGGTTCATTGTGGGTTGCTCCCAACAATAAGACTTGTGTCTTAAGAGGGCTAGTGGACTTAGAGACAAGTTTTATAGAACTCTGAGTTATAGTACTAATCAAGTGTGATTTTCTCTTTCTCTCTGCATCATTTTCCATGACTCTTGTATGCTTATAGTTCGCTTGTGAAAATCAAAAACTCAAATTGTCCTCATGGGGAAGAATGAGGCTAAGGGACAATTTTCTTTTGATTTGTGGCTAGGTCTAAGGCATGCAGGATTATCTCTTTGTTGCGTGGGCTGTCATATATTGCTCAAGGTGTCTCGTAGGCCACGAAATGAAGATTTTGGGATGTGTAGAGTCATGATGTGCCGCACAAAGTGAAACTGATGAATGCAAAGGTGAATGAGATTGTGCAATGTAGACATAAGTTGCACAGAGTATAGTCCTTGTGATCCTTCATGAAATAGACCTTCATTCATACACATATCCTCAAACCATAAGATTTGCGCCCACGTTGTTTCCATTTTAGTGCTGTACGGGCCACCGACTATTGTTCATAGTGCTTCGCGGCCTACACAAAGGTGTGTAGTGTTGATCAGAAGTTGCAGAGAGCACACAAAGCTTAAGGCAAACTGTACAATATGGAAATGTCTTGTGTGCACTGCTTTCATAATGTTCTGAGCCACACAAAGGGCAATACAAGTGTAGAAAGCCTTTGTAAGTATGTGAAGGTGACTGCTACTGTTCACAGCAAGCGCAAGTTGAAAACGATGCGTCACACAAAGATAAACCAAACTTGCGTACCACCAAAGCATGTTGCTTGAAGTGCCACAAAGTCGCGCAATGCTTTGTAATGATGTGCCGTGTTGTAAAAGGGTTGTGATTCCTTGAGATGGTGTAATAGCTTGGAATTGCGCAAAGGTAACCACACACTGTGCAAAGGTTTCTAACACTCTGCACAATTGATATAAGCCATATGGACTAGTTTATATTGTGAATTGTTGTAGTCTTTGAATTCTGAGGCCTGTGCACAAGAAAACACCACATGCATCCATGAAAGAACTTTTATATCAAGAAAATAATCTTATCAGAATAAACATGAAAGCACACATGATTTTTCAAGTTGCAAAAGCATTTGGTCAGGAAAATTCACTAGTTTCAGAGGGTCCACATTCAACGAAAGGAATGGGACGTGTTGCTACACAATGACTTCAATGGCCTATTTTTAGTGTAATTACTAGTTACAATCAAAATTTTGCAGACTTGATAAACAATCATTCCTTAGTAAAACATACCAATTACTAGAAATGTTTATACATCCATATCTGAGAAAACACGTGTTGAGCAACTCTTGATAGTGGGAGATTGATGTGATGAGATTTCTATGATCCCACAAGAGGTGCTTGAGAAGACTTCCCTATCAAGGAGATCTCATCCTCCATTGAATTTTGCAACACAAGACAACCATCAAAAGACACAAACCATCAACTTTATTTTGATAGCTAAACATTAAGCAAGAAAACTTCAAACTTGGTACACAACTACTTTGAAACTCATTAGGCCCTTGACTATCATTAGGTCCATACACAAAAATACCAAAATCAATAGCTAAATCCTAAACAAAAAGAACTAAATTCTCTAGTCTTCTTATAAAAAGCAAATTTTAAACTACAAAATCGGCTGCCAAACTTGGCTAGTGTGTAAGGATGAACTCAAAACAAAGAATTTGACAAAGCATCTATGATTGCCATTCCCTTTACAGTGGGAGAAATTTGAATGTAGCCAACTACCATGACAAAGACTAGACTGCCAATTCGTCCCAAGTATAAGTTGGGTTGTAAACTGTATACATTTTTAGATTCGATTGGATAAAGCCTTTCAAGCCATTTGAATACATGGTATATTATATGCTTTCTGTGGCATGTGCATAATCATTCGTAATTGTGTCATATACGCATGCATTTTTAATTGTTTAAGATGACCTGCTTTATTAGCATGATGCAGTAGTTGGCACCACAATATAATATCCAAACTCTAGCATAACACAAGTGAAAAAATTCTAAACCCTACGTGCAAAATTAAAACCTATGCAAAACATTAAAAAGGTTCTAAATTAAAGAATGGTAAACCCTAAGATGCAATCTGAGTTACAAGGTTCAGTAAATTTTTGGCATGAAATTCGAAAATTGCCGAACTTTTATTATGGATGGAAAATCTGCGAATTTTCGAGAAGGTGGGGTGGGCAAAAAGAAATCCTTCTTGAACTTTTAAAGCACCCCATTTTGTCTGCAAAACACACTTCTTTTGAGGGCAAAGACATGATTTGTTTTCTAGTCGAGGACACAAACTTGAGTTGACTGGAGCGCTGAATTTTTGGGCATGGTCGTGTGTGTGAGAGCAGCTGAAATTTGAGCAGACATGAGCTGAGCTGGTCTAAGATCTACCACAAATGTGTTTTTGAATGTGACTACTGCATAGGACTGGAGGTGTTTGCGGCCATGAATATTCCGTCGAATGTGATTGCTGCAGCCTGTGGATGTGAGTGCTATGCCCGGGGTCGTGGAGCCGAGGAGAAGATTGTGGTTAGTGTTCACAGCTTTGAGAGGGAGGTCCTCTTTTAATTTTATGTTTAATGTTTTAGTTTAGGGTTATGTTTATGCTTTTTTAATTTATCTTATATATTTTATCATATTTTCATTTACTTCTAAAATGTTTTAAAATTTAGAAATGTAAAATTAAAAATATATATAATTATAAATTGTTAAAATGTAAAAAGAATTAACATAGTGTTTATAAATAGTAAATTTTAATATAATAATGTTAAATATTTATAATAATATGGTTTATGAAATTTACTTTAAATTGTGTATTATGTAGTTCAAGAACTTGGGATTATGTATGTTTATTTGTTTTGATTTGATATGTTTTGGTATGCTTTTGCATTTTTCTTATGTTAATTAAAAAATCTATAGTTTGAACTTAATGGCGATTTTTTTTTCCGAATTTTTATAGAGGGAGGTCCTCTTTTAATTTTATGTTTAATGTTTTAGTTTAGGGTTATGTTTATGATTTTTAAATTTGTTTTTGATATACATTAGATAGATAGATAGATATATAATTTGTTAAAATGTAACTTGATTTAAAATAGTGTTTATAAATATTAAATTTTAATATAATAATGTTAAATTTTAATATAATATTATGGTTTATGAAATTTACTTTAAATTGTGTATTATGTAGTTCAAGAACTTGGGATTATGTATGTTTATTTGTTTTGATTTGATATGTTCTGGTATGCTTTTGTGTTTTTCTTATGTTAATTAAAAAATCTATAGTTTGAACTTAATGGCAATTGTTATTTTGAATTATATTGATTGCTGAATTTGAACTGAACTTTATCCTCGTTAAACTCGACCTCGAACTTGAACGTTATGGCTTAGGCTGCAATGAATGTTATCCAATGTTATCCATGAAAACTGCAAATGACCATTAGGAAGACAAAATTCTAAACCCTTTGTTCAATGTGAAACTCTGCGCATAACATAAAAATGCCTCTAAACTGTAAAATACAACTACAAACCCTAAAATGTAACACTCAAAGCTGCATATTTACTAAATAAATCCCATAAACCGCAAACTATGACACTTAACACTAAACATTATTAATAAATCCCTAAATTCAAATCTAAACACTCAATTTAATCATATAAACTAATTAATTCAAAACTTGAAACTACACCATTAAGCTGTGGAGTAACCTTGAGAAATTGTCTGTAAACCCTACCCAACAAAAAGGATCGGTCATTGGAAATAATAAATGAGGCCATTAACCCTACACTGACTGCAGTTGGAATAATCTGCAATTTTAGAAGAAAAATATACTTACAGGCTTGGAAGAAACTGTAACATTGAAGAGCTTCCTCATCTGTTCGTCTTGTCTGCTCTGCTTTGAGCTCTGTTCTGCTTTCTCATTGTCAAACAAAAGACCAAAGTAGAAAAAAATGAAAAACCAAATAAACACAAAACAAAAGAAAGGGCTCAGCACATAACTACAGACCAAAAAGAGACTCAAAACATGCATACGGACATGAACGTTGCATGGCCAGACTCCAGACCTCAACAAACATCGAACAAAATGAAACTACAGAGCACCATTAACAAAAAAGAAGAAAGAAACAATGAAAAGTAAAATGCGAAATGCAGGTTCGGTAATGGTTTTACTGCCTTTCATCAATGACTCTTTTACATTTGCTCCTTCCAACAGTCACCTGCACTGGTTTCCAGCTATTTTATACATGTTTAAGTCACAAGGACAATAGATCGGGCGCTACACATAGTCTATAGAAAATCTGATTTTGGGAAGATAATTAGAATGGTATTCTTAGGACTCTTGACATCTTGACCCAACAGCCTTAAAGAATCTACTTCAGAACATGGGGCTGTTGGGAGAAACCTTAGGTTTGTACATCATAGTTAATTAATATAATAGTCCTTATATTACTCATTTTAGTTAGTTTGTAATACTCACTTTGATAAATGAGTAGGTGAGGGATATTATGAAGTGGTTGTATGTAGATTAGAAAGAGTGGAGAGATAGTGGGTGTGATAGGGATGTTAAGCGGGCTGTTGGGAGAAACCTTAGGTGAGTACATCATAGTTAATTAATATAATAGTCCTTATATTACTCATTTTAGTTAGTTTGCAATACTCATGTTGATAAATGAGTTGCTGTGTGATATTATCAAGTGGTTGCATGTAGATAAGAAAAAGTGGAGAGATAGGCGGGTGTGATAGGGATGATATCCTTGAGAATAGAATATCATTCACCTATGTGTGTGTAATAGTTTTCAATTAATTGAGTATATAGGTTGTGTATGTTACAATTGTGTCAATGTCGTATTCTCAAACCAAATTCAAAATGGTAATAGAGCAGGTCATTCGTGTGAGCTAAAGAGAGTTAAATAGGCATGTAAAAGGAGTGTGGGATCTTGAAAACTATGTGGGGCAGCTCTCTTATTATTATTTTTTAGCTGTCCCGCATAATGACAGCTTCCTTTGTTTGTCTCTAGTTTTGTAGTTTTCTATTTTAGTGCCATTAGCGACAGTTTTTGTGCTTCATGTGATTAGAGTTAGTGTAACCTATTTTGTAGAGAGAGCTATAGAAGTAGGTGCAGCAATCTGTTCTTGCAGACAAACTTGTGGTGGTGCTTTTAGTGACAGCTTGATATAGTGTCACCATAACGGCAATATATTTTTCATCTCTTGACGAAATTCAATGTTTGAAAATGTTCTGGAAAGCTAACACAGGGGGAACAAAAACTAGAAATATTTTAAAGATATTTATTGTAATAAATGAGCATTTTGACACAGAAGAGAGCTGCAAATCACTGGCAGGAAAACCAATAGTGGATAGCTTGGAAAGGAGAGGTGTGTTGTGGTTCGAAGTGGTGTCAAGTAGAAACCTAAAACAAGAAAGGAGACATCATATGCTCAGCTAAGGCACCTATACAATTAGAGAGTACAGCCCAGCACATATAAAGCCTTCATTTGATGATAAATACATGATTGTATGGTAGTAATTACCAACCAAGCTACATCATAGCCATGCTTGAAAATACAATTAGAAGATTTGAAGCCCACACATACACTAACACGGGATGCCATAAGCATTTAAAAGGGCCATACAATGGCGTTACACACAATATTGCAAAACCAAGAAGGAATCAACTACATAGCTGAAGACTTGTATTCATCGGTGGTAGTGATGGCATACTCCAGTTATATACGTTTTTGCAAATGCAAGTACCAAAAAGGCTAATGCTGAAGATAATCGAGCGGCAAGAATGACCACTTTATAGTTAGTTATCAATGATAGTGATTAGTTGCAGATATAAAACCTCCATTTGGCAATAAATACATGATTGTATAGTAGTAGTTGGCAACCAAGCTGCACCATAGCCATGCTTGAAAAGACAATAAGATGATTTGGAGCCCACAAATACACCAATAGAGGATGTCATAACCACAAAAATTTAAAAAAGCTGTACAATGGAGTTGTACACAAGATTGCAAAACCAAGAGCCAAGACAACCATGTCATCGAAGACTTGTATTCATCAAGTAGTAATGATGACATACACTAGTTGCATATGTTTTTGTAAAACCAAGTACCGAAAAGACTAATGCGAAGATAATTAGTAGTCGTGTTGACCAATTTTTAGTTAGTGATCAATGCCAGTGATTAGTTGCATTGGATGCATACGAGATCATTAGTGAAGTGTTGAACACCCTCTAAGACAACACAACAAGGGTCCAATCCCTCAATTTTTTGATGTGTACCTACCTAGTAATGCCTCGTCCAACCGTGAGGTGTATAATTGGAGAGTAAGTTGAGGTCCATGCCACACTTGTCGTAAATAGAGTGTTTGTCCTTATTCACATGTTGATGTAAAGGGCATTAAGACTTAGTTTGACTTATTGCCTTGTGAAAAATGTGTGTGCATTCACAATTTTTTAAAGATAGGATAACAATTATGTTCCTATGCACAATTATTACAAGATCTCAGATAATGTGTTTGTTCCTATCCTTGATTAAAATTCTTAGGTGTAGTGTGGTCGTTCCCACTACAAATGTGTTGTGTATGAACATAATGAAAGTCCTAGTTCATACTTACTACTTTATTGGATTGGCGATGTGTTTCCATCTAACAATGTGTGTGCCGAACTCAAGGGTGTGCCCCAACTCTTGTCTAGTGTGATTCTTTTCCCTTTGAACTATGTCTGTACTAGGGGGAATAGTATGAAAAACCTTAAGTTAGTACATCATAGTTAACTAGTATATTAGTCCTTATAGCAAACATATAAGTTAGTTTATAATACTCACATTGATAAGTGAATAGGTGAGTGATATGAAGAAGTGATTTTATGTAGATTAGGAGTAGAGAGGTAAGTGGGTGTGACAAGAATGATATCCTTGAGAATATGATATCATTCACCTATATATGTGTGTACCAGTTTTCATTTAATTGAGCAAATAAATAGATCAAGTGCATTATATTTTTTGTCTATGGCTTAATCTCAAACAAAATTATAATCCGGCCTTCACCATATATGCTACATCCTTAATCCTATATCTTACATTGGATGTGTATGGCCGACTTGTGGCTATCATAACTTCTTATCATGATGTATCTCTTTCATATGTGTTATATTATCATTAGTGGGCCGACCTTGGTGATGGCCATAACATAGGAATAATATATATAGAAGTTAGTAGGTAGTAGTTGATCATCATATTGAGCACTTGAGTCTTATTGTGTGGTTTGGAGGTTGCCCCCTCAAAGTGGCTAAGCTATTATACTTGCATATTGTGATCATTTCTCTACAATTGGATGTTCTTTGTGTTCTATTGCTGCTGATATTCAGATCTATCTAAGTAATTTCATTACAATATAATAACATATACTCACCACAAGGGAATGACCACCAATAGATCATACCTTCCTCATTAGGTTGGTACACCGTTGAGAGAACTCAAAAATTGGCTCTTGGTTGCCTTTCGCCGTTATGACTATTGTTTGGCAATATATTAGTTTTAGGGATTGTATGGTGGCCAATGCATACAAAGTTCACACCCTCAACCAATCATAAGGTCCATGACTTTTGGAGACATCTTTGGCAAATTAGAATGTGGCCCAAAATTAGATTCTCTTGACCACTCATGTGGTCAACAACATCTAGAGACATCTTTGGCAACTTAGAATGTGGCCCAAAATTAGATCCTCTCAACAACTCATCCGGTCAACCACATCCGAGACATTTTTGACAATGTAGAATGTGGCCCAAAATAAGATCTTCTTATGGTAACTTCACGTAAGGATTATTAATTTATTATTGCAAATGCAATGGTTGGATGAATCCATGAAGTTTTCCAATTGCCAAGCAACAACATAAAGTATACCCCACTTGTTCTTGCGTTGTACTTCCACCAAAACTATTTGGGGAAATTTTACCTCTTCCCTCAACACATTGTCTTCCACACAATGTCCACTAAACATAATATTTTAAGGTAGAGTAAACTCAATAGCAAAATGGACATAATAAAGACATTCATACACATGCCCTAGGTTTTATTGTCTGGGCATTTGCGAGAGAGAGAACAATCTACTCTTTGAGGGCACCTAGTAGCACATGGGAGTAGTTGTTAAATCCATTCATTGTCAAATATGGGCAACAATGATGATCTACACCTAACAAACTATTATTAGATTTGATTTTTTATATGACATATCTTGCCACGTGTGTGGTAAGAATATTCATTTTATTGTCATGCCATGCTTCACAACGGGGAGGAGATGACTTTGATGCCTCCCAATGGTTCTAAAACCCAATTTTGATGGAGCATCAAGCAAAATCTAGGTAAAGCCGATAACCTTTCTACCCACTCCACTTTCTACTTTCAAACTCACCAATACATGTCTTTTTAAAATCCATTTTATATCCTAACATGTGCCCCTAACACCCTTCAATTATTTCAAAGAGCATCATCAATTTCCTTCTATTTTTCACTTCGTAATAAGAATATGGTTTGTTGAAACCTATATGGTAATTATTAATGCTGTCCAAAACCATTTGAGATCAATACATCGCTACCTCTCACCCTAATTAACTTTCTTGAGCATTGTTATCACATACGCTTTCACCTTTATTTATGATCATTTACATTTCTAAAATATTTCACTCTAATGCATCAATTAGTTAGAAGGCAGTCATTTTATTGCAAGTTGCCAAGTAGAATCAGATATGGACCTCTTGACTAGGGTTAAGGCACAAACAACAATTTGAATTTGGCAAACCGGACCACTAATCTTAGTCACATTTGTAACCATGAGTTCAAGCAAACTTTGTGTATTTGAGGTGCACAATAAATTATCAATCAATGGTCACATGGCTGGGGTTCACAACACAAATCTCCATCATAGTAGTTCTTTTCTTAGAGCAGTTCATGTTTTGATCCAATGATCCATCCATCCAAACAATTCTATACAAGAGGGTTATTTATAGCTAAATAGTGAAGTGTTATTAAACAATATCAAATCAAATTCAAACATGGGATGTTAGAGAAAATATCCACTTGAAAATCCAACATTCAATTAGTGGTCTTATCAAAGATGAGTTTAAGGTGTAGCCTATACTAAATTGCAATTTCTGGAAAAGTCTCCAACATTTTTCTAAGAGGATATGATCATATTCACCAAAAATTCACAAAGCTTGGAAAATAAGAAAGTTAGTGTTCAAAATGCAATGTTACTTGCATAGTTACCGGAAACTCCAATGTACGGAAGAGGACTGTACGCCATCCTGATACTTACATTTTTTGGTGAATACATTTATATACAATATAGCTGTACCCTTATTCATTTCCTCACGTACCATGATTTGAATTAAATACCTGTCCGCATACCAGTACCTGTACCTCCATGCTTCTTGGTAACTATCGTTACTTGTTTCAACAGAAACACACAAAACTGGCAGGATGGAACAAAAAGCCAGGGAACAACAAAGTACAAACTATTTTTGTGGATGACGACGACATGGTGGTCCCCAAACCCAAAGAGTATATTCTTCAGTCCCCATCCCCAGTTACAAATTCCAAGCTCCTATGAGTCACATGTCTTCTCTGCATACTCTTTCTGTATTATTAACTCTAGTCAGCATAAAAATGAGGCTATTAAGTTTCGGAAAAATAAATATCCCCCTCCGTGTCACATGCCTTGTCTGAAGGTCCAAACGTTCTTCATGGTGGAATAAATAATCGTTGAACTGATGCCCAAAGTAGGCCTAGGATGGGCAATACTCTAATAATCGTCTTGCACCACTCAATATTAGTCTCAAATTTCTCGTTGACCACATTGGTATTCATGGCATTCACTATCGTTTTATTGAAATAACTATGGCTAACGTGGATGCCTGATTAGTTTTCATGTGTGATCTTTTTGCCAAAAACCAAGATGATTGACACCATTGAGAATCTCCTTTTTGGCCATGCAGCCAACTTAAGGTCAAAAGTTGAATGTATTTTGAGGTGTAAACATAACCCATGTTGCCAACGTTATGGTCAACAGGGTGCAGTGCTGGTTTGGCCTTAGGATCACCAATGTCAGGGTCAACAAGGTGCAGTGCTAGTTTGTGTGCTTTTGGAGCTGCTTATATTCATAGGCCTTAGTCTTGTTCTCCTTGACACTAATGACCTTTGGGATTTTGTAATGCCAGAAGAGAGGGTGTTGCTGGTTATTTATCATTCAAACCAGTCAATGGTAACAGCATGGTGGAATCAGTACAGATGACACTTCATGAAGTGTTGTCACAATTTAAATGCTCCTTTTTGTAAAGTCTGGGATTATGAATAGCCTACATTAAAAAAGTCTCTTGATGGATATAGAAGGCAGTCACAACAAGTATTATATAGTTTGTTTTTAAAGTCTAGTTTTAAAACAGTCAATGGTGACAGCATGGTGGAATCAAAGCAGATGACTCTCCTTGAGGTGTTGCCACAATTTAGATGTTTCTTTTGTAAAATATGGTATACTGATTAACCTACATAAGAAATAGTCTCTTGATGGACATAAAAGGAAGCCAGTTGTTTGTTTTAAAAGTCTAGCTCTCTGTTAATATTAATGTACATTTTGCTTTGTGCACTATCATGTGGCTGATCTGCATAATACAAGCAACCCATGAAGATGGTATAGACAGCCATGGCGATTATAACACTGCTGGTCTTATGTATGCTCTTAATTTTAGTCAAGTAGAATGTCAGTCTTAAGGATTTTCATTTTATGCTAGGTGTATACATATTCTTCACGCAGAATGAATCATTATAATGATGGTGATTATTTCTAACTCTCTTGAGACCAAGTTAATTTTATATGACCCATTGACATGTATAGAGTCATGGACAATGCAATTCACTTCTATCCTCTCTGCAAAGTGCGGTATTGGAGTTTTTTTTTGTTGATGCTAACCTTCACACTTTGAACTCTTACCGATTGAGATCTAACAAATTATAAGCAAATTAATTTATAAATGATTTTACACAAAAATGCCCCAAAATGAGACAAAATTGAGGGAGACAAATTTTAGCACACTTCTTGTCCAAAGAAAACTTGGACTGTTACTTAAATAGTTGCTTTGATGACCATTTGGTTTTAGAATGAGATCTCCAAGCTTTGTTTAGCTGTCTTGATTTAAGATTTCATTAACCGAGTTGTGACTGCTAATATGTACATAAGCATGGCTAATATCAATGTATGATAGGCATGATAGAAGGGGTTGTGCATCATCTTGTATTCTGCATATTCTTTTTTCCTCTAGGCGTTTTCGTAGTTCCAGTATGAAGCTCATGTGAGAGAGTTCTCAATATTGCAACCATTATATTTTTTCGGAAGCTTTAGCACTTCATATGGGTGGAATGGATGTTCAAGTTCAGGATTGTTGATATCTTAATGATAACATAGCTTTCCTCTATCTTTGATTATTTCATCATTCCAAAGACTGTTGGATACTTAATTTCAATTTGTAATTTTAAGTTTTTGTCATTCATGAGAGTTAGATCATCATTAGTCCCCAAAATTTCAACCAATTATCGAACTCCTTTTCCAACATCTTTTAAACAAAGATGGGTTGGGATGATTGTTGGGCAATGATTGGAAGTCTTATCTTATTCTGGCTTAGTTAACTTCTGTTTGTTTAATATATATTATTGTAAGGCTTCACTTTTAATTGGAAACATACTCATTCCACGAGGAGAATGACTTAAGCTATATTCCTTTTAGTTTTGAAGCTATAAACAATGAAACTACAAAGTAATTGCTTTAACAACAACTTTTACCAAGAATTACATTTTGCCTTGTATTCAGATGCCTAGCATCCTAGTAGCAAATTGATCCTTGAATTTGTCTCACTGAGGGGTTGCATTTATTAAGTTTAATAGTTACTTGACAATCCCCTTGGACACATAACTTCCTTATACATCAGATACATTTAATGGAA
Organism: Taxus wallichiana var. yunnanensis; assembly: GCA_018340775.1. Lineage (NCBI taxonomy): Eukaryota > Viridiplantae > Streptophyta > Pinopsida > Cupressales > Taxaceae > Taxus > Taxus wallichiana. The sequence goes on from CM031243.1 coordinate 544,900,820, forward strand.
GGGAAAAGATACAGAGAAGACCATTAAACCACAATGCAACAACTTAAAAATCTGCATCAGCCTTAGCTCCTAGTCTCCAAGCTTAGTCTACTCCAGATTAGCTCCCATTGTGGCGCTATGGGGGACACAAGTATATATAGCAAAATCCACCTGATCGCCCCCAGCCACGCAAGGTGTAATTGGTCAGAAAGGTGACTTGATCCTAGAAGAGGAAGTACACCTAGGCCAACTAGAGTTAGGATTAGTAAGAGTTTTGTCTAGGCTCAGGGACTGTCTTGTATAGTCTTCTCCTCAACTTAGGAAGGGTTTGTCTAACTCATCTACAGACACACTTCTTAAAGATAAGACCAATAAAAACAACTTATTCAAATTGGAAACCATCATAAGGATAACTTGTCCAACACAACCAAACGGGTTGGGATAAGGCAAAACCACCCAGGTGGGTCCCTGTCCAAATCTATAATCCCAACTAAAATGGAGAAGGAAGCCAACCAATCACAGACTCACCCCAGAATAGACAAGGTGGTTGGAGGAGACAATCAGATTTAGCTTGAAGGCAACATGGAGCCTCCTATCTCTCTGGTTGGGCAAGGAAAATATGTTTGGCTTATTCTCTCAAATCCCCATCCAACCCTCAAACCAACATGATTTAAAGATGACCACCATTCTACCATAATCAAGCCCTAAGTGCACTTTGAAGATGACAATCATTCCCAAAATGAATTCAACAAAAACATGGAAAATCTCATGGCTTCCTTAAAAAAGGAACATCTATATTCACCGTTCCACAATTAAAAACCAATATTTAAATCAATACTTGAATTTATTGTTGTATTGAAGAACCCACCTGATGTAGTGTATCCAAACTCCTAATTTCCTTCCTTACTTTTCCCAGTTTGGTCCCCCTTAATCCAATCTTAGCCAAAAAGTGCCTTCAAATAGAATGTTTCAACTATATATCTAAATCCACTTGTCCTAGCCCTTATCTCTTCTCAACTATGCTTAATTTAATTTAATCATTCTCGTAACTCTAGGGTTTGATTGGGAAAACCCTATAATCATCTCAAGTTGGCTTAGGGTCTGATTAAGCTCAATTATTCATTTCTCGTTAATGATTTTTTGATATGGTTCCGGATTTAAATAAACTTAAGTTTAAACTTTAAAGTATGAGCTTAAGTGGGATATTTGATTTAAGTTACTCCTTAAACCTTTAACTAAATTATTTCAAACCTAGAGTGAAGGTGTAAGCTCAACTTTGGGAAATATTTCACTTAATTTTAACTATTTCCTAAGGTTAAAGATTCAAAAAGGGCAATAATTATGGTTAAGGTAAAGGAAAACATTAAGGTTCCTCCAAGGTGTAAAACATGTGAATTATTTCCAAGGCAAGCTCAGCTTCAGTCCCTTGTTAGGCCTTTCAAGTCCATCACTCTTGTGGGTCTTCACCTGTTCTTGCATTGATAAAGATAGCCATAGCATTTCCAATGGAAAAAATAAATATGACTTACTTTAAGGTCAATTACCTAACATAATTCACCAGTCAAATTACATGTAAACATCCCATGTTATAATCAAATAATATGCTATTTGCTAAACCATAATCACCCTAGTGTGATCCATATAATCATGAAAATGCATACAACACTGTGCATCAAAATTTAAGATATATAGTTACAATAGAATCAATGCTTAGGTGAGGTCTAATTGTAAGGAAATAAAGTGCACCTCAGTGGGGAAAAAGATGCAGCATTATGGGAGGTTCACACTTAAGTGTTACCTGCAGGCAACCTTTAGCTGCTCGTTAAGAACGTCATCTAATTCTTATGCATCAACATTAACCTTTGAATGAATCTTTTGATTGGCTCTATCTTCTAATTCCTTGTCAATGTCTTCTGCTCAATTTTGATGTACACAAGTAATTTCATTGATGTTTGCTTCTATTTGCAGCGTTTGTGTCAAACCATTCAACAATTCAGTTGATATTGTGGATCCGTAGTCACATGGACGTGGTGTTTGGGAATGTGAACGTGAATGTGCACAGGGGCATCCGTTCGAATCAGGGTGCATGAGTAGATGAGTAAGGGTGCGGCTATATTATATTCAAATGTGTTCAGCACGAAATGTAGGTAGAGGGGATGGGGGTGTCAATGCTCAATCGGAGTTTCCATGTGACTGTGTGGAGCCCTTTTTGTGAAATGTTTAAGCCGAAGGAAGCTTCAGCAATTTTAGAGACTTTGGAGTCTGGTTTCTGGAGTGCTCTCTAGGTTGTTAAGACTGCATATTCCGTCTATAGCATTGCTATTTATATATCCAATTCAAAATTTGCACCTAAAATATATGGCCTATTGCATGTCTGTTTGAACCCTTAGCGTTCTCAAGATCAAAATAAAAAGGGATAACTGTTATACTAGTTGCAAGCATATCATCCAATTGCTGTTTTATTATTAGAATTTTTGATACATGAATATGCTGAGATTACTAATCTTTTTGGGCTGTTTCTGTTCTATCCTATAGGATATTGGTTAGAATGAAGAGTTATTGCTATTGGGGTACCATATAAACTGAATTTCTTAGTATGGCATTCTTGTGATAACTCCTTGTGTTTTTGACTTTGTTGTAGAACAAGATGAGTAGCCTTTCTTTTTCTTCTCTTAAATATTTATATTAAGTTTGAAGGTGGATTATACATATTTAAGATTCCATAATTTGAGATGTGCTGTATATGCCTTGCGGAATATGCTGTTAACTGTTTCAATTATTATCTGGTCTTTTCTTATCCAGGAAAAGATTTCAGAAGCCAAGTACAACTGGGGAACAATGCGTTTTATGGTGCAAATTATATCCAGGTAGGTTTTTGTTTGATTTTCTTCATTTTAATTGCATTATAGTTATCCCTGTTGTTTGTTAACCGATGGTGGTTTTTGTTAATACCATCCATACATAAGTAAGAGAGATTCTTTCAGCAAGTTTTCTGAAGTCTTGAATGTAATTCATTGCTTGGGATTTGAACCTGTGCTATCACAGTTGGGTTGCATTATGAATTGGAAGAATCCCTTGAAAAGATAGCCTTCTTTTACGTGGAAGAAGAGTTGTGCCTATTAAGTAGAATAAGTATCCTTTCATTTTTTTAGCAGGGAATTACTAAATCAGACCTATGCTGGAATGTTTTTCTGATGCCTTTCCTTTTATGATCCTGAGTGAGACATCATCTACGTTGACCAATTTTCTACATGCATTTTTTTATAGGATATATTTGTCTAACATTCTTGGGGTTGACTACTATCCAATGTTATGTTGAAAAGAAATATCTCTCCCTGGATCATAGTTGCTTTTGAAATGAAGTTTTGTAATAATTTGTATTGTGTGGTATGAAATAACATTTTTCTAGTAATAATTCAAGGCTGCAAATGCTTGACCAGGCAGCATATGCAAAAGTTTTTCTTGACTCAATTATTGCTTAATTTGGCGGGAAGAAAAAACAAAATTGTATGACTGGTTATTTATTATGCTTACAGATCTTTTTCTTATGAGGCAGGCCAGGCTGATGATTTTGATGTAGCAGGTATTGGAATGATGTCTCCCTAGATACCTTTGTGCCGAAAACATGATACCATACTCTTGGTGTAGGTTCACTGAAATCATTATAAAATTGTAAATGCGGGGATTTTATATGGAAAGAGAAGCACATTTGTGGAGTGAACGATTCAAGAGCTTTATGACATTGTAAAGAAAAGAGTTAAGATAAAAGTTTGCTTTCTGAGTTATTTAGAAGCAAAGGAGTAAATTCTAGGCAATAAAATTAACTGTACATTTTTTTCAAAATACAAAAAAGAAATTTACGAATTAGAATAAATTCAACAATAGACAAATCTGAAGTAATTGTTCATATTCTCATGGGTAATAGTAGAGTGTCAAAACGAAAACACAGTGATACGACACCACACAATCATATTGTACAAACTAAAAAACATCAAAATGGTCTCGACTCTTATTGAGTTACTACTATTGCAGGACAAAGTAATATTTAAGTTGTAAATTGTTGATCATTTGGAGTTTGACACCACAGTTTGGGGGTAATCAAAACTTGAATAAGTGGAGTTCTGTGAGCAAGAAGCTGCATTCAGAAAGTAGGCAGACAAGCTTGCTAACTTAACTGCAGAGGTCTAGTTCATAGTTTGATTGCAAAAGAAGTGCTTGTTGACATCAGTAGAAGTTGGGCTTATAGACTAAAATTTTAGAACCTGGATATTCAGATTTCGATGCAGAAGTAGTCTTTATGGACTCATAGAAGGTTCAGGTACTGACATGAAGAAGCTGAATGCAAATTGAGAATTATTAGCCAGAATGGATTCAAACAAATGCTAGAGAATTTTGGAATGAGCATCAGTTTGGGCTAGAGAGGATGGCTTGACAAATGACGACTTGTGAGCAGTTGAAATTCATATAGCACTCATTTTAACGTTATAATGGAAAGAAGAAATATAGACTCAAACTGCTGGACATGCTAGCATAAGGAGCTCCATAGATTCCATATTGAATGTATTACACAAGTGTTTTATTTTATATGAATAATATATTTTATAGATTAGGATTGACAATCATGCCTTGCATATTTATCCTCATAGCTTATCTAACCCAGATACAACATACATCCATGATAATAGCAGGCGTTCATATTTTTCTAAAATATGATACGAATGTAAAACTACAAGAGAATTATATATCTCTGCAAGCCTATTACAATTTTAATGCTGGACAATCTAACTTCTATCTGTAAAATCCCATTTATATCCCGTCTTATTTTTCCAATTGCAGGTCATGTTGGTTTTTATTATTAATAACTTCTGATAACCTTGGCCTTTGTCCCAGAGTGTCTCCCTACCTTGAAATTTGTGCTGTGGCCTTCACAGTTCCTACAGTTGTTCCGTATCTTTTTATTTAGAAATCTTTACAAACAAAAAGTTTGACAACTTTTTATATACAGAAACACTCTACTTTAACTTTGGCATTCTGATTCTAGTGTTTTGTTACTTCAATTATGCTTGTAATCTTGTTAAATTGATCTCCATGTTAATCTGTTGGCAACCTTTGTCGCTGTTTTCAGATTTTGAACTTGCTAAAATTTTGACTTTTTATACGGGTGATCCTTTCACATTGGAAACATGGCTTGAAAGCAAAGAATTATAACAGTTTAAGATTGTTCCAGTATGAATGATGTTGAGAGCTGTTTCAAATCCTAGAATGACTTTACATTCAAAGCTCTTCTGAACAGTTGCTCTTTCATGTGACATGCTTTCTTTGGCAGTTTAGGGTGAACAATTCATATGTGTAGAATATGCAGGTCTATGCTCTTGAAACGTGTTTTTGAGATTATTGTACTTTTGATGTTTTGCAGAGTGTCTCCCACACTTGGCTCTTGGAGGGGAGATATTTTGGCTTGGTCATCAAAGAAAATCTGGGGTTGGTTTTGCTGCACGGTATAGCACTGATAAGATGGTTAGTTTGACATGCCTATTTCTTGCGACAATTTTGTTTATTCTACATCTTTTTGTTGTTTTCTCACTGTCTGATCAATGCCAATCTAAGAAATTTAGTCTATAAGATGAATACTTGCCCAAGACGTCTTTTAGTAGAACTTTAGAGTTTGTACAAAATGATTCTCCATTTCAAAGCTAATGTTGTTAGTAATAATGAACAAAGCTTTCTATGTATTGCAATTTGCAAGGAACAAAACTATTCTAGGGTAGGCACTTTTGTCACCCGGAAGTAGCACCCGATAAAGAATGGTGTGTGTACTCTTTCTCCTGATGACAAAATTGGAACACCTCAAGGCTGAGGGTAACCTATGTTTGAGGTGAACCTCCAAAGAGGGCTGGTTCCCTTGTGAATCACCTAAAGAACAAAAATTTGAAAAAGGAAAAGGGAGAAGGAATGCGGGAAAAGGGAAATAAGGGTGATACACTAATAATTAAACACATGCATGTAACTCTGCACTCAGGGAAATCAAAGATCCACACACCTGCACAACTCAAAGCTATTTTGCAAAATTAATTCAAGGGTTTAGGAGAAAAGGACAGCGGTAGAGGGAGTAATTTCCACACTAAGGCAATACAATACCCTATTAAACACAATGAAAACTCAGAAAAACAATGATATGAAAGGGCAAAAATGGAGCTTTTTATTCAGAGGTGCAAGTACAAGGCTAGGATTGCCAAAAGCAAAACAACCCATAGTATGTATATTTAATTTCTACAATCAAATCAGCCTTTATTGCTGCCTTTTAAAAATAGCTTATCTGAGCTATTTTTATTTATTTTACTTATTTTCTTCAACCCCTTTTGCGCCAATTATAGGACTGCAGTTGCTAAATTTATCCAAAAGCACTTCTCTTTTTAGCCAATTTCTATTTGGAGCAGCACTTGCTAAATTTAATAAAAGCTATCTTTTCCATCCACTCATGCACACTTAAAATAGAACTGAACTTCTATTTTTAGCACTTCTATTTTTAGCCAAACGCAATTTTTAGCACTTCTAAAAATAGAACTGAACTTCTTGGCGTGGAAAATATGGTAACAAGCACTTCGCATTCTTCTCCTAATATAAAAAGGCATCGAAGCTTTCCTACGTCTCAGTGTTGTGTGCTATCTATCATTCTCCTCTCAATGCTGAAGGCACTCCATATCTGAACACCTTGTCTAACAATAACACAAGTTTTTGGGAGTTATTGAGTAATTGTGTTAATGACAAATTTTTAAAGGTTTTGGATGTTGGTTTTCTATGCATTTCCTATGATGTTAATAGGATCTTTCAGCTGGCCATGTGGCTGGCTTGAACCAGTTTCTATGATGTTAATAGGATCTTTCAGCTGGCCATGTGGCTGGCTTGAACCAGACATGAGTGAAGCAATCTTGGTCCTGTAAGCATATTTATTATAAATACCTTGGCTGTTCATGCTTCTTGTTTTCTGTTTTTCTAGAATTTATCAGATGATTTGCTTTTTAAGCTTTTGATGCCATTTGCAACCTAAGTTCTTGGTGAATTTAGTTCAATATTTGGTATAATTGGGGATTAAAGGTCTGATATTTTTGGGTGTTCATTCAGTTTTTATGTTCTATAGATTGCTTGTTCAATGAAAAATTCTTAACTTTAATTAATAAATTTTATTGCTTATTCAGATTACTATAAAATAATGGGATGCATGGAGGTAGAGAATGCTGTAGTGTTGTTAGTGCCTGGTTTACAATATGCTTGCAAAAGAGGATGTTTCTTTTTTGGCAAACATTTATCACTACGCTGCTATGTTTTATAATGTGGCAATGGCTTCTATGGCAGGTTGCAACAGGACAAGTAGCCAGCACTGGGGTAGTTGCTTTGAGTTATGTGCAGAAGGTCTCTGAAAAGGTAATATATCTGGCAATCGAAATTTGCCTTACATTTTTTCTTTCAGTCTGCCCTTGTATGTTTAGGAACCTTTTTATGAAATATTGGATTTTTTTTTGCGGCTGTAGGTGTCACTTGCATCAGAGTTCATGTACAATCATTCAACAAAAGACACAACTACGAGTTTTGGTTATGATTACTTAATGCGGCAGGTATAATTTTATTCTCTTAAATATTATCCATATGCCAGGATAAGCCCTTTCTGTTTTTCATTTCGGATACATTTCCATACAAGAAGCATCTGATGTCCAACTTTTATTTAGCGCACAATAAAAATGTCCTTTTTGAGGTTTAGAGGAAGTTGCTGATAAACTTCATTGAGGCAGCTATCTTTCTCTATGTTGCAAGAATACGTTGTAGTGTGGATCCTTAATAATACGATAGAAGTTGGGTCTTCTTAACCCTTCAATGGTGGATTAAATATCCAAGGATTTTCCTCCATTGAAATAGTTAATCATGACTTTGCTGAGTTTTCTACTTATAGAGACAAGTTATCAATCTAGCAGATCAACTGGGAAGGAGAAAATAATTTTAATATGCGTTATGGAAAAAGTTTGGAGTTGCATAAATATGTTAGTGAATCCATTCATTCTATACTGCAGACATCATACTAAAATGTTGTTGGATACTGTCAACATATCAGTCTTAATTACAGGACTTTTACATCTTATGTTCTCAACTTACAAGAAATCTTTAGCCGCAGAGGATAAATTAATTCTTATTTGACTTGGATTTTTCATCGAATTACCGAGTTAACATTCTTGACGAGTAGTAGTAAAATTTCTGTGCTATTGAAACAACAGGCTAAGGCTGAAAAAATATGTTACTACAGATCTATGGCTGCCATCTATATCATATATCCTTTATTCAATTGTGTATGTTGTCATCATGATTACAATGCTTATACATCAGATTTCACACTTTTCCTATGCTACCACCATGTATGTAGTTTTAATTTATTCCACAAGACCAATAGAATGTTTATTCTCTAACTTACATTGTATCTTGTGATTAACAAGTACTATGTTTGTAATCAATTAAACATGTCAATTAGATGCTTGAGATAGTTTAGTGGTTGCATCTAACGAATAATAATAATAATAATAATAATATTTTTTAAAGTCCGCGATGCCGTGCAGCCTGTTTTTGGGTCTGCAGGCAGCTGACAATATATGTGACTACCATGTACTCCCAGTACGCAGGAAGCACCTAACTATGCTTCAAATACGATGTATACATACCCTACCCCCTGCAGGATTCGAACTTGTGACCTCTCTTGCAAGAGCACAAGTTCCTCACCATTAGGCCAACATAGGTGTACTCTTGAATGCAAGCCCACAAATAGATCAAACACACATGGAAGGTAAAGCAAGTATATACCCAAGAGAAACCCAATGTTAGAAAGCTTTAGAAGAGTAAAGTAAAGCTATGCTTCAAGCATGCTTCATCATCTTTGTTGTTGTTGCATGGTTACAAGTGTTGAAAAAATCTTGGTAATATAAATTGTTGAAATCACATCCTCTTCTACGTAGCTGTACTTATCTTAGGTCTCACAATTTAGAACTTTGCCCCATACAACAGTAAATGCTAATATATAGAAATGCCTTTAATGTAGGTGATGAGTGTGCCAAACTAGACACTTGTAATATCAACAATCTTCTTGTTCAGTGCTACTTTTCTTCTCACCTAGTTGTCAATGATAAAAAGTCACACCACTTATCTTCTCGCATGGAAGAAACACTTGGGGTCATACACATGCATATACATGCCTATTTGATTACTGTGCCAAACTAGACACTTGTAATGTCAACAATTTTCTTGTTTAGTGCCACTCTTCTTCTCACCTTGTTGTCTGATGAAAAGTCACACCACTTATCTTCTAGCATGGAAGAAACTCTTGGGTTCATGAACATGCATGCAGATGCTCATCAATGTGTATAATATAACTCTATCAAACAAGAATCAGTTTTGGAAAACCTATTGCTATTGTGGCTTGTGTGCATCTAACCTTTGAATACGGAAACTAAAATTGTACATCTATTACAACTTCTTATGTGCATATCAAAATCATCGTTTTACATAGGCATTGTGATAGTATATTGGGTCTAATGGGTAATGTGTGAAATTAGTCATATTTGGGTAATAGGTTCTTTTGTTGGATTAGTGGTTTACCTCTCCATTATTGTTTATGGGAGGTCAATATATAGGAGGTGAGTATCATTATGAGGGATGTCATGTATATAGAGGGATGTCATTATGAGGGATGCCAAAATTCTAAATTGGCAGGAAACAGGGACAGGTTCAAAGCATGAAAATGCCTTTAAAAAAACCTTTGGCTACGAAACCACATTGAATTGTTTGTACAATATATTATTAAAAAAATAAAAAAATGTAAATATGTATAAAAATGCATAATACCTATTGAGTCCATAAAAGTTAAACTCTTGAAATACTTTGTATTCATGAAAGTTCAAAACATTTAACTTGCTTCAATTTTCATATGTACATGATTACAATCTAGATTCTAGAATATATCATCTAGATTTTCCTCAAAATCAACTTCATGAATGCCACCAACTCCTGGATTTTCATCATCAATACTAAGTAGTGAAAGTTGGGTGAAAGTAGTAGAAGCATCAAAATAAATAGTCTCAAGATGGATATCCCAAAAATCTTGGAATGTACATATACCAAATCCTCGGCCTTCTTAGATGCCAACTTGTTTTGTTTAGTTGAGAGGATGAAGGCATATGTACCCTAATTTTGCTCTAATGAAGAATTACTAGCCACTTTATTAAATTTTTACAAAAATGTGTGTGTTTTTGGAATATATAGGGTAAAAAGAGGGTTTTAGAAGGTCCCACAACCTTATACAAAAAAGCCCATTAGGCCAGATTTAGCAATATAGAACATAGCAAAAAAGTACCCATGGAGATTCCAAAAAGGAAAACGAAAAAGACAGCAGAAGAAAAGAGATAACATCAGAAGAGCTTTTTCAGCTCAGAGACAACAGTTCTAGCTCTGGGGGATCCCGAATCCTCCGCAAGTTGTTCCGCAAGGGTGATGAGCTCCGAGCAATCTTTGGCAATGGTGCTCCTGGTAGAATCAGTGAAGGCCTCCCAGGCCTTCAAGGCAAGTGAAGGCACGCTGGAGCTTGTTTAAAATAGATGACACCAAATCGACTCTGCGTTCATCCCTCTGTGAGTCAGCAATCGCAGGCTCAGCAGGAGTTGAGTTCAAATTCGGAGAAGATTTCATAGTGTCAGCAGGAGGTTCACTTGTCGTCGAAGAGCGGATTGTTTCCAACAGTCTGAGAAGTGGGGTCGTCCACAGGCTGGTTCGTCTCCATCTCCATCTGCTCCGAGGCCGGGAGTCAGGATAGAGCTTGGCGAGGCCCAGAATGTCTTCAGCAAGAGAAGTATCGGGCTTGAGACCGGGAGACAACTTTAAAATTGGTGTCAGTGCCTTCCAGCAATAGGCACGAAAGGTGTGGGGGGAAAACAGGGGGAGCAGAAGGCTCGGAAACAACGAGGGGAGGGCTAAGAATGGTGACATCCGAGTCGAGTCAGAGGAAAGGTGCAAATGACGGCGGCGTTGAGAAGAGCGGAGGGAGGTGGAGGAGGGGCGGGGGGAGGCGAGGGAGAATGGCGACGGTGACCAGATTTGGGGGAAGCAAATTAAGTCAGCATGCGCAACATCAGAAAAAAGCAAGTACAGTAAGCCCTGGTGGAGTATAGCCCCTTCCCCATCACGAGCCAGCTGAATAGAGTGCTCTAAAGATTGATAGAGGAAAGCCGCCAGATTAATCTTTTTCCCCAACGCAGATGAGAAAGGATGAAGAAGTGAGGGCCGTAGACCAGACGATAACGGCCATCAATGGTGAAATAACGCATTACAACTTCAACGACTCTATTCCATGGAGGAGGCAGGGAATCACGAGTGTAGCCAGAGAGATATTTGACCAGCTTGTCCCCTGGAGCGATAAAATCTTGCATTTCAGCATGCAACGAGCACTTGAAATAGATGTCGCCGGCTGCAGAAGACCCGTGGCATCAGCGATAGCATTGGTGGAGATGGTAAAGCGCGTGTTACCAATCTGCACTGCCCGCCCTTCGACCAGAAGCCATAATCAAGCATATGAGACCAGGGCGAGTAGCCCGCCATTCTCTCTAGGAAAGTCGTGATGCCATTTTCCAGTAAAATGTTCCAAACCTCCACATCTTCTTTAACCGAGTCGCAGCAGCTCTCAATCCGCTTCAGTTGGCCACCCATTGTTGAGAAATTTGGAAAAGTGCAGAAGAGAGAGCGATGGGGGTCCTTTAAAAGTTCCGCCTGGGCGTGGGAGCCGTCGGCCTCGCCATCATTGTCCTCCCGCCAGATCATCATATGATTAAGGGGAGGAATTACCCCATGCGTGCGGAAATCCTCCACATCATAACACATCACCTTCATCAAATGGTTCAGCACAAAGGTCTTTTCATAATAAATCAAACATAAATGCCGCCACCTTTTGAGGGGGCCATAAAGGCGTTGCTGAAACCCATATCAGTCCCCCCCTTCCACCAGTCAACATTGGGATAGATCATTCTGAGTAATTTGGAAGAGATCAGCCGGGAAGTTGTCCATCCAGCTTTGTTGACTCTCAAGGAGAACTCCAATGTTAGCTAGGTGGTCCGCCGCTTTATTCCCCTCCCGAGGACATGCTGGAACTGAATTTGCTGGAAATTTCTTTGTAGAATTCTGATATCAGCTATGATATTTTGGATTGACCATTGACCAGAATCAGCTGACTACAGAGATTGATGATGTTGAGGGAGTCACTTTCAACTTGGAGAGGATCGTCACCAAATTTGATAGCCAACTCAAGGCCTTTGAGGATGGCCATGGCTTCCGCACGATGGTTGGTGCCATAGTTAAGATTATGAGCAGATGCAACAACGATGGAACCCGAGGAGCAACGAAGAATGGCTCCTCCACCTGATTTACCAGGATTGCCTTTCGAGGCCCCATCCGTATTAAGTTTTCTCCAACCCGGAGGGGGAGGAAGCCATCGAACTAATCCCCGAGCAGAGGAAGTGTCTTTACTTATAGGATGAATAGCCAACAACCGCTGCCACTCCCGAGAGTTACAGATTTGGATTTTTTGCTGATATTTGGACCAGAGGTGAGAGTTGAGATTATCCTGGAAAGTTAGAGCAATCTGGGTAGCCACCCGATCAGGTTCAAGACTCTGGTCTTTGAAGATTCTTCTGTTCCTTTCTTTCCAGATGCCCCATATGCCATGCGGGAGGAGAAGTTTCTAGGCTAGAACCAGAGCCGGGTGAGTGAAGGGGGAACTCCATTGAGAGAGGGTGTCCTGAATGGACTCAGGAAAGGTCCAGAACACACCCATCCTCGATAAGAACCAATGCCAGATAACTTGCGAAAAGGGACAGTGGATCAAAAGATGGGCAGAGGATTCCACCTCCTTAGTACAAAGCACACATCTAGTGGGAAGAGAGAAACCCCTCCTTTTTAGATTTTCTCCAGAGAGGAAAGCATTCTTAGAGAGAGCCAGAAAAAAAACCAATTTTGGGGATGATCTCCTTCGGCCAGAATTTGGTGAGGGGGACCAGAGTCAGCACAATGCATTGAGAGATAAGCAACCTTAACCGAGAAAGAGCCAGACGGGGAGAGGGGCCAAATTAGCTCATCTTCATGTTGGGAGAAGGGGATATAGATGGATGAGAGCACGGTTCTAAGTGAAGTCAGGAGCATGCTCTGCTTGTTCACTTATATCATCCCAAACCTGAATATTCCAGGAGGGAATGGAATTCACCACCTTCCAATAGCCCGAAACTAACCTTCCCTAGCTTATTAATGAGGCTTCTTTTCACAGGATCCCATGAGGGATTGCGATCAAGCGGCTCGACCCCAATCCAATGATCCCGCCAGAAGTCAATAAGTCTACCATTTCCAAATCTCCATTTAGTGCCAGCCCGGATAATGGGGAGGGAGCTAATAACAGAATTCCAAATGGCCGAACCTCGAATTGGATTTGAAGTGAGGAAATCTTCATTATTAGCAAGGTACTTAGCTCTGAGAAGCTGAGCCCAATGAGAGTTACCTTTAGCCACGTCCCAGCCAAGTTTGGCCAGGAGGGCCACATTCGTGTCAGCCATCCTTCTTAGTCCGAGCCCACCCTGAGAAGTCGGCTTACACACTTCCTTCCATGAGACAAGATGGATCCTCTTCCTTTCTTCCGTCCTAGACCACAGGAAGTGCTTTTGGATTTTTTCCACCACCTCCTTCACCGAGTTGGGAACTTTGAGAAGGGACATGAAGTAAGTAGGAAGACTTTGGAGGGTGGCTTTAACCAGTTGGAGTTTGCCAGCCTGACTGAGCAGAGCCCCTTTCCAGGAAGTGAGCTTTTTTTGATATCTTTCAATGACTGGATTCCAGAGATTTTTAGATTGCTTACCATGGAAGAGGGGGATGCCAAGATAAGAGGCGGGAGGTCCACAATATTGCACCCAAAAATATCCGCAATCTTTCTCTGGAGTCCTAGGAGCAGTGTTGATGAAGGAGATGTTGCTCTTGTTGAAGTTGATAATTTGTTGAGAAGCTGCTTGGTAAAGAGATAGGATATCCATGATAGCCCGCTTCAATCACAGAGGCAACACTTAACAACAAAGTGTCATCAACAAACTGCTATGAGTGGCAGAAGGGAAGCTGGAGGTGATTTTCAGACCCGAAATGACAGATTGACTTTTAGCTGCCTCTCCAAAGGCTCTGCTGAGGGAGTCCGCCATAAGAACAAAGAGGAAGGGTGACAGGGGGTCACCTTGCCTGATACCTCTGCTTGCTTTTGAAGAATCTTGCCGAATGCCATTGATAAGAATAGAGAAGCAAGGAGTCGCAATACAAGAGAAGACCCAACTACACCATCTTTTATCGAAACCATATTTTTCCAGGACCCTAATTAAAAAGGCCAGCTGACTCTGTCAAACGCTTTTTGCATATCAAGCTTTAGGATCATTCCAGGGGATTTCGAGTGATAGTAATGAGTGGATAAGCTTCATAAACCGTTATGGTAATGATACATTCATTATAATGCTTGATGAGCCGCCCTTAATAAAACCGTTCTGGTTTTGCGAGATGAGAGCATTCATTAGGGGTTTAAGCCTGGAGGCCAACATCTTAGTGATAATCTTGTAAGCGGTGTTGCATAAACTGATTGGCCTAAAGTTGGAGACATCTTTTGAACTATGCACTTTTGGGGCAAGGGCAACGAAGGTGGTATTCCATTCTTTTAGAAGATTGTTACTGATCTGGAACTCATTAACCGCTTTGAAGAGATCCTGCTTGATGGTCTCCCAGAACACTTGGAAGAAAGCAAGAGAAAACCATCCGGGCCGAGCTTTGTCCCTTTTCATGGCGAAGACCGCTTTGTGAATTTCCTCCATAGCAAAAGGTTTGATCAGATTATTGTTCATCTCAGAAGACACAAGTTGGGTATATGTTGGAGCATGAGGCCATTGATTGCTCCGAAGGAGGATGATCGACCTGGAGGAGGTTAGAATAGAAGGAGACGAGCTCATTGGAGATATCAGCCTCAGATGTTAACAGGGTACCCGAGGACGACACCAACTCTCTGATCTTGTCTCTACTCTTATGCTTGGATGCAGTGATGTGGAAGAATTTGGTGTTACGATCCCCCTGCTCGAGCCAAAGGGCTCGAGAGCGTTGCCTCCAATAGGTCTCCTCTTCTTGAAGCGTGTTGTGATAATCACTGAGGAGGGAGGTTTCTTTTTGGTGAAGGTGATCCAATCTCCCCTCAATCTCCATTTGAGCAGAGACTTTAGCCAAATCCTGAGATAGCTTCTGTTTGTGGAGCTTGATGTTGCCGAAGACCGTAGACTTCCATATTTTGAGTTGTTTTTTAATTTCTTTGAGCTTGCTGGAAAATCTAAACATGTCAGTGCCCTCAATTTTGATATTCCACCATTTGGCAACAAGAGGGTTCAGGTGATTATTCTCAAGCCAGGCAAGCTCGAACCTGAAGGGAGGATTCTTGGTATTCAGATTGTGATTTGCACTCAGCAGGAGAGGGTCAGTGGTCAGAGGCAGCCCGGGGGAGGGATTTGAGGTAGAAGTCAGGAAAGAGAGAGATCCAGTCCAGAGAGCCCAGAGATCTATCCAATCTACTTTGAATATGGTTCCTACCCAATCTGCGGTTTGACCACGTAAAGGAGGAACCGTGAAGTTCCATGTCAAGTAGTGAATTCTCCCTGATGAAGTCACCAGAGCTTCCATGCTGGTGGTCATGGCAGAACTCCTCCCTGTTTTTCCGAAGGAAAAAGGGGACAATTAAAATCCCCCATTATTAATATGGGGATTTTACCACAAGTGTTGATGAAGTTTGTGATATCTTTCCATAATTTCCCACGTTGAGTCTCTAAGTTGGGGGCGTAACATTGATGGCAATCCAAGTGGAGTCAGATCCAACCTCTTGGAAGAGCATGCATAGAAAGTTGGGATGCTTGAACAAACAATCCCCTTTGAAGCTTCTAGGGATCCCATAGGGTACAAAGACCTCCCGAGTTCCCTGCTGAAGGTTGAGATTCAAAAGAAGCAGCTGCCAAATTTTTAGGAGTCGATCGTCTTTTTTTAGTTTAGTTTCCTGCAACATTATGATATCAGGAGAGTTCTGGAATTTGATATCTTTGATGACTCTTTGCTTTTGAAGAGAGTTGAGCCCTCTTATATTCCAAGAGATGATCTTCATTTCTTTGATTTGGATTTTCTCCCCACCACCATGGGGATTGTGCTCTGCGTTCCTTGAGCGACATTAAGAGCAGCTTCTTGCTGGAGTTTGATATTGCTCGGAATCCTTCCCCTTACTTTTTCAGTGCCAATATCAGGTTTCTTGCTGCTGCTTCTTGTAAAGCGGGGTTAAAACTATCATCAGAAGAATGGGCCGAGGGGAGATGGTAGAGTCCAAGGGAGGGGGAAAGAGGGGGTCAAGGGGGAGATTCAAGGAAGGGGGTTCCGAGGAAAGGGGACCAGAAGTGGGAAGGGGGGGATGGGGAGGGATAGAGGAGAAGACAGGGGTGGAGGGGGGAGGAGGAAACAACCAAGGAGAGGTTAACCTCCTCGAGGAGGAAGGGGGAGAGCCGAGGGAGACAAAGGGATGATGAGGGACTGAAGGGCCAGAGAGGGGGAACAACCTCGGAAAAAGGATCAGAGGAAGTGTTTATTTCTCCTTCTTCCAGGAGAGCAAAGGAATTAGAGGTGGGGATGATAGGGATCTCAACAGAGGACAATTTAGGAATAAAGCTTCTCTTAGTTTTTGGGGAAAGGTTTTGGGTTTTGGATTTCGGCTGAGGTTTGGAGGGGCAACTAGAGGCCCGATGGCCAATGCTTTTGTAGAAGGAGCATGCTTGAGGAATATATTCATAGTCAATATTCTGTTTCCAGTTCCCAAGATCCGATATTAGCTCTATCTCTTTTGGGAGGGGACAACTTACGTCAACATTAACACAAAAACGAGCATGGATGAATCTAGTTTTAGCTTTAGTTGCTTGATCAATAGCAATTAAAGATCCTATGGAGAGGGCAATACCTTCAATAACCACTGGATGCCAGAACTCCAGGGGGAGCCCCGGGAGGCGAACCCATATTGGGGCTTGGGTCATGGATTCAGTGTGTGGGTTGAAACCTGGAGACCATTTCCTGAGGTAGAAGCCACGTCTGCCAAAAAACCAAGGGCCACCGAGAAGAACTCTCGCGAAATCCTCTTTCATGCTGAAGGAGAATAACATGAAACCATTAGGCATTGCCGCTATTTCAAGCGCTCCACATGGTTGCCATTTCAACCGTGCCCATTTTTTGATATCTTCCAAAGGGGGTCTAGGACCCATCAGTTTACCCACCAAGGAAAGATCACGAGAAGCAGCAGCAGCCTCCGTGATGTGAGAGGGAATGCGCAGTGAGAGGGACCCATCTGACAGCTGAAGGAGAGAGCTTTTCCGAGCTAGGAGCGGAGGTGGAACCCTCCACTATTTTATTCCAGGCATCGGGTGGCTTTGGAGAGAGGGCCCCTGACATGAGGGACCCCTGATCCTGGACCAGAGGGGTCCGACATCCGAGCTAACACCGAAAAACAAAGAAAGCGGCCGCAGCGGTTTCAAAGAAAGTGACCTAGGTTTTTCGTCCCGAGAGATGTGGAAATACCGCTATATGTGTGTTAATATCTTACATTATAATTGATAAATGATAATTTTTGGTTAATTTGTTTTTAGATAGTTAAATGCTTTTGACTAGAGCTATGAACCAAATTTTTTGATTAAATTTAATACTTGTGAGAGAAGTTTAATGGCAAGAGGATGTAGGTACTTGGCATCATGGCTATGTACATTCATTTTATTCCACCTCCTCATGATCTCACACTAACTTCATTATAGAAGTTTCCTCTAGGGTCTTGTTCTTTCTTTTGTATCCTCCCTCGCCTTTTCAAGCATGAAGTCAATTCCATCATAAATTTCTCCTATGCAAGCATTATCGTATCTACATATCTGATCATAGAAAGAATAGGCTTTGTGAAACTAAGCAAATACTCAACTTTGGCCCACCAATCATCATCAAGGATCAATGATTTTATCTTATGGGCTCTTTCTATATTTGCTTGCCTCCACACGGTCCAAATGTTGTCACTCACCACCTTACTGTTTTAAGACATGTTTTACCTTCACAAGTCATCTCAAGACGAGCGTGTGAGAGGCAAATCTGGGTTTAGCAACTTGTAAAAAGAAATTAAAAGAATTTAATAAAGTACAAATTTAAAATAAATTCAAATTATTGAAAGTTAGGTAACTTACATTTGTTAAGATCTCTGATTTAAATTAAATAATGCAAAGTTAATATTAAACATTATAAAGTAAAATATAATACAAACACAACATAAATAACACATTGCACATTTGACACAGTTTTACGTGGAAAACCTCATAAGAGGTAAAAAACCACAATGAAACATAGATTTTCATTTTCTCGAGAAACTTTACAAGTCCAATAAATTTTCAACACCCCACTCCTCTCCACATTTCATTTCAATATTTCCAATTGATTTTTTCCTGTGTGACTTCCCGTGAAGCACCCTCAACCTATTAAAATCAATTAATAATCAATTTGAACCATAACCAATAGTTTATATTAAATAAATAAAAATATTTCATATTTTTATTTATTTAATTATAAACTAAAGTTAATAACATTATAATATAAAAACAATTAAGAGGGAATTAAACCTTGCTTAATATTATTGTTCTAACAACATTAAATGAATTAGAAACTAATGAATTGTTCCTTTACCTTCAACAAATTCAATATCAAGGATCTCCTAAAAGCGATTTGTGAGAAACATTTGAATTTTGTTTGCCTTTGTTTCAATTTGCTCTATCCAATGGATTTTCCCATTATTCTCGCAACATCAAATTAAGGGAGTGTACTACACAAGGCAATCAAAATTATTGCTCATATCAGCCCTCTACAATCAACCCTACCGCCAGCAATTTTTGCATTGTCCGTGATGACTTGGACAATGTTTTGGGGGCCCACCAACTTAATAGCCTCAATCAAAATGTTAACAATGAATTGTGCATTTTTACTTCACCTTCCCAATCAACAACCTTCGAGAATATTGCTCTTTATGGCCTATTGCAACATTGTTGATTAAAGGACTATTTCGCACATTTTCTCATCCATCTCAAATAATAAAAACTCTTGAATCGTTTTAGGAATCTCTAATTGGCTTTAAAGAAGTGTATATATGATCCATTTCTTTTGCCAAGGAGGACATGTGAACTTTCTTATAGCTAGGGCCTTTATACCTTTGTGGCACCTCATTAATGTCTTTCACCATTTGTTGCCAATATGGTGACTTGAACGCATTGAAATGTAGTCCACATGCATAAATGCATTGAGCCACCAATTCATCAACAATGCCCCTTTGTTGAATGCTTGCTTCAAGGGTCCTTTTGTTCTCTTTCTTGAGGTGGCCTCTTCATCAAAGGGAGTTTCAAGTGGCACTGGCAGAGTTTCAAATTGACTTTGAATGAAAGGATGATTTGAGTGTGTGGGTGGTTTTCCTAAACCCTCATTTGCAAAGGAATTATTCTAGAGCAAGCTCTTGCAGATTGCAAGTTAGCTTCCTCTTGCTCTTTCATGTACACCAATATTTGTGCCTTTTCAATCTTGTCACACTTTTTAATCCTTGTTCCCATTACCCTAGTTAAATGAGATTTTAAGTGAGTATACTGGCGACTTAAATGTCATGTTGCAATCGTTGTATACCCAACATCTAGTGCCAACACTTCTACGTAAGTATAGAGGAGAAGGATTATTTTTCACATTCATGGGACCCAAAATGTTTCCTTGTGGGCCTCCTCTTGACTTGTTTCCCCTTACCCCCTTTCCTCCACCAAGCTGAACTTGATGCCATTTATATTTTTTAATCTCAAACCTACAATGAAAAAGATAAACTTAAAAACAACAAAGAAAACTAAACAAACATTGCATCCTTTTTTGTTTTTGATCACCAAGTTTGCCATAAAGGTGCGAGGTGAGAGCATACACAAAATTCGGATTTTTTTTTTAAAATAGCTAAATAAACTCTAAAAACAAACATATAACTAAACCCTAAGCATCCTTTTATGCTTTTGATCACCAAGTTCACCATAATGATGAGGTGAGAGCATACACAAAGTTTGGATTTTAATTTTTAAACTACAAAATATACTCTAAAAACAACAAATATAACTAAACCCTAAGTTTCATTCTTTGCTTCAGATCACTAAATTCGCCATAAAAGGTGCAAGATGAGAGCATGTACAAAGTTTAGACGTTTAAAACTTAAAAAACCGCAAACCTATAACTAGGTTTTTAAAATTGTAGACTCCAAAAAAAAACATACAAAACTAAAACGTAAAAAATATTATATCGATTAATAGAATAAAAATAAATATGATCATGATCATTGATCACATTAACAAATTTGTTAGAAAAAATGGAAAAGAGGGTGAATGGAGAGAAAAACTTAATTTTCCTCTTTCAAGTTGCTCCTTCCTCCTTGCTCTTTGAACCTCCTAACTTCCTCCTTCAAGTTGCTCCTTCCTCCTTGCTCTTTGATCCTACTAACTTCCTCCTTCAAGTTGCTCCTTCCTCCTTGCTCTTTGAAACTCTCAACTTCCTCCTTTAAACTACTCTTGATTCTTCCTCCTTCAAGCTCCTAACTTTCTCCTTCAAGCTCCTAAATTTGCAAAAGCTGAAAATCTAAAAGTGTGTTTTGAAATGGAGCAAAGCGGTGCTTATATAGCTTTTGGAGAGTGTCATTAAGAGGTTAGGGTGGGTAGATTAGGGTTAGGGTTGCTTTTTCTGTTTGTGTTTTTTTTTGGCTTTTTAAAAACCTCCAATGTTGGACGTACAGTTCGGATATGTCCTGGGTACAGCTTTGCCATACTCGAGATTTAGCAGTGTATTTGAAATGTACTTGGGCCATACTAGTGCCTGTACCCATACCGAGTATGTCCCAATGTGGGTATGTGGCCTCCCAGGCATTTTTGGGTATCTAAGCCAAAATTAGATCTATACATCCTTGTTACCATCATGCTACAACAATGATATCATTGCAAATCTACTTTGGATTACATGGAGCAATATGAAGATAATATAGCGACCGAAGGCTTGGGGTGGTGGTTTCTGAGATAACAAAATAAATCTTGAATTAATAAATAAATAATAAAAATTTACTACACTGATAGCACTAAAAATGGGGGACCTTAAATTTGATGTCCATTTGATTCTTGTAAAGATAGTTTCAGAAGTTCCTTCTTGTTTGGAGAAAGGTGATTGAAAAATCATGATATCTTGGACATTCAATGGAGTTTGGAGCCAATATTGATCCACTAAATTTTTTTATTGAGCCCAAATGCAGTGGTATGGTTAGATTGACACCACCCATCATGAAACAACAGGTAGTTTGCAAAGAAGGCAAGTCAAAACTTTGTGGCAAATTCAAGTTGAGTGTCTCAACATTGATACATATATATGTTTTTCAAATAGATATATTTGAGATTTTTGTACTAGCATATTAATCTTTAGAATACTAATAAATTAAAAACATTTGGGACATCATGGCGTCCTGAAGTGCAAGTGATGTCCCCCTTTTTTGCTGATTATAGTATTCAGGGGAATGTTTCCCCATGTTTCCCTGCCCCAAGATGTGTCAGATGGCTCCTTGCTGGGGGACGGGTCCCTGTGTAACAATGATAAAAATAATCTTTTGTAATGTTAGGTTCTAATGTATTTATGTTGTGCTTTGCAGAGTGAGTTCAAACCAAGCTGAGCTTGTGTAGAATTGATTTTCCTATTTTCAGGATTTACGTGGGCTCAATAAACGTACTTCTCAGCATTCTTTGCTCCTACTACATGACTGCTTGTTTAGTTTCCTTTCCAAGGATGCCTTCCTTCTATTTTTCTTATATTCTGACAAATGGTACTAAAATCATGCAATCACACATTAACACAAGCATGTGGATAACTCAAAATGATACCACCTCTTTTTTAAGGCTATCCATACTTGTACTTCTTAAGCAGACTTTTCAATATAATTATGTTGTTTTGAGCTCATTCAGAACAAGCCGAACTCATCATGTATACTTGATTTTCCTATTTTGAGGATTTATGTGGTCTCAATCAACTTAGTTTATTTTGGCAGTGGTTTGCTCCTACAACTGCTTCTCCATTTTCCTTGTTGAGAGTTCGTCCTTTCTACCATTCTTCTATGCTACTATGACAAATTGTACTATGAATCATGTTTTTGCATGTCAACATGTGTACATGGATCATTCAAAATTATATATATTAATTTTTTAGGATTTATGCTTGTATTTCTTAAGTGGACTTGATAGTTGCTCCATACTCGCCCTTGATGAGTGGCATGCAGTAATGTTAATCCATGTTTCATGGTCTGTGGTATTACCAAGATCATCAATTAATGTCCACAAGGTGTGGCACCCATATTTCCAGTGGCAGGGCAATCTTGGCAGATCAAACATTTTTTCTAAAAGTCTGGGCAATGCGAGTAGATGGCCCCATCAGTTTTTTCCATTGAAATAGAGTTGTCAAAGATGATATTTTCTGATTGTACATTGCTGTCATTTGGACATCTCCTCAACTGCTTAGCACCAGGGTGGCTTTCAATACTGAGCATTTCTTGCAGATAGTAGATAACATCATCATTCCACTAAACTGTCTCCAGTGACAATGCTCACAGGGCTTGAGGATGACCTGCACCAGTTTAGGGACTTCCATGAATTTCGCATTTGAGTATATACTATAA
The DNA here is from genome assembly GCA_018340775.1 of Taxus wallichiana var. yunnanensis. Lineage (NCBI taxonomy): Eukaryota > Viridiplantae > Streptophyta > Pinopsida > Cupressales > Taxaceae > Taxus > Taxus wallichiana. The sequence continues at coordinate 544,923,639 of CM031243.1, forward strand.
CCATATCTTGTAGGGTGATATGATTTGCAATTGTTTCTGTCTTTAGGAGGTTGAAATTGAGCAGCACGCTATTTTTATGTGTCACATACTTCGCGTTTGGTGTTAACTCCGCTGCTTGTATAGAAACTTGAAGTTCACAGGGCTTGAGGATGACCCTTCGCCAGTTTAGGAACTGCTTCCATGAATTTCGCATTTGAGTATGATAACCATATGTTGTAGGAGGTTGAAATTGAGCATCACGCTATTTTTATGTGTCACATACTTTGCGTCTGGTGTAACTCCCACTGCTTGTATAGAAACTTGAAGTTCTTTATTCACATTCTTTCACCACCCTGATTAGAGATGGTTAGCCCTTTATTCTTCAATATATATGTTATCGTAAGGTCCATGAATGACTAAAAGTAGGTCAATAGGAATACTCCCAATTACAATAGAAAGTGCCGGGTAAAAGAATCCTAGGATTCAAGACATAACTAATTGAAAAGAACAAAAGCACTAAAACCAAATGAAGGGTAAGCCCAAGGAGTTACTATTCTAAGATGTAGAATTTTACAAGGGACTGTAAAATGTTTGAGCTAATTACTTCTTTCTAGTCTGCTCTATGCATGGCAGCAATAAGTGCCCCTAGATACAGCCAATTCAGACCAAGGAAGACAAATTAATGAGACTATTCCTCTTTTTGTGTATTATTACTAGAGGCTCATTCTAGACAGAGAGCCTGTTTTTTTCATTGTCTGCAGCCTGAGTTACGGAGACTAACACACATTACTAGATTTTTTACTGCTGCCAGAAGTATAGTGACCTTGAATGTTAGCAGAATTTCTAGGGCGAGTGCTTGGCTTTCCTCAGTCCTATTGACATTCCCTTATGTGCATTGTCAAATCTTGCTTCGACACTTTCGCAGTGATAGACGACATTGTTGTCTGATATGATCTTTTCTCCAGACATGTGACAGTGTTTGTCTTATTCCAATGTCTCCTAATAGATTTTCCATCAGCTCCTTGTTTCTTCCAGGAGTTGTTCCTTCGTGGATCTATTTTAACTTGTACTGTGTCTTACAGCGTTGATTTTTACCACTTTAGTTACTTTGTTCTCCCTCTCTTATATTTCGCATCTAGTTACTATTCCTAACACACTGTCGTTTAATTTACATATTGTCCATCTTCTTAATTGATTATATTTTTCGAGTCCCATTATGTTGGTTATTTGCGAACATTAATATAACTCCTTTCTTTATAAAAATGGGTAAGCTTTTGGAAAACTAGGTCAAACTTTCAGCCTTTCATAAATGCCATTTTTCTTTCTAATGTTCCTGTCAACCTGAAAATTGCAAGGAGAAACTTTGAATACGTGCTGCTATTTGTGAAGGGAATCTAAGCAAAAGCCTTTACAAAACAGTCCCCATTACAGTTGGAAACCAAAAATTCTTCACAATGAAGAAATCAAATTCAGTGCTTGAAATCTGTCGTTTTATAGACTAGGAACTGCTATTCTTTACTAGCTATTTATCTTTGTAATATCACTGCATTGTTTATGTAGTGCCGACTTCGAGGCAGGCTGGATTCAAACGGTTGTGTTGCTGCTTATTTAGAAGAAAGATTAAACATGGGAGTAAATTTTGTTCTTTCGGCAGAGGTGAGTTTGAAATGTCATTACAATCCTCAATTTGGTTTCCTTTGCTAGACCTCGAGAGTTTTATTTGCCAAGCATGATTATTTTAATACAGACCTTGAGAGTTTTATTTGCCAAGCATGATTATTTTAATACAGACCTTGAGAGTTTTATTTGCTAAGCATGATAATTGTAATACAGATCGACCACTGGAAGAAAGATTACAAGTTTGGATTTGGGATGACTGTTGGAGAGCTATAATTGATATTGAAGCTCTGAATGGCATGACTGCCGCATGCTCAGAATTCTGATTGGTTGGTTGTTTTCATCATTGCTTGGTCATTAAATAACTGCCATGTTTTGAGTTTATGATTATCAGCTCTGCCTGATGGCATTTGTGAGCCGGATCCAATTCTCTAGTGTTTGCATGGTGCTTGCTGGTGTACCATGGCAGACACATTATAGGTATAATTCCATCTTGCGGCCATTTTTATGGAGGAACGTGAGTCTTCAAGTTTTGTATCAAATTTAGCATAGTTTTATATGCCTTACACATGAATAAAAATATATTTTTTCTTTGAAAATTTGATTTCACTTATTTGGAATAACGGGCTGCATGCCATAGTTTTAGATTTTCTAGTACTTGATGTCTAGTTACTAGTCACAACTCCAGTACTTTTCTATTGTAACTGAATTTATATTTTCTGTCCCATTGGCTTACTTTGGTCATCTTTGAAAATATTTTTGCATATAGAAAGTTAGTTTTGCAGTTCCATAGATGAAGAATCTTCAAATTTGAGATAAAGCATTTTGAGTTTGCTGCAATTTGTACATGCAATAGCAAGAAGTTAAAACAAGAGAGCAGTTGACAAATGCCATTCAGACACAAAATTGTGCAGCTCTAAAGCAGAAAAGATGGCATCCATATGACTCTAAATACCCCAAGGTTATACCTCCTTAGTGCATCTTGGAATTGTTTCTGCCACATCCTGAAGCAAACTCTGTCTTTATTCTGCACCATGATTCTGAAAAAGAAAGTGATGGTTTCCTTGGCTAGATACCACTGAATGCTCGTTCATCTAGATTATATTTGGTGAGTTATCTACACAAAGATCACTATTGCATGCAGGGACACTGCAACTAATGGTTCAAGAAAATGCACATTAGGATAATTGTAATCTGTAACATTCAACAATGAATTTTGTCGATTTGAACTGAAGATTCCTAGCCAGTAAACAATGAAATCTGATCACTTTTAAGTAGACTTACAGATTATTTCTAGCTAGTGAAAAAAGGGGGTGAAAAGAGGATGTTTAAATACCTGTCAACACAAGGCTATTCAGGGTTTTCCATGCACACTGTAACTAGTGGTCTGTGGGGATATAAAGTTTGCAGTTGCACCATAAAATTTGGCTAATGGGTAAGTTAGTGTTAATTGTCTATTTGTGACAAGGTTATAGAATATTTAGAGGTTTGGTTATACATTTTAAATTAACAAATGATGAAAATTATTATTGATAGGTGTCCTACAATTGCAGAAAGGGGTGGGACATAATGGAGTGAGTGTGTTCACTTTTATTGTTTAATTGAAATTTGAAATCAGTCTGTTTACAACAATTTTGATCTAAAATTTGATGTTTGCCTGCCATGACTTTAAATTTGATATAAGTTGGCTGGCACAACCTTAATGTGGATGTCAATTTGACTGTAATATGGCTATTTTTACCCAAATTTGATTTTCCATTTCTGGCAACTTTTTTGAACCTTAAATTTTTGGCCCCATTTGACCTTCACACGACAGTTTTGAATATAAATTTGATCCATTTGACTGTCACTTCATAATTTTCTGTTAATAGATTTTTCTTGTTGGTGCGGTTATTGATGCCATTTCTCACTAGTAGGAAATTGAAGCAAAATGTAAGAGTCAATAATCAATATCATAAGTGAAAAATTCAAGGTTAAAAATCTTCAAATCATTCTCCTTTAAATGGACATGTTGGCTTATTTCAAATATACAAATTTAAATCCTGTTGTGTATCAAATTATTTAATCTTTAATGGATATTTATGCTTTCTAAATAATATAAAATTCCCTATGAATATGTATAAAAACATTATTTCCAAGTAATAAATAAAATTATATAGCATATAACTTAATCTCAAATAAATCAATCTCTATAATTTGAAAGTGGCAACCTATTCTGAGTTCTCCCATGTACAATCCGTCAATTGGTGGTCAGTGGGTATTTTTGCTGTACCATAAAGTTTATGCCAATAGGTATGTAAGTGTTAATCGTGTATTTGTAAAGATATATAATATTTAGATGTTTGGTTATGTATTCTATTAAAATATTATAAATTATAATTATAAATATATCTAATCATATTTGTAAGTTTTTAATATTAAATAATATTCAAGGATTAATACTCTTTGAATAATAGTAATCCTTATGTACATGCACTCAAATATTATTTTGAAATAATAAATATTATAATATATCATGTAAATAAGACTTGACTTTAAATAAATTCATCTCGAGGAATTAAAATTGACAAATTTATAGAGGCAAGGATTGATAAACACAAACCATTCACACCTTAATTTCAATTCTATGATGTAGGAGTCAGCTGGGATATTGACAGCTTTGGAAGAATCAATCAACCCATCACTTGCACCTTAATTTCAATGCTATTAGGCAGGCGTCAGTTGTTGGGATATTGACAATCTATGGAAGGATCAAGCAAACACTTCCATCCAAACCTAAAACTCTATTAAATATGAGTGTCTATTTTTGGGAACTTGATAGATGTCCATTTAGTCTAACTACTAATCAAGGGAGTCATTTCCTATTAAAGATGGTATACATTATGATTACATACCACAAAATAATAATTTATTATCTATAAGTCAATATTCAAAAATTTATGGAAGTTTTTAGTACACAATCTTATCTCAAATTGTTAAAACATTAAATTTAGAAATTAAAGTGACATTAATATATAATATACATAGAAATCTCATTCTCAAATAAATCGAACTTATAACGTTATGCACTCCAAAGGTAATTAAGCTATTCAAGAGAAATTCCTATATATATATATATATATATATATATATATATGACAATAGAAACAATGCGGGTTGTAATTACATAAATTTTTAACTACATATTTAGAATTACAATTGTTTTGAACCTGCAAATTAAACCCCAAAAGAGATTGGTTCTTGGGATTTTAATAATACCCAAGAATATGAACAATATCAATATATATGACAATAGTAACAATGCAGGTTGTAATTACATAAATTTTTAACTACATATTTAGAATTACAATTGTTTTGAACCTGCAAATTAAACCCCAAAGAGATTGGTTCTTGGGATTTTAATAATACCCAAGAATATGAACAATATCAATATGGTAGAGGTTAGCGAGGACGAGTCACATTAAGCTTGACAAAAGAATATAAAGATTTTAACTTGTGATCATGTAGATACATAAAATCAATACATCATCTTGAGAGATTTATAATAGTGAATAATAAAATATACAACAAAAATTGCAAGTCATAATACATGACAAATTGCAAAAAAGAAAGGAAAAAACTTAAAATGATAAATTTATTAAGGTATTGTTTTATTAAAATTTATGCACTTTAATAAGTAATTAAGTCATTCAATAAAAAATACGAAACTTTATATTTTTAATAATTCATATGTTTTAACTTTATAACTAATAAATGACAATAGAAGCAATGAAGATTGTAATTGATTGTAATTACATAAATTTATACTTTAAACCTACATATTAACCTCCAAAAGAGATTGGTTCTTGGGATTTTAATAATACTTGAGAACATGAATAATATCAATATGGTAGAGTCACATTAAGCTTGACAAAAGAATATACAAGATTTTAACTCGTGATCATGTAGATAGATAAAATCAATATAGCATCTCGAGAGATTTATAGTAATGAATAATGAAATATACAACAATTAACATTTTCTTTACATCAGGAAAAAAAAGAATTTCTAGATCTCTTGTTTTCAACAAAAGCGCAAATCACAATACACTTCAAATTACAACGAAAGAAAGGAAAAATCTTAAAAAGTTAAATTTATCAAGAAACTATTTGCTAATTAAAATGTGCACACCACGAAATAACAATGACGCATATCCAATATATAGGATAACACTGACCTATCCCGTATGTACATATACATATACATATCATCTATACCATTATACCATTTTGCTTTTTAATAAACACATTTTTTTAAGCATAAAGATTTTTCTTGATTTTTTAATAAACATATGGTTGCGAAAGTTTTACCAAATGCTCAACATCAAATTATTACATATTTTTGCTTAAAATTGATTGATATATGAGAATAATTGACGCGTTTGCAAGTAGGACCCACCAAATTGCATGGTATGTGTGATATATATGTAGTACCATACTATAGACATACTATCATGTGTTAAAATATGTGGAGAGAGAATTTAAAAACTAGAATGTACAAATAACCAATGAAGAGAAATAAGAATACACACGTTATTCATTGTTTCGCCCTTTTATTATGTGAGAGACGGTTATAAAATGGTTGAAGTGGTTACAATCGTTTATTAGTTAACACTTAACTAATGTTAACATAATGCTAATTAATAAGTCTTATTCCAATACCCCGATTAAGACTTGCACTATTGAAAATACTTGTGCGAGAAGATTAACGTAACATATCCAAATAAGATTGCACATTCTTTAGAAGCCTCCTCTCTTAACACGGTGTTTTTTCAAGTAAAACTTCATCAACGGACCTCCTTGTTAAGCACACGATTATACTAAGAGGGGGATGAATCAAGATAAGACAAACTTTTACTTATTAAAACTTATATCCATAATTATAGCATTTAAAAATATTCAAATAGCATAACATAGAAGAACACCGTTTTACGTGGAAAACCCTCTTTCGGGAAAAACCACAAAATAAGACCGGTTGGTTCTACCATCCAAATCTAGCCCTAAAATTCAATGTTTTACAAATCTTTGTAGACACCAACATATTGGAGACACCAATCCCCAAGTTAAGCACCAACTCGTGAGCACCAACCCACTAAAGACACCAATCCCCAAATTGTGAGGCACTGACCTCAATAAAATAAACTTTCCACCTTTTGTAGTTGTTTTTTCAATCGAATGATTGCAATTCTGCTTCTCTTCTTCTTCTCTTAACAATATCTGTCAATACATTTTTGCTCTTTTTCTCGCACTTCTCTTAGACTTTTATGATATCTCAATTCATTTCAAATTCTTATGTTTCTCCATCCTCTCATCTATCTTTTATACCTTCACATCTCTTCATCAAGAGGGGCAATGTTTCTTAGGGATGCATCCTTTCATAGAAGGGATGTTGATCGCCAATTATTTAAATGTGCTACCACTTCATTAACTCGATGCCCAAGCCCATTAATTAAATGTTGCCCCTTCATTAAATCACTTCCCATAATATGAGCGCCACTTGTAGCCATAAAATATCAATTAATTGTTGGTATACAATGTGATTACTATTCATTATATTCAATGTTTATTATATTAAATTTGATCATTGTACGATTTCTCTTTGATTGTTGTGCATTCTCCTTTGATGTCAATGACAATAATTCCAACAATCTCCTGTTGTCATTGATGAAAACCCCATAAAGAAATAATCATCTCCAACCAGGATACTCCCTCTTTCAAGACTACTCCCCTTTGACATCAATGGCAAAGGGATTTATTCCAATTCAATCACAATGTTTATCATTTAATCCAATCCAATCACAATCTTTATCACCAAAATATCCATGGAGATGAATAATGCAATGATTATCTCCCTCTTAATCTGCTTCTCTTGACAATTTTAATGATTAGATGAAGAGTGGATCACTCCCAATTTACGCCTTAGAAACTCAAAAGTTTCTTTTGGGAGAGGCTTCATGAAGATATCTACTATCTTTTCCTTTGTGGTAGTGTACTCCATCTTTACTTGTTGATCTGCAACATGTTCTCTCAAGAAGTGATACTTGATTGGAATGTGTTTTGTTCTAGAGTGCATAACTGGATTCTTCGAAATGTTTATTGCACTAGTGTTATCATAGAGTATTGAGATTGGATGTTCATATTCTATTTTAAAATTTGTCAATGTTTGCTTCATCCAAAGGACTTGTGTACAACAAGATATTGTTGCTATGTATTTTGCTTTAGCCGTAGATAAAGAAACTGAAGGCTACTTTTTGCTTAGCCATGACACAATATTTTTGAAAAGAAAGAATGCTCCTCCATGTGTACTCTTTTCTGTCATCAACACTTCTTGTCCAATCCGCATTTGTGTATGTTGTTCTTTGTGAAATCTTTACCTCTTGGATACCTGAAGCCATAGTCCAAAGTGCCTTTTTGAATATCCTTTTATTTGCTTGCACATGTGTTTCTTTTGGGATACTTGAAAACGTGCTACCAAGCCTACAACTTGCATGATGACTAGGCTTAATGTCGTGGTATATAACAAGCTTTCAATCATGGATCTATAAAGTGTCCGATATGCTTCAGAGATTCATCATCTTTACTTAACTTGCATCATGTAACCATGGGTGTGCTAATAGGTGTGCAATCTTCCATTCTGAACTTCTTCAACATCTCCTTTATATACTTGGTTTGGGAGATAAATATTCCTTTGTTAGATTGAGAAATTTGCAAACCAAGGAAGCATGACAACTCACCCAACATGGACATTTCAAACTCCTTTTGCATATATTTTACAAACTCTTGGGACATTCGTTTACTATCTCCTCCAAAAATGATATCATCCACATATACCACAACAATCAACTGATTCTCACCTTCAATCTTGATATAGAGATTACTATCAACAACACCCCTTTTAAAACCTTGTTCTTGTATATGTTTATCAAGCCTTGAATACCAGGCTCTAGGGCCTTGCTTTAGCCCATATTATTCCTTCTTCAATTTGCACACGTAGTCCTTATTTTATGATAGAAGGAAACCTTCTAGTTGTTCAACATATACTTCTCCTCTAACTTGCCATTTAGAAAAGCAAATTTCACATCCATTTGATAAAATTTGAAGTTCTTAAAAACAACATATGCCAGAAATATTCTAATGGCTTCTAATCTTGCAACAAGGGCAAATGTTTCTTTAAAATCAATACCTTCCACTTGAGCATACCCTTGCAAACCAACCTTGTTTTATTTCTTGTTACTTGGCCATCTTCATTCAACTTATTCCTAAACACCCACTTGGTACCAATTACATTCTTGTCTTTTGGTCTAGGAACGAGTTCCCATGTCTCATTCTTTTCAATTTGATTCAATTCTTCTTCCATAACATCGATCCAATACTTGTCATTTCTAGTTTTGCAAAACAATTGGGCTCTATTTTGGATAACAAAGAGAAGTTTACTTGTTCGATGTACTTACTATTATTCTTCTAGTTTGTACTCCAGCATCCTTATCACCAAGAATTAGACTTTCTGCATGATTTTTCTAGACAAATATTGATGGTGCCTTAGTATCTTTCTGTTCCACTTCTTCTTATTTTTCTACTTTTTCTTTTTCTTCTTCTTTGAAGTCTGGTCCCTCTGAATGATCATTTGTTTGTGCAATTACTTTTTGAGGCCTTGTTTCACCTATCTTTACATTGGCACTTTCTACGATTGTTAATAGCCTTTTATTATAACATCTATACTCTTTACTTTTTGAGGAATATCCAAGAAAAATACCTTCATCAGCTCTTGAGTTGAACTTTCCCAAGTCTTATTCATATCACTTAATGAAGAATTTGCTCTGAACACTTTGAAATATTTGACTCATGTTGGTCTAACCTTTTATAACTCATAAGGGGTTTTGCTATTGTTTACTCGATTTGTTCTCTCGTTAAAAATCTAGACTTTAGTGTTAACTACTTCTTTCGCAAAACATGTTTGATAACTTAGATCTGTTTAACATTGTTCTAGCCATTCCTTGAACAATTTAATTTTTTCTTTTTGCAACTCCTTTTTGTTGTGGAGTCCTTACAATGAGAGAGATGCCTTTTTATTCCACGCTACTCATAAAAGTCATTAAATTCATTTGAGAGGAACTCACCTCCTCAATATGATCTCAAACACTTGATCTTTAAATTTGTTTCATATTCCACCAACTCTTTAAAAGCTTTAAACTTCTCAAATGACTCATATTTTTTTTTAGAAAAGTGATTTGTGTCATTCTAGAATAATCATCAATGAACAACATGAAATAACTTTCATCTTGTATGCTTTGTGTTCTTGTAGGCCCACAAAGGTCTGTATGGATTAGTTCCAATGGCTTAGTTGTTGAGTACTCCTTTGATTTGAAACTTTCCCTTGTTTGTTTCCCATGCTGACATTGCTTGCAAACAATGTTTGATGGTTTTGTAATCTTTGACATATCTCTTACGACTTGTCTAGTGTTGATTTTCACTAGATTATTGAAATCCATATGGCCCATCCTTCTATGCCATAGCCAACTTTCATCAATTTGACTCATGTAACATTTCTCTCCCTTAACTTCACTGAGTATGTACATGTTGTTTGTTGTTCTGTTTACATCTGCTACTAATTTTCCCATGTTTATTTTTCTCGATCTCACAACTTTGAGCATAAAACTTGAGAGTGTGTCCTTGATCACACATTTGACTGATACTTAGAAGGTTATGCTTCAAGCCTTCAACATACAATACATTTTTTGTTTTTGTTTTTTCATTATTGAGGCTAAGGGTATTTCACCTATCAGTGTCGTGGCATTATTTCCAAATTGTACCTCGCCTTGACTCATTTCCTTCAAGGTGAGAAATTTGCTCTTGTCCCCAGTCATGTGCCTTGAACATCCACTATCAATATACTATTGTTGCCCTTTGTCTTGGGCATGAAATGTTGTTTGATACAGTCATATATTTCTTGTTATCGTGATTAACTTCCTCTTGCTTTTGTTTCCAATTTTTTGTAAGTTCTATTTTCTTTACCACAAGAGAATTCAATTTCTTGTTCTGTCGTGTTCTATCTAGGGTTTTTACAACAACACTTCTACAAAACCATGCTATATGTCCATAGTTATTACAATTATAACATACAATGTTATTCTCTTTGTACTTCAATAACGAGGCAAATGAGTTATAGTTTCTACTTAAACCTTCATAAGTACTTTTGCCATTGTCCCATGCATACTTATTTCTTACATGTGTCCTACACTTAATTGCTCTATGACCAAAATCATTGCACACAAAGCAATAACCATAAAATGAACTTTGGTTCATGATCATGTATGAGACTATTTTGAAAAGAATGATCTTCTATGATTTCTTAGGGGACATCATGCCACTAGTTTGTTAGGAATGCATTTGTTTAGTGCTCACATGATTATTATAAATTAGTTGTTAGTAAGTTGGTTAGTTGTTTTATAGTGATTTGTTAAAACAAATCACTTAATATTGTTTTATATGAAAGGGTTGTTTTAAGAACTCTACATATTGATTTGTAAGAGAGAATATTATGGGTTATCTCCTAATTTTTAGGAGAAACAATATCCTATAAATTATGTACTGTGAAGAGCCAAATAAATTGACTACAGAAAGTATTATTATTATGTTAAAGCTCGTACAATATCCATCAGTGGTATCATAACATTGTTATCCATGTGCCTGTAATGGGTTGTTGAAATTAGCTAAGGGGAAGTGCTGGTATGCCCTTGACCCCGACAATGGAAGTCGTATATATATTATAAATTGTGGTAGATGTTGAAGTTATGATATAAGTTATCGACTCACATATATATCTATGTTCACCCGTGATTTTGCATTCAGTTCTACACTGTCAGAAGATCTACGTAGCTGGTAAAAAATTAGGCAACAAAAATAAGAGAGGAGCCCCGGTCGATATGGCTTAGCCATTGAATCTGCACCAATTAAATCCTGCACATCTTCTTCGAAGGAGTTTTAATACCTTTTTAGCTTATAAGGCGGACGGATTTGGAGGGGAGGATCCCTCTTATCAAGAAAGCGAGTCATCTCGCAGCCCTAAGCGACGCCACACATTCTTTACACGGCCCACATCTTATGGACTGATACGTTTTTAGCTCAGTTCAGCGTCAGATTCGTCATACTCCACGTACCAGCTCCAACATTCTTTGGTAAACGCATCAACAGTGCCTCCACAACACGTATCTGCTTTCAACTCTGACGTTCATTGTTCATTCCAATCACTTGCATGTTGGCTGAATCATATGCGGCATTGCTATCTTCATCAGATTCATCGTTGGCATAACAGTGATGAACATGGCTCTTTATGCATTGAATACTCTGCTTGATCCATGTCGACTATTCATTTCTGGTCACTCATAAGTTTGTTAATTGATAAATCATTCTATGTGGTTTTAGTTCCTTTGTTGTTATGTGTTTGGATGTCATTCGATAGTTTGTTGAAAGTCATTGAAAGTATTAGTTGCATTGTTTTTTTGGTCTTAAAGTTTGTTTTTTTATAATTTTGTTTTAGACCATGTGTTGTGTCTTTTAGTCTATTCATTAAAAATTAGTCTAAGTCGTTGTTTTATTTATATAGTGTTCCGAGGTCTATTCGTTAAAAATTAGGCAGTCATGTAACGGTCTTTATTGTGTCAAGAGTTGAGTCAAGAGTCGTATTTTGTTTTATTGTGTCATTATTCATTGGAATCAAGTTGTTAAAATTTTAGTTAAAGTAAAAATAGTTATTATGTAATTCTTGTTGTCAAAAGTTTAAAAAATAAAACTAAAATTCTTCACTTTTTACTATACGCATTATTGGTGTAATCGATATCCGAGTCCAAATCAAGGAGGGTATTATAATTGAGTGACATGATCACATCCGACCGAGTTAACAACACATGCAATGGAGGACATAGGCATATAAGGATGGGAGACAATCAACATCCTCTCGTTAGTTGCCAACGCTAATGTCACTTACATTATGGTGACATGTGTGAGTGTGTGTTTATTTCATTTGATTTCAATGTGGTGTTTTCAAAATAATGTGTTATGGAAACTTCACATTGTGGGGAAATGACACAATGCTTCAGTTTGTATGTGTGGAATGTTATGTTTACACTATGATGGATTCCGATATATAATCTCCTAAGAGCAACTATGATGAGAGTCGAAGAATGCACTAACACATCGTGATATGGTTGTACGTAAACCATTTGAAAACTTTCACCCCTTTGTGGTTTGTGGTCAACCACTGTAAAACCACCTTACTCTCGATTTTTGGTTAATCGATGGAAAACCAACTTGTGGTTTGTGATTATCCAAAGGAAAATCACATGATCACGAAACCAGGTGCAGTGTAGTATGGAGGTTTTCCCCATGTTCACACTAAATCACAATATTATTCACACAATAATAGTATATTCCAATATATAATCTCTAGAAGAGCAACTATGATGAGAGCCGAAGAATGCACTAGCACATCGCGATATGGTTATAGGTAAACCATTTGAAAACCTTCACCCTTTGTGGTTTGTGGTCAACCACTGGAAAACTACCTTACTCTCAGTTTTTGGTTAACCGATGGAAAACCAACTTGTGGTTTGTGATAATCCAAAGGAAAATCACATGATCGCGAAATCAAGTGTAGTGTAGTATGGAGGTTTTCCCCATGTTCGCACTAAGGGGGAATGTTAGGAATGCATTTGTTTAGTGCTCATGTGATTATTATAAATTAGTTGTTAGTAAGTTGGTTAGTTGTTTTATAGTGATTTGTTACAACAAATCACTTAATATTGTTTTGTATGAAAGAGTTGTTTTAACAACTCTACATATTGATTTGTAAGTGAGAATATTATGGGATATCTCTTAATTTTGAGGAGAAGCAATGTCCTATAAATTATGTAATTGTGAAGAACCAAATAAATTGAATACAAAAGTATTATTATTATGTTAAAGCTCGTTCAATATCTATCATGGTTCTCACCTTTGTTTTCTTCTTTAGGAGGATTGATCTTTTGAGAAAACTTATCTTCTTTCTTTGGTAGCTCATTAGCTTTTAAATCCAGATTCTTCTTACTAACCTCTTGTTTTTCCTCATAGGCAAGACCGGTCTTGATAATCGGTGACCTCGGTGGTTGATTATATCATCTAGAACTTCAAGGTGCTCTTTTCAAATTTTAAACTACTTTTTAATTGAGTATTTGTCTTCTTTAATTCCTTCCTCAAGGTAACAATTTCATATTCTAGCTTTTTACAACCTTCTTCCTTTGTTTTTAATTGAATCCTCGCCTCTTCCTATATTCTCTTTGCCTCTTCAAGTTGTATATTTAGGTTAATGATCATTTTTTCTTATTCTTCTAGATTTTGTGACATTTTTGTTTCCAAAGCAAAATTTTCTTCTACATATTTTTGAATCTGTAATCTTTGTTTCATATTATTTTTCTTAAGCAATTTTATCTCACCTAAAGCACATATGAGTTCTTCTTTAAGATTTACCTCTCCTTCATCTTTGATATCTTCTTCCTCTTCCAAGGTGTCTTTACTTGTACATGCATCATTTTTTATTTCAATGGTCATGAACAATGACTCTTCTCTATCATTATGCGATATGCTCTCATCACTTTCCTCGACCGAGAGCTACTATCCATTTTGGAATAGAAGCTTTTCTTGTGCTTACTAAACTTTTTCTTATATTCATTTTGTTTGAAGCTTTTCTTGTATTGAGGTTTTCTTTCCTTCTTATTCCTTTCCTCATCATCACTATCATCCTTATGTGGACATTTAGCACCAAAATGTCTTATTGTACCACAATTGAAATACTTGAAAGGTAGCTTACACAGTTGTCTTATTTGTTGGATCCCTTTTTAAGGATTTTGATGAACAAATCCTCCTCCTCATCTTCTTCATTGCTTGATGCAAACTCTTTATTTTTCCCTTTCTTTGAAGCTTTGAAGGTTGCTTCCCTTTTTGATGGCTTCTCTGATTCTTTCCTCATCTCATAGGCTGTGAGAATTCCATGTAACTCGTCCATTTTCAATTGGTCTAGGTCTTTCATCTCTTCAATAACATTAATTTTTGCATCAAATCTTAATGGTAAAGACCTTAGTACCTTTTGAACTATTTTAGATTCTTTAACTTTTTCACCAAGCCCTATGATGGTGTTAACAATCTCATCCACATGAAGAAGATATGCCACAACATTTTCTTCATCTTTCATTTTCAAGCTCTCGAAATGTCTCCTATGAGTTTGGAGATTTTCCTTTTTACTTTGTTGTCACCCTCATAGATGGTTTGAAGTTTATCCCGATGTCCTTTTTCGAATTGCAATGCATTACTTTGACAAATTTTGATTCTGATAAGCCACACAAAATTGCGTTCATGGCTTTTGCATTATTTTCACTAGCCTTCTTTCTGGTTGTATCCGTTGGTGGAGTTTGTGGCATTATATATCTAGTTACTACTGTTTTCCAAATATCAAAACCAAGGGCCATTAGATATGTTCGCATCCTTATGCTCCGAATGCATAATTTGTTCTGTCAAACAATGGAGCCTTATTTGTGGAGAAACCTTCTTGAACATGATGACTAGCCATGTGTGCTTCCAAGATCTACCTTTTAATGGTTGGACTATATTTGAAGGAACATGCTTTGATACTAATTGTTAAGAAACACACTTATACTAAGAGGGTGAATAAGTATAAGACAAACATTTACTTATTACAACTTATATCCACAATTAAAGCATTTAAAAACATTCAAATAACATAACATAAAACAACACTAGATTTACGTAGAAAACCCTCTCTCGAGAAAAACCACAAAATAAGATTGCTTTGGATCTACCGTCCGAATCCAATCCTAAAATTTGATGTTTTACATATATTCGTAGGCATTAAGCTACTAGAGACACCAATCCCCAAGCTAGGCACCAACGTAGCCAATTCATGAGCACCAACCCATTGGAGACACTAATCCCCAAATTGTGAGGCACCGACCTCAACAAAATATAATTTCCACCTTATGTAGTTGTTTCTTCAACCGAATGATAACAATTATGCTTTTCTTCTTCTTCTGTTAACAATATTCGTCAATACATTTATGTTGTTTTTCTCACACTTCTCTTAGAATTTTATGATATCTCAATTCATTTCAAATTCCTATGTTTCTCCATCCTTTCATCTATCTTTTATAACTTCGCATATCTTCATCAAGAGGGGCAATGTTTCTAAGGGATGCGTCTTTTCTTACAAGGGAGTTTGGTTGGCTCATTAATTAAATATATCACCCCTTCATTAAATCGCTACCTAGGCCCATTAATTAAATGTTGTCCCTTCATTAAATCATTGCCCATAATATGAGCGCCACTTGTAGCCATAAAATATCAATTAATTGTTGGTATACAATGTGATTATTGTTCATTACATTCACTTTTTATTATATTAAATTTGATCACTACACTATTTCTCTTTGATTGTTGTGCATTCTCCTTTGACATTAATGACTCCTTTGACATCAATGACAATATGTCCAACATCCTTGACCCTCGTAAAGGTGTACTTCCAAGTTGAATTCTCGAGTTCCCAAATTCCACCTCCCCGAATTTATGAATTATTATTTATCTTCCAATTATTGGACAACCATCCATATTGAGCTACTCTCACAATGCTCCATCAAGTTGTGTCATGACCCTCGTAAGGGTAAATTCTTGAGATCCATAAACTTGTGAACTATCCGGGTAGCGATCCATGTCGAGTTTTACAACATTGGATCCCTTATTGTCTTCAAATCGAGGCTTCTTTTAAAACACGTATTCTCTATGAGTGAGTTCATCACTTTCATCATCAAGTGGATTTTCAACGGTGACTATATTAACTTCATTTGATTTGTTTTTCATCTAAATTTTTACTTTCCAAGTACAAAAGTGGAGGCGAAAATATTCATCTAATGTAATCTCCATTCTCGGAAAAAATACATCAAAACATAAACCTCTCCCAAAATATAGAATTAACTCCGAAATTAATGTAGTAAGATTTTAAAATTTGATTTTTTTAAAAGAAAAAAAAAAGGAGACTATATCGAGCAAGTTTGTGTCCTAGATGAATGATTGTGATTGAAAATTGGCGAGCTATTTGCTAGCAATGGATGACCCTTGCAAAATGACAAATTTGGAAATGCATGATTGTTATTTCTTTGTTTTGCTCTAAACTACCTTTGAAAGTCATAATTTTTTTCTTCCATGTGATTATGAATTGTGTTTTCTACCCAAAACATGCCCGAAATCACGTTCTTCTTTCGCTAGATTCTCGCTTGTCACGTTTCGCTTTGAAAACATCTTATTTTAGTTCCCTAACTATACAAATAGTCCTCAAAGCTTCTTCAAAAATAGCAAATTCCTATTTTTGTGCCTTAGCACTTTGAAATGCCTTAAATTTTGTTTGAAAGAATAACCAAGATTGTGCCATTGAATAGTGTTTTCATGATTTTTTCGCACCTTTGCAATGGCGTCAACTATGTTTTGCGGTTATGTTTGTCATAAGTTCCCTCAAACCGAAATTGGGTCATTTTCTCCCTTTTTCATGACATTTTTTCTACCATACATTATTGCTCGTTGCCTACGTTATTGCTCTTGTGTATAAACGCTTCAAACTTGTCTTTTATGCTTTCGTGCCCTAACAAGATGGTTTGAATTTCTTCCCTTTTGTTTCTCCTTGCTTACCCCACTCGATACCAATGTTAGAATATGCGACGAGAAAAGAATAAAGAAAAATTAGAATGTACAAATAACACATGAAGAGAAATCGGAATGCGCACGTTATTCATTATGTTCATCTTTTTACTATGTGAGAGATGGTTACAAAATGGTTGAAGTGGTTACAATCGTTTATTATTTAACACTTAACTAATATTAACATAACACTAATTTATAAGCCTTATATTTTAGTATCATGTAGTATGGATAACCATCGCGCAAAATAATTACCTATTACTCTCAACCCAATTTTCATTTTTTTAAAATTATAAAGACTTTAATATGCAATCATATATTTAATTGTTAAAGTATAACTTAGTGATTTATTACTATACAATTTACAGTATATACTATTCTTAAATAATTAATATAACTTAATTTAAAATTAAGTGACTTTGATAAAATTTCAATTGTTTTTAAAAATTATAGATGACTTTGGTATGCAATCTTATATTTAATTGTTGAAATATAAAATGATTAGTGATTTAATAATATATAACACACATATTGTTTAACCCTTAATTAAATTTTAGGTCAATTTAATTAGGTTTTATTTGAATTTATATTACAAAGATTACACTACTAAAAGCACTCGATTTATATTTTAGATCTTAGCAATCAATCATACAATCAAACACATACAATTTGAAATACAAACATGATAGAAAAAGGCACTTAGATTGGTTCAGAAAGTATTTTGGATGTGTCAACGAGTGATTTGGGTAAGGGAAAAGTCTAACATATGGAACAATCACTTTCTAAAGTTGTAGAACTACTAGGTTATGACCACACAAAGAGGTCAAGATTAGATGGTATGGTTCTGACCAAACCACACGTTTTTAGACCTTCAAGTAGCTAGGATCTGCAACTTTTAGTGTCGCTTTGTGTCGATGTTTGGTGTTCTTCGATATCTTCAACTTCACATGAAACCCTAGATGTCACACCTAAAACTTGCAAAACAAATCCTAGCTATCCTGGAACACACTCAAGTAATCATTAGCTCGAAAATAAAGATACAAATGTTTGAGTTAGACTAACCTTGGCAGCTTGTCCTGTTTCAATCACCTAGTGTTGCACTACATTTTAGACTCGATGTAGTTTTCCTAGTGCTTTTATGTAAAGGTGCATGCCACTATCCCTTGACGTAGGTTGGCCATTGCGCCTCAACACTAATAGTAGACTATGTTATTTCATCGTAATAGAAACCTTTGTGTGCAGATGAGGACTTCAAAATCACACCCTCTTATGTTTTGTATGTAGTATGCAAATGTAGTCCTTACTTTTCAGCTTTAAGTGGTAGATAAATAGATGTAATAAATGCTTAGGTTAGACTTGTATATATATGAGTTCTTACTTTGAAATTAGGTCATTAGTGGTGAGAAAGACCGATCTAGAAAATATAATTTGAAAGATAAAA
Source organism: Taxus wallichiana var. yunnanensis (assembly GCA_018340775.1). NCBI lineage: Eukaryota > Viridiplantae > Streptophyta > Pinopsida > Cupressales > Taxaceae > Taxus > Taxus wallichiana. The sequence continues at coordinate 544,942,443 of CM031243.1, forward strand.
GAATAACAAATGGGCCCATGAAGAGAAAACAACCAAAAAGTAAGAGGGTTCAAGACGATATAGAAAGGTTAGGACCGTAAAAAGCAAACCAATAAAAGGAAATTGACACAAATATATGTATGTTAGTTCAAAAGCAAACCAAAGAGTTGAATAGTAAAAATGGGGTTCAACCAAGTTGCAAAGACCAATAGAAAATAAAAAATGTTGCCACTAAGATCTTATTCCACTTTTTCAAAACTCGTGTGTAATATAAACTAACAAAAGCATGATGTAATAATGATTTTGTACAAATTTTGGTGTCTACATTTGCCTCCCCTTTATGTTAACGAAGGAAATTTACTAGTGTAAAGGAAAAGAGACTTGTACCTATGAGATTGTTGAAACAAGAAATATACAAGTGTGCTGAGAGAAAATAATCAATCATGGTGAACAACATGAGTCATTGGCTAAGCCATGTGGGGATAAGAGATAAGTGTGTTGTAGGTGTCGAAAGGGGATATCGTAGTTATAGAGATAAGTGTTTGTAAACATGGAGATTCAAACTTGGCAAATTTATAGAGTTGATGAGTTATCAAAACCCAACAAAGTGCTTGATTTTGCAATGACATGGGACTTGGGTGTTCCTGACACCAAGGGAAGAGTGTCACAAGGCTACTTAGCTTGCCCCCAATAACACTTCCCAATAATGGGACCACACCATTATAGACATATATCTAGGTCTCAAAATTTGCCAAAAACCCCTATAAGGTGAAAGGGAATGACATCTCATTACCCTGCATAATACAAGTGCATATTGTGATATGGGCACTTATATTGTGTTTGAATATTTTACCCGTAAGAATAAAATATAATTTTGTAGTATTTGGAAAACGGGTGCATATTGTGATATGGGTGCTTATATTGTGTTTGGATATTTTTCCCGTAAGAATAAAATAGAATTTTGTAGTGTTTGGAAAAATTCCACCTAAAATTAACTCTTAGTTTACTATTACGGAATTAAGATAGTTTATATCGTTAAAAGAAATAATTAAATTTCCTAAAGTCTTAACTATAATGTTTTTAAAGAAACATAACATTATAATAACTTACAAAAAAATCCTTAAAATCTAATTAAACAAAACTTTGTGATAAGACTATACATAAAAGCATTCATCTTTCATAATTATTGTGCCAATGATCTTAAAACTTTGCACCATGCTTCTCCTCTTTAGATGTTGACCTTTTACTTACACAAAAATGCTTCTCTTTTTCTTCTTTGAATGTTATGCTCAGATATAGGATATAATTTATAGAGACTACAAACCACTTGCACATAGCAAAATTATGTAAATATCTTTCTTCTTTTCTTATTTCAATAATAAGACAATTAATAAAACATCTTCACTATAATTGTTAATTCTCACTATTTGCTTCTTTATGCTTATGCTTTTTACAAAAATATTCACACAATGTACACAATAATTTTGACACCCTTATTTGTTGAATATAAAAAGGTTGTAAGTAGAAATGTTGCAAAGCTTGATTTTATCTTTCTAACAATGTATGGCATCAGTTTGATATCACATGAGGAAGATACACCCATTTTACTCAAAGGTATTTGCTAGAATTTTCTTAATGGATTTCTCAACCTTCTTCTTTGTTGATGTACTTACATATGATATTAACTAGACTACTCTAACCTCTCATCACTCACAAATAAGCAAATAAAACATTAATAAACTACACTAAATCATGATAAACTTCAAATTGATCTCGATCAATAAATACAAATAATTCTAACACATAAACTTCTCCATAAATTTTGACAACACACAAACATAGGGCTGCCCCTTTTGACATTTTGAGCTACCTTTTTCCAAATGATATTGGCTTTTTCTTTTACAAGAATAACATGTTTAGATACCAAGTTAAATAATAAAACAATACATTACTTCTAATTAATAATAAGAAACATTTTATACAAATGCTAGCTCCTAAAATTTAGGATACTTTGCAACATACTTAGTTTAATCTTGTAAGAGTTGTTAACAACTCATAGCTACAAATACTAATTATTTTTATTCTTATGGAAGTTGTTGTTAACAACTCATGTACTTACAAAACACCCAATATAAAATATTAATTTATCTACATAGTAATAACTACACTACTTGATTTCTCCAACGCTAAAATTGTCAAATTTTAGGTTTATTTATTTTTAAATTAAAAACACAAATAAAAATAGACATTTTAAGAAATACTTTTTGGGAAAAACAACATTTGGAAAAATAATGATTGATAGCTTATAACTAAGAAGTCTCAAAATGTCCAAAAAACTACCTCAAAAAGGTGCTAGCGGTAAACTAATTTTTGAAACACAGTAAAAATAGCCACTAGATGCAATCTCTAAAGCAACAAGAACACTATAAGGTTCTAGTAGTGTAGGTAATTATGTTTCTAGTCTTGTTGAGGCTCTTTTTATATGATCTCTTAGAGAGGTTCATGAATTTTGAGAATGAATAGTTGAAATGTAAAAGATTGGAAGAAAGGGATTTGGATCTTCATTCCTTTGAAGGGAAACCTAAGTTGATCTTAAGTGAGTAATTTTCCTTTTATTTATTTATCATAATTCTTTACTATGTCTATTTTGTTGAATGAGACATTTTCACTTGAGTGACTCTTCATAATAAAATTACTAAGATAAATTTGAATATCAATGATAATGTTTCTCCAAAGAACACCAAAATATAGAGAAATGATCACAATATGCAAGTATAACGACTTAGCCACTTTGAGGGGGCAACCTCCAAAACCATACAATAAGAATCAAGTGCTCGATATGATGCTTAACTACTTCTTACTACCTCCTATATATACCCTTCCTATACTATGGCCAACAACTAGGATGACCTACTAAACATATGAAAGTATAAATGAATGACATATGATAAGAAAAGGGATTATGTAAGCCACGAGTCGGCCCTACATATTCGATATAAGCTATAAGACTAAGGGTGTAGTATGCCCCTAACCTTCAAAGAAAAATTGCTCCCAATGTTGGCAAACCCTAGATGTTCTTTGCAGAAATGCTTCATCTTGCCATGTTGCATCTTCACCGTCCATATTCTTTCACTTAATTTGATACTCGATAACGACTCTTGTCTTCATCCTTTTGGTGTGTGTCTGAAGGATCCCTTCATGTTCTAATATGATCCTTCCCTCCTCGCCCTAACTCGAGAAGCACCGATCGGGTTGACACCTTCATTGCCCAATGACCTTCTTTAAGCAAAAACATGGAAGACCAATGTATTTTTGTTCCCGAGGGATATCTAACTTGTATGCCACATTATCAATTTTCAACAATACTTGGTAAGGACCATAGTATTTATATGTGAGCTTATTATCTTTCTTTTTTGTTTGAAGAACAATTTCTTATATGGATGCGAGATATAGAGGCTAATTGTTCGGTTTTGTTTGTTTTATATAGAGGCTAATTGTCTATTGAATAAGGAAAGTGATATAGAGAATTCACTCAAAGAGAATCAATCAAGGTAATAGATAATTGTCTATTGTTCCATCCTTTGTTATATCAAAAAAGTGTGCAACTAGATTTCTATCGACCATTCACAATTCTAATGAAAGTATTGTATTAAAATCCTTTTTAATGTAAAATCATTTTGATATCTTCTCTGAGAATATAATGTCATTTGATTCTTTTTGTATAATTAGAGTTCATGTTATTTGTGTAATTAATATAAAACAATTTTAAATCAAAAACTAATTCTTTATCAAAATTCAACTTATAATTTTTACTCTCCTTTTAAAATTAGAAAAATATGTTTATATCTCGAGTAATTATGAAGTTCTCAATATCGATTTTTATGTTTACTTGGATTATATATAACATTATTTTGGTTTTGTAGACATATACTTAAAATTATTTTTAAGGATTTTAACCGATTTATTTTATTTTATTTATGTAATATTATTCGGTGGTTATATAAGTCATAAATTTTTGTTTGCAAAATTAAATGGTACATACTTATAGCCCGAAAATGTTGGACTAACCTCAATTTCCTCCAGCTTACCAAAACAATTTAAAAAACGGTGCAATGCATAGGGATAATCTTATATCTATTTAATGTAAGCAAAAATTATCAAGCATCCATAAAGTGGCATTGTGGTTGAAGGAAAACATGTTATGGAAACTTTTTAAAAAGAAAACAACATATAATACATTGGTATGAGAAATAATTTCGACCAAACATTAGGTTTTGGTATTTTTTTTTTAATCATCAAAAGATTTTGAATACTTAAATGTAAAGTCTATTCATAAGCTATTATACATGATTAAAATCTAAGATAATTTCAAATAACATTTTAAGGAATAAAATTGAGCTTTGAGAGTTTAAACTTATGGCATCCCAACTAAGCCTATTGAGATTAATTGACCAATAAGCCTTTATTAAGTTAACTTTCTCGGTAGTAGTGGTCATATTCATCATAAATAACTTTTTTATTTTATATTCTCTCTTAGCATTATTATTGAATCAATGTTTCTTAAGCACAATTATTCACAACTTTATTCATTATTAGATACATTTATTTAAAATTTCATGTATTAACGAGAATTCTTTTAAACAATTGATAAAATTGAAATCCACAAAAATATTATATTAATTATATGTTCACACATTGATGATCGAGCAAGAGATTTCTTATTAACCTCCCAAAAACATATATGGATGATAACACTCGTTGTAAAGATAAGATATATACCTTCTATTTGAAGTCATCTTTCAAATTTTTAAAATCGAATAACAAAAGCAAATATTAATTTAAGATTCACTTCAGTCTTCATAGAATTCAAAATAGGAACCTATTTTGTTGATTTCAACCCATAAAATTCAAAATAGGAATCTATTTTGTCAATTTCAGTCCACAACATTCAAAATTGGAGTCTATTTTTAAAGAACAAATATATTATCGCTTATATGTATTAAAAAATCTACAGAAGGCAATAATAATTACCTATTAACGACAAAACATGTTTTTTTATAAACAAACTCATAAAAAAACTCAAATAATTATTAACGGACAAAACCATGAAAAGGCAAATATGCATTAAATAATTATTAACGGGAAAACCACGGAATGTAATCTTCGGATAATACGACGATTCACGGGATCCATATCTCATGGGTCCCACACTCCGATATTCACGTAATTTAACCGTGCAAACAAAAAACGTTTCAGCGAGGATTTTCTATTCGTTATCGTGCCACGTCAGCCACCGGACAAACGGAGAAAAGTGTGCGAAGGCTAAGTAAATCGAAACAGCTTATCAGTCTGTACAAGAAATGTAGCTTTTTCTGCGTGGGCGGCTTCGCCGTGGTTCGAACCCTTGACCTCCTGAAACGAAAAGAAACATATAAAAGAAACCTGATACTCTATCGTTGCGCCCGCCAAATCGGGGCATTTTCTCGGCATTTTTAAGATTTCAGGCTTATGATGCGAATGTCCGAAATTTTATGAATATTTTCTTGATATGACTATTTGTAGGGTTTTTTCTGGTGTTGTTGTGGTTTGAACCCTCGACCTGGCATGGCTTTGCCAAGCCTGGCCTCTGCGGCGAAGCGGACTATTGAGCGCGGTCTGGCGGAGGATATTAAGAAATGGAGCCTGATGAAGCAGACGGGGGTTAGTTTGAAGTACATGATGGACTTTGGCTCGCTTCCGAATGACAATTATTTGTTATTTTCGGCGCAGTTTTTGCACAAGGAGTTGCCCGTTAGGCTTGCGCATCGTGCGACCGAGTTGGAGAATTTGCCGCGCGGTCTTTCCAGTAAGGCCGATGTTTTGAAGGTATAGTGATTTCTTCTTGTATTTTGTTACGGTTTAAATACTTTGAAAAGGTTTTTCGGGGAAAAATTGCGCAGGGAAAGATTCATTTTGACGTTTCCGGCACGGTTTAAATACTGTTTTTTCTCTGGTACAAAACTGTAGACTCTTTATTGTCATATTCGTAAATTAATTGAAAAATGAGTCTCTGCTTGTTATGCTTATGTGATTTTGCTGAATTTGTTTGTTGTTATGCTTCCTTTTCTCAAAGAGAAGTTTAGATTGACGTTTCGGGCCACTTTAAATATTGTTGAGTCTCTGTACAAAACAGTGTCATATTTATAAACTAAATGGAACATAAATTTATGCTTTTCTGTAGGTGTTATGCTTATATGATTTTGCTGACTTAAAAGCTATACGAATTTGTCCGTTATTATGCTTACTTTTCTCGAAGATCAAAAGAATTAGCGACGGTTTAAATACTTTGAAAAGGTTTTTTTGGGGAAAATTGTATAGAGAAGTTTTAGATTGACGTATGGGGCCACGGTTTGAATACTGTTGTTTCTCTGGTACAAGACGGTAGACTCCTTATTACCATATTTATAAATTAAATGGAAAATGAATTTTGCTTTTGCTTTTATCATATTTATAAATTAGATGGAAAATGAATTTGTGCTTTTGTTGTTATTATTTAAAATTGTGTTGACTTAAAGGTATTGTCATGTCTTGTTTTGGCCTTCTGATATGAATTTTCTCATTATTATGCTTCTTTTCTCTGAAATGAAATATAACCTCGTTGTTCACAAAGATCATAAGCTTTAGCACACAGTTTTTGCAAATCCCTTTTTACTCATTACATGGACTGTGAAAGCCTTATATCTCTAGCGTAACCTCAGTATTTTCATCTTTATAAGCTAAATGCATGATTTCACTTTGAATTTGTACTTTTTTTTGTCATTGTTATGCTTGTATGCTTTTAATTTTCCTTAAGGGCTGTTGTATTAAAAACTGTCATATATTGATCTTTTCATCTTTACGAGCTAAATGCATGATTTTACTTTGAGTTTGCACTTTTTGTTGTTGTTATGGCTGTATGCTTTTGTTTTTTCTTCAAGAAAGGGCTGTTGTAATAAAAAATTGTGATCTATTGTTTTGGCTTGCCGTCTTTCTTACCATTATCATCTGGTACAAGATGGTAGCCTTGTTGTTCTCATTTTTAACTAGTCAAATGAATTATTTTCCTTTGAATTTGGGGTTTTCTGTTGTTGTTCTGGTATAAATTCGATGTTTGTTGGTGCTGGGTCTGCTACTGAAATTTGTGGTTATTTCTCACAGTTTTCTATTGTCATTGTACTTTCATTTATCTGGTGCAAAATGTAACTTCATTGTTTTCATCATTTTAGGAAACGGAATGGATAATTTTGCTTTGAGTTTGTGCTTATTTGAAGTTATCCAGGTATAGTGATTTCTTTCCTTATGCCATTTAAATTCTGTTGTTTCTCTAGTGTAAAATGCCAGCATTGTCATTAATTGTTTTACGAAAATAAAATTCATGATTTCCCTATGAAGTGTCGTAGTTTTGTGATTCTGGTATGCTTTTGATATTTTCCATTTTAAACAAACTTAAATGCATGGTTTTCCTCTAATTTGCACTTCTTTGTTATAATTTCTGGCATGGTTTTAATCTTCTTCAATTTTACAAACTTAAATGCATAATTACCATTTGAATTTGCACTTTTTTTGTGGCATGGGTGTTTGAGTAAAACCAATGTTTTGAAAGTGTTTTGATTTATTGCTCTAGATTGCTGGTTTTTAGTCATTATTGTGCTTCCATTCTCTGGTGGAAAACATTAATGTCATCATTTTGAGTTTTAACTTTTAACAAAGTATATGGATATTTACTTTGGAATTTGTGCTTTTTCAGTTGAAATTCTGGCATGATTTTAATTTCTTTTTGTGCTAGGTGAGCTATTGAACGTACAATGATTTCTTGGCATGTTTTAGTGTTATTCTAGTATCCTTTCTATGGTGCAAAATGTTACCTTGTTCAAATTCTTAGAAACTGAGTGGATCATTTCACTTTGAATTTGTGCTTATTTATTGCTATTCTGGTATGATTTTGAGGTTTTGAAGGTATAACGATTTCTTTTTAATTTTTTAATATTTTAATATTGTTGTTTCTTTTGCAATACTGAAAACAAATGTCCAACCCCTTGGAATGAGCTTCTCATTTACATTTATAGAAAATCTACTTGAAGAGAAAGGATGGAGAAAGCCTAAATTATGGGGCATGAATAATGGCACATGATGGCCTCCATTAATTACATCAATAATTGCACCACTTAAGAACATTCCATCATGTCTTCATAACTCAAAATTTTGAATTTATCCACTTTTAATTAAAAATAATATTTTTAATAAAATATTTTAATAATAAAAATATTATTTTATTAAAATATTTTAATAAAAATAAAATTTGATGCCTTTGGTGAAGTCTTGGTTTGTGCTTTGATAAATGGCTCACCACCCAACTCGCCGAGCCGATCAAGCGAGCTACGCTTGTGCACCACTTAGCGGGTTCTTTATTACCGCATTGCACGTGAACCGCATGACCTCATCGCTCCACGTTGAAACTGTCCGAGCCAACCATGGCCCGCTTAGCATAGCTCTACGTGTCCTATGCGTTGAGCTTTCCCTTGGTCCTTGGCCCCATGACTCGGTTCATCATTGACTCGGTGACATATCGCACGCGTTACCCACACTTGCCTTGACCGGTTTAACTCCCACCGACTTACCCACCGATCGGTTAGCTTGCATCTCGCCAACAACCCCGTATCAAATGGCGAGTCCTTCACTAGCCCGAACACCACCACGTCTACCTCGTCATCTCGCTGATCTCAACTCGGCCGGATGGCTCTGTCCCGAGTTACAAACCGAGCTACTCATCAAGCTCAATGAGCCTTCACACACACCAAGCCATTTCGGTTCTACTTCAAGTCCTTACGACTCGAGCTCACGAGTTATTCCTCCTAAACTCGTATCACGATCTCTTTTCGTATGCTCCCTCCACCGATCGACTCGACTCTAACTTGGCTTGGCGTATCTTAGTTTGCAAGGCGAGCCAACTCTCGAGCCATCTAGTCTCCTGAACACTTCCACTTTTAACACACTGTGAAATGAGCTCTCTTATTAGCTTTGCTTCAAGTTGTTCCCCATTGAGTTGCTCGAGATTGCTTTGCTTGGCGTATCTCCATGACTCGCAAGTTGAGCCACTTGTCCCCATAGGAGATGCTCGTCCGATTTGCTTTTTAGCTTGTGACTCGGACAATGCGACTCAACCTTCTATTACAAGTAGGCGATCTTCACCTCTATTATGGACTCCATGTTAAACCCGACAACTTTGAACGTTTGAGGTAGCTAGCCATGCATTCCCTTGCACGGCGCGTCGCAAGCTCCTCGCTTGACCATCCCGAGCTCTTCATTGGCTCGAGCTCTACCTTCAAGCCGAGCCCTGGTCTATGTGTCATCTCTCGCCCCACTTTGTGTAGTTTTCGGCAAGACACCGAGCCATAATGCGACTCACTTTTACTTCTCGACGTTGGGCTTCGGATCTCCACCGTGATGTCACTTCAATCCCAAGCTCACCGTGTCTAACTTAGCTGTACTAAACGACTATGCCCATCATGGCTCGAATGCGAACTCACCAGGATGTCGGGTTTCACCGTGATGTACTCCTTGCATTGACATGCTCAAGTCCGACCTCGTGTTGCACAGGTCTTCTATGCCGGTTCACTATCTCCAACCGCTGCCACCTTGCTCTGGTCTTTCCAATGGTCTTCCATCTTCGACATCGTGCCTCGTTCACCTATATACACGACGACTCATTCATCACTACTCGGTCATCAACCGCTCTAACGTCGCTCAGACTCGGTTGGTGACTTGTCGGCGGGCTGGCATGCCACATCGACTAGCTCGAGATAAGTCCCCCATCTTCATCGAAGATTTCTCCACCGTTGGCTTTTTTAGCTTGGGATCCTAGACATCATTTTGCCAAGCTTGACATGGCGTCTTTATAAGTAGAATCCGCAAGTTAGGAGTGGGAATCCTGGACTTTCGAGCCATTTTGCCCATACACTTTGCCTCGGCAAATCGGCTCTTAATGCCCACTTTCCCACCACTCACGTGAACTTAAGACTCGCTTCGCCTAGCTCGATGTGTGCGTTGTAAAACTCCTATGAAATGAGCTCGCCCTTGTCTCATTGTTTCCAACATAGCTCACCCGAGCTCCTTGATCAATCTTTGGCTCATTGAGACATTTATAATCTTACCCGCCGAGCTATTTAAGCAACTCGACCTTCATGTCTCCCGAATTACTGACCAACTCATCTACCACTTGCGAGTTTGTAGATGAGCTGTTTTTAGCTTAGCGGTTCATTTAGGTCCAAATTAACTCTTTGCATGATATTGATTTCTTTGGACTTTCTCTTGAAACCTTGTGAGTGATGAAACACAATAGGACCCCTTAAACGTGATTGATTCCTCGTGAAGTCCCTTTCTCAGTCCATAGTCCACTAGGTTCCCATTGTCTAATTTTGCCAAAGTGTGCAAAATTGGATAACATTTTTGGTGACCTCTCGGGGATGATTGCCTGCTAAGCATGATTCCAAGAGTTTCAACAATCCATTGGGCATGGAGTCAATGTAAATGTTAGCATCCTGAAATTGATCCGATTCTTGAGATGGATCTTGAAGTCTTTTTCGAGCACTTTGTTGATCTTGGATCTTCCCGTAATGCTAAGTAAGAAACAGATTGGATTTGATGAATGCTTGGCATCTATGGCACACCGCGGAGTTTTGGGTATATCATGAACACTTATTGAAATCAACATTTTCCTTATCCAATATTTCCACCTTCGATACATTGTGCAAGGGTGACAACAACACACAACACACCAAAAACTCGAAAGACCATACATTCTTCAAATGAAACATGTAAAGTGTGCCAAGCACTTATTTTCTTTGAAGGCAAACCTATTCCTACTCTACGCTAATCGAGACATCTCCCTCATTTGACATGAAATTTGAAAATTCAAACCCTCTTATTTACTGACTTTTGAAGACTGTTAGGGGCAACAAAATCTCCAAGAATACTTTCCTCCACCACAGGTTCATTAACCAAATCAGGTTCCGTAACTAAAAACAAGAAGCTCTCCATTATATAACCTCCGTTCAATGCTTCTGAATCATCTCTAGCTTCTCTTGTGTGCTCCTCCTCTACGTGCAATGAGGGATATGGAAGATTCAATTCCTCCAATTCTGATTCAAAAGGACAGTTATGAGTAATGAGTTGTTTTTGAGGATTTCCCTCCACAACACTAGGCACTTTGCGTTGGAACAGAATTGATGGAATAGAAGAGTTGTCAAGTTCCATAGGCTCATGTTCATCAAAACATTCTTCCAAATCGATAGATAATGTACTCCTTCATTCTCTGGCCGTGTCAAGGGTTTTTCTTCAATTTGAGTATCCTCCGAACTAGAACCTCCTTCACCTTGACATTCTTCATTCTCAAACAAGAAATTGGAAAGATCAAATTCATCTAAAAAAGATGATTTTTGAGGAGGTAGAGAGGGGAAAGGATTTGAAAGCCTCTGCATGGTCTCATCTGCATTCATGACCTCTGAATCTGTCTTGGTCTCGTGAAACTCTTTGTGGCTGATTATAACATCTAATGATGACCTTGGAAAGGGGCTACAACCTTCCAGAAGTGCTGCCAGTTCTTGACATGCTTGGCAATTAGGATCATCGCACTCATTAGAATCACCTGGTACACTTGAAAGTCTTTCTTCTTCAACTTGCACATACCCTTCTTCTTGTGGAATTGGAGTTGGCTCTTTCTCTTCTACAACTGGTTTTGCCACTTGTGGTGATTTAACCTCTTCGATGATATGGAACCAATATGGATACTACATTTTGAAATGTGTAGATGCTGGTCTTCATCCTTCAGCTTTGGATTTGTTTCTAGTACAAAACTAGTTTGTTTCGCTTGTTTTGAGCCTCAACTTCGGAAGAAGATTTGGTTAGGAATGACGTTTGCTTGATGTTAAGTTTTGTAGTCCACTCTTTTAGGTTCTTTGCAAGCTCTCCTTTGATAGTCTCCACAACCATATCTTCCTCTAACTTTGATACTATCATTTGTTTGATCCTTCCAAAATGGGTTTTGGAATGCAAGAGGGGTGGGTTGGGATTCAACAGTTTCATTCACCGTGTGAGGTAGTGAAAAAGGTTCATCTTCTTGTCTTAATGGCCTTCGTAGAAAAGAAGGAACTTTAGAATAACGAGGCATAGAAGATTCATAATGGGGTGGAGGAATAGGAGATGAAGCAGTGAATTCCACCGTAGGGGTAGTAGTTAGAAGGTTAGGACTATGAGGCTCAAGTTGAAACTGCATGGATGGAAACACGGGAAGAGGGTTTATAGATGGTAATGCAGGGACCTCCCATTGACTAACATTACATTCATGAGTGTCCCTCTTCTTGATCCATTCTCCAACTTGAGTCATCGTCTTGATTATGAATTGAAGCTTTTGTTGAGGATTAAGCTCATCTGGTATAGGGCCAATCCAGGGGTATGGAATGCTGAAGCCAATCTGGGCTGCCTTTGTCATGTCATTAATCCTTATTTACACCATGTTGTACTCCAACTCTCGAACCTTCTTCTGCAAGTGATCTTCTTCAGGTGTAGGATAGATTCCAGAATTTGCATGCCATTGTTCTTCAGTAGCCCCCCAATTTGGTGGATGACCGAATTGATCTGCATCTTGCTCATGTGGACATGCATGCTTAAACTGATATTCGTCATGAAATCGGTCTGGAGGTGGATTATAATAGCATGAAGATGGAAAGAATGCTTTGTTGCTGCAAGTGGGAATTCCACTTTGTGGGAATGAAGCCATGATTGCACAACTTCATGAATGGGAGAAAAATGAAAAGAGGTGGAAGAAAACTAGATGGAAATGGGTAAAACTGAAAGTCTGCAACATAGAGAGTGGGTTACTTTAACCAATGGAGTCGCCAATTGTGCTTGGGTATACCTCCTAAGGCTGAAATTTCACTAAGAGCACAACTTGAAATGAAGTGAGCACAATACACATACCTGTGAAAGATATGACTCTTGTGGACCCATCGAGCGTGCCAAAAATCAAGTATCTCAAATCACTGCACCCTCCGAATGGCCAAGTGATGGATAGAGCATTCGGTGTGATTGGGTAACATGGGATCACCTCAAGTCGTGGGACTTGGGCTCGAGGTGATCCTCCTGAGGAGGCCGACTTCCTCTTCCTTAATTAAACACAACACTACTTTTAATGCAATAAAATAGCTAACTAGACCTATGAAAACATTTTCATGGGGTTAAGGGAGAGAAATTTGCAAGAAATAAAACCTATACTAGAAGTGGTGATGCACCAAGAAAAGGTTGTTCTTTAGACAAGTTTTTGGTTTTCCAGGTGAAGGAAGATGAAAATGAGAAGGATGAACAAGCACTACAACTCAATCACATACAAAACTTCACTCCCGGATAAGCACGTAACTCCCAAAACCTACAATGGAAATTTGAAGTTGCACAATATACAATATTGGAAGAGAGGCTTGAAAGTCCCCACAATCCACAGTTTGGTGGATGACCGAATTGATCTGCATCTTGCTCATGTGGACATGCATGCTCAAACTGATATTCGTCATGAAATTGGTCTGGAGGTGGATTATAATAGCTTGAAGATGGAAAGAACCGCTACTACTGCAAGTGGGAATTCCACTGTGGGAATGAAGCCATGATTGCACAACTTCATGAATGGGAGAAAAATGGAAAGATGTGGAAGAAAACTAGATGGAAATGGGTAAAAATGAAAGTTTGCAACACAGAGAGTGGGTTACTTTGACCAATGGAGTCGCCAGTTGTGCTTGGGTATACCTCATAAGGCTGAAATTTCACTAAGAGCACAACTTCATGAAATGAAGTGAGCACTATACACATGTCTATGAAAGATATGACTCTTGTGGTCCCACCGAGCGTGCCAAAACCGTTATCACCAAATCACTGCACCCTCCGAATGGCCAAGTGATGGATAGGGCATTCGTGTGATTGGGTAACATGGGATCACCTCTCAAGCTGTGGGACTTGGGCTCGAGGTGAACCTCCAGAGAAGGCCGACTTCCTCTTCCTAAACTAAACACAACACTACTTCTAATGCAATAAAATATCTAACTAGACCTATGCTAACATTTTCATGGGGTTAAGAGAGAGATTTGCAAGAAATAAAACCTATACTAGAAGTGGTGATGCACCAAGAAAAGGTTGTTGCTAGACAAGTTTTCGGTTTTCCAGTGAAGGAAGATGAAAATGAGAAGGATGAACAAGCACCACAACTCAACCACATATAAAGCTTCACTCCCAGATAAGCACAAAACTCCCAAAACCTACAATGGAAATTTGAAGTTGCACAAGATACAATATTGGAAGAGAGGCTTGAAAGTCCCCACAATCCACAATAGACTAGCTTGCAGAAGAGAGAAATACTCAAAAAAATGTCCAACCCTTGAATGAGCTTCTCATTTACATTTATAGAAAATCTTCTTGAACGATGGCCGGGAGACGGGTGGAGTTGGGCTGCCCTCTGGTACAAGTGTGCGGTCGAGCTTGCTGGTGGTGACCAGGGGAGATGTGAAGGTCCAACCAGGACGAATCCGATCTATGCACCGTAATCGGGTCGTAATGGTTCTGCAGCTTTAGTTCCTCGAATGCGGTAGAATCGGAAAGAAGGTCAGAATCCGTCTTGTGGGAATGACTCTCGAAGGGGGATGAAGAATCTAGTCCCGAGCAAAGAGAGACTCACAGATGTAGAGGGTAAGACACCGTTGGTCAATATATCTGAAGAAAATTGGGAGGGGCTAAACTCTTCTCAAGAGGCAATGAAATCGTCCTCTCGATCTCATAGAATATAGAAAATGCGACGGAAGATGAAATGAGTCTCGGTCTCCACCTCCTGAAGGCTATAAAGCCTACAACGCCTCTGTCATCCCTGGCCAATGTTGTGATCAGTCTCACACCGAAGTCTGTGGGAGCCAACCCGAAACTGATCCAGAGGTATGTGGAGGGCATGCATCCAGTGACGAAAGGTGTACTGAGGGCGGATGATGAGTCCATCTTTGATCTCAAGAAAATGCTTTGCATAAAAGGACATCTTAGGGTGCAAACCCCATGAGGATTCACCCAAGTAGTTTGAATAAAGCACCTGTAGATATCCTCTCGAATGGACCTATTTAGCACTTGCTTGGTGGGCAAGAGATGACTGGGAGCATTCAGGGAATACTTGAAAAGGGGGAGACGATCAATCTGGATACCAACCGAATCCAATAAAGCAAAAGTCCCGGAAAACCAAGCACGACCCATAGCCTAGGCAATACTCACAGAGGAACAATAAGCGAGATACGGGTACTTGTCATGCTCATCGGAGAAATCACCAAACCTCCTGATACGGTGAAGAAAGGCCGATATGTCAAATATGGTCTCCAGACGGAAAGGTCGGGCCCCGAACTCTGCCAAAATAATATGTTGGGAACTGTCTGCTTGCATTTTATGAAGCGACGAAGGAGGAGAGTCTGAATCCTCTCAGCAGAAGCCCAATCTGTATCTAAGAGGGAGGGTCCCTACACAACTGACCCATAGAGAACAATGGGCCGGATGACGGAGTTCGTAAGAGACATCTTGGAGGAGATGTCCTGAAAGTGGTGTTGAAAGCATTGTCTCTCGAGAATGGCTAGAGACCCATACCTTTTATTCACTCTCTACCAAGAGCATCGCTCATATCGAATCTAGGCCTTGAGAACTGGATTCCAGTATAGGTGTATGTTTTAGTGATTTCAACCTCCTGTCCCATGAAAAAGAAATGGAAGTATGATGTCTTCAACCCGTCAAGACCATGACCTTGGTCTTACCTGTTGATGATCCAAATGCCAAAGATCACAAAGTAAAGTAAGTGCATCAAGCTATCTCGTGAAGCCCCTCAGAGAAGAGGCGAGTAAAACAATATCATCGGTAAATAGGAGAATAGAAATCAAGATGTGGGTGAAAAAGGAACCCATCTCCTTCTCGAATGTGATCCCAAGAAAAGATTCCAACTCATCAATGTAAATGCCAAAGAGAGTAGGAGATAAGGGGCAGCCTGTTTGACCCCAATGGTGCTTTTGATGAAATCGGGCATTCCGTGTGCGATTTAAGTGTTAGAGTAGGTATTTACCTTAGCTCATGTTCACTTAGGTACATTATTTACCTTTATTGTATTTATCCTCACCCACTTATGTGTGTGGATATTTCTTTTATTTATTTAGATATTAGGAGATATTATCTAGTGTTAGGTATAGTTTTTCCTTGATCTATGGTATTGACTAGTTCTTTGATGTCTAGTTCTCTCATAAATCTATGGACTTGACTAGTTCTTTGATGACTAGTTCTTTCCATGATTTATGGCTTGATCTACGACCTTGACTGGTTCTTAGATTGTTATTCCTTGCCTATATAAGCAAGGCCCATTCTCATCAGTATTTCATTGAGTTCCATAATAATATGTGATATCACGCTTTGCTCATTTGTTTGCAAAAGGTTTATGTAAAGTTATTCAGCGATTACTTTCATCTTATTGATCGTGGTGTTTGATTAGCATCGTGTTCTTGGCTTGGTATGATCCGGTTATCGTTCCTTTTACGAAGACGACCAAGGACGAACTCATAGAGATGCATGATGGCAATAATAAGAATCTTAGAAATACCGATGTCTCTGAGTCTCGGTGAGAGGGCCATGCAAGATACAGAGTCAAAAGCTTTTCGAAAGTCTACAAAACAACAATAAATTTTCGAAGAGCGGTGATGGGTCTCCTCAATAATAGCTCGAAGAGTGAAGATGTGGTAACCAGTGGTGAAAACTAGCTCGACCTCTAGCTATGAGCCGCTTTACTCCAAAACATCTGGACAACAACCCGAGGGGAACCGTAGCATAGAGTTTAGAAAAGAGTGGCCCACCATGATAGTCTTGTAATTGTTCAGATAAAAATGGACCTAGCTTTATGGATCGGGTGAATGATATGATGAGACCAAGCAGAGAGAGAACCCACACGCGAACCACCCGATTGAAAAGATCTATCAAATAGTTATAAAAGGCCTCAAAACTCTGCTTGAAGAACTCGGCCCGAAACCTTCCACATCACCGCCTGCCATCGATCAAGAACCTTATTGCCTCTTTGATATTATTGTAAGTGAAGGGATTACCAGTGGCGATTATCAATCTGGATAGATTGCTGCCCCAAAATATCGTAAAGGATAGAGGTGTGGGAAAAAATGGAGATAGGATTTGTCACCGCGAAGGAGGGGGAGTCATGGGAAAGACAATACGCCGAAGGAACGAGGATTAGTCCTAAGGGAGGTGGAAAGGATATATCTCATGGTGGGAAATGAAGGATCGACTCTTACGACGCGAGAAGGCAACCATGGCTGTCTTAAGAGTGGGGAAGGAGGGGGGGCGTGGGTTAAGGCATGATGGAGGTGACGGTGGAGGGATTTGCACTCTACATCATACCATTGGTTCATAGAGCAAGATATAGTTTGTACTAGTGTCCAAGGGATGGGTGGTGGAGCTGGGAAAGGATCTTAGGCGACGTCCCACATGGTAGAAGATAAGCATGTATACTTGGCCTCCGCACTAGGTAGGTTGGAGAAGTGAGGTTCGAGGGGAGAAGGTCGCGGATGTGAGATGAGTAAGTTTCGTAATCCCCTTATCAAACCGTAAGGAAATGCGAGGGGGTAGTGGGGAGGAGGGGTGGTGGTGGGAGGACCGGTGACTAGAGAGAAAGATAGGACGACATGGTTGGGCAAGGGGAATGGGGGAGATGGAGAAGGAGCAGAAAAGAGGTGAGATATCCGGCCGCAGGCAAGGACATAGTCTACCACACTGCTTTGGTGCCACCGCCACGGGGACGATAAGTGAAGAAATGTGAATCCGAAGCACTGATTCATCGTTAAGGATCACAATCCTCATTATTCCCAACTGGAGGAGGAATCGTCAATAAGTTGTGAAAGGGCCATCTGTATCCTCAAAAATCCTATGCAAACCAATTGACTCTGGGTCGATCCTGTGTGTAGAACGTATCCTCTGATCTGTCATGGAGAGGAACCAGTAAGTGCCCGGTACGGCATTAAAATCACCCAAAATGATGACCTCCTCAATAAAGTATCACTAATACTGTCGTATAAGTCAAAGAAAGGATCACCATCTGGGCCATTGTGAATGGCGTAAGGAGAAGATGCTGGGAGGAAAGTAGCAAATTGCTATATAGAAATCCCTAGAGAATCAAGCAACCCCACTAATATGAATCCACATGTACCTGGCAGACTCATCGGTACCGACCACCGAGATCTTGTTCTGGAGGGAGTCCCTATAAAGACAGTAACCCCACCAGAGCCCCTGACACCACCCGAACCCCGAGTCTCCTGTCTGCAAGCTGATAGCCAAAGAAAGCTAGTAATACCCGGGAGAGGACGAACCGGCTCTTGTGTGTCTCTGTGATGAAGAGGATATCGGCAACCCCAAGAGCATCTAACATAAGGCCAGGGAAAGACCAAAGGGAACCATTCCCATTCCAACAACTAATAGATAGGCCTCTGACATGATACCTCTCCCACTTGGCTCGTTATTTGGGAGCCCTCGGCGTGGCTTCGAACCAGAGGAGCCGAGTCCCCGATAATAGCTCGGAGATTCCTGATAATTGCCCATTTACTTGCTTTCCTCGCTGCCATAACTTGCTCCCTAGAGTGTTTGAGCTCCCCAACTTATGTCTTGGTAAGATCTTCATCAAGGAAGACCTTGTCTGGGCTTGAAAACATAACCCTCTTAGCCCTAAGAGCTCGCATCCTTTCAGAAGTTGTCCTGAAACGAATGAAAATGTGGAATCATAGCCAACCCAAGCTCTCTCTAGTGTAATGTCAGAGATCCCCAAAGTATTTGTGATAAAGGAGTTAACAATAGTCAATGGGTCCTGTGTCGGTGTGGGGAGACCCTAGTTCCCTGTCACGCCTAGTGCGTTCCTCAATTAACTTGGCTTGCACAACGGCCTCTACTGCAACTAAAGGTGGGGGAACACTTTGTCTTTCCCGCTAACAACCTTGGTCCATGATTCCGTTTCTAGTTTTAAGGAAGCTCGATTATTTCGATATCCTCTTGTTGAGAACGGAGGTCTATAATTTCGCATATTGTTGGCTAGTTTTTCTCTCAAGATGGCATTCTTAGATTTAATATCCGCGACCCTACTAATAAGTGCACATACCTCGGTTTGGAGTTGCTTGATTATCGTTTTCAACTTTCTTGATTTGGTTGAGTAGCTCCAATAAAATGCCCGCCGTGTGTCCCGCTGCTAGAGGTGTTATCCAGGGATTCCCGATCGTGTCGCCGCCAAAGGGAGTTTCCGGGGCCATGTTTGAGCCAAAAGAGGGAGAGTCCGAGAGGCGAACTAGAGAGCATATCAAAACGATCGAATCGGTATTGGGAGATAAATCATGCGAATCCCGCGTGTGTAAGGTCTCAAAAGGTCTCCAATGGCCTCTTTTGCAAATTTCCCTTTTAGTATACGCTCTCACAGTTATTGCCGAAAATCGAAAATTGATAATCCTTGACTGCTTGATTTTGATTCAAATCATTGAGCTTCGATTTTTGTGCCCTCAAAGCCACGATTTTTTTTGTGCCCTCGAATCTCTATGAGCCATGTTTCCTTGTGCCCACGATTTCCCGTGCCCTCGAATCTACAGGAGCCACGATTTTTCTCGTGCCCATGATTTTGCTTCACATGGCTACGACACACCCTTCACAAAGAAATTTGTCTCACAAAATAAAGATCATCACAGGGTTTTCATAGGCAACCCACAAAATAAAGATCGCGGAACCCTAAATGAAATCGTGGGGAAAATGCCAGTCATGGGGGCAAAACACGGAAAGCGGGGAGCTATTCACAGTCGTGGAAGGAAAACACAGGTCGCGGGAGCTATTAATAGTCATGAAAGGCATTCACGGACGTCGCCGAGCCAAACACCCACTCACAATCAAGCCAATCACAATCGTGGAAGCCCATTCATCCTACCATATCTTTCAAGTTTTGTATAGTGTAGAGGAAAAGCCAGTGAGTTGGTGCCAACTGTATAGACATCTAGGACCATTGCAAATACTTGCAATTTTCCTTCTATCCTAGTTTTTAGTTCCTCTATTGCTTAGAGGAATTAGTTCACATGTGGTTGGATCCACACTTTGTTAAGAGGAATAAACTTGCTTTTAAAAGAGTGGAGAAGTTTGTAGTTGTACATATTTCTTTGCATCTAATAGATCGGAAGACAATTGAGTACAAGCAAATCCCGACATTACAATGGGATGTATATTACGAGGAGATGAGTAAGGTGGAAGAGGACCATACCGCTGCAATCGGGATTGATTGGGATCTCTCATCGAGAATGAGGATGATAGATCCAATGAGGAGTTCATGGATCTTATTGCAGATGATGATTTTGATTTTTGAGTTGTAACTTGTACTTTTTTTTGTAATATTGATAATTGATGTATTTCAAATTTTGAGATAAATGATACGAATCTCGATATTGTCAATTGATATATCAAAATGGTTTTATTTCATTTTTTTAAGTCGCTTGTGTTGTTTTATAGTTTAGTCACTTATTTGTATATTTTAAATATGTATATGTTATTTTAATTAGCCGCCCGATGTCCCCAAATTTTATTTTTGTCGTCTCGAAAACCTATCTTGTCGTTCTCGGAGTTTCAAGTAATTATGACACACTCTCTATTTGCCTCGTAATTGGACTCAATTGCTTGTGTTTGTTTGTGATCCTTTTGTAGAAAATAGGAATTGACCTGATCAAACGTCAAGGTTTTACTTTTCACCATCAAGAGTAAGGCCTCTATGAGTGTCTTATAGGAGGGCGATAAATTGTTCGTAACAAGTGCGATCAAGTCATCACCATCTACCTTTTTATTGATGGCACTGAGATTGTTTCGAGTTTTTTCATCCGAAGAAAATGTTTTAAGAGGGACCCACCCTCATGCATCTTTGCAAGAAAAACAAAATTTCAGGTACAATACTTGACTTTTCCTTGATGTTTGATACTTGTTCTTCGACTTGTCCAAAGTACACTTGCCTCGTGTCATTTTGGACTTGGAATGTCAAATCATTCGACGTAGAAAACTTCAACAACAAAGCCTCCTTATGACACTTGTCATAATCCAAAAACTTCACAATAAACATAATTGCCTAAGACTTCGGGAGAGTTTGAGGGATGGCAATTTTTTTCTAAATTTTGGGGATGGCGAGGGACGACTAATTAAAATAATATATAAATATTTAAAATATATAAATAAAGTGATTGAATTATGAAAATAACTTGGAAAAGACTTTTGAATCATCTTTTGAAATAATATCCATGAACTCCTCTTTCTTTGAACTATCATCCTCGTCATCAACGAAGATCCGAATCACTTCCCATTGCACAATTTGGTCCTCCTCTACTTGCCTTATCTCCTGGGATCTACATCCCACTAAGGTTGGGGTCTTCTCTTGTACTTGGTTGTCTTGTGATATATGAGATGCAAAACACTATGTGCAAGTACGAGCTTTTTCACTCTCTTAGAGGTAAGTCTATTCCTCTTAATAGAGTGGATCCAACCATATGTCGACCAATTTATTTCAGTAGCAGAAGAAATAGAAACTTGGGAAAGGAGGCAAATTGCAAGTGTTTGCAACGGTCATAAACGCACATGTAGTCACCACCGACTCACTGAATTCTTCTGTGCTAATGTCACCCTATTCATTCTCGCTAAAGATTTGCAGCCATCAAATTTAATAAACTTAAGCCACTCCATTATGACTTGTAAAGCCTCATATCTTTGTTAGGAAATAAGGGATAAAATATGCAGAACAATCCCACACAAAATCGCAATAGTAGAAACTAATATGCAAAAAAATATCACAGATCTGAAATAAAAGTGCAGAAAATAAAAGAACACAACACAGAGACAATATTTAACGTGGTTCACCCAATTTGGGCTACGTCCACCAAGAATCACTTGCTCAGATTTTATTACAAGCCACCTCTTTCTCTCAATACAATACCCAAATCTGTTTGGAGTTGTGCTCAACAAACTCTCTTGAATTCACACTTGAACTCACACATCTACAATGTTATGTCTCCCTACCATATGCACAAAAGCACATCAATAGGCAATTGCTTAAGCAATTTTACAATACCGTGGGTACCAAAACCATGGGCCAAAACCGCCCCATAAACCTATGGGTCAAAATACCGCCCATATGAGGAGCACATTTCTGAGGTATCGGGCACATTTTAGTGTACGAGTCTTCAACACTAAAATTGTGGAGAGTGTACAATACTTTTAGTGTACAGTCTTCAACACTTCCACACATGAAAACATGCTCCACAACATAATAATCTCCCACTTGGGGATTGGTTTTCCTCCGAGCAAGCTTCTCAACCGTTCACTGTCGTCCGTGAAGACCAACCAAAACTGAACATAGCTTCGATTTCTCCTTGTAACCACCTTGGTTATCATGTTTGCAGGATTCTCACCGTATGAATCTTTTACAACTTCAACTTCTCTTCCTCCAAAGCTGTCCTAATGAAATGGTACCTTAATTTTTAGCTAGGTGTATAACACTATGACTATCACTATGCAACTTCCCTTCCTCCTGCTTATGCCCCAACTCCTCAAGCAATTGTTGTAAACTAAATCATCTCTTTGCTTGCCTTTGTGGCAAAGAACATACTCGGCCTCCGTGGTTGACAAAACTCCAAGTTTCGTAGTCGTGAAATCTAGCTCACTACTATCCCATGTACGGTGAAAATATAACATGTCGTGCTCCTCCTGCTATCTACATCTCTAGCCATGTCTCAATCTACACAACCATGCAAAGTGGTGTCCGATCCACTCGTAGCACAAAACTATCCCCATGGTCACTCTCAAGTCATCAAGGATTCACTATATTGCTGTTAATGATCTTTACCTGGACCACTCATAAATCTACTCACTTGGTCCCATTGCATGGGCAATATCGTGCCTAGTGCACACCATGACATACATCAAACGCCAACTACCGATGAGTAAGGTATCTTGGACATCTAGTTTCTCTCCCCGCTTTGTCTTGGAACACAACTCCTTTGATAACTTGAAATGGCCTCGCCAAAGGAGTCCTAATCGGTTTAGCATTACGCATATTAAACCTCTCCAAGACCTTCTTAATGTACTCTTCCCGAGATAAAATCAGGCTTGCATTCCTTCCTATCCCGAGATATCCTCATACCCAAAGAGAAAATTGTGGAGAGTGTACAACACTTTTAGTGTAAAGTTTTAAACACTTCCACACATGAAAATAGGCTCCACAACATAACATAAACACCATACATTTTTTAAGGGCCTTCAAAAATCCCTTCACCTCCTTGTTATCCAAAGCGATAACTCTATTTGGCCTCTCCACATACCATTTTGGATTAAGTGCATATGTAGCCATATGAAGTGGCATGTTCAGCTTCTTTCATCTATGTTGAATGATGAACTAAATATGTTCATGGTAGAACTCCGCAGTGGGGTCCCTCTCCTGAATAGTTGCTTTCATTTGGCAAAGCATCTTGTCAATGCACTCAAATATCTCACCAAAATTAGGGCTATCGTAATCCCCATGTTTGATGATGGTAAAATCCAAAGTTATAATTGATCTCATTGTATTTCACATTGGCCCAAAATGTGTCCCTCACCAATATTTCCTTCACTTTCTTTCCTTGCTTTGTCTTGGACTCATTCCACTTAGTTCAATCCTATGTCATGATCATAAGTTGTTGGGGCTTTTACAACTCAAACATCATTTTCAACAAAATAAAATAGGATGCAAAGTGGGTGTCAATTGGTTCGAGGAATTTCTTTCTCGAATAGCTTCGAAAGAGTGTCAACAATGTGTGGTGATTGCATATGAGCATGTACACCTCCCTAATTTTAAGTCTTTGACCACCATCTTTTTGACCTAGTGAATCTTTCCTATTTCTTTCAATGCATTATTCATGTCATGCATGCAACATGGTGTCTAATAAATATGATCAGAGGTACCCTCCACTAGCTTTCTTGCTTCTTTATACATATAAGTTACATCTACGATTTTTTTACAACATTTGCATGGCCAACCTCTTTATCGACTTCCTTCAAAATCTAAAACAAAAACTCAACATTTTTCGCTTCCTAGAATAATCAATCGATCTCACGAAATACGGTCCATTTTTGTAGGAGAATGATATTGACGAGTCGGCGTTGTCTAATATCTCGGATTCTGCCCACCCATCCATGACAATGTTGCATCCATTTGCCACCCATGTGGTCTTAATCTCTTCCATTAATAAATTAACCTTGGAATAGTTTCTATTCAAGATTGTTGTCCTAAGTTTGGTGTCTTCAAGGGGCACAACTAGAACTTGTTTTTACTTGTCTTGGCCATATCCCCTCAGAATAAGGAGAGTGAGTGCCATGAAATGGGATCCTAGTAGCATAGGAAAATTTCCCAATAATATCATCAACCTCTTCCCTCGCCTTAAAATCAAATATATCTACAATTGGATTGGGGGTGACTACCATGGCCTTTCTCTTCCCTTTGCTTTCCACTTCATTGCCCCAAAATTAGAACTAGCCAAACTATTTTTAGAAGTCCTATGAGAGCTACAATGGTTCGTAGTGTTAGTGCTATTACCACAAACTTTTGGAATGTCGTTTGTGGTATTTCCATTATAAAGCTTTACCATCCCTACTTTTGTATCAAGTGAAAGAGCTTTACAAACAACCACCTCCCTTCCTCCATGGTGCAACAAGTGTGCATTGGTCTTGGTGATGCTGTCATGCTAAGTATTTGAACATATATTGCACTTGCATAGTTTATTCCCTCCTTTATACTTGGGGTTCACAACTACATAAATAAATTGTTGCAATGGCTTCCTTCTATCAAATTGACCCATGATGAATTTGGCCAACATTTGAGAGGGGCAATCGGTAGCACTCATTTCGAACTACCAATTTGCATTGCCACTACATTTTGCCTCATTTCTTTGCCCCCCCACTAGTGTTACCACTCGACACTTCCGCCCATTTCATTCATTTCCTCCTCCGATTCATATTCAAAAGAACTTATTGTCGTGGGTTGCAATGATTGAAAATAACGACTAAAACAAAAAAACAACGAATGAATTCTAATAAAATTTAGAAACGTAAAAAAATTTGAAGTTTAAACCTTAAAGACAAAACTTGCAAAATTAAAAACAATAATAAATAAACATCAAAAAAATTAATAGTTCTTCTAAGAAATTATATGCAATTTATAACACATTTTCAATCACAATCAAGAACATGAAAAATGAAATAACAACAATTTGCAAGCACTACAATGGGCAAAGAGAGGACCTTTTATTCAATGGGATTCAAGAGTTTTAAAATTTATAACCCTAACAACCAAACCCTATGCATTATGTATATTACTAAATCTAAAAAAACTTTACAATGTGATTGTAAATGCAATTATTTCAAAATAGCAATTATAATTACAATTATACAAACCAACCCTAAGGTTAAACCCATTTTGTAAAATAAAAGCTAAAGACAACTTTATAATGTAGTATGTTTATTACAAATACAAACAACAATTTTGTTTCTTGAATTAAATTTCAAAATTTCAATGTAATTTTAAAAACTAAAGAGTAGTATGTAAACAAATAGATACTTCTTGCACTTGCTAGTTGCTCTTGCTCTTTGATCTTGTAGTCGCCTTTGCTTGCCTTTTTTAACCCTTTGCTTAGTTTGCTGAATTGTGAATATTGAATGTGATATGGGATGATGCCATAGACTTATTTTATAAGTTATAGTGTCACTTTTAGGGTTAGGGTTGTCTTATTACGTTTCTTTTTTGTTTTTTAATTGTCAATAATTTTATTTTAATCGAAAAAGTATTTTTTAGGGAGAAAAGTAAATGACGTTAAGGATGTTTGGATGGTCCTCGGACGTCTCTCGATCGTTCTGGGGACTTACAAATGCCCCTTACAAGCCAAAATAACGGGACATCCTAATGCAAAGAAAAGTGGGGGAGATGTTTCCCCCTACCCGCTGCCCCCTGGACATCCCAAATGTTCCATACATGCTAATTAAGGGGGGATGCATCCCTGCATAACACTGGTAAAAGGCCTTCCTTCAGTGCCGAGAAGGATTTTATAACAATCACCTATCAAAATTTTATGACTACACACAGTATTAATTATGACTAGACACAGTATTAATTATGACCAGTTAACTTCTATGCTTTCGACAGAACTAGAGTTTAAATGTTCACCATTATACACACAACATATGATCCGTAAATCAATGCAAAATTCTGACTGCTGACAATAAGTAAACAATACGCCCAGTTAATGAGCCCACAATCTTGAAAATAACTGTATGCACCCATAATGTATGCATTGAATAAAACAGAGTTTGAAACTTGAAGTCCGTAAAACTGCGAGTATTGTGACTATAAGTCTGTACTGACTGCAGACAGTTCGCTGCCTGTGATTTGTTTTCCCATGTCGTGATAGAGATAAATCTTCATGTGAAGCTCCTGGTTTGGAGAGTGCTCCCGTGCCTTGGCACATCTTTTGCCCTGGCGAAAAGATTTCACAACAGCTTGTGACTGTCTGGGTGTTCTACACACACTGATCGTGCCCTCACAAGATCAACAGTCTTCAAATCGCGAATGGACTGAATATGCAGCAAAACCGTGACTGTACATAAAATAATACAGTTTTGGACTGTGTGCAAAAATGTGATTGTATATGAATAAAATATAGTTATGGACTCTTTATGCATTCCCCTAAGACAATCTTTTTCTTGTTCCCTAGACTGATCTCGTCCATTGAAAGTTGTGATGATATTTCTATTGAAAGTCGCAACGGTTCTCCTTTGGTCTATTGGCCATGATTTTACCCTGTTGGCTACAAACCTTGTATGTTGGCCCAGGCGGCACATGGAAATCACAAAACTTTTGTCAACCCATGTTTTCCTGTCTGCAACTTGTTTTTGGTGATTTTTAGGTAAATATTTACTTTTTGGATCTGGGTCCTGGTTTGCTTGCATTGTATCTCTTCAACTCTTGTGTTTTCCTCATGCTATGAATGAAATTGTGATTACAATATCTTTGGTCTGATTTCTACGAACTTGCAGTGTTGTTTGGATCACACACAACACCTGTTGCCCTCAATTTGGTTGCCGCAGGTCTGTACAACCTCAAAATCATGAAAATGGCGATTTTTTCCTACGAATCTTCACAAAATGATGAGAATTGACCTTGACATACAGGGAGATCCACAAAACAAAATTGATGAACTTGACACTCTTGAACCAAAACTTAGCTGTGGGGTTTATTGAATTGATTTAATGCATGGCAGGTCTTACATTGGAGAATCAGGGAGATCCTTTCAACAAATGTTTAAAGAACATAGTTCAAATATCCATTGTGACTGCTGTAAGACCTCAAGACCTCAACCCTAACCAAACATGTACATTCTACCTCTCGTGACATTTACTTGAAAGAAGCATTTATTTTGGTGAAAGAAGAATATTAAACAAAAAAAGCCAAGAGAGCATCAAAATTGGAAATCATTAAAATAATCTCAATAGAGATGAAGGGTTGGAATTGAGTGCTCATGGAAGCCTACCATCCATTTACTCAAGGAAAAGGTTAGAAAGTAAATTTTGAAAAATATTTAATCGATGTTGTGAATTACTTAATTCTTTTTGGGACTACTATTTAGTATTGTCACTGGTCATTTTTATCATGGTTTTAATCTCTCTTCTTGTTGTAATGTGGGCTGTCTAGACTCTATACAATGAGCTCTTGTTTGTAACTTTATTATTCATCCTGATGATGGTCCGCAAAGTGTTGTCTGAAATGTTGATCCCCCAAAATTTGTTTGCATATTTTCCTGAAGTTTTCTGTTCTTTGATATCTTTGCTGTTACGTAAACAAAACAAATGGATAATTTCCCATTATTCTTGAATGTTTTTGATGTTTGGTAGGTGTTGCGATTTTTTGGTTTGGATTGTTGGATTTTTAACATCTTTATCCAGCTACTCTAGTGCAAAACAGTAACATTGTTATTTTCCATTTATACAAACTAAATGGATAATATCTCTTTGAATTTCCGCTTTCTTGTTACTATTCAAGCATGGTTCTTGTTTTCTGTATTTTCACATGCTAAATGCATGGTTTCAAATTGAATCTATGCTTTTTTCTCCTTGTTATTCTGGTATGATTTTTGTTTTTCTTTTGCAATAGGTCTCCTGTTTTGGTAGGTCTATTATTTGAAGGTATTGTGATTTCTTGCTTTGGCATGCTGGTTTTTAATAACTATTATATTGACGTTTCTTTGGCGCTAAGCATAAACCTTGTTATCTTCTTTTTTATAAATTCAATTGATAATTTTGCTTTGAATTTGTGCTTTGTTGTTCTTATTTTGGTGTTCTAAAGGTTTTTTGATTTCTTGTTACAAGTAAATTGCATATTATCCCTTTGAAATTGTGCTTCTATGTCATTATTTTGGTACAATTTTGAGTTTCTTTTGTGTTATTTAGAGGTACTGTGAATTGTTGCTTTGCCTTGCTGGGTTTTTACCAGTGTAATGCTGCCATTTCTCAGATTTTCAAGAAACACTAATGGTTTACCTTTGAATTAGTGTACTTTTTGTCGTTAATCTGATATCTTTTTAATTTTGTTTGCGGTAGGCCTGTTATTTAAAGGTGATGCCAATCTTTGCTCAACCTACACTGTTCTGGTCATGAAATACTGATTTGAGATCACACAGGCATCTTAGGTAACAATCCTTAGCTTCAAGCATCATAATATGACCGTATAGAGATCACAACATTCATTTGAGTTAAGTCTTAGTTCTTAAGAACTTCCCTTGCCTGCAACTTGATTGTCACTTGGGCCATTAAGAGATATCACAACAGATGCTTATATCCTTCACAAGCTACATCAACCAACTTAGAATACTTCATACAATCACAGACATGCACAAGATGTTAGAACATACAGTCTACAGAAATTTATGATCTGAATATCTTTTGTTGCACAAGGCCAATTGTTCCACAATTTTTATAGCTTCTAGAAATATCTACAAGGATCATATGTTCCAAATTTCATCCATTTTCATTAAGGCATTTGAAAGTTATGACTGTTTTCCCGGACAGACATTATATCAAACAGTTTGCATGCATTCTCAAACCAAATAGAAAAATACTTCACAACTCCAAAAACTCAGAATTATTATAAACTATTAAAAACCCATCTGGAGAATGACCTCTTTCACCTACATACCAAATTTCAGATCATTTGGAGTTGGGAATAAAAAGTTATCATGACTGGTTCGAACCCCTGTTTTAAAGAAGCAATGAACAAACAACACAATACAAGCTGTTTGGAGGTAGATCATGATAATTTGAACATTCTTATTAAAACATGAACTCATACCATTAAAAATGCTCCCATATACACCTGAGAAGCTGATGAAAACCACAAAATACATGCATCCACAAGCTTTATCTTCTTATTCCTTCAAATCTTGTCATACAGTACAGTCCATATTCTCCATATCTGCCCTGTCTTGTCTTTTCTACACACACACCATCCTCTCTAACCTCTTTACATACACAAAACTCTATCTCTCTTAGATGATTCGACCTCTCTAGACCATGAGTCCCTCTTTTCAAGCACATGCATCACTATATTGATCTGATTTCTAACTTAAGACTTTGACTCTATCTTGTTGAGATATATCTCAACTTATTACAAGAATAGGCAAGTTTGTTTAAGATAGCTTGCACAACTTATGACAACTTGTACATAGTTATAACTCTTAAATTTGGTTCAAACTGCACAAGATAAATACAGTGAACACTCAATAATAATAATATTTCAACATTCGGGATACATAATACAATGAATAACACCCATACATATAGGATGTTTGGGTCCCTATAATTTAGGAAACTAACAAACCACCAAACCCCTATTACGTGAGTTTGGTTTAACAACCAAATCTCACACAAACAATAATATAATAAACAACTTGTAATATGAGTTGTTATTACACCTTACATAGATATTTTACTAGCTCACAAATATAATTATTATGCTAATCCATAATGTGAGCACTAACATGGATAATTCCTAACATTCCCCCCTTAGTGCGAACATGGCGAGAAATCACATCTCAGAAATTGGAAACAAAACCGTATGCCTCCTCATACTTTTAGGTTTGCATACTGCTGGCTTGGATCTTTCGCACATGACTAATCTGCTTCACCACAGTGAATCCCATACCGGATGATCACACTTCCACCGATTCACCTACATACGCGAACTCAACAGTTCCCGCTTTCACTTCCAGTGAACGCTAGATTTCACCAGCCGATCGATGTTAGAAGTACAATAGTTAGAGGATCACTCCAGTTCAGCTGCCCTCCTATACAACTGTTCTCAAATTCCAAAATGCACATCCTCCGCGTTTCAATCATAGCAAGGGAATGAAACCACACACCACTCGAAGCAAACAATTGAAATCTGGAAAAATTTCACATCACATTCTATAAGAATCACAATGTTCTTAATTGTAGCCATTGTTGTCGATCACGCTGCCACTCGATCTCAAACAACATAGGAAATTGCCATTGCCACTAGAAGCTGCCCTTGACTTTAGCCGTTTTAGGCGCAGAATGGAAATGGAACATTGGTGTTATGTTCCCCCACAATGTGAAATTTCCATTTATTCACACAACCAGGAGCACTGAAAAGCAAATCAAATCAAACTGAAAAAGAGATGCCACCATACCAAAATGCGGCCCCATCGTTGGTGACTGACGAGAGGCGCTGATCACCCTCCATCCTTCGTTGCCTCCGACCTCCAATATGAAGCTCCTAACTTAGCAAATTTAGATTTCGAGACTCAATGGTGGCCAGACGTCGGGTAACACCGAAAATGTGTCCGTGAGGCAAATTTTTTATTTTGTGATAAGATCAAAAATCCTACAATCACCTATATAACTTTGAATCTTTTCAAAATTGACGACACTCATTTGACACAATGACCCTTTTTACAATTTGATAACAAATGATCTAAATACAAATCACTTGTTTTTGTACATATAATAAAAATACCAAAATAGACCTTGATTTTTTAATAACAAGATGACACAAGACTCTTTTTCTTTTTTTCTTTTGGAAACAATATGTTCTTACACATTAATTTGGGTTATTCATGTTTCTTCAAGCATCTAGGAGATGACACGAGACAAATGTATACTAAAACTCTTACAAACTAAAAACAAAACTCTTTAATGAAGAGTGTGAAGATATGGACTGGGCAGTTTAGAGAACCTGTTGTTCTTGGTCATAGGTGGATCTTTGGATCCCGATATTAGAAGACAACATAGGACGATCAGAACTCCGTTCTGGCACTCTTCTCTTCAATTTTTATCACGTTGTCTCAGGTAATATCTCTGTGATAAAAAAATGAATGCACACAGATTTCCAATGTAAGAGGACTTAAAGTGACAAACCAACAAATGTTGAGATTTATTTCATGTGGGTCTGCTCCGACTTTGCATGTACCGAGCCTTTGCATGGAATCCACAGGCTTTGTGGTGTAATTGAAGTGGTTTGGAGATGATCCAATGCAGTAAACACTCAAACTTGTTTGGAGAGCTAACGCAACATAGACTGCGTATGGGGAGCCGTTAAAACTGGTGAAAGTCGTGCATATATTAATCAATGTGAGATCTACAAGCTAGCGGATCGTATAGAATACTATGCAATGGAAATATATGGGTCAGAGGTGTTTTTGGCATCAATAAAACACGCTCAAGAAAGTAGAATTTAGTGCCAATAACTAATTTTCATGGGTAATGAAATAACTAACAAGACAGAATGGGAAGCATAATATGGGGCTGTAATGAATAGTAGTCGCCCCTCCATACAATCAAATCTTCCATCACAGGGACATGACACAAGAGTGCTCGATACCAAATCTTAAATTTGGCTCAAACTACACAAGATAAATACAGTGAACACTCAATAATAATAATATTTCAACACCCGGATGCATAATACAAAGTGAATAACAACCATACATATAGGATGTTTGGGTCCCTATAATTTAGGAAACTAACAAACCACCAAACCCGTATTACGTGAGTTTGGTTTAACAACCAAATCTCACACAAACAATAATATAATAAACAACTCGTAATATGAGTACTCACATAGATATTTTACTAGCTCACAAATATAATTATTATACTAATCCATAATGTGAGCACTAACATGGATAATTCCTAACAATAACTCCCATATAATATACACTATATCTTATGACACCTAATCTCCTTTCCTACGTAGCAAACTCATGAAACAACTCATATTTACCTTGACACATAACATTTGACTTTTACTCTCATGTAACTATGAGAGTTTACATTCAAGTTCAAATATCAACTTTTGGAGGGAAACTTGTTTGAACACCTAACACATGTTATTCATGCCTTGTATGGCTTATTCATGTTTCTTCAAGCATCTAGGAGATGCTCCTGCATCAAAAGGTAATGTGATTTCTTGCTTTGGTTTGCTTTGTTTTGCTTGTTTTTCAATCATCATTTTGCTGCCACTGCTCTTTTGCAAAATTATAATGTTGTTATTTTCAGTTTTATAAGCAACATGGACATAATTTGGCTTTAGAATTTGTGTTTCTTTTATGTTATTTTTTTCTAACTCTGTTTTTCTTCATTTTTTAAACTACATTTATGATCTCACTTTGCATTTCCCCCTTATTTTTGTTCGAGGATGATTTTGATTTTCTTTTACCAAGGCTTCAAGGGTTTTGTCATTTCTTGCTTTGGCTTTGCTGATTTTGGTTGACAAACTAAAAACATGATTTGCCTTTGAAATTGTGTTTTTGTTGTTGTTGATATTCTTGTATAACTATGATTTTCTTCAGCTTACGTTTTAAAGATATTGTCATTTATTGCTTTGGCTTGCTGATTTTGGCTAAAAACTAAAAACATGACGGGCCTTTGAATTTGTGTTTTTGTTCATATTCTCGTATAATTTCAATTTTCTTCAGCCTATGTTTTAAAGATACTATCATTCCTTGCTTTGGCTTGCTGTTATTTGTTTTCTTTTACGAACCTTGTTATTTTTAGTATTACTAAAGAAATGCATTGTGTGCCTTAGGATTTGTGTTTTCTCTCATCGATATTCTTGTATAATTTTGATTTTCTTGGGCGATA
This sequence comes from Taxus wallichiana var. yunnanensis, assembly GCA_018340775.1. Lineage (NCBI taxonomy): Eukaryota > Viridiplantae > Streptophyta > Pinopsida > Cupressales > Taxaceae > Taxus > Taxus wallichiana. The sequence continues at coordinate 544,975,719 of CM031243.1, forward strand.
GTCTACTATTTAAATGTATTGTTATTTATTATACTGCCATTATTTATTGTTGTTATTTCTTGGAGGAACTAAACGACAGAGCCTTCCTGGCCCAGATTCAGTGCATAGGTCAGTTCGTCCCCGACTGGACCTTCACACCTCCCTCGATCACCGCCAGCAGCATCAGATGCACACACGTACCAGAGGGCAGTCCAACTCCATTCGTCCCCCTGGTCGCCGCATCAGTTTCAGATCTCAGCTGGGGAGGAGGTTTTCACCCCCCTCTTCGGGTTGCCAGTCCATCAGGAGCTTCTTTTCGTCGGCCTCTAATGTTAGGAGGGGTGTGGCTACCATTCCTGATTAGACCTCTGGTCCTCACTTGCCCCCCCTTTCATTCTCTTCTTCGCTTCTGTCGTTTTTCTCCCCCGCTTGCTCCTTTGCCCCCGCATGTGGGGGCATTTAGCTTCGGGTTTCCTTTCTGCTGTCTTTTCTCTTCTTTTTGGTTTTTGGGAACTCGTTTTGAGTTGTCCCCGCTCGCACTTTGTATATTGTTTGGGCTGCAGTCCCATTGACCTACTTTTGTGGTCATTCGTTGGACATTAATATATTTATCTTATCTATCTGGTTCAAAATGTTAACCTCATTGATCTCCTTTCTATGAACTAAATACATGATTTCCATTTGAATTAGTGTTTCTTTGTTGTTATTTTTGTGTAATTTTAACGTTTTAATGCTATGGTGATTTCTTGCTGTTTTTCCTATTGCCTTGTTATTTTCTATTTTAGGAAATTGTAATACACGAGCATCCCTTGATCTCTAAGGAATCCTACACATGGGTGTGTCCACACCATTTCTTTACTTAATGTTCCATTTATCTCTAAGGAATCCTACATATGGGTGTGTCCACAGTATTTCTTTACTTAATGTTCCATTTTCAATTCCTTCACAACTAACTAGTGGAACATTGCAAATTTAATTGGTGGAAAGGGCTTTTGCAATTTGTGCACACTTTTTTAGTGTTGCACGACTTTCTGTTTTTCACTTTTCTAATATTGCTCACTCTTCCAAAGTGTCACAACTTTTCTTGTGTTGTACAAGTTGTCCAATGTCACACATTGATGCAATAGCATCCATGGCGAACAAGTAATCTTGCATAACCAAAAACAAAATGCTGTTTTTTTTTTTTTTTTTGGGTTTTGGCTTGACATGGTGTAAGTGGTCCTACAAGGCATCCTTGAGAAGAAAGGTTTTCAAGAAATCCTGTTCTAGAACTTTCATTTTTGGCATTTTCCTAAAGTAACATGAAACTGCTGTCACGTGCTGATGTTTTGTGGAAGGAATGTTGACTTTTGCTGACAGAACGACTGTAATCATTAGCAAAGGTAAAATAATGGGATTTTGTGATAATCGTTGATATGGGAAGCGTTTCTTGGGTCCTTGGGGAGCTAAAGAGACCTAGGACGCATCAGTAAATGAGGGGGAAAAGGAATCTCAAAGAGGGAGAAGGGATACATAAAAAAAGACTCTACAGATAAAAGAAAAAACCAGAAAATATCTGTGCACCAGTCAGGTTGGGCTGTGTTGTAGCTATTTCTTTCTCCATGTTTGTAATGAAATAAGCTTGTAGAGGCATGTGTGTGAGTGGTAGAGTGTGCTCAAGAGTGTGTGTATCAATTGTGTATTGACTCCATCAATGAAATGAAAGATTTTAATGACGTCCACGTGACTAAAGAGTCAAAGGGACCAAGAAAAGCAGAAACATTAAGCTGAAACCAAGTTCTTTTCCAAATCCTCTCGCCTACTGTGAATCTTGAGCACAAAACTAGCAATCCTTTGAAGCTTTGCTTCCTCAAATAACTCATCTAGGTTGTCCACTTGTAAGTCATTTTCGTACTGGAAGCGGATGTCATCATATGCTGAGCATTCCATGATGAAGTGCCATTCTGTTTCAACAACCCCTGTACTGCAGAAAAGACAAGTTCTCCTTTCCCACTCTACTTTGGGAATAGTCCATCTGCCCGTTTCACAGCGAAGATGATGTGACCCGGTCCTCAACTGAGCCAAAATAATCCTAGCCTTACCTTTGATATCCGCCCTTAAATAAGCTTTGTTATCATGAGCCCAAGTGGGGTTGAAATATTTGATATAGTGCGCTTTCTTACGACCAATATTTTCTGTCCACATGATGTTCCTAAACTTCTCCGCCACATAATTTTTTATTTCCCTATTGTTGTTAGGGCACTCCTGGAAGTGGATGCCCCACTTCTCCATCCATTTGGTGTTCTGCTTCATCCAAGTTTTCTTTCTGCGCTCTAGGTTATCCTCTATAACCATTTTGGGCCAACGATGATTGTCCATGCTTTCCACTTTTTTCAAATAGCTTATTAGCCGAGTGATTGCCGAAGCTTCCATTGGTAACATACCTGCTTCAGCCAGTAAAATCTCATAAGGGACCGTTGATTTAACCTTAAGAGTGCTCAGTGATTAAATGTTTTTGGATTCTTTCTGCTGTCTCCACCCATGCTTTGACATATTACTTCCCGCACTTCACACCCATAAAGGGCCACCGGAGTGACCAATGAGACCAAAGAGGGTTTTCTTAGTATTCCAGTCCCAAAGCTTTTGGAAGTGAGAATAGTCTATTGAATTGTGCCAAGGTTTTGGAAGTGCTCATGTGTGTGAGCATGGAAGAGTGATAACCCTTGCATCACAGAACTAGAGGTCGTCCTTAATTGGACACCCCCTCTGTGGTTGCACCAATTGGTATCAAAGCTTGAATCTTGCTAAGAGTTGTTTTCCACATTTTTGTGGGTAGAAAACAAGAGAAGACATCTTCCAACAAGGAAGAGGTGTTGGGTAGAAGGTGTCAAGAGATATGCTGCAGTCAAAGTGACTTTTGTTGCAAGTGTGTGAGAAGTCCTGCAAATGTGTGAAGATAAAAGAGGCTCTTGTTTGAGTCTATAGCAGGCTGTCAAAAAGAAGTTTGTTGGAGATAATTGCAAGTTGTGAGAAGAAGCTTGCATGGAAAAGAGGATAGGTATGTTGTAGGTGTGTGAGAATTCGTACAAGTATGTAGAGTGAAATAGAGACTATTGTTTGAGTTTATTGTAGGTTGTGAAAGAGAAGCTTGCTTGTTGAAGATATGGCACACAAGAAGGAAGGAGCACCACGAGTAGAAGACTTGGTTGAGATGTTGAAGGAAGTCTAGGAAAGATTGGACATGATGGAAGATGCACAAATTGAAGATGTTGCAGCAGTAAGTGAAGAAGAAGAGATTATGGAGATGTTATCCCGACATGCAAAGTTGCATGTCTTGGAGAGAGGACAAGCTAGTAAAGCAAAGAGAATAGCAGAGATCAAGGTGAATGAAAGAGGTAAGCCCGATTCCAATATTGTTTTGTTTAGTGGTAAAGAGAGCCCAAATGAGCTCATGAGATGGATAGTGGAGTTAGAAGTTCTTTTTGAGGAGAATATTGAAGACCCCAAAAGGGTAGTGGTTGCATGTAAGAGGCTACATGGAGTTGCAGCTGTTTATTGGAGAGATCTCCAAGAGAGGAGACAAAGGAAGGGAAAGAAGAAGGTGAAAATTTGGGAACATATGGTTTCCAAGTTGATGGGGCTATTTTTGCACCCAAGAATACAAGGAGAGTGGTTGAAGAAGCTTCATGTCTTGAGGCTTGAGAGAGGAAGGAAGAAAATTGCCTTGAAATGTAATAGTAGAGAGAAGGAAATCCTCTTGAAAGAGGATAGAGAGAGGAGAAATGATGAAGAGAAGTGTTGCAACCCTTTGATAGAGGTTGCAAACAAAATTGCTAATGTGGGAGAAGACCACATTCATGGTGAGGTGAAAATAGGAAAAGAGAAAGTGGTCATTGCAGATCACAAATGTGATGATAAAGCTTTTGAGAAGCTCGAGTTCTAGCTGAAGAATGTGGAGTTGAACAAGATGAAGAGGGTGACCTAATATCACAAGTTGCAGCAATAGAGAGAGAGTGGCTAGAGATAAGTCAAGCCCATGACAGAGCAATGGAGAAAGTATACAACAAAGCATTTGATGAGACAAAGAGTAATGAAGAAGGAAGTGAAAAGAGTGACACAAGAGAGGAGAAAATCCTCATTGTGGAGGATAGAAAAGAGAGAGGAGTTGAATGTGTTATCAGCCCATGAGGAAGAAGGCCTGATTTTGCAATCAATCATGGAGAGAGTAGTTAATCCAGAGGTGGAACAAAAAGTGCAAGTTGCTGCAATAAAAAAATCTCTAGAGGGAGCCAAAAAAATGAAGAGTGAAAGAGAAACATGTCTCTTTGTAGACATGAGAGAGGAGGGGTTGAAGAGAAGTGAAGAAATCTTTATCTTTGAAGATGAAGTAGTGATTTTTTTTTCTTTAGCAACAGAGAAGAGTTTCTCTTTGAAGAAATTATGGAAAAGAAAATGAAGGAAAAGAGAGCACAACAAAGAAGGAAGAAGTGACATTGAGGAGAGTACTTGAACAGGCTACCTTGCCTCAAACTTTTTATTCTAAGTATGTTTTGTGTTATGCAGGTACAAGAATGAAGGAGCTGAAAGAACTTTGTAAAGTGCATAAGAATGAAGAAGATGGGTCACTTAGAGGGCTCATGAGAAGTGAAGTAAGAGATGAGCTATTTGAGCTCACAAGAAGTGAAGAGAAAGAGGAACACGATAAAGAGCTTGTGAATGTTGAAAGTGGGTTACTTGGAGAACTCATAAGGAGAAATGGAGGTGAGATATTTGAACTCATAAATAGTAGAGCAGCAGAATGTGTAGAAGAGTCTCTTATGACTCTCATGAATGAGAAGAGATGGGTGTGTGTTGAAGAGCAAAATGATGTAGAGGTAGAGAAACAAAAGGCATGTAATGTCCCCAAAAGGACACTTTTGACCCCCAAATGGATTTGAGGCAAATCCCAACTCAAAGATTGCAGATTAGAGAATTTATTGTAAATTATTTATTGCAGATCTGAATTTTCTAGAGGAAATGTGAATTGAAGTAGAGCTATTTGCGCTCTTAAAAATGCAAAAGAACAAAACATAAAGGAGGATATACTTTGGGGGCTCATAAGGCAAGAGAAGTTGCCTTGTGAGCAACTCAAAGCTATTCCTAGAAATAGTGAGGAGAAGAAAGTTGTCTGGAAAGCCAACAAGAGAATGAGGTCTCTATATGAGGAGCCCCATTTTAATTTTCAGAACAACAAAGAGAAAGAGGTTTGTGAGCAGCCCATAGAAGAAGAGATCTTCATGAATGAAGATTTAGAGGTGATATAGTGTGAATCAGGAGGAGACCCGTTATTTGATGATGGGAAAGTGTTTGTGGAATCCCATAAGTGGGAAGAGTTCGAGTTTTCATTGAAAAATAAAGAATTTCATATTTCTCTTTTGCAGGGAAGAAGGGCTAAGGATAACAAAGAAGAGTTTCATATTTCCATGAAGGAAACAATGAAGGTAGCTAAAGAGCATATTACTATACATGAATTGAGTGTGATTGGAGACCATGCATAGGAAGAAGAAAATAAAAAGAAGAATGAGGAAAGAGCAGCCATGGAGATTGTTGAGAATGGGCCTTTTGTAGTCCATCTTGTGCGCACAAGTTGTGAGAAGAATGTAAGCAATGGAGAAAAGAATAAGATGGTGGAGTTATTGTTGTTGTCATCCAAAGCATGTGTGGAAGAGGATGATTTTGCAGCTGAATGGTGTCCTTTGGAAGACATGAAAATAGAGAAGGATGTGAAAGTGAATGCACATGATGCTGATTGGAAGGAAGAATTGAGTAGAGAAGAATATCCATATGAGAATGCCTAATTCTCATGATACTGTATTTTGAGTTTGTTACAGCGGTTGAAGAATGGAGAGAGATTGAGAGTGTGAAAAGACAAGTTGCAGCTGAAGAGTTGCTGAAGCATGATGTTGTAGAAGTGGGAGTGTTGAATATGCAAGACCCTATGAGAATTGTTGATTCTCTAAATGCTTGGGTTATTAATTTTGTTGCAGGTATGATTGAATGCATAGAAGAGGTCAAGGATGAGATGGAGCAGCTTGGTTTGTTAGCAGTCCAAGCATGCGATGAAGAGTATAAGGTTGCAACAAAGATGGAATTTGAAGATGATGGGATGGAGGAGATGCTTCTACAAGCCTTAGAAGCACATGGTGAAGAAGATAAAGAGAATGATGAGAGTCTAGTTGGGACACCGTTCCACAAGGAGATGGTATTTTTAAAGACACATTGAAGGCTGTAAATAGTCAAGATAGAGGAGTTGCTTGACATAACAATGAAGACACTGAGAGAAGAGAGAGTTGGCAGCCATGAGAAAAGAGGAGTTGCAAAATCTAACGACAGGTTGAATAGTGATTGAACAAAGTCTACAATACAAGGCTTTAGGAGGAGGTGGTCAGATGGTAGTGGGTATAATCCCACAAGAGAAAGCAAAATGCAAGAAGGAGCATCTTGGTGGAGGTGGTCGGATGAAGGTGGGTTTCAACCCACAAGAAGATGAAAGAAGAAGAAAAGAAGCATTTGGTGGAGGTGGTTAGACTGTGGTGGGTCTAATTCCACAAAGGAGGAAAGAAAGAGCAGAGGTAAGAAGAAGAGAGAAGATTTGAAGCCAGCAAGAAGCTAGAAATGGAAGAGAAAAAGAGAAATTCAGCTGAGGTATTTGGTGTGTTGGAAAGGAACACGATGTTCATCAATCTCAATGGCCAAAAGAGTGGTTTTACCACTTAATCCACCCATGTGAGCAAGAGCTCACAATTTAATTACCCTGGGTGTTTGATGCAAAAGCATCCATGGCGAACAAGTAATCTTGCATCACCAAAAACAGAGTGCTGTTTGTTTTTTTTGGGTTTTGGCTTGACATGGTGTAAGTGGTCCTACAAGGAATCCTTGAGAAGAAAGTTTTTCAAGAAATCCTGTTCTAGAACTTTCAGTTATGACATTTTCCTAAAGCAACATAGAACTGCTATCACGCGCTGACATTTTGCGTAAGAAACACTGACTTTTTTGCTGACAGAATGCCTGTAATCATTAACAGAGGTAAAATTATGGGTTCCTTAGATAATCATTGATATGGGAAACATTTCTTGGGTTTGTGGGGAGCTAAAGAGACTTGGGACACATCAGTAAATGAGGAGGAAAAGGAATCTCAAACAGGGAGAAGGGAGACAAAAAAAGTTGCAGACAAAAGCAAAAACCAGAACATGTCTGTGCACCAGTCAGGTTGGGCCGAGTGGTAGAGTGTGTTCAAGAGTGTGTGTATCAATAGTGTAATGAATCCATCGATGAGAATAGTTTATTGAGTTGTGCCAAGGTTGTGGAAGTGCTCATGTGTGTCCATGGAAGAGTGATAACCCTTGCATCATAGAATTAGAGGCTGTCCTTAATTGGACACCCCCTCTGTGCTTGCATCACACACCTTCTCTTGTGTTGCACACCCTCCCAGTTTTGTGCACTCCTAGTGTTGTGCAACCTTTTCAATGTTGTGTAGGCAATCTAGAATCATCATTATTTGGAGTAGTTATGTGCAGAGGATTGGTCAAGAATTAGATATTGGTGTAATGTGCAAGTTTAAAGGATTTAGTGTTGTCAAGACACTTGCTGAATGATTTGGAAAAATGTGACGGGCCTTATAATCATTGTACACATGTTAATAATTGCTAAATAAAGTGGGAAATGTCAAATGACCAACATGCAAGCAAGTTCTCAGAGCTTGCTGATTCCTTAGAAAGTAATCTTGTAACGTGTGCATTCTCAGTGTTCTTGTGGCATTTGGGCTGCTTTACGACATTATATCTGTGTCTTTGTTGCAAACCATTCTTCCTTGTATAAAGACATACATAAGTATTTGATAGTCTGTTCTCTAGAGGTAGCAAAGCTCAGTTTTGGAGGTTAGGAATTTTTTAGTTGAGTAGATAATAAGAGCCCACAAACTTGAGAGTAGATCCAGATAGGGGTAAGGAGTGAAGTAAGAATGTGCAACCAAGAAGGCCATGTCATCCTGATACAGGAGCATTCAAAGCATATAAGCAATCTTGCATCACCAAAAAGAGGTTGTTTTATTTTTTCTTGCTTTGAATAAAGGCACATAGGAGTGACAACAGTTGCAGGTTCCATGGCCATCATTGTGAGCTCTTTATTATTCAGTAGGGTCGCAATTTATTCATTAAGTTTTTAAAGGTGAGCCCACAAGTCATTAAGTCGAGCAGATTACGTATTGGTCTTTTCCTACAAAAATTGCTTTGTTGACTTCTCATAGCCTCAGATCAGATTTTGCTGTATTTTAAAGAATAGTTTGAGACATGAAAACTTGTATTGCTGTTTTAGTGTCTTGTACTTTAGAAAAACTGATATGAAACAATTCTTGTAGGATAGAAACTCAAACAAAATGAGATCTTTTAGACTGTATTGCCAGTTGCTTTAAGAAATGCTAGATTTTGGAATTTCTAGGCAAGCTATTTCTTTTTGACATTGAAAGGCAAAAGAATGCACCAACATAATCCTGGGTTAAATTGAAACAATATCAAAATATTTTTAGCTTCATGTGCTATGTTAGCTCACAACTCTGAATAATTTCATCAATGATGTTTATTGACTGCAGGGTCTCTTTCCTGCTACAAATATCTCACAGCCCTAGCCTACATGCTGTTTCGTTTTTACCAGCATTTTATTATACTAGCTACTTATTTATGTGAATGAAAGGTTTGCAATCTTATACAAAACATTGTAGTCCTCAGATTATCAGCCCAGCTTATCCTTATGTTGCAAATTTCATAATAATCGCTAGCTACATCTTTTTTTTAAATGCCTCTTGATTTGAATTTAATAACTTCAAAATCGACCTCTTTTTGTTTTTGCAATTTGATGTTTACTAGACATCTGTGTTGAAGCACAAATGGCAAAACAGATTGTGTGAGTGGGAAATATTTCATTGATTCATAGTGACAGTATGCCTTTTTACATTGCAGGTTCGTGATTGGTATGTGGATTCATTTAGGGACTTGCGTAGTTTCCCCGAGATACAAGATTCAAAGGACGAGTTGAAGTTTACCGAGTTGATTAATCAAATTAAGATGCGCCACAACACTGTTATGCCAACAATGGCACTTGGTATCCTCAAATTGAAGCAAGAGCTCGGGCGCAAACAAGGATTGAATGAGCTTCCAGAAATACATCAGTTTCTGGACCGATTTTACATGTCTCGTATTGGCATTCGTATGCTTATAGGTTAACGAGTAATTGAAGTTTTTTTTTTTGTTTACTACCTTTTCCTGTTCCATAAGTTAAATATCAATCCTGATACAAAATGGTAATTTATGTTTGTTTATATGAGAGACTGATTGAATTTTTGTATTCTTAATTTGCAGGTCAGCACGTTGCTTTGCATGAACCAAACCCTCCACCAGGGTATGTTGGTCTTATCTGTTCAAAAGTATCTCCTGTTAAAGTTGCACAGAATGCCATTGATGATGCAAGGTGTGCATGTATGCGAACGTATGGGACTTCTCCAGAAGTTCATGTTTATGGAGATCCGAGTTTCACGTTTGCGTAAGTTCACATTTCGCATTTGTATTTTCCTATATTATAGAAATCATCAGAGATGGTCTTGATATATATATATATATATTCAAAATTAATTGATGTATATGGTAGAGTACATCAAAGCTATTGAATGCTGTAGAAGTTTGATTCTAAATTTACTATGTAACAAAACTATTTAAAAATTAGAGCTGTGATTTTCCTGAAATCCTTTCCCAAATATTAAATTGGAAGTGAAGATTATGATTAAATTTTACAACAAATATCATCCCCTTTGCTTTTCTTGATTAGGCAAGAGTTACTATAAATTTCTGACTAACCAGTAAAGAAAATAGTGGTGGCTAACATGCATGCTTGGATAAACTCTTCTTACATTATCCTCTGTTCTGATACTCGTCTTTATGTTCACTGTTATCAACAGATATGTACCAACTCATTTGCATCACATGGTGTTTGAATTGGTAAAGAATTACGAGCCGCTCAAGAACGGCATATTGATTCTGATGATGATTGCCCTCCTGTGAGGGTTGTGGTTGCTGATGGGATTGAGGATGTTACAATCAAGGTAAGTGACACATTTAGTGGGGTTTTTAGGGGTATTATGTTTTTCTGAGTAGAAACTTATTACAGTTCAGTCTGGTTCTGATTTTGAATGTTCTTATGAGAGTTTCCATGCATTCTTTATTTATTTTTACTGCAGTTAAGTGTAGTTCAGAATTATCTGTTTATTGTGATAGAAAACAACATCACCCTTTTAAGTGGGATTTTCAGAATACCAAAAAGGCCAGTAGCTTTTTTTTTATCATGACATAAGAGCATTTGTACTGGTATAGTTTGAGTAGGGTGGCTTTTTGAATTTAATATTGAAAGTTAGAATCAGCTGTGATTTTCAGACCCTTAACTGATAACACAGCTGTTCGATGGAAACCAAATCTGAAATGAGCTTTATAGCTTTAATTTATAAAAGAATTTTTGCCTCAAAATTGATAAACAATCAAGTGAGGAAGATCAAGACCTTAGACCTAAATCCATAATTAATTGAGAATCAAATTTGGTTCTTATTTGAACTTTTTTGCGACATCTTTCTTCAGGGAAATTCCTGTCAATTCATGTTTTACGTATACCATTTTTAATCCATCTTGGAAAGAATCAAAACAACATTGGCATGGAGGTTTGTTATAAGTGTGTTAGATGGCACAAGACTGGTCAGTTGAGAAACCTGAGTTGTCAATAAATGGACTTCATTCATTTTCAATAAATGATCTAAGTTATGTCCATCAAAAGTTATAAGTAGAGGCGATCAAGCACAGCAGGGCCTAGGATGATGGTGCGGAGGACAACCGAATAACCCAGTTAGTAAATTACTGAGTTATAAATGAAAATGTAATAGAATAAAAGAAAATAATACACATTCATGCAAATGATGAGATATGAAGTTAATGTTCTTCTATTTAAAACTAAACAGGTATAGTATAAATGAGTACAAGAGACCAAAAAGCTGAGAATGAGAAATTCCATGCTCAGGTTCTAGAGGAATGCTTCCCAGCTGATACGCCTAGATGGAATGAATTCTACATGTGCATTTGCATATTGACCATAGGGGCTGAATGTTAAATAGTCAGTACAATAAATGCAATTACAAAAAAGAGTGGTTACAAAGGGGGTTCAGATTTTGTAATAGTTGACGGTTTGCCTTCCCGTGGATGTGTTTGTTTGTCTTATAAGTGTGTGCCATGTGGGCTGGATTGCTGATGTGGCATTGACCACGGGAGCCCTATTCATGTGGTGCCATCTAGCATGAAGGATGGTGTTGAGCCTAACCTGTGCAAAAGCCCTTTTCGTCATGTGCTAGCTCATGTAACACCAATTGAGTAGTGTACCACCAAAGAAGCTGAATGAAGGAGAGTTTGGCACCACATGGTCTGGTGCTTGAATTGTGTTATCTAGCTGTAGTGCCAATTTGTGTGAGTTTTCCCATGTGGGCAAAGTCAGATTGCAATTTGTGATTACTTTGCTTCGATCATTCATGCTAGCTTTAGAAGTGACGACCCCCTTGCGTCTTCATTCGAAGAATGGAAATCAAGCTTGAAATTGTTGAAGGTTGTACCTGTTGGAAGGCGTGCACAAGGAAAAAATAAAGAGAAGGCAGATTGCACATTATGGAGATAGTGTGTCCGTCAATATATTATGAATGAAGTAGTTACAAAACGGTTGATATAGTTACAACCGGTTACAACCATCTCATCAGTTAAATAACTAATGAAGTCCTTATTTAATAAGCCTTACATTCTAATACCCCCTCTTAAGGCTTATCCTACATAAAGCAAAAACAAACATTCTAACAAAATAAAACTACGTAATCTTCAGAGGCTTTCACTTTGAAAGCAATGCTATGACTAGGTAGGGCTCCATCAAGTTGCTTCGTGACCTTCGTAAAGGTGTAGCTCCCAAGCTGAATTCCCGAGTTCTCGATTCCACCTCCCCGAACTCCCAAAGCACAACTCTCTCGAATAATTGGACAACCATTCATATCGAGCTATCCACAAGCTCCATCAAGTTGTCTCATGACCCTCATCATGACCCTCATGAGGGTATAATTCCCAAGATCCACAGCCTCCCAAACTACCCGAGCAACCATCCACACCGAGATTCATTTACCTTGTATCCTTTCTTGCCTTCAAAGTTTAGAGCATCCTTATATTGTGTATTTTTCACCGCCCTCACTACCTTCTCGCATCCGGTGGATCTTCAACCATGGCTATATTGGTTGTATTTGATATGCCTTTACCCTTGAGCACATCATTGGCTCGAACACAACAATTCCATGCTGTGTGACCTCTTTTCTTACAATAATGACATTCAATCTCTTAGTTATCTTTATTTGATCTTCTACGAGAGTTTTTGGTTCTGTAATAGAATATAATGCATTTGGTGAGTCTTCAACCATGGTTATATTGGCTATATTTGATGTCTTTACCCTTGAGCACATCATTGGCTCGAACACGACAATCCCATGTCAGTGACCTCTTTTCTTACAATAATGACATTCAATCTCCCGGTTATCTTTATTTGATCTTCTACGAGAGTTTCTAGATCTGGAATAGAATGCACTTTCTTCTTTGAGAACGACCTTTTGCATCTTCTAGTAGTTCATTTTTCTTCAGCTAGAAGAGTCAGCGATCATATCATCTAGAGATTGAGATTGAATTTGACTGAGGGTAAAAACTCGCATTGTTGTATTTTGAAGACAAACTATTTTAACAGATAGCTTTGGGATCCTCATCCTCAATCGGCAGCTTTGACTTCTGCTAGACCGATCAATGACCTCGATTATTGATGTGGCTTGACATAGAGACTCCATCCATTTTGAACCTATATAACTGAAATTTTAGGGAAAATTTGGCCTTAACTCGCTTTTGCTTCAAATAATTTATTTAGAGCATCCAAATTTCCTCGATGATTTGTCTAGGTCTACATGACGAGGTTCAAAGCTAGAGAGATTAAGGCCAATAATAGCTTTCACTCTATCATCTCTTCTTTGCCAATCTAACAATTTCGATGCATCGGTGGTTGTTGTCTCTTTCCTGTTTACAATGCCCCACAAATTTGTATTCATAAGTTGCATTTATATTTTCACTTTCCATTTATGAAAATTTAGACCATAATATTTTTTTGCAAGAATTTCCATTTTAATAAAATAAAATAAATACAATTCGTATTTTACCAAAATGAGTAAACAAAGAATAAAATACCGGTTCTTTGTTGCAGAACTATGATCTGCGCAGTTAACAGGCTCCTAAAGCACAAACAATATGAAACTTTGTTGTGCCCTTGATTTGATTCGTGAATGTGATTGTATTTTTGCCGTTTCGGCTAAAAATCGTGATTGTATGCTTCCTGGGTTCGTGTCCACGACTTTGGCTCTGTGTTATTGGCGGAAATGCCTGTGAAATTTCAACGAAATGGGCGGAAAATGGCTCGCAGAGTGTATTTTCCTTTGAAACAAAAACACAACCTTGATTAACTCATTGCAGGCCCTTTTGCGACTTTGTTTGCTCCTGATTCGCAACTTTAAACTTAGTTTTCTCCTTGCACGACTGTGATAGTGTGATTGATTTATGTGTACTCATGACTCGCAAATTTTACACAATCTTTGCTTGCCCTTTCAACCGCCTGTAGACACTAAGACTGATGACTTTATTTTGTGCCCTATCTCGGTAGTCGTGACTACTCGCTTTTTCGCCCATACGAAAATGTGAACTCAAAAATCAAAATGAAAATCTTCGTGAATGTGCAATTGATTTCATTCACTTCGATTCATTCCTGCATGCCCTAATGGGACTGATCTTCTTCCCTTCTCTCTTTCCTCGCTTGTCTTGCTCTGATACCAATGTTGGAAGACGTGCACAAGGAAGAAATAAAGAGAAGGTGGATTGCACACTATGGAGATAGTGTGTCCATCAATATATTATGAATGAAGTAGTTACAAAACGGTTGATATAGTTACAACCGGTTACAACCATCTCATTAGTTAAATAACTAATGAAGTCCTTATTTAATAAGCCTTACATTCTAATAGTACCACTAAGCTTGATAAGTGTGTTTTCTTGGCTTGACCACTTTGAAACTGATGTGTGCCATGACTGCTGCATGTTGTTGTAGTCTTAACAATCTGATCTCTTGGTGTTGTTTGCATATGTTAAGGATCCAAGTCCAAGGGCGCGAGCTAAGTCACGAGGTTTGAGTTCGAGTTTAAGTTTGATGTGAATAAAAATCGGTTCAAGTTCGTCCAATGGATAAAGTTTGAAACAAAATTGCCATCAAGTTTGAAAAATAGAAAAACATAACAACATATGAAATAAGTCTCAAATCAAAAACATATAATACTAAGTTTTTATATTTCATACGAACTATAGCCTTAAAAGGCCAATTGTTACATCAAAACGCTCCATATCAGCTCAGCTAATTCATCCAATAGCCCTTATAGGCAGCCAATACACCCAATAGCCTTATAGGGAGCCAATACACCCTATAGTCTTATAGGCTACTTGCTACATCAAAAAGTTTCATTTCATCAAGAGTGCTTGGCTCATCATCATCATCATCATCATCCTCATCCTCATCGCTAGATTTGTCACAAAGGAACCCAAGATCATCTGCATCCTCCAAGTCTTCTCGCAACATGTTAGGATTGCAAAGAAAACGATTTTTTTTCCATTTGTCTCACACACATCCACAAATTGCTGCAAACATAAACAAGAGCTCCTAACTTTCTCGTCAATAACCTGTTTCTTTTCTTAGATTGGATGTGGTCAAAACAACTCCCAATTCTTTTCGCATTTTGATGCACTTGCTTCTCAACTCAAAATTCAAAGAGCAAAGCATTGTAGTTTCTTTGCACTTGATCCATAATATTGCCACCATTTGTATCCCTCAAGAATTGGCCTATCATCCTTGGTTGCTCATTTTGAAAACATCTTCTTCTCGCCCCGTACACCCTAGTTTGGTGCCTTATTATACTTGCAAGGTCATGATCTAAAACAAGCTTGTCAATGGCTTCATAAAGTCCATCCATGATTTCAAAATCACTCTCTACCTATATGAAAGGATCTAGGCTTTAGATAACAAATTGTTGCTTGGAAGGGTGTGTGCATCATTTTCCATCTTACAACAATCACATAACGTATTTCTTTGTAGTTATTCTCCACAACATTGAATGCCTTTTGAATGTATTCTTTACAACAATTCATAGCCTCAAAAACTATGCCAAGACAAGGGGTGTCACCATCAACCATGCGAAGCACATCCACAAAGAGGGCTTACAAACTTTTAAAACTGTGTCACCATCAATAATGATTTGTTCTCGCTTCCTTTCCCTTAGAGCTTGATAAAAGTATAGATTTTTCCAACTCATTGCAACAAATCACTGACCTTATCGTTGCTTTCTCTTTGACCACTCTTTTCAAAGTGATATAAAAAGAGACAAATTTTGTTTCACAAGGCCTCTACAACTCTGTAGATACATGCCGTGTCTATAAATGCTCAATGTAAGGCAAAGTGGTTCCCTACGAAGTTTGCAATTGTCCTCCCCTTTCAAATTGTTTCATGAACCCATTGAAATTCGCCCAAGTCCTAAAGTAACAAATTAAGGCAATGGGCTTGACAAGGACTCCAATAAATTTTTGGATACTTGTGACACTATCACCGACAACTTGAACTAAATTTTTCTAACACCACATCGTTTGTGACACTATCATTGACAACTTGAACTACATTTTCTTCACCCACTTAAAGAATTGTTTATCTAAGATTTTGAAAATAAACTCTGGAGTCTTCTTGTGGTTCATGGTGTCAAGCACTTTCAAAAAGATATTCCTTGATGACATTGTACCAAGACATTAATTAAGGGCATTTGACACATATTAGACCAACCGTCACTCAATATAATGCACCCTCTTACACTCTAGGAGGCCTTGATGCCTGCCACATTTTTAGTCGCCTCTCTTTTGACCTTTTTGAAAGAGTAGTTCTAAGCCTCTCAAAACTAAGTGGGAGTGTCCCTTGCCAAATTCTGATATTTTTTCACTGTATTTTTAAAAAACAAGCCCTTGGCATGTTGAATGTACTTGACACTTGAATGAAACAAATTCGCTATCACGTCATCCAAATCTTGCTCTTGCACAAGCTTCCAAATATTGGGTAGTGTTCTACTACCAAAAGTGTTTGATTGCATACATGATGATGACATGCTTGCAAAAAGCCCTTTGACTTGTTCTTAGAAATCACTTTTTCAATTTTTTTTTTTTTGATGCCATATGTTTTCGAGTGAGTGATTGTTGCTCCTCTCTCTTTAATTTCGCTAATATTTTTGGAGTAATATTGGGACATGCTTTAACACCGTCACAAGGCCCACCTCTCTCGCCAAGTAGATGGTACTCTATCTTGGTTAAAACTCCAACAATTTTTTTCGCTACATAAGTTGCTCTTGATTTCATTTCTTGTCCATGTTCATGTGACATGCTTCCATCTCTCAACTTTCGATTTCGAGGAGCCATGGATCTGCAATTTTTAAATGAAAATATTATGTGAAAAGTTTTTTTTTTTTTTTTTAACAAGACTAAAAATATATATATAACTCAACAAAAATAAATGAATAAAAGAAGATTTTTTTTTGATAAAAATAAAAATTAAATAATTAAAAACAGCAAACTAGAATTTAAAAATATATTTGAAAACTTAAGAATACAAAAATTTATAAAAATTATAATTATATAAACAATCTAAATGTTAAAATAATTTAAAAAGAAAGGAAATTTTAACTTTTAAAGTTCATATTTCCAATATAAATAAAATAAAATATTTTAAATAATATTAATATTTGTATTTTAAATTAAAAAATAGAGTTAAATTATTAATTTAATTATATAAGATCAAAATATTTAAAATCGATATAATTTATAAATAAAAAACAAAAATGATTAAATATATAATACTTATATTAATTTTTAAAAAATAAAGAATGAGGAAAATTAAAATTTTCAAGTTCACATTTCAAATTTTTAAAAATCAATTTAAAAAATAAAATATTTATATTACAAATAGTAAAAAAGTGAATATAAAATAAAAATTAAATTAATAATTTAATTATATAAAATAAAAATATTTTAAGTTAATATAATTTATAAATAAAAATGATTAAAATAATTAAATTTAATCAGAAACTAAAAGTAAATAAAATTTTAATTAAAATCTAATAGCTAATAAATAGTAATTAAAAAAAAGATAAAATATATTTAATCAAGTATAATAAATTAATTAAAACTAAATACAAAGTAAGATAAATAAAAACAAACTAAATAAAAATCAAAGCAAAACAAATTTAATAAAATGAAATCAATACAAAGTTCAAACCCTACTTGTTTTGGCTATCCACCAAATGTGGCGACGTGGCAGGATCCCCTTCAACTACATGCCACCATAACCCAACCCAACCCAAGACAATATTCTCCCATGGCGACAACTCGTTGTTCCTATCATCCTCGACCATTATGTGTCTTCTCTTGTGCCCGGGATTTCGATATGCAATGCCTTCCTCACCTTTAGAGATCGCACTTTTGCAATGCGACTCTGCTGCAACTCCTTCCCTACTCCATGGTCTAACGACTCCTCCCCTTCGCTAAGAAATCAATCAACTCGACCGGTTTTTGTGCTCATTGCTAGTTTGCTTGTTTTGTGCCCAATATTTGTTTGCCCCGAATTTTGTAGACTCCGATCTCAACCCATTTTCCTCCTCGTTCTCTTTCCCATTCATGGAAAAGCTGTACCGAACTAGCACAATTTTCAACGAACTTTTGGTAACGTCATTACATTCTCTGGATTTCAAACTTTTCTCAAAAAGTTCGCAAACCTTGTGACTTAAGGGTCGTCAATTTGTTCTTTGAATCAAGCAAAGGTGGAAAATATGGCTTTAGGAGTTCCACATTGAATACTATATGAAGACCCAACTAGGGTGGCGATCAAGGACAAGCATTCTCTCCAATTACATACGATGAGTAGGGACCATGGGACAAAGTTTGATCTTTCAATGTGGACCCTTGAAGCATGCTTTTGAAGATGTAACCAAATTATTTCCCCATCTTGAACCAATGTGTTGTGTAGAATGCGCCATGGCACTCTTTGTATTATTGTTGTCGGCGTGAAAGAATATTGTTAACCTCTTGGTGCACTTTGTGGGTGTAATGCTCAAATTTATCTACCTTGTCCTCTTCCTTAACATGTGCACACATTTGTGTGCTTCTTGATGCACAATAGGTGATGTCAAGAGTCTTGGATGCATGGAACGCAGACATGTGTGAAATGGACTATGCCCCGTAGAATTACACAAAGCTTTGTTGTAGACATGCTAAATGAAAGGTAGATTGTCATCCCAAATGCATGTATGTGCACTTTATTGTACATGCAAAACAAATGGACAAGTGTTCGATTGACCACTTTTGTTTACCTATCTAAGGGTGGAAGTGTTGTAGACCAATGCAACCGCCCATCTCCCACAAGGCATGCTAAAATTGTCCGACAAACCTCGATCACGGGAAAACATGATGGATAACAAAAGTTCAAAACAAATCCAAACATGATTGGAGAAGATACATGTTGTCCCTATTGCATTAATGTTATAAAATTTTCTTGCATGCAACCATGACAACCATTTTGAAAACCTTTCTCCTACGATAAACAATCATTTTGGTAGTTTGTCATTGGTAGTTCAAACAAGAAATCCATGCTGATAGATTCCTAAGGCCGTGGTGGAAGCGATAATGGTATATAGTGCCCAAGCTTCTTGTTTGTTTGTTTGACGATGCAACAAGATGCATGGCTTCATATGTCACTCTATTTCCATGCATATAAGGCCAAAAATATCGTTTTTGGAGTGCGGAGAAGGTCTTGATCACCCGTGCTTCCTAGATGAGTCTCAAACAAGGAGTTCGACAAGAACACATAGATGCTCGAGCTTGTAGAGAAGCTGGTCGGACAGATAAAAGTCAGCAACATGTTCACCTGTAAAAGACCAATATAGGCCTGCGTGAAATCTATATTAGATGAATAGAGGAAAGCCTATTTAGAGAAGTTGTGTTTGCGAGTGTCAAGCATTTTATTGGCTGTCTAGACAGGGAGGGTGGCTAAGGCAGGCCACATCCTTGTTATCCTTTGCTTGTGTTTGATCACCCAAATGTAATCGCTACATGTCATCTATTTCATATGGCACGTTTTCTCCAACCTTCTCAGAGAATGCGATGAATCAAGCGGCTTATGATTTGAGCTAATGATGGTTTCCTTCCCTAACAGGCTAAGATGTAATGTTGCCATTTCTTGATGGCTTAGATGATGACATACAATTCCTTCTCATAGGTGGAGAAGTTTTAGGTCATGCCATTAAAGCTTTTTTGATGAATGATATGTGACCGTATGCCCATGTTGAGTGAATATTGTGCCAAACGCATAGTCGATGCATTAGTCTCGATCTTAAAGGGTTGGGGGATGTTTTGACATGGCCGGAACTAGCATGGCAAAACGGCACTTCGGAGCTCCTCAAAGGCATGTTATTGTGCATGCTAAAAATAGTCTTGGCGTGCAAGATCTGATTTCATGGCCATGACATGCGTGGGAATCCAAGGTTGGACCTGAAATAGAAATTTGCAATTCCAAGAAAAATCCCGAGCTTTGTGATATTGCGTAGAGTTGGAGAATATTGAATTACTTAGATATTTTCTAGATCTTCATGTATGCCTAAAGGGGATGTTTGACATTGCTAAAATTGGTGTGGCAAAAGGCACTGCTTGAGCTTCTGAAATTCATGTTGTGCGCTTTTCCACGAGAAAGTAGTTTTGGCACATGTGATCTGATCTAGCAGCCATGAGAGTGGGAATCCAAGGTTGAATTTGCAATAGAAATTTGCAAGTCCGAGAAAACTCTTGAGCTCTGTGAGATTGCACATAGCTGGCCAATCTTGAATTACTCGATATATTTTGGATCTCCATGTATGCCCGAACGGTCAATGATGTAGCTCATGTACTAGATCCACATGGCACGGAATGTATATTTGCTTAAGTTGGCTTGGAAATTGTGTTGGCGCAATGTGTCTAAGATGTGTTATGTGCTCAACATGCTCCTCCCAAGTCTTTCTGAAGACGAGAATATCATCCAAGTAAACAATGACGAAGGAATTGTAGAAGGGTGTGAGTATGTCATGTATTACATGCATGAATGTTGTTGGCGTGTTAGTCAAACCAAAAGGCATAACTAATAGCTCATACAATTCCTCCCTTGCTTTGAATGCTGTCTTCCAAACATCTTTAGGATGGACTCAAATCTGATGATAACCAGATTTCAGGTTGATCTTGGTTAAGTCTTGTGCACCTTGGAGCCAGTCCAAAAGATTGTTAGTGTGCAATATGAATAGTGGATACAGATTCTTGGTTGTTACATTGTTGAGCACATGATTGTCGCATGCACGGGTGCCATTCGCTTTCTCTTTGGCGTTGGTGCTATCCAGGTTGCAACAAGGAGAAGAACTTGGCTTAATGTTTCCTTGATTGACGAGCTCTTGAATCTGGCCCTGAATTGCTTCGTTCTCTCAAATGGAGCTGCAATACAATATGTTGTTTGGGAGGAAAGACTATGAAATAGTGAATACCAATTCTTCGTTGCTACCTTTCTGAGCACGTGATTGTCAATGCATAGGCACTTACTTTGGCACTAAGACTATCGGTTGCCGCAAGGAGAAGAGCTTGGCCTAATGTTTCCTTGACCGCTAAGCTCTTGAATCTGGCTCCAAATCGCTTTGTTCTCCCAAATGGATCTTTAGTATAACCGACTGCTCGGTAGTGGAGATAATGGAACTAGGTCAATCTGACGCTTTTCCACACAATGTGGTGGGACACCTTTGGTTCCTCTAAGATATTGCTGTACTGTTATAGTAACTTATTGAGTAGGTGTTGTGTTGTGTGCAGAACTTGGTGTGCTATCAATGCATGCTGACTCTATTACTTCGGTGTCTCGGGATGGACTATGAGAACAATGAACTTCTATGCGTGGGGTAAAAGCTTGCAGCATAGCTTGGCAGATACCAAAGTCACTTTGGTCTTCAGAATAGACTCCGGGATGTGGTGGATGCAGTTGTTGACTTTGATGGTACAAAGTGTTGTGGCCTTGCTCTATAAGTGCCATCTTGGTCACATACCTACAATAGCCTAACTCTATAGGAGCCATCTCCGTCACATTGCTGCAATGGCTCAATGTCACATGTAACTCTGCATGGACTTGATTCCATACTTGAACATACATTAGCTTCGGACTTGAATATCCATGCCTTGTAGGAGCCATCCCAGTGAAAACAGATAATGACCGGGATGTGGTGGATGCAGTTGTTGACTTTGAAGATCCAGTGTTGTGGCCTTGCTCTATAGGTGTCATCTTGGTCACATACCTACAATAGCCTAACCCTATAGGAGCCATCTCTGTCACATAGCTGCAATGGCTCAATGTCACATGTGACTATGCATGGGCTTGATTCCATACTTGAACATACATTGGCTTCGGACTTGAATATCTTTGCCTTGTTGGAGCCATCACAGTGAAAACAGATAATGACATGTTTCATTAGTGAGGCCTAGGCGCTTGATTGCATCTTGTGTAGTGATATTTCTTTGGGTTCCAATGTCGAGGATAACATGAAGAGGCCAACCTTGAACCCATCACTTGGTTTGGAAGAGGTGTTCTCATTTCTCAGAGTTGCTGGCACTTAGACAAATAGCATCTGGATCAGTGTCTTCCGCTCGCACTAGTCATGATGTGGACTGCATCATCAATGACTGCTGCACGCAGCTATTAGAATTATTGTGGGTGTTGGCTCTATGATTATATGTGCTGGCACCACTTATCCTGTTGCTTCTTCTTTCCTTCTGCTGTACCGGAGGTTGGTTTGGCTGGTCTTCTTGCAGAGAAGCTTCATTCATTCACCATCTGTGAATGCAAGATGGTGAAGACATGAAAGAAGCTTCAATCGCATTCCCTTCAAGCAAATAAATAGCTTGCCATCTGGACAACTGTGAAATCTTGTTTATGCTGCAGAACTTAGTAGTTGGCATCAAGCAAATAAATAGCTTTCCATGTGGACAATTGTGAAACCTTGTTTATGTTGCAGAAATTAGCAGTTGCCTTGACTTGCCAGCAATATGGCTGCAGGTTCAATTAATTCTTCATTTTCATGGTATAAGTCTTAAGATCCTTCAAAATGTTATGGAAGATCAAGATGACATTGATTGTGATATGATAATTGATAAATGCAATGATCGTCATTCCATTGCTGTTAATGCTTAAAGTGTTCTGAACGATTTGGATCTTTATGATGTAACCAGCAGGCTACAAATACACCAAGAATGCAAGTTGTATTCCTGATTTAGTCTTTTGTTTTAGTTTTGTAAAACATTGATTTCTAATATTACATTATACATCTAATGAAATTTGATCGATCAATCTGTAAGTTTTGGCATTCAATGTCTATTCTGTATTATTTTTTGTCGATATAGGCACAATTGTATTCACAAGAAACGGTTGGGGGAGTAATTTAATGACATTATATTTCTGCCTGAAAGCAATCTTGCAAGAATTCTCTGTGTTTTTTTGGTTGATATATCCTCATGTTTGGAATTTACAAGCCTTTCTTCCTAATCTGCTTGCTAGTATACGTGATTGTAGTAATCATACAATGTAGTTTCTTTTTTGGTTTTATTGTTGCAGATTTCTGATGAAGGAGGTGGAATTCCCAGGAGTGGACTGCCAAAAATCTGGACATATTTCTATAGTACTGCACATACTCCACTAGATGGACCACCAATGGAAGAAATACCCTGGATTATGGCTGGTTATGGTTATGGCCTTCCCATTAGTAGACTTTATGCAAGATACTTTGGAGGTGATTTGCAGATTATTTCCATGGAAGGCTATGGTGAGTGCTCCATCCAGACATGCAATTGAAATAATCATCTGCATGTACAAATTTTTGCTATTAACGTCTATCATGATAACAACATTTCATGAATATCGTATTTTTTTGCAAAATGAAACTGTAAATCCTGATTCTTGCCTCAACTTATAAATCTATCTGGAATTATGTGTCTGCATAAGTTATGTTTTGAAGCGTTTGCGTAAGTAATATCTTCTGTCTATTTTTTCTGAATCAGATTCAAATCAGTTGTGAATTATTTAACTGTATATATTTAATAGAAATCTGTCGTTTCCCTAAAGTTACCTCGAGTTTATTTTTAGGCAAATGTGTCTATATCACCTTTGAAAGACACAGTTTTGATAATGTTGAACAGCATTTTTAATAATTATACTTGGAGTCTTGTTTTGAGGGGGCATGAAGGATTAAGGGGAATTTTTTTCCCAAGTTAAACGTATAGCATTTTAACTTTTTCATTGCAGATTCTTAGGAATAATAAAGAGAAAGAAATGCACGCCTTCTTGGTATTACTGTGCATTAAAAGACATGCATGTCTTGGGTTTGGAAAAATGAAGGCATTACTCATTACTGATAAGTTTTGTTTTCCCAAGTTATCATATAGCCTTTTAACACTTTCATTTAAGATTCTTAGGAATAATAAAGAAAAAGAATCACTCATTCTCTTGGTGGTACTGCTCATTGAAAGGCATGCATATCTCGGGTTTGGAAAATAGAGAAGACATTAGTCGTTTTGATAATTAATTCCTAGAGAGAGAACAGAAGGATATATAGGTGATTATTTTTGATAATATGATTGTGTTTTAGACAGTGTATTGGTGTTGCAAGCTTTCTTGCAACTTCATTAGGTTTTCAGGAAATAATGTCAGAATTTACCCTCCTGCAGACCTAAGCTTGTTTTGCAACTGTTATGTGTTAAGGAAATAGTGTAAAAAAGTTTTTTCATTTTTCCTGCAATCAGTTTTTACAGCATGTTTATGTGATGAAATGTTTGTCTGCCTGCCTATTTTTATCTCTTTTGTCTTATGCCCATTTGCTTTTTTTTTTTTTTTTTTGTGAAGGCTCTTTAAAACTCAAGATGCTAGAAGTTGATATGATTTGCCTTTTGCAATGTTATACCTGTCTTCTATGTGAATTTTATACAAAATAGGCCTTAGTTTCTGCCATGTATTGGCCCTAGATTGACCCTAGATTGACGCGCCTTATCTTTTGAGTCAAAATAAGTGCCATGAAACTTGCCAGGTTATGGTCTTACCCTTTCTTATGGAAAGAGAAATGATTTGATCCTTTTTAGTATTCCCAAAATATGACCATGTTCTCCTAAATTAACTAAACAATTTTAACATAGTATCAATCATTAAAAAGGTCAATTGAATATATCCAGATTTATTCAGGGTTGTCCCTTCCATCACTTAGAGAAAAAGTGAGAATTTGACAGGGAGACTTAATTCGATGATATTTATGGTCATTCTCACAAGCACTTTGTTAATCATTAAGATTGTTTAAAGATATGATGATACATAATACACTACAGCTGTTGTTTTGGTTTGCCATCTCACTTGAAAATGGGTGAAATTAGGGGTTATGGAATACTTGGCAATCTTTTTGGGGACATTATAGAATTTGTTGTTGATAGTTTGAATGTTCTTGGTTGCAGGGACAGATGCCTACTTGCATCTAAATAGACTTGGAAATGTACAGGAGCCTTTGCCCTGAAAATGTGAACAAATTGTATGGTTTACCGACCAATTTTCAGTGACCCATCCTTGACTTCTGAGAATAATGTCAATAATTGATTGACATTTTTCGAAGATCCCTGCTGTGAGACTGTGATAATGGTACACTGCAGGAGAGAAACTGTAATTTCTTCTAGCATCTTGAAGCATTGGATGTGATGAAATAATCCCATCTAAGGTGTATTTTCATGTGATTTTAATGTTGATGTGCAATTGTCAACAACAAGCAGAAAGGATTTGCATGCTTTATAGATATGTGACATAATATCAAAGTTTATAGGGATAATTTTTGGTATGCTTCTCATTATTAAGAAGCTTGTTTTTTTATTAGAATGAGATTAGAAATTCTTAATGTAAGAAAATAAAGCAATCATTATGGCTGTATATAATATTTGGGAAATATCAAGGTGGAAATTAATTCCAACTTTCTTCAAACTTGTACTCTTAGATGCTGAGAGTAAATCCAACCGGTCTATATGTAATTCACAAAGTTACTGAAGTTTTATAGTGAACCCATTTTTCATTTCATCATGTATGGAAAACTACATATCAGGTATCTCTTGTTCTTCAATTGAGTTGACGAGTTGATATTTTATACAGAATTTTAATTAGTTATCATGTGATCTGCATTCTATTTTGGAGATTGTAGTCTTAAAAAGAAGCCGAGGCATTATTGGTGCATTGTTTAAATGCAATGCACGTTAAGGCCAAGGCTTTCCAAAGGTAAGGTACGAAGAGCAAAATTAGTGTCCAGCTCACAGCTGTAATTCTTGAATTTGGTTCAGAGGGAACACACAGAAAACAAAATAATTATTCTATGTTTCCAAACATCCGCAGCATACAAATTTATAGGAGAAGAGTTTCCTATAAAGTAGGAAACCAATTACTATACACGTAATATTGTTGTTATAACAATATATATGTTTAAACAAACAACTAACCATCCCAGCTATTTACCAAATGTAAATAAGTGAACACTAAAATACCTAACATTCCCCCCCTTAGTGTGAACGCGGGAGAAAACACCATCATCAACCAAGCAGCATGTCGCTCCGTAGCCTACACATGGTCTCAATCCTCAACACTGACTGTGGGAACTACATCATCCAAGGACCGATCAACCTATTAGATGAATACATGAATTGGGACCGTTCAACCAATTCACATCAACCATCAAGTCAATTTGATCAAGAACACTTCCTGCTATAGTATCAATGGTACAAATCTCCACATCATCATCATCATCACAGGGAAACAATCATTGCACTGCACACAGGAACATGGATGCTCATCTATTCTTATTCATCACACACAAAGCAAACAAATGTCACTAAAGCGTATGCGACCTCTGAGGTAGTGACGAACTCGAGGATGTTGATTGTCCTCCTGCTTCCATCCTCCAATAAGAGAATAGATGCTTAGTACAAATAATCTTCATCACTTGGATAATTAATAAGTTCATTATCACTTGCAGGGTTAGAATAATCGTCCCAATCATCTTCTTCAGCAGCTAAAGCCTTTTGATCCAACTTATCATCTAAGAGATCTTGAGCTCTTTTCTTACAATTCACAAAACCATGTCCTGGTTGTTTACAGTAATGACATAGAAGGTGTTTTTTTGAAGATTTGAATTGATGTGTATTTTTCTTGAAGGGTGACTTATTTTTTGCAACCATTACTGTTTCTTCTTTTGGTACAAGACCTTTTGATTTTTTCTTCTTCATCAAGCAAAGAGGAAATTAAGTTTTCCAAACTAGGATTTATCTTACTAAGAGTAAAAACAATATTTGAATACTCTTTTGGCAAACTATTTAGTAAGATTGCTTTAGCATCTTCTTTATCCACCTCTCGCTTTTATTCTTGCTAATTGATTTAAAATGGATCGAAACTTACTGATATGTTGAACCATATTGTCGTTTTCTCCCATATTTAGTCCAAAACGTTTTTGTTGTAGCGCCATTGCTGCACTACCTGCTTGAGATCCAAATAACTTGTTCAATGTCACCCAAATGTTATTAGATGACTTGGTTAGATCAATATGATGCAAATATGCATCAGATAGACCAAGGCCGATAATTGCTATTGCTTTCCGATCCTTACTTTCCCATTTCGCTGCTTCATCTGCATCATTCGGTTTTTTAATTTTTCCATCGACAATATCCCATAAGTCTTTGTCGATCAGTTGTAGTTGGGTTCGTACTTGCCATGTGTGAAAGTCTTTCCCATCAAATCTTTCAATTAAATTTATCTTTTCCATTATGAAACTCCATAAAATCTACAAACTTGAACCAGATAATATAAACCCTTTATACTGCAGAGACACTTGACTTTAATAAATAAAATATATCAGAACTTTGACAAAGAACCGACTCACTAATATACAGCTGGCAGATTTTGTTGTAGACGTCGGTCAATGGGAAATGGCTGGCTGTAGAATTGAGGCAGTGCTTCTTCCTCCACGTACAAATTAATTTTGCAGCAGACTTGACATATATGGTGCTGTTAGAGATGCAAGAAATGTTGCCACGTGTTGATGTTAAACAGCCAAAACACGGGCAGGCCTGAGATGGTGTCACAGAACTCGCTAAGCCAGGAGTCTGATCGATTAAATCTACACACAATTGACGCGTTGATAATAATGTCACAGAGAAAAATCCACAATGGAACTACTTGATTGAAACTCTTGCCAATGTTTGAAAAAGTCTGGCAGAAGATTAGCTGAGAGAAAAGCGGTAGAGAGCTTGTCAACGATCTAGACCGGTCTGCAAAGCAATTTATAGAGAAAAACAATCACTAAAACAATGAAAAAGCTTCTGATAGATATTGTGATCCGCAGTTTTGTTCCTCTCAAGGATTCACTGACTCAAATACGCTCCTGCAAGCTATTATAACACAACTATATTCTTTGCATAGATACTGCCATCCACAAACTATTATTCTAACATTCGACAACTATAGATTCTATTACAGGCACATGATCAACCTTGCTCACGATACCAAATCTTGAATTTGGTTCGGAGGGAACACATAGAAAACAAAATAATTATTCTATGTTTCCAAACATCCGTAGCATACAAATTTATAGGAGAAGAGTTTCCTATAAAGTAGGAAACCAATTACTATACACGTGATATTGTTGTTATAACAATATATACGTTTAAACCATAGTTACCCGAGACGGGGACAGGGTTTCCAGACGGTAAAAAATTCTAAATTTTGGGGACAGCGGGGGGACGGTTAATTAAAATATATATAAATATTTAAAATATAAAGATATAGTGACTAAATTATATAAATAAGCTGAAATAAAACCATTTGAGATTTAAATAAGGTGAAACTTGAACTCATAAACATCAAATACATTCCTTAATACTCATGATTCTTTTAGAAGATTGCAAGAAGTTGCTTGGTCCAAAAAGGTGCAAAAATTGATTTTATGAAAATAAGAAAAATATTGCCATCAATGCGTAGAGCTCGAGAAAATATGCACTTTTAGAGAAAACGACACTTGAAACGGAGCCACAGAATGAAAGTTATGGCACATGCAAGTTTTTGCTACTACATCTTCCCGGACCCTTTCCAAAAATGGCAATTTTTATTCTATTCTTGTGTTTTCTTCACCAAAAATCCAAAAAGGAAAGAAATGCTGATCACATGGGGGACGTTTGGACGTCCCCGCCACGTTCCCGTCCCGGACGTTTCCCAACATTTTCAGACGTCCCCAGGACGTTTCCCAGCAAAAAAACAGTTGGAAACGGGGAAACGTTCCCCTACGTCCCCGAGCAACATCCGGGACGTCCTGAATGTGTCAAATTTGGGGGGGACGCGTCCCCACGTAACTATGGTTTAAACAAACAATTAACCATCCCAGCTATTTACCAAATGTAAATAAGTGAACACTAAAATACCTAACATTAATGTTGGATTTGGAAATTGTTCGGCAAGGAGATTTGCTTGTGATCACAGCAGCCAGAAAACGTTCTGGTTCCATTATTATATTCATTATGTTTCCTAGTGTTCACTGGTTATAACTTATTATATTCATTAAATTCTTAGAATGCTTTTGGGACCAAACCCGTGTTTCTCCTTTCTAGGATTTCAAATATGACAGGTGAACTATAATAGAACTATAGCAGAGTTCAAGAATTGGAACTTGATTTGTCACATTTCTTTGGATCCAAAAAGACTCTTAACAGTTTATTCCAGAAGAGATTCTCATAAATACTTCAAAGACATCCGAGTTGCCAACTTTCTGCTTGCTTGCATGGATAATTTTTTAAAACTCTGTATTAATAATCAGAGAATGCTCAGAGTTGCAACGATATAATAACAGAGATGCGCACAAATTCTTCACATTATTGTATTCACAGATACATTCTTTTATACACAAACACAGTGGAAAAATCCTACTGGAAGACTTGAACTTCAGCAACGATTCACATCCATATTTTAACTCTTGAACATATAGCTAAGAATACTCTTAACCATAGTAGCAAAAATCATTTGGGAAAAATCGTTTTCCAGAAGTATAAGTTTTTTTCAAAAATTGCAATTAATCGGGAAAAAATGGAAAACCTGAAAACTGCCAAAAAAAGAGAAAATTGTTTAAAAATAAATAAAATTCAAGGCATTTCCATTGCATTGAGATGCATGTTAGGCATCTCAATTGCATAGTGAATAGATGCGAGTTATGAGAGGAAGATAAATGAGATAGTATGCCTTCAAAATCGACAAATTGTTTTATTTCATTAACCTCTACACTGTTCAATATCATTACATTACAAAATAAGCGAGGGAGCCAATGGCAAGGTAGACTCTAGATGTTGAAGCTCTAGTGTCTAATCCTCTCCATATTTGAGAGATGAAATTGTCGCCATACCTACACTCCTCCAATATGTCCAAATTATGTTCGTTTAAAATAGGTTCATCATCATTTTCGAGCCATTCAGATTCAAGATCAATTCCAAAAATGCTATATTTACAACTAATTTAGAAAACAGTTCCAAGGACACAAGTCTTTGATTGCAAGGAGACCGTACCCATTTTGCCTCTTTGACCATTTTCTATAAGAATGAATTACGCTCAAGTTATGGTCATGCATATGCTCTTAACAAGAACTGGTATGGAAAGAGTAGTGTCAGTGAGAGTTTCAGTTTCCATGCTGAGGGTACAGGAAGTAATTGGTCATCTGCAGGAGACTTAGGTTATGTGTAGTTATAACCCAGCTGGTATAACAGGAAACTGAAAATGTTTCAAACATTTAGTAATGCACTGACCACTAAACCTTGAAGACATAGAGGAGTTTGTCAATAATTAACTATTCAGATCTAACTATGACAAGAAAACATGCCTTCAAGCTAAGAAACCCCTTTAAAGCATTATATTCATTTTCAACTGCAGAGGATACCCCAGGTTTTGTCCTTGATATCTAGCAATTCGTTTAACTGTATCTTCGTCAAATTCAGGAGAGACATTTCTGCTGCATCCAAGGAAGACATATCTAACATTTATTTTACTTTTTTGTATTGGGAAATTGCATGGTAATAATTTCATATACTAATTATGCACTCATTCCACCAGAACTAATTCCACCTTTTATCAGTAACAAGGATATAGAGTACTGAATAAGGGTTCCGCCCGTAGGTGTTTACATCTAGATATTAGGATACACAAACACATTTGCATAATAACTTGAAAAGGAAAAGAATGATTTTTTTTTGCATAATAACTTAAAAGAAAAAGAATGAAATTTTATAATTGTTTGGGTACAAAAGATACTGCAATTACATATTTTCCAATGCAATTTTATTTTGAAGCAACGTGGTACTGATGGAAGCAAACCAATATATGGTGATAGTTTTATACATTTCCTTTCCAAGAAGCTACTGTCATTTAAAAAAATAAAAATACAAAAACCTAAATTTATGTGACTGTGCTTATTAGAAATCTGCTAAGGCAAGGTCATGGAATAAATCAAATTCTTTTAAGGTAAGAGTTTAAGCAACATAATCAGATGGAAGCTGAACTGTTCATTTCTGTGTGCATAAAGTACAGTATTTGTTTGTATACCGCTACAAGAAATGAAAACTTGGCATTTCCTTCAAGTATAAGCTTCAACCATGATTCCATGGTTGATTCTAATTTCTATTTACACCAATAAATTTCTAAATCTGACTGAATTAAACCAATGAAAGAATTTAGTAAAATCCAAAAAAACTCATTTTTTTACATTAATAAGCAAAAATTGCGTTCTTTTGAATATATATCATGATTTTTTTCAAAATAAATCACAATTTTTCTGTAAAATCGTGATTTTATGGGTAAAAATGGCGATATTTAGGGTTCCAATTGTGGTTATGCAAACCAGACCGTACAAGATGTAAAAATTGCGGTTTTCATCGGTGAAAAAGTGGATTTGATGGCGGTTGGCGATTTATCGCGATAAGGTGTGATTTTTTTGGCAAATTTTGTAACTATGCTCTTAGCAACACAGATACGAGCCATAGTATTACACAACCTATTATAGACTAAGAAAAACATTAATAACTTTATAAGTAAATATATTAGATGTTGATGAAATATAAGATTACTTATAGTGGTATTTATCTTTGATATCTTGTCATATCGTACAAAATTTATATTTTCTAAAAACCCCTAAAATGCAAGTCTCGAAACAAGTACTAACAAGTACCAGTCTATGAGATGAATACCATTATCCAAGACACATTTTTTTGGCAGGAGACGAGTCTTTGTGCAACACTTGCATGAAGTGTACACTTTAAGAGAGGATTTCTAACAAATAGCTTATTACATTTATGTATTGAAGTGTTGTTCTCCAACTTCCCCTCAACTTTGCAATACTAAAGTAAGTGAACCAAAATATAAATAGACGTCTCTGTCTTTATCAATTTCTTCTCCTTTCACCATTCTGAAATCTTGCTGGTACCAAACTCCATAAAGTTGGTTCGTCCCCCACATAAAGGTATATAATTCCTGAGTTTTGACACTGTTGAAATCCCGATTTCCTGAATTCTGGATCTCCTGAATTATTGAACAACATTCTATATTGAGGTAAACCTCAGATTCCCACTCTGGTCTCAAAGATTCTTCCTCTTCAGAATAAGAAATCATTTCCCGTTCTATTATTATCATCCTCATTGTTTGTTTCATGGCCCGGAAATAATGCTAACACACTTGCAATAATTCAAAATTCTATGCTACTAGTCAAAAACTTTAATCAAAAACACAATCTAACATTGGCGATTGCTATATTTGTGTGGCTTTCAGTTCTCCCGTGGGGATATGGCCACACAAAACATTTAACAATTGCTTACAGCCATCAAATACTTGCACATCCATCCCACCAATCAATTTGACAGCAGTCAGCTTTGCACACAACAGCTGACGTTATTCCGCATTCACAGGCACACAAAATCTAGTATTCCTTAACAATGCGCCCAACAACACTGACTCTCCTTTGACATGAATGAGAACAATTGTCTCCGCTTCTTGCCAATAGTGGCTTTGTGAGGCAGTGGATTTATTTATACAGCACTGACACAGTCTACAGAAAATTTAAACACATCCTCTCCTAAGCTACCATCTACGCTATCCTACACCTACGTGGACTAGCTCTAACATGCTCTCATCTTCCTGGACTCCCATGACAGAGCTAAGCCCAGTCTAACTCTGATACCATATTAAATGATCAGAGAAATGTACAGAGTTGCAGCAATACAATAACAGAGAGATACATGCAAATTATTCACAGTATTCTATTCACATGTACATTCATTTATACATAAACACAGTAGAGGAGTCCTACTGAAAGACCCTAGCTTCAACAATGATACACATCCCTATTTTAACATGTTAACCTATAGGTAAGCTACCCTGGACAACACAGACAAGAGTTGTCTACTCTCTCAAACAGGGTCCCTATCTAATCGCTTATTACATTTATGTATTGGAGCATTCTTCTCCAACACTCTGGTTTTTTCAACATTTTCGTATTTACAAAAACTAGTAGCTGCACCAATTGTAAAGTATCATCAATGTATTAAAAATATTGGATCATAACATTTTTAAGAATTGAATGAAACTTGGAAGATAATTTTGAGTATTTCACTTGTGAAGTATCATTATATATTTTGGACTCAATATGAAAGATTAAAATCATTGACAATAATCATACGGCATCACGTAAAATTTTGATATGGATCACACAAAAATACTTATTGTAAGTGAAGGTAACTCCTATGCAGGACATTAAATTAGCCTTCATCAAATACTTGAAAACATTGCAGATTTTGCAAAAATGGCCTGTAGAAAGATAAACAAGAAAATGAAATTTTATATGTTCAAATTTTTCTGTTGGTATCAAAATTTGAAGAGTTGTCTCCATGAATCTTACAAGAGTTGAATTACTCTCAATATCATTAAATTACGACATGAGATGTATAAATAAAATATCTATTTTGCATTGTTCCTCGATTCAGACCATTTGTTTTTAGTTTTTGAATTTAATATTGATTTTGACAGACTCCGCATAGTGTGTTTTTCAACCGAAAAAAAAAAAACCAACTGTTGAAATGTTTACCACGTATGCATGGCGTGGAAGGATGAGGGCATCTATGCCCATAGGTACATTTTATCTGGAGAATAGCCTCCGTTGTCCACTCAGTTCTTAGATAAAATGGGAGGAGATAATGTCACTTGAGGGAAACCCTTGCTCTCTTTTTGTAGGACGAATATTTAACTTACATATTTGAAGAAGATTGTGGTTTCCAATTATTTTGAAATGTCTAAATTTTAAAAAAATGGAGAGAAATTAAACACTTTAAAGTTCAAAAGTTTGTGACTATTTTACAAGTTTAAAATCTTCATTAACATTATATATTTATAGCATATTTTATATTCTTTTGGAATGATATTTAAACTAGCAAAAGCATCCATAGGTGCTTGAGAGAGGCCAATAGGCATATTAAAATTGTTTTGGTTCTTAAAAAATCTCTTCATCAAAGATATTAACGAATTTGAGAGAAGTCAATCGTGTGAACCAAAAACACAAACAATATTATCGATTGACCATGTTTCATTGCATCAAGGAATTGGGATGGATGGTTGCAAAAAGAAAAATGTTTTCCTGTCGTAATATTGTATATTAACATGACAACAAAGGGTTCCCCGAATCACCCCCAAAAAAGGAAAATGTGCAAAGAGTTTGATTGAACCTGTTTTTGTTTTTGTTTGAGGATAGATCTCACACAAGAATGGAGGGAACATGCGTATAAATATCACAAAATTTATAATACAAATCGGTAAATGAAAGGCCAAAAGGCAGAAGACGACCATGAATATAAAAGATCCAGATTATCAAGAAGGTTTGATTATGACAACATGGTTTTTTATTTTATTTTTAAAAAAGGACGACTACCAAAAAAATTCAGATTCTAAAGAAAGTTGGCTCTAATCAAACTTATCTATGGTTTGAAAATTTTAACTTTATAATCAATTGTCCAACATTTAATTATATCTAAATACGAGAAATAATAAAATTAATTTTTAATTTCTTTTCAAAATCATAATTATACACGACATAATAGAAGCTGCGTAATATCCTTGGCTGCAAATAATGGCCTGTTTCTCGCATTGGGAGCAACTAACATTGCGATAACTTGGTCCTCTTGTGCTTGTCCCGACTATCACATCGAAATAATCAGCTAACCTCACATCTGGACCGTCCAATTCCTACAAATTATAACACCAAATTCAAATTAATGCATTGTCCGGGAATGGATCTCCTTAATCGTATGCCCGACTTAGCCCTTAACAAACTCGATTAGTGTCTAAACAAAAGATTAAAACAATTAATCCATATGTGTTATGTAATGGAGTAATATACTTGAAGTTTTTCCTCTAGAAATTGAAGAACAGTTGCGAGAATTATCCCACGGATGCCTCACCCACAATCTGAGAATGGTTGTTATATCTCTATATGTGGGTGATAGGTTTCTGCAACATGCTTCCATTGCTCCACCGCTTTTACCAACAAGACTAGAAATATTGCACACAAATATTGAAGGGCTATGTTGGATTATAAAGCCGCCATGGATCTCACACACTGTATCGTCATAAATATTTTCTTCGCTTTCTTTTGTGACTTTTGTCCTTGTTTTTGTTCTCAGCAAAAAATCCGAGAAGACTTAAAAATTCTACTGGATAAAATACGAGGCTTATTTCGATGCTTCTCCAAGGAATTCCACACAGATATTTTATTCAAATAATATTGTATATTACGTGATTATCCATTCTCAACCCAATTTTTAATTTAATGAATTCTATAGACAAGAATGGAGGGAACAAGCGTATAAATATCACAAAATTTATAATACAAATCGGTAAATGAAAGGCCAAAAGGCGGGAGGGACGACTATGAATATAAATGATGCAGTTATCAAGAAGGTTTGATTATGACAACATGGTTTTTTATTTTTATTTTAAAAAGAGGACGACTACCAAAAAAATTCAGTTACAAAGAAAGTTGGCTCTAATGAAGCCTATCGGCCAATTAGTAATATTAATTCAATTTTTTTGAATAAACAATCTTAATAATTTTAAATTTTATGTATTTTAAATCTTAAATTTATCTTGTAAAAGTTATATCTTACTAGGGTAAATTTTAAGATCTCTTAAACAATTCTTTTTAGATTTTTTTTGGTGAATTTAAAAATACTTGTTTTGAAATTATGGTGATTAGGAGTGAAATTTGTATAGTTATAGATGTGAATTTCAAGTTTGAATCAAGAAATGCTTGAAAAATGAGACAAATGCCGATTGACTAAAATGAAGTTGGCCTAATTGGTGTTGATCAAATTTTCTTCGTCCATGTCTAGATTAGTGAGCTAGATAACAAAGAAATCAAACAACCTCGAATGATGGAGGGTTTAAGGTACCTTAGATGCGATATGGTGGATATGGGCGCTAAAGGTGACTGATCTTCCTGCGAGCTTAGATAAACTTGCATAACAGAGAGGAAACTAAGAGAAAATGGATTAGATGGTATATGCGGGGTTTCCCGATGAAGTCGGTTCCAAGAAGTGTTACCTTCCTTTTACGGATGTCAACCCCCGTTAGATAAAAGAAAACAATATAAATGAAAGATAGATGGATAAGATGCGAAAGTGAAAGACAACGAAACCTAAAAACGTCGATGTATAAAGGAACTATTGATCCAGGATCAAAGTAAATGTAAAACAAACCAAGCTAAGAGAACCACAAAGGCATGAGGATGGTAAGTGGCATCACAAGGGCATTGTGGTGATACAATGAAAAGTGGAGAGCTATAATGTCAAAGGTTTTCTATCACTCTTAACTTGTTCAAAAGAGGGGGAAGGCTTGTATTTATAGCCTAGAGATGGGGTTAGTTTAGGGGTTATTAGGTAATCTAGGTTTGACAAAGTAACCCTAATTAGGTGAGTGGGGGGGACATGATTTGAGTGATTAGGTGAAATAATGGATTTGATAAGGATTATTCTGCATTATTTAAATCATGAGTGGGGTTCATGATTTGAATGATTTTGGAGTATTTAATTATTAGGTGGGGTGATATGACTTAATTTGGAATATTTGGATATTAGCATATAACGAGGTTTAGGTATTTGAAAGGGGATTAATTAACCAATTAAGATTGATTAATTGAATATGTATTTTTGGTGGGAAATGAGATTTATTCAAATTTAGGGGGAAAGGGATTCGAATGGGTAAGCCTAATGAAGGAGAGAAAACACGGGGTGAAGGGGAGGAATGATACCAAAAACTGGTGTCTACAATTGGTCAGAAATGCAAATCATTCTGGTCACCTAGTCGGCTATAAAATGCGATCCTCCGGTTGTCAAATGCAGAAATTGGCCATATAATGTAACCATTTAGTTACTCATATGCACTGTTTGATTGTGGTGTGCCACCATCCGATTGTATATTGTATGTCATCTAGTTAAAAAGCATACATCCCTCATGTAGTCGGTTATTTAATCTATGTAGTCGAGGCGGTTCAACATTGAATATGCATTTGATCACCAACACGAAATGAGAGCCTCTTCATGTCTAGTTGAATGGAATTCATGTTTACCATCAAAATCATATTTAGTATATATAGGTGGATTCGGAGGATTAAGGCCCAAGAAAACTAGGTAACCGCATAGGGCATTAACATTTAGGGGGCACTAATTTAATTTACTTTACTATGGATTTTGAAGAGTAGATTAATTTATTAGTTTCATATATGCTAGTAGCAATTAGTGTCCAACCTTACATATCAATTCAATTCATTTCATTCAAAATAAAATTAAAATTACATAATTGTATTAAGAATATGATATTTAGGAGGCCTCAAATATTTATGCAAGTGCCTTTATTCCAGGATTCTTAAATTCAATTCGTACTCATGTATTTTTCATATTTTGTATTGTTTTGAAGTCTTGAAAGTTTATTTGGAGGAGATATCAAGAAAAGTGAATATGTAAAGAACGTGGAAAAAAATAGTTGGGAAATATATGAGAAAAGGAGGATTATAATAGACTATATGTTAGAGAATTAACTAGGGATTTTAGGCAGTAGTAGCTATAAAAAAATTATTATGAAGTTTTTCGGATGATAGAGGCATAACATATCGAGTAATACAATAATTGGTCACGATTAATTATTTTTGGTACTATAGGTTTTATTTATTTATAGAAGACATTAGCTCTAGTATTGCTAGGCGCTCATAACCCTTAATTTGACTCGGGTGGATTTGGCCAGTTATCTTTCGAGGTATTAAAGGTGTGAAATTATTATAAACTATTGATGAGACAACCCAAAAAAGTGACTTATTGCTCAATAATTTAGGAAAATTGGTGCTATGTACTAGTCCTCCAAAATACCGAAATGCAAATTTCAAAAACCCATATATTCATAAATTAAGAAAAATTTGCCATTAAAAATAGTTTGTTTAACATCTATTTAAAAATTGAATACCAATGAAGCACAATGCTTTGATGGAGGAACATAATTTGTAATTTTAGTCCTTTTTTATTAATGTTAATTATTGGTTACTCAATCTTTTATTTATAGAATGTTTACTTTATTTTATTTTTAAGTCTTTTTTAACTTTAAGATTATAACAATAAAAAGTGTATTATAATTAGAAGTAGAGAATAATTAATAATATATGTACACGTCAATGCAAAAAAACAATCAAATTAAGAAGTGAATGAAGAAAGAAAATTACAGTAAAATATAATTGTATTAAAAATTTCATGGAAATTTGATCATGTGGAAAATATATAGTTTTTGTGATGCAAAGCTTGATTTATTTATTGTTCTAAATTGTGGTTCTAAGTTTATTATATACTATTCAAAATCTCTTTAGATTAAATTGGATACTAAAAATATAGAAAATGAAATATTTTTTTATAATCAATTTAAATACAATTAAATAACATCATAATTTTATTATATAAAATCTTATAGGAAGAAATTTGGACAAAGTTTAAGGAATTTATATTAAAACTTAATTATTATAGAAATAATCGTAAAAACAAGCACATATTTCGATATGTTTTATATAATGATATATTCTAAAATTCTGTCTTTATATTCTCAAAGTGAATTGTAAGAGTCATGGGAAAATGGAGATGCATTTGAATAAGAGAGATATTCTTAATCAAACACGCCCATTGTTTTTAGCTCTATAGTTTGAACAATATTCATGATTTATAAAATTTAACCACCACCTAGAAATAAACTCTACATTGACATGAGGTAAAACCATAATATATAGAAGATGTCATGGGTTGGGTGATATTTTTTGTTTGAACTATGCAACCTCTTTACCCATAGAATACACCTAGTTGTCGAGTAACAACATTAACTTTGATCAATATTAAAAGCTCAAAATTCCTATCTATGTTGTCATTAGTCAAACAATATTTCCTAGTGAAGTGGATGCCACCTTGAAAATATGTCTACATTCTCTCATTTGCGCCAAAAAAATTCAATCTTAAAGCACGTTTTGGGGTGAAAGTTCTTATGGTAATGTGTTTTCATCACCCTCTTTGATTTGAGATTAACATCATTGATGCCAATTTCATGCCTTAAGACCATCTCTAGCTTGAGGTTATTATGAATATGACATCCATTAATTTACAAACTATTTATAAATATCTCTTAATTTTTACATTTAGGGAAGTATTTGGCGTAGTTATAATACAAAGGTTCCTATTCTAGAGAGACGACACAAATTATATTCTTATAATCGATGTGAAAATACACCCACCATGAAGGTTACACATGTTGAGTATCCCTCAACCAAGTAGATAATTGTGTAAATATATACTAAATGGGCTTAATGGTGAAGACATGTTTACTCCATAGGAGGCACGAGTTTTAACCTAAGAAGAGGTAGAGTGCATTTTGAAGATGAATAATGAAGGGAAATAAAAGATAAGTTAATGTATATGTTTTCATGTCCTTCCTCCTCTCCTTGATTTCACAAGAACAAAACAATGATGCCTATGTTTGTAGGCAATGGTGTAATGTAAATTACTAAGCCAACAAAAGAAATGGACCCGATTCGATTCTCCCCGGAGACATTATGTTGAAATTGTACTATCATTACATAATTCAATATTAACCTAATAACTTAAAAATACCACCACCAACACATTAATTGAAAAACAAAAATCAAAAGGGTTGTAATATGCTAGAAGAAATTTATGTTGTGATTCTTTCAATCATTTCACAAGCGCCCAATGGACAATGGTATAATGTGCAACATATGTGGGAATATCACCATGGAATAGGTGATTCCCTCTATGTTTTAGAGGGTAAGTCTCTCATATGATGGGATTTTTGAGGATTTTGTCAATTCATGAGTTGTATACACCTAATTTTTCATGTTACTGAATTTTGTTCTTCATAGTCATCATTGGTGGATAAGCTTCCTCGAAGCGGTGTGCTTAAGAATACTTCGAGAGTAGGAGTAACTAAAAACAATTATGTGCAT
Source organism: Taxus wallichiana var. yunnanensis (assembly GCA_018340775.1). Lineage (NCBI taxonomy): Eukaryota > Viridiplantae > Streptophyta > Pinopsida > Cupressales > Taxaceae > Taxus > Taxus wallichiana. The sequence goes on from CM031243.1 coordinate 545,015,542, forward strand.
CCTTTGGGTTGCATTGGGCTAATCAACTATATTACTTATGAGAGAGTTTTGATGTTTAACATGATTATATTGTATATGTCACATGTTGTCACACCTTTATAGTCATCTTTACCACCTTGTTGTGATGTCGCCTTGTTATCCCCTTGTGATCATTCTCACATCTACTTTCAACACACTCACACCTTTTCTTATCTCCCCCTAGCACCTCTAAGTTCCCTCCATCTAGTTTATCCTTATTATTTAAGTTCCCCATACACACATTTCTCTTTCATACAACATTGACCTTGATTAATGATGTGGGGAAAACATATTTCCTTAGCCAACAACATTGATCATAGACGATGCCATCGGGTTCATAGTTTGTCGTTGTCGATGACATTGACCATGATTGATGGCATAGGTTTAGTAAAAACTATAAATGTTATCCCTTGGCTATTTATATCCGGTAGATAGCGTTCATCCCACATATCATTCATCACTCATTTGGTCTACTAGCTCTTGTTAATCTAATTAATGCCTAAAAGGTCTTGTAGTTGGTCGTATTTGTCTTCTTTAGAGTTAACATGTGTAGCATTAGGTACATAGGATCTAAAGGCATGGTATTTCCACTTGTCATGGTATACCAAGCATTTGGAGTCATTGAAGTCTTCACGTAGAGGTGTTACTTGGTCTTCTTCTATTCGTTTATGGTCTCCCACATGAACTCTCTCATAAGGTGCTACCGACAATAGGGGCAAGTTAATGCGCCAATGGTGTCTTCATATAGGTACGTATCCCTAACCTATCTTGTCCTTTATTTTATTTAAAATTTGGATGTTTTTATGTGATCATGCATAGATTATGATAGGGCATCATATCTCTTATCTATTGCATCATTTGTTTTATTGGTTTTTATCTTGCACAACCATCAATCCTTGCGACTCTTGCTTTGTAACCTCTTGGATCTTTTACCTTGTTCCTATCTTATTTACAAACTTATCGTCATAACATTACTATCGAAGATAGTTAGACGTCACTACCCTATTTTAGTTATAGTATTTGGGATCTTACACCTCCGATAAAGTGTTGAGCAATGCCTTTCTAGTTTAACATCCCCATCAATTTACAATCTAAGGTGTGCATATTTAGCATGCCCCCTTTATCTTAGTCTAGAGTACCCCCATTATAGAGAGACAAAGGATATTTTATTGGGCTATTCTTTATTTGTATACACCATGGTGAACTCAAGTGTCTCTTACTCTATCTTTCGATTGAATCCTATTCACTTTCCTTTTATCTTATCTTCACTTCAACTTCACCATCATTACACTCTAGTGAACCTGATGTTAATCTTACTCTCTTTCCCAATTGAGTCACATTCACATTTCCTTGTTTTATCTTGTATCTCTTACACTCTCAAAATCTTCCTAATTGATTTTGAAATCTTCGTCAACTTTTCAAAATATCACTATAATCACATTACGATCATTTCATCACCTCTCGGGGTTTTTCCAATGAGCCAAAACCAATTTAAATTCTTTATGGGATGTTCCTTTCTCACTTTAATAATTACCATTAATTATAATAATTCATGATGCATTTTTTTCACAATATCAATATTAATCAGCCATCCATCTAACATTGATGAAAATACACAAGATAATTTTCCCATTTTCAACTTATATCTAAACAAAAGATCTACAAGATGATTTTCTTTTATCTACTCATCTCACCATGGTTGAAGATCCACAACCCAATATTCCCATTTATGATCCATTTGAACATACCAACTTTCACCTTGATACTAGTGAATATCCTTCAACTTTTTACACTCTCGACTACCCTTTACTTGGTAAACACCAATTGGATGTTTCAACAATTTAATAATTTTTCATATCAACTTACAAAATCACACAAATATGACAATATTAACCACTCGATAGAAAATCCCAGTGTCATTTGAAAAAAATTAGACTCACTCGACTACATCTGCCATCCTAATTATATCATGTTTGATGCCATCTTAAATCATATTATCTCACCTGACTTTATCAGATATCCTGATTCCATCTTGGCCGATGTCATATTAAATCAAACCCCTCAAAGTCCTAGCATTATTGACATTGTTGGCCATCCTGAACCAACATAGTTGATTTCATTTTCTTCTATTTTCACCATCTTCGACATCATGAGCCAACTTCAACTAGTTAATGTATGGCCGATGTCATTTGCTTCTATAAACTCTGACGTTATTGGTCATCCTAAACCAACATGGTTGATGCCATATGCTTATATTCCCATCACGTAAAATGGCATTGATCATCCTAAAAGACCATGGCCAATGTCCTTAGCTTCTATTCCTATCATCTTTGATGCCATCGGTCACCCTGATTTCATCATGGTTGGCGTTGTCTTAAAGCATTCTACCTCAATTGACTGCATTGGCCGCCCTAATTTTCTTATCATGGCCAATGTCATTCAAAAGTTTGATGTCGATGACTCAATATCATCCTACATCATCCTAAATTATTCAATCTTTGATCTTAGCCATATTCCTGCGTTGAATCACCATTATGACTAGAAATGTGCAAGCCTAAAACCTAACATCAATTATAACTATCCACTACCTCACAATTTTAACACAGTTTAGGGCATCTCGTGATTCCCGTATTCATTTTTGATCACCCATAGGGGCTTATACCATTGTCCATCCTCCTCTTTCATTATATTTTTGGGCATTTATCGATGTTTATCCTTCCCTCATTTATGCTTTGGAGCATCTCTCAATGATTACATTTGTTTTCTCTTAAAATTAATCATTTCCTACTTCTATCATCTTCTTACCTTTGTAACATCTTATGATGCCTACTCTCACTCATCATATAGCTTGAGGAGCATCTTATGATGCCTTCAATTTTTTTGCCATCCCCAACCACCTTATAATCATTGAATCCAAACAAATATAAATCCAAAAAATATTCAAAGACTAAAACCTTCTCTTTAAGAGCATACACACCAAGGGTATATTATCCTCGTGCATTTGGATGTGCATGCAACCTCACATGTCATAACTACTCGCACTCTCCTCGTATCATATTTATCTCCATTATCTTATCTGAATCACGTACATAACCTTCTTTTCTTCTCTTGTTGTACCTAGTTAGATATGTTTATGACGATTTTTCATTTAGAATTTTTTAAATTATAGTTGTATACTAATATGGTGTTGACATCTCATGTTTCTTCTAATAGTATCTTATATTTACACATGTTTCGTGATTGTGCTTTATCACCCTTTATTTTAACAGATCGATTGGTTAATATGGGCCTTTGTCTCCTAGCTAGTCCTTTATATCCTTTATTATCTTATTTTTCACAATCCAATCAGTTCGGTGAGCCCTAGTCTCCTAGCTAGTCCCTTACATCCTATCTCACTTTTTACAGGCTAATTAGTTACGTTGAGCCCTAGTCTCTAGCTAATCCCTTATATCATTTTATGATCCTACATTTTTAAAGGTTAGCTAGTCTAATGATATCAACTACCCTCACCATCCTATAGTCCTATTAGTTTGGTTGATACCTTTTCCTGGCTATTATCTTTCATCTTTATCCTTCCCATAGGTTTGTTAGTTTGGTTGAAATGTTTCATGATAACATTATCTCGCTTCGAGTGCACAAAGTTATATTAAATCCTCATCATACCCATTATGAATATTAGTTTGGTCGACATTTTTCCTACCTAATATTGTCTACCTTGGTTCATAGGTTTACAACCTAATTTAACCTACCTTTTGGTTTTTTGATGTGATTGTGTGTTTTCACCTTTAGGATATTACTACATTCTTTATGATCTTTTTTACCATATCTCTTAATTTTTCAATTTGTGAGTTTGCATGGTAATACCTTCGGGCCCTCCTCACAAATGTCCATCCACTATGATCACTTACATTTGGCTCCCTACCTTAGCTAGGCATCCTCTTAGATAGGAATAAAAATGATTTTGAGAATATCATTTTATTTCCTTGAATTAGTTGTGCTTCTTGTAGCTCAACTCTTGCAGTTTATATATCTACTTGTATTTCATTCACATTTTACCCACTCTTGTAAAAAAAAGTATTAAATTTGTTTGTCATTGTATCATGCCTTTATTTTTGCATCATGCTTGGGGCATCCCAAGTAATAGCTCACTATCTACCTTTTTACTACACACTTCCTATCGGGCCCACCAAGGTCGTTATTGAGATAGCACTCTTTTCTATAATGCATTTTTAGGAGTATCTAAGCATCATGATTTCTAGGTTTTCCTTTATAGCAGTTATGTGTTGGCTCTCTTGTGTTAGTCATATTTTACACCCATTTGATCAACCTTTTGAATCCGTATGGAGGAGAAACAATAAAATCCAAAAGAAAAGAAAAGTTAAAATCCATATTATCAAAGAAAAATCAATAAAAGGCAATATAAAAAGATAATTATTAGAATTAGAAATTCAATCACAAACACAAAAGATGTGATATAATTAGACTTGGCATCTATTATTATGGTTGAAATATCAAACTCCGAGTCCACAGTTGGCCTTGTCACGGGCTTGAGGTTCTTATGGCATGCGTTAGGTTTTCAATTGGTGTAGGAGGCCTCATATCTATCATTTAGTGCCCCTACCTTTTAACACTAGTACCTAATCCTCATAGTAGGAATTTAACTCCTTTAGTGAGGTCCCGAGGAATGGGAAAAACGTCATGGGGAGGTAGGATGCATACTTACTATCATATACTATTATAACTAACATGTGATATCCTTATACTTCACGAGTTTATCTCACTCGATGCCTACATATTCAAGTTCCTCCATCCCGTGATGTCAAAAACTTTTACTCTTATTATCTTATTAACATGTCTTGATTTTTGGTAAAGAACTTGTTTTCACCTTTGTGATGACCACTTTTCCTCCATTTTACATAATTTTATCCCCTTGGTGGATAGACTAGATTCTAATTCTCTTTTACATTCTTTATCTCTTTTTCTGCGTCTATTTTTTTGACATGTTAGTATTAATACAAGCATTAGGGTTCAAGGACATTCCCTTATTCCATCCCTAATTAAGTATCATATGTACCTCTTGGCTTTCACAATGTCCTCTTTTGATAATTTCTATCTCCTCTCTCATATTTCTCCTAGTTAACCTAAGGATTTTATGTGTTCCATCATAATAGCCTATTATTTACATGACTTTTAGTATGGTTGATACATTTTCCCAACTAGCACATTACATCCTTTATATTATAGGATGGTTAGTTTGATGCTCTTAGTTATCACTTTATACCCTACTTATGACTTACTCACTACTTGTCATAACTTATTCACTCTCTCATCCTCCCAAGATCTCCCCCTTAGCTTTAGGCTTTACTACTTATTTAGCTAATTTATCTTCTAGTGTCTTTTTAGTTAAATTTGGGTTCACACGGTAGCTCTTTCAATACTCGTGATTCAATATGCAGCCACACTCGCGATAAGGTAAGTATATAGGTGGGTATAATTTATTTGATTTTGTGCTTTCTTTTTTCATTCTACACATCTTTTTTTAGTATTTTGATTTCAATGTTGCATATTCTTTTCTCAAAGATCATTTGATGTACAATTTTATGACACATGATGATATTCAGTTAGGGCATATGTATACACTTAATTTTTCATTTTAATGACTTTTTTCATTGTGGGCATCATTGACGCATTACCTTCCCTAGAGAGGTGTCCTCATGGATATTGTTGGGAGTGGGGAGTAATCAAATATGGTTACGTGGATCATTTGGATTGCATTGATCTAGTCAAGAGTGGTACTTATGAGAGATATTTGATGTGTAGTTAAATTATCTCAAATATTTTAAAACTCTTACAATTGTCTTTACGGCCTCCTTGCGATATCACCTTGTTATCCTATTGTGATCACTCTCACACCTAATTTCAGCACACTCACACATTTTTGTTATCTTCCCTTAGCACCTCTAAGTTCCCTTCATCCAATTTGACCTACTTAATTGACTTCTCCATGCTCACATTTATCTCTCAAACAACATCAACCCCGATTGATATCGTTGGGTTTGCGCTTTTCTGGCACAACCGACGTCATTGACCATGATCGGTTTTGTCGGTTATAATAAAATGTAAATTTTATTCCCAAGGTATTTATACAAGCTACATGAGTTTTCATTCCACATATCATTCATCACTCATTTAATCTGTTAACATTTGCTAATATGCCCTTAAAGTTTAAAAGGTCTTGAAGGGTGTCTTCTTTAGAATTCAAACTTGGAGCATTGGGTTCTTAGGATCGAAAATCATAATATTTTTACTTTTCATGGTCTATCAAACCTTTGGAATCATTGGATTCTTCACTTAGAGGTGTTCGTAAGTCTTATTGTATTTATTTGTGGACCTCCACAACAACTCTTTCATAAGGAGGTTGGGGGAAGTTAATGCGTCAATGGTGTCTTCATGTAGGTAAGTATTTCTAACATCTTTTGTCTTTTATTTTATTCAGATTTGGATGTTTTTTTATGTGAGCATGCATATATTAAGATAAGGTATAATTTCTCTTATCTATTGCATTCATTTATTCTACCGCTTTACCTTACACAAACCTCGATCCTTGTGACTCTTTTTTACAACCTTGTCCATTGAACGATTATGCAACAAACATAACATTGCATAATAGAATATGCACACTCCATAAATATTGCACAATGGAAATGTGCACTCAACATAATACGAAACCATTTTCCACACTTTCCAAAGAACATAATTTTTGGAATGTGATTTTGCACATATGCAAAATATGACAACAATGTAAAGGGGACAGTCCCTCCTTAATGATGGGTGAGGTTGCCCTTATTGAAAACCAAAAAGGTATATACAAATATACATTCAAAATTGTATTTGGGGTTTTTGGGTTTTGGGAAGAAATGAAGTGGATAAGAAAATGAGAAGAAGGAAAGAGAAGTGAGAGGAAATGAATGAAAAAGTAAGAAAGGGGTGCATGCAAGATTAAGCAAACACAGATCATAAACTTGAATGCACTTTAGAAACTAACATAGTGAGTGACAATTGAATCAAAGATGCAGAATCTATAGAGAGCAAGAGCTTTCACATTCATTAAACATAAGAGTAACAAATGCTAAGGAAAGAAACAAGCACAAGACACAAATTTATTCTTGAATGCTTCTTTGTTTATCTTCATGCAAGAACACAAAGTTTCTTATTTGGTCTCCCTACAAATAGTATTTCTTCTTTCTCCAAATTTTCCCCTATAAATGACCTCTAACTTCCTTTTATAAGCCAAAATTTGGCTACAAAGTAGTTAGGGTTTTTAAGACATCATGAAGGACTTAATTCAATCACTTTAATTGATAAACTTATTGTAATAAAGTAAAGTCACTTTATTAAAATAACTTTATGATTCGGGTGACTTAAATAAAGTATTTCAAATATCACAAATAAGTGAGTATATGTAAACCCCACTAGAAAGTGACATGGCAAACACATAGACTAAACATTGACACATAGATTCCAACATGACACCTAGGATTAGTGCCTTATCCATTGGGCCAAGAGTCCACCTATCTCGATCGTACGAGAAATGAAATCATTGATCACCAAGGGAAACCTCATCAAAACATTGAAATATTATTTTGAAATACCCGGTCTAAGCATCTTGCCATCTTAAATCTCCTAAATTTCTCCAATGATTCCATCATTCTTGACTCATCAAGGAAGCAGTGAGGTGCAAGGCAAGTCTCGCAGATGACTTGCATTTCTAAAATCCTACCAAGAACTATATAAAACTCCACCATTCTCTCTTCCATGTTGGAGAACAGACTTCAAATTTTGATGAGTTTGTCAAGAGAATCAAAACCAAAATTTGTTGAGGAAGAATACTAATTAAGTTAAACATAGGTGGATTGGAAATCTTCCTTTTAACAAAAAAATCAACTCTCGGAAAGATTATGGATTCAAGCCCCACCAATAACAAAGTTGAGTTTCTTAGTGACTAAATTTAAAAGGGGTTGTTAAAGCAATGTTTTAGTCAATTAATGACCTATTGTTAGTCAAGTATTAAAATGTGACATAAAAGGATCATAACAATGTCATTTGTTTATTAAAATCCAATCTTTAATTAGATTTTTGTTTGTAATTGTCAAAGCCAAAAGTAATTAAAAAGAATACGTACATTTCAATTGGACATACTATTAGTGGAATTTGATGTTTAATATTTTTGGTGAGGACTAGGCGCAAGTGGGGGCGCGAGTGAGGGAAGGGGTGTTATTTTCCTTTTGCATGTAATTGATCCTCAAAGCTAAATTATTTAAGTAACATCCAATTGGAGGAAGAAGAAAATGGTGGATGAAAGAGAATTGAAGTCCTCTTGTTAGTCACTAGTGATGGGGCCACAAAACAACTTTAGTGACAAGCTAGATGTGCCAAATTGACTAAAATCAAGGATGATTTCTAGGTGGCAATGGAGATTGTCTCATCTGCTTCATGATTAGAATGTCGGTGATCTACAATAATGGTTGTACACAAAGACAATGAGGAATAATTCCTAATTATTACTAATGTTAGTATTTTCATTTTTTTCACGATGTTGTGTTTCATGTTCAAATTTTTCTTATCTTCCTATTTTATTGGTGTGCTGAATAAACCCCTATTTGTAACATTTGGTAAAGAGTATTTTTTTTTTGGGGGAAGGCAAATATTTTGAAGTAAACTATAAATGATTTTTGTCCAACTAGGTTAGGAGCTTTATGAATTTTTAGGATTTAGAATTCGGGAACCCAGGGAATTTGATCTAAGCAGGTTTTTTAGGGACCAACATTTGTAGGATATGTTTATCTTCTCTCTTGTTGACAACAAGTGGGGAATGTTATGAATATTAGAGTTAGTGCTCATATTTTTATTGTGCTAACTAATATAATATTATCATGAGATTATATTGTAAGTTATAACAAATCATGTAAATTAGAAAGGAGTTGTTTGTGAGAGATATTTGAGGATACATTTTTTGAGGTACACTCCTTATATATATGAGTACATATGCCTATATATTTCTTGTGTCTCCACAAAATAATTGATAGAAGAACCAAAGTGTTGTATATTGTGAAATTATGAACCAAATTTATTAGCATTGAGGTTTATAGTCATATATGGAGCTTATATTCATATTCGCTACCTCAATAATTCCCTTTTTAGAATCTTCCTCAACAATTTGATTTTGTTATTGTTCCCAAATTGTGTCCATTTGATATTTTTACTGATGCATGTTTTATTTTCATTGAGTGTTGGTTCACGTGCATTTTGAAAGTTGTGAGGTTTGAGGTTGTCCTTCACTAGACTCCCTCACCCTATTTGTGTCATTTAGGATCAAAGCAAGATTTCTTTCTTTAAGGAGAGGCACACTAGATCTTGTAGTTTTCAACATTTGTGGGTGTGGATAGAAAATCATTGCAGATATCTTCCAATGGGTTCTTGTTGGGTGGAAGGTGTGAGAGGAAGTTACATCATAAACTTTTACATCTTTCCATATGCTAGATTTTGGGTACAAATTTGTTGCATACATCTTCCAATAAGAGGACTATTGGATAAAGGAATAGGCCAAAATGATGTAGACTATGTGAGCTCACTTGGAAGCCATGTAAGCTACATAATGTTGAGGTGTTTTTGTAGAATACAATAGTGATGATTAAGGAAGATCCACACTTGATAGAGATTGAAGGATACTAATATATGAATGTGGATGCAAATGAAAAGGTAGAAAAAGAGGAAGAGAAATATGGTTATGAGGATATACTAATTCATGTCATCAATAGGATGGGGAGTAATCCTAATTTGGATACCCCTTGTTATTCTAATAGTTTCCCATTGGTCCAACCAACATTTCTTATGGATTGGATAATAGAGATGGAAAATAAATTTGAATATGAAGACATGGAAGAATCACGTAAGTTCAATTTTATGTGCATGAAGTTGAAAAATAATGCATATTTTTGGTGGGAACATATTCGAGACTAATGAGAGTGCAATGTGGAAAGAAAATATTAAGATATGAGACATGTTAGTGGTGAATCTCAAGTTGAAGTATTTTCCCAAATATTACCAGCTTTCGGTTTATTCAAAAGGTTACAAGGATTGTAAAAGAGAGCTTAGTGTGAGATAATACATCGAGGAATTTCATTAGATCACCATTAGAGCAAGACATGTGAAGAAAATATCAAGGTGCATAGTCAATTTGTGCTAAGAAATTTGAGACAAGATTAGTTTGTTGTGAGTTCATTATGTGGAAGAGGGCTATCACTATTGTATGAAGGCATAAGAGAAGTTGGTACACAAAAACAAAAGTGATAACTATGGAAAAGGAAAGGTTGTGCAAGGTCATGGAAAAATTAAATGAAGATATAATTATGCGCAAGATGAGAGTGGTTCATGTTTGATTGTGCAAGGTGAAGGAACATATTTATGAGGTGGCCTTGTGCCTTGAGGAAGGGTCCCCAAATTATGCGACACGTGTTATAAGTATGGGGAAATATGACATATAGTATATGAGGGTCTACACACCCGGAATGGTGGTAAGAAAAGTGCATAGATTGCACAAGGAGAAGTATATGGGTCAACTATTCATGAGGAAGAACCAGAGACGGGATAAGTGTTAAAGTTCAAACACATATTTTAAAAACTATAAATATAAGAGATTGGTCCCGAGAAGAGAAGAAGTTTGTTTAGGATGGCACGTAAGTCATGAGGAAATGTCTACAAGGTGATGGTGGAAAGTGGGAGCACCAATAACTTGGTAGTGGATAAGTTGAATTCAAAGAGAATTGAGCATCCGAATCCATACCAAGTTTCATGGTTATGAAAAGGACACTATTTGTTGGTGAAAGAAATATGTCTCAAAATTCTATATCGGGAGATATGAATATGAAGTGATGTGCAACATCATTCCCATGGATGTATGTCATGTACTACTTAGTAGGCCTTGATAGTTTAATAGGAAGGAACAACATGATGTCCATGTAAACACATACATAGTGGATAAATATGGAAAGAAATATATTCTAAACCCATTATGGGAGAAGAATGAAGCAACACCAAAAGTGTTGTTACTTTCAGGTGAGAAGATCTTGAGTAAAGTGAAGCAGGATAGTGCATGTTTTTCTCTCATAGTGTGGATTGCACAAAGGGAAGGTGTGGTGGTAGAAGCAATGAAAGGAGAAGAAATAATACCTCGAAATCTAAAATAAATACTAGAATAGTTTTTAGAAGTTGTTTCTAGTTAGTTACCTCGATGGTTACCACTTGTAAGAGACATGAGTCATCACATGTATGTAATTCCATGACCAAGTTTACTAAACAAGGTAGCGTATAAAATGACATCATATGAGAATGTGGAGATATAGAAGTAAGTCCAAGAGTTATTTGATATGGGACTCATAAGAGAGATTATGATCATGTGCGTAATGCCAACATTTCTAGCACTAAAGAAGGGTAGTGAGTGACATATGTTTAGTAATTCAAGGGCCATAATTAAGATCACTTTCAAGTACAAGTATCCATTTTCATGAATGTTATGAACTATCCGAGTGGAGAAAAGTATTTTAGCAAGATTGTTTTGAATATTTTATATCATTAGATTCAAATAGGGAAGGAGGTGAATGGAATACAACATTTATGAATCAAGAAGGGTTGTATGAGTGGGTCATGATACCATTCAAATTGAGAAACACATTAATTACTTTTATAAGGCCAATGAATCAAGTCCTAAAATTATTTTAGGCAAGTTTATGATTTTTTACCTAGATGATATTATGATTTTCAGGAGGACATGTGAAGATCATTTGTTACATATCAGGGAAGTGTTGCAAAGGCTGCGGGAAGAGAAGTTATTGATTAATATCAAGAAATGCAATTTTATTTAAGAAGAGTTGGTGTATTCAAGATTTGTGATTTGTAGAGAAGGATATAAGATGGAACTTGAAAATATGTGTCCAATTATGGACCGGAAATCACGAGGAGTTTTTCGAGGGATGCAATTTTCATGGGTTGGATATAATTTACTAAAATTTCATCAATAAATTCGGTGTTTTATGCGGACCGATTATAGAAGCCATGAGAGGAGATAGGAATAATTTTGTTTGGATCATAGGCATAAAAAAGTTTTGTAGATTTGAAGAAAAGAATAACAAAACAACTAGTATTAGCATTTCTATATTTCACAAAAAAAAAATCATGTTGATTACGATACTAGTGGCATGGCCATTGATGCAATATTAAGTTGGGAGGATAGACATGTTACATATTTAAGTGAAAATGGAATGATGCAAGGATGAGGTACAATGTTTATTATTAAGAGTTTTATGCATTTGTGCATGAATTGAAGAAATGGAAACATTATTTGTTTTCTCAAGAATTTATGTTGTACATGGAGCATCAAGTGTTACAGATTATTAGTTCAACCAAGGAAATTTGAACCATATACATATAAGTTAGGTGGAATACCTATAAGTATACACATTTTTGTTGAATCACATGAGTGGAAAATTTAACAAGGTAGTTAATATGCTCAATTGGTGTAATCTTATATTGAAAGAGATGAGAGTAGAAGTAGTATTTTTGAATCCATGAAGGAGCTATATGCACAAGATGAGGATTTCAATGAAGCATGGGAGTCATGCGTAATACCCACAAGTAGTGACAAGACACCTTGATTAGACTATTTTATGTAGGAGATACTTTTGTTCGGAGGTAAAAATTGCATCCCGAGAGGGTCGATGTGGGAGAACTTGGTGAGAAAAATCATTGCAAAGGATTACCATGAAACTTTAGCTTGGATAAAATCTTAATGCAGCTAGGGGAGAGTTACTTTTAGCCATTGATGAGTGTGTATGTGAATTTTTGTGCAAGAATTCCATTATGTTTAGTTGCATAAAGGATGATCTTATAACATGGGGTTATATCACCATTTACTCATTTCAAAGACTCTTTGGGGAGATATGAGTATGGATTTTGTTGTGTTTTCCCATAAATAAAGGGGCATTGATTCCATTTTTGTACTTGGTGTACATATTTTCAAATATGGAACATTTTATTGCTTGCAAGAAAACCAATGATGTAACACACATTGCACATATTTTCTTTAAGGAGACTGTGAGATTGCGTGAATTGCTACAAAATATAGTGTTTGACATGGATTTCATTTAAGCACTCCATAATATATCTATTTGGTCAATAATTGGCTTTAAATCTTTCCCCATCATGATGGTTCTTGTAGAGATACTAGAAACATCGAACACCATTGATTTCATGCAATTATATCCATAAATTTCTCACAATACAAAATTCATTGGTCATTTCGGAAAACATTGTGGAAGAATCTAGATAAAAATTTGTAATTTAGGTTAGTATGCCATCCACAAATTGATGGATAAACAAAATTTATGAATATAATTGGATATTTTCCTAGAAGTTTTGTCAAACATAAGCTAGGAACTTGGGACTTGGATTTAGTACAAAATAATTTACTTATAACAATTCGGTGAACAAGAGAACAGGGAAAATACTATTCCAAATCATATATGGGAAAAAAACAGGAGGAGTTGTGGAGTTGAGAGACTAGCTACGTAATGAAGATATGAGAGTTGAACTAAGATATTTTGTCGAGGACATGAAATAGGTGCACCAAAAATTTCACAATCATTAAAAAAATGAATGCACAATACAAGAAACACATATCTCGAGAAATGCAGAGAAGTTAAATATCAGATTGGAGACATGGTCTTAGCCTACTTGAGAAAGGAAAGGTTTCCAAATAAAATGTACAATAAGATTAAGTGGAAGAAAATAGAACGTACATAATCATCAATAGATTTACACATAATACTTATGATATTTAGTTACATGATTTCATTAACATTTCTAGCATCTTTAATGTAGTGAAACAATATCCATATCGCATAACACATATGAGGATGAACTCGAATGAGAAGATGATAAAGTAGATCGGAGGATATTGATACCAAAAAAGAAGCATGATGAAATAGAATAATCATGAAGACATGTAACAAATAGTTAAAAAAGGTATTTTGTCAAGTGGAAAGGAAAAAAAGAATGAAGAGGTGACTTGGCTAAGTGTTGAAGATATCACACAATATTGAGTATTGGTTCCTTGAGAAAATTATCAAGCTTTCATAACTACCATCCCGAGTATTGTATGATGTAGGAGCATCCTGGTAAACATCCAATTATATACAAAATAGAATGGTTGAATAATCGAGTTAGTTATGTTTTCATTTTGTCTTCATTTATGGAGTATTTTCTGGGTCACACATTGAAGAATTGTGTTGGTAAGATTTTATGTCACTTATTTTTGTTTGGTCTCTTCACGGGCTCGTCGACATTGTTTGACATAAAACTTGCAATATTAGAGAGATTGCCTATTGACATGGTGATATGACCTCTGCATTTGATAGGGCTAGCTCCCTCATATGATGGGTTTTTGAGGTATCTTTTTTAGTCTTTTATTCCACTTTCATGGGAGCCTTTCTTTATATTTTTATATGAATTTTCTCGTTGTTTTGCAATATTATGAAAACCGTGTAAGAATGAATATTTGTTACTTCAACTACCTCATCATATTATTCATCTGATATGTACTCAAAAATCCTATGGTATTGTCACCTTCGAGTTCTTCATCTTCACATTCTGAGATACCTAAATCTTCCTCTTCGTCAACTTCTATTATTTCAAAATCTCTTCGTCAACTTCTATTATTTCAAAATCTTCTCCCATACATCATGAAAATGTTGTGGAAACCCCTCATCCTCAACATGAATACTCCATTCTGGCCCCACCTGAATTTGAGTATCTCCCACCAACACACAGGAAACTCCCACCCAATTCTAGAATTTTATGTGGTGAGAAGAAGAGCTTGAATGGTTGAGACTCCTCCTTCTGGCTTCTTTTCAGGACTTAAAACAATACTTATTGAGTTTCTTGAAGCTTTCTTCTTTGTCAGAATACGTTTGAAATCAATTTTTTTGGAAATCAAACATTGGGTCTCTAAATCCTTTTGCTTTATCACCTCTCATGAATATTTTCACAACCAGTTTGAAAGAAATGATCAATATTTATTATTTTCTAGGTTGAGGGGGTTATGTAGTAGCACAAAAAAAAAAACTCGTACTATAACTTTCCCCTAGTCTTCTTATAGCTATGAGTTCGGAAAATTTCTTTGCAAGTTATACACGATATAATTTGGTATCAATGAATCTTTTAGCTCACAAATATTTCCCAAAACTCATACGATTATCCCATGCAACAACTCAAATGTTTTCTGTAATATCTTCTTTATTTACTTCTTCAAGGTAAAGGTTGGGTTGATAGATCGAAAATTTATTGAAGGTATAGTAATAGATCAAAGAATGCATGTAACTCTTTATACTTTAATCCTTAGCCATTTTCATCTAATTTCATAAGCTTGTATTATTCTCATTGTGTCAGTATTATCTTCTTCCTCATGCAAAACTCTTACGGTAATATAGAAAATATTATTATTTTTATTGTTTATACAAATGAAACACCTTAGATAAACATAGATGTCTTTTTGAGTATTTTAAAGCACATTAATATTTGGATGCAAGATAGGAGGATTTCCAGTGAGATTCATTTTCTCAAACGATTCATTTGTGAAGGAAATTCCAAAAGCATGTGAAGGGAACTACTATGCTCAACATCAAGCACTATTACACATTTTGTATCCACAACAAAGTCACTAAAAATTGTTGGCAATATTTTATGTCACTTTTTTGTTCGGTCTCTTCACGTGATAGTTGACATTGTTCAACATAAAACTTACAACATTGGAGAGATCACCTATTGAAAGGGTGATCTAACCTCTACATCTGAGAGGGGAATCTCTCTTGTATGATGGTTTTGTGGGGTTTCTTTGTTTTTAGTCTTTTCTTCTACTTTTGCGAGAGCCTTTCTGTCTATTTTTATATGAATTTTCTCTATGTTTTGTGATCTTGTGAAAACTGCGTAAGAATGATAATTCATGTATTCAACTACCTCATCATATTATTCATCAAATATGTACTTAAAAATCCCATGGTATTGTCACCTTTGGGTTCTTCATTTTCACATTTACCAATACCCGAATTTTCTTCTTTATCAACTTCTATTACTTTGAACCTTCTCACATACATCGTGAAGATGTTGTGGAAAATCCTCATCCTCAACATGAAGAACCCATTCGGGCCCCACCTAAATTTGAGCATCCACCACCAACACATGAGAAACTCACATCCAATGCCATAATTCTCTGTGATGAGCTGATTGAGAGGTACCCTCTTGGCTACATGGAGAAATCAAGAAGAGGAAAAGAATCATAAAACTAGTCACGATTTATCTTAAGGATATTGAATCAATGACACATTATTTCACTCCCAAGAAACCCGGGTCATCTCCAAAGTTTTAGTAGGGAATTCAATGATGCCAAATAACAAAGACCAATTTTTGATAAAGATCGAAAGAAATGACCATTTCGATTACAAAATATCTAGAGTAATTCTCAAAAAATCAACCATGGAAACCGATGCTACTCATTCTCAAGAACTCGTTGACATAATTTTGCGGTGGATGGAGAATTATAAATCTCAAACCATCCATCTCAAGGAAGAAAATCAACAACTAATTGCATATGTGCAACATCTCAACAACCTAAATTTTTCTACTTGCTCAAATTTATGTTGTAGTAGCGGTACCAAATCAAGATACCCTTGTGTTATCTAAAGAAATAAACAATATGGGTCATGTAACTAAAGCATGGATTGAGAATGTTCTAGTATAGGGTTTGTGGTTTCATCGATGAAGCTATGCAAATCTATGATAATGTTAATACTTATCTATATTTTATACCACTTTTTATAAAATCTCTTGGGGTCAAAATAACCACTCTTGACAAACTTTCTCTTGATACCCGATAATTTGCACAAATGGGATTCTTATTTATTGTTAGCGAAGGAATCTTAGATTTTAATCATCATGGACTTAACATTAAATGGTTGAATTCTTCCAAACTATTCAGAAAAATGGTGCTTAATGATGTCAACGTGTAATTTGATGATGTGAAAGAAAAAGGAGAATCAATCATGTGTGCAATCCAGGAGTATATCGAAGAGATCCCTTGTAAGTTCATTGATGAGCTCAATCAAAGGAGCTCTGCGTAATCTTTCAAAGATAAATTGACTAATTCAATCAAGAATTGGTATTCTTCCTCGAAAAATTTTGGTCCTGATTCTCTTGAAAAAATCTTCAAACTCTGAAGTCTGTTCTCCAACATGGAAGAGAGAATGGTGGAGTTTCATATAGTTCCTGGTAGGATTTTATAAACGCAATTCATCTGTGAGACTCACACCTCACTGCTTCCTTGATGAGTCGAGAATGATGGAATCATTAGATAAATTTAGGAGATTCAAGATGGAAAGTTGCTTGGACCGAGGAGTTTCAAAATAATATTTCAATGTTTTGATGAGGTTTCCCTTGGTGATCAATGATTTTATTTCTTGTATGATCAATATATGTGGAATCTTGGCCCAGGGGAATAAGACATTAATCCTAGGTGTCATGTTGGAATCTATGTGTCAATTTTTAGTCTATGTGTTTTCCATATCACTTTCTAGTGGGGTCTACATGTATTCACTTATTTTTATATTTGAAATAATTTATTTAAGTCACCCGAATCATAATTTTTTTAATAAAGCAACTTTACTTTATCAAAATAATTTAATTAATTAAATTGATTTAATTAATTCCTTCTATGATGTCTTAAAAAAAACCATAACTACTTTGTAGCCAAATTTTGGGTTATAAAATAAAGTTAGAGGTCATTTATAGGGGAATTTTGGAGAAAGGAGAAATACTATTTGTAGGAGAACTAATAAGAAACTTTGTGTTCTTGTGTGAAGATAAATAAAAAAGCATTTAGGAAGAAATTTGTGTCTTGTGCTTGTTTCTTTCCTTAGCATTTATTACTCTTATGTTTAATGAATGTCAAAGTTCTTTCTCTATATAGATTATGCATCTTTAATTCAATTTCCACTCATTATGTTAGTTTCTAAAGTGCAATCAAGCTTATGATATGTGTTCGCTTAATCTTGCATAGACCCCTTTCTTACTTTTCATTCATTTCCTCTCACTTCTCTTTCATTATTATTCTTTTCTTATCCACTTCATTTCTTCCCAAAATTCTAAAAACCCCAAATACATTTTTAAATCATAGTTGTATATACCTTTTTGGTTTTCAATAAGGGAAACCTCGCCCATCGTTGAGGAGGGACTTTGTCCCTTTACAATGTTGTCATATTTTGCATATGTGCAAAAATACATGCCAAAACATCATGTTACTAGAAAGTTGTGGAAAATGGTTTTATATTATGTTGTGCACATTTCCATTATGCAATATTTAAATGGAGTGTGTATATTCTATTGTGCAATGTTATGCTTTTTGCATAATCATTTAGTGCACAATGTTTTCCATGTAATCTTGTTCGAGCAACAAACTTGGAATAATCAATTGTTTGAAGGCATAAGTTTTAGAGAGGGATAATGTAATGCCCATCTCGAGACACCGGAAATAGGTTAAAAAAGTTGGTAAACTATTTTTTTTTTTTTTTTGAGCGAACTAATAGTTTGCATAAACATTCTCATTAAAAGATTTGATTCTTAGCGATAACACTTTTAACCAATACGCTAAACATTGATTTCTATTTAATTTAATTTATTTTGCTTCTAATAATTTTCATACATTTTTTACAAAATATAACTCATTGACTAATTCCACCTACATGAGAAAATAACTACCCTTTTTAAATTAAAAATTTCATTCCCCATTCAAAAGTCTAACCCCCACAATATTACTCATTTTCAAAAGTAAGTAGAGTTTTATTTGAACCCTAGGATCAAATGCATCTTGTCCCTAGATTTTTATTAAACCCTAAACTTCTTTATCCCTTCTCCTTTCCATCTCTTTCTTTTCATTTGAAATTTGCTTTCTTATTTCTCTTCTTTTTTTTTTTTTTTTTGTTTTGTGTAGGTGGGAAGGAGAGGAGTTATGAAGTTTATTATTTTCCTTTGTTTGTTTTGATGAATGAATCCATATTTTTTTTTTTGTTTGTTGCAAGTGAGGAAGAAGGGCGGATCTGTGAAGATATATATAGATATTAGCTATATATTTACCACTTTCGTAAATACATATATTATTCACTTTTCTTGTTTCTCCTTCTTGTTGCTTATGTATATAAAGATATTAGCTATGTATTTACCAAAGACATTAAATTTTAGCTATGTATATATAGATATTAGATATAACTTTAAGGTAAATACAGATAATAATATTAGCTATGTATATATAGATATTAGATATAATCATCGGGTAAATACGAGATAATAATATTAGCTATGTATATATAGATATTAGCTATGTATTTACCAAAGAAATTAAATTTTTGTTTTGTTTATTTTACTCCTTTTTTTTCTCTTTCTTTTTAAAACAAAATGTATATATATATATATAGGTAGATACATATATGTATACAATTAATGTGTGTATATATATATATATCACTTTCACTAAATACATAGCTAATATCTATATATACATGCACGGCTTTACAACGGATAAATTTCCATATGAATAGAAAGATAAGTCTGTAAATTAAATCCTAATCTGATAAACAAATTTGAGCTAAGATTATAACATATTTTGAAAACTGAATAAGATAGGCTTATACACAATGACAAATAACAAGATTTCCTTTGAAATAATGGACAGATTTTAAACTTATTATTTGTTACATATTGAACTTAATACTATCATCTATTCACACCAAAAGATATTCTATTGCAACATTAAAATATGGAATATGCATATATATGTATTATTATCTTTTTTTAACAACCAAGATTTCATTTCAAATGCAAACTTTCTTACATGTTACCAAAATTTATTATCACAAAGACTCATATGTCTAGATGCCCAAGATGCATAAAGGAGCACTATACAAACTTTATTTACCAAGTAGGAAAAGGAAACACTAGCTATAATGTGGTACCATTTACTCCATTCCACCTTTTTGCTAAAGATCTAAATATATATGTAATTTCCTTTCAACAAACAAGAAGAGAAAACACTTCTTAATACAACAAGACTCTCCTTTTCATTGAGAGTAGTAAGTTTTACATATTACATACAACTTTGCAAATATAATCAAGAGAGGGATAAACACCCTTTGAACAAAACATGCTTCCTCAAACTATATACACAAATCTCAAATGGGAGGTTTACAAAGGAACTCACATCCATATTTCTACAAGAATCATATGCTCATCAAGAAACAAAACCCTCTTCCAAAAATGAAGAGAGACATAATAAGTCCATGCCTCAAGGATGCTCCAACAATCCTCAAGATTAAGGCTCCAACTTTCCTTCCACGAAGTAACTAAACACAAAGGGAACAAGGCTTGTTTAACCACCCAACCATAGGCATCATCACATGCCTATCCCAAGGTTGGGATGCATGCTAGCCTCCCCCAAGCCCAAGGGAAAGAGGATAACTACCAAAACTTGCACAAGATGGAGGTTACACTAACAATAATGCAAGCACACAAAATAAGACAATACAAACAACAAGACTCCAAAATTTACAAGGAGGAGAACCCATGTTCATCCTCCAAAAATGGGGAAGAGAGGAGAAAGTTCTCCAAAATTATACATCAAAATTATTTGCACAAAATACACTTCTCCATATCCTCCTTATTGCTCCTAATTCAATCCAAGCCCTCCTTATTCCTCCCCCTTTCTCCAAGTCCTCCTTGGAAGGATTTTCAAACCCCAAAGGGGGTTTCCTTACCAAGAATGGGGAAGGAGATTCAAGCCAAATGAATCAACTTCCCCACCTCAACCATTTGAGGGAAAAATAATAAGACCCTACAAGGCTTGTCCATCAAGCCTTGAGGATTGAGAGGGAAAATTCCCTCTCTCTTCCCCCACACTCCAAAACTCCATCATGCCATATGATGGAGGGAGTTAAAGAAAACAAGCAAGCAACCAAAATCCACATACAACAAATAACAATTTTAAGCAACAAATCTAGCAACTAAAAGGCAACAACACAACAAAAGACATGAGAGCCTACCTCAAGGAAAGCTCTCCAAAAATCTTTCCAACTTCAAGTTTTTCCACTCTTGACTCCAAGCAAATCCCAAGCTCCAAATCACCCAAGCATCCAAGCAAGAAATTCCAAAAAAAAAAGTCCCTTTCATTTCCCATGAATGAGAATTTGAAGAGGAGAAAACAAGCATCCTCACAAATGAGGGGGTGACATGTGTCACCCCTCTCCCTCATCAAGGTCAAAGATGCCAAAACAAAAGAGAGAAAGGGTAAAATTAACTTTTTGCCCTCTTCTCCCAAATTCCCTTAAATGTTAGCAAGACAAAACTAGTGGAACTTTTGATAAACACACAAATCCACATCCCTTACATGGATGTGACTATTCAAGAGGTAGAAAGGGAGGGAAAACTCCTCTAAGCCTTGAAAATAAGCCCCCTACCCAATAGGTAGGGTCCAAGGGCTCATTTTTGTGATAGGGGGACTCCCAAGCTACAAAGGGGTCCCCAAAAATGCCCAAAATACCCTAATTTCGGGTTTTGCATTTTTGGCACAAGGGTAGAGGGTGTGGGGACCACCCAAGGGTCTCACATGTGACCCTAAACCCTTGTGATTAAGTGACACATTAAACATAATCAACAATTTAAAAGAAAGAGGAGTTATTAACTCCCAAAACAAGTTTACATCATAACCAACTACCCTAACCAAAATTAATAATTCAAAGCACAATACATTACATACATTGGGGTCACTCATAGTGCCCAAAATAATAATCACCTATACTAAGGCTTCACACAAAGAACATGGCTAGGGCTCAGCCCGTAGGCTGCTTGTGCAAGATTGAGTAGCTGGCCTGAATCCCACGTTCTCCTGTAAACCTGTCACCTGCACACTCATTGCACACATTAACCGCACCTGTCTCGATACAATATAATTCAATGACATAGTAAGATATCAATGCGTTCTAAACTAACCTAACATCCTACTAAAATCAAGATGTGACAACGTGCACAATTATATTCCATATTCCAAAAGTTAGACAAGATGATAAAGTGACATATAATCCCACCATGCAACAACTATCCATCAATATAATTAGGTTCCAAACACATCATCATATTCATTAGTTTCCATGACATAACAAGAAAATGCGACAATATAGAAATTAAGCTAAATTGGCGTTATACGCCTAAATGTCCACACCTGTCTAATAAGATCAAATATCTAAATATAATGTCCAAGATATAACCAATCACTATCAAAACATGTCTATGAGCAAAGAAACAACAAGCTACTGAGCTATAAAAAGTGTGGGCACTACATCCCCCTCTACTAAAATTAGACTTCCTCCTGGAAGTCACTGAAAGAGATAGGGATATCTAGCCCTCAAAGGAATCGCATCCTCCCAGTAGCTGTTGTCTCGTCGTACCGGTCCCACTGTACTCTAACCTGGTCCAAGTCTCGACCCCGAAGGGCCAACCTCCGGTGCTCCAGTATGCGTACGGGCTCCAATCTCCACTGTCCTCCATCCTCTACCTATAATGCCGACCAATCCAAGACATGAGAAGCATCAGGTACATATCTATGTAGTACAGAAACATGAAACACATTGTGGGCCCGTGCAAGGCATGGTGGCAAAGCTAGGTGATAGGCAACTGGACCGATGACCTCTAAAATATCAAAAGGCCCCACAAAACGAGGTGATAGCTTAGAACCCTTTCCATAACGGATAGGACTCTTATGCGGACGAACTCTCAAGAAGACTTTGTCACCCACTGAGAAGTGACGATCAATCCTCTTGGTGTCTGCATACGCCTTTTGGCATGCTCTAGCCTGCTCAAGACGCTTGTCTAATCAACACAACCTGCTGCTCTAAATCCTGAAGATAGGTTGGTCCCAGAATAATCCTATCATCTAGTCTATCCCAACTCAAAGGTGTCCTGCAAGGTCGTCCATACAAAGCTTGGTAAGGAGCCATACCAATGGAACTATGATAGTTGTTGTTGTAGGCAAACTCAACTAGATGCAAATAATCTTCCCATTTCCTCTGTTGATCCATGACATACATTCTCAACATGTCCTCTAACACCTGATTAACCCTCTCTGTCTGCCCATCTGTCTCTGGATGATAAGCTGAACTGAAATTGATCTGAGTACCCAGAGCGGCCTGAAAAGAAGTCCAGAATACTGAAGTGTAGATAGTATCCCTGTCATTAATGATGGTCTTCGGAATCCCATGCAACCTAACAATGTCCTCCATAAATACCTTGGCAATGGCCTGTGCATTATAGGTGACCTTGGTTGGAAAAAGTGCACAACCTTGGTCAACTTATCCACGGTGACCATAATGGCGTCATGACGATAAGATGACATAGGAAGTCCGACTATGAAGTCCATGGAGATCACATCCCATTTCCACTCGGAATATCATGGGGGTGTAAAAGTCCTGCGGGATGAGAATGCTCTGCCTTGACCCTCGGCACTCAAGGCAATGTGCAACAAAATCTGCTATGTCCCGTCGAAGACCTGGCCAATAATATAACTCCCTCAAATCGGCATGCATTTTCTTCACTCCTAGATGTGCCACATATGGGGCTCGATGAGCCTCTGTGAGGATGAAGCTACGCAGATCACCTGACTTAGGCACGTAGATGCGCCTGTGGAATTGAAGCAAACCATCTGTCTCTAAAACACACCCCGAATATCTGCCCTCTAAAGAACCCTGAGACTCTAACATTTGTCTAGCTCCCTCATAAAATCTGTCCTCTGGAAGGTGCTCGAGAATCCTACCTCTCAAATCTGACTGAAGTGTCAAAGAAGCAAGCACATGTCGTCATCTACTAAGTGCATCTGCAACCACATTTTCCTTCCCTTTGATGTACTGAACCTCCATGTCATACTCACATAGGAACTCCATCCAACGCCATTGACGAGCGTTGAGGTTTGGCTGTGAGAAGATATGTTGCAAACTCCGATGATCTGTCCTCAAAATGAAAGGCCTACCCAAAAGGAAATGTCACCAACGCACTAGAGCATGTACAACTGCTGCAAGCTCCAAGTCATGAGTAGGATAATTAAGCTCGTAGTCCTTGAGCTTACGAGACTCAAAAGCAATAACCCGACGCTCCTGCATAAGAACTACTCCCAAACCCTCTAGTGATGCATCAGTACAAACAACAAAATCCTCTGTCGGGTCTAGAACTACTAAGATGGGTGCCGTGGTTAACCTTTCCTTAAGCAACTGAAAGGCTTGCTCACATTTCTCTGACCAATCAAACTTCTTCCCTTTCCTCTGAAGAGAAGTAATAGGGTGAGCAATCCTAGAAAAGTCCTATACGAACCTGTGGTAATACCCTGCCAAACCCATGAAACTCCTCACCTCAGTAACTGATGTGGGTGCTGGCCAGTCCAAGATAGCCTGTATCTTAGAGGGTCTACAGAGATACCCTCACCTAAAATGATATGACCCAAGTACTGAATCTCTGTCTGAAAGAAGCTACATTTTTCCAAGTTTCCATACAACTTCTGCTCTCTCAAAACCTGAAGTACCTGCCTCAAATGCTCCTCGTGTTCCTCCTCGGAACGAGAATAAATCAATATGTCATCAAGGAACACTAAGACAAAGCGATCCAGAAATGTCCTGAATACTCCATTCATGAGGCTCATGAAGACAGCTGGGGCATTAGTCAAACCAAATGGAACCACTGTGAACTCATAATGCCCATAACGTGTGTGAAATGCTTTGTCTTATGAATGTCTGCATCTGAAATGCGCAACTGATGATATCCTGACTTGAGATCAATTTTGGAGAACACTCTCACTCCCCGCATCTGATCAAACAAGTCATCAATCCTAGGGAGCGGATAACGGTTCTTTATTGTGACTTTGTTGAGCTGCCTGAAGTCTACACAAAGCCTAAGAGAACCATCCTTCTTCTTCACAAATATGACTGGCACTCCCCAAGGAGATACACTAGGGTGAATGAGACCCTTATCCAACAACTCCTCTAACTGAATCTTGAGCTCATGAAGCTTTGGAGTTGTCATCATCCGATAAGGTGCCCTAGAAACTGGTGCTGATCCAGGTACTAAATCAATGGTGAAATCCACCTCTCTGTGGGGTGGTAACCCTGGAAGCTTGCCTGGAAATACATCTGCATACTCCCTCAAAACTGCATGATCATCTAAGGGTGAATGCTCTGAATGCTCTCAGATCGATCACTGATGGTGATAGCAAACAACTGACAACCCTTACGCATGCTCCGCTTGAGTTGCTTAGCCGATATCATGCGCAAGGAGATAGGCCTCTGCATCCCTGATATAACAACTGCACTCCCAAGATCATCCTGACACTCAATGACCTTATTTCTGCAATCCACCTTAGCTTGATGAGCCTCGAGCCAATCCATACCCAAAACTACCTGATAGGAACCTAAAGGGATAACTCGGAGGTCAAGAGTAGTGGAGAAGGCTCCTAAATCAAGTACGTAACTCTCCACATACGAGTCCACGGCGAGTTTGGCTCCAGAAGCCAACTCAACCTGCCAACTATCTGGTTGCCTAGCCACCACTAGCCCACACTGGTCCACTATAGAAGGTGATATAAAAGAATCTGAAGCACCTGAATCAAAAAGTACTGAGACAAAAATACCCCTGATAGTACCTGTCGTCTCAATGACCGTGGCCTGATGCTCGGCCTGGCGGTTGTCAACCGCTGCATATACCCGATGGGCGCGTCCTACATCACCCACCATCTGCTCGGATCTAGCAGCTCTCTGTGCATCCATGGTATTGGGTTTGTGTGGGCACATGCGCACATAGTGATCTGGAGATCCACAAATAAAACAACCTCCTGTACCCCTCTGAGATGGGGTCCCTCCTGTACTCTGGTGTACTGATCCTGCTGGTCCAACCCTAGCAGACTGCTGAGTGCGAGCTGGCTGTGTCTGCTGAGTGCCCTGCCTCCTATCTCTGGCTCCACCAAAACCTCCTCTAGAAACACCTCTCAAAATCCTGTGTCTGTCTAGCCCCCGCGCGGTGGCCCTGCTGCTGTGTTTGCCTCTTTGGGTGCGGTGGAGCCCTCGTGGCTGCTGGCGGAGGCCAAAATCCTCCTCTAGGGGGTGGTGCAGTACCTCATGACCTCTGACTCTGGAAGGCCTGTATCCTCTCCTGAAACTTGCTTTTTTTATCACGATGCTCTTGTGCCTTGGTCCTGTTCTCCTCAGCTAAGTAGGCCTTCTCAACGGCCTTCTCAAGTGTGGGAGGAGATAGCATCCTAACTGCTCCTGCTATGTCTGCATTAAGCCCTCGAATGAACCTGTTAACCTGCAATTTCTCATCTTGCAGGTAGTCCACATACTGTAGAAGATCCAGGAACCTACTCTCATCTGCTACTGTGCCAGATCCCTGTCGTAAGTCATGAAACTCATCGATCCTCTTCTGCACAAAATGCTCTGACATATAACGAGCCCTGAAACGCTCCTCGAACAACTCCCAAGTCACTGTCTCTCGAGTCAGATGGAGCTTCCGCTCCTCATTCCTCCACCAAACGCCTACTGTGCATCTCGGAGGAGATGTATGGCGAACCTTGCCTTGACGTTGCTCTTGTAAGAGTGCAAGCCAAAGCAACTATCCAAACTAAGGAGCCATGACTCAGCCCCAAAACCATCTGTAGAGCCGGTGTAGGTGGGTGGCTGCAAATGAAGAAGATCCCTGATCACACTGCCTGTATCTCGATCCTGACGATGTAGTCCCATAGGTGAAGGGAGTCACCTATCCTCGTATGGTCCCTTGAGACTGTGTGAGCGGCTACGACGGAATGAGGCTACCCTCTCGTGATGAACGAAAGGGCTACGTGACCTCTCCCGCCTCGGTGTATCATGCTCTGGCGGCTCTGAATGCGCATCCTCGCCTATCGGCTCCTCGTCTCCCAATGGTGCCTCCACTCTCGTCTCCTGCGGTTGTGGTAGGCGCTGCTCCACAACACCTATCAGCTGGCGCAAGGCCTCTAATATCCGAGGCCCAAAATCGGGTGTTGGCGGCTCCTGCGTAGATGCACTACGCCCCAAACCTCTAGCTGATCATCCTCGCTTGGGCGCCATCCTGCGCATGAGGTGAGCGAGAAATTTATTAATTTAAAATTTAATGGTAGTGGGTGATTTATTTTAACTGTTTATTTTTATTCATTTAGTTAATTTTGTGTTGTTAAAATTGACATTAATTATTTTAATTAGTTACCCAGTGGTCCGTGAGTGTGAACCCCAAGCTCTGATACCAACTGTAGTGCCCATCTCGAGACACCAGAAACGAGTTAAAAAAGTGAATAAAATATTTTTTTTTTTTGAAGAGAAAACTAATGGTTTGCATAAACATTCTCATTAAAAGATTTGATTCTTAGCGATAACACTTTTAACCAATACGCTAATCATTGATTTCTATTTAATTTAATTTATTTTGCTTCTAATAATTTTCATACATTTTTTTTATTTACAAAATATAACTCATTTACTAATTCCACCTATATGAGGAAATAACTACTATTTTTAAATTAAAAATTCCATTCCCCATTCAAAGGTCTAACCCCACAATATCACTCATTTTCAAAAGTAAGTAGAGTTTTATTTGAACCCTAGGATCAAATGCATCTTGTCCCTAGATTTTTATTAAACCCTAAACTTCTTTATCCCTTCTCCTTTCCATCTCTTTCTTTTCATTTGAAATTTGTTTTCTTATTTCTCTTGTCTTTTTTTGTTTTTGTTTTTTTGCGGGGGGAAGGAGAGGAGTTATGAAGTTTATTATTTTCCTTTATTTGTTTTGATGAATGAATCCATAATTTTTTTTTTTTTTTGTTTGAAGTGAGGAAGAAGGGCGGATCTGTGAAGACAGCAGTGTGAAGGAGAGGCGAATGGGGAAAGTAGGACGGACAGCATGGAATGGTGGGAGGATGTGACAGAGGGAGGGGGTCGGCGTATGATGGGTGGGGCGAGAGTAACAGGTCCCGGGAGAGTGCTAGGGCCGCGGGGCGGGGGGTTTTGGAGGGGGCGAAGGGAGGGGGCGAAGGCTTTGTGGGGTGGGGGAGGCGCTTTGGAAGGAGGCGCAGGCAGCGGGCCGAGGGGAGTTTGGTGGAGTGGCGAGGGGGTTGTTTGCGGGGTGGGGGCCGAACCCCCCCACCAAGACATTAAATTTTTTTGTTTTGTTTATTTTACTCCTTTTTTTTTTCTTTTTAAAACAAAACATGTATATATATATATATATATATATATATATCATTTATCACTTTTTTTTTGTAAATACATAGCTAATATCTATATATACATGTATGCACGGCTTTACAACGGATAAATTTCCATATGAATAGAAAGATAAGTCTCAGAAATTAAATCCTAATCGATAAACAAATTTGAGCTAAGATTATAACATATTTTGAAAATAATAAGATAGGCTTATACACAATGATGACAAATAACAAGATTTCCTTTGAAATAATGAACAGATTTTAAACTTATTATTTGTTACATATTGAACTTAATACTATCATCTATTCACACCAAAAGATATTCTATTGCAACATTAAAATATGGAATATGCATATATATGTATTATTATCTTTTTTAACAACCAAGATTTCATTTCAAATGCAAACTTTCTTACATGTTACCAAAATTTATTATCACAAAGACTCATATGTCTAGATGCCCAAGATGCATAAAGGAGCACTATACAAACTTTATTTACCAAGTAGGAAAAGGAAACACTAGCTATAATGTGGTACCATTTACTCCATTCCACCTTTTTGCTAAAGATCTAAATATATATGTAATTTCCTTTCAACAACAAGAAGAGAAAACACTTCTTAATACAAAAATACTCTCCTTTTCATTGAGAGTAGCAAGTTTTATATATTACATACAACTTTACAAATATAATCAAGAGAGGGATAAACACCCTTTGAACAAAACATGCTTCCTCAAACTATATACACAAAATTCAAATGGGAGGTTCACAAAGGAACTCACATCCATATTTCTACAAGAATCATATGCTCATCAAGAAACAAAACCCTCTTCCAAAAATGAAGAGAGACATAATAAGTCCATGCCTCAAGGATGCTCCAACAATCCTCAAGATTAAGGCTCCAACTTTCCTTCCATGAAGTAACTAAACACAAAGGGAACAAGGCTTGTTTAACCACCCAACCATAGGCATCATCACATGTCTATCCCAAGGTTGGGATGCATGCTAGCCTCCCCCAAACCCAAGGGATAGATGATAACTACCAAAACTTGCACAAGATGAAGGTTACACTAACAATAATGCAAGCACACAAAATAAGACAATACAAACAACAAGACTCCAAAATTTACAAGGAGGAGAACCCATGTTCATCCTCCAAAAATGGGGAAGAGAGGAGAAAGTTCTCCAAAATTATACATCAAAATTATATGCACAAAATACACTTCTTCATATCCTACTTATTGCTCCTAATTCAGTCCAAGCCCTCCTTATTCCTCCCCCTTTCTCCAAGTCCTCCTTGGAAGTATTTTCAAACCCCAAAGGGGTTTCCTTACCAAGAATGGGAAGGAGATTCAAGCCAAATGAATCAACTTCCTCACCTCAACCATTTGAGGGGAAAAATAATAAGACCCTACAAGGCTTGTCCATCAAGCCTTGAGGATTGAGAGGGAAAATTCCCTCTCTTCCCCCACACTCCAAAAATCCATCATGCCATATGATGGAGGTAGTTAAAGAAACACAAGCAAGCAACCAAAATCCACATACAACAAATAAAAATTTTAAGCAACAAATCTAGCAACAAAAAAGGCAACAACACAACAAAAGACATGAGAGCCTACCTCAAGGAAAGCTCTCCAAAAATCTTTCCAACTTCAAGTTTTTCCACTCTTGACTCCAAGCAAATCCCAAGCTCCCAATCACCCAAGCATCCAAGCAAGAAATTCCAAAAGAAAAGTCCCTTTCATTTCCCATGAATGAGAATTTGAAGAGGAGAAAACAAGCATCCTCACAAATGAGGGGGTGACATGTGTCACCCCTCTCCCTCATCAAGGTCAAAGATGCCAAAACAAAAGAGAGAAAGGGTAAAATTAACTTTTTGCCCTCTTCTCCCAAATTCCCTTAAATGTTAGCAAGACAAAACTAGTGGAACTTTTGATAAACACACAAATCCACATCCCTTACATGGATGTGACTATTCAAGAGGTAAAAAGGGAGGGAAAACTCCCTCTAGCCTTGAAAATAAGCCCCCCTACCCATTAGGTAGGGTCCAAGGGCTCATTTTTGTGATAGGGGGACTCCCAAGCTACAAAGGGGTCCCCAAAAATGCCCAAAATACCCTAATTTCGGGTTTTACATTTTTGGCACAAGGGTAGAGGGTGTGGGGACCACCCAAGGGTCTCACATGTGACCCTAAACCCTTGTGATTAAGTGACACATTAAACATAACCAACAATTTAAATGAAAGAGGATTACTTAACTCCCAAAACAAGTTTACATCATAACCAACTACCCTAACCAAAATTAATAATTCAAAGCACAATACATTACATACATTGGGGTCACTCATAGTGCCCAAAATAATAATCACCTATACTAAGGCTTCACACAAAGAACATGGCTAGGGCTCACTTCAGTGCCGCTTGTGCAAGTTGAGTAGCTGGCTTGAATCCCACGTTCTCATGTAAACTTGTCACTGCACACTCATTACACACATTAATCGCACACATGTCGATACAATATAATTCACGACATAGTAAGATATCAATGCGTTCTAAACTATCCTAACATCCTACTAAAAATCAAGATGTGACAACGTGCACAATTATATTCCATATTCCAAAAGTTAGACAAGATGATAAAGTGACATATAACCCACACCATGCAACAACTATCCATCAATATAATTAGGTTCAAAACACATCATCCTATTCATTAGTTTCCATGACATAACAAGAAAATGCGACAATATGGGAATTAAGCTAAATTGGCGTTATACGCCTAAATGTCCACACTTGTCTAATAAGATCAAATATCTAAATATAATGTCCAAGATATAACCAATCTTTGTCAAAACATGTCTATGAGAAAAGAAACAACAAGCTCTTGAGCTATAAAAGTGTGGGCACTACAGATAATTTGTTGTGTTTGGGTATGTTTTTGGGTCCTTTCATTTCAAATCCATAGAATTATGATTCTTAAGAGGTGGCATGGATGACTATATTAGTATATCAAATTTATTTCGGAAAGAAGTTCAAGTTTTGAGGAAATAAATCAAAGTGATTGAGAGCATAGTGGGATTTGAGCTTAATGCTCACTAAATTATGATGATGTAAAATAACCATAGTAACGTGTAAAAGGAACTCTTCCTAATCTCGGAGCTTGAATCATTGATGATTTGTCCGACATTTTGGGTCTCTTAATAAGATCATCCAATTTGTGTTATTGTCTCTAAATTGTGTTGATTTGATCTTTTTATTAATACATGTTTTCTTTTCATCGAGTGTTGTTTCGATTAGATTGTTAAAGGTTGCGAGGTTTTAGGTTTTCCTTCATTAGACTACCTCACATTTTCTACATCAAAGGGTCTAAGACCATATATGTCAACCATGACAATAGTCCACTATGGACCCAATCATGCGATTTTGGATAAGCAAATAGTGATGTATAATCAAATTTTTGGGAGTAATTCATAGAGATAAATGACTTATTTGGTTTTTTAGTATTTCCTAGATGAATGATAGAGTAGAGTGTAGAGATGAGCAAGTCAAGAGAGAGATAAAAATATGTGTTGATTGGGATTAGAATGTGAGCATTTTTCTTATTAAGGGAACATATCCAAACTTGTCATTGTCAAAGGATAAGTTACCAAATTTGAGTGCCTACATTTTCCCATCGTTTAAATGTGTAATTGAAAATTGCGTACTTAAAGGAAAGACATGCCTGAGTGTGAATAAACACTTTATCTTCGCTTGATAGTTATCTTTCGATGTGTTGTTTTTGGCATGCTCCATGGTGAAATCTGTAATACAAAGTGTAGTCAATATCCATAATAGAAATTGAATTGTAACTCAAATGTAAATAATGATTGTAAATTTGAAAATTTGAACTTGCAAATGTAAAGTAAAAGAGACGAAAACCATGGAAGGAATAAACCTATTTATTTGTGGAGGTATAAGATTTCATTTCTATTATGATTTGGAGATTTGGATTTATTGTTAAAATGCTAAAGGATTGGGAGTGATCATTCTTAAAAAATTTCAAAGGAGAATCCAAAGTGTTGAGTGCATGCAACCTAACACTTTGAAAAGAAAAGAGAGATAGAGAGGGGTACCAAACATCTGGTTAAAAGGGAATGTTGATGCATCAAAATATTTATAATGTTTATATATTCCCGATAAATGTGAAAAAGGAGAATAAGTACATCCTATTAGGAACTTATCCACATCAATACCTTCTAAAACCTCATGGACTACACTGCTACAAGTGGATATAGGCCCAATTTTGTAAATAAACCACACAAAAAAAGGAATGGATGCACCATGCCCCCGCTATTTTTGTACGAATGAGTTTGAGTATGAAAATTCTAAAATAATGCAAAGGAGAAAAAGGCCCATGCCCCCAAACCCTATTATTGTAATTATATTTGAGTAGTGTGATTAAAGAAGGAATGAATCACTCATGCCCCGTATTCTACTTTGAACTTGTGTCATTTGTGCATGAATATGTACCAAAAGTGTGTAACTACAAGTAATAATTTGAAATTGTTGAGAATTTCTATGTATGTTCCTCAAGTTGGGAAATTTAAGTACGGTATGGACCATACTATGATATAAACATGAAGATATCTACCATTTTTGTATTTGTACTTATTTTTGAGGATATGTACCTATAAAATATTATGCATGTGTTTTGTAAGTTTTCTATATTGGTTGTAGATGTATAATTTATCCCAATGAATGCCCCCTCTTTTGAGGTGTGTGTGATAAATTATTATAGCGTGCAGCTCAAAAGAAAATATGTGCACCCATGTCAAATAATTACGATAATATACATTGGATCACATAGAAGGATTTAATGGTGATCATTGTTAGGATCATCTTCCTACAAGATGGTTGTGCATAGTGGAAACTATGACACACAAAGAAAACAACATACAACATGTAAAAAATGATACTATATGTGTATATAATAGAGTAAGAACATCATTGAAGAGATATTCAATCAAGCTAACATAAGCAATACCATGAAAAAGTGTCACGTTGAGGCATAGATATGTAAACATGGGAAACCCATAATGTCACAAGACAATCGCATGGAGGAAAATTAGGATGCATACAAAGAAGAAAGTGCATACAAGAAATGTATATAGACTCAAACATGGGAAACCCACAATGTTGTAAGATAATCAAGGAACTCGTTCCGCATACAATAATTAATCAAGTAGTCAACATAAGTAGGTAAGAAAACAATCTAGTTAAACAAATACAACAAAGAATAGTCATGTTAGGTTAAAAGGTATCACATACAAAATATATGTAATCAAGCATAATGAGGAAGTGTAAAGTAACTAAAATGAAACAAAATCACTTGAATAGTGTAGAAGATGCCCCTAAATATTAGTTCCACTTTGAAAGGA
Source organism: Taxus wallichiana var. yunnanensis (assembly GCA_018340775.1). Classification (NCBI taxonomy): domain Eukaryota; kingdom Viridiplantae; phylum Streptophyta; class Pinopsida; order Cupressales; family Taxaceae; genus Taxus; species Taxus wallichiana. The sequence continues at coordinate 545,049,374 of CM031243.1, forward strand.
ACTAAGATGACACATGTCACCATCTATCAATTTTTTATGTGTATTGCATCAAGATCAATATACCTTGTGAACAAATGTGTAAAAGCAGTATAGAAAAATATGTTATCTATCAAACCATTATGACAAACAACATATGTAAAGTAAAAAGTTAGCTAAATCTAGTCATGAACATGAACATGTCACACACACACACACACACACACACACACACATACATATGTGTGTATATATGTATATGTCCTAGTAGAAGAAGGATAATCATGTACAACCTATGTCGAAGCCATAACGTACATGCCATAGGATATCTAATATAGAAATACTCACAAAGAGTAGAAATAACATTAACACCAAGAGTATCAACAATAATATAAGTAATTGTAACAAGTGCTACAAGAATGAATAGTAACATATGAAGAATGTAGGATATGTGCGAAAGTATTGGTGTCATGAGGCCTACTTGTATCAACATCAAGTGGGGAGGGAGAGATACATGGCTAACCACGATAAAATATCTGATATAAAACCATTTGAAGCATTAGAAACATATGTAGGCTTGTATAAAGTATAATATGTAAACATACTAGAAGTCATAGGAATAAACATAATACCATGTTGGGGGAGGGGGGTATTGGTTTCCCCAAAGATATAAGCACAATATATATAGCAATAATAGGTATAATCATAATAGTAGAACCTACTATAAGAGGTATGACAACATGCCTAGGTTTGTTTTTAGTATCAAAAGTGCCTTTTATTAGTATATAAGAAAGAGTAAAGTAATAATTATACTTGTGAATTATGTAATATGGGAAATATCCCAACCACCGGGGTGAGAGATGTATTACATTTAGAATGATCAGTTTGGTAAGTTTTAGGGATGACAAAGAAAACCCAAGAATCATCAAAATTAATGGGATGAATAGGAACCTCATGCAAAGGCTTATTTAGCATATCAATTTTCCCATCATCACTGTCGTAAGTATCAAATTCATCTTGTTCATTAGAATAAAAGAATAATGGTAAATTGGTACTATCCATGAAATTCATATTGTTTTCCCCCATTGGGTGTTTTTGTATGCTCTAATTTCTTTGTATTCATGTGTAATGTATTTTTCAAGATTGTGTTGCTCACATTGTTCCTTTTCTGCAACATTTCTTACACAATTTTCTTTTGTGTGATGTATATTATTTTATTTTATGTTTGCACAATAACATGGTTTAATTATTGCCATGAGATTGACCCTTTAGATGGAAGTATTTATTTTTATCCTCTTTGGGACTTGATGGATATTGTATTACAAATGAAGTTTTAATATTTAATATTGCATTATTCTCATCCGATATATACATGTTAGCTTTGGGTGCACATTTAGATTTAGGGATTTGAGATGGTTACATAGGAGAGACTCTACTCCGAGATACATCATCCGTAAGAGGATGAGAAACCATTACGTGTAGAGGAGTACCATCATGACATATCACAACCTCTATAAATGGATGCCTCAAAGAAGTAGAAGGAGGTCAAAAAAATAATGCCCTTATGCTTAAGGTGTTATATCTTTTAGTGTAAACCATAAAAATCATTCTCATGATGTCCATTCAATCCATGATAATTAAAAAATGGATTTCCTTTGATATTTTCAATCCTATAGAGGAGATAATAATTATTAGGTAGTAGAGTGATTAATCTCTTATCAAGTAGTTCATAAAATATCATGTTGTCTAACATTATTGTTAAACCAAATAGTTTCTTTATGAAATAGGTTCTTTCCGAAGTGGTTGAATTAATGTTTGAGATTGATTTATTGGAACATAAAAACTATTGTAGCTATGTAATAATTTCATGTTACTTTAATGACCATATGTATCATGCATATCATTTCCTTTAGTTTCGTATATAAATTGATCATGATGTGTAGAGACATGATTGACATGGGCATGTAAGGGATTCCTTAGATGTGTTATCTCATCCTTGAGAGATTTTATCTCAATACCCATAGCTTGAATTTTCACTTGAAAACCGTGTTTTAATGCTTACACAAACTCTATGATATCCTTATGAAAGATGTCATTGTTATGTCCATGTATTGATGAAGGACCAATATGTGGCGGCATAAAAGGGTATTTTGAATTATTATCCTCGAGAAATAGATTCACACATTTATTCATGAGAAATAAGAAAAGGTTGACTATTAATATACCATAGAACTTATAAAATAGAGCCAAAAATGGAATTTTGGAGATAGATACGAGTAATCCCAAAGTCGGCAACAAAGATAGGCCCAAAGGTGTTTTTTAGCAAAAGTGAAACTTGTCAAATTAATATAACAATCATTAATATAAATAAAATATGAATTTATAGAATCAAGAGAGGTAGCATAGGATCAAAAATGATGAACAAAAACCTCTTAGGGATTTTCAAATAATTGTATATTTTTCAAGTTAAGCCTTTATTACTAAAAATAGTAATTTTGAAATTTCAAAAATTGTGCTAAAAAGTAGGAAGAACAAAAATATGTTTTCATTTGATATATCAAAAGAAATAAAAATATTAGATGAATTTGAAAATGGATTCATTAAATTAGATATATGGCATGAAAGGTGATTTGACCAACAAGTAACCTTAGAAAGGGGCCCAAAGAGGAGGACCAATCATGAGACCCTAAGAAGTTTCTAGAAAATCAATTTAAGGTCATGTAGTGGGTGGGAATCATAATTAAATATAAATACAAACCATATAAAATTGATGATTATGAAACCAAAGAGGAAGGAGAAACCCTAGGGAAAATAAGGATTGAGTAATGAAATATATTTGATCAAGAGTCGTTCACTAAATGTTTACACCCTAAAAATACATATGATACAATATAACCAAATATATAATATGTAAGGGTTTGTTATAAGGATCATTCTAAATTAATTAATTTACAATTAACCATGAAAAATCAAAATAATGCACTAATAATTACAATAATGATAAATTTTGCAATGATAGCTCAAAAATAAAAATAAAAATATGAATTCTTAGTTGTAGAGTGGAATAAAGGAGATGTGGATGTGAAAACTAGGTAAAAAAATTGATCTCGAACTTGAAGATGCTTCATTTGTGATAGTATAACTAGAAATTGTCTATGTCTAAGATCGTACAACTCTTCATAGACCATGTTATAGTTCTTCCATCTTTTGTATGGTCTTAGACCTACTTGTAACAAGGTTCTCAGTAACTTTATGTGCCCTTCAACCGTATAGAAATGTTTTTCTTTGTATATCACTTTAGCTCGTAAAACATGTATTGACCCAAAACAAGTGAAAACCCTATATACCTGCAATACTCTTCATCAAAGCATTAGATAAAAAAGAGAAATTATTATGTTGGTGAGGATGGAATACCCTTGGTGGTGAAACCCTATCAAATTACTCCAAGTGTTGCAATACATCCCCTCGAGTGGGAGAAATACTCATGTAGTTCTCCTTGCACTTTGTGCAAGTGTGAATTCAATCTAAGTTAGCCCTATTTGTGTGCTCTCATGTATCTTGTCACAAAGATAATAATTTGACTAAAGAGTAGATAATGTACCCAACATGTTTATAGTGTGATGTGGTGTGTTTCAGCTTATAGACTAAATCCTTTTGTCCTTTCAAGACCTTTGAAAATTCTTGGAATGACTTTTCCCTTACTAAGACATGGCTCTAAGACCTTTGCATGCTTGGAATTAGAGGAATCTAGACTCTTTGAATCGGTTGAGTGTTTTATACCTATAATAGTGACTTATATAAGTGATGTGCAACTACTTTAGAGTTATTTTCGAGAGTCTTAGGTGCTTTAGTGTTGATATTTACAATAAGAGCTCATGAAAGTGTCGTGTGAATTATGAAGTGGTATTTACTTACTTATATACGAGCTTCGTAGGTTGAATTTCATGCTAAATCTGACCCTAGGAATATGAAATGACACAAATAAAATATTATAATTGGAAAAGGAGTCATTAGATAAGAGGGTTCAAGATCATATAGGTTAGATAGGAATGTAGTCTAGTATGAACCCAAACCAGTAAAGTTTTGGATAGGAAAAGAGTGATGTAAAGTTTGGGAGTGATGCCTATAGATAAATGAATGGTTTGGTTAATTAATATTTCTTGGATGAACAAAAAATGTGTGTAAAGATGAGAAAGTCAAGAGAGAGATATAAATATGTGTTGATTGGACTTAGAATGTGAGCATTTTTCTTAGCGGGAATAAAGCCAAACTTGTCATTACCAAAAGGATAAGTTACCAAATTTGAATGTCTACATTAATATCACCAAGATTTCTTATTTTATCCCATGTTATCTAATGGATGATTAAATAGCTTTGGAAATGATATTTTTGAAAGATGTTTTCAAATTGCATGGGATATCTAAAAGGATTATTTATGATAGTGACACTCATATGACTTCAAGGTTTTAAAAACCTTGCATGCATCTTTGGGTATGAAGTTATACTTCAATGCTACACATCAACATAAGATGGATGGCCAAAGAAAAATGTTGAGTTAGATTTTGGAATATATGCTTTGTTTGTATTGTATAGAGAAATAGTACAAGTGGGAGGAATATTTGCCATTATTATAGTTTGTGTATGATTGTAATGAAAGAAAAGATTAGATGAAAGTTAGAAACCAAAAACAAACCAATTGATTCCTAAATCTAGTATTCTCAAACAAAACCTCAGATAGAGAAATGGATGGAAAGAGGGAGAGATTCAATACCTGCACTTACCTACAAGTTGCACAACTCCTTTGATGTGTTCAATTTTCTCTTGATTGATGTTGGTTGCTCTTAGATTGCTTCATATTTGTGTGAATAAACTTGGGCAGCACCTCCCCTTTACTTGCATTGGATGATTGCTTGATAAAAATGATTATGGATTGATTATAGATTGATTAAAGATAATGATGGATTGATTAAGTGCTAAAATGGATGCATTGAATGGCTTGCTAGCTAGCTAGCTCTCTCATGGAGGATGAGAGCTCAATTTATAGTTTGTGGGTGGAGGATTCAATGGCTAAGATGAATCCATGTTGGATTTGGATCAAGGGTGGAGAATGCATGTAAGGATTAGAGGATTCTAGAGTGGAAGGCTCTAGAAATTTGAATTCAAAATTCATGGAGGGAAGAAGCTTCCATTGAATTAAAAATTCAATGGAAGGAGAAGGTTAGAGAGGCTTCTAGATTTAGAGGTGAGGATGTGATTAGGATTAGAATTAGATTAGGTTAATAAATGATGATTAGGGGTGAGGTTACATGGAGAGGCTAGGTGTAGGGATGTGTAGGATAGGTGGTAGGTGAGATGTAGGAATATTAAATTCCTAGAAAATGTTAATGAAGGATTAAAATAGGATAATATGATATAATAAGGAAATTAAAGTGATTAATGATAAAATGGGATATAATAATGATTTAAAAGGATCAATGATGGAATAATGATAAGATATAAATAAGATAAAATAGATTATTAATAATAATTAATCTTGCGATTAATTATTATATGGATGATGTTGGGATATTTATGGGACATGTTAATCGTAATTAACAATGTCGACATTTTAGATGTCTACAATGATAATTCACATAATTAAAATCTTCATGTGGGTCCATTAAATGTATTACATTACAATAAATTACATACACATATCGGTTGGGGTAGGATATAAGACAATATTATTGTAGATCCAAATATGTTGAAATAAAAATAACAAGTGAAATTGATCAAGTATCGATTAATAGAGGTTTCATATTAGAATAAGAGTTATGATGATAGAAAGAGAACATTAAGAATATTCATAATTATGGATAAGTTCTTCTTGAGGGTACAAACAAATTATAGTTTTATAAAGTTCGCGAGTTCTACCAAAATTACCTTGAGATACCGATGGAGTCAATGTTAGGGGTCCTAGTAAAGGATACCCATAGAATTTATAGCCTTGCATAATAATGTAACAAACTTGATTATAAACAACAATGTCTTTATTTAATAATAGGAAAAAAATACAAAAAGTATTGATCACCTACTATATAATCAAACATGAACCAAAAAAATGTGACCACATGTATGTAACCTTATTATACCCTCGTAATACTCAAACACCAATGTTTCCACAATGCCTCAATCCTAATAGCCTTCCCTCGTACCTACGCACAACTCTCAAATCTATTTATGTATTTGTGGAGCCTGTTTTTGTCTTCTCAAATCAATATTGAAGTGTGGAGTTTGAATTGGGAAGATGAAAGGTCATGACCATTTCTTTTCTAGCCATGGGAAGATGAAAGGTCATGACAGTTTCTTTTCTAGCCGTGGGAAGATGAAAGGTCATGACTTTCAAACTTCTAGGGTCGACTTTTGGACTTCTTAAAGGATTGTAATCCTATAAATAGAGGTGTTAGGGTATCTTGAAGATATCTTGTGTGTTCAAGAGGTATTGAGTCTTAGTGATCAAGAGTGATCAAGGTTAAGCAATTGGGTGTCAATTGTGGTTTAGATGTGGTTTAGCATCTTTGGAATTCTGTTGTGAGTTCATAACTAAGAGAATACTGTGAGAGTTGTTTTACTCTTATTGATAATAAAATCTGAGCAAGTTCTTGGTGGACGTAGCCCACATTGGGTGAACCACGTTAAATCTTTTCTTGTCTTATTTTGTGCATTATTTATTTATGTTGTTATATTTCTACATGTATACTTCTGCTATATAGTTTCCTACTCTTTGTGATTTGAGGAATTGTTTCCGCATATTTGTTCACTAATTCCTAACAACTGGTATCAGATCTTTGGTGGTTTTTGTTGAAGTGGTAAATCACAGGGAAAGTTTAGCTTGAGTGGGAGCTATGGTGGATGAGGGCAGATCAAGGGTTGAGAAGTTCAATGGGTAGAACTTTGGTTTGTGGAAGATGCAAATGGAGGATTACTTATATCAAAAGGACCTCCATGTTCCTTTGGCTAGAAAAGCAAAGAAACCTACAGCCATGTTGGATGAGGATTGGGAGTTCTTTGGATAGAAAGGCACTTGGGGAAATTCGGTTATGCCTTGCATCTTCGGTTTCTTTCAACATATTGCAGGAGAAGACCACGAAAGGTCTCATGAGTGTGTTGGGGAAGTTATATGAAAAACCCTCTGCCTCTAATAAAATATTTTTGATGAAAAAGTTATTTAATATGAAGATGTCTGAGAATGGTTCTATTGTTGTTCATTTGAATGAATTTAATACGGTTGTGAGTATGTTAAACTCGGTAAAAATTGACTTTGATGATGAGGTCAGGGCTTTGTTGATTTTGTGCTCCTTACTAGATAGCTTTGGGACAACTTGGTTATGGTTGTAAGTAATTCAGTCTCTAATAATTCAAAGCTGAAGTTTGAGGATGTAATAGGTGTGATCCTAAGTGAGGAAATGTGAAGGAAGAGCACCGGAGATTCTTCTACTTCTAGAAATGCTTTGATAGTGGAGAGAAGAGGGAGATAAATGAATAAGGGGAAAGGTAATTGTGTGAAGTTGAATGATTGCGGAAGGTCAAAGTCCAAGAAGTAAGAATGTTGGCCGTGGGAAGGTTGGTCATGCTAAGAAATATTGCTGGGATCTTCGGGATAAGAAGAAAAGGAGGAAACTAAAGAGGTAAATGTGGCAACAGGTGATGTTTGTCAGGATGCCTTAATTCTTTCTTTAGATAATATTGTTGAGTCTTGGGTGTTAGATTCAGGGGCTTCTTTCCATGCCACCCCACATAGACATTACTTTACTAATTTTGTTCAAGGAGATTTTGGACATGTATATCTTGGTGATGATGAACCATGCAAAATAGTAGGGAAAGGTTGTGTTCGGGTGAAAATGTAGAATGGGAACACATGGCTACTTAAGGATGTCAAGCATGTGCCTAAGTTGAGGTGGAACTTGATATCAGTGGGTTAGTTGGGTAGTGATGGTTGTATGGTCAGTTTTACAATGGATTCTTGGAAGGTTACCAAGGGAGATCTTGTGGTTGTAAGAGGTAAGAAAATTGGTACTTTGTATTTAACCAGTGGTGTTGATTATTGTAATTTAGTTTCGCAGATGAAGATGCAACTTTGTGGCACCAGAGACTCAGGTCATATGAGTCAAAAGGGCATGAAGGTTATAAAGGAAAGGTTGCTCAGATTAAAGGAGTTAGATTTAGACTTCTGTGAGGACTGTGTTTATGGAAAATAGAAGCGGGTGAGATTCCTCAAGGTTGGACCTACCAGAAGGAGGGTAAGTTGGATTTAGTGCATACAGATGTATGGGGGCCAGCTAAGGTAAAATCTATTGGTGGTTCATGTTATTATGTCACTTTCATTGATGATGCAACTAGAAAAGTTTGGGTATATTGCATTAGAAAGAAATCTGATGTGTTTGAAACCTTCAAAAGATGGAAAGCCTTGGTTGAGAATGAAATAGGTCTCAAGTTGAAATGTCTCAAGTCGGATAATGGAGGGGAGTATTGCAGCAATGAATTTCTTGATTACTATTTGGTAAATGGGATCCGCATGCAAAGAATGGTTCCAAATACTCCACAGGAAAATGGAGTGTCAGAGAGAATGAACAGACAATCATGGAGCGTGCTAGGTGCATGAGGTTATATGCGGGGTTGTCACTCATGTTTTGGGTGGAAGTGGTGAGCACAACTATTTATCTAATTAATAGAGGACCCTCTATGGCTTTGGATGGAGGTACACCTGAGGAGGCTTGGTCTGGTAAGAAAATTGATTACTCATTTCTTAGAGTATTTAAATGTGAGGTATTTGTTCACATTGATAAAGATGATAGGACCAAGTTAGAGGATAAGTTTAAGAAATGCACCTTTGTTGGATATGGTGAGGATGACTTTGGTTTCCGTGTTTGGAGTCTTAAGGAAAAGAAAATATTTCGGTCTAGAGATATTGTCTTTAATGAAAAATTCATGTATAAAGATCAGTTGCAGGAAAAAAAAGAGGAATCAAAGAAAGAATACACAGTGTTAGAGGACATTGTAGACAAACAAGGTGTCCAGGGGCTGGTTCAGTGCAACATACTCCAACATAGCTAGTTCAGAACCTACTCATCAGGAACCCCAAACTCCTGAGGTGAGAAGGTCTTCTAGGGTAAGAAGGGAACCTGAATTATTTACTTCATATTTGAATTATTTATTGCTCACTGACAGTGGAGAGCCAGAGTGCTTTGAGGAAGCAGTGCAAGTGGGTGCCAAGAAGAAGTGGGAGCACACCATGGATGAAGAGCATAGATCTCTTATGGAAAACCAGACTTGGGATCTAGTGGAGCTACTTGAGGGTAAGAGAGCATTGCAGAACAAGTGAGTGTATAGAATCAAAGAGGAAGATGGAGGAAGGAAAAGATACAAGGCTCGGTTGGTGGTCAAGGGATTTACACAGAAGAAAGGTATAGACTTTGATGAAACTTTTTCTCCTATTGTTAAAATGACCTATTAGAATTGTTCTTGGTTAAGTGGCAGTAGAATACCTGCACTTAGAGCAGTTATATGTGTAGATTGCATTCCTTCATGGTGAGTTGGAGGAGGAATCATATATGCAGCAAGATCACGGGGTTATGAGATCAATGGGAAGGAGAGGTTAGTGTGTAAATTGAAGAAGAGCTTGTATGGCCTAAAAAAAGCTCCATGGCAGTGGTACAAGAAGTTTGATAGTTTTATGTAGGAGCAAGGTTACTCCAGGTGTCACTCAGACCATTGCATGTACATCAAGAAGTTTCTTGATGGTAGTTATATTATTTTGTGCCTGTATGTGGATGATATGCTTGTTACAGGGAAGAACATGCAGGAAATAAAGGTACTCAAGAAGAAGCTAGGTGACTCCTTTGCTATGAAGGATTTGGGGTAGAAAAACAAATCCTTAGTATGAGAATAACTTGGAATAGGAAAGAGAGGAAGCTGGTGTTATCTCAATAAGAGTACATAAAGAAGGTCTTGGAGAGGTTTATTATACAGGATGCTAAACCGGTTAGTACCCCTTTGGCAGGTCACTTTAAATTATCAAAGGAGCAGAGTCCCAAGACTGAGGAGGATAAAATCCAGATGTCCAGGGTACCGTACTCATCAGTGGTTGGTAGCTTGATGTATGCTATGGTATGCACTAGGCCTAACATTGCCCATGCAGTGGGAGCAGTGAGCAGGTTTATGAGTGATCCAGGTAGAGAGCACTAGTAGGCAAAGTGAAGTAGATCTTTCAAAGATTTGAGAAGGACCATGGGAGTAACAATGTGTTTCGGTGGATCGACACTACATTGCATGGTTATGTAGATTTAAACATGGCAGGAGATTTGGACAGCAGGAGGAGCACAACAGGTTATGTATTTACGGTTGGTGATACAACAATGAGTTGGATTTCACGGTTACAAAAGGTTGTGGCTTTGTCAACCACAGAGGAAAGCAAGGAGATGATTTGGCTACAACAGTTTCTTGATGAGTTGGGTCATAAGCAGGAAGTTGGGAGACTACACAGTGATAGTCAGAGCATTATTCATTTAGTGAAGAACTCCACTTTTCACTCTAGGACAAAGCACATTCAACTGAGATATCATTTCATTAGGGCAGCTTTGGAAGAAGATAAGTTGAAGCTAGAAAAGATTCATACTAGTTAGAATCCTGCATGGATATGATGACCAAGGCGGTCACAAGGGAGAAGTTGAAGTTGTGTTCAACTTTGATTGGCCTTCATGGTTGATAATGAAGGGTTGAGAACTTTTCTCAGTAGGAATAGTCTCCAAGTGGGAGATTGTTGGGGTGTGGAGCCTGTTTTTGGTCTTCTCAAATCAGTATTGAAGTGTGGAGTTTGAATTGGGAAGATGAAAGGTCATGACCATTTCTTTTCCAGCCATGGGAAGATGAAAGGTCATGACAGTTTCTTTTCTAGCCATGGGAAGATGAAAGGTCATGACTTTCAAACTTCTAGGGTTAGATTTTGGACTTCTTAAAGGATTGTAATCCTATAAATAGAGGTGTTAGGGTATCTTGAAGATATCTTGTGTGTTCAAGAGGTCTTGAGTCTTAGTGATCAAGAGGTGATCAAGAGTGATCAAGGTTAAGCAATTAGGTGTCAATTGTGGTTTATATGTGGTTTAGCATCTTTGGAATTCTGTTGTGAGTTCATAACTGAGAGAAGACTGTGAGAGTTGTTTTACTCTTGTTGATAATAAAATCTGATCAAGTTCTTGGTGGATGTAGCCCACATTGGGTGAACCATGTTAAATCTTGTCTTGTATTCTTTTGTGCATTATTTATTTATGTTGTTATATTTCTACATGTATAATTCTGCTATATAGTTTCCTACTATTGTGATTTGAGGAATTGTTTCCGCATATTTGTTCACTAATTCCTAACACCATTGTCTTTAAAAGAGGAAATTAAGAAGGACCTAGATCTTAAAGGTGTTTCCCAAAAATAGCAGCAAGCAATAGTCTACTAGGGTGAATTCGAGTGGAGAACAACCCACTAAATAATCAAGAAACCTCCCTTGGACCAGCCAAAGAGACATCCTCAAAAGGTGCCAAGTATTCACACGGATTTGCCCAAGAACATCCATGAAAAAGAGACTAAAAATGAGCTTTGGAAGAAGAATTTTTGCTTCTCATGCAAATATCCATGGACTTCGAGGCATCGTTGTTTGGGAAAAGGTAAAGTGCACTATATTGAAGTCTTTTCTAATTGTGATGATGATGAAAACTTTTTGATGAAACTAGGCATAATTTTGTTTCGGAGGAAGAAGATCCAAAGAAGTTAGAAGGTACTCTTGCTACATTTTCAAGGCACCTAGATATCACCCATTTCAAGTGAAGGGTGATCTTCACGCAGACAAAATGTCACTGCTTGATTAATAGTGGCGCCACGCATAATTTTGTGGATGAGAGCTTGATAAATAAATTGAAGTTGAAGGATGAAAACTTCAAGGGTCTCAATGTCATGGTGGCGGATGGTTTCATATTTCCATGCACAAAGAGGATACCTCAGCTCGCACTCACCTTGTGAGGACATATGGTAAGAGATGATTTCTATTTTATTAGTATTGGTGAATCTGATTTGTTGTTGGGAGTACAATGACTACATTCTTTAGGTTAGTTTTCACAAAATTATCAAAATATGGAGTTGAAATTTGAATTGGAAGGCAAGGAAGTAGTGTTGAATGAAATGAAAGGTGGAAATCCAAAAGTTGTGACAGCGAAGAGTATGGAAAGAACTCCACAAATTATAGCCCCATTGAATTCTCTAAAGAAGAAATGTGCTTTCAATTGGGAAAAATAATCCCATATAGCTTTTGAAGAATTAAAAAAAGGTGATGTGTTCTTGTCCAATTCTTGTTGTTGTTGATTTTTCTATACCATTTGTTGTTAAATGTGATGATTCCAAAGAGGGTATGGGTGTTGTTTTGATGTAAAATCGGCACCCCATTTCTTTTCAAAGTCATAAATTGAAATATCGTGAGAAAAGATTCTCCATTTATGACAAAGAAATTCTTGTCATCAAACATGCCTAAATTAAGTTCAGGCAATACTTGATTTTTGGAAGGTTTGTGGTAAAACCGACCACAATAGCTTAAGGTTCTTTCTCCATCAAAAGGATTTGAATGACCGACAACAAAAAAGGGTGAGTAGACTCCAGGCATTTGATTTTGATATTGAGTATGTTAAGGGAAATCATAATGTGGTTGTGGATGCTCTATCAAGGATGCCACCTTCATCTTCATTAGAGGATGTGGGACTTCATAATGAAGGGAAAGAAGAAGATGGGACAACGGATACATTGGGTTTGCAATTGCTTGGGGACAAACAATATTGGGAAGGGAGGACTGTAATGTCCCTTTTTCCCACTTAAGAATTAGAATTTAGACTTCTTGCCATTCCTTCTCCATGGCAAAGAAGTAGAAGAGTTAGAGAAGAACATTGAGCTTTCATTTACTTTTGTTTTTCTAATTTTTATGTTTTCTTTTCAGTGTTTTCCCTCTTGAAGCAAGTCGATTGGGTTAAAGGAAAATAATAGAAGCTTAATGAAGGAATATAATATCTCTTATGGGTTGGCCTTACCTTTCTAAGCTTTGGCACCAAAGGAAGGTTATAAAAGGAGACTTAGGACCTCATTTGTGCATCTAGTTTTGGCGCATTTTCTAATATTGGGCATTGAGAGCTTGTTGCTCCATGTTCTTCCACTTGAGGACAAAAACCCTCTTGTGTGGCTTCCTAGAAGGACGAAAACCCTTCTAGTGGTTTTGTTGAAGGACGAAAACCCTTCATCATTGCATGGTTTTGAAGTAAAGTGCAGATTTGAGGAGAAACATTCACTTTCAGATTTTTATTTGCTTTCTATAGGTGGAGCGACCTACCTTGGTGTAGGGTTTGATGGTTTGAAGGACATAAAGTTGATATTTCAGTTCATAATCTGATTTGCCATATTTAATAAGGCCAGAATCTACATTCTCATGAATTTTGAGGGTTTCTAGACCCATATTTCATAATTTAGTTGTGGCTGCTCTTCATTGGTTATTTATTAATTTCCAGCTGTATGTTGAATTTTCAGTGATTATTGTTATATTGGATGCCTAAAATTCATATCTAAATTGTGGCAAGGTTAATTGGAGTGAATTTCATGTTTTACATACATTTTCATATTGTTGTTTGGAGAAATCAGTTCATTGGTTTTTATTTCAGTCTGCTGGTTATAGAAATCAGATTTGGTTATTTGGTGTTTTATCTAATTTCCTTGGTTGTTGGTCCAATCCCTTGAAAGGGATATTACACATATGGACTTAATTGTTTTGTATGACTACTTATTACAAATTAATTATTGGAACAACTATGAATATTACTTGTTGTGTAACATGCTTATTTTACCTCTATATGTATGAAATTATTAGGGATAATTTCTTGATTAAATGCACATGCTTAATTATGTTGTATATTATATGGAGTTGATAATATGATTTGTTTAAGCACTATGTGGTTGTATGATGTAGGAACATTAGTTAAAACACTCATTTGGTGACAAAATTAATCATGAGCGTATATGGATGGTCTAGCGAGGTTAGTATGTGAGGTTGGAAGCAATTAGAAGTCTTGAAAATTTGAATTTGAGCCTTTATAGCTTTTCCCTCCAAAAGCTAATTCAAATTTCAAACTAAGGAATTTATCACCTTTTAGCCAATTTTGGCAATGTCCATGGGTTAATAGGTGTCTAGAAAGTCTTAGAATGCATGAATTTGTTGTATAATTCTTCTTAAGGGACATTACCTAATGTTCTAGGTGTTTGGACATGTTAACCTTAATGTAAGTTCTTGACTCAAGCATGTAACTTGAGTATAAGGTCTAGTTGAGTCATGTTAAGATGGAGTTACATTGTAAAGTAGTTAGGGATTTGAGGTATTCAAATGAGGAAAAGGATTTTGAGTTAGGAGAATAGAGAGCCTAGAGGAACGGTATTCACATAAGAGAGAAGAGGATTGTGGAAGAATACCATTGTTTTGTAAGGAAAAGGATTGTAATGTATGAAAAACAGTCATAAAAGCATATTTTGAATATGAATGAAATGAATATGGAAGGATATCACTGTATTTTCTGTTAGTGATTTCTTTTATAATTTATTTGGAGGATGTTCTTATGTGGTTCAGGGTTTAGAAGATTTATAACCATGAAGATAGTGATTATCCAACTGTGCACATGTTAACACATGGTAAGAACTCTGTTTGAGAATGCAAATTCTTGGTTTCAAGGAATTATGGATGTTTTGCTTCATTATTTTGTGCTAAAGAATTTTTCACATGATGGTACAGACCTTTTCCAAGGATTTTGTGGCTTTAAATAATATAGATTGCTTAAAAACTTAATTTTCCTTCTAATCGGGCTTTAGTAGGAACACTAGGTAGGGTTTGAAGGAAGTTTTGTGATTGGAGGTCTTGGAGAATGATTTAAAGGTCATAAATTTAAATATAACATATTAAGAGCATGTGAGTGGGATATATTAGAGGTAAGAGTATTTATTTTCTTCCTTTTTCAAGATATCTCTATCAGTTGGTGGTCTAGGAGGACAATTTCTCATATAGAACCCAAAAAATTGACTATTAAAACCAGGATTGCAAGAGATTTTGAAAGAGTTAGGAATTGAAATTTTGTAGAGATGTTTTGAGGGTTATTACAAACCTTCCATAAAAATTTGAGTCATAATATTAAGACCCAGAAAATTTATAGCAATCAGATTGCTCGCTGCTAGACTATAGCATGACAATGGCCAAATTTCTAAAATGATGATAAATGGAGTTAGGGTCCATTCCATGGGTTAAAAATTGGCATGAGCATTGGGAAGGAGGTAAGAAAATATATTCAAGAGGTTTCAAGTGATGAATATGAGTGGAAGTATGAAAACCATGAAATGACCATGGAAAGGGCTTGAGAAGGATCTAGTAAAGGAAGAGAATAGAGTAAAAGGAAGACTTAAAAGGTGACTTGGTGAATGAAACTTCATGCAGAAACATGAAAGAGGCGTATTCATGCTAAGTTAGAAGGTTTAAGGTTTGAAATGATCAATTTTGCTAATAAATCACTATCATTCCTTTCCTAGTTGTATAGACTTGTAAAGAGACCTAAATTGCCAATAAAGAGATGGACAAAAAGACTTAGGCAAGGTTTTGTGAGCCAAGATTTGGAAGACATCATCGAAGAATGTATAGTGATAAGATAATGAATATTTAAGGCCTTACACACCCTCATTTTCTCAAAATATTTACCAGTCCTATTCTTGGCCTAATTGTTGCTTAAGAGGCCTAATTAGATAAGAGCAAGTGCAGGAAAAAGGGGTCTATTCATTGAGTTGGTTTTGAATCTTGGTATGTAGATAAAAGAGCCAAATGGGTGCTTACAAATGTCTTTATTTTGTCTAAAACCCTCCTACATCTAAATTTATGCTCAGAAAACCCCAAAACCAGGGCTACAAGAACAAGGGCTAATTGGAAAGAAGAAGGTGAGAGAAATGAGATCTAACCTTGGAATTGGATCCTAAAAGTTTGTAATAAGCATGGGGAGCCAAATGGGTATCTGAACGTGGTTTTACTTTTTCTGGGTTGTGTTTGGATTGCTCTCAAACCAGTTTTGGCGAGCAATTCCCCTTAAGAGAAGCCTACAAGGCGGGTTTTGAAGAAGTGATTAAGTTTGATATTTTTTATTGTTTCTATCATATTGGTTGATCAAATTGCATTGGTTAGGCCATGTAAAAGGGTACCTTGACAATGAAGCTAAAAATCCACTTTTTCATGTTTCAAGCCATTTGGAGCTAGTGGTCGATCCTCTTACAGAGCTTCGGGTAGTGTGAGCTGATCTAATCTTCTCTAACTTATTGAGCCGTGTGTTTTCATATTAGCTCTGCATCATTGTACAAAGTGAATTTTAGGTTATGTGACCCTCATCTTGTAGGAGAACATCGTCAAAGATAGTTGATTATTTTTATGTTTTTGATAGAGTTTACTCATCATAATTTAGTAAGACTTGCTTGTAATATGTCATTGATAAAAACAAAATTGAACAGATCGATAATTGCACAAAATAAATAATTTGATCATCGCATCAATAGAAATTGAGCTACGATATTTATAGATATTGAACAAATATTTTTATAATGCTTTGTTTACAAAAAAAAACTTTAAAACTAACCCTAAAAATAGCCATAAAAATCCCTATGGTATTCACAATAAAACACTTTATTTTAGAACATCGAAAGAAAATAATGATGAATTAATGATTAATTAATTATTATAGTAGACATTCCCCTTAATTCAACATTGTTTGAACGAACAAAAGACATTCTGTGAATGCCTAAAATGTTCATGCACAAGTTGTAGTGCTCACTCCTCTTGAACATTGTTTTGTTTATTTTATATTGTAAATATTGTTTTATATCAATAATTATACTTATTAGTTGGTTGTTCTATATGTTATATTTTTGTCCTAGTCTCTTATCCGATAACTACTTGGTAGGTTGATAAAAATTTCTTGCCGCGAACCCTAAACCCTAGCTCCTGTTGCCGCATGTTGTTTCTCTGGTGTTAGATTGGATGTCGGACCCTTCTAGTCCAGATCAAGGGTCCCTCATGTCAGGGGCCCTTTCCCCCAAGCCACCCGATTCCTGGAATAAAATCGTGGAGGGTTCCACCTCCGCTCCTCATACGGAAAATCTTTCTCCTTCGCTGACAGATGGGTCCTTCTCACTGCGCATTCCCTCTCACATCACTGATGCTACTGCTACTTCACATGATCTTTCTCTGGTGGGAAAACTGATGGGCCCTAGACCCCCTTTAGAGGATATCAAAAAATGGGCATGGTTAAAATGGCACCCATGTGGAGCGCTTGAAATAGTAGCAATGCCCAACAGATTCATTCTATTCTCCTTCAGCATGAAAGAGGATTTCGCGAGAGCTCTTCTTGGTGGCCCTTGGTTTTTTGGCAGACGTGGCTTCTACCTCAGGAAATGGTCTTCGGCTTCAACCCACATACTGAATCCATGACCCAAGCTCCAATATGGGTTTGCCTCCCGGGTCTCCCCCTGGAGTTCTGGCATCCAACGGTTATTGAAGGTATTGCTCTCACTATAGGTTCTTTAATAGCTATTGATCAAGCCACTAAAGCTAAAACTAGATTCATCCATGCCCGTTTCTGTGTTAACGCCGATGTCAGTTGTCCTCTCCCAAAAGAGATAGAGCTACTATCTGATCTTGGGAACTGGAAAGAATATTGACTATGAATATATTCCTCAAGCCTGCTCCTTCTGTAAAAGCATTGGCCACCGGCCTCTGGTTGCCCTTCCAAACCTCAGCCTAAACCCAAAGCCCAAATTCCTTCCCCAAAATCTAAGAAAATTTATATTCCAAAATCGTCTTCTGCAGAGATTCCAATCATTCCCACCTCAAATTCCTTTGCTCTCCTAGAAGGGGGAAAACACTACCATTGATTTGAATTCCATTGTTGATCCCCCTCTTCCCCTCAAGTCCCCCACCCTCTCGGTGAACCCCTCGGCTCTTCCCCCTCCTCTGAGGAGGTTACCCCCTCCTTGGCTGTTCCCTCCTCCCCTCCTCTTTTGTCCTCTCCTCTCTCCCTCCTCATTCCTCCCCTTCCCCCTTGGCTCCCTTTCCTCGGATCCCCCTCCTTGAGCATCCCCCTTGGCCCCCTTTCTTTCCTCCCTTGGACTCAGCCATCTCCCCTACAACCCTTTCTTCTGATGATAGTTTTAATCCCGCTATACAAGAAGCAAAGCGCAAGAAGAAGCATGATATTGCACCGAAAAAGTTAGGGGATAGATTCTAAGCAATATCAAACTCCAAAGAAGAAGTGCTCTTAATGTCACTCAAGGAACACAGAGCACAATCCCCATGGTGGTGGGGAGCAAATCCAAATCTAAGAAATGAAGATCATCTCTTGGAATATAAGAGGTCTCAACTCTCTTCAAAAGAAAAGAGTCATCAAAGATATAAAATTCTAGAACTCTCCTGATATCATAATGTTGCAGGAAACTAAACTTAAAAAAGACGATCGTCTCCTGAAAATTTGGTCGGCTGCATCTTTTGAATCTCAACCTTTGGCAGGGAATTCTGGAGGATTATGCACCTTATGGGATCCTAAAAGCTTCAAAGGGGATTGTTTGTTCAAGCATCCCAACTTCCTGTGCATGCTTTTCCAAGAAGTTGGCTCTGACTCCACATGGATTGCCATCAATGTCTATGCCCCCAATTTGGAGACCCAACGTGGAAAATTGTGGAAAGATATCTCAAACTTTATCAACACTTGCGGCAATATCCCCATATTAATAATGGGAGATTTCAATTGCCCCTTTTTCCTTCGAAAAATAGGGAGGAGCTCCTGCCATGCCCGCGCCAAGGAAGCTCTGGCTGACTTCATTAGGGAGAATTCACTTCTTGACATGGACCTTCACGGCTCCTCCTTTACGTGGTCTAACCGCAGATTGGGTAGGAACCATATTCAAAGCAGACTGGATAGATCGCTGGGCTCTCTGGACTGGATCTCTCTATTTCCTAATTTTTACCTCAATTCCCTCCCCCGGGCTGCCTCTGACCACAACCCTCTCTTGCTCAGTGCAAATCACAATCTGAATATCAAGATGTTATGTTTGTGGAGCCTATTTTCATGTTAGAGTGTGGTACACCTTCTATGTGTTACACTCGGGTATTTTTACGGCGGACCTGCTTGCCGGTGAGTGGGTCAAGGGGGTTCGGGGGTTGAAGCCCTGAAGCAAATTTTCATGGGTGGTTTATTAACCCATGGGTAATGGGTAACCATTATGGGTTGTTTTTGGGCCCATGGTTTTTTGGTACCCATTGTTTTGATACCCACGGTTTTGTATCAAACTGCTTAAGCAATTGTCTATTTATATGGTCTTATGCATATGATAGATGGACAAGCAAATGTATTGTAGATGTGTTTTGAATTCGGGTGTGAATTCTGTAGAGTTTGTTGAGCATAGCTCCAAATGGATCTGGGTATTGTATTGAGAGAGTGGAGGCTTGTAATAAAATCTGAGCAAGTGATTCTTGGTGGACGTAGCCCAAATTGGGTGAACCATGTTAAATCTTGTCTCTCTGTGTTGTGTTATTTATTCTACACTTTTATTTGAGATCTGTAATATTTTCTGCATATTAGTTTCTACTGTTGTGATTCTGTAAGGGATTATTCCACATATTTTATCTCTTATTTCCTAACAATTGGTGTCGAGCTCTGGTTTGGTTTCTTTGAAGTGTTGAATCATAGGGAAAGTTTTATCTTAAGTGGGAGCTATGGCGAGATGATGGAAGATCTAGGGTTGATAAATTAAATGGGCGAATTTTAGTCTTTGGAAGATGCGGATGGAAGATTACTTTTATCGGAAGGATCTTTATACTCCACTTGTCGAGAAGGTGAACAAACCCTCAAGTATGACAGAGATGTGAATGAGATTTGTTGGATCGGAAGGCACTTGGAGCGATCCGACCGTTTCTTCCATCTTTGGTATTATTTAATGTTTCAAAGGAAAAGACTACAAAAGAACTAATGGATGCATTAGGGAAGTTGTATGAAAAACCCTCTGCCTCTAATAATATATTTTTAATGAAAAAGTTGTTTAATGTGAAGATGTCGAGAATAGTTCAGAAGGTAGAGATCATTTAAATGATTTCAATACGGTTGTGAATATGCTAGCTTGATTCTGATAGAATTTGATGAAGAAGTTAGGGCTTTATTAATTACATGTTTTACTCCGAAAGTTGGAATAGCCTGGTAATGGCGGTAAGCAACTCGGTTCTAGCTAACTCAAAGTTAAAGTTTGAGGATGTTGTAGGGGTGATTCTAAGTGAGGAAATGTGAAGAAAAAGCTCAGGGAATCTTCTACTTTAGGGAATGCTTTGACAGTGGAAACTAGAGGGAGACAGAAGAATAGAGGAAACCGTGGAAAAAAAAGATCAGGCAAGGTCAAAATCCAAGAGCAAGATTGTATGTTGGAACTATGGAAAGTCTGGGCATGCAAAGAAGGACTTTGTTGGGAGCTTTGGGACAAGAAGAAACAATAGGAAGAAAACAAGGAGGCAAATGTGGCATCGGGTAATGTATGCCAGGATGCTTTGATTCTTTCTTTGCATAATATTAATGAATCTTGGGTTTTAGATTCAGGGGCTTCTTTTCATGCTACTCCACATGTTGATTATGGGATTTTGGGCATGTTTTTCTTGGTGATGATGAGCCTTGCAGTATAGTTGGAAAAAGTTTTGTTCAAGTTAAGATGCAAAATGGTAATATATGGCTATTGAAGGATGTCAGACATGTGCCTACATTAAGGAGAAATTTGATATCGGCGCGGGGCAATTAGGAAGTGATGGCTATCTTGTGATATTTACAACTTCTTGGAAGGTCACCAAGCGTGCTCTTGTGGTGGCAAGCAAGAGGTAAGAAGGTTAGAACCTTGTATTTAACCAATGATAATACTAATGATTGTAATCTTGTGGCTTCGAGATGCGATACAACATTATGGCACTATAGGCTCGGTCATATGAGCCATAACGGCATGGACATCATAAAGAAGAATTTTCCTGGATATACAGAAACAAGTTTGGATTTATGTGAGAACTGTATATATGGGAAATAGAAGTGAGTAAGGTTTCTCAAGGTTAGACCTACGAAGAAAGAGAGTAAGTTAGAGCTAGTACATTCTGATGTGTGGGGGCCGGCTCAGGTATCATCTCTTGGGGTTCAAGTTATTATGTTACTTTTATTGATGATGCAACAAGGAAAGTTTGGGTTTATTGTATTAGAAACAAATATGATGTATTTGATACTTTTGTTAAATGGAAAGCCTTGGTAGAGAATGAAACAAGCCTTAAGTTAAAATGTCTCAGGTCAGATAATGGAGGGGAGTATTGCAGCAATGAATTTGATGATTATTGTTCTAAGAATGGAATCCCAGAGTAAAAAGACGGTTCCAGGAACCCCGCAGCAGAATGGGGTGTCAGAAAGGATGAATAGAACAATAATGGAACGTGCTAGGAGCATGAGGATACATGCAGGACTGCCTCTTTATTTTTGGGCAGAAGCGGTGAGCACAGCTGTGTACTTGATAAACAGAGGACCCTCAAGTGCCTTGGATGGAGGCATACCTAAGGAGGCTTGGTACGATAAGAAAGTCGATCACTCATTTCTTAGAGTCTTTGGATGTGATGTGTTTGTTCATATTGACAAGGATGATAGGACCAAGCTAGAGGCTAAATCAAAAAATGCACTTTTATTGGTTATGGTGGTGATGAATTTATATTTAAATGTTGGAGTATTAAAGATAAGAAAATCATTCGGTCTAGGGATGTGGTCTTAAATGAGAATGTCATGTATAAGCAATAATTACGGGAAAATAGGGAAGAATCCAAGAAAGAATATGCAGTGGTAGAGGATCTTCTGGATGGGAAAGTGACCCATGAATCAGTTCAGGAACCTACTCAACAAGAACCCCAAACTCCTACAGTGAGGAGGTCTTCTAGGGTAAGAAAAGAACACGAATGTTTTCTCCTTCTCTTTATTATTTATTACTCACTTGATAATGGAGAGCTAGAGAGCTTTGATGAAGCAATGCAGTAGATACCGGTAAGAAGTGGGAGCAAGCCATGGATGAGGAGCATAAGTCTCTCATGGAGAACCAAACTTGGGATCTGGTGAAGCTACCGGAAGGCAAAAGAGCATTGCGAGAACAAGTGGGAGTGCAGAGTTAAAGATGAAGAAGGAGGAAAGAAAAGATATAAGGCCCGGTTGGTGGTCAAGGGTTTGCACGAAAATAAGTTATAGATTTTGATGAGATTTTTTTCTCCTGTAGTAAAAATGAATTCTATCATAATCTGTTCTTAGAATAGTGGTAGCGAAAGACTTGCACTTAGAACAATTAGATGTAAAGACTACATTTCTCCATGGTGATTTGGAGGAGGAGCTATATATGCAAAGAGCCATAAGGATATGAAGTCAAAGGTAAAGAGGAGATGGTGTGCAAATTGAAGAAGAGCTTATATGGCCTGAAACAAGCTCCATGTCAATGGTATAAGAAGTTTGATAGCTTCATGATGGAGCAAGGTTATATTAGATGTCATTCGACCATTGCGTGTATACAAAAGAAATTTGAGGATGGAAGTTATATTATCCTGTGTTTGTATGTTGATGACATGTTAGTTGCAGGTAAAAACATGCAAGAAATAAAAGTACTCAAGAAATAGCTAAGTGAATCCTTTGATATGAAGGATTTGGGGGCAGCCAAACAAATCCTTGGTATGAGGATAACTCGGGATAGGAAGGAACAAAAGCTGACTTTATCTCAGGAAGAGTACATTAAGAAGGTATTGGATAGGTTTAACATGCAGGATGCTAAACCGGTTGGGACTCCTTTGGCAAGCCATTTTAAGTTATCAAAGGAACAGTGTCCCAAGACAGAGCAGGAAAGAAACCAGATGTCCAAGGTACCTTACTCATTAGCGGTTGGCAATTTGATGTATGTTATGGTGTGCACTAGGCCTGATATTGCCCATGTAGTGGGAGCTGTGAGTAGATTTATGAGTGATCCAGGTAAAGAGCATTGGCAAGCAGTAAAGTGGATCCTTCGGTATTTGAGAGGGACCATGGGGACAGTTTTGTGCTATAGTGGATCAGACACCACTTTACGTGGTTATGTAGATTCAGACATGGCTGGAGATGTTGACAGCAGGAGGAGCACGACAGGTTATATTTACATTGTAGGTGGGACAACAGTGAGCTGGATTTCACAACTACAGAAGCTGGTGGCTTTATCAACCACGGAGGCTGAGTATGTTGCTGCCATAGAGGCAAGCAAAGAGATGATTTGGTTACAACAATTGCTTGAGGAGTTGGGGCATAAGCAGAAGGAATGTAAGCTTGCATAGTGATAGTCAGAGTGCTATACACCTAGCTAAGAACTCTGCTTTCCACTCCAGGACGAAGCATATACAATTGAGATATCACTTCATCAGGACAACTTTGGAAGAAGACAAGTTGAAGTTAGAGAAGATTCATACCGGTCAAAATCCTGCAAACATGATGACCAAGGTGGTCACAAGGGATAAACTAAAGCTATGTTCAGCTTTGGTTGGCCTTCGCAGATGATAGTGAAGGGTTGAGAAGCTTGCTAAGTGGAAATCAGTCTCCAAGTGGGAGATTGTTATGTTTGTGGAGCTTGTTTTCATGTTAGAGTGTGGTACACCTTCTATGTGTTACACTCAGGTATTTTTACGGCGGTCCCACTCACCGGTGAGTGGGTCAAGGGGGTTCGGTGAAGCCCCCAAAGAAAATTTTCATGGGTGGTTTATTAACCCATGGGTAATGGGTAACCATTATGGGTTGTTTTTGGGCCCATGGTTTTTTTCGATACCCATTGTTTTGATACCCACGGTTTTTGCCCATTGTTTTGATACCCACGGTTTTTTGCCCATGGTTTTGATACCCATGGTTTTGTATCAAACTGCTTAAGCAATTGTCTATTTATATGGTCTTATGCATATGATAGATATACAAGCAAATGTATTGCAGATGTGTTTTGAATTCGGGTGTGAATTCTGTAGAGTTTGTTGAGCATAGCTCCAAATGGATCTGGGTATTGTATTGAGAGAGTGGAGGCTTGTAATAAAATCTGAGCAAGTGATTCTTGGTGGACGTAGCCCAAATTGGGTGAACCACGTTAAATCTTGTCTCTCTATGTTGTGTTATTTATTCTACACTTTTATTTGAGATCTATAATATTTTCTGCATATTAGTTTCTACTGTTGTGATTTTGTAAGGGATTATTCCGCATATTTTATCTCTTATTTCCTAACACAAGAACCCTCTCTTTAGGTTCGAGCTTTCCTGGCTTGAGAATAACCACCTTAATCCTCTTGTTGCCAAATGGTGGGATATCAATGTCGAGGGCAATGACATGTTTAGGTCTTCCAGCAAGCTCAAAGAGATCAAAAAATAGCTCAAAATTTAGAAGACTACGGTTTTTGGCAACATCAAGCTCTGCAAGCAGAAGCTGTCATAGGATATTGCCAAAGTCTCTGCTCAAATGGAAATCGATGGGAGATTGGATCACCTTCACCAAAAAGAAACCTCCCTCCTCAGTGAATACCACAATACACTTCAAGAGGAGGAGACCTATTGGAGGCAGCGTTCTAGAGCCCTTTGGCTCGAGCAGGGGGATCGCAACACCAAATTATTTCACATCACTGCCTCAAAGCACAAAAGCAAAGACAAGATCAGAGAGTTGGTGTCATCCTCAGGTATCCTGTTAACCTCTAATTCTGACATTTCTAATGAGCTTGTCTCCTTCTATTCTAACCTCCTCCGTGTCGACCATCCTCCCGCGGAACAATCTATGTCCTCTATGCTCCATCATATCCCCAGTGGTGTCTGTTGAGATGAACAATAGTCTGATCAAACCTTTTTCTATGGAGAAATTCCACAAAGTGGTCTTCACCATGAAAGGGGACAAAGCTCCCGGACCGGATGGTTTTCCAGCTGCTTTCTTCCAAGTTTTCTGGGAGACCATCAAGTAGGATCTCTTCAAAGCGGTTAATGAGTTCCAAATCACTAACAACCTTCTAAAATAATGGAACACCACCTTCTTAGCCCTTTCCCCAAAAGAGCAGGGCTCAAAAGATGTCTCCAACTTCAGGCCAATCAGTTTATGCAACACCGCTTACAAGATTATCACTAAGATGTTGGCTTCCAGGCTTAAACCCCTAATGAATGTTCTCATCTCTCAGAACTAGAATGACTTTATTAATGGGTGGCTCATCCAAGGTGGTATCATTACGGTACACAAGGCTATCCACTTGGCCTATCACTCAAAATCTCCTGGAATGATCCTTAAGCTTGATATGCAAAAAGCTTTTGATAGAGTCAGTTGGCCTTTCTTGATCAGGGTCCTAGAAAAATATGGTTTCGATAAAAGATGGTGCAGTTGGGTCTTCTCCTATATTGCGACTCCTTGCTTCTCTATTCTTATAAATGGCATTCCGGCGGGCTTCTTCAAAAGCAACAGAAAGGTATCAGGCAAGGTGACCCCCTGTCCCCCTTCCTTTTCGTTCTTATGGCTGACTCCCTCAGCAGAGCCCTTGAGGCCGCTAAAAGTCAGTCTGTCATTTCGGGTCTGAAAATCACTTCCAGCTTGCCTTCGGCCACTCATAGCCAATTTGCTGATGACACTTTGTTGTTAAGTGTTGCCTCTATGATTGAAGCCCACACTCTCATGGATATCCTATCTCTCTATCAAGCGCTTCTCAACAAATCATTAATTTCAACAAGAGCAGCATCTCTTTCATAAATATTGTTCCTAGGACCCAGAGGAAGATTGCTGATATTTTTGGCTACAAAATTGTGGACCTCCCCACCTCCTATCTAGGCATTCCCCTCTTCCAAGGAAAGCAAACAAAAATCTCTGGAATCCTGTCATCGAAAGATATCAAAAAAGCTTGATGCCTGGAAAGGGGCCTTGCTCAGCTAGGCTGGCAAACTCCAACTAGTTAAAGCCACCCTCCAGAGTCTTCCTACTTACTTCATGTCCCTTCTCAAATTTCCCAACTCGGTGAAGGAGGTGGTGGAAAGAATCCAAAAGCACTTCCTGTGGTCTGGGGTGGAAGAAAAAAAGAGGATCCATCTGGTCTCCTGGAAGGAAGTGTGTGGCGACCTCTCATGGAGGGCTCGGGTTAAGAAGGATGGCTGGTATAGAATGCGACCCTCCTGGCAAAAATTAGTTGGGAAGTTGTTAAAGGAAACTCTCATTGGGCTCAGCTCCTCAGAGCTAAGTACCTAGCTAATAATGAGGAATTTCTTACCTCAAATCCAATACGTGGTTCGGCCATTTGGAATTTTGTTACTATTTCCCTCCCCATTATTCGGGTTGGCACTAAATGGAGGTTTGGAAATGGTAGGCTTATTGACTACTAACGGGGATCATTGGATTGGGAAGAGCCACTAGATTGCAACCCCTCATGGGATCCTCTTAAAAGAAGCCTCATTAATAAACATGGAAGTTTAGTTTCTGCAGCTCTTTGGAAGGTGGTGAACTCCATACCCTCCTGGACTATTCTAGATTGGGATGGAATAAGAGATCAGCAGAGGCTGCTCCTGACTTTGCTTAGAAGTGAGCTCTCCTCCATCTATATCCCCTTTTCCCAGCCTAAGGATGAGCTAATCTGGCCCCTCTCCCCATCTGGATCTTTCTCGGTTAAAGTTGTTTACCTCTCCATGCATTGTACCGGCTCTGGTCCTCCCCTCACCAAAATCTGGCCGAAGGAAACAATCCCCAAAATTGGCTTTTTCTCCTGGCTCTCTTCTAAGAATGCTTTCCTCTCGGGGGAAATTTGAAAAGGAGGGGTTTCTCTCTTCCCACTAGATGTGTGCTCTATACTAAGGCAGTGGAATCCTCTTCCCATCTTTTGATCCACTATCCCTTTTCACAAGATATTTGGCATTGGTTCTTATCACGGATGGGAGTGAACTGGACCTTCCCAGAGTCCATACAGGACACCCTCTCTCAATGGTGCTCCCCCTTCACCCATCCGGCCCTGGTTTTGGCCTAGAAACTTCTCCTCTCGCATGGCATTTGGGGCATCTAGGAAAGAAAGGAACAGAAGAATCTTTAAAGACCAGAGTCTTGAACCTGATCGTGTGGCTACCTAGATAGCTCTGACTTTCCAGATAATCTCAACTCTCACTTCTGGTCCAAATATCAGCAAAAAAAATAAATTTGTAACTCTCAGGAGTGGCAGCGGCTATTGGAAAATCTTCCTGTAAGTAAAGCCCCTACTTCTGATCGGGGTTTAGTGTGATGGCTTCCCCCCCACCTGGTTGGAGAAAACTTAATACGGATGGTGCCTCAAAAGGCAATCCTAGTAAATCAGGTGGAGGAGCCATCCTTCATAGCTCCTCCGGTTCCATTATAGTTGCCTCTGCCCATAATCTTAGCTATGGCACCAACCATCGCGTGGAAGCCATGGCCATTCTCAAAGGCCTTGAGCTGGCTATCAAATTTGGTGATGATCCTCTCCAAGTTGAAAGCGATTCCCTCAATATCATCAATCTCCTACAGTTAGCGGATACTGGTCAATGGTCAATCCAAAATATTATTGTTGATATCGATCGAATCTTACAAAGGAGTTTCTAGCAAATTGGTTTCAACACATCCTCCGGAGGGGAACAAAGCGGCGGACCACTCGGTTTCAAATATCTCTCGGGGTACACTCGCGATTCTCCGCCTCCCCATGGAATAGAGTTGTTGAAGTCATCATGCGATATTTCACCATTGGGGACCGCTTATTGTCTGGTCTACAACCCCAATTTTTTATCCTCACGCATCTCGTGTTTAGGGAAAAAGATTAATCTAGCGGCCTTCCTCTATCAATCCTTAGAACATTCTGTTCAACTAGCTCGAGATGGGGAGCAATCCTTCATCGTGGGCTTATTGTACTTGTTATTTTCTGATGCTACCTCACATGTTGATTTAGTCCACTTTCCCCCCAAATCAGTCATCATCGTTGATCTCCCTCACCTTCCCCCATCCCTCCTCCACCTCCCTTCGCTCTTCTAGACACCGTCATTTCTTGCACCTTTCCTCGACTACGATTCGGATGTCGCCATCTTGGGCCCTTCTCACGATGGTTCTAAACCCTCTGCTCCCCTATTTTCCCCCACTTCATTCGTGCATGTTTCTAGAGAGCACCGACACCAGATTAAGGTGGTCTCCCTATCTCCAGCCCCGATACTTCTCTTGCCGATGACATTCTGGGCCTTGCCAAGCTTTATCCTGACTCCCCTGCCTCGGAGCAAATTGAGACGAACCAGCCTGTTGAAGACCCCAATTCTCAGAAAGTGGGGACATTCCACCTTCACCGATAGCGAACCTCATTCTAACACCCTGAAGTCTCCTTTGAAAATGGATAAAATTCTTGTTGAGCCTGTGGTTGCTGACTCCCAAAGGGATGAACACAGAGTTGAATTGGTGTCCTCTATTTTAAACAAGCTCCAACGCACCTTCAATGCCCTGAAGGCCTGGGAGGTTTTCACTGATACTACTAAGAACGCCATTTCCAAAGACTATTCGGAGCTCATCACCCTTGCAGATCAACTTTTTGAGGATTCAAGATCTCCTAGAGCTAGAAATGTTGTCACTGAGCTGAAAAAAGCTCATATGATGTTCTCCTCTTTTCTCTTGTTGTCTTTTTTCATTTTCCTTTTTTGGAATCTTCTAGGGTACTTATCCTCTATGTATTATTTTTCTAAATCTTGCCTGATGGGCCTTTTTGTATAAGGTTGTGGGACCTTCTAAAACCCTCCTTTTACCCTATATATTCCAAAAATAATTATACTTATTAGATCGAAACAAGGTGCCTACACTTTCAGACTTGGACTCGTTGGATTATGTTGACACTACATTTCTATCGGTGGCATGGGGTGCCAACAAGATGCAAGACTTATTTTGATATTAATATGGGATGATGATACTAGGTAAACATTTTATATAATAACTTAAATGAATGCATTATCATTATGTTTTGATATTATTGTTGTTAAATTAGAAACATATGTCGATGATGTGTATGAGATCTTACTTTAGATATAGATAGATTTGTTTCTTTTACATATTGTTTTGAGTAGGTATGATGTGTTTTTTAAGTATGCGATGGAGGATAGGTGCATGAGATCTTCTAGAAAAATTAAACAAAACATTCCAAAAGAGGATGAAGGGAGACTAACTCACATGAGGCTCACCGCCAACATGGGTCACCTAGTCACAACACTAGACCTTAAGTTTTTGTTATTGATCATGTTATAAATTTAATTTAATTTTTCCATGTTTAATTGAGTTGCCCCATTTATATGTGACCCTCACTTTAATTTACTTAGATTAATTAATCTTGATTATGTGGGTTTTGTATTATTTAGCCTTCTAAATTTGATTACCATTTTTAGCTTACTTGTGAAATGATTTTGTTGTTCGTAGTTTTCATTTTACGAAAAATCCGATTTAACTTAAAAGGCTAATTTTAGGTGGTGTGTGGGATAAGCAACCCTTATCCCACACTCCTAAAACTTCCTCACATGCCTACCCATGGGGTAAAAGTAATTTTCTAGGCCTTTTGGCCACTTGGGACCGAAAAGAACCCCATTATTTTGCCTTGAAATTTTTCCTACTTTAGTATTTAATGTGGTGTAAGGATAGAGTTAACTTACAAGTTGAGTTGGGTGATTTACTTGTTGATTTGAATTTCACTTATTTCTTGATTGGATTAAATTTGAATTTTGATGTTGTTTGGTTATGGATTTCATTTTTGTGTAAATCATGTAAGGAAAAAAATTATAAAGATTGACTAAGTTGTAAAAGGATGTGATGTCGGCCCATGTTGGCTTGTACATGTCTTGCTTTCCTTCTTGGAGTATGTGTTATGCGGGGTTTGGTGTATGCCACATGGTATGATACTATTCACTTCCACACAAAATGCAAATAGCGCCATTTTTATCTCAATTTCACGTCAATATTTGACTTTTTGAAAAAAAAATTGTGTTTATGATTTATTCTAATTTGAATTAAATATTATTTTAGAGTAACTTACTATAAAAAAATGATATTAAGGTGATTACATATAGTAACATGCAAGCAATAAGCATTCAAATATGTAGCACCCTTAGAAAATGAAGGGAGAAAGATGACTTAGTTGATTACATGCGGCCTAGGAATGATCGGGATCATGTATTTTCCTAACAGGATGGAAACAGTGTCAAAATGTCTTTCAGGGGTTCGAAATCCCAAGGATGTATGGGACATAAGAGCCCGCAGGATGGCGGGAGCGCCCCAAGCGCTAATGATTGATTTGGGTGCATGTGTTTGCTCAAGTGCTCGGAACTTGGTCTTTTCTAGGTCAAAATATCTTTTTTTATTCGCTCTTTATCGCTCTCGGTTTCATTAGGTCGTTAGTCACACTTTTAACTCGAAAAAATGACTACTCGAACATTCCCAAAAACCACATCAAATCTAATAAAAAAGATGCGAGAATGTGGATTTAGACCGACCCCCGACACTCACCCTCAAGAGTGAACTTATGACCGATTGTTACATGATGTTGAGTAGACAGAATATGACACTAAGGAGAGGGCACATAGAATATTTGTGTGCGGTAGCAAGGCATATTTGAAGGTGCGAAAGGATAGGGAAGGAAACACGCGCGAAAGATAGATTGATTCGGGACTTAGCCATTTTCATGGTTACGGGCTATTTTTGGAGATAGCATCAGAGCACACAACGGGATGGAGACTTGCATGACACTTAAATGTTATTTTGAAAGAGCATCCACTAAGCACCTTGCATGATTTCAAGTTAATAATAGGATTACTACTGCCAGTTAACTGTAAGAGATATATTATTAGCGCACTTGCATGTGTGCATGTTATTGTAAAGGTGCATGACTATTTTCAGCATGCGGCCTATTTTTGTAAGTGCATAAGCGGTAAAGGGAATGTTCCCACCCTTATAAATAAGTAGTGATCTATGTAGATTAGGAGAGTGTGTATGGGCTATTGTGGAGTTATGTTGCCAAATCTTATGTGTGCATTAACTTATGATACTACTTATTGCAACAAGCTTCTGTATTTATTGTGTTTCAATATAATGGAGTGTATTGGGTGAATAATGGTGTTAAACATGACTGTAACTAAATCTTACATGGTTGAATTCATTATGT
Source organism: Taxus wallichiana var. yunnanensis (assembly GCA_018340775.1). Taxonomy (NCBI): domain Eukaryota; kingdom Viridiplantae; phylum Streptophyta; class Pinopsida; order Cupressales; family Taxaceae; genus Taxus; species Taxus wallichiana. Next base: position 545,080,641 of record CM031243.1, read on the forward strand.
TTATCACTTAATTCATTATTCTTTTAGATCTAAATCTGGAATATGCTCTGTGGAATATTTATGTTGTTTATGGATATGAATACATTACATCTTCATCATGTTCACATCATGTACAAGCAACTCTAAGGAGGGCTTGGTAACTTTGCGTGCTTTGAGTGAACACTCACTCGGGTATGGTGATGTGTCGGTATGCCACGGGGTAGGAGCAGGTTTAGTGAAATATATGGCAGACCTAGCGGTAGAAAGGTAGAAAGAAGAAAGGCGGCTTAAGTAAAATGAGGTGCGCGAGAGAGAGATATAGAAGTAGTGTGACATCACAGAGTAGATGGTGTTGGGGAGAGAGATGACTTGTGAAGGATTTGGAGCTCATGCGAAGGCATGGATCCGAGCATCAGAACTCCCCATTTGGGCAAGTATGAAAGGGAACCCTCCTTGGCCTCACACAGAGCACACCAAAGACAGAGACGACTGGGCCGTAGGTGCACATCCGAATCTACAAGACAAGCTAGCCATTGCTTTTGGTTTTCCAAAGACCTAGTACATCCAATAGTCAACAAGCTAATTTGGGTAGTAGGGAAGCAAGAGTAAGTCACATAGCAAGTACATCTATGGCAGGGAAAATGTCTTTGTTGTTGTTTGGAGGTACCTTTTCAGGTGCATCATCTGCACAAAATTCAAGCGCATAGAATTTGGGGCTCACTTCTAGGAGTAGTACCACCACACAGACTATAGGAGTTCAATACACAAAGACTACTATCGAGACATAAAGAAGTACATCTTCTAGTCCACTTCACTACGGTGGAGAATCAGGGGGTGTAGGTGGCTCTAGTTCTAGTGGATCTAGTGGTTCTGGAGGTAGAGGCAACATAGGAGGTTCTGGATCAGGTGGGCAAGGTCCGCACCAACCCCAAAATATTTACATGGATATGTCTCTTCATCTTCTAGAGTATATGGGCATAGAAGATGTTGTTGAACACATGCACATGTGTGAGATACTGTGGCACGCAAAAGGAATCACAACTTCTGAGCACAAGGCAAGTCAATTTGTAACTACATTGCAGGGATGCACACACAGTTGGTACAAGAAGTTTGACCCTGATCAAACTTGCGTAGATTATGCAGCATTCAAATATGCATTCCTTAAAGAGTTCTATATCCCTGAATTTGAGCAGAAGAGTATAAGCACACTCAAAGATATTAAACAAGGCACTACTAAAAGTGTTCGGGAGTATGATGCCCATTTCAAAACACTTTTATCTAACTTTCTTATGATATTCATGCAAGCTAGCATGCACAATGGTTCATTGGAGGTCTGATCACACCTTTTAGAAGGGCACTACCACCTAAGACATATAATGATCCACACGAAGTACTTGAAGCAGCTTTGTATGTTGAGGAATTCAGGGAGTATAGACATTGGAGTCAGCCCATTCTTGGAAGCACAAATTGCAGCCATGGAAAAGTAGTTGGAGAAACTATCGGTGAATTTGGCACATGAGATGCGCATTGGGATTTGGTGTATAGACTATGAAGTGGAGGGCACACCAAATATAGTTTTCCCCGCATAACAATATGTTCATTATTGCTAGACTATGAGATATGTCACCTAAACCATGACACCAAAGAGTTTCCCATTATTACAACGCGTCATAAGGAAGAATGTATCCTGTTATTCTAATATTCTCCTGTCCACGACTCACGATACAGAAGATTGTAGGTCAATTGGATAGATCCATGATGTTATAGATATTCGTGTGTGACAAACATGAGTATCAAATAACTCTAAGGGTAAAGGTGAGCATCAGGATCAGAATCACAATCAAACACACTATGATCGTAACGAGGGACATTATGTAGGAGGACGTGGTAGAGGTCAAGGATACCATGGTGGATTTGAAGGTTGAGGTCATGGTGGTAGACAAAGCGAATTCCCTCGTGGAACATGCTTTACATGTGTATCACATGACCACTACAGGCATGAATGTCCTCATAATATTACATGTTCTTTCTGTGGGAAGAATCATAGCTATGAGGAATGCCCGGATCTATATGAGCATCTTAGCAAGAAACATAAACAAGAGAACAAAGGAACATGGATGGTTAGGATATAGCACATTGTGGAAAATTAGTGGATGCCAAAGTTGGAACCGGAATATGAGGTATTACTCAGAAAGATCACTACACGCACTGAAGTTGCGTGTGCTAGAGAGGCATTACCACAAAATCCTACCATCACTAAGGAGGAAGTTTTGCATGCAAGGTACCCAGACATTACGCACCAAAAGGAGGTTTATCAGGAGACCATGGAAGTACTCAGAGACCTTCAAGGGGAAATACTATGTTTAAAGGAGCAATCACAAAAGATAGAACAAAGAAAGACAACATAAACGGTCCACTCATATATTGATGACTTGAAGGAGGTATGCAGAATGTTGCGCCAGGAGAATATTATTCCATTACTAGGAAGTTGGCTAAAAGGAAACACTCCACACACCAATATTGAGAATGGATGTTAGATCCCGCAATGCAAATCTTACCCCCCATAGTTTAGATTATGATAAGGATATCACTCGAGAATGTTGTGGTCGATGGATGGCTCTTGAGTAATATATTGATTGAAAAAGGCACGGAAGTAAATGTGTTTACTTTAGATGCATGGGTACAGATGAGGATACCTACATTGCAACCATATTTTAATGTATTGTTTATGGCTAGTCAAACTAACGCCACTCCTATTGGTTCTAAAAGATGCATCCATTACTATACAAGGGGCTAAGTCTTACTGGGGATTTTGAGGTCTTAGCACTTACAAAAGCGCATGCTTCCCGGATCTGCTTGGGCACCCTTGGTGTTACAAAAATAATGTTGATCTTCAGTTCAATAAGGAATATATCAATTTTTAGAACAAGGAGGAAAGAGTTATTATCCCTTTAACAGATGAGAAATTGCGCCTATGTTAAGCCTTTGAGTGAGGAATATCTAAATAGGATTTATGTACGTGCCATTTGGGACCCAAAAGTACTCGAGCCATCTAAAGAAGGAATCCTTCAGTGGGAAGATGCACAGTCTATTAGTGATACTACAAGTATTTCTTGTGATAATTGGGCTCATGGTACTTATGAGATGGTTGGGCATGAAGTAAGGAGCAAATTTGCATGGAAAATCAAACCTTGTTGCATCAGGAGGATAGGTAACAACTCTGTACCTTGGTACACTAGAGAAGGAGACCCTACGGTATTCCTACACACCATGGAGGAACAATGGATAGACAAGTTGGAAAGAAGAAATATGTTAGCATATACCTTGCATGGGACAACAATGCGTTGGTGGGTGGTTCACAGGGATAATCTTGTAGAATGGAATGAAGTCAGATTTCTCTTACAACTCGGTTTTCTAGGAGCAATGCACCTACTCAAATATGCACATATCATGGTAATCAACTTGTTCAACACCACGTTCAACAGTGTGAGAGGCTCTAGATAGAGGGGCAGGAAGCTTTACCACCTTCGCTATGGGTGCACAAACTTTATTCCACTTTACAATGCTTTACACATGCTTGGTATGTATATGCGAGAGCTACATAGAGAGGCTAAAAATTGGCAAGATTTGATTGCAGTATGGTCCAAAATTTTGCCTACTTCTCTACTAAACCTCCAGTAGAAGAGGCATTAAGGGTTATAAAGCATTTAACTATGGGAGACAGTGTAAAGGCGGAAGAACTCATTCAAGATTTATTTGATGAGAATGACTCAGGAGCATGCTTTGATGAAGAAGTAGAGATAGATGCCACGCTACTTAAGTGCACTTGCTTTGAGAAAGAAAAAGGAAAGATGGTCTACATAGTGGATGATGAAGAAGTAGAAAATTTGGATATATATCATTTAGCAGGTATGCGTGAGGTCTTGGAAAGTGTGGATAACAATGTGTGCACCTATCATGAACCTATGAGGAAAAAGAAAGTGAATATTGGTATGGATTTTGAACCTAAAGAGGCAATAATTGGATATTATTGGTCTGAATCTGAAGTGGCAAAAATAGTGGAGTTGCTCTGTGATTTTCAAGACTTATTTCCTAGGGGCTACCATGAATTAAAAGGAGTGCATGAATCATTAGGAGAGATGAAGATAAATCTTAAGGAAGGTGTGCACCCAATTAGGAAGAGACCCTACAGGATGAACCCTAACCTACGTGTAAAGGTTAAAGAAGAAATTAATAAGATGTTGAAGTCTGGAATCATCAAGCCCTTGGAAGAATTGGAGTGGGCTAGCCCCATGGTTATCAATATAAAGAAAGATGGTCGAATTAAGATTTGTGTGGATTACAGAGAACTTAATATTGCATGTGTGATTGATCCCTTTCCTACACCTTTCACAGAGGATATATTAGAAGGCGTTGCAGTCGCGAAATCTATTTATTTATAGATGGATTCTCTGGGTATCATCAAGTCTGGATTACACAGGAGGATCAAGAAAAAACAAATTTCACCACCGAATGGGAAATTTTCACATATACCTTGTGATGCCTTTTGGTCCGAAAATGCACTTGATGTATTTTTGTGAATAGTTGATCAAGCATTCCAATATTTTATTCACATTTTCTTGCAATTTTACTTGAATGATTGGATGGTCTATGGACCGGTTAAGGATCATTGTGACATTTTGCGCTCAAATTTTGTAAGATGTACACAATTAAGCATCTCTTTGAACATCAAAAAGTGTGAGTTTGCTACACCTTTTGGCACTCTATTAGGGCACACAATTTGCAAGGAAGGTTTGTTAGTAGATCCAACTAAGGTTGCGGTTATAGGCCTAAAAGAGCCTACCAGTCAGAGTGAGGTGTGTGGATTCTTGGGTCACACTTTGGGTATTATAGAAAATTTATCAAAGGATATGTTAAGGTTGTCACACCCTTGGAAGAGTTACTAAAAGGAAAAGGGACATTTTATTGGGGAGAACCGCAGCAACGCACATTTGAGACATTGAAGGAGAGACTTACTACAATACCTATTATGCATTTTCCCTCATGGGACCAACCATTTCATGTACATGTGGACGCCTCTGGCATGGCCATTGGCATAGTGTTAGCTCAGCTTGGAGAAGGTATTATAGATCATCCTATCTATTTTGCTAGTAGAAATTTGACTCCTACAAAGTAGAATTATATAACTACGAGAGCAAAGCCTTGTCAATGATCTATGCACTACATAAATTCAGACAATACCTTTTAGCAACACCATTCGTATTTTACACCGATCACATGGCATTGAAATACTTGGTAAACAAGCCTGTTTTACAGGGGCACATATGTCGATGGGTGCTCTTATTCCAAGAATTTGATTTCACAGTTGTGGTAAAACTAGGTAAAAGTAATTCTGGCCCAGACCACTTATCAATAATTCAGTCAGGGAGGACGCGTAGACAATTGAAGATACAAAGTCAAATGCGCAACAGATACGAGTTACAATGTGTGCCTTCGGAATTAGAGGATATTGTTATCTTTTTACATATAGGTGTAGCGCCAGAAGGAAAGAAATCCTTGGAGAAGAAATAACTTGCAATTCGCGTGGCACCTTTTATGTTAACTAGTGGTGACCAAAACAAGTAAGGTCGAGATGAAGACTTATAACTAGTGCAGAGCCATTTGAGAAATGGGCTATAGACTTTGTGGGTCCTATTTCGTCACCACGCGTAGAACTGAATCGGACTACATCATCACTTACACATATTATCTTACAAGGTGGGAAGAAGCAACACCTACCAAGGATTTTACAATAGCTACAAAGATCCAAGTTCTTATGGGAAAATGTTCTTACAAGGTATGGATGCCCGTTGAGCTTGACAAGTGATAGGGGTACACACTTTCTGAATGAAATGATCAAGATACTATTGGATGAATTTATGATTGCGCACCATAAGACTACACCCTATCATCCTCGAGAAAATGGGATTGTTGAGGCCTTCAACAAGATTTTGAGCCAGAAATTGACAAAAAAATTGATGTTGGAAGGAAATATTGGGATGATAAAGTTTCTGTCATGTTTTGGGCATACAGAACAACATACAAGAGGTTGAACAAATCCACACCCTTTCAGTTGGTGTTTGGCATAGAAGAATTTCTTCCTATGGAATTCATGTTACCTTCTTTGTGTATTGCACACGTTGGAGGTCTAGCTAATGAGCAATATTTGGAAGAAAGAATTGATAAATTGATATAGTTGGATGAGAGGCATGTCATAGCACGTTGGAGTAAGAAGCAGGAAAAGGCTAGGCAGAAGGCATGGCATGACAAACACATCAGGGACAAAAAGCTTGAGATGGGACAAATGGTGCTTCTTTATGACTCTAAGTTTCATGCCCATCTAGGCAAGCTTAAAGTGCATTGGTTGGGACCGTATATTATCACTCATATACTTGAATCGATGCTTGTCAATTAGAGGCACTTGATGTAATACGGTTACCTGGTTACTTTAACAAGAGTAGGTTGAAGCCCTACTATAAATAAGTGTTCTTGGTGTTTGTAATAAGGCAGTGTTGTCGTTTATACTAGGTTTTCCTTTTTGTATTTCCTTAATTTATTTCCTTTTTGTTGTTATGCTTTGTCAATTTAGTTGGTGTTTTGTGTAATATGCGCACTTGTGCGCTGGAAGCTAATTACCATTTGAAGAAATTTTATGTGTAGAGGAATGCACAAACCATTGGTGTGGGGTAGTTATTTACAATTGGGAACACATAAAGGAAAAAAATGCTACAAGTGTTATTAAAATTTGCAGAGGAGTTGTTAGAAAGGAGATTACTTTAAAGAGATGATCGTAGATGGAGATAAATGAGGGAATGGTATAATGTGAGGTAAGCAAGAGTCATGGAAACTACCAGGGGAAGACGCAGCGGCAAGGTACTCGAGTACATAGAAACATGCGGAAGAGAATTATGTAGCCGAGAAGGTAGGAAGGCGCAGTGGTGAGATACTCGGGTGCATAGAAGCGCATTGAAGAGAAGTCTATAGCTAGAAGGTAGGAAGGTACGATAAAAGGTTATAGCTAGGGTGCGAAGATGTACCACACGGATATTTTGAAAATGGTCAATTAATGAGAGGATTATTGGTTGTGAAGGAGTAATAAATGCACTAAATTTTTGAAAATCTATATAAGGACATGATGCGGGTTCATTTTTACCTTTACGATCACAAGTATTTGAGCAAGCTAAGTGCGATCGAGCCAAGCGAGTCATATTGAGGTGCGAAGAGTGTGAAACTAGACATGGAGAGTGGATTATTGCGTGGAAGAGGCTTGCATGTCCCCATTGGTGAAGGGTTTGAGCAAAGCAGAGGCATTGAAAACAAGCTAGGGCACACAATTTTAAGCTAGGGCAAAGGCGGATTCGAGCCATGGTTTGAGTTTGCTCATTATAGACAACCAAAGGACCCTAAATAGGAAGCGAAAGAGCAAGGGCCTCTGTGATTAGAAAAATTTCATTGTACGAGGCATTGCTCTAAACCTTATGAGATGAGATGAAGAAAGCGGATCAAGCTTTGAACATTTGCGCAGCTTCAGATGCAATGATCAGAATCAACACTATATTGGAAGATAATGAAGTTCTGAAAGAAATGAAGGATGAGACTTTAGGGCACACAAAGAGATTGGCGTTAGTGAAGCAAAAGTGTGAAGCCCTTGCAGTAGCACAACATCCACATAAAGAGAGGTTGGATGAGCTTGGAAAGCTCATAGCACAAAAGATGGATCTTTTGGAGGGAAGGATGTTTGTTATGGCTAACGTTGTCATAGTATTGCAGAATGAAAAGGGAGATATGACCTAGGATGAGTTGATTCCATCACTCAGAGACATTCCAAAAAAGACTAGAAATGCATTGGATGATTGGAAAGCCTTGGAGGCTAAGATTAAGGAAGAATATCTAGAGTTGATCTTGTCGGTTGAAGTAGAGGGTGCTATAGAATAGAAGTCCATTCTTTGTAAAGTAATTCTTTACATTCTTATTATTTATTCTTTGGGAACATCAGGAGGAACCCCATTTTTGGACGACAATGTAGTTTAGTGTGGGGTAATGTTGAGCAGACAAAATATGGCACTAAGGAGAGGGCACACAGAAGATTCGCGTGTGGTAGCAAGGCATATTTGAAGGCGCGAAAGGATAGGGAAGGAAACGTGTCTTAGCCATTTCCATGGTTACAAGCTATTTTTGGAGATAGCGTATGGAGCACACAACGGATGGAGACTTGCACGACACACAAATGTTATTTTGGGAAGAGCATCTACTAAGTGCCATGTATGAGTTCAAGTTAATAATAAGATTACTACTGCCAGTTAACTATAAGAGATCTATTATTATCACACTTACATTTGTGCATGTTATTGTAAAGGTGCGTGACTATTTTCAGCATGCGACCTATTTTTGTAAGTGCGTAAACAGTGAAGGGAAAGTTCCCATCCTTATAAATATGAAGTAATCTATGTATATTAGGAGAGTGTGTATGAGCTATTGTGGAGTTATGCTACTAGATCTGATGCATGCATAAACTTATGATACTACTTATTGTAAGAAGCTTTTGTATTTACTATGTTTTAATATAATGGAGTGTATTGGGTGAATAATGGTGTTAAACATGATTGTAACTAGATCTTACATGGTTGACTTCAAAAATTATTCTTTCGATCTAGATCTAGAATATGCTTTGTGGAATAATTATGTTATTTATGGATATGAATACATTACATCTTCATCATGTTCGCATCCTATACAAACAACTCTAAGGAGGGGCCTGGTACCTTTGCATGCTTCGGGTGAGCACTCAGCTCAAGCTGGGTGATGTGTCAGCGCACCTAGGTTGTTCATGGTAAGTTCTAGGTTGCATCACACTACATCTCGACTCCATGTAGTTCTCTCTCTGTGTGTATTTGTGTCCTAGGTTGCCCTTGTGTAAGTTACACAATGATAGCGGGATAGATCTAGATTGTCCTAAATACGTAAAATGTGTGCGATGGAATAGATTGAACTCCCTTCCTATAAAGTGTATGCAGACCAATGCAACCCTTGTCCCATATATAAATGTGCTAGATGTATACTTTGTTGTGTTCTTGTGCCTTGTGTAAGCTTGGGTGTCAATAGATAATACTTATAGTGATTGGCCAATTATTTGAAAGAAGTAACTAAGTATATATATGATTCCCTTGTTTGAATTTCATAATTAACAACTGAAATGCCGACCCAAAGTATTAAAAGGTGACCAAGAAGTGAAAGGGGCCTAAAAGAGTAAGAAGAAGAAAGAGAGGGACAAGAGCGCTAGAAGGGACAGGAGCACTTGGGTGCTTCTGTCCTAATCGGGCGCTAGTGCCCAAGGCCATCAAATGGTAAATTAGTCAAATGTCGGTAGAATTGTAAGATGTGTAAAGCCAAAAATATGCTCACCAAGCTCATAAACAATGAAGGGCAAGAGATAAAGCAAACAAACGGCCAAAAGGAGTTATCAACCACTAGTTTTTGTGTTTAGGACTCATGTATACATTAGTATGCTTTAGGACCTCGAAATTTACCCAAGTGCATAAAGTTTGTGTTTATATTTTCCCCCACTTTATGTTGTTGAGTGAATATTTGATAGCATAAAGTATATAGAAGATGTGTACCTTGTAATCTGGAGAGGAGAGAGGTTGATACCAGTGCCGAGTGGACAAATAGCCATGTGAAGTGTGACAACTAGGAAAGGGAGGTAGTCCCTAGGGGTGAATCATATGTGTAGTAGCATGTTATTGGAGCTTGTTCTTGTTGATGTGAGTTGATTCTTGTTACTTGTAAGGACGGATCTGTAAAAAGAAGAAAAAGAGAGTAGTCAAAGTCTTGTATGTGAAAGATCATAGAAATGTATGTATAAGTAAGTAAAAAGTGTGTAGAAAGTAATAGCTAAGAAAAGAGTGAACCTGATGTATGATAGAGTATAGGATAGAAAATTTTCATGTTTGTCTCGGATATGTTGTCGGATGAGGTTGGGAGTGAACAATTCCCAACCAAGAAAGCGTCGAGCTATGGATTTGATTACGAAGGATTTTGGGAAATCTCACACCAAGAGTGAGTTTTTGGGCAATCTCGCACCAAGAGAAGAGTGCTGGGGAGAGAGGTCTATTTTTCTCTCCTTCTATGACACTTCTCAAATGATAAGTGCCACTGCACATTGGCACGTCCCGATTTGTAACCGACTTGTAAGTGGATTGTAATTGAATTTTAGGTGAAATACAGTCGAATGAAGCCAAGTGTCTAATACTATGGATATGTACTTGATTATACTAAAATGTAAAATAATAATAGCCTAATCTAACGCAAGTTTGCAATAAATAAATAAAGGAAATAACCTAAGCAAACTAAGCAATGAAATGTAAAAACCCTAATGTGCAAAGAGGATTAGGAGAGCCTTAGTTGATTTGAAAATGTTGCAGAGTGTGTCGCAGTGAAGATCAAATTAAGCATAAATGGGATACCATTGCACAGAGCCTAAAAAATGCAAATCTAAGTGATTTAGCTAGATTGGGGTGCCTGGAATAGGGATTGGGGCACCAGGGTGCCCCGGTCTACATAGAAGGTCCAAGCCAATTTCACAGAGTCATCGATGGTGTGAAGCCTTTCTTTGCTTTGTTGTGTGTATGCCGCACTTAGATCATTAATGACACCATAAACCTATAATAAAGGAATCACCTACAAAACCCCAGATAAAGCATCAAAACCCTAAAAAAGAAATATGCATATGAAGGGTTCAGATCGTCCTCACCACCATAATGGTGGTCTTACAACTTATTGTTTTACTATATCTTAGACCCAATGTAGCGCTTTGTGTGTGTGCAGAATTGTGCCCTAGATTACTCTTGTGTGTGTTGCACTTGAAGTAGTGAGCAAGTAGCTATATGTAGAATGTAAATAATGTGTGCATGGAATAGAATAAACTCCCTCCTCCTCGAAGTCCGATGTAGAATAACTAGCCCTTTTCCCTTGTGATGGAGTTAGATGGATGCAAACGGTGCTTATAAATGCCTCGATGAATGCAACCTTAGGTGGTGATAACTAGTGCTTAGTGCTTGGTCCCTTATTATGGTCACATAACTTTATATTTATATAATTCCTTCACTTGAATTTCTTAATTAACCCCGAAAAGGTTGACTACCAAAAAGAAAAGATGCTCAAATAGCTAGAAAGGACCCAAAAAGTGTGAGTAAAGTACAAAGAGGACGGGGGCACCTGGCGCTGGTGCCCTAGTTGGGTGCCCCAATCCAAAAAGGGTAAAACTAAAATATGAAAAGATAAACTAGGACGATAAATGTGCAAGACCGAAAGTAACAACAAAAAGCAAGAAAGATGGCCAAAGACATGGATTAATTATTACTTTTCATTCTTAGGAACCATATGAATAGTAGTATGCAATCGAGACTAGATAATTACCCAAAGTGCATGATTTTGTGTCTACATTTTCCCCCACTTTATGTTGGTGAGTAGAATGCTCGGTAACATAAAGTAGATAGAGATGTGTATCTAATATCCATGTAGATTGATGTAGAAAGTGTTTCAAGGACTAGACAAAGTGTGGAGTGATAAAAGATGGAACGTGGAGACTAAAGATGCAAAAGTGTAAAAAGTGATGAAAATGAACCTAGGGTGAAAGTGCATGTTTAAATTTTGATGTGTGATTCATGTATTGTTAGTATCGATATGTGTGTTGTTGTTGTTTGTTGATTGTTTGCTTCCCATACATATGGACCTACAAAAGAGAAAACAATCAAGTAGTCAAATACGCATGTATATGTATAAAAAGGCATGTAAATAAGTATGTAAAAGTAAATTATGAAGAATGTGAAAAAGGAACATGTGCACTTGATTCTTGATAAGGATAAGAAGGTGGAGTTTTTTGGGCGATCTCATGCCACTAGACGAAGAAGTGTAGGGAGGAAACTTTGATTTATCCTCCAACCTCAGAATCGCTTCCCAAAATTGTGGAGATCTCTATATTGTCTAGTTTTTGGGTGATCCGACGTGACGGAAGAAGTAGTATAGAGAGGAAGGTATGGTTTATCCTCTAACCTTTAACTACTCCCCAAAATAAAACACCACTGCATATGATGTGTAGCAATGTATGTACTAAGGACAACATGCCCTATAAAATCCATCGTGTAGAGTTCCATAGATTGTGTTGAACCCAATCATTGTGTGATATGTACCCTAGTCTTAGGTAATCTAGGTAAGGCCATTGTGTCATGGACCTAAGTTTGATTTTGAGCCCCAAAATCTGAAAAATTTATTGTACATGTATTGTGTTATGTATAATCTGTATTGGGTGACTAGTTCACCTAAATGATGTTCCCTATCTTTGGGGGCGCATACGACGTCGTCGTTGTATGAGGATACGACCCAAAAGAGGACCAACCGATGAAATTGTGCCTGCAGGGAGGGGATGCTTGGTAGAAACCAAGGCACATGTAAACAAGTCTTTGGGAAAAAGTGTTAGTACAAGCAAAGACAAACACTCATGTATAAGACAAAGTGTAAGATAGAAAAACAATGTGTAAGCTAAAGCATGTAAAAAATGTAGACCATGAAAAGTGGGTTACAAACATGGGACACCACTCACAATGTCATAAGAAAATCAAGGCCGATGAAGCCAAAAGCATACAAGTGTGCACACAAAACAAAGGAAAACCCACAAACAAAGGCATATAATGACAAGCAAGAACAAATAATGTAACAGATAACCATGGTGGAAAATAATCCTGCAAAAAAATGTTACACATGAAGAACCCATTAGCATGTTAGAAAGATAACAAGTATGTCAAAAGTGTGTATAATCTAGTAAAGTAGTGTGATATGAAATAATAGGACATGTAGTGTACGAAAGTGGATTCCCCATGAGTTATTGGGATCGGTACTAGGTATTGCGCTAAGCATCCATGTTGCGCGTAAGGATCTCAGAGAATCTATGATCACAACTAGAAGGAAAGTGAACATGCATGTGTGTATGATAAAGATAATGTCATATAATAAATTTATCTAGCATGTGTAATAAGATGAACATATACAAGTAAATGCAAGCAAGAATAATAGTAACCAAGATATGCAAAGTATGTTATGGATGGATGGAATGGAATGCAGAGTGAATGATATGAGCAAAGCAGTGCCCCGAGTGAATGGAATCAGTATGCAAAGTGAGGTTCCTTTTATAGAATGCCTTCAATAGTCGAGTGTGAATCAAAGCTCAAGAGTGTGTCATTGTGTAATGACGATATTAGAGTGTGAATGAAGATGCATATCTTAGATTCAAAGTGTGAAATGAGGTGAATATAAGATGTGTGTTGATGCTAAGGAGAGAAGTAATAAGTGCAATGCCCCCAAGTATGTGGTGATGCATGTATTATTTGATGAATGATGTTTGGAAACAAATAGAGAAGTGATGTATGAAGGTGGTGAAGTATCATAGATATTGTAATATTGATTGAGTGATGGGATAAATAATGAGAGATTATATGGTATGTGTTACGAACAATAGATGGTTGTAGATGTATGTATGTATGAGTGATTATGTAATAGATAGATATGTTAATGTAAGATGAAATGAGGTTCTTTATTGTAACAAACCCCTCAATAGTCATATAAGAACCATAAGAATATGAGTGTGTCATCAGAAGGTAAGGTGACAAGAGTCACCTACCAAAGACCAAGTTTGCGTGAAGCGGTGGAAGCATGTGTGGAAAAAGTAACAAAGAAGACCATGCAATGGTGGCAGAAATGTGCCTTGGATATCCGTAGGAGTAGTTTTTTTGACAAAATGAATTTGAAATGGAAGTGGAGTAGGATGGGGAGGAATCTTGAATGGTGGTAGCTTTGGTGGGATTGATGATGTTGTAGATGACTTGATAGGAGAAGAAGATGGATTGATTTTGAGAGGTGGTTGCATATTTGGACTTTGTAATGCGAGTAGATATCTTGAGAGGAGGAGGTTCTATATTGATTTTGAGAGGTGGTTGCTTAGGCGATGCTTGAATTTCCATAGAACAACCATTAGAAGTGATGGCATGGTGCTCATTAGACATAGATGAATCAAGTTTAGGAACCCATTGAGATGTAACATTTATAGATGGGCATATAACAAATTTGTGCAATGAATGAGATAAATCCTTGACACTCAAGATGTTTGATTCTTCGTTGTAAAGCATAGCAATCATTGTCATTATGTCCATTGATTCGATGATAATTACAATATGGACGACCTTGATATTTTGCTAGCCAGATAAGGAGGATAGTAATGAGTAGGTAGTAAATTCATCAATTGATGACTAAGGAGCTTAGTAAGAATGTCATGTTGCTTAATATTGCAATAAAATGTGAGAGGCTCTGTAATGACATGATTTAAGGTTCACTTATATGAGCACATGTAGTAGATATAAAGTGAAGATGAGATGTAGAAGAAAAACAAACATGATCCTGAGAAGCATCCTTAAGATGTTGGATTTTAGATTTGAGAGATGTAATCATGGATTCCATAGCCTTAAATTTGTCTTGAAATAAAGAATGCAAATCTTGAATTGACTCCAACATGGGTTGATTAGATGGAGGATCACGAATACTAGGGTCATCAAATAAACGATCAAAAATAACACTTAATTGATGCGGAGGTGTATCTTGGGGAAGATACATGGTGTTTAGGGATTTTTTAAGAACAACTTGGCAATTGGGATGCATCTTAAGTAAATCAAACAAAGAAATTTGAGGAATTTTACAAGCCATGATAGAGGAAAAATGAGGATCCTAAGTATGAAAGCATTTGGGTTCACCAAAATGATTATGCTAAATTTTAAAATAATAATAGCCTAATCTAATGCAAGTTTTCAATAAATAACGAATAAATAAATAAAGGAAATAACCCAAGAAAACTAAGAAATGAAATGTAAAAACCCTAATGTACAAAGAGGGTTAGGAGAGCCTTAGTTGATTCACAGAGGTCATGGGATTGTGTCGCAGTGAAGACTAGCTAATCAAGAATAGAAGGCCATCACACAGAGTCAAGAAAATACGATCTGAGTGATTTGGCTAGATTAGGGCACCTCAAACAGGATTAGGCGTTTGTTGCACCCTCTGGTCTGAAATTTGGGCACCTTGTCCGCATAGAAGGTCCAAGTAAATTTCACAAAGTCATTAGATTGTACGAAGCCTTCATTACTTGTTGCGTGTATGTTGCACTTAGATTGTTGATGTCTCCATAAACCTGTAAATAAAGGACTCACCTACAAAACCCCGACAAAACATCAAAACCCTAAAAAGAAAGATGCATATGAAGGATCAGATTGTCCTCACCACCACAATGGTTGTCTTATAAATGAGCGTTGCTACTTTCATATCTCAGACCCAATGTAGTTCTCTGTGTGTGTGTGGAATTGTGCCCTAGGTTGCTCTTGTGTGTGTCACACTTGAAGTAGCAAGCAAGTAGCTAGATGTAGAATGTAAATAATGTGTGCATGGAATAAAATAAACTCCCCTCCTATGAAGTGTGATGCAAAGATAACCAACATTTATCCCTTGTGATGGAGCTAGATGGATGCAAATGGAGCTATAAATTCCTTGATGGATGCAACCTTAGGTGGTGATAAGTAGTGCTTAGTGTTTGGTCCCTTATTATGATCACATAAATTTATATTTATATGATTCCTTCACTTAAATTTCATAATTAACCCCGAAAAGGCCGACTACCAAAAAGATAATATGCTCAAATGGCTAGAAAGGACCTAAAAAGTGTGAGTAAAGTATAAAGAGGATGGGGGCTCTAGGCGCCATGTCCTAGCTAGGATCCTCAAGGTGCGAAATGGTAAAATTGAAATATGAAAAGATAGATTGGGTTGGTAAATGTGTAAGACCAAAAGTAGCAACAAAAAGCAACGAAATATGGCCAAAGACATGGGTTGATTATTAGTTTTCTTACTTTCGAACCATATGAATATTAGTATGCGATTGAGACTAGATAATTACCCAAGTGCGTGATTTTGTGTCTAAAGTACTATAAACTACAGAAATTGTGTTGAACTACGAAAATTTCTGATTTATCCCCCATGACATCAACATCCGTGTGGGGCATAAGATCCTACCATTTATGTCTGATACTAGGCACTAGTTTCTACTATGTGTTTGTGATCTAAGTCTCATTCTAGACAACTCTATAATTGTGTACCTTTGCCAATTATGTACTATGTTATTCTATTCTGAAGTTATTTACCGTTGGAAGGGCGATTTGTTCACCTAATAGTTTCCCCCTCATTTGGGGTGCATGTGAATAATGTAAGAGGAGGAAACCCAAATGAGAGGACATAAAATTTATATGCATATCATACATTGGATACATGTAGGGGGTAGGAGGTGTGCATGGTAGAAACCAAGGCACATGCAACCAATATAAGTTAGAAGCAAGTGCTAGTGCAAAAGGTCTAGCATGCAATAGAATACAATGCATCAAGAAAATGTGAAGATAAGAGGGACCGCGAAAAGTGGGTTGCATATACATGGACATCACTCATAATGTCATAAGATAATCAGGGCCAAAGTGGCCATAAGAAAACAATGATCAAACAAGACATAGGGCATAACTCGTAAACAATAGCAAACAATAGTCAACAAAGAAAATACAACCACGGGTTGTATAGAATCTTGTAAAGAAAATGCTACACATGGAGCACCCGTTAGCATGTTAGAAAGATAAATAATATGTCAATGTGGATCAATGAATAGTAAGTGACAATTGAAAGCACCCTAAACTTTACAAAGCAAATTGTATGACTAACTAAGGAAGGCTAACACCATTGCCACCTCTAGTCAAGGTTTTTAAGTCTAGGATTGTAACATTAAGATAGAAGCTTAAAAGAATGCTTAACTAGTATGAAAACAATACAAAATCTAACTAAACATGCCTACGAATATGCTTGAATTACCTAACATGGGCCTAAATAGACTTTGAGAGGGCAATCAAATGGCTATGTTTTCTACTCCAAACAAGTTGAAATGGCCTCTCCAAATGACTACTTGGTCATTTTGGATATCCATCTACTAACCCCATTAAAGGCTTTAAGTAAGGTTTGAACTTGGCTATATATTATATTTATTATATGAGATGCAAATCAAAGCATGATGTAAAGTATAAAGGAATGAGGTGAGTTCTTTTTATAGTTTTCCTTTTGGAGAAACTTGTATTTTGGTGCATGTGGGACTAAAATCCCCAAATTAGATTAGAATTGCTAATCATGATTAGGCCTTGCTAATCACAATTAGTGAATTACCAAGTGATTAAGAGGTATGGAGCCTTAATCAACCGCTTAGGGTCAACTAGGAGGCTAGGATAAGCTTTTGAAGCTTGTTGAGACATTGTGGAGGTGAATGGGGTGATTTTGAGTGGTTGGAAGAGGGGTTTGAGTCAATACTAGGGCATATTGACCAAATCAAGGGCAAAATAGGCTTAATTAGCTCATAATCACTAATTATCTGTTTTGAAGAGGATTTTGACTTACAATTCGTCATAAAGTGGCATCCTGAATGTGAAAGAGGTTTGGTGATCAATAAAGTGCTTGTTAACCAACCAAAGTGGCAAGAAATGTTAGTTAATTAGTAAAGAGCACTAATTATAACGGAATTGGGAAGAATAAGAGTGATTTGTGTGTGTTTTGGCAATAAGATTGCAAAAGTGGAATTTAGGTGTCTACATTTTCCCTTGTTTGAGGTGAAGTTAGTGACTTCACTTCAAATATAGTAGACAAGCATAACCAGGTATATTTTTGAAGAAAAATTAGCAGGATGAAGGATTCCCCCTCGAGTGTCGAGTGGGTGATAGAAGAAGTCAATCGACGATCGAAAATATGATTGAAATGGGTAGAAGTAAATAGGTTAGAACGGCGCAAAACCCTTAGGTATTGAGAAGGAATAAGGATGGGGATAAACATGGTTATTTATTGCCCCGAGTGAGTTTGAGGAGAAAAATTAGTAATGATAATGGAGAAGAAATGATTAATGGAGAAATATAGGACAAGTCCAACCTTTGCATCCAACCTTTCCATAAGCAACCAATTTATATCATTTTGCCCCTAGGTCTACATCATCAACCTTTATTTAAAATAAACAAAAGTGTAAGATAACATGAAAATCTAAATTACTAACAATTGTTTACTACTAAAAATACGTAACTCCATGAAACATACATTATGCAATGCAATACGAGAAAGTAAAATGATGCTTAACTCCATGCAACATACAGAATGCAATGCAATACGAGAAAGTAAACCAGCTAACCTAACAGAGAAACAAGCACAATCACATATACTCAAACAAACAATGTTCAAGATAGTTTTACTAATGTTTTTGTTATCAAGCTATCATTCCCGAATGTTCGTGTTGTAATAATAAGGGTTAAAAATGATGCCCCAAGTAATAACGCATGCAAGGGGAAAACGGAGGACACAAGTAGTCCCATGGAAAGTATTCATGCATTATGACACAATACTTGGAAACTCACTGTTACATGGGAGTACCGACATAATAATCAGACCTAACTTTGTTAATGGAGGTATATCACGATGATCCACATGTCGTTTGAGACAAGAACAAGGAAGAACTTGTAAAGATGGTTTTGTAGGACCAATTTTGATGTTGAGGATAACGCATATCTGATACATGCTTCACCAGTATGCAAGCCATTTAAAAATGAAAACCATAAATTTTTGGTAAATCTAAATCCAAAATTAATGTTACCATTGTGCTTCAATACCTTTCCAACACAAAACAAACGGAGTAATTTCGAGGTCGAGAGCAAAAGTTATGGCCTCGCACAATAATGAAAGCACCTTAAACTATACAAAGAAGATTACATGACTAAAGAAGGAAAGCTAACACCATTTCCATCCATCTATCCAAGGTTCTAAGTCTAGGAATGTAACATTAATATGGAAGCTTAAAAGAATGCTTAACTAGTATGAAAATAGTACAAAATCTAACTAAACATGCCTGCTAATATGCTTGAATTACCTAATATGAGCCTAAATATACCTAAGAGGGCAATCAAATGGTTATGTTTGCTACTCCAAACAAGATGAAATGGCCTCTCCAAATGACTACTTGGTCATTTTGTATATCCATCTACTAACCCCATCAAGGCTTTAGGCAAGGATTGAGCTTGGCTATATATCATATTTATCATATGAAATACAAATCAAAGCATGGTGTAAAGTATAAAGGAATGAGGTGAGTTATTTTCATAGTTTTCCTTTTGGGATAAACTTGTATTTTGGTGCATGTGGGACTAAAAGACCCAAATTAGATTAGAATTGTTAATCACAATTAGTGAATTACCAAGTGATTAAGGTATGTAGCCTTAATCAATTGCTTAGGGTCAACTAGAGGCTAGGATAATCTTTTGAAGCTTCACGAGAGGTCAGTGAGGTGAATGGGGTGATTTTGAGTGGTTGGAAGAGGGGTTTGAGTAAATACTAGGGCATATTGACCAAATCAAGGGTAAAATAGGCTTAATTAGCTCATAATCGCTAATTGTCTGTTTTGAAGAGGATTTTGACTTACGATTCATCGTAAAGTGGCATCCTCAATCTGAAAGAGGTTTGGTGATCAACGAAGTGGTTGTTATCCAAACAAAGTGGCAAGAAACATTAGTTAATTAGTAAAGAGCACTAATTATAACTAAATTAGGAAGAATAAGAGTGATTTACGTGTATTTTGGCAATAAGATTGCAAAATTGGAATTTAGGTGTCTACAACAATAATGAAAAGTAGTAAATATTGTTACTATAGGACGTGTGATGTGGAGTAGGAGAATAGTAAAGGTAGATTCCCCTAGGAGCCTCGATGGGACTAGTAAAGAATGATGTCAAGCATCATGCATCGGGTAAGAATCAGAAAAGTCCTTCATTCACCTCAAGATACAATATGAATGTGTATGTGTCTATAAGCAAAAGATAATGACATACTAAGAATCCAGTAAAGATAGGAAATAACGTGCAACATGTAAGTATTAAAGGCTAACAAGAGTAAATACAACCAAGACAGGTAGATGTTGTGTAAATGTGATGGTGCGTTTTGTATGCAATATGTACAGATGGGAGGATCTATGTTTCCCAAATGGATGTGTGTGATGTGAGGTTCATTTGGGAATCAGTGTAAACAATAGTCAACAATGAATCATAGAAAAGATATAAAAAGAGTGTGTTATCGGGTATCGATGGTAAAGTATGTGTACCGAGAGATGTGGCAATGCTCGGAAAGGTAGACATGAAGCACGAAGCGTGAGAGATAGAGAAAAAGTCACCAAGATGTGACTAGTGGGGGGGAATTTGAGTGCCCCCTAATTTTGCATGCGAGGTGGGGATTCAAGTAAGCTTGACAAGGAGGTCATCAGTGTCAAGATCATAACCGATAGGATTTGGATTGGAGACATAGTATGCGATAGTGTGAGGTTAATCATAGAAAGATCATGTGCGGCGTAAATTATACATGCCCATAGCATATTCTTCATCAGTAAAAGGGGGTTATGGACAATCATGTGCATACCAGCAAGTTAAGTTTTGGGCATAGCCAAGGAAGGAATCATTGCAAATAGAGATGTGGCCAAAAGGCATAGGAAAGGTAATAGTAGTATGGTTGGGGTCAAGGGTACCACCAATATAGTCGAGCCAAGATTGTTTGAGGGTGAGTGGAGAGGAATGGTGTGTACATGCAAGGAAGACTAATAAATGGAAGACATGGAGGCCATAGGTAGCAAGTAATGAATACATATCTATGATATAGGTGGGGAGAATGAGGGGGAGGAGATCAACAAGTGTGAATCCTAATTGTGCTAATCCTTCATGTGTGCAAACAATGTCGGGAAAGTGGGATCGAATGGAATATGAGGCCAATAAGAGTCATGTATGAGTAAGGTGCATGTGAATAGATCGAGCTACAAACTAGAGGTGAGTCGGGATATGGAGGAGGTGACATGAGGTCCAAAGATATATACATTTTCCCGGAAATAAATCATAGTTGTAGTAGTAGAGGGAGGAGGTTACTTGAATTTATACTTACCCGGGCCAATAACAAAGGTGTCTTGGAAATAAGATTCATCTACCTCAAGAAGAGTAAAGTTGAGGTTGTGTAACTTTTCATTGATAAGTTCTACGACATCAACCTCATCATCAAAATCGTCGATGTTGACATTATCTTGTTGGGTAGCATTATCAAGGATATTAAGAGGAGGGGTGGTGGATGTAGGGCTAGGAGGAGCAGTAAAGGGTGGAATAGTGGTAGTGATGGAGGGAGATATGGTAAGGGAAATAAGATTAGTGGTATGTGTAGGGATGGAAGGGGTGAATGCGGAGGCGAGAATAAGTAAAGAAAACATTGGATTCACAAACATTTTATGTACCGATAATATGATTGGAAATTGGATTAAGTGGGGGTATATGCATGGAAATGATTGGGTCTATTCGGCAGAACTTGAATGGTTCGGGGTCGATGGAAATAGTATGCTCATATCCATCATGTAAGAATTTAACGCATTAATGAACCATAGAAGGAATAACATGCATAGCATGGATCCATGGTCTACTGAGTAAACAATTGAACTGAAATGATGTATCAATGATATAAAACAAAGTGGGAAGGGTTTTGGGCCCAACTTGTAAAGGTAAGGTGATGGTGCTGATGCATGTTCGAGTAGTAGAATCATATCCACGAATAAGGGTAGAGGATTTGGTGATCTGACTATCAAGAATTTGCAGCTACGTGAGTAATGAGAGGGAACATAGATTTAGAGTGGAGTCGTTGTCAATTAGTATGCGCTTGATATGATGGTAGCCAATAGTAGTTGTAATAAGAAAAGGTGATGATGATCACCAATAGTAGGAGGGATATCCTCATTATTGAATGATATGGCATGTGGTAGGTTTTTGAGGGATTGAATAAGATGGGTGAAGGCAACAGGGGGATTGTCACTTGCAATTTGAATGGAACATAGGGCAGCCTCTAATGTATGACAACAATCTAGTGCATTACGTAAAAGATCATAAAGGGATATTTTGGCTGGTGTATTATTTAGTTGTTCAATGATATCATAACCTTTGGAGGTGTCGGTAGGAACTATAGAGGTGATAGGTGGTGGAATAGAGATGGGTGGAGCCATGGGTTTCCTATTGCGTTGAGTGGTGACCACATTAATAGTTGGGTCGGGCATTGGAGGGTTAAAGTAGGGAGGGTGTTGGGTATGGACCTACATAAAATCAACAACAATGGCAGTCATGTAAGAAACCTTGGTGGGTGCATAGGATGGGTAAGAGGATTGGTCCATAAATTCATAAAAAGGAGAGAGAATTTGATGCATGTTTAGAAGGTAGGGTTTGATCGGTTGGGTTCACTAAATTATTTAATCTAATTTGAATTAAATCTTATTTTAGAGTAACTTACTATAATTAATGATATTCAGTGATTACATAAAATAACATGCAAGTAATAAGTATTCAAATATGTAACTCCCTAATAAAATGAAGGGAAAAAGATGACTTAGATGATTCTTTGTAACCTAGGAATGATCGGGCTTGTGTATTTGCTAGAATAGGTTGGAAACAGTGTCAAAATGGCTTATCGAGGATCCAGAAACCCATGAATGTACATGACAAAAGCAGTCGCAGGAGGGCAAGAGTGCCCCAAGTGCTAATGACTTATCTGGGTGCCTGTGTTTGTTCAGGTTCTCGAAACTTGGTCTTTTCTAGGTTGGAAGATATTTACTATTGTTCACTCTTTTTCGCTCTAGTTTTGCGCTAGGTCGTCGAATCACACTTATAACTCGCAAAAAATGACTACCCGCACGCCCGACAAACCACATCAAATATAATAAAAATCGGTAGAATGTGGAGTCAAATAGACCCCAACGATCACTAGAAGAGTGAACTTATGACCGAGCGTTACACTACATCTTAGACTCCATGTAGTTCTACATGTGTGTGTGTGTATTGGTTTCCTAGGTTTCCCTTGTGCAAGTTGTAGGATGATAGTGGGTTAGATCTAGATTTTCCCGAATATGCAAAGTGTGTGTGATGGAGTATAATGAAATCCCCTCCTATGTAGTGTGTATGAAGACCAATGAATCCCTTGTTCATTGTGTGAATATGCTAGATATATACTTTGTAATGATCGTGTGCCTTCGTGAAAGCTTAGGTAGTGATAGATAATGTTTATAGTGTTTGGCCCTTTATTTGAAATAAGTAACTAAGTGTATATATGATTCCCTTGTTTAAATTTCATAATTGACAACTAAAAGGCCGACCCAAAGTATTAAAAGGTGACCAAGAAGCGAAAGGGGCCCAAAAGAGTAAGAAGAAGAAAGAGAGGACAAGAGTGCCCAAGAATGATAGGAGCGCATGGGCACTTCTTTCCTAACTCGGGTGCCAGTGTCCGAGGCCATCAAAAGGTAAACCAGTCAAGTGTCACTATAGTTGTAAGATGTGTAAAGCCAAAAGGATGCTCAGTCAAGCTTAGAAACAATAAAGTGCAAGAGATAAAGCAACCAAAAGGCAAAAAAAGTTGTCACCCACTAGTTTTCTTTCTCATGAATCATGTATAAATTAGTATACTTTAAAACCTAGAAATGTACCCAAATGCATAGATTTTATGTTTATAGTTTCTTCCATGAAATCACGTTAAAAATTATGGTGCAAAATTAGTGTAAATGAGACAATACTAGACTTTTTAGTTATATCGAGTCATGTCAATTTTGTGCCATTTTAGCACCACATTAAATTTTCTTTGAGCCACCCAATAACAATGCAAATCCTACAACATTATCACTATGGCATGAGACAAATGTGATACAAACAACATTTGATTTTTTAAAAATGAATATAGTTAATCATAATTACAAATGTTATAATTACAAATAATAATAATATATATTTTAAATATTTACAAAAATTAAATATTATATACTAAAATATTATTTACATTATATTGTCACTGAGAATTTGTAAAATATCCAAATATTATTAATAATAATAAAGAAGCCAATGCTTCAATTCAAAATGTGTTTTACAATAATATATAATAATGTAATTCTAAGGGAATACTAAGAGGTCCCTTCCAAATTACAAAACAAATAGATGTAAAATTACATCCTAAATATCCTAGTGATCGATATCATCCTCACCCCCGATCCTCGAATATTCCTACTCTTCATGGTCCCAATATTGATCCTCTTCATCCTCATCCTTCTCAACATCCTCCCAATTTCTACCTCTATTCCTCCTCTTAATATATTGCTTCCTCAACATGTTGCTCCATCTAAAACCCGTGATATCATTGAGTAATTAAAGAATACCCCAACTAAGATATCGATCTTTCATCTATTACACCAAGATCTTGATTGTCTTCGTACCTTAGATTCTGCCCTTCACTCTATTCAAATCCAAAGTGATGACCCTCTAATAGCTTTTTCCCATCTCATGGACTCTTTCAGCCATATCACCAATTTTATCACGTTTTCTAATTACGAAATTACTCTTGAGTCTTTCGTTAATCCTCCTCCTCTTCTTATCATGGCTCACATTCAATATTTCCAAATTAAGTGTGTACTTATCGATAATGGATCTACATAGAATATTTGTCCTTTATCATTACTTGTCCAACTCCACATTCCTCATAGTGCAATTGAAAAGTCTAGTAATGTCATTCGTGACTATGATACTACTACTTGTGCATGCATTGGTACTATCACTTTAGAGTTACAAGTAGAACCCCACACTCTTCGCACCCTCTTTTATGTCATGGATTCCCCATTGTAATATGATTTGATACTTGATCAAACTTAGATCCATGTTATGCAATTTGTTCCTTCCAATATCCATCATTGTGTCAATTTTATCTTTGATGGCTATAAGTATACTATTACTATTGATCTTGAACCATTCAAGTATTGCCACATGGACTCTACCACCTCTATGGTCATCCCTCGAATGAACACATTCCTTGCACCATCTTGATACATATGATGTTGGGGAATCTAGAAATTCTACTCCATTCCTCCACCTTTTGTCACTTCCTCTATTCAAATCCCACTACCAATCTCATCTCTCCTGCCATATCCTCCCATACCCCTTCCGCATCTATTACCAAACCCCTAGAAAATTCTAAACAATACTTACATGTAGAGATTGATGATTATGATGATGATGATGATGATGATGATGATGATGATGATGATGATGATGATGATGATATTGTAGAGCTCATTAATGATACCTTGTGTGCTTTAGATTTCACTCCCATGGATTTTGATGAGTCTCTCTTTCATACTCACTATATTACTACTAGTCTTGGTGAATATCAAGTCAAATCTTCCATCACTCAACCCACCACTACTATTATGATTCCTTATTCTAATATTGTACAATGCTTTAGAGCCTATTCCCCCTATAGTTCCTTCCTCATCCAGTAGTCCTGGTCACAATGTTACTATTACCTCTTCTCCTATGTCATTTCCTTGTTTTGATTACTTTACTTGCACATTATACATTAATCATAAATATTGGCAACATGTTCCTTATGATCTTACTTGATCTAAAAATATATGCACACGTGAAGGTCTCACCTAATTAGGATTTACTCCTACTTATATCACCCCTTTGCTTGCACCTCAACCTCAATATCAAGGGTATATCTTCCTCCTTGTAGATCTAGGCCCACGTGTCTTCCACATGAAATTTTGGGTTGCACTTGACCCTTGTCCTTCTCCCCTTACTCTCGGGCATTCTTGGGTTCGCTACATTGGTGGTACTATTGATCAACATAATACCCTTCTCACTTTTCTAGTTGCTTCTAAGTCTATTATTATTTGTAATGATTCACTCCCTCATTATTCTCCTAATGTGACACAATGGAATGCACTCAAGTTCCCCAATACACCATTCACTAATGAGGAATATGCTATGGGCATGTATGATCTTTGTATCTCATGATTTTTCAAAGACAAACCCAAATGCTTTACATATCATGCATCTCAACCAACCCCCTTTGGATTTGTTCCAGGTTTAGACAATATTCTTAATGATCTCACATAGATCCTTTTGGCATTCACACTTGGGGCATCCTAATTCCCCCACACCACCCGATGACGCACTCTTATTCTTGGTTCATACTTGACTGTTAAGGGCATTCTTACATGAACCTCACTTTGCACACACACACACACACCTAGGGGCATCCTTATTCCTCCCTTTTAGTTGGTTTTATTTTATATATTTACATTTAAAAATCCAAAAACATTAGCTTAGATCTTGATTGGATGCATTCTTCCTTGCTTATACTACTATATGTTGCACATTTGTTTATCATGTTACTATGGTTCATAGTATGCTTTATCATTTTCATATACACATGCACGTTCACATGGTATCTTGAGGTTAATGCAGTCACTTACAGGTTGTTCCACAATGTATGATGTTTGGTCCTACCCATTACCACCCACTTTGAGGCTATTGGGGGCATATACCTTTACTAACTTACTATTGGGTATGGAAGGTGGCTGCAATCGGAGAGAAGGAATGGATAGATGGTAAAATACTAGGTTCCTTTACCATAAAGGCTACAACTAATGATAAGAAAATGAAACAAATGGAAAGAGGATACTTACTCTTCTCGTGAGGTGCAGTGCAAGGATCATGAAGAAGTTGTTGTTTTCGAGGATGTTGGGAAGAGAGTTTCACTGTTGTACCAGTGTATTTGGTTGCCTTTGTTGATCACAAATCAATCTTCATTCTGTTGTTGCGTCTAAAGAGATTGAACTCGAGATCCGAAGTTTTCCAAACGAAAACCTAACAACCAACTCAGTATTACAAAGTCAGTAGATGGGGCTAAATAGGCCATTTGGTCCATCCCAAAGATAACCGGCGTTGGTTTAGGGGAACTGACATCGGTTTAAGGCAAACCGACATCGGTTTGAGTGAGATATCTCGGGTTGTTCAAAAGTTTCCTGGGAAGTTGTTCCGCCATTTTCGATAAGGGTCTCTTCTTTTCTCTGGACGAAAAACCGACCTTAGGAGGCTTTTAAATGTGAGGTGAGGGGATAAGTGTAATGTTAGGTTTTATTTAGGACATTCGTTTAGGGTTTAGGTTAATGGGTCAAATGATGGAGGTGGTTAGGTGAGGTGCATTTAATAAAAGACAATTATATTAAATAGGTGTGTGAGGGTAGTGAATTAATTTAATGTGAATAACTAAATTAATGTGTGTGTGGGAAAAAGGTCATTAACTTAATTAAAATAATTAAATTAATATGTATGGAGGTAAATGGCATTAATTTAATTGAAGTGTGGGGTGCAGGAGGTAGGTGATAAGGTGTTGAGGATGAGGAAGTGATTATAGGGCACGCATGGGGGACCGAGGTGATTACGACACAATTTCGGTGTCTACACACATGCACATTCACATGGTATCTTGAGGTTAATGTGGGTCACTTACATGTTGTTCCACGATGTATGATGTTTGGTCCTATCCATTACCAGTCCCACTGAGGCTCTTGGGGACATATACCTTTTCTCACTTACTATTAGGTGTTATCATTGCAATATTTCACATTTTCATTCCTATATTCAGATATTACATTATTGCATACTATTTATCTTTTCTAACATGCTAATGGGTGCTTCATGTGTAGCATTTTCCTTACAGAATCCTTCCAAACATGGTTTTTTTATTTACTTATACTTTAATTGTCATTATTTACGGGTTATGTGTTTGCTTGTTACCTTGTTTGCACAAGCCTTGACTACTCGATTGTCGTGTGACTTTACGAATGGTGTGTCATGTATGCAACTACTTCCTCATTGAGTCTTTGTTTATTATTTTCATATGCACCTTTACTAGTTGTTATTTCAATGTGCATTGCTTGTTTTTCACTAACACTTGTATGCTATCATTTTTCCCTTGTTTTTCTTGTGCCATGGCACCTACCATGCGTAATCCCTATTCCCCCTATAGATTCCTATATCAAATGTGCACATCATTTTTAACCTTCCTCATTTGAGATCCATTCGCTTTTGTTCATCTCACGCACCTTGAATGAGTGGGGGTAAATATTGGGTAAACATTTTCACCCTCCCAATAGTTACAAAAAAAACAAAAACAATGTGATAAAAAAATCGATTAAAAAAGAGGGCCAAAAATGCAGACTTGGCCAAAATGTAAAGCCTAAACATAAGTGCCTAGAACAAACAAGAACATCTAGGTGCTAGTGTCCCTCATGGGTATTTCTGTCTTAGGGGCATAAATAGCTACAAATCATTTTCAATAGTTTCACGAGCTTATAGTCTTCTCTAGTTTCAACAGTTACACGGTCATCTTCAGATTGCCATCAGTTACTAACATGAACTAAATAAGGAACTAACTATTTACTCAGGAACAAAAACATGGACAAAAAAATAAGTGGCACCTAAGGCATATGCAAGATAATAATATGCCCAAAATAATATGTCACTTAGGCCAATTAAAAATTGGGTTTGTGATCATCTGTAGTGGCACTTATCCATGGGGAAGCGTTAACGGTTGGAGGGCAAAACAAACCGCTCTCCTAATACACTTTCCCTTAGCGGTGACAGGACACCTAAATCGAAGTTTAGTGTCGGGATGCTCAAATCCCTAGTTTGGCAATAGGATGCCCAAATCCTTCATGTTATTCCAACCAGCTCCTAAGCATCGAGTCTACAAGCAAGAAAAAAATTTCTATCCTTTTCTCTTTCAACACTCTAGGTGTATTCTAACCCCTTGGTTTATATTTTCCAATATGCATTTCCATTTTTACATATTTTCCAAGTTAAAGTTTAATTGCATTTACCTAGAGCATTGACTACACTTGTTTTCTTTTGCAGGTCCTATCTTATCCCAATGAAGGCAAAGCACACAAGCAACCATGAAGCAAATCTCAAACACACTCTGGAAAATATGATATTCCAAGGAACTACACGCATACATCATTATCACTCCATGCACATAAAGGTCACCCCTAGGATCCTTATCCTTCCCTTCCCTTAGAATTTCACGATACACATTTTATTGTATTCCATTCGACATGCTACAACACTCATTCGACACACTATTGGGTACAATCTTCATTTGAATCTCCAAGGTACACTTTTCTTTTCTACTTTATGCTATTGAATCCTTATTCACCAGTATAAAGTGGGGGCAAATGTAGTCACTAAATCACACACTTACTATGTACATCTAGCCTCTAAATACTTCATTTATATGCATGATTCCTAAGCAAGAGAATTACTCATTAACACCCTTTTACTTTGCTTTGACATTGCTTTTATCCTTTTCATCTTTATTGCTTGTTTTTTCTAATTGACATACCAACCGACATCCTACTTAGCTCTGATTTCACTATTTGACCTTTTGAGCACCTGTACAGGGAGCCCCTTAAGGACAAGAGTGCCTATGAGCTACTATCCCCAGGTGCCTTTGTCCTCTTTATCTCTTTTTCTAATCTTTCGAATGTTACTTCTTTCTTGTCTTCTTTTATCACTCTTGGTTGTCCTTTCACTTGTTAATGATGAAACTTAAACAAAGGAATCATATATATACATGTATTATTTAACCTCGTTAGATGGCAAGCATTCAAAATGCGCATACTACAAGGAGCTAATATTTTCTATCTACTACACCAAGGACTATATTTTGGGATTGCATACTTCACTACATAGAAGGGTTTATTTTGAATTCCATACCACACATTTGCATTGGGAAAAAGTAGTTGTAGCCCACTATTCTTTATGCGACTGACACTAAGACATCCTAGCTCAAGGGGCATTGTTTCAATCACACACACACACACACACACACACACACACACACATACATTTTATAGCTTTCCTCTTTGATAAAAACACAACTTCTAGTGAATTTGGGACAATGGAGATGCAAAATTAGGAGTGGATAAGCATGATTAGAGATGATTAAATAGGATAATGACCCATGGGATTTAGAGGAGGTTTAATTTATCAATTGATATTAATTAATAGGCCATGTTTAGCTTATAGAAGCTAATTAGAGGATATGTAGAGGGAAATTAGTGGAATTATGTATTACGATGCTTGGTGACAATCACATTGGGGTAATCGTCGAGGTTATTCTAACTCAAGCATATGCATATATTTATTCATCTAATGTATACTTGAGTATTGTGTAGGTAAATCTAGGGTTTATTTTATAGGTATAGGCACGAAACAAGGAATATGGTACGACATACAATGAATAAGGAGTGGCACTAAGTGACCAAAAAAACCAAATCTTGAGATTTTTGTAAACACTAGCGCCCAAATCGGACACTAGCACTGGGAGGCCTTGTCCTCTCCCGGCGCTTTTGTCCCTAAAATATTTGTTATTTCTAATACAAAGCTTGCATAACCTAGAATATACCCTTCCGACCAATCTCCAGTCAAAATCGAGTTCGGACCTATAAATACAAGTTGGGTCATTTTACAAACCCTAAATTACTATCGGTCATGTGTGTGTTTTCTTTTATTAATCTTACTTATTTATTTTTACCTATCGATCATTTGTGCCCTTACATTAGATTTAATTTAATTAAATCAAGAAATAATGCATCTTATCCTTGTTGAATTATGTGGACTAATGATTAAGGTCTTTTTCTAACTAACTGCTTTGAAAAGATGCATGGTGATGTGTGCAAGTTAATAAATTCATGACAACCACCAATGCAAGGTGTCACAGTCAAGATTAGACATGGTCTACTCCATCAAGAAGATCAGTTTAAGGGAAGTTATTGAAGACTAAAAACAAGGAACTCGGTTTTTAATTCCTTTATAAGTTGTAACCAAGTCCTAAATTGTTCTCATATCCAATTGCCTAGATTCATGGGTGTATATTAAGAGACATTAGTTATAAAATACCAGTCTTGACTGAGTTGAAGATATCTATGTGTGTGTAGAATGTAATAGGATAGATGAGCACAAGTAATAATTACATTTATTTCCATTTTATGTTGTAAAAAACTCCTTTTTGATAAATAAAAGCATGTTGTTATGAGGAAAATTGTGTCATCAAACCAATCCAAGGGATGGCAAGGGCCCACTCAACCGAGGAATTGACTGTTTTTGCATTTATATTTATGTTTTTCTCACATTCTTGAATTATTTAGTGTGCTTAAAATAATAATTTACGAACTTGAAATATTCCAATTAAATTAGGATTACTCTTTAAACAATTACTTCACTATATCTTGTTTTCAATTCCAGTAAGTTTCATTTTAGAACAATTTCATAATGCAAATTATTTCTTTTCTACGTATGTTGGTTTTAGAAGATTATATGCTATTTGTGTTGTTATTTAATTTTGAATAGGTTAAAGTTACTTACTTTCAATAGTCTTAGAATTTGAATGATTTTTAGCAATCAGGTTTAGTGAATAGAAAAGACTCAAACAAACAGGCAAAACCCCCAAAACTAGAACAACTATCATTTTTTATATGTGGTCTTTATTGCATACTTCCTTGGACACATCCTTGGTTAAAATGACATCAACTTCAAACCATTTGATTAAATGATTGGACATCATAGCTACCCATCATATTTTGTATTGTTGTCAAGGAAATTGTGTTATTAAAACAAAAATATGTAACCGGTAGTGATCCCACCTTTTCCATAGATAAAAATTGATGTACAAGCCACATGATGCTAGGGGAATATACGTACTAGGAACTCTCAACCAATAACACTAGATGGAGAGACCACATAAGAGTTTGATAACAACACTCAAGGAATTGAAACAAAAACCGAATCTACTTTGCCTCCCGAGGAACCAACATCCCTAATACTCTTAAATTACACTCTCTCTTCATAGACATGGGTAAACAAGTGGCAGATCCTCTCCCATGGAACATGCCCATGGATGAACCTTTTGATGCGAGAGCATCAAAATATGAGCTATTTCAAATTTATAAATATACAAATTTGTACTTGGTCATGATCTAGAAAGTTTTAGGAGTCCTTTAAGGGTCAATAAGAAGTGTTATTTGGTTTTCGGTGTGTTCTAGAAGTCAATAAGTGAGATTTTGGAGTTCCCTCCTAAAGTGGAAAATTGAAATTAGGATGTCTAGGAGGCTTGTGAAGGGTTTATAACCATTTGTGAAGAGTGTGAATCTCATGGAAGGGTATTAAGAGGTTTTAATGACATATTGTAAATGAAAACATAAAAATAAAAGGTAAAATACACCTCATATCATCTAGAAAGAGACTAGTACGTTGGAAAGAGAAAAATGAGGAATGTTGGTTGAGAACAAGAGATAAGAGAGAGATTTTTGGGATTAGAACCAAACAAGACATATTCCTATGAAGAGATGAGCTGGAAAACACAAGAATATGAGCTAAAAAAATTCAATAAATAAGTATGAGGTTGAATTAGGAGATATAATTGAGTGTGAAGGGTTGAAGAAGGCATTTTAGGCATGTGTTTGTAAGTAGGACTTGTGTAGGAGAGGAATAAAGTTAAGTAATTGATGAAAAAGGTATGATTTGTTACATAATCCACTATGTAATCTTCATTGTGTTTTTTTATTGATGTTTATCAATGTTAAATGATGAGGATTCATTGAATTCTGATATATTTTTGTGCATTTTCCTTAATTATTGTCCTACCGTACTTTGTGCTAGAGAAAGCTTATTGTCTAGAACAAACTACTCATTTTTAGCACGTGGTATAAAAACAGAAAGTTGCATGATGTATTGACAGAGATTTAGAGATTGAGTTTAGATTTTGAAACATTTTTGGAAGCAAGATATTTTATTTTATCTCTCTCGAGTTTCTAGAAACCCTCATCTAGGGTTTGAGTAGTTAATTTTTCATATCGTGCACATTTTTTAGAGTTAAGCCATGAAATTTGAATTGAAAGGAATGACAAAGGTCAGAAGAATAATGTAGGTGTTTTAGAGTAATTTATTGAATATTTGATGAAGATAATGCTAACAAAAGTAACTATCCTGGAAAAGGGTTTAAAGAGACCTAATTTACAAATATTTTCTCAAGAAAAGTCACAATCATACAAAGTAATTATTAACGCACAAAAGTGGCACCCTATGAATGGTCATAGCTAATCATCAACACTTTGACACAACATGGGATGATCTTAACAATGTGAGACTTGCAAACTGAGATCAACCTCCATAGAAGGTTGGTTCCTTTTTTCTAGCCCGCCACAAATTAACCTAGAATTTTAAAATGCAACTAAACTAGAACTACACTACAAATTCATAGGGTTCATGGTAGAGAGAAAGTAAAAGCTAAAAAAGAGAAAAGGTGATGCACCAAAACTAAAATAGGGTTCAAATATGGCCTACGGAGACATAAATGAAACCACCGTGTAAGGATCCAATAGAAACATAGAGTTTTGTAAGACACAAGTGAATAAATTCAAAGAGAGAAAAGAGGGCCAAAGATTTACATCCCGTGCACGAGGCGTATGGAGCAAAAAGCGATAATTGCATATCGTTAAGCATCCTCACTTACATTTACAGAGATAGTGGCTTGAAAACAACTTGTAGAATGTAGTTACATAGGTCTAGAGGCATGGAAAATGTGAAACTCTAAGGTTGAGCTCCAAATTTTATAGAAGAGAACCCCTTTTTTTGTCATGAAAGGAACTTACATTTATTGAACATGAAAACATAGGAAAGAGGAAAGATGGGAGGGAATCAAGATGGATTCAAATTTTAAATTTATAATGAGTATAATTGAATTTGTTGCCCACAAATATGGTCGTCGTTAACTTCATGAGACAAACATTCATTTTCCTCTTTAACACACCAGCAAGCTTCGTAGGTAAGGCATAGGGGTCATCCAAGCTTTTAATTTTGGTAGGTGAGGTGGTTGGATGCTTGACTAACCGAAATGCACTTTTCTCCATCGATCTTACATTTGCATTTTTACCCTTAAAACTTCGTCAAAATCTGAATTTCTTGATTTTAAAATGAAGTGCTCGAGGAGACCTTTCCAATGTTACCATTCTTATCAAAATTGAGGCTCATTGAGGAAGATATGACTAAAAACCATCACCGATTCATTTCGTGACTTCCTGTGATTTTCCTGGTATCCATGAATTTTTTTTGAATCTCCTTTGGTTGTCGGTAATTTTAAATATTTCATGGGAATTCCAACATTCGGTGGCTTTTACTAAATGACCCACATTTTTTCAGATATGAATGCCTCCGCCGATTGAGAAATCTGCAAGACACTAACTCTCACACACCTACGTAACTCGTATGTTCCTCCTCCTCAAGTCGTGGATGCTTAACTCTTTACTTTGCGGCCTTTATAGAACACATATAACCTTTATTGCATAGCTTTTGATTTGGGCATTCCTTCCCTTCATCCCTCATGTTTGAGAGAACCATGAGCATTGAATGTTTGAGAAGCCCACTTAACACTAGGATAATGTTTTATGGTTTCTTACTTTGTTCACCTCAAACTTAACCTTTTGAGATTTTTACGACATTTGAGTTTGATCACCCTTGTATCACGACATCTAAGGAACAAAACACATGTCTTTGATTCTTGATTTGGCCAACTCTCTGTAAGATTTTCCTAAGTCTCCCTTGAGCTCGATTCCCTTTTGTTCCATGGCTTTAAGAAAATTGTGGAACACTAGATTTAGGAAGTCTACAGAGAACTAAGTCTTAGCATTTTACAGCTTTTAAGCAAGATTTCCTAAGTTTGAAGTTGAGTTTATAGGTTGCCAAAAATAGTATGGGGATATTTTGGATACTAGTAATGACCCTTGATATTAAAACATGTTGTAAAGTGGAAAAAGGGTATTTGAAACTATTTTTAGTTTTATGAGAAACTCCATATTTTGCATTTTATAGTCAAAACTCAATCATTTTTCTGATTTTAGGCCTAATTAGAAAACACTTTGTCATGAAAACTAGGCATATTATATCAAAGGACGCTACCTCGTGTTTTGGTGTTGCGTCACTTTTTTCTATGAAACCCTCTACATCAAACTATATCCTTGAAAAATAGAGTATGCAGGGCTACAAGGCCTATAAGGCTAATAATAAGAAACACTATTAGCATAATCAAAATTGGAATCAAGAGGGAACTAATCAGGTCAGTAGTGTTGTATATAAGTTGTTAATGAGCTTAAGAACCTTCGGAAAGTCCTTGATAGTTATGGTGTAAAATTAACTCATTTGAGCAAGTTGGTTTCTTATCCATAAAAGGCTAGATGAGAACATGGTTATCATAAAAATGGTAAAACTAATGAATAATTAAAGAGTGATTTTGCATACTAATAAGGTGGTAGCATATATGGGAGGATTAAGCACTTACAATTTGTCTAGAGTTTTCCATACATTTAGCCCAGAGTTGTCCATACAATTGGTCTAGAGTTGCCCATACAATTGGTATGGAGTTATCCATACATTTAGTCTGAAGTTGTCCATACATTTAGTCCAGAGTTATCTATACATTTAGTCCAGAGTTGTCCATACATGTAGTTTGGAACAAGCAATACATCTAGTCTGGAGCTGATAGAAAAAATAGTCAAGAGTAAGTTACATGATTACAAATTAAGAGAAATTATAAGATCAAATTCCTTATGTTTGTTTAGTCAAAGGACTTGTGGATGTGACATCACCTTTATTTATCGCATTCTCCTAAATAATGAGGAAAAATCCCCTATGAAGAACATTTCTCCATATGTACTTCTTACCTTCGATGAATGTCAGCAAAAGACCCAAACTAGCTTTTGTTTGAGTTTAAAGTATTATCTGAGACATATGACTATAAAAGAGATCATCAAAAACTTAAACTCTTTCCCTCCACTCTCAAGGACTCTGCCATGAGATGGTTTATGGGGTTGGAACCTAACTCCATTCATTCTTGGGAAGAAATGGAAACCTTTTTTCTAGACAAATACTAAGATTATTGTAGAGGAAGGGATAGGAAAGAAGAATTCTTTCAAATAAGATAAAGAAAATGAGAACTTGGAAGATTACTTAGACATATTTATTTTTGTCCATAGAAGAAGTGGATATCAGTTACATGAAGAATTAAGTAAAACAATATTTCTCAAAGGACTAGATGAAGAGGCTAGGGAATCCCTCAATTTAATGGGAAGAGGAGATGTGAATAAGCTTACCCTTCATCAGATTTTTGAGATGTGCAGAAGTTATTCTAGAACAAGGGGAAGAGGAAAAATAGAACTATGAAAAATACTTCGACACTTCATAGCTCATGGAAGAACTCTCCAACATGAAAACAAACATCTTAACACAACTGACTTCTACTTTGGATGGGTTCAAGCCAAAAGTAAGGCTATCATAAAACCTCTGAATATGTATTGTCCTAGGTGTAGGAAAATGCATCCTTTAAAGGATTTTCCTTTAGACCACACAGACATGTGCCTGATTTGTGATGTCAATGAGCATGATATTAATCATTGTACCTTTCTTCCTTTTCTAAAATAAATATTGAACAAATTTGCTCAACCAACAAGAGAATTAAACTATGTCCAGAGATAAACCAATCAACATGTCTTTCCTCCAAGACCTACTCCAAATCCTTGGTTAATGCAATGGGCCAATCAGAATCCTCCATCCACTTGGGGACAACTTGATTGGACACAACAAAACTAGATGAGTTTTCCAAATCAACAGCCATGGATACCTCAATTTAATCAATGAAACTGGATGCCACCAATTAATCCACAACCATGGCCAAATCAACAATGGTCTCAACAACAAAAATTCAATCAACCAAGAAAATATCCACCAGGCTTTGATGCCACCACCTCAATCAAACCCACAAGGAGGACAAGTAACTTAGACCCAACTCTTAGCTTAACCTAATCCAAATCCAAAATATCGTGAGACAACCTTGGTTAATGAAGTTAGACAAGAAAGGATAATTCATGTAAACTTTATCAATAACCTACAATTGAGGTCGGAAATACATTGAACAACCCTCCAATTGTTATCATAGAAATACCTGAGGAAAATATAGAAGTTGACCCCATTATACCAAAACAAAATGAGGAAAGTACTAAAGTAGAATACAAGAGTGTTCACACAACCCCCTTTCTAGAGAGATTAAAGGAAACACTTGCTAAGGAAGAATTTGCATTAGTGTCGAGTTGAGAAAATTACATATTGAGATTCCACTTTTGAGAGCAATCAGGGATATTCCAGAACTTAACCAAACTATTAGAGGCATTTTCATAAAGACACCAAGTGTAGACACTAAATCACACACTTTGGGTGTTTATCTAGTCCCGATCACATACTGCGTGCCTTGACCTCTTTGTACTTTGCTCGCATTTTGTGGGTATTTTTAGCCGTTTGGGCATCTTGATTTTTACTAGTCAACCTTTTAGTGGTTAATTATGAAATTCAACCAAGGGAATCATATAAATACAAAGCTTTATGATCATAATAAAAGACCAAGAACTAAGCATCTACTATCTCTACCTAAGGTTTCATCCAAGGGCATTGTCAAGAGCATTAAATAATCCATCTAGCATCCATACAAGGGCAAGGGACTACATTTATCTATATACGCTTCATAGGAGGGGAAGTTCATTCTTTCACGCACACATCTATCTACATTTTCTACATCTAGTTATTGCTCGTTATTAAGTCGCGACCCACACAAGAGCCATTTAGGGCACGATCTCTTCACACACACACATAGAACTACATGGGGTTTGTAATGTAGTGTAACACTTGGTCGTAAGTTCACTTTGTTGACAACTGAGGATATTCTAGCCTCCCATTTTGCATCTTTATTTTTAGGATTTGATGTAGTTTGGGGATTTTGCAGGTGATTCTATCTTATTGAAAGTTTCGGAGAATAACAACAAAGTCCAACAACATATAGGCAATCAAAGGTGACAAGCAATGAATATCTTATGACCTGCAAAACCGAGTTTCACAACTTTCGAGTAGTCATAGGTGCCTGAATAGGTCTTTGCACCTTAGGCACCCCGACCTTGCGCATAAGCGCCCTGGTCCCGGCATTTCCGAAACCTTTGCAATTTTTGGGTCTGCTTGTGACATCTTGCCTAGTGGTATTAATAGTTTTTCAGCTTTGCACATCTTTAGCATCACTGCGAATAAACTAAGTCCTTTATCTTTTCATTTGTAACTAGGGTTTTAAATTCAAATTGCTTATTTGCTTGGATCAAATATGTAATTAAGCATTTATATCCGCTACTGGTAAATATTTTAGATTTAGAATTTATTTATTTCCATATTTTCTTAGTCACTAAGAAGAAAGAAATAGTACCAAAAAACAATTGAAGTTGATAGAAAATTAGTTGATCTGCTTTGGCAAGAAAGTTGCTCTTGCCTAAATATGGGGATCCGGTAGTTTAGTCATTATTATTACCATAGATGAAAAAAATATCTAATGTCTTGGTAGATCTTGGAGCTTCTATTAATGTAATGACAACAGACACATTGAATCTATTGTCTTTAACATGATTGCAATCAACCAACACTATCCTTCAAATGACATACCAGTCCATTGTTGTACTAGATGGAGTCATAGGAGATGTAATGGTTACAGTAGAATCATGGGAATATCCAATAGACTTTATGATCTTGTAGCCCAAAAATAAAAAAACTAGCTATCCAATTATTTTAGGAAGACCTTGGCTTGCTATTGTTGCTGCATATATTGATTGTAGATATGGAAATATGACTATCTCAAATGGATCTAAAGAAAAGAAAATTTCTCTTTATCCTCCTTGCTCAACCATGTTTAGAAACTTGTGAACATATATGGGTTGATGGACCAGATCGAATTATATGAGCCTTCTTATTTAGCCATGATTGCAGTAAAAAAACATGTGGATGAAATAGAGGGAACATATAGAACCTAAATGAGAAGCTTAGTCTAGCTCCAGGAAGAACCATTTTGGCTCCAAAAAGAACTAGTCTAGCTCTGGAATTGTCTACTTTGGCTCCCAAAAAGGATAGTAGGGTTATAAAGGGTAAAACTTATAAAGAAGGTCATGTTGAAATGTATGATTATGCCCCTTCTCAACCATGTTCTTATCATGAGAAGAAAATATCAAATGATTTTCATTGTCCTTTGACTAGAATCATGTCTTCTGAAAACATAGTTCAATTTCCCACAAGTTGTAACCTCAAATCTATCCTCTAAATTATCTAATGAATGAAAACAAGCAAGAAGATCTACCTGAGATTAAAAAAGTATTCCTTCAGTTGGGAAATGAATTGAACATTGGTATAAATTTAGATGATAATTAGGAAGCTAAGGTCATTGATGTTTTGAGAAATCATTCTAAAGCCTTTGCATGGGATTATACTGATATGAGAGGAATACACCCCAACATATGCAATCATCATATTTATACTAAAAATGTTAAACCAAATAAAACCACAATGCAGGATCAACCTTAACACTCAAAGATATTATTAAAAATGAAATTGAGAAACTATTAAGAGTAGGATTTATCTATCCTATATCTGATAGTCAGTGGGTCTCCCCACTTGTTATAGTTCCCAAAAATAATGGTAAATGGAGAATATGTATAGACTACAGGGAGCTTAACAAGGCTACAAAGAAATATTATTTCCCTCATTTTATAGACCAAGTTCTGATAATCTGGTAGGTAAGAAATATTTCTCCTTTTTGGATAGATTCAGTGGCTATAATCAAATATTTATAGCTCTAGAAGATCAAGATAAAACCACTTTCACATGTCCTTGGGGAACATTTGCATATAGAGTTTTACCATTTGGTTTATGTAATGCACCTGCTACTTTTCAAAGGGAAGTCTTAGCTATTTTTACAGATCTCACTAATGATTGTGTTGAGGTATACATGGATGATTTTACTATCCATGGGGCTACTTTTCAAGAATATTTGAGTAATTTAAAAAAGTTTAGCAAGATGTGAACAACACCAACTCTCCTTGAGTCATGAGAAATGTTTAATTATGGTTGATCAAGGAATTGTTTTGGGTCATCATATCTCTGTTAAAGGTATTCAGTTGATCCTAAGAAAATATAAATCATTACTAACTTTCTTATACCATAAAATTAGACTGATGTTAAGAGATTTTTAGGACATGTTGTTGAGTTGTGAAGCTTAATTACTTCATTTTAGTATGCAATTGGAACTTATTGGAAAATGCAGTAACCGGCATCGGCGGCAGTAGGCATGGACCAACATTAGTCAAGGCGACCGACATCACCAAGTATGACTGACATTGGTCAAGCAAGTAAGGAACTGACAGCGATGGTGCGTCGGTTACACGTGTGCGATGAAGTTTTAATTAACTCTCGGGAATTATATCTATTTTTAGCATTAAAATAGATTTATTAATTGTAATTGCATGGCTAAGTGCCCTAAGTCTATAAACAACTATATAAGCATAAAATCTAGGGTTTAGAAGTATGCATGGATTATAATTACAAGATAATTATGTGAGAGAGAATTCTTGGAGAAGAATCAAAAATCTTGAAGGAAGAAAGTACTTGAACATCTGAGAGGTGTGGAAGATTGTAAATCTTCATTATATATCTTAAAAGCTTTGGATAATAGATTGGCTTGTTTCTTGGTGGACGTAGCCCACACTGGGTGAACCATGTTAAATCTGGTGTTGATTTATGTCTCTTGTTTTATATAATTATTCTGTAGAATATCCGCTTTTATTTGCATGTATGCTTAGATCTAATATATTGTCTGTACAACCGGTGTGCTAACCCCAACAATTGGTATCAGAGCTTTGTTTGAGGGTTTTGTGTGTTGACATATTTACTCACAGAGGGTTTTCTGATTGAGTGGGAGCTACAACAATGACAAAAGATAATAAATACAAGGTAGAGAAGTTTGATGGCCAAAATTATCAATTATGGAAGATGCAAATTGAGGATTATCTGTATCAAAGAGATTTGTACTTACCGTTGGATGAGAAGTCTAGACCTACGAAGATGACTGATGAAGAATGGAAGATTCTTGACAGAAAGGATTTGGGATCTATAAGATTGAGCCTGACAACATCCGTGGCTTCCAATATTACAGAAGTGACTTCTACGGTAGACTTAATGAAATCTCTTGCTAATTTATATGAAAAACCTAGTGCTTCAAATAAAGTTTATTTGATGAAGAAACTATTTAGTTCTAAGATGCATGAAGGTGAATCTACCTCTAGTCATTTGAATGATTTCCAATCTATTATAAATCAGTTAAAATCGGTTGCAATACCATTTGATGATGAAGTAAAAGCACTTTTATTCTTATGTTCTTTGCTTGATAGTTGGGACAACTTGGTAATGGTTGTTAGTAATACAACATCTACTAATAATATTTTGAAGTTTGATGATGTGGTTAGTATAATCTTGAATGAATAAATTCACAGGAAGAGTACAGAGGAAACATCATCTGGAAATGCTTTGAATGTAGAAAGCAGGGGCTAGGCAGAAGGAGAGATCCAAGAGTAAGAGTAATGGGAAATCAAAGTCAAGGGATAGCAGATCTAAATCCGTAGTAAGGGAATTACTTGTTGGAAATGTGGAAAGAAAGGACATGCAAAGAAATATTGTTGGTCAAAGGATAAAGAGAACCAACAACTAGACAAAGGTAAAGAGGTGAATCTTGCTGCATCAGAGGTAATGCAAGATGCTCTTATTCTTTCTTTAGATAGTAGAATTGAATCATGAGTTTTAGATTCAGGAGCTTCTTTCCATGCAACCCCTAATAAGGGTTATTTCAGAAATTATGTCCAGGGCAATTTTGGGCATGTTTATTTGGGTGATGATGAACCTTGTAGTATTATTGGTAAAGGGAAGTTCATCTAAAATTGCAGAATGGAAATACATGGGTATTGAAATATGTGAGACATGTGCCAAGCCTCGGGAGGAATCTTATTTCTACAGGGAAACTAGGTGAATCTAGTTGCATGGTTACTTTTATAGGAGACTCTTAGAAAGTCACCAAGGGTGCTTTTGTTGTGGCAAGAGGTAAGAAGGTAGGAACGTTATATTTATCTACTTGTATTACTGATTCATTTTCTGCATTATCTACTTTAGATTCAGATGCATGCATGTGGCATAATCGGTTGGGTCATATGAGTCAAAAAGGAATGCAGATCTTAAAGGCTAAGGGTAAGTTATCGATTTGAAAGATTTAGATCTTGATTTTTGTGAGCATTGTATCTTTGGAAAGTAAAAGAGAGTGAGATTTCTCAAAGTTGGGGCAACTAAGAAGGAGTAGAAATTGGAGCTTGTACACTCAGATGTGTGGGGACTAACTCAGGTAGCTTCTCATGGAGGATCCCAATATTATGTTACTTTCATTGATGATGTTACAAGAAAGGTATGGGTTTATTGTATTAAACGTAAATCTGATGTTTTTGAGACTTTTAAAAGATGGAAATCCCTTGTTGAGAATGAATCAAATTCTAAGTTAAAGTGCCTTAGATCTGACAATGGTGGTGAATATTGTAGCAAGGCTTTCAATGATTATTGTTTAGTGAATGGGATATGTAGAGAAATAACGGTTCTAAGAACACCACAGAGAATGGTGTTGCAGAAAGAATGAACAGACAATCATGGAACGTGCTAGAAGTATGAGGATACATTCTGGATTACCCTTACAGTTTTGGGTAGAAGTAGTTGATACAACGTTTATTTGATTAACCGTGGCCCTTCAAGTTCACTAGATGGAGGAATACCAGAGGAAGCTTGGACCGGAAAAGAGGTAGATATTTCTTTTCTTAAAGTTTTTGGTTCGAAGATTTTGTGCATGTTGATAGGGAAAATAGAAAAAGTTGGATGCAAAATCCAAGAGATGCACTTTCATTGGTTATGGATCTGGTGATTTCGGTTTCCATTTTTGGGATTTAGAGAATTCTAAAATTATTAGGAGTCGTGATGTTGAATGGAATGAAAAGAGAATGTACATAGGATCAAATTTTGGTACCCAAAGATGAGAAAATTGAGATGTTTATTGATGAAAATGAACTCTCGGGTTTTAAAGAAACACCTAAAGAAATACATAGTAACGTGGTTAGTTAGGCCCTGACCGGCATCGGTCAGATGAACCGCCGACGGTTACAGAGGATCAAAACCAATATCGGTTAGTAGAACCGACATCGGTTAGAGGTGACCAACGCCCTCACCGCTTGTCGAAGTTGATACTAATGTCCAGGAGGTCCAGATTGAGCTTCGGTACCCCAAACTCCTGTGAGAAGGTCACAAAGGGTAAGTAAACTTCCAGAAAGATTTACACCTTCTCTATTTTATCTATTATTGACTAATAGTGGTGAACCAGAAAGCTTTGAAGAAGTAATGCAGGATAAGACTCACGTTTAGTGGGAGCATGACATGGATGAGGAGATGGACTCCTTGGAATAGAACCAGACTTGAGATTTGGTTAAGTTGCCAGCAAGAAAAGAGAACATTACAGAACAAGTGGGTTTACAGAATTAAGGAAGAAGAGGGTGGACAGAAAAGGTACAAGGCAAGGCTTGTAGTAAAGGGATTTACACAAAAGGCAAGTATTGACTTTGGTGAAATATTTTCTCCTATTGTTAAGATGACTTCCATTCATATTGTATTGAGTTTAGTTGTAGTAGAAGATTTGCATTTAGAGAAACTAGATGTGAAAATGACTTTCCTTCATGGTGATTTGGATGAAGAGATTTATATGCAGCAGCCGTTTGGGTATGAAGTCAAGGGTAAGAAGAAATTAGTGTGCAGGTTGAAAAAGAGCCTATATGGGCTCAAGCAAGCTCCAAGGCAATGGTACATGAGGTTTGATAGATTTATGCATGCGCATGGTTACTTGAGATGTGAATATGACCATTGTGTTTATTTCAAGAAGCTTGAAAATGGGAGCTATATTATTTTGTTACTATATGTGGATGATATGCTTATTGCATGATCTAGTATGCGGACATTGGTGAGCTTAAGAGAAAGCTAGCTCACACATTTGCAATGAAGGATTTAGGAGCTGCAAAAAGAATCATTGGCATGCAAATACATAGAGACAGAAAAACAAGAAATTGTATTTGTCTCAAGAAGATTATATCTACAAGGTGTTAGAAAGGTTCAACATGCAGAATGTAAAACCTGTTAGCACACCTATGGTTGGACACTTCAAATTGAGTAAA
The DNA here is from genome assembly GCA_018340775.1 of Taxus wallichiana var. yunnanensis. NCBI lineage: Eukaryota > Viridiplantae > Streptophyta > Pinopsida > Cupressales > Taxaceae > Taxus > Taxus wallichiana. The sequence goes on from CM031243.1 coordinate 545,124,841, forward strand.
GATTAGTGTCCTTCATCACATGAGGAGGTCAAATACATGACATGAGTACCATATGCTTCAGCAGTTGGAAGTCTCATGTACGCTATGGTTTATACCAGACCATACATTACACAGGCAGTGGGAGTTGTGAGTAGATATATGGCTAATCTAGGTAAAGAGCATTGGAAAGCAGTCCAATGGATACTCAGGTATTTGAAAGGGACATCTAGCATGCATTTATGCTATGGAGGTTTAGATATTTCATTACGTGGCTATGTTGATTCGGATATGGCTGGAGATCTGGATGGTAGGAGGAGCACTACTAGATATATTTTCATAGTAGGTGGAATGACAGTTAGCTAGATTTTGAGATTACAGAAGGTTGTGGCTTTGTCTACTATAGAGGTAGAGTATGTTGTAGCTATAGAGGCTAGCAAGGAGATGATATGGATGAGTAGGTTCATGGAAGAGTTGGGAAATGAGCAAAGTAATTGTAAATTGTTTAGTGACAGTCAGTGTAATTCATTTGGCAAAGAACTCAACGTTTCATTCGAGAACGAAACACATTCAGTTGAGGTATCACTTCATATGGCAAGTATTGGAGGATGGACAATTGAATCTAGAAAATATTCATACAAGCAAGAACCTTGCGGATATGCTAACAAAGCCATTAACAAAGGAGAAGTTGGAGCTACACTCCATTTTTGTTGGTCTTCAAGTTTGAGACTTGAAGAGGAAGAAACAAAGCCAAGGAAGGATCCAAGAATGACGTTATACATGTATGGTGTAGTAATTAAACTCCAAGTGAGAGATTGTTGAGTTGTGAAGCTTAATTACTTCATTTTAGCATGTAATTGGAACTTCTAGAAAATATAATATGACATCGGTCAAGGCAGACCGACATCGGTCAAGTATGATCGGCATCGGTCAAGCAAGTAAGGAACCGACAACGGTTAGGCAGAACCGGCGTCGGTTACCTGTGCGATGAAGTTTTAATTAACTCTCGGGAATTATATCTATTTTTAGCATTAAAATAGATTTATTAATTGTAATTGCATGGCTAAGTGCCCTAAGTCTATAAACGACTATATAAGCATAAAAGCTAGGGTTTAGAAGTATGTATGGATTATAATTACAAGATAATTATGTGAGAGAGATTTCTTGGAGAAGAATCAAAAAGCTTGAAGGAAGAAAGTACTGAACATCTGAGAGGTGTGGAAGATTGTAAATCTTCATTGTATATCTTGTCAAAGCTTTGGATAATAGATTGGCTTGTTTCTTGGTGGACGTAGCCCACACTGGGTGAACCACGTTAAATCTGGTGTTGATTTATGTCTCTTGTTTTGTATAATTCTTTTGGTAGAATATCCACTTTTATTTGCATGTATGCTTAGATATGATATATTATCTGTATAACCGGTGTGCTAACCCTAACACATGTAAATTACTACGAAGTTTTATTAAAGAATTTAACAAAATTGTTGCACCCATGTTCTATTTACTTACATAGGACTATCTTTTTGAATGACACACTCAATTCCAAAAATGCCTTTGAAGTTATAAAAGAAAAATTGACTACTACTCCGGTTTTAAGAGGACCCAATTGGGGAAAACTTTACATATTCATACTAAATCCAACAATGTAATGGGTGTTGTTCTTGGTCAAAATGATGAAGACAAATATATGTATGCATTTATTTTACTAACAAGAACTTGAACCCTACAAAGAAAAATTACACCACAACTAAAAAATATTTTTGGTTATTGTTTACTCTCTTAATAAATTTAGACATTATGTTATTGGCTATAAAATCTTTGTATACACAAACTATATAACAATAACGTATATGATGAATAAACTAGTGGTAGGGGGAATGATTATCAGATGGTTACTCCTATTACAAACATTTAATTTGATAATCATTGATAATCCAGGAAATACTAATGTTGTTATTGACTTTCGCTCAAGATTTAATGTTTTAAGTGAAGGAGAACCTATTGAAGACCATTTTCCAGATGAACACTTATTTGTAATTTCAACACACTCACCATGGTTTGCTGATATTGCTAATTATCTAACCACAAGGAAGTTTCCTATTTATTTTACAAGCAAAGAAAGAAAAATATTGGTTAGAAACAATGCTACTTATACATGGTGTAATGGAATTTTATTTAAATGTGGTCCTAATATGGTTCTTCATAGGTGTGTTAGAGAAGATGAGGTGTATGACATCATTAGAGCTTGCCATGATGAACATGGGGAGGAAATTATTTAATTAAGAGGACAATCCACAAAATCCTTGGAGTTGGGTATTATTAGCCTTCCCTTCATAAGAATGTCAAAAATACATGTCAATGTGATGCATGTCAAAGAATGGGGAAGCTTACCTTGTACAGTGAAAAGCCCCTTTATCCTCAACTAGTTTTAGGAATTTTTAAGAAGCAAGGAATTTTGTTAGAGAATTAGATCCCCATCTTATGGAAAAGAATACATGTTGGTGTGAATTGATTATGTCATAAAATGGGAAGAATTTCAGGCCCTCCCTTATGCTAATGAAGAAGTTGTAGTTGATTTCTTGTACCACAAGATCATGCAAAGATTTGGAGCACCTAGAGCCATAGTGTCTGACCAAGGACCTCAGTTCATGTCCAACATGATTGAGGCCTTTATAGGACTCTACCAGATCAAGCACCGAAGTCATCACCATATCATCCTTAGGCTAATGGACAAGTTGAAGTCACAAACAAAGAATTAGAAAACATCTTGACAAAGGTTGTGGATGCAACCAGGAAATATTGGGTACTAAAATTGCTTGAAGCAGTTTGGGCATATAATACAACATGGAAAACCACCACTGGCTTCTCTCCATATGAACTTGTGTATGGGAAGAAACCACTACTTCCTATAGAGTTTGAGTTGTAAACCTTAAGGACAACATTGGAGGTGGGAATTGAGATTGATGTAGCCCAAGAAAGACATGATTCTTTAGTTGAATGAGTTATATGAGATGATGATGAAGGCTCAACAACAGTCTGAACTCCTCCAACTTCAAATAAAGATTTGGCATGACTCTCATATTAGGACCAAGAGATTTAAATAAGGAGACCAACCCTTTTGTTTGATTTAAGGTATCATTGATTTAAAGGAAAGTTAAGGACTAAATGGTTGAGGCCCTATCAAGTGGACAAAATTTATGATAATGGACTAGTCAAGATATTACTTGTTGATGGAGATAAGAGAAATCATAGTAAATGGACACATATTGAGACCGTATTAGCAACATCGGAGAAAAAATGAGTTCACTAAGGAAATTCAGTCATATGTTGAGTTTGGTTTCATGGAAGAATGTAGTTCTTCCACCCTGATGTGATAAAGAAGTTCAAACTCCAATAAGGGAGAACATTGGAATAAGAAATGACAATATTCTCCTCTCTTATTCCACAAAAATACATAAAAAATTTAAAACGTAACAACATGCAAATAATAAAAATAAGGGACAAATGAATTTCATAGAAAACACACTCATCTGTAAGTCTTTTTCAAATGCGGGAATGGGAGATCGAATATCAAAGGGATACGGGTTTCGATAAGGTAAGGTGTATTTATTTATCATACTTAAGACTTCTCTTTCTAGCCATTCCAATGCATTTGATTTAATGTAATTAAAGAGTAAAATGGAGAAAAAGTAAGAACGTTGTTAGTCAGTTTATGCATGATATTCGACACGAGGAAGGAAGACTATGACATCATTTCAACGCATACCCAAAAAATGATGTGAAGCTACATTCATTAATTTTGGCACCTCGAAAAGCGTGTCACGTAATCGCATGGGTTAATTATCGGTGGGATATTATCATTTTATAATCGAGATTGTTGGGTACTTGCCAAAGTGAAGGAAGTGTTAGTTAAAGAAAATATGGATATGGAAAAGAAGTGTTTATTGTTGTTTTGAAGATCTTAATCTACATATTTCTACGAAATGGGTTAGAAAAACAAATCGAAACTTGATTGGTGACATCTCTCCTACAAAATGTTACAGATTGCGTAAATCTTCCATGACTCAGGTTGGTTGGAATTCATTAAAAAATTTGAAATATTTGATACTCAATTAGTAGAAGAGTTTGTTTTAAACTTTTAAAAACTCACACAAAGGTAAAAGGGATGAGAATTGAGGTCAATAGCACTATCATAAGTTCCATATGTGGCCTCCTTGAATTTGGCATCAAAGTCATAGGGCACTCTTCAATAAAAGACCTCATTCAACTCTTTCTTGAAGAAGGTGAACCTCTTCCTAAAATTATACTCAACCCCAAGGGATTCCGAAAGGTATAAAATGGGAAATTTTGCCTAAGCCTTGGGATATTGTAGCTTTTTGGGTTATGAAATATTTTACATGTGAAGGGAAATAATCTATGTTGCGTGGGGATGTCATGAAACTTTTAATCTGCTTGAATCAAGGGATGAGAAACCCTAAACTAAGAGTTAACCTCTCAGGTTTCTTATTTGAAACCACCAGTACTATGACAACAAAATACACTAGAAGAAAGACCTCACTTGAGCACCATGGACTAATATAACCGATATGCGAGCATCATTTCTTGAAGAAACCAAGAGGAGAGAAGACATGGGAAACCACGGGAAATATTCTTGGGAAAAATTTAAAATTTAAAGAAACTAGAAGGCCCTTATTACATACTTCTACCATCCCTAGGTTTGGTTCTGAAAGCTGCTATTACCCATCGTTAAGCTAGTATTGAACTTTTGAGACCTATAATTGATAAACCAAGTCAAATTTCTAAGTGACCCACACACCATGTACCTCATCATGAGTCAATTATGATCACCGATTCAAAAGGAGAAGCAATAAGGGACTCCAGTTTGAAGCCTTCAATGAAAAGGACCAACACAACAACATCTTCTCATACCATAACAAGGAAGAAAGGAAGACATGTACTAACAGATGAGGGTGTTGCACAAGTTTTAGAAGATTTAACTCAGTTGAAATACATGCAACTATAAAAGCTCATATCAAGCTCTGAGTCAAGGTCTTTGGCTCTAGAAGTAGGATATAAAACTATGGAAATGAAAAAACAAGCTCTAGAAGTGGGAGAGAAAGCTTCGAAATGAACAAATAAGCTCCATAAATATAAGATCAAGCTCTAGAAATGAAAGAACAAGCATCGAAATAGAAGAGCAAGCTCCGAGAATCTAGGGAAGAACAATATGAAGAATAAGAAGCAGTCCCTTCCTATTCTACACTTGGACCTTCATGTTTCAAAAGGAAAGAACCAATTTTTGTTGAGGAGGAGGCAAACCCCTCCTCCCATGAAGAAGAACAAAGGAAACTTCAAAGATGTAAGCAATCATGTTATCTAAAGCTAAAGCCACAATCCAAAAACAACAAAAGAAGATATAATTGTTGAGGATGAAATTAAAAGGTATGGAAGAAGCTAGCTCTTTTTTGCAACATGAACTTCAACAAACAAATCTCCAAAGTGTAGATAAAGATAAAAACATTTCTGAATTGAACATAGAATTTTCTAGTTTAACCAAATAAAGAAATACTAGGCTCCAAGCTTGGGATGAGCTAACCATAAAATGGGAAACATTTGTTAAGAAAACAAAAGGCTCATGGAAAAAATAAATTAAGAGAACAAGTTGAATCCAATAAAGAGTCAAAAACAAAATTAGAATCCAAGTTTGACACCATTTATGAAATAGCTCAAAAACTTCTAGCTTGCAGGAGGACAACTTCTATGTATAGTTTGTTTCTTCGAGAATAGTTCTATTTTTGACACCTCACCGCACTCTATGGCTTATCTCATGAAGTAGGTGATGCAAAAAGTTTTATAGATATTTACAAGACCTGTGCCAATAAACAACAAAACCTGCTATGTAATTTTTTTGTGTAATATGGTTTTTCATAATGTACCAAATTTTCTACTCAATTTGTATGTGGGAGAATTTTAGTTAAAGGCTTTTCAATCTCTATTACATAAAAAAATTTATGGAATAAAAAGACTGATGATTTCATGAATAAGGAAAGGACCATTGGGTTCTTCATAAGGCCTCAACATGTAAGTGCGAGAAGATGAGGAGAAATTTCAAAGCTTACTATTACCAACCTGAGTTTCTAAGTATCCAACCACAAATTATGGAGGAATGCATTAACATTTTCAACTCTTATGGCTAGGCACATTATGAGGAAGTTTTAGTTGCATGCAACGTAAGATGAGAAACTTTAAACATTCCATTAAAAAGAAGGGAGGTAATCTCTCCCCAAAATCTCACATAGATCATGAGGAGAGCAAGAACAATTATGAAAATCATTCGACATCTGGTGTAGGAAGATAATTATGAATGGAAGGGAATGAAGACTAGAACACATTTGGTTCTTAGTCATATGACATCATGGTAAGAGGATTTAATACGACACAAAGGCTTGAGCAAAGGTTAATCCAACAATAGTTTGCAAGAGGACTTGTAAAAGGTAAGGTGCAGGGGAGATGATGAGTCCATAAATTGACCCATTAAATCACCAAATAATGATACTTTTTCTCATGAAAACATTAATCAATGCATTGGATGGTTTGATTGATCAAGTCCAAAGTAGGGGAAATAATGCATCTTATCCTTGTTGAATTATGTGGACTAATGATTAAGGTATTTTTCCAACTAACTACTTTGAAAAGATGCATGGTGATGTGTGCAGGTTAATAAATTCATGACAACCACCAATGCAAGGTGTCACAATCAAGATTGGATGTGGTCTACTCCATCATGAAGATCAATTTAAGGGAAGTTAATGAAGACTGAAAACAAGGAACTTGGTTCCTAGTTCCTTTATGAGTTGTAACTTGAACTCCCAAATCTGTTCTCATATCCAACCACCTAGATTCCTAGGTGTGTGTTGGGAAACATTAGCTATAAAGTACTAGTCTTGAATGAGTTGAAGATGTGTATTTGTGTGTAGAATGTAATAGGATAGAGGAGTACAAGTGGCAATTACAACTATTTTTGGTTTAGGTTGTAAGAAAGTCCTTTTCTATAAATAAAATCATGTTGTTCTGAGGAAAACTATATCATCAAACCAATCCAAGGGAGAGCAAGGGCCCACTCAACTGAAGAATTGACTATTTTGATATCTATACTCATGTTTTTCTCATATTCTTGAATTCTGAAGTGTGCTTAAAACAATCATTTCCAGAATTGAAATATTCCAATGAAATTAGCATTACTCTTTTAACAATTACTTCACTGTATCTTTTTTTCAATTCCATTAAGTTTCATTTTAGAGCAATTTCATTATGGAAAGTATTTATTTTCTATACGTCGGTTTCAAAGTGGATCAAATGTTACTTATCAACATGTTTAATTCAATAGTTTGAAGTTATTTACTTTCAATAGTCTTAGAAGTTGATTGATTTTCAGTAGTTAGTTTAGTGAATAGAAAAGACTCAAACAAACATACAAACCCCTTAAAATTAAAACCACTACCACTAGTTATATATCCATTGTCTTCATTGCATATTGCCTTGGACACATCCTTGGTTAAAATGACATCAACTTTAGACTAGTTGATTAAATGATTGGACATCACAACAACCCACCATCTCTTTCGGAAGTTACGAATTTCGTACCTAATAATTGCGTACACAAAATCGAGATTTCTTCTAGTGTGCCTTGATAGAGAGATTGACATTGGATGACAACTACCCCTTCATTGTTCTGAAACCCCATATCAATTATCACCTTCTCACCCCAAAGCACATTCTGGGTGACTCTTTTAACCATTGTTGGAATCTCACTCGTGGATAGGATTTGAGCCACAAGGTTTGTCAACATTTGGAAAGTTTGCATTGAGCCTAAAAATCTCATTTTTATGGTGCCTTATGTATCAAGGTCTCCTTGTTGGAGACAAAATCAAGTCCATGGGAGTTGTAAACCTTAATTTTTGCCGCTTGCCAATAACCAAAGTCAATTAAACACCTCTTATGGTTTTGCCCGCACGCCCAATCTGCTTGAAAGTGGATCTACACCCTTTTCCAACCCTTCATCACTGAATTTTTACATGGAAAATGGTTCTTAGGGGATTCGACCATACTCCTTGTAAAATTAAAAATTATTGACAAATGTTTAGAGTTGATATTCTATTTCATATTTGGAAAGATAAAAATTTTGCTTGTTTTAATAATACTACTATGGATAGAGATTTCCTTGTGACTAATAAAGTTATTGTGATCTCGATGTTATGCTCCGAGATCCAAGTCAAAGCGAAGAAATTCTCGCTTGGAGGTGGAAAACCCGCAATCCTTACTTTCGCATTGGGAAATGCCCCGTGTCTTTGTTAGCGGTACCTTCGAGACTTGCCACGCTCACCGTTCTCCCTCTTAGGGTTGTGGTTGGGGTTTTCGCAGGTATTGTTCTAGTAGTTGACGAAGCTCCTCTCGTTGACGTCGTCGCTCACCTCCTAGATTTTAGTGTCCTTCTTCCACTTACAATGACAGTGTTTTCAATTAGCTTGGCGATGAAGGCAGTAGTGGTGGTAGTGGGTGGGGTGCCACCACCCACGGGATTTTTCATTGGTGCTTCTTCCCCCCGCTACCGGTCTCGACAAATTCAAATGAAGAAGAAGAAGAGTAACAACAACAACATAATGATGGGTGGGATCCCATTCTGAACACAACCCTCCCCTTTGCCACTAGTGGCTGGGGGACAAGCCAAATAGTCTTCTGCCTCTATCTCCTCTGACCACCATGTTCGCTGCTATGGCTTAATTTTCCTTGGGCCCATATTTTCTAAGATGTCGTTTCTTCCCATTCCCTTTTTGGTTTAAAAACACACTTTTATTATGTATACCTGTATTTTGACGCCCTCATGAGGTGACCGAATTTTCTCGAGGCTTTCTCGGCTCGATGTGACTTGCATTTTGGGGTGTGACTTCTTCCACCCATTTTTTGTATGATTAGTGGTGTACCATATCATTTTTTATTAATAAAAGTGTGATTTAAAAAGAAGAAGACACACATATATCAATATCAAGGCACTTATATTGGATTCATCACATAACATATTGATTATTAATTTTATTACCTTGTTTGTGAAATGCCCATTGACTTGTGACATATGACCTTAATTTAGTTATCCCACTATGTAGGGCTCAAAAATTATTTTCAAAAAATAAAACGTGCTCCAAATCTACCTCATGGCCAAAATATTATAATTTTTCAATTGAATTCTCCAATCAATGAAATAAACCTTCAAATGACACTCAAATGGATGCCAAATTTACGATTAAGACTATAATATAACAATAAAATGAACATCAATCTTAACATGTGAAATCAAAACATCTCTATTTTTACAATATATAAAGAAACATATGCCTTTCTTAGGCAAGAGGTGTAATACAAGAGCAATTGATATTTGGTTTGTAACGTCATGTTTAATTAAGCATTAAATTTCACATCTATTTAATTGTTATAGGGTAATTCTTTTAATTAAAAAATTTACAATATCTTAAGAATGCAGCAGATATGGGAACTCATTTTTCTTACCAGAATAATTTACAAACTTGATGCAGTGGTACAATTAAATTAGAGCCGTCAAACAATATAAAAAAACACATGGAGAGCTGTATCTCTCCATTTTTTCCTATTAATTTTATTCCATTCAAACATAAACCTCATGGGGAAAGGTGTACAATAATAAAAACTTCCCATACGAAGAATCATACTGATCTAACCATTTAAAAAACCAAAGATAAAATAAGTAAAAGCTAACCTTCTCATTATAAGTACTCATTTCCTTTCCAATTTAATAATCATAGGCTTAATAATTGGTACGTCCTCATCCACAGTATCAGTGGAAGTTCAACCCGATAAATTTATTGTCACACGGTGCATGACAAAACACCCCCAAATTTTACCAGAAAATTGATTACAATTTTTCGTAACTCTAAACTTCCACCACAGTCAGGTTTTCTGCCAGTTGAAAAGACAAGAAACCAGTGTACACCTGATGAAGGATTTTTCTTTCGTATTACTAGTAAGGGGAAACAAAAATAATTGTTTATCTTTCAGGTGGGGTGTTTTTTTGCAAAAATTGATGTTTAGGCGGATATCATTTTAAGGGTGTGTAAAATATGATGCAAGGGATTCACATGCAGCCATTGACATTATCCAGGTGAATTTCAGACCCCCAAAACATAAAATTATTTATTTATTTTCCTTTCTTTATAGTACTGTAGAATATGCCTGCGAATTTATACACGTATTTTTATTTCTCAGCTGGGAGTCTAGGTCTTTTTCTGTAGAGAAACAGTACGCCATGGAGATTTTCATAGAAGACATGTATACAGAGGAAGAAGACAGCAAATGGGTTGCAAAGTATTTGCTTCAAGTACAGGTAATTTTCAAGTTATTAATTTGTAGTTTTATTAGTTACTGTATTTGGGGTGGATGAATAGTGTTTTCTTTTTGTGGTTCTGGAAAATTTCAAATGATATTTGGATAGCCTGCTTGAAATGTTTGTGACCCAATTGATGTGCTGTGCATGGGTGATATTTGATTTGTTCCCCCGAAATGCATTAGCCTGGTGGTTGTTTAAGGGTATGTTGTGCGATTTTTTTGGGAAGGTTTTATGACGTGTAAATTGAAATAATTTGATTGTCTAAATGTCAGTATCCATTGAAATGCTAAATGATTGTGCAAATGACAGTATGCGTTGGAATGCTGATGTGTATTGAGTCATACAAGTGGCATTTACCAACCAGCAAGCATCACATGAAAGCCCATTCAGTTATTTGTCTGGTATTGCATTGCATAGCCAATGGTTGATATGTTGATCATCTTTAAGGTACCGTTGAGTCATGTAAGTGACATTTACTGAGCAGTGAATATAACTTGAATGCTCATGAAGTCATTTGTCTTGTATTGCATTGCATCGCCTCTGGATGAATAGGTTGATTGTAAGTAACATATACTGACTGCTGCCGATATTCTGAAAACTTATGAGTCCTTCGTCTAATGTTGCATTTCATAGCCTTGGTTGAATAGCTTGATTGTCTTTAGGTTGGTACACATTGGGATACTGAATTGGGTTGAGTCATATAAGTGGCATTTATTGACCTGAAAGCCCATCGAGTCATTTGTCTATTATTGCATTGCATAGCCTCTGGATGAATAGGTTGATGGTCGGTTGATGGTCATAAGCTAGGTATGCATATATAATTGGATTGCGTAATGTAACTGACATTTACTAATCAGTTCTAATAGCCTGAAAGGTCATTGAGTTGTCTGTCTAATATTCCATTGCATAGCCTCTGGTTGAATATGTTGATTTAATTAAGGTTGGTATTGGGATTCTGAAGTGGGTATGGTCATGCAAGTGGCATTTACCAACCGGTGCTTATAAGCGGCATTTACCCACAAGTGCTTATAGGTGGTATTTACAAACTAGTGCTTATTAGTTTATAACATGAAATTCCATCGAGCCATTGTCTAGTATGTATTACATATCCTCTGGTTGAACAACTTGGTTGTTGTAAGGTCCATACACAGTGGGATGCTGAAGCAGGCTGCGTCACACAAGTGACATCACCGAACAGTGCTTGCAACCTGAAATCCTATTGAGTCATTTGTCTAATATACATTGCACTCTGGTTGATTAGGTTAATTGGATTAGGGTCAGAATGCTCTGCAATGCTTAAGTGAGTTGAGTCATGTAAGCGGCATTTACTAACTAGTATTTATAACTGGAAATCCCCCATCAAGTCATTCATATAATGTGCATTGCTGAATAGTTGGAGCACCTGACCAAGGGAGATTGATTCCTTTCTTGTCCTGAAGAGTTTGAGCTTACTATGGCTTCCCCTTGGCTATTAACTAACCGATGCTTCTAATGTGAAAAACACTTGAGTTTATTTTATGCATTAGATGATCTCTTATTGGATAGGTTGATGTGCCTGATTGAGGGAAAGTGAGCCTTCTGTTGCCTTGAAGAGCTTGTGCTTTCCACAGTTCCCCCTTTGGAAATTATCAACCAGGGGCTATAGCATGTAAATCCCTTGAATTAATTGTCTAGTATGCATTGAATAGCCTCTGTTTCAATAGGTTGGTGCACTTAAACTTATGATGGTTTCCCCTTTGCATGGATTTTCAGATCCATTATTGGTCAAGACAGCAAGGGGCGAGGTCGTGGAAAGGCCACCGGCATGGATGATGCGTCAAGCAGGAAGGTATATGGCTGCTTACAGAAAGATTGCAGAGAAACATCCATCTTTTCGAGAAAGGTCGGAGACAACTGATCTCATTGTGGAAATCTCTTTGCAGCCCTGGAGAGCATTCCATCCTGATGGTGTAATTATTTTTTCAGATATACTCACCCCCTTGCCAGCTTTTGGCATACCATTTGACATTGAAGATGTGAAGGGTCCTGTAATCCGTACTCCGATCCAGACAGAGGAGGGGCTGAAAGTGTTGCATCCTATTGATCTTGAACAACTCCAATTTGTTGGGGAGTCTCTCAGCATTTTACGTGATGAGGTAATTTACCTACCAAACCAAAGAAGTAATGCAAATGCTTAAGTAACTAATAGATTTGGGTATATCTAACTTAAATAATAAAACATAATATAATTCTATTGAGTTTGATGATCTGCTACCTATTTGTCTTCTCTTTTTGAGGATTAACACCAAACATTTAGATTTTACAAGAGAAAATTGCTAAAAATCATGTAAGGAGTATTTCATCATTTTGAGTAATACAGGCATATTGAAAATTCAGAATTATCATGCCAGTATATTTGAACTAACTAGTTAAAAGAAACAGACACAGCCTTAATTTAAATGACCTATTGCCATGAAGGTAAAAGTAGTCTACTTTTCCTTGGAGAGGTAAGGGGATCTTTCACTGTTCATCCCCATAGCCGTGGCAATAGTTGCAGGCTTATTGGAGACATCTTAAGGTAATGCTGGATTTGCGAAGATGCAAGTGGTGTGTATAATATTTTCCTTACAAATTGCTGTGAATCAAAATTCAGGTCACCACCAAACCGTCAATGATCCTCTGCATTAATCCCAACTACCCAAAGGCAGCCTCTTTTCTTATAGAATGGCAGCAACCTTGAAAATGAGGGTAATTTTTGTTTTTATTCAAAAGCTCTATGTTCGAAAACTTACTATAAATTAAAAAGAAAACTTAATGGTTGTTTGCATTTTTCCTTTTTTGCTGAAGGAGGAATATCCATTGACCATAATTTTCATTTTTATTCAAAAGCTCTGTGTTCAAAAACTTACTATAAATTTTAAAATAAAAAACTTAATAGTTTTTGCATTTTTCCTTTTTCGCTCAAGGAGGAATATCCATGGACTGTAATACTGCAAGTTCAGTGTGCTGATGTCTAGTTGAAAGTGGGGCACTTATCTCAATGATAACCCGGGTTTAAAATCTGGAGGCATGTCCCAGGCAAATGCTGTACTATTGCAGCTTGATATGTATGGCAGAGTTGACTTGCCATGATTCAACGATCCAGTGGAGGTCTTAAGTGTTAGTTAGCTGCTCAGCTACAGAATATTGTATTGTAGGAGCGGAGCCCATCCTTTATAGGAAATAATTAATGAGGCGGTATGCCCGATAAAATAAAATTAGTTACAATGTAGTATAATTATAAACTGGTCTAGCTATTACTGAGATATGTGTAGTGTTTAGTCCATTGATACAAAGATAAACATTGAAAATTAAATAGAAATCTTGAGATCTGTTCTACTTCTAATCTACCATATAACCACTGTCTATGACATAAAACAACCTAGGTTTGCTTAGCCATATATGCTTAGGTGGATCAATTCATTCATCAGACATCAAAAGAGACTCAAAAGGGAATCATAAGCCTATACCACAGTACAGTTTGGTAAAGGAGAGGTCAAACATTGGCTATTGTAAGTTGTAACATCCTGTAATGTCCCTTTCCAGGCTGAAACTGAAAAACAAGGAAATAACACAAACCCCAATTGATAGTAAACTGAATTTTATGCAAGAACTAGGGCAACGACCTGTTTTAGGTCCACAAACCCTAAGTGACCTAGGGTAAATTCAGATTTTTGCCTTCTCCACACACAAATTTTAGAAATACATCAACAACATGAAACCCTTGATGAAATCATGCAAAATAATTGCTTCAACCATAAATTGCAGACTGCTGGAATTAATTAATGCTCAAAAATAGCCGAAACTTCAAAATTCTGTAACTTCATAAATACTTGGAGAAAAAATCAAAATGCAAATGATAGCTCAAAATGACCATAAAAATGACAGCTATCAAATAAAATTAGAATAAGATTTTTCTAACCATCAAAACCCATTGAAAAGTGATCCCGAAATCTCCAAATGGGTAGATCAAGCTGGAAATGAATGTGGCAGCCCCAAAAAGGCGCGCCTAGCTGGAATTTGTGCCCTAGCACTGATAAAAACCCTTGCTGTTCTGAAATTCTGAATTTTGAAGCTCAAATGTGACTCCTAGATGAAGCCACCAATGCAACAAATGAGGGTTTTCGTCCCCAAGTGTTGTAACTATTGAGGGTTTTCGTCCCCAATAGGATCCAATGAGGGTTTCCATCCTCAATGGATGAGAGAAAGAGGCAAAGCATGCTCCAACTCCAAGAAAATATCAAGATCCCAAAAATGCATAATCTTCTCCAAGCCAAGCGAACCCCTTATATAGCTCATATGTGGTGCCAAATCTCTAAAACATGATCCCCATGAGGACCGACCTCCTTGGGAGATATGTTTCTCCTTTATCTTCAAGCATGCACTCCAAAGACCGACCTCTTTATGAAAATATAAGTTTCTTTTTCTTTTCTTTTTTCCCATTCCATCTTCTTTTTATTTTTTAACCTTTTTGCCGACAAAAGAAATGAGTATTAAAAATACCTTTATATTAATAATAATATTAAGTTGCCCCTAAAATGGAGAATTGACCGGGCCCAACTTAAAATATTATTAATTATTTTATTTTAGAAAAGGGGACATTACACATCCCCTTTGGTCTCAATTTTTACAAGCAAGTTCTTTGGCCCATAAAACTGCATTACTATGTTTGCACTGGGAACACTGATCTTTTTATTCACCATTGTAATGGTGTTGTTGCTAAAGCATACTCGTATGTTTTTATAGAAAGCTTGTCTATAGCCCTCTGTCTTTCACTGGATCTGGATTGAACACTGAGGGACTTCCACAACCAGTTTATTGATCATCGCCATCATCCAGCTGGTTGGAAAATGGAGATACTCTTCATTACTTTTCAAAAAGAGATGCACCATTCTGTACTCGCCATTAGCAGTTACGAGTTCAGCCTGGGGCAGCTGTACAGGGTTAGAATAAATGGAGTTTGTCATTGGGTTACCCCCACCCATATTCTGGCTTTGCTTAGTTGCTTCTTGTCTCCCAAGGACTCAAGCTGCTTGCCATTTTTTTCACCCCAGCATGTAAAGGATGGTGCAAGAAATGCAGAAAACTTGGATACACTGAAGGAAAGGTCTGATTTTATCATGCTATTAGGGTCTGTAGAAATCACTCATCATTCAAATGGGTCATGAGTTTTGTAACTCCTTAATGCACAAAGCCTTTGAGCAGGCCTTATATCGTACATAATAATCGTAATGCGATCACTCAGCAACTTGGAATGCATAGGTCTAGTGATAATGAAGCCTTGGAAAACATATCCAAGCATGAGTTTAGATTTCATGACTGAGCTGTCAGCTAGTTCTTTTTAACTAATTGAGTGTAATTGGTTTGGTTGGCGGTTATTTCAATTCGTCTATTTTCCGATTAAACTGTTCCATCCTCTAGGGATATGCCTATGGTAATCATTCCTAAATTCCTCAAAAGATGACAAATCTTGTGCATATGATGTATGCGGGTCCTTATTTCTTTACTTACCAAAAACCATGTTTGCTATCAACGATATGTTTTCCTTTACCACTAGGTTTTCTGATGCCTTGTCTATACAAAACATTAGACCTTGTAGAGGAGCTGGACACTTGTTTATGTTGTATCCAGTTCCCAATCATTTGCTAGTATGTTATGACCTTCTAGTCACATTATAGACTAAGTCCTTTTACAGTTTGGTTAATTATTTCATTTAGGGGTCCTATCAAACTGGAAAAAGACGATCATTTTGTTAATGAAATACTTTCTTTCCGGACTCTAGATGTATTTATGTACTGTTTACTATCTTCTCTGATGAGTTTCATTTTTGTTGACTTCGTGCAGGAGTATTTAATAAGATTTTTATTTAAATGATTGCATGTTCGGCTTGCAGAATTTTTTAATGTAGCATTAGATTGCCATTTTACTGGAGCGAAATTGCAGGCTGCACAGAAATCATTTTCTAAAACAAAAGTGTTTTTTAAACATATTATTTTCCAAATGAAGGTTTTGGCTTTCAGTATTTACTTGGGATACACTAACTACTAGGTCTTTGTAGGAGATTCTTGTTTGTGTATGAAGACAATATTTAATTGAAGTCTTAATGTCAACACATTTTAAGTTTTGGTCTGTTTTATTAGAATATGCTACATGATTTCTATCTTATAGAGTTGCATGCCTGAGTTTTCCAGGAGGCTTCATCTTTTTAATGTTTTTTGTCCTTTTCTTTTCTTATTGGTTTCAAGTTTTCAACTTATGGAGAGCTGAGTAGCTTGTTCAAAGAGTCACAGATGGTCTCCCATGAAACAATTGTCTTTTAGGTAACAGGTCTGTTTCCTGGAAAATTATACTCCAGCCAAAAGAGCCAAAGTGTCTTGGCAAGGGGAAACACTTGAAATGCATCTATATGTGTGCAAAAACGTCTGTAAGAAAGGTTTGTCTGATTTGGGGGTAGAATTCAATTGAGCCTATTTGTGATCATTGGTCATGAAGATGCAGATAAAGGATCCTCGTGAACTAGCATGACAGCCTTAGACATGACTATTATTTAGATATTAATAAGAGTTACTTTAACAATAGGTAGTGTCTTCATTTTTCTAAACATTTGCATTGCAGGATGTAAATTCTGATGTGATTAAAATCTCAAGTGCTTAATCATGGACCTGAAAAACAAGAAGATCAATTTCAAATAAGTTCACGAATGCTAGTGCATGAGCAGACACAATACTTAATCATTTGGAGCTTTACTTTTGATCTTCCCTAACGTAACAATACATGAAATCATACTCTTTTCCTCTGTTTTTGTTTTCTTCTTCCATTATGACATTTTCTTCACTGCTTATAAAATTGCTAGTCTATGATCCGTGGGAGCTATTTTATAACTAATCATTTATGCTGAATAAGTACATTATTCAATTTGCCTTGTGGAAATTCCATTATATTTTAAGTTTTATTCATGAAAAGTATTATCTATTCTCACATTAGCTCTTATTCATCATGTATAGTGTTAGGGCTAAGCTTTGTTTGTATATGTGGTTACCGGTAGCTATAGATGAAAAGTGGAATACAAGTTTTATTTTATCTACATGACGAGGGGTATTTGTACTTGTACTTAGTAATTGCGGTTCAGGATTAGCTGCTTTGGTTTATCCCTCTTTAAACGATTGCATTTCTTATCTTAGTATTTTTCCATTGTAACTGTATGTAGTTTTCAAGTCGCATCGACCTCTTTTGGTCACCTGTGTACATTGTTATAGTTTCTTTCTTTCATTTTGTCTGAAGTATGAAATCTTTTTGATAGGTTGGTGTTTATTTCCTTTCCATGCTCCCTGTTTTAGCATGTAGTAGAGAAACTTCTGTGGTGTGTGTTTCATATCAATCTGGATAAGTTCTCCGCAGCTTTGTCTGCAATTTGTATTTGCAATCATGATCACATGTTTGCAAATTAGCTTTTATTATTATTTGTTTGCTTCCCTGAAACTTACTCAGTCAACAGTTAAATCTTGTAGGTTGGCAATGAAGCAGCAGTTTTAGGCTTTGTGGGAGCACCGTGGACCATTGCTACCTATATTATAGAAGGGGGAACAACTCGAACATTCACAAAATCAAAACAATGTGCAACAGATCACCTTCTATATTGAGGTCTCTCCTTTCACATCTTGCCCAAGCAATATCAGAATACATTGTTTTCCAAGTCAACTCTGGTGCACAATGTGTACAAATTTTTGATTCATGGGGCGGGCAGCTCACACCAAACCAGTGGGATCATTGGTCAAAACCATATATAAAGAAGGTTCTCTCTCTCTCTCTCTCTCTCTCACACACACACACACACACACACACACACACACACACACCCTCCCCTCTCCCCCTATCCCTCCATGCTGTACCTTCCCAAAGGAAAGAAAAGTGTCCTCAAAGAAGGATAAATTTATAAAAGAAAGATATTCAAAGACAAAATGTCATTGATCTCATAGTTTGTAAGTGTTACCATTTATAAGTTTAATTCATGTATTCAAAGCCCTTCAATGCATATCAACAAATGGACCTGAATCTATGGTTGAAAATACCCAGTAAAGTTCGCTGGGCCCCTTCATGTTTGGGATCCCAACTTACTGTGATTCTATTCAGTTATAGTTGCTGCACAGGAGATATAGGAAATACTTGATAGCAAAGGGAAATACATTTCATCCTATATAGTATCTTGAATGACAGATGCTAAAGTTTTGCTAGCAATACAAGTTTACTCATTTGTCAAAAGAAGCAGAAAGAGGAAAACTCGTATCCTTGTTTTGTTATTCTAACCTTACTGGGAATAGTGTGAAACAGACATTTTAGGCATTGTCATAGCTGGTATGTTGGTTAAAGAACTGGAATTTGGTTTGGCCAATAGGGCATCAAAAAATTATCTGATAAAACACTGTTTCTAATAGTTTTATGAAAGCATTTTTGCCATTTGTGGGTTATTCTCCTGAAATAGAAATGCGAGCGTGCTTTTCTATAATGATGATGGGAATGGAAGTTATCAGCATAGCTTGCAAGAGCCTTTTGGCTATAGATATTGGTATGCGAATGTGCTGACAAGAATGAAAATGTCAATTGCCAAATAGACAAATTACAACAATACATGCTTCATATGAAGTTTGAACCACTCCCCAAATACTTAAAAGTTACTCAAGATGGGGAAAGGAGTGTAGTTGCCAAAGAGACAGTTGCTCTAAAGTGTCCAAGAATAGGGAAACAGCAAAATCCACATTTTTTTATATATAGAAAAGTATAGAACATATACATGAATCGGTATTAGATAAGATAGAAGCAGCTATTAGACTAAAGAGACACATGCATTAACTTTCAAATGCGAGAACCAATAACCTTTATAGGAGTTTATTGTAATGAGCTGGACACATCTTAAGAGAAGATAAAAAAGAAAAAGAAAATGGAAAAAAGGAAGAGGAAAAAGAGTAAAGAATATTAGAGATAATATCCATGCAAATAAAGGATAAGAAAGAATTTGATCTAGTTTATTTAGTTGCATTGTTAGGAGATAAAGTTTGCTCTGTTTTAGAGACTTAGAACAAATAAAACCATGCAAAGGCTATAGATAGTTTTTCTATAGGCATTTTTTGATTGTTTTGTGACTAAATAAAGAATTTGATCTAGTTTATAAGAGATAAAAAACTAAGAGAAGATTAAAAATAAAAAAAAACAAGAAAAGGAAAAAAGGGTAAAGAATATTTGAGATAATATCCATGCAAATAAAGGATAAGAAAGAATTTGATCTAGTTTATTTAGTTGCATTGTTAGGAGATAAAGTTTACTCTGTTTTATAAAATTAGAACAAATAAAACCTTGCAAAGGCTATAGATAGTTTTTCTATAGGCATTTTTCAATTGATTTGTGACTAAGTAAAGTTTTTTTAGGTTTCTTTGTGATGTAGTAAAGGCTTGTTATTTTTAGATTGCTTGGCGCTGAAGCAAATGTTAGTTATTTTTAGGGAAGTTTTTCTTGCCTATAACTTATAAGTATGGCAAGACTTTCTGTAATAAAGTCATGATTATATGGAATGATATTACGAGATTTATCTTTTGGCATGTACTTGAAGACTGGCTGTCCCAAAATTGGTAGTGGCTCACTTGGAAGCTTGAGCTGTATTATTTATCAGTTGTAATTAGATTAGTGTCTTTATTCTACCATAAAATAGATTTTATTCTGAGCTCTAAAAATCAATATATCAGTTTTAGGTACATTTTCATATACAAAATTGTTTCAGAATTTAGTTTGGCTCACAATAGTGATATCAGAGCATTGATTTTGCCAGCCTGTGAAGTTTAATAGCATATCTAGAATGTGGTTTAAGGAAGAATGATATGGAAATGAATTTAAACGGGCAAATGGAAGAAAATTTCCAGCCACTGGCTGAAAACATAAACAATATGAGTAGGGATGTTAGAGAAAACGACACAGATCATCCAAGAACTACTACACAGCATGGCCAATAGACACCCTTTGTCACCACTTCCCATGCAGGGCTGAAACGTTGCATAGCCATCAGACTGGTCTAGAAGGGAGCCTTCGACTGACAAGCGGTGGTCTCCTTTTCCTAAATTCCAAGAAGAGAGGCAAAAGACATTAATGAAGAACATATTGGAAGGTTAGGAAGAGTGATGCTGATCCGTATACTGCCTCTTTTAAACAATAAACAGATCCTATGTTGTGATAATGAATGAACAATTTGATAAAGCTCTTAGTATCCAGTTTATTATGCAAGAATTATTCACACAATACTGAAAATGAAAGATGCAAGACAAGGAGACAACAATTTTATCCTGGAGGATTCCAAGAAGAGAAGCAAAAGACATCAACGAAGAACATATCGGAAGGTTAGGAAGAGTGATGCTGATCCGTAAACTGCCTCTTTTAAACAATAAACAGATCCTATGTTGTGATAATGAATGAACAATTTGATAAAGCTCTTAATATCCAGTTTATTATGCAAGAATTATTCACACAATACTGAAAATGAAAGATGTAAGACAAGGAGACAACAATTTTATCCTGGAGGATTCCAAGAAGAGAAGCAAAAGACATCAATGAAGAACATATCGGAAGGTTAGGAAGAGTGATGCTGATCCGTATACTGCCTTTTTAAACAATAAACAGATCCTATGTTGTGATAATGAATGAAAAATTTGATAAAGCTCTTAATATCCAGTTTATTATGTAAGAATTATTCACACAATACTGAAAATGAAAGATGCAAGACAAGGAGACAACAATTTTATCTTGAGAAACCCAATGTGGGAAAAACTCCAGCTGGGTAAGCAATTACTTCCCTTCACTATGTAAATCTCCAATACAATACAAGTTTATTGTCAAACTATGACCTTCAAGAAGGATTCAAGCTCCTTCTACTTGCATTACTTGCTTACAATCCTCAACAAGAAAGAACTCAACTCTTTATGAACAAAACAAGAACAATTCCAACTTCCTCTTTTGCTCACACTTGAATTCACTCAAATCACTTGCCTAGAATGAATAAATGTGTTTGTATTTATAGTTGCTCTGCCCAAGGACGAAAGGAGAGGCAAAATGAATCGATTTGGAAGCACAAACATTTACAACTGTCGAGTTTCCATGTTTTCGCATCGTTGGGTGCGAACCGCCAAGGACTATAGAGTGGTGGTTGTGCAACCATCGTGGCGGTTGAGTAATCCCGGTGCCTATAGGCAGCGGTTGTCTGGCAACCGCTGCTCTGTGAAGAGCGGTGGTTTCACAACCGTTGGGGCGGTTCAATCACCGTCTCACTATCACCAACAGAACATAACATAAAGAATGGTCTTCTTGTCATTTGAAGGTGTTCGGATCACTGCACGGCTGACTTGACCATCTCCAGAATAAAGAACATGCTTTGAGAATATGTATTGCAAGTATCAATAAGGAGAATACATAGAATTGGGTACTTCTAGATCCATTTTTGGATCATACCTCCCCAATTTGAGGCTTTTAAGTCCCTAAAAGCTTCAAGGACTGATGAGGTGAGGAAATTTCTTCCCCACATCTTCTTTGGAATACCACTTGGCCTTGGTAGGCAATTGGCCTTTCAACCCAATCAACCACCTGTCTTGCACTCCTCGTGTGTTGTCCTCTCTTTCCGCTGCAATACCACATCTTCCTCCAATTCCAATTGATTGTCCTGGAGCAAGATCCTCAATAGATGGTAGCAACAATCCCTCTTCTTCTTGATCCAACATGGAGGGCTCAAAGAGACGTAAATTCTCAACATTCACAACTGAATATATTCTCATATAAGGAGGCAAATCCAAGCGAAATGCATTCTTACCCACTTGTTCCAGAATTTCAAATGGGCCATATCGAAGAGGCTTGAGTTTCTTAGCTTTACCTTGTAGCCTTTCTCTGCTCAAGTACAACCATACCTTGTCACCAACAAGGAAAGAATGCTTAGTTTTATGCTGATCATGCCTTGCTTTGTACTTGGCTTGTGACTCTTTCAACCTCTCTTGTACTGGAGGTGTATTTGCTGAATTTTCTCAATGAACTTCTTAGCTTTGTGGACTTCTAGATCCACTTTTCCATTATCTTTGCATGGTAATCTCAAAACAACATCAAATGCACTCTTAGGCAAATAACCAAAACATGTTTCAAAAGGAGTCTTATTGGTAGAAGCATGAATTGCCCTGTTATAAGAATGCTTTGGATATACACCAAATTCTCATCCCAAGTCCTAGGATGTTTCTGTTGTACCCTCTCAAGAGCTGAACCAAGGTACGGTTTACCACTTTTGTTTGCCCATCTATCTGTGGATGAAAAGCGGTAGACCTTTTCAGCTTAGTATCCATCTTTTCCCACAAAGTAGACCAAAACTTTCCTATGAATTGTGAGTCCCTGTCTGACACAATAGAATTAGGCAAACCAAAATGAACCCACACATTAGCAAAAATAACTCAGCTGCATCACTGGCTTTAATGGTCTTCTTGCAAGGAATGAGAATACACATTTTACTTGAACCGGTCCACTACCACAAAAATATAATCATACCCTTTCTTGGAAGTAGGCAAACCGCCCACAAAATCCATGGAGATGCTTTCCCATGGCTGGGAAGGAACTGGTAATGGCATATATAAACCCAACTTTTTGTTACTAGGCTTGCTTGTACTACCTAAGACACAACCCCTGATAAATTTGCCTCTTAATTCAGATCACATGTCAAAGAAGATCTGCTTTTTATGTCACAGAGAGTTCTTGAATGTTCATGTATCAAATTTGAGTTTAAACAGTGCCATGTTTGCATGAGTCTAGGCTCCATCCCGCACGTGTTTTTGTTAGTGACATTCTAAATCCATTTGCAGCAGAATATTGTTTGTGGCCACGATGCTTAGTCAAGTGAATAGAGTGATATGTTGAGTCTATATTTTATACAATGCATTGTAGCTTGTTTTGTCAAATCATTTGTCTTTGTAAAATTGTCTAAATGCGATCCACAATCGATTCATCTTTGTGTGATTGACCCATCGATGTCATCAATAGCATTAACAAAAGTAATTTGGTAATTGGGCCAAGTTTGTTTGTTGAATCCATATATGTTTTAAAGTATAGTTTGTTAAGTTGATTGTCGACATAATTTTGAATATAGTTAAAAGCTATTCAAACTTTCGAGTCTAAGTTAGTATCATTGTTTTGTTACTGTGTCATTAGTGTTGAAAAAGTAAAGTATATCCTTCTTGTAAAGAGTGTATTTTTGGTTGAATCTAACACCCGATATTGTTGTTTGTGTTGAAGCGTGGGATATTTTTTTGAAATGCAATTGAGTGACAAGAATTCATTGTGTAAGCAACATTCCATATTGGAAGACGAAGGCACCAGAGGTAGGAGGTTGATTGACGAACTCTTGTCACCCGCTAACGACGAGGCTATGGAAAATGATAGTGGCAAACTAGTTCGCACTCAAATCAAGCTAAAGCCAATGGAGGTTTATAGTTGTAGTGGTGTTCATATTCGGGTGGCAATAAGTAGGAACAAAGCCTACAAATGAAGACACTGAGGACTAAATCCTCAAACATTTCTTTTTTAGTTTCATATGTGGTGTTCTATTTGTGTGAAGTTTCTAAGCTTCCCCTTATAACAATGTGGAGATCCAAACCACAAAACTATTGTAGGAGGTGTTCTTAATAGGTGATGTCGGAGGGCCATCCCACTACTTTTGGTTGGTTTGGTAAATGTATTCCCATACATTAGAGATGGTTAATGAGCTTCCATAGTTGGTTGATGGGTTCCCAATCTTTGGTTGATCTTTTTGCGTCAAGTTTTGGTGCGAGGCTCCAATGTGGCATGTTTGAGTGTCAAGACCATGTGCAAGCTTCAGAGTGGTGTGTGCTGCTTAGTCGAAAGGTGATGTTTTCTCCCATGTTCGTACTCGGGGGAATGCTAGGAAAATAAGTTGTTAGTACTCATGTGTTTGTGAGTTAATATATTAGCTAGCTGGGTGAGTTAATTTGTGTGATAACAATACACTAGTGTGTAATTAGTATACGAGTTGTGATAATTGCTCACTTTAGAATAGGAGATTAGTAGAGATATTGTGGGAGATTCTATAGGTATTGTTGAGTATTTATAGGGATTTGAATAAGGTGTATCTCCTTGTCTTTAGGAGGTTAAAAACCTATTTATATGTAACCGTTTATTGAAGAAAGTAATTCAATGTAGATTTTTTTTTTTGTGTTAAAACTTCATTGGTAGAAATGTTTATCTCCAACATTGAATAAGATATTTAAGTTGTGCAATATTATTACTCCATAAATAAATAAATTAAAACAACTATAGATCATTTTAATAAATTAAGCATACACACCACTTTATACCTAACAAAAATAAAAGGCTCCAAAACTATCTAAAAACAATACTACTGAAACCATTTAACAACTATGATACCTTATGACTAAGCAATACTATTAAAACCATTTAACAGCTATAATACCTCATGCCTAAGACTGAAACGCTATAAACATAGACTATAGTTATTAGAATAACTAAAAGTCTAAAAACCTATTCAACATTGTTAGATAAATATCGATTCTTGAATCCCAAATAAGATGGTCCACGATTCACAAGTGTTGAAGCACTTGTGAGCAAAATACACTTGAACGTTGGGACAGAATTGAGTCAAATCTTGAACAGAAATACATAGATTGCGAATGACATTGATTAAAGCCGGATGGAATTCAAAGGTTATCGGGAGTCTTGGGACTCTGAACTTTATTGTGCAAGGAATGCAGATCTTGACAGAACCAACAAAAAAAACTTAGCAAACACGTCAAATGAAAGATACTCTTGGGTCTGGTCTGAGAGAGACAACAATGGATGGGAGTGCTGCAGAAGTCACACAAGAACATGGAAATAATGATCTGTGTGAGGAGCAATGAAGCCTAGCAGAGCCAAGACACCGAATGTT
Organism: Taxus wallichiana var. yunnanensis; assembly: GCA_018340775.1. Lineage (NCBI taxonomy): Eukaryota > Viridiplantae > Streptophyta > Pinopsida > Cupressales > Taxaceae > Taxus > Taxus wallichiana. Next base: position 545,150,214 of record CM031243.1, read on the forward strand.
CTTTTGCTAATTTATTGGTGTAGTTAGAGGTTGTGGGACTCAAATGAACAAGTGCCCAACCAATGCAGCTATTCAGAGAATGCAGCAGACCAACAAAAAGATACACATAGGGGCCAAAAATCAGAGACACTCTTACTACTAGTTCTACTGATTTCCAAGACCATACAACATCTACAGATTAAAAAAAAATACAGAGACTCTATTCACAATTGCTTCCCTGAGCTTCGCCTATTCTTTTCTCCAAACTCCTAGTTGCCCTACTTCTTCTGGCTCTCTTCCTTTTGAATTTTACGTTTGAATGCACCCCAAGTCATTTTGAAAAGTTCGCGGACTTCCCAATCCAATCTAGAAGACTCTAAATGTTCTTCCCATGGAGGCGTGGCTCAAGGGATTGTTAACAGCTGTGCCCTCCAATTCCATTGAGCTCCGCGTGTCCCATTTCCCTTTGGCTCCCATTTTTGCTCACTGTGATATTTGAAATGGCACCCCAGATCTTTAAGTGCTCATCGGGTCCCACACAAGCATCTAGAGACCTTGTGTTTATGCCATTGGAAATATGAATATCTTGAAGAGAGCATTCCAATGAGTCTAAGTTTGAGTCCTCTTGTACCTACAACCAAAAGTTATGACCATTTAAAATCTGTGTTGCACCCCTTGTTGTGTAGGATCCCCCTCCCCCCACATGATGCTGTCACGTGTCGAGATCTTAGGGACTTGCATACGCGGGCTCATGGTCTCTCCGCGAAGTCTTTAGTGACCTCGCAATTTTATAGTCCGTTGCCTAAAGAGCTCATGCATCCAATTCATTCAATTGAGAGCCCTTGACCCAAAAATGGCTCCACCTCGCCACGTGTCCCATTTGCATTAATTTAGGCCTTTTAAGCTTTGTGGGAACTTTTTGTCGGAGGCCACCATGTGTACAATATGCGAGTGTGATACTTTTCACACTCGGATGGACTCGCACCAAAAGACTCCATGGGCTCAGTTATCAGCCAATTTTGACTTCGCAAAATTGTCTAAAAATAATAAAAATGGAAATTTTGAAAATTTTGAAAAGTGTTACTTTGTGTGGTTCATTGCCCTCATCGTGATCGTCTCATTTTTGTGATCGTTTCGGTCTTCGTTTCGTCCTTTTCGGGCAAGAACTCTTCCCGCCAGGCTTTAAATCGCGTTAAAATACATTAAAATTAATTAATTAATATTTAATTAATTAATTGCTTCTTGTTTGATAAAATTGATTTTTAAATAACTTGAGAAGTATTTAATTAAATAAATATAAATTAAAAGTCATTCGACAAATTTTTATTGCTGGGGAAGTAAGCTTATGCTTCCAATCAGGGAATGCCAATTTGGCTTCCCGAACTGGATTTCCCTTTCCTGGGCAATCTTCTTCAATTTTCCCACACGTGGGATTTTCTCCACCAATTTCCAAATCATGGATTGGCTAACGGGCAAGAAATTCCCCAATTTCCCACATGGGGAAATTGAATGGGGATTGCCAACCCACTTTGCCATTCCCGTTGGCAATTGTCCGTTGCTTTCCCCATTTCCCCTGGCACTTAAGCCCACTACTGGGAAGAGAGGAAGTTGGATTAATCCCCATAACTTCCTCCGTCAAACTCGTTGGAAAAAGTCATGCGAAGCTTTGCTTCTTATTTCTTCTGAAGGACATAATATTTTGTCACATCCAACAATCTTCCACGCATTTGTCTGTAGAGAGAAGGAACAACCAAGATCAAACAACTTCCCACGCATGCCAAGGAAGTAAGAATAGTCCAAGAAATAAAAACAAATCAAATTCCCACGCAGGGAGAAAGGAAAGAGGACAGCAAACTGTTTTTCTCCACGCATTGGGCAAAGGAAGGAGTAAGGAGACTAAAATCAACGCATTGGAGGAGACGCACAGCCCAAACAAAGCTTTCCACGCGCCGGGAGAGAGAAGAACAATTATAAACAAATCCATGCGCCCAGAAAGGAAGGAGTTTTCCACGTAGAAATTGGAGAACAACTCACAACAAGAAGAAGACAAAAAGAAATTTCCTTTTCCGACGCATTGGAGGAGACGCATGGCAAAAAGGAACAATTTTTACAAACAAGAAAATTAAAAGAAGTCGCGCCCAACCCAAGGGAAAACTGCCAAAGAAAGATTATTACCCACGTTTTTTGAAGGACAGTTTTTTCCACGTAGGTTTCAAGCAATCAACGGCAAAAAAGACAAAAAATCTCTTTCTACGCATTGGCGGGGAAGTTTTTAATCATTTGTTACCCAAACATCCTCCACGCATTCTCCAGGACAGTTTTAATCCAGCCTGAAGGAAAGAGGTAAACCAGCCAAATATCAAAGAGAGCACAACTTTCCACACTCAGCCAAAAGAAAACAAGAACAGCCCACGCGTGAGGAGAGTGAGAAAAGACAGCCAAAATAATAAAAAAGATAAGAAATTCCCCACGCATTGGCAGAGGGAAAACAATAGTTACAAGAAAAGGAGAGGAGGAGTTTCCACGCACAGTTTGAAGGGACAGTCCAAAGCTAAAGCAAAAGAAATTCCACGCTTGCTGTCAATAAGGGGGGAAAGTGAAAGTTCTCATGCATTTGTATTAAAAATACAGTCCAAACAAAAAAATCCAGGTAGGAGGACAGTCCACAAAAGCATTAAACAAAAAGTTGCACATGTTTTTTAAATATAAAAATGCAAAGTAATGTTTTTCACACCATATACCAAGCCCATGATTGATGAGGTTTTTCCACGCAGCCATAAAAATAAACAAGTTTCCACGCAGAGCAAGCAAGGAGGAAGAAGGCCACGCGTGGAGGAAAGAAAACAACTCCCACGCATTTGCATAAACGCACCCAGTCGGGAAGAAAAGCTCACACGCAGCTGTTAATAAAAAGATTTCAATGCATAGCATGAAATCACGTTCCAAGCACTCAGATAAAAATATCACGCATTCAAACGCATTACTGATGTATATCGGCACAAAAGAAAAATGAATTTAATGAAGAAAACGATAGATGCGCAAAGAATGTGACGCGGATTCTATCCGTTGAAGTAATCGATTTCGGAGCTCAATATCTTGAAGTTGAGTGATCGTCGGAAGAAAGGTTTGATTCGTTGAATTATTCCCAACTTCATGTACTCCTTTGCCAAATTTCAAATGCGCAGCACCTCATTTGATATTTTTCACGAACCCGAGAAAAACCCAGTTTCCTTGTTTTTGCCGCATGCGCAGTTTCAGCTTGGCGGAAGGCCTACTTTGAATCGTATCTTGAGCCCAGACGATCGTCAAGAGAAACGGTTTAGTTCGTTGAATTCTTCCCACATTCATGTACTTATTTGCAAAAATTCAAATGTACAAACATCGTTTGATATTTTTCATGGAGCCAAATAAAATGCAGTTTGCATGATTTCGCTGCATGCGCAGTTTTCAGCCTGTCAAGGTGACTCACTTTGAGAGTTGATATTTTGAACCCAGATGATCTTCAAGAGAAAATAATTGTTTCGTTTGGTTTTTCCCACCTTCATATGCTTCCTTGCCAAGTTGTAGATGCTCAGGGTGACATTTGTTATTTTTCCCATGCTCAAACCAAACGGGATTTTCACAGTTTTACACTTTCATTTTCCTAGCAGTTTCAGAAGAGTCAACTTTGACCTTTAATATTTGACTGAAGAATTTGATTGGGGAAAAACCTTCTGACACGCAAACTTGTGGTGCCTTAATATACTTCCTCATGTAGTGAGAACTTCTCAGGACAAGGTTTGCTATTTTTCCCAGGGCAGTTTTATAGGCGATTTATGCAGTTTTGTAAGATGGAAGTAATAGCCGGAAATCACGTTTCATCACAGTCATGTCATCTCCAAACAAAATGATGTTGCGGTATAGGTTCCAGGGCATTCTACTCACCTCGATGCTCCATTCAAAGTATGAGAACATCGTCGATACCAACTTGGGACACATTAACATAGGTCGATTCTGCGATCGCATATCAACCGAAGGCGAGTCACAATTTTCCTGACACTTGTTCTAAATTGGTCATCACTTGCATGGATGCACCATGAAACCTGCATAGTGTGGCGATTCAACTCCAATGGCTCCAAAATAGAAATAACCCCTAACTTCCTCATTATGCGGTATAAGTCGTAGCTATTGGCATTGGTCTCTTCGAGTCAAAAGTCATTGTTATCGGCAGAGATCGATAATGGGAGAATCTTGTCTACATCAATTTTTCACTTGATCATTGTGGCGGATCTATTCATCGACAAACCAAGACCAATGACAGTGCAATTGTGCGGATCATCAAGCAAGGCCACATCATTCAAGCGTGTCCCTGTTAGCTCTCAGTTAGCAGCGTGCACAATACTTCATCGGCCAGTCTTTAAGTTGTTCTGTTCTCGAATTGGACGATCGTGAGTGAATCAAAATGCCAACACTTTGGGATGGTGACAAAGACAAAAGACATAACTCTAGGAGGTGAATTGTAATTTTGGCTCTTGGAGATCTTCTCAATGGCGAAAGACCAGAAGTTGGATTCTGACAAACCAAGGTGGCGTAACGACTACGGTCTTGCATGACAAATGAATAATTCACCATGGAAAGGTACTCGGAGCATGTGGAGAATTGTGAATGTGAATACGAATGAAGACAAACTTTCTCACACCAGAATATTGCTCAGACGGAGGGGTGGATGAATTGCTCAAGTTTCAAGCTCAACACTCTTGTCATTTGGAGGATTGCAGAGCACGGTCAATGAGTTCATTCTGTACAATCGGGATAGGCGGACTCTTGGCCCAATGGATAAGGCACTAATCCTAGGTGTCTTGATCTAGGTGGCGCATTGTTGACTAGGATGTCTATGTGTGCGTCCAAGTCATTTAAGTGGGGTCCACATGTACCCATTTCTTTTATTTATGTATTTTTCCTTAAATGACTTTTTAACTTAAGTGGTTTCTATTTTTAGTTACTTTTTAAAAGTTGGTTGAAAAAGTCAAAGTCACTTAAGTGCCCTATTTAATGTGCATTTAAAACCCTAACTACTTTGTAACCAACTTTTGGGTTATAAAAGGAAGTTAGGGGCTCATTTTTAAGGGTGACTTTGAGAGAGGAGAAGAAAATACTTTTGTGCAAGCTTTGTTTCAGGAAGAAACTTTGTGTTCTTTTGTGAAAAATATTTTGGAGTTAATGAAATACGAACTTTGTGTCTCATTCATTGTCTCTTGTAACATTTGATGTTCTTATGTTCATTAAATGTTAGGTGTTTGAATCTTGCATACAAATATTATCTTTGATCTTATTGTCAACGTTATTAATCGGTTGTTCTAGTTCACAGTGATCAAGCTCTAATTATCTACTTGCTCATGTGTGTTCCCTTTTACACGTTCTTGTTTGGCTAACTCAAACTCCGTTTTATTTGTGTTGGTTATTCATCTTTCCTCTTCATGCAATATTAGGCTCTGTTTTTACCTAACTCTTGCATGTTCTTTCAGTTCATTCCATTCCATCTCCCTCATTCACTTTTCTTTCCATTGATGTTCCAAAACACCCCCCACATACAATTTTGAATGTACAGATGTAAATACAGTTTTGGTTTTCAATAAAGGCAGCCTCACCTTCATTGAGGAGGGACTTCGTTCCCACACTGTTGCATGTCATTTGCATGCGTGCAAATCCATATGCTAACAGGCTCAAAGGTATTAAGTGTTGAGGGCCCCATTTAACTTAGACACTACGACCCCCTTTAGCTTTAATATTAAAGTGACCCGATAAATAGAGATATTTTGGGCCCCATGGAATTTGGTTTGTAGAGGGACCCAAAAACTTAACAAAGTGTGACCAGAGACTGTTAATTAAAAGGTGACCCCGTGGGGCTTGACTATATATAAGGTGACCCCGTATATATAAGGTGACCTCATGGGACTTGACTATATATAAAGGTGACTCCATCACTTAGAAATTAAAATTTCCCCGTGAAACTTTTAGAATATATATAGGTATTAGGGACTCATAAGTTGAGATTATAAGGTGACCCCAAGGATTTTAATTAATCTCATGTGTTTGTTTATCTTAAAGAAATCAGGGCTTACTCTTAATAAAGAGCTCGGGACTTTTCAATATAGTATTAAGAGCTCAAATCTTGCCACCATGAGACCTGCAACTATTGTGACTCTTTTATTCAAACAAGAACAAAATAAAACACACTTTTTTATTTGGGTAATGCAAGATTGCCCATATGCCTCAGATGCTCGTGCATCATGTATGCTGCCTCAAATCAATGTGCACGGCGATGACTTCAATATCTTGTAGCCCATTGTCGATACATATGCACAGATTTGTCAGGACACGAAGGTAGCATATAGAATGACGAACACACAGGGCCAGCTTTAAACAAATGTATGCAATTTGATTAGATTGATCTTGTAGGGCAGAGACAGGACTGATTAGTAAGCCTGGAATTTGAAATTGTATCATTCACAGATCTGTCAGAGATTGTTGATGTTGATTAATAAACAATAAATGACCTGCGCTTCGAAGCACGAGGAAATGAATGTTTTGGTAGAACTTCCATGAAACAAAGAATGACGGCCGATCAAATAGCAATAAATCTACCTTATTTTCTATCGCACAAAATAATTCTAAAATGAATGGCTTAATATGAATGGAAGCTCTAGCAATAGCTTTCGTACTCGGGGCAATAACAAGCTGATTGCCCGTAGTAATAACTAAGAACACAATTCTTTCATCTAAAAAAATCTGCTTTGATACCATATCAAAGAGTTCAATATCTTAATTTAATTATTCATTATATGGAGGATCTTATACGAATGATAGCTTATTGAATATAGAGTCTATAACACACTAAGACCATACTTGTACGAGTTCAAACAACTCATAACTACTCCTATTCTAGTGGGGTGAGTTTTATCACAACTCATGTTCACACATACACTCTTAAATAGTAAATACTATTAATCCTAATATTATTTCAACTATGACATACCAATATAATATTCCCAACAATATGTGTGCACCCACATGTCATAAAACATTTTCTCTAGCTGTTGGAACTTTGTATAGTTGTTTCTTGACACATTTCTGTATCAAACATATCATCTGACACTGTTTCCATTTTGAAGTTCAATGCGATTCTCCATTTTCTAGATTTTCATTTCATAAAACAGTATTTTTCTTTCCTTTTCTCTCCATATCATTTTACTACTGTTATTGATACACTGCAAAGTCTAAACTTGAAGCGGCTTCAACAGAATTTTAGTATTGATGTCCTTAGTGGAATGGGAAACTTTTCCACTGTTTTATTCTATTTAACATCAAGCTTTATTCATGTTAGAAATGAGAAATTCTTATGAAGCCATGGCATACAATGTTTAAAGTAGAGGAGGAATTACCATTGGTGGTACCAGTTTGGGTCAGATTATTTGGTCTTCCGGCTGAATATTGGAATCATCATGTATTTATGGAGATCGGAAATACTTTGGGAACTGATGATGGCAGATGCCTTGCCTTTACGAAAATGGAACAAATGCTTTATGCTCGTATATGTGTTCTTTTGGATCTCAACAAGCCCTTACCACAGAAAATTTCTCTGGCAGTGGAAGATGACACATGGGAACAGGTTCTTGACTATGAGAATATTCCTTTTCGATGTCGCAACTGTCATGAGTATGGACATTTGGTTCGAGACTGCCCTCTCAAAATTCCAGATATTATTGAAGAAGAACGTAAAAGGATGACTTTATTAAACCTGCCAGAAAAAAAGTAGCGAGAGAGGCACCTCCAAATAAAATGGAAGAGAGCAGCCATAATCGATATGCTACCCTGCAACAGCTGCAAGAGGAGGAAGGAGTGGAGGAGTTAATGGAATCCCAAGTTCCGGAAACACAACCTAACCAACTTCTTCAACCTGAACAAAACATGGATCAGAAAGCAGAAGAACAACAGAATCAGTTGGTAGTTTATCAAAATCAAGCTATTTCTGATTCTACACGGAAGAATATAAAAAGTTATCAGAGGAAAATCAAATATCAAGACAAATTCTTGGATGCAGATCAAAAGGCAGCGGTTCCTGAAAATATGGATAGAGCTCTTGTTCTGTTTGATCAAGATAAGGGTAAGCAAATTGATGACTCTACTTTGGGAGTGGCTCAAGATAAAAATAAGAAGCTTAAAATGGATATAAACATTAAACCAGGACGTAAATCAAATCAGATATCTCTTCAAAATGAGGGTAAGAAGTTGAGTACTGCTGGGAAGGTGAGGGATTTATCCCAATTTTTCCAAACTCCCCCATCATGAAGATCATCACTTGGAATATAAGAGGGCTAAAAGGAAGCCCTTCTAAAGTTCAAGAGATTAAAAGAATGATTCATACAAATCATCCATCGGTGGTTTTACTTCAAGAGACTAAAGCTTCTATAGATCTTATGGCTGCTATTTCGGAGAGAGTATGGCCTAAAGCACACCATATAGCTCTGAGTTCGCAAGGAGCCTCTGGAGGTATGATTACTTTATGGGACCCAAAGGCTATTATAGTTCTAAACTCTTGTGCTATTCATGGTGGACTCTTAACTCATATGTACTCTAGAGTGGATGACCAAAATTTTGTGCTTATAAATGTTTATGCCCCTTTGGATGTGGGAGCAAAATAGAAACAATGGAATAAGATTTCAGGTATGACTAACATGTTTTCAGGGAGTCCTCTTATATTAGGGGGAGATTTCAATGTTATTCTCAATCTACAAGAGAAACAAGGTGGCAATAAATAGTTAGATGCTAGTTTTGTTCTTTTATCCCAACAGACAAGCTTATTAAACCTTCTGGATGTTCCAACTGAAAATGGGATTATGACATGGAATAATAGACGACAAGGTCAACAATGTATTTTAGAAAGACTTGACAGATTTCTTGTTTCTGAAGAATGGTGGTTCAAAAATTTTGTTCCTAAGGCAACACTTTTGAACAACATTGGCTCAGATCATTGGCCTGTATGTCTTTAGAGATAGGGAAATCTTTTCGGCATAATGTTCCCTTCAGATTTCAATTGATGTGGCTGCGTCATGATAATATTAGACAATGCATTCAACAGTGGGAATTGGACTGAATTTGGAGATATTAAGGCTAAGAAAACATGTATTCTTCAATAGTTGGAAGAGGTTAATTCTGAAATGCGTCATTCAGGCATTACAGGTGAGCTCATTCAGAAAGAACAAATGCTTAAATCAGATTTGACAGAATGGGAAGTCAGAGAGGAAATAATGTGGAAGCAAAAATCTCGAATTCAATGGTTAAATGAAGGGGATAAAAATTATGCATTTTTTCATAAATCTTTACTTCATAGGAGGACGCATAATTATATTCATTCTTTGAGAACAACAGGGGCCATCAAACTTATTCCCTTGAAGGAATGAAACAAGAGGCTGTTTTGTTTTTCACAGACTTGTTTAAAGCCCAACCTCTTAATCTTCAACATCAACAAACAATTTTAGAGGTGCTGCCTAGACTGATTTCCCAAGAGGAAAATGATAAGCTTATTCAGCCAATTACTGAGCAAGAGTTATATACTGCTGTTTTTAGTATGGGAAAAGGAAAAACACCTGGACCAAATGGTTTTCCAATTGAATTTTATCAGACTTTTTGGGATATATTAAAGCAGGATTTACTTGGTGTTGTGGAAGAGGCACGAATTTCCAAAACAATGCTCAAGGAAATAAACAAAACATTTATCTCTCTCATTCCGAAATCTGAGGATGTGACAAAATTTTGGGTTTTAGGCCTATAGCTCTTTGCAATGTTTTGTATAAAATTATTACAAAAGTCATGGCAGAAAGGCTTAAACCTCTTCTTGTATAAGATTATTTCTCCAGAACAAGGGGTTTTGTTTCAGGTCGTCAAATTCATGATGAAATTGTTTTGGCTCAGGAACTCTTGCATTCTATGGAACTCCAGAAGTCACCGGCTATGTTTATTCGATTAGATCTATCCAAAGCTTATGATTGTGTTGATTGGAAGTTTCTCATCCAGGTTTTAGTCAAATTTGGCTTTTCTGAGGAATGGAGTAAATGGATAGAGGCTTGTTTAACCTCAGTCTCTTTCTCTGTGTTAATTAATGGAGAACCTACTACCCTTTTTGGAGCTTCTAGGGGTATTAGACAGGGAGATCTGCTATCCCCATTTCTTTTTATTATTTTAGTTGAATGTTTGGGAAGATTAGTGAACAAACCTATCAGGATAAACAAATACAAGGTGTACAACTTGCTACTTCTGTAAAGCCTCTCTCCCACCTTCAATTTGTTGATGACTCTACCTTGGTTGGGAAGGCTACTATAGTGGAAGCAAAGCAATTGGCTAAAATTCTTTAAGTCTTTTCTTCTGCTACAGGTCAACTGATAAATGAAGCCAAATCAAGTATTATTTTTTTCCATTGTTCTTTACAGCAGGAAGAGAGAATTCTTAAAATTTTCCATTTCAAAAAAGGTTCTCTTCCTATCCAATATTTGGGAGTTCCGCTTTATTCAAAGCAGAGTAAAGACTGGGAATGGCTAATAGCGAAGATAAAAGGTAAGATACAAAAATGGACAAATAAGTGGCTATCTTCAGCCGATAGGATGACTTTGGTTAAGGATGTCCTTCAAGCGGTTCCTGTTTATGCCTCATCTATACTTAATATTCCTACATTTGTCGTTCTTTTTTTTTTATGGAGTGGGACACAAAACCAAAAAAATGGTCATTAGTAAAGTGGGAAACTCTTTGTTGCTCCAGAAAGGATGGTGGATTAGGTTTCAGATCTGCTGCTAAACAGGCTCAGGCCCTAGCTGGTAAACTTTATTGGAGGCTTATCACTTCTCCAAATGATTTATGGGCTATTAATCTCAGAGGCAAATACCTGGAAAATCAGCCACCAAATCATATTATTAGATGTTCCCTTCCATCTAAAGGTTCTCCGATTTTGGCAGTTCTTAAAATGGGAGAGAGTATAATCAAAACCAGGTTATTCTCGGATAGTGAATAAAGGGAATTATGCATATTTTTGGCTGGATTCATGGGATGCCCAACCTCCTTTAATCCATCAATTTCCTCATCTAAGTAATGTGATGGAAGCAATGCATCAAAAAGGATGGACAAGGGTTATGCATTATACTAAACAGATATCTCAAGATTTGGAAAGGGGTAGATGTTGGAAATCTCCTCATGAATGGCCTATTTTGTTACAATAGACAGAACAAGCTTTGATTAACCAAATTTTGCAAAGATATTCTCTCCTCTTCTAATGATTCTGATCAAATAGGATGGGGGAATTCTTCAGGCGGAGAATATATTGTGCATTTGGGATATGAAGCTCTTACTAGAGGTAATCCGCATCCCCTCCAAGCTTTGTTTAGACAAATATGGCAGCCTGCTATTTGGCCTAAGGTCAGTTTTTTTCTTTGGCTCTTGGCACATGGTAGAGTTCTCATAGGAGATAGACTTATGAAGAGAGGATTTTATGGTCCCTTTAGATGTACTCTATGTTGGAATGAGGAGGAAACTAGACATCACCTCTTCTTCCTTTGTCCGTGGGTAATGTTGTCATCGAAAAGTGCATGATAGAGAATGGTGTGTACTCTTTCCTGTTGACAAAATTGGAACACCTCAAGGTTGTGGGAACCTATAACTGAGGTGAACCTCCAGTGGGTTGGTTCCCTTGTGAATCACCTGAAAAACTAATAAAATTGACAAGGAAAAGGGAGAAGGAATGTGAGAAATATAAAATTGTAGTGATACACCAATGATTTGACACACATGTACTACTGCATACAAAGAATATAGAGATCCACACACATGCACAACTTTAGGCTAATCTGCATAAATAATTCAAAGGTTTAGGCAAGGTACAGCAGTGTAGGGAATAAATTCCACAACAAGGCAGTACAATACCCTAATAAACACAAGGAATACTTAGAAAACCAGCGATGTTAGAAGGAAAAAATGGAGTTTTCTATTCAGAGATGCAAGTACAAGCTAGGACCACATTGTAGAACAACTGCAAATAGTGTGTATGTCCTTCATTTACAAACTAAAGCCTTTAAAAGACTGCTGCCCCTGTCCTGCGTTTCCAACTGTGCATGCTAAATATTTTATTTACTTAATCCATTCCCCTTATGCCCTGGAGAGCATGCAAGAGATGAAATAAACAAATAATAAACTTCTAAACTGCTGCGTGGAAGTCTGGACCTGCTGCGTCCAAGAAAGACATGCAAAGTGTTTCAAAATCAGTATCAAACTTCCAATTAGGCTCCTGCGCTGAAAACTAAGATGTTGCATTGAAACTAGCATGCACAAGGTGTTTAAAATCAAGTAAATTTGCCCCATGCTGCGTTGAAAACCACATGGAAAAGGGTGATTAAACTTTAAAGGCAAGTAAAACCTTCCTTTTGTGCTTTTTTGCTGACTGCATGATTTTCTATTTTTATTCATTTTAAATCTGCATTGAATTGTTCCGTGCTCATCTTATTTTAGGCCTCAGTTTTCTGATTTACTCTAAGCCACAAATTTATTTTCTAACAACTGCTTTTATCTCTATGTTTAGCGCCAAACATTGACTTAACTGCTGCTCTAATTTTGGCGCTAATTCCATACTTAGCTGCTTCTAATTTCGGCCTCTTTACATGCAACCTTTGGTGCCAATTCTTCATGATTAGCTCCTCTTGTGCATGCTTTTTTTTTGCACTCTATTTTTGAACACTTGGCTATTTTTAGCAAATATGGTAACATTTTGGCGACATCACGGGATTGTTTGCTTGTTAAACAAGAGATTAGTAGCCTTCTGCATCCATTGGGCTATGGAGTCACATACTCTATCAATAACTTGCATCCTCTGAACAAAAGAACTGAATTACCCTCTTCAACAAAAGGAAAACATGTGCATGCAAGCACTTCTTGGAAAGAAAACTGGAAAAATAATGTGCATGCAAGCACTTATTGAATTGAAATCCTACTCTAATGATGCTAAATCCTCAAAAGCAAGCTTTGAGGAAAATCCCATTAACCGGGATTGGTAGTTCTTCTCCATCCAAACGTGATAACTGAAAAGCATTGTGAGGCTTACACGCTGAAATAACATAAGGACCACTCCAAATAGCATCAAATTTGGTGTGATTTCCTGTTTTGCTCTGTTTGCATCCCACTTAAGAACAAGATCACCTTCTTGAAATACCCTTGCAACTACTTTCTTGTCAAAAGTCCTCTTTACCTGTGCTTGATGAGCTTCCATGGTGAGCATGGCTTCATGCCTTGATTCTTCTAACTGCATAAGATCTGCATATCTTACCTCCATAGGTCTTGATTCCATGAATTCCATCTGATGAATAAGATCTAAAGCAGGTAACTCAAGAGAAATTGGAAGTCTAGCTTCCTTACCATAAACCAACATGTATGGAGAGTTACCAATAGACCTTTTTGGAGTAATTTTGTCAGCCCATAAAGCTGATTTGAGTTTAGTGTGCCATGACCTCTGATTCTCATCCAAAAGCCTTATGATAATCTTCAACAAATTCTTGTTTGTAGATTCTGCAAGCCCATTACCTTGTGGGTAATAATTTGATGAAGTACTCAAATAAACACCATTTTGGACAACCCACTCTAGCACCAACAAAAGCAAGAGCATTATTTGAAATAATAGTAGTAGGAACTCCAAATCTAGTAACAATACCTTCATAGAAGTCAAGCACACTAGTCTCATTCGCTTCTTTTAACACAACTGCTTCTGTCCATCTTGTAAAATAATCAGTAGTTGTAAGAATCCACTTGTGTCCCAAACTGGATGGTGGATTGATCATACCAATGAAGTCCAAACCCCACTGCATAAAAGACTGATCTACTGAAATAGGATGAAGAGGAAGGGCTGCAAGCTTTTCCTTACCCACGAAGAAGGCACACTTCTGACATCTTTTGACCCATGCATAACAATCTTTGAAAATACTTGGCCAATAATAACCTGCTTTCATGATTTTGAGAGCAGTAGTCCTTGGAGAAAAGTGACCACCTGATAAACCTTCATGAAATTCTTGCAACAATCACAAACTTGTGTAGGCTCTACACATCTGAGAAGAACACCATTAATATCCCTCTTAAATAAAATACCATCAATGAGAGCATAAGGAATAGCTTGTAACCGAAAATACCTCCTTTTAGTTTTATCCAAACCTTGGGGTATAATACCCGCATGCAAGTACTGAAACATGTCATGAGTCCAACTCACAGAAGATGGTATTTCAGCTACATGTGGCTGATTTATAAGTGCAAAACCAACTTTCTTTTCCTCCAAATTTGAAACTAGGTGCTCACATAACCCTTTTCCACGTATCAGCTTTGTCACTTTGAAGTCTACGTCATATTCCATGACTTTGGTGATCCAACCAACCCTCTTTTCGTTCAGATCCTTGCTCAACAAAAATTCTTTCACACTTGGGTGAGTAACCATAACATGAATTCTATTATTAGAGAGCATATATCTGAAATTTTTAACCCTCTAATAATAGAAAGAACTTGCTTTTCCACGAAAGTATACTTCACCTCATAGTCATGTAATCCTTTGCTAAAGAAAGCAATAGGCTGTTCCAAATCATCTTGATTTAACTGAATTAAGATAGCTGAAATAGTTTCAACTCCTGCAAATGCATACAATATGAAATCCTTTGAGAAATCTGGATTTGCAAGTGTTGGAGCTTGAGCAATAGCTTCTTTAATGGCCTCAAAATTGATTTTTCCTTCTTTTGATATTAAATTACAGCAGACTGAAATTAAATTGCAGCGAAGGATATTTATGGAAATAAGTGCTCAAAGTCTTCAATAATTATCGGGGAATGATTAGCAAAAATTATCAAACACTTTTAGAAGCGATTCCAAGCCAAATCAAATAGATTGGAGGGAAATTCAAACTGCTGTTACAGACTGTACAAGTTCTGGAAATCGCAGCCCTAGATAGGTGATTCGATTTGCATGAAAATGACCTCGGTTTGTGTGCAAACTGTAAAAATAGCCTTCTAATGTCAAAGCGACCAGATTAGAAGAAAGTTTATGGAATGGTTTGCCCACATACAATTAATTATTTCAATTTATGCAAGTCGCACCACTGGTACATACACAGTATAAATCTGAATTGATAAAATACTTTGAATTCAATAATATGCAATGATTACACAAATGTTTTAAGTCAGATTCAAGGGATTTTCGTCCCTAGAATAGACCTCTAATGGGGGTTTCGTTCTAGTAGGAAATAATGAGAACAATTCTCACAATTTTTGAATGATTACAACCAAGTCTATATCTACAAATAAAGCCTATGACCCCTATTTATACTAATTCTAGAGGTAGCTCCAAATGAATAGACATGACTGTTCAAATATCTTGGCCGATCCCCTTTAATGTTAATTTGCCCTATTATGGCTGATCCATCCTTACATATTGATTTTCTTTATTAAAAATACATAAAAAGATGATCATTAGTTGCTGCTTCTTCTCCTTGACTTGGCCATGGATAGGAATCACTAAAAACTCCATAGTTATCTTTGCTAAAGAAAGCAATAGGCTGTTCCAAATCATCTTGATTTAATTGAATTAAGATAGCTGAAATAGTTTCAACTCCTGCAAATGCATACAATATGAAATCCTTTGAAAAATCTGGATTTGCAAGTGTTGGAGCTTGAGCAATAGCTTCTTTAATGGCCTCAAAACTGATTTTTCCTTCTTCTGTCCATCTGAAACTCATATTCTTCTTCAACATAGCAGTTAGAGGCTTAGACATATTAGCAAAATCAGCAATAAATCTTCTTACAAAATTGATTTTACCCAGAAAGCTTTGAAGTGCTTTCTTGTGTTGAGGCAAGGACAAAGCTAGAATTGAGCTTACTCTTTCTGGATCTATGGCCAAACCTTCTTTTGAGACCATGTGGCCCAAAAGTTTGCCTTCATGCACTGAAAAGATACACTTCTTTGGGTTTAGTGAAACCCCATACTGTCTGCACCTTTCAAAAACTTGCCTCAGATGGCTCAAATGATCATTAGCACACTTAGAAAATACAGTAATGTCATCTAGATAAATCAAAACGTTGACATTGATCAAACCTTGGAAAGCCATGTCCATGGCTCTCTGAAAAGTGGCTCCGGCATTAGATAACCCAAAAGGCATCCTTTTGTAAGCATATGTTCCCCACTTAGTAGTGAAAGTTGTCTTGTATCTATCCTCTTCTTTCACCAATATCTGGTTGTAACCATTGTAGCCATCTAGAAGAGAGAACCTTTCTGCACCTGATACAGTTCTTAGAATTTGATCCATTGATGGTAAAGGATAATGATCCTTTAGTGAAGCCCTGTTAAGATCCCTGAAATCAACACACAACCTTATTTCTCCATTCTTCTTCCTTATGGGTACAAGATTTGCAACCCATGAGGAATGCTTAATAGGAAAAATGATACAAGAATCAATAAGCTTTGTTAGTTCATTCCTCATCAAAATTTCAATCTTTGGATTAACAGGTCTTTGCTTTTGCCTTACCGGTTTGGAGTTAGGCTCTAGCTCAATGGTATGTTGAGCTAATTTTGGATCAAACCCTTTCAGATCTTCATACTTCCAAGCAAAAACATCAATGAATTCATTGCATAATTGAACAAAAGCTTGTTTCTCTTTCAAATTACACAACTTACCATGCTTTAAAAACTTTCCTTCGCTGATTTCTATGTCTCCATAGTTTTCTTGCTTGGTAGACATCCTGATTTTGTCTCCTTTTAGCTGATCATCACTGTTAAAAATACTCTCAAGGGTTACCAATCCTTGGGGCAGCCTGTTTGTCTTTAATTGCAAGATCTGATCACCATACTGCTGCTGCAATTTAGACTGATTTTTGAAGAAAATTCAGCCTCTTCCTGAATAAAACATACAATCTGTTCATCATTCTCAAACACTTGCCAATTAGTATCATTATCAGGAATTGAAGGTCTTACTACCACCTTAATATGCTGCTGATTATTTTTTCTTTTCATCTCATTAGGAATGTCAAAATCAGCCCCTATAGCTGCCAATCTATCAGCTTGTTTATTCTCTAGATCTAGGAATTGATTGAATATTGAAAGCATCAAAATCTTCTACAAAATCCCATACTCTATGCTTATATGACTTCATTGAAGGATTCTTTGCAATGTTTAGATTTCTCACCTGATTTATAACCAACTCACTGTCACCAAATACCTGTAGATACTTAATTCCCTTCTTCTTAGCCCACTGTAAACCATGGATTAGTGCTTCATACTCAGCTGCATTGCATGAACAACTAAACTGAAAACGAATAGAAGAAAAATACTTTTGACCTTTTGGTGAAACCAAAACATTACCTCCACCTGATCCATTCTTGCTTCTAGAGCCATCAAAGTACAAACTCCATAACCCTGCATCAATCTCATCATCTTTGACCAACAATGGTAAAAAACATCTTTTTGATGCATGCAATAAACTCCTAAACCAACCTCTCTGATGTATGTTTCTTCTGCATGCTTATAAGGATCAAAGCCATGATGATCAATTCCCCACTCATCCAATTGTAGATCTGGTAAACTCTCATAGTGGGGATCTGAATCATGATCATCTGGATGATCTCCTTGGTCAAAAACAATACAATTCACATTGCATGCATTAGGTACAAAAGGCTCAATATGAAACTTAGCAAGAGGCTCGAATTGATTGTTACCTTTGTGTCATACCTTGTTCTGAAAAACAAATAAGACCAATCAAGATAGATAACCTTTGATCTTAGCAAAATCTCTAGATAAACACAAAGCAAAATATGGAGGTAGATCTACAACCACAATATCCTGAAGGATTGGAAGACTTGGACATGCATGCAAGCTCAACTTCTGATCTTTGATAATACCAACTGTTTTAGTAGTTGTACCATCCAACTGCAAAACCCCTTGGTTATGTGGCTCATATGTGAGTCCCAACTTATCTGCAATTTGCTTTGGCATAACTGTATTACTAGCACCACTGTCAACCATGCAATTATGAACCAAATAATCACCAATGATCAAAGAAAGGTAAAAAGGAGGAGGCTTACCAACTCTTTTAACCTGAAAATCAGCCTTAGAGGGCTGATCTGAATTGGCAAGTACTGCATTAGATTTATCTGAATGACCCTCTGAAAGTGATAGCTTAGCCAACTCATCTTGTAACATGCTCTTTTGACTGGAATGGTCAATGTATCCCACATGGATATGTTCACGTGAGCCTTCTTCATCTGATCTATGATATTGAGGAAGAGTTGCCCCCTTTTGCTTGACCTTTTTGCACACTTTCAGCCTCTTTCTCTTGACTCTTTTGTGCTTCCAAGCTGCCCTTATGAATCTGATTTTTCTGTCCTTTTTCCACATTAGGGCAGTAACAACCTTGTTAGCATTATCAGAAAATGAAGGAGATGAACCATGCAAACTATTTACCTCTTTGGGCTCTTCTACTGCTCTTCTTTTGTACACCCTTGTATGCTGATCCTCTTGTTGCCAATTTACCAGATTTGCCTCTGGTGGCTTTGGTGCTTCAGTAGAACCCTCTTGAGGAGGAGCCTCAACTGCTGTAAGTTGTGGAATCATCCCTTGTGCAACCAAAACTTGATTTAACATTCCATTAGCACAAGAAAAGGGATCATGAGACTGATTGCATGGAGCACACCAAAATGGTTCCTGAATTAAATTCGTTTGAACTGGAACTAGAGCCATAGATGTAGAAGGAGCATTAGGATCAACTTTAATGGCTGGAGGTCTGCTTGTAGGATATGCTGGATATGAAGGTCTAGAAGACTGAAAAGGAGCCTGATATGGTCTCTGTAAGGTTGTGCAAGCTGTCTCTCAATAGACACAAACTTATTTCCAAAAGCTTGCAAGATTCCTTTTATTTCACTTAACTCTGAAGGCTGATTTGGATTAGCGGATTGTTGGTAAGTTAAAATTGGTGGCTGAATATTTGGAAAGATAGGCATGGGAGGTCTAGGTGCTATCTTGCCAGCTTGTATGAGGTTATTTTCAGCTCTAATAGCTAGATCAAAAGCATCAGGAATTGAATTACCCCCATGGATTGAACTAGGACAACGACATCACTATTCAAAGACCTCAAATAATATAAGAAAACATGCTTTCTGAAGGCTTGATGGTACAGGAATTCTTTCCCAGGTTCTTTGGAATCTCGATTAAAATCAACCATAAACTCTTGAGGGGCTCTTTTAATTGTGCTCAATTGCTCAATTAAGGAAAGATGGTCAGATTTATCCTCAAATTGGTTACAAAAGGCTTTTCCTAAGTCATCCCAATTATGGAGAGAATTGATAGGCAGATTTCGGTACCACTGCAAGGCTTTGTCTTTGAAGGAAGTCAAAGAAGTCTCATGGCTACATTCTCCTTGAGTAATATTATAGACAACAAAGATTTGCAATGTCTCTGATGTGCTCTACGGGAGTGGTTTGAGTTAAACCGGTAAAGAATGGTAAAATCTTCAATGCAGAAGCATGAATATCATTATACACAGTAAGATTCAAGGGACTGCCATCATTAAAAGTCACAAAAGCTTCATTTCTAGGAACAACCATTAGGAAGTTTAGGACGGGAAACTCTGGGGTTTTAGGCAATTGATTTGGCTTATCAGATCTGGAAAAATATGGAGAAGATCTATGAAATCTGCTTCTTCTATAAGAATATAAAGGTAACTGAATAAATTCAAATGGTATACCTTTAGCTTTTGACTTGGTGGTCACCTTTGGCATTAACTTTTACTAGTCTGCAACCAGTATGTCTGTAGAAACCTTTGGAGTCGCCAGATGTTGAACCAACATCAATTCTTTGAATAATTTGTCCCACCGGGCGTGCCAAAAACTATTGTCACCCAGAAGTGCACCCTGATAGAGAATGGTGTGTACTCTCTCTTCTGTTGACAAAATTGGAACACCTCAAGGTTGTGGGAACCTATAACTGAGGTGAACCTCCAGAGTGGGTTGGTTCCCCTGTGAATCACCTGAAAAACTAATAAAATTGACAAGGAAAAGGGAGAAGGAATGCGGGAAATATAAAATTGCGGTGATACACCAATGATTTGACACACACATGTACTATTGCATACAGAAAATATAGAGATCCACACACATGCACAACTTTAGGCTAATTTGCATAAATAATTCAAAGGTTTAGGCAAGGTGCAATAATATAGGATAAGATAAGATAAGATAAGATAATTATATTAAATGTCCAACAAGTGACCACAAAAATAGGTCAATGGGACTGCACCATACAAAGCAGGATAGAAGCAGCGGGAAAAACCCAAACGGGTCCCCGAGAACAACAAAGAAGAAGAAAGAGAGTACGAAGAAGAAGAAGGGGAGGTGGAGGGAGAGGCCTTGACACCAACCCTCATGACTCGGAAAACCAGCGATGTAGAAGGCAAAAATGGAGTTTTCTATTCAGAGATGCAAGTACAAGCTAGGACTACAGTGTAGAACAACTACAAATAGTGTGTATGTCTTTCATTTACAAAATAAAGCCTTTAAAAGGCTGCTGCCCCTGTCCTGCGTTTCCAACTGTGCATTGCTAAATATTTTATTTATTTAATCCATTCCCCTTATGCCCTGGAGAGCATGCAAGAGATGGAAATAAACAAATAATAAACTTCTAAACTGCTGCGTGGAAGTCTGGACCTGCTGCGTCCAAGAAAGGCATGCAAAGTGTTTCAAAATCAGTCACAAACTTCCAATTAGGCTCCTGCGCTGAAAACTAAGATGCTGCGTTGAAACTGGCATGCACAAGGTGTTTAAAATCAAGTAAATTTGCCCCATGCTGCGTTGAAAACCACATGCAAAAGGGTGATTAAACTTTAAAGGCAAGTAAAACCTTCCTTTGACCTGCGTTGGCTTTTAATCATGCAAATATGATTTAAAAATACTAAACTGCCCCTGACCTGCGTGGACTGCTTTTAGACTGTCTTTTGTGCTTTTGTATTTGGTCATTTTGTGCTTTTTGCTGATTGCATGCTTTTCTATTTTTATTGATTTTAAATCTGCATTGGACTGCTACGTCCTTATCTTATTTTAGGCCTCAGGTTTTCTGATTTATTCTAGGCCACAGATTTATTGCCTAACAGCTGCTTTTATCTCTATTTTCAGCGCCAAACATTGACTTAACTGCTGCTCCTAATTTTGGTGCTAATTCCATACTTAGCTGCTTCTAATTTTGGCCTCTTCACATGCAACCTTTGGCGCCAATTCTTCATGCTTAGCTCTTCTCTTGTGCATGCTTTTTTTCACTCTATTTTTGGACATACGCTAAAAATAGCAATTTTTTCCATCCACCCAATTTTCATCTAGAACACTTTATTTTTGGCGAATGCTAAAAATAGCAAAACGCTAAAAATAGACTTTTTTGCCAAAAATAGCCAACTTAAAAATACCTTTGTTTGATCTTGCATGGAAAAATATGGTAACAGTAATTCCTTTATGGAAATAAATGGCAAATATATTTGGTATACATTACTAGGGACTTCATTCTCTTGAGCAATTGACAAAGGAATGGCAAGCAGGTATTCCGAAAGGACAAAACTTACTCCCTGCCTTTTGGATATGTATATCTTTGTTACTCTGGAATATATGGAAGGAACAAAATAAAAGAATATTCAAACAAGAGATCACAGAAAAGGAATATGTTTGGCAGAAGACAATAATCAATATGGTTGAAACTATCAAGCAGAAAGTATCCCTTCTTCTCTTACTATAGAATGGAGTAAAATATGTAATATGCTTTCTTTTCAGCCTACAAGTTCCCGGCTTCCTGCTTTTACAAAAAAAAAAAAGAAGATAAACAACAAAAATGGGTCCCTCCTTTGCAGGTAGGTAAATTGAATACGGATGGGGCTTCCAGGGGAAATCCGGGAAGGTAGCCATGAGGGGTATTGGAAGATTGCATGATGGGAGAGCCGTTTTCTTCTTTGCTGAAAATCTAGGAACTACTTCCAATAATGTTGCTGAGATCATAGCCATCTATAGAGGATTAAAAGAGGCCATTAAGTGTGGTTGGACACAGGTGCAAGTGGAGTCAGATTCTAAGATTATTGTCAACTTGCTAAATTCTTCAACCACTTTAGGGAGTTCAAATTGGCAGATTGAACGTGAAAAAAGGAAAATTCAAGGCTTGCAGGTTAATTTTCAGTCGTTGCAAATCAGTCATATTTCTAGACAGAAAAATCAGGTGGTTGATGCTCTTGCTAACTGGGCTTTAGATAATCATGACATTGGATGCTATGGAGATCCTCCTCTGTGGTGGCCTCAACGCGATCAGAAAGATATGAATGCTATTCTCAAACTTGACAATCTTTCATGATGTTCATTAAGTTTATTTTGTTTCAAAATGCTTAGGGATTGGACTAATAGTTTCCATGCCTGGCATAGTCGACATTGTATAAATATTTTTCTTATGAAATAATAGTTTATAAGTTAAAAAAAAACAATATCTTGGCCAAAACCAAAAATTAATTAGATTTTCATCCATTACAACCAAACATACTACTAATCAAATAGCTGATCTAGTTTATAACTCATTTGCTTTGGGTATGGAGGACCATCTTCTAGATATTTTTGGTGGGCATGATACTAAAGAAGTAATAACTAAATCATTATCCACGGATACAGGCCTAATTTGGAATCCTGAAAGTCGACTAGAATTAAGAAAAATTCCCTACTTTGTTAGACAAGATAAGATAAGATAATTTTATTAATGTCCAACAAATGACCACAAAAGTAGGTCAATGGGACTGCAGAGTACAAAGCCAATGGACCCAACAAGAGGACCCAAACGGGTCGCCCAAAACACAAAGAGAGAAAGGAGAAGAAGAGAAGGAAGCAACAAGTGCCGAGAAACCAAAAAGAAGAAGAAGAGGATGACGGTGTGGGGGGGAGCGGAAGAAGGAGCAACACCCCCAACAACATCACCTAACATTCAAGGCCGACTGGAAGTAACTCGTGATGCGCCGATGTCCAGTAACTGAAACTGTGGAATGTCTGGAAAGCTGATGTTTGGGAGAGAGACGGTGCCTCTGTGTAAGCTTGGTGGATCTCTGTCTATGGGGGCCTTGAGACGTGCTCGAGAGGCAGGAGCCTCTGGTGAAGGAAATGGAGTTCCGAGTCCTGACAGATCTGAACTGGGGGTCCATACTCGTGTCAAGATGCCGCTTGGTGCCCCTCTTCGTCGGGAGAGCACCGAGAAGAATGAGGTGATCTGTCTAGTATCCATCCGTCTGGGAGGAGGGTGAAGGAGCCTGTCCCGAAGCCTGAGGGCCTCCTGTAGATAAAGAGCAAGACATCTCTGATCATAGTATCTAAAGAAAGTTGCGAAGGAAGGACGCTCACGGAACAGGCAATGGAATCTCCCTAATCTCGTAGTAAACAGACATCGAAAATGAAGTGTTCTTTAGTTTCAACCTCCTGGAGAGAGCAAAGTAGGCAAGTCCGCTCCGAGCGGTCTAACTGATGGTCAGTCTCCACACGAGTCGATGTGAGCCCACCCTGAACTGACCAAGAGAGATACGAAGGACCTGTAACTAGTGCCGAGAGATGTACATGGGTCTGATGATGAGCCCGTCGCGGATCTCAAGAAAGTGTGCAACGTAGAAGGACATCTTCGGACGTAACCCCCTGGAGGGGTTGGTCCAAGTGTGCTTGAATGAACTGTCTGTAGATATCATCTTTGATAATTTTGTGAAGGTCTTGTTGGTTCGGGAGGAGATGGGCAGGGGCATCTAGGGAGTAGCTGAAAGGTGGGAGGCGGTCCATCTGGATGCCAATGGATCCAAGAAGGCGTGAAACGCAGGCATACCAACAACGAGATCGACCACTATGATCTGAGAAGGCAATAGCTTTAGAGGAGCAATGTAGGCAAGGTAGATGTACCTGTTCCTGTCTATGGAAGAACCAGATAAACCTCGGATGCGGTGCAACATCAACACAAGGCTGAAGATAGTCTCCAATCTAAAAGGGCGAGCCCCAAACTCAGCAAGAATAATGTTATGAGGAACGGTCTCTTTGCACCTGATGATACGCCTGAGCATGAGGATCTGGACACGCTCAATAGTAGCCCAATCCGAGTCCAAAAGGGAGGGACCCCAAATTTCGAACCGTACAAAACCGTGGGCCTAACCAGGGAGTCGGAGAGAGACATCTTGGAAAGGATGTCCTTGAAAGTGATGGCGGAAGCACTGTCTCTCAAGAATCGCCAAAGAACCATACCCCTTATTAACCTGGGGTTGGAGAGCAGGACAGAGGCTAAAACGTGGTCCAGAGAACAAAATCCCCAGGTATGTATAAGAACAGTGATCTCAATCTCCTCTCCCGAAAGAAGTGGAAGTCCGAAGTCTTCAGACAATTGAAAACCATAACTTTGGTTTTCCCAAGGTTCACTGTCAGCTGCCTGTGATCACAAAAGAGGGCTAAGGCATCCAGCTGCCTTTGGAGTCCCTCCGCAGAAGAAGCAAGGAGAACTACGTCATCTGCAAAGAGGAGGATGTAGATCAGAACATGGTGCAGAAGACAACCATCCCCCTCCGGATGTGATCCCTGAGAAAATCCTCAAGCTCATCGATGTAGATACCAAACAGGGTAGGAGAGAGGGGCAGCCTGTTTGACTCCAATAGTACTCCTGATGAAGTCGGACAAGCTTGCAGAGGTGCGAAGACGGCCCAAGACCTCCTCATATAAGCGCATAATGGTTGTAAGAAGAATCTCAGAAATACCTATATCTCTGAGCCTGCGAAAAGTGCTTCTCGTGGTACCGAATCAAAAGCTTTCCGAAAATCCACAAAACAACAGAAAACTCTGGAGGAGCGGTGACGAGCCTCCTCGATAATAGCCCGAAGAGTGAGGATGTGATCAATGGTTTGGTAGGTCGGTCGGAAACCCGCTTGTCCCTAGCTCTTGCAATGGTACTTGATCGAGGAACTCGGAAAGTCTGCAAATGAAGAATTGTGGCATAGAGCTTGGAGAACGTGTGGCCCACCATGATAGTCCTGTAATTGTTGGGGTCGGAAGTAGGCCCCGACTTGTGGATGGGGTGGATAATGTGGTGGGACCAAGATTCTGGGAAACCTATACAAACCACTTGATTGAAGAGGTCCACAAGGTAACTGAGGAGCGTCTTCCGCCCTTGTTTGAAAAGTTCCACTTGGAACCCTTCCTCATCCCCTGCTTTGCTGCAACTCATAGCTAGAATGGCATTCCTCACGTTGGTGTGGGTGAAAATATGGCAATATGAGGGAGGGGAAACAACCTGGATCCGAGGTTGGCCAAAGATGTCATAAAGAGTGGAGGTGTGAGTAAACATGGAGTTGGGATCTAAGTCCAGGGGTAAAGGCGAATGACGGGGAAGAATGGTGCGCCAAAAATGTTTGGGGAGTGGATAAGTGACAGACAAAGCTCCCGACGTCTATGAGAGATAAAGGTGCGTTTCTTATGACGAAGGAGACGACGATAGGTGACTTCAGGGAAGGGAAGGAGGGAAGGGCGTGTAGGAAGGCAAAACAAAGCTTCCGATGAAAGGCTTTGCATTCCTCGTCATACCATTTGTTCATAGGGCAGGTACCACGATGCAGGGTGGAAAGGGTGACGTGGGGAAAGGAGCTCGTGGCCACCTCACGGATAACACAAGAGAGGGTATTAAACATCTGGTCCGAGGTAAGAGAGGTAAAATGGGGAATGGGGGAGAAGTAGACGAAGGTGAAAGGAGAAAGTGTCGGGATCCCTTTGTCAAATTTCCAAATAGTACGTGAGGGACCAGGGGAGGGGGTGAGGTCATGGGGGGTAACTGAAGGGAAAAGGAGAGGGTCGCATGATCAACAAGAGGGATGGGGGAGACACATAAGTGGTGGATGTAGGGAATCAAGTCGGGAGTAGCCATGACGTAATCAACCACACTGGCCCCACCACAAAAAGGTCTGCAGGTAAAGTACCGGGAGTCAGGAAAATGAGGAATGCCATTCAGAATCAACAGGTCATGAGATTCCCCAACTGGAGAAGATGCCGACCGTATGATGTCAGGGGCCCCGTCGTGTCCTCTGAATCTCGCTGAAGCCAACCAACTCTGGATCCACCTCTGAAGTGCAAAGTGCATCATCGGTCTGTCGTGCCTCGGAACCTGAAGATTTCTGGTACGTGCATTGAAGTCCCCCAAAATGATGACCTCTCCGAAACCGAGTATTGGGAGATACCAGCATAAAGGTCAAAGAAGGGGTCTCCGTCTGGGCCATTATGAATAGCAAATGAGGAGGAAGCTGGAGGGAAATAGCAGACTGCAATGAAGATGTCCTTGAGGTGGGAGGAATTACGTTTGATCCGAATCCATAGAAAACAGGCAAACTCATCCTCAACAACAATAGAAATCCTGCTCCGAAGAGTGTCCCTGACCAAACAAGCCACCCCACCAGACCCTCTAACACCTCCAGAACTCCGAGTCTCCTGTCTGCAAACAAAAGCCAGTAGTAACCACTGATATCCGGGAGAGGGCGAACCGGGCTCACATGTGTCTCCGTGACAAAGAGGAGGTCAGAGAATCCTAAAGCATCATGCAAGAGGCCTGGAGAAGACTAGAAGGACCCATTTCCATTCCAACATGCGATGGAGATGCCCTTCTTCCGAGCCCTCTCCCGCCGGAACCGTCATCTGGAATTGGAACTAGATCCGGGAGCCTAACTAGGGGGAAGGAATCTCGAACCACTGGCTTGAGGTTACGAATCACTGCCCATTTCCTGCTTTTCTGGCTGCCATGACAATTTCCCGAGATTTTTTGAGTTCGGCAACTTGCTCTCTGGTAAGATCTTCATCAAGGAAGACCTTATTGGGTAGAGAAAATAGCTTCCGTTTGGCTCTGAGAGCCTTAAGCCGGTCCATCAGCTGATTTGAAGCGGAGAAAAAGAGTAGAGTCTAGTCCGAACCAAGCTCTATCTAACTGCACCTCAGGCAGCCCCAAGTTTCTGTGAGGAACTCCAAAGCAATGGCCAAGGGATCAGAAGAGGGAGGAGTGGGCAATCCTCTAACTTTAAGATTCAGCTCCCTGGCACGTCTAACTCTTTCTTCCACCAATTTGGCTTGAACCACTTCTTCTACTGCTGTTAAAGGAGGATTTTTATCCTTACCCTTCACCACTTGGGCCCGGTATCTGTTTGTTTTTGAAGATTTTCCTGTTGAGTTCTGATTTCCTCTTGCTTGTGTTTTAAATCTGATATCTCAGCCTGTAATTGATCATTAACAGCAGTAGGTTTTGTGTATGCATTGGATTCCACGAGCTGTCTTCGCAAAGAAATATTGTTAGCTTCAACCTTTTCAATCCGAGAAGTTAATTCAAAAACCTCGGTCCGAGGGTGTTGGAGGATTCCAGAGTCTCTAACCTGCTGAGCAGTTCTGCAATAATGTTCGGAAGGCTGCCTTCTGTTGACCTTGTTCATTCGACCCAAGGCTGGAAACCACCTATGCTGCGGGGGGTGGAGGGAGACATCATGGATGGGTAACCGCTTGGAGAGGTGATACGATTAGAGGAGTGTCGGTAGAGTCTCCAAATCCCCCAATCGAGTTACCCTGTGCATAGAGAGATCGATGCTGGTTTGGGAAGGTCGCAGGGAGCAAACCTATTACAAACCGAGGCAGAGACACGAACCTGGGGCAGCGAGCGAAGGGCAACAATAAAAAGCACCCACGAATCTCTGAAAATCGTGACAGAGAGAGCCACGAAATACAGAAAATCGTGGCAGGGACACGAGCCTGGGCCAGCGAGTAAAGGCAACAAAAAAACAGCTCACGAAACAGTCTTCGAACCCCAAAAACGAGGGCACAAACACTATTTATAGAGAGCCACGAACCAGGCAGACCACGAAACGAACCAGACAGGTCACGATGCAAGTATAAAGTAGCCACGAAAACCCTCGAAACCCACGAATCGCGACAGAAAGAGAGCCACGAAACACAGGAAATTGTGCCTAAGAGAAACATGATAACCTCCAACAGATTATTGTGCCTGAAAAAGGAAACATGATAATTCAATGGCGAATGATGGAGGACACGAAAGAGTCACGAGGAAGGTTGCGTATAAGGTCATCGAAGGGTATCAAGGGGGCATCGCAGTTGAGTGGAGGAGCCATAGCTATCATAGGGGTGGGCAACGTTGTGGGTCATCGTGTAGCTTCACATCCCTCCAATATATGCTACTTGTTAGAGAAAAGGTAAAAATAAATACTGAGAAATTAGCACGACAAAAGGGCATTGAAACCATTACTGTCGAAGTAATGTACGCAGCTAAAGAAGCGTGTAATACTTAGCTAATTAAATAATGAACTGATGAACTGATGTCATTACAAAATTGTATTCTAGAAATTGAGTTAAAGACTATTCAAGATTACATATACATTTTGGATCAGATTAGATACCTATCCTTGTGATATGAATTCATCTAAAACGATGTGGTAGAAAGCAACGTTCGACTTGAACGACATGATTGGTTCTGTGTATTATGACATCTGCCATTTTCGATTCGAAGATGCTCTTAGCTCAACATTTATCTCCTTAAAAAGATATGCGGAGTTTAACCAGAAAGGAGATATAAATTAGGGGATAGAATCTAGGGTTAGTGTAAATGTTCTAAATGAGCTATAATTATTTTGTAAGTCTACATCGAGTTCAAAGATTAGAATAGTGATTTGTAATAAAATAATTGCTATTGATTTCCTCAAAGAGTCAAAATACTAGACTTGTGATTGGATACGGCTTAGATACGATAGTCATAACCAAGCCATATCTGGATACAACATGATCATTTTGGGTTTATTGACTACGTATATGTGAAGTATTTGGATCCAATTATAAAATGGGACATGCTGATACTAGTAGGATGGGGGCGCCCTAGAGTTTCCAGAGTGGTAACTAGAATTGAGAGAATTAACCTTGGCTATGTCATCTTCCGTAGCATTTAATTATCGAATAAAATATGGATATTTTAACATTATGGAATGGAAGTAATTTGTGGTTCGCTCAAGTTATACCTGATGGGAAAACATACCGAAATCCAACATACATAGGCTGAAATTTGATCTATGCCACAATTGTAAACTTCAGTTTACACCTCGCTTTTAGTCGAGATGTGTTCATACCTCAAATAGAAGTCTGCATAATCTAAAATAGTATGTATATACTTTTTTAAGGCTTATGCACATGTTCCCATATCAGAAATACATGTTACTACAATTGAGATCAATTATTTGCAAATATGATATACATGTACCTATGTTGAAACAACACCCATACCACTATGTGCAATTATTTATCCTCGTGCAACATTAGAATGCTAGATCACCGATACCATCCATGTACAACGATAGATAATTTAATGTAATGAACACAATAAAGGCATCATACGAGTGAACCTAGGTAGCCAATATAACAAAAATCAAGACAAATATGCATATTCATTATTTTCATAATCATAATGCTTTGTAGTGTAGTCAGCAAGAGCATCATTAGAACCATCATGTGGTTCATTAGAGTGCACGCTGAATGTTAAGTGTAATAGATCAGGCCTCTTAAGTGTGGTTCACTAGAGCAGGCCCAAATCACATGCCTTTACACTTGACATCCTTCCATGTGCGTACTCAAATGACTGATGATTATGTGAGGTAAATGTGTTGTTTAAAATGAGTTTGGGGGTGTCTTTTAGGGTTAGGGTTTGTGTTCAAATGTTTTAGAAGTTGTTTTGGACTTTATTTTGACCCGAAAAGAAAAATAACTTCTTGTGGGGGTAGAACCCTATGGGTTTGTTTCGAAACACCTAGGGTATGCGTTTCCGCACTGGGTATGTCAAGTGACATACCCGGCACAAAATTCCTACCTTGTGCATTCCCCGTGCACCTGTGCACGCACTGCGTGCACCGAGTACTACTGTACCCATACCCCAAGCCACAAGGGGCATACTTGGATTCTTAGGAGTGAACACAATTATTTACCTTAGAGGAACACAATGTGGAAAAATAAAACTCCAGCTTCAAATTTTAAAGCTTTCATCATCGATTCATAGAGTTACAGATGGATACAACGTCGCGACTCTCGCTTCTAGCATTAAAAGCTTAAAAATTCCTTGTCTATGGAAGATACTACACCACCTCTACAACTCTACTTATTCTCACAAATGATCTTGGTACTACCCGGCTATGGAGCAAATCAATATAAGTCCCTTTTTCTTCGCCTTTCCCAAAACGATGTGTTGGCTGAGCTCCTAACTATTCTTTATGATGTTTCTTTCTTTTTCTAAAATAGTAGACCTAGATTGTTTTTCCAAGTTTAGGAACATCAAACAATTGAATCTTGATTTGATTTTTGGTTGTTATGTCTTAGGATGCTGTGGTTCAAATTTCAAGTCATTTGGACCTCATTTACTATAATGCCCCTTTTCTAAAATAAAATAATTAATAATGTTTTAAGTTGGGCCCGGTCATTTCCAAATCTTGAGTAACTTAATAATATCATTAAAATAAAAGGTATTTTTAAATACTTAAAGTATTTAGCCTATTCATTATTATATGTCGGCTAAAGGGATGAAAAGGAAGAGACTTTATGGAATAAAGTGAAAACATAAAAAGGAGAAAGGTATTAAAAGATTAGTTTATTTAAAATGCTAAAATGGCCGACCCAAGGTGAAGAAAAAAATTGAAGGGAATAGGCAATAATTAAATCAAATTAATTCTCTAAGTGGGGTGACCCTTTTTGGAGATTGTTCTAGAGGTTTGTGCCATCATTTGTGTATAAAAGGAGGTCGCTTGGCTTGTTTGAGGATCATCTATTCCTTATCATGATTTTCATGATGTTTTTGGGCTGCCGCTTATTCCTTTCCACTTGAGGACGAAAACCCTCTTGTGGGACTGCAAGTGAGGACGAAAACCCTCCTTGTTCCCTAATTGAAGGACGAAAACCCTTCAATCCTTGAGGATTCTCCATTCAAGGGTTTCCATTGGGCTTCAATAAATTGATTCAATGATTTCAGTGAGGGTTCTTGTGATAAAGGGTTGCTAGGAATTTTGGGAGTTTTCAGACCCTCTCCTAGGGTGGTGACCCCTCCTGGGGTGAAGTTTGTTGGCTTCTAGGGCACGACAACTCACTTTCTATCGGTAATTGGGTTCCTCATTTTTAGAGGCTGATTGCACTTTTCGGAATTGTATTTGGGCCTTGGAATCATTATTTCCAGCCATATTTGTGAAGTGTATTTGCTGCTGTCATTCATTTATTCCAGCTGGTCCAAAAATACAAAAAAATATATTTTTCCGGTGGGCTCTTGTCTTATAATTGTTCCAACTCATGAATAAAATATTTTGAAGGGTTTCTATATTTATTTCCAACTGCTTTGTGTACTCGAGCTGCCATAAATTAATAAAATCAGTCGCTGCTAGGGTTTGAAAATTTATTTCAGTTTTGCTACAATTGGGGTTATTTGCAAATTCTACATCTTTCAGATTTGAGCCCGAAAGGGATATTACATTTACCCAACTTATCACGAAACTACAAAAGACTGTGTTTTGAAATTTTGAAGGGTCAACTAGATGAGTTTTGATATGAATTTTTGTTGCCATATGAGTATATGTGTCAGCTTGGTACAGACGAAAATTCAGTCAAATGGTATCTCATGTTTTTGAGGTCATATGATTGGATTTTGATGAGAAACTAGTTTTGCTTCTTCAATTCCATGTTGGGAACACCTTCTTAGAGTTCCAAATCATTTGGGCATTATACGAAGGTTTTATGTGTCCTACACATTCCGCCCTTGCTTCTGCTGGCTAGTGGACTAGGCATACACTATGTGGCATTGGCCTTTTGTCACCATTACCATTATTTAAACCTGAGTGGAGTGATATTTTGATCTCATTAATGGTTCTTAGAGCTATGCCGATCATTTACTTATCAAGTAGTGTTGCACAGATCACTTAACCTATACCGAGAATCGCTTTCAGTGAGTAAATTTTGATAGCTCTTTGGGCACACCTTTGATGATCCTCTGGGTAGGCAGATTTTAATGTCCCCTTTTCCAAGCTAGTCACTATGGAAGACCTTATGCCCATTCCTCTTCCTGTGGGCATCAAGGAAGGAGCAAAGGAGGGGAACTTGCCATGGTTGTAAGTGATGTACCTTCATAATTAATTATTTTATTTACTAATCATGGCATTGGAATGGTTCAACTAGGGGGAAGAAGACTTGTCAAACAAAGCAAGGAGAATTTATATTTCTTCATTATGAGGTCGGTCTTCTTAAGTGAAGATTAAAAAGTGCATTAGGAGGTCGGCCATGAGGATTGGGCCTCTAATTCATCCTTGGCACCAAAGAAGGGGTACTTAAGGAGGATCGAATGGAGGAGGATCATCATCTTTCATCTATTTTGACATTTACTTGGAGTGGAGCTAGTGTAGCTTTTCTTCTTGCCATTGAAGGACGAAAACCCTTCCTTGGTCACCTATTGAGGATGAAACCCTTCAATAGGATCACACTTGGGGACGGAAACCCTCATTTGTGCATTGGTGGCTTCATACGGAGGTCACAAGTGAGCTTTAAGGAGGATTTCATATTTATTTCTTCCCTTCTAACCCTAGGCTGACTTGCTTGGGTGAAGGGTTTGATATCATCTAGGGCACTTTTGGACAATTTGAGTTGATATTATTGTTCATATTTTATAAGGCTAGAATCTACAATTTGGTGATTTTTGGAGAGGTTTATGAGCTATTTTTAGCCCTTGTTTGTGGCTGCCCTGCTGCTGTCATAAAATTAATTGCAGCTGGGTGTAATCTCTTATTTTCTCTATTATTTTGATGTAATTTGGATGGATAAATGTTGCCGTGCTTGAAATAATTATTTAGAAGCATTTTCAGCTGTTATTGCATGGTTGTATGATGATTTGAAGTGCCTATACAGTTCACTGCCCTAAAGGACTGATTATTGATTGCTTGAATAGGGTTAAAGTGTGTTTCCAGTCATTTTCAGATTGATGCTTGTTGGTTGATGGTGTATTTTCAGATTTGATTCATTTGGGGTTGTGGCCAAACCCTTATTTTCAGTTTTAGCCCTAGAAAGGGACATTACACAGATCCATATGCATCACCTCTTTCTTTGATTCTTGTACCAGCCATGGCCTCAACAAAAATTACCCATAGACTTGATGAAGTCTGGCTTTCGAGGTTTATAAAGGTGGTGGTGTAAGGCACAGCAAACTAGATGTGAACATGGGCAAAACAACTGTAAGCACAGTGACCATACCATGACACAAGAAGCTAAAGGTATTGCATGAAAATAATTTATTGAATGTACTGCATTTATGCTTTTGCATGTTGAGAAATAGGGGCACAGACTATTGAATTTACACTAGACATCAACATGGACACAACTGTAACCATAGTGACAATGCCATGAAACCAGAGGCACAACAATACACAACTGTAAGAATATATTGAATTTACTGTATTCATGATTTTGCATGTTGAGAAATAAGGGCACAAATTATTGAATTTGAAAGTGATGAATTTTTCAATAATTGGTTTGGCTTATGTCATCATAACTATATCATAATAGAATAAAAGCAAAAATAAAAGAACCTCACATCTCACTTTTGTTGTGAATATTCATTATCATCATCCTGGAACACCCTTTTGATGAGCTACCACTTTTGTAAAAAGAAATGAGCACGTGCCAGCAGATTGAAGGTAAATGGTTTGTGGGTCTGCTTGTATAAGTGAAACCCCACATTTGATCCTCCCGTCCAGCCCTTGGGATGCTGAAGTGGGTCCATGTGTAAAATTTCAGATATCAATACAGCATTGATATTCCCCTCAATTTAAAAAAATAAGAAATGAAAAATTTGTACTGCTGTGCCTGTTAGACATATTTTACAAGTAGTGCATGTCATTCTTGTAACCAAGGAAATTATTGGATGATTATTTACAATTTGGCTATTGTTTTTAGTTCTTAGACAAAAACATACAATGATTAAATTTTGAACTTTCATACACCAGGAAAGTAAGGCAGTGCCTTGATTATTTACAATTTGGCTATTGTTTTAACAGTTCTTAGACAAAAACATACAATGATTAAATTTTGAACTTTCATACACCAGGAAAGTAAGGCAGTGCCTTGGTGTTCAAAGTGTAAATTCTTTGAACCTAATACACTTATATTTAGATGTAAAAATTACATTCGGATCAGTAGGTATAACATACAAAGGGGTTCATGCTTGAATTTCAGCCTATAATCATCATTAAACTTTTCTGACAACAATTGCAAGTCTAATAGAAAATTAATGACGTTAATGTCATCCTGTGTATTGCACGGTCACGGCAGTCTATTATCTGAGGGACCATGAACTTTATTTCTTGAGAGTTATGATTGCTAACTATATTGTTCATGGTCGAATTTCAGCCGATAATGAGCATCAAACTTTTTTAATTACTGACAATAATGCACGGTCACTGCAGTCTATTATCTGAGGGACCATGAACTTTATTTTTTCAGGATGAGTTATGATTGCTCCGGTTTAAAACAGTGCTTTAAAATGTTAAACCCGGTAACGGCATCCGCCGGTTCTGGGTTCAAAAATGTTTGACTTGGTCCCCAGTTTCACCAAACTAAAGCCGATGAGCATCAAACTTTTTCTGACATAATGCACGGTCACAGCAGTCTATTATCTGAGGGACCATGAACTTTTTTTTGAGAGTTATGATTGCAACTATATTGTTCATGCTCGAATTTCAGCCGATAATGAGCATCAAACTTTTTCTGACAATAATTGCAAATCTAATAAAAAATTATTATTAATGACATTAACATAATCTGGTGTATTGCATGATCATGGTGGTGTATTACTTGAGTGATTATGAACTTTATTTTCCGAGAGTTTTGATTGCTATTCTCCCAGTTCATAAAATAAAGATTTGACTCTCGGAGCACCTTGTCTACAGATTGTGAGTACAGTTAAGGCTAAGTGCCCAGCTGTACCTTTGGTCCTGTACATTAATGGTAATGGTGGGCTTTTGGAGCGTATGAAAGAAACTGGAGTTGATGTCATTGGACTTGACTGGACTGTTGATATGAAAGATGGTAGAAAACGGCTGGGGCCTTCAATTGGGGTGCAAGGAAATGTGGATCCAGCTTTGCTTTTTTCTCCATTGTCAGCTATAACAGCAGAAACTCAAAGGTTAGATTGTTTCATGTTTTGTGAGATTTCTGTTTTGATGAAATTTTTTTCAGTTCAGGCGACATCTCTTATTGTAGATTGCTAATTTAAACTTGTCTCTCTTGCAGAGTGGTTAGAAGTGCGGGAGACAGGGCCATATTCTAAACTTAGGACATGGTGTTCTCGTTGGAACTCCAGAGGAAGCAGTTAGTCATTTCTTTGATGTTGCGAGATCTTTGTCTTATGATTCATTATCTGCCAACTACCCAGCAAGCACATGTGAATCTTTGGTTTGATAAGGATCCCAAACCAAGAAGTGGTTTAAACTTTCTTAAATCCTGGTTGCATTAAGTTGCTTGCAGGTGATATTTTTGGAATAATTTGATTTCAATGTGACCGTTTAACCAAATGGTTAGCACTGGCATTTCTGCATTTTATGGAAAGAGGAAAAGGGGATGTTGGTATAGTGGAATGTTCATTGCTTGAATTTTTTTGAGTTTAATCCTTTTGTATTTAATGTGAAGTGATGTACAAGTCGTCAACTTTATTCTTTTGCAATGTAACTACAGTGCAATGATTGGGGCAAAACGTGGCGTTATAGAGATTATGGGTAAATTACCTGACAAGTATATTTTGTTTTTCCTTAAATTGGAAAACCCCTTTCCTTTTAAAGTTCTGAGATGGTACTTCCATTTTACAAGACAAACTGCATTATCATAGGAAGCATATCTTTTGAATCCGCAACTGGGTCATCAGAGGTAAGCATTCCAACTTACTTCTAAACTACAGCTCAATGGATATGACAAGAACACCTATCAATGGTAAAATCCCAAGCACTGCCACGGGCAGCAGGATTTGTCCTACCTGATTGAGTTGAGACATACATAAGATGTATATACAGATAGATTACTCTATGGGCCTTATGTAAGAGCCTGAAAAGTAATGCCGCTAAGATCCTTCTATCGTAAAATCTATGTTTGCATGTAATCATGTGTCAAAGAGTGTTTAGAAAATGTAAATCTTACTTGGATCTTATGCCATCCAAACATCGAACATATTTGTATGAAACGGGTAATAATTGAATCCAAACTTATTTTAATTTAACCAAGTATTGGAAATGGTATGACATTGGTAAAAGCAGGCTGCAATGGGTAATTGATAGACATTGACAATGAAGTATTTCCATGAAGGATGAGCTGATTATTTTCTTGGGTTTGCTGAGGTGATTATCACAGCTTACTGCTTTTAGTCAATAATCCCTGCAATAAAAGGTGGTGTTTTATATGATCATCCCCATAAAAGGAATCTCCGACTGAAAGAGTGTACACACCCATAAGCAATTTCCTCTTGCCATTCTTGTCTACAATACTTAAATCCTTGCACACATCAACTCTGAATTGAACTCTTTGAGATTCTGATGTCTTGACCTGCACCCTTTTGAATCCAATTAGCTGCTTCTTGGCATAATCAGTTTTATGCAGATTGAAAGGAGGTTTGGTGAAAAGTAATCCCACATAATTTCCTGTTGTGTTACCTGTATTTCTTACTTGCACTACCAAATCAAAATATAAGCCTTCACAATCTGTGTCACCTACTTCGATTTCCTCATGGCAAAGAGGATCGTTTAACTCGGCATTGATAGCACTAGTATTAGGGTTAATTTGGGAGCATGATTGTAGTGGCAATTTGTCTAGAGATACTCTGAGAACTGTTGGTGCAAAGATGAGGGAAAGCTTAAAAGTGGTATAACTCAGTCCATACCCAAACTCATATATAGTCTCTCCAGTGTAAAATCTGTAAGTTCGGCCAGGGTATCCTGTAGTAATATTGGGTCTCATATTCATGTCTGACATATTAACATTTGTGGCATATTCCTGAGGATACCACGTGGAAGGCAGCCTGCCTCCTGCAATGTAAATCAATGCATGCAAAATTAGAATTTACCGGTCACCTTCTAAAATCAACTATAAACTGTTAACATTCGTTGATTCATTGTGATGAGATGAGATGATTTTTAATGCCTTTTAGGCCATATTGGTCTGTTTCTACTTGCTTGGATGACTGCTTCTATAGGAATTCAATTTAAAAATGAATTCCCAAGCTGTGTTTGATTGTCTTGATTTAAGACTTTGTACCAGGCTGTGACTTAAAACAAACTTCCTGTCATGTCTGCCTTATTAAGTTGCATATTCAAAGATATAGATGGATAGATAGATACCTGGATTGTAATCACCAAAAATAATTTGGGAAATGGCATCTCCTCCAGCTTGGCCAGGGTATCCCACCCAAAGAATACCAGATATCTTCTCATGGATCTTAGCAAATGATATATCAATAGGTCCTGCTGACATTATGACCAATATGACAGGTCCATTTGCAGCAATTGCGACTTCAGAGACTAGTTTTTGTTGTTGCCCGGGCAAGAGCAAATCTACTCTGTCAAGACCTTCTGCCTCTATTGACTGATCTAGTCCCACAACTAATATCACTGCATCTGCACTTTTGCTGCTTGGACTGATGCATTGATCAAGCTTCCATCTTTGCAAGCAACATTTGGACATCCTTGCTGGTAAGTCAGCTTGCTGTACTTCTGCAAGCCTTGTAGAGGAGTTGTATATTTGCATGGAATACCTGCATAAAAATCATCATAAAACTTCAGTGTACTTATCTTTTTAAAGAGAAACAGACCTGCTTTTAGTGAGGAAGACAAGTCTACAACTTAGCTGCCACAGCTGAGATGTTTCTATTCCATAACATTCACCTAGGGTTTGCATCAGGCCCCATCTTTTGACAAGTGACAGTAGAATTTCCCAGGACTTATACAGAGACTCACTTGGGACTTCGTGGCATCACCACCAAAGTGTTCTTATCCATTAAATTCATTCAAGGCTTGCAATTTCATTTAGCGCTTGCACTTACCCCATCTCATTGTTGAGACAATAAAGCCATTCTCCTAGGTCTTGGACCTAGCTCCATCTTTACAAGCAACAGCGTAGTGGCTGAGACCTCCACTTGATCTCACTTAGGAAAGGATCACAACACCACCCAAGTTATATTCCTAAGGTTTGCAATTTTACTCAAAACTTGCACCTAGCCCATATCATCATGACACCAAAGCCATTTGCATAAGACTCACACTTGGGCCCATCTATTCAGAAGCAGCAATATAGTTAGGCAGGACTTCCAACTCGGCTCACATGGGACATAATCAGTACACTGCCAACATGTTTCTATTCATTAAATTCATCCAGGGCTTGAAATTTACTCAGGGCTTGAACCAAGGCCATCCATCATTGGTGAGACACCCAAGTTATGGTCAGCTGCAACATAATCACAACATCATTAGGTATTTACTATATTTGTCTCTCATATTCACCCAAAACTTGCTCCTGCCCCAACTTAATACTAAACCACGAGCCTATTAAAAGTTGGTATATTATCTTAAGTATAGTCTTAGCAAGGCTTGGTTTACACCTATGTTTTTATGAAGCTGAAATTTAAGACTCCTTGGGGTCTCCTACTTTGAAGTGCCGGCATGCCATGACCTGAAAAATCATCTTCAACTTCTCACCTAAATAAAAAAACATGATAATGAGTGCTAAATGCAACCATACAACAGATTGAAACATTCAATTTCAATCAAAGCCAGTATTCTATAACACTTTACCTTCATAATTACCAATCATGACCCTGGTTGCATTTGCATGGGGACCTATAACTGCCAGGGACTTGAGTTTGGAAGCTGACAGGGGCAATGACCCATCGTTCTTCAACAAAACAATTCCCTGCTTGGCTGCATCCAAAGCCAGTTGCTGATGCTCAGCAGTGCAAATGTCCTTTGGGCCTAGCTTGCCATAGGCTTGATAGGAAGGATCACCATCAAAGAATCCAAGTCGCATCAAAACTACATAGTTATTCACAAGTGCTTGATCAACAACAGACTCCTCCACTTTCCCTGTTTTCACAGCATTTTCTGTGTATTTTCCAAGGTATGTTCCACAGTTTAAGTCCAACCCTGCCATTATAACAGATCCCAAAGATTAATAACAACCAAAAATAATGCAGACAATCTACTTTTCATTCTTGAGGTCTGAAATTTCTGTAAATTGTCAAGATACCAGCTTTTAGAGCAACTGTCACTGCATCTTCAGGAGTTTTTGTGTAGTGGATTGAATTATAGAATACGTCAACAGAATCACAATCAGAGACAATGTATCTGTCCAATCAGTACAGTGTTAAATGAAAATCGTTATTTTAGATAGATTGACTGATAAATAATTAGCATTCAAAGATGTAAATTTGGCTTACCCATCTAAACCCCATTGCCCTCTCACAGTTTCTTTGAGTAGATTCCCATCAGCACAAGTTGGAACTCCGTTGACTCGGTTATAGGAGCACATAACACTACTCACATGGCCTTCTTGAACACAACTCTTGAAAGGTGGCTGATAAGTATCCTCCAAGTCTTGTTCAGTAACCTTGAATACAAGAAGTATTTGCTCAATTTAGCTAATGATTTGTTTATTGACCTCTCCACCAAATTTAAATCAAATCAATTTGTGTTCCCGGAAATAAGCCATTCAAGTTAAATTACCACGGTACTCTTCTTGTCATGACAAAAATATGGAGAATGTCTGATTGAGCTGTGAGATAAATGGTTAAATATAGTATTATAACCCACCTCAGCATTGAAGTGAAAACGATCCACCCCTTTCCAGTTATCAAGATCATAAGCAGTGTAATGTTTACAGCAGCTGGAGACCTTCAGTCTGTCAGACTCGTCATCGATTTCCTGAAGTCCTTTGACATAATTAACTGCATACTGACTCACAACCAATGGGTCTTCTCCTGGAGTTTCTTGGCCACGACCCCATCTGGGATCTCTGAAGATATTGACATTGGGACTCCAGTATGTCAGACCAGCCTGCCCAACATTGTGCATTGCCCTTGCTTCTGTGGACACAACCTTCCAAAAGAAAAAGAAAAACAATAGAAGTTAGAATTGCTGAACCGTGTAGACAGCTAAGATATTACTTCTTAAATGGTGTTTGAGGGGAAAGAGTGGGCATGAGCTTGGTACAAAATCTGCTATAATGGATAGACCACATGTAAGTAAACGAAGCATACAACCATCTAAGCTGTATTAGTGTTAGGGAAGGGAGGGCTGTTAATACTACATTAGGATGTGTAGAAGTTTTTGGTGCATGGAGCGTCTCATAAATTGTTTTTGTTTTACTTGCAATAGTCAATGTAGTGGCATACCCACACCTAACACAAGGAAGAGAGGGTCTATTAATCTGGAACAAACCCTGCCATAAGATATCAGATGCGCTATTGCTATCAATGTCATACTACACTCACACTGAACACAAGGAGGAATGGAGCCATTAAGAACAAAGTCTGCTGTCAATTTTGTAGTATACTCAAACCCAACACAATGAGGAGAGGAGATATTAACAATAGAACCAAATCTGCAAGACAAGGAGGAGATCTGATCCACCACTGTTATCAATGTGGTAGAATAATCACAAGCAATACAAGGAGTAGAGGTATTAACTCAGAACAAAATTCCGAGGAGGAATTTGACTCACTATTGTTA
This sequence comes from Taxus wallichiana var. yunnanensis, assembly GCA_018340775.1. Classification (NCBI taxonomy): domain Eukaryota; kingdom Viridiplantae; phylum Streptophyta; class Pinopsida; order Cupressales; family Taxaceae; genus Taxus; species Taxus wallichiana. The sequence goes on from CM031243.1 coordinate 545,191,048, forward strand.
TCAATGTAACACCTTGGGATCAAAAAATTTGTGAGATGTGTAACTTAAATGGAGAATGAAACACAATTGATGATATGTGGCACAATTGTATTTGACTCACTATTGTTATCAATGTAACACCTTGGGATCAAAGACTTTGTGAGATGTGTAACGTAAATTTAGAATGAAACACAATTGATGATGTGGCACAATTGTATTGATAGTTGGAGGATTAACATAGTATGTGAAATTTTAGATCAAGACAATCAAACGAAGCTTGGGGAATTTATATTAAAAATAAACACTCGTGCAAGAAATATTATAAACAAGTAATTGCACTTTGATAGCTCCTACAGACCATATTGACCCGAAGGATGCTAGAAGTCATCTTAACTTCTATATTGATGATATGTGGCACAATTGTATTTGACTCACTATTGTTATCAATGTAACACCTTGGGATCAAAGAATTTGTGAGATGTGTAACTTAAATGGAGAATGAAACACAATTGATGCTATGTGGCACAATTGTATTGATAGTTGGAGGATTAACATAGTATGTGAAATTTTAGATCAAGACAATCAAACGAAGCTTGGGGAATTTATATTAAAGCTAAACACTCGTGCAAAAATATTATAAACAAGTAATTGCACTTTGATAGCTCCAACAGACCATATTGACCCGAAGGATGTTAGAAGTCATCTTAACTTCTATACTCAAACCCATTACAAGGAGGAAAAGAAGTAATAAGGCAACAAAATCTGCAACAAGAGATCCCACTCACTATTGTTATCAGTGCAATTATATACTTACACCCAACATGGCTAGGTCTTAACATGGATCAAAATCATCAATAAGACATACGACTTAATATCCATTATCATTTGGTAGTATACTTGCACCCAACACAAGAAAGCATAGGCTTTGAAAGAAATCTGCAATGAGGAATTTGACTTACTGTTGTTATCAATGCAGCAAAATGCTCACACCAAAACAAGTAGGAAAGAATAACATGGACTAAAATTCTGCAACAAGGATTCAGATTTGCCATACTTATCAAATATGCAGCACAATCATACAGATGATTAACATGATACATGAAATTTTATATCAAGACAATGAAAAAAGCCTGGGGAGTTTATTTTAAAACTAAATACTGACGCAAACAATATTATAAACTAGTAATTGCACTCTCATTTTGGTGTGAAGGATGTTAAAAGTCATATTTTCTCGTATACCCAAACCTCTTACGAGGAAAGGAAATAATAACACAACAAAATCTGCAGCAGGAGATCATACTCGGTACTGTTATCAATGTAATAAGAGATCTGACTTGCTATCCATTATCAATTTAGTTGTATAATAGCATCCAACACGAGAAAGTATTGACTGAATAAATTCTGCAATGAGGAATTTGGCTTAATGATGTTATCAATGTGGTAGGATACTTAACACACAAAACATAGGAAAGAATAAAGTGGACTAAAATATGCAACGAGGATTCAGACTTGCCATTGTTATCACTGTAGCAGTATTCTCACATCCAACTCAATGAAAAGAGCAGGTATTAACATGGAATCAAATCTGCATCGAGAGATTGGAATCACCTATCATACCAATGTAGTAGCATAGTCAAAACTCAAAACCAATAAAAGGAGAAAATGCGGTATCAACATGGAACAAAATCCGTAAGGGTCAGACTCTTGTTCGAGACTCTTATCCATACACATGCAACACAAGGAGGTATATGAGGCATTGAAGTGGAAGAAAATAATCAGTAAGAGTCTACGAGATCTTGCTATTGTTATAAATGTAGTGTTACACTCACACCCAACACGAGGAAGAGAGGCTGTATTAATATAGAACAAAACCTGCAACAAGAGATAAGAGTTGCCATTGTTATTGGTGTACTCATTTGCTCACATCCAACACGAGGAGAAGAGATATTAGTGTAGAATGAAATCTGTAACAGGGGATCTCCACTGCTATTGTTAACCATATGAATATACCCAAACCCAACACAATGAGGAGAGGTAGCAAAATTTGCAACAAGAAATTTGACTTTGCTATTGTTACCAATATAGTAGTATACACGTCCACTGTATGTAAGAGATCTTAAATTTGAACAAAATCTGCAAAAAGAGATCAGACTGGCTATCAATGTATGTGGATACTCACACGTAACATAACAAGAGGGGATGTTGCCAATTGAACTGAATCTGCAACAAAAGGTCTGACCCGCTACTGTTATCGATGTAGTAGCATGCTCACAACAAACATAAAGAGAGGAACAGACATACACTTGGAACAAAATCTGTAATAAGGAATTAGGCTCCCATTACTAACCATATGGTAGTATACTCACACCCAACACACACAGGCACTGACATAGAAAAATATCTGCAACAAGAGTTCAGACTCTATTCTCAACAATGTAGTAGTGTGCTAATAAGGTATAAATGTGTAATAAAATATACAATAAGAGATCAGACCCAACTTTTATCAATGTAGCAGTATATTGACACCCAACAGGAGGAAAGTAGGTATAAACTTGGAGAGGATGTTAAAAGTAGAATAAAATCTGCAATAAGAGATTTGACTATCTGCTGTTATCAATGTAGTAGTAGTATATTTATACCCAACATAAGGAGGAGAAGAGGTTTTAACACAACATAACCTTAAACAAAGAATCTGACTAGTTATTGTTATAAATGTAGTAGTATACTCACAACACAGGAAGGAGAGGAGTCATTAGATTTGGAAAAAAATTTGCAATGGCAAATTTACGCTATTATTACTGCTGCAGTGTTATACTCACAGCCATCACAATAAAGAGAGAAGTTTTTAAACTTAGAACAAAATGTGCAACAAATTTTTGGCATGCTATTGTTACCACTGTAGTATTATGCTTGCTCAAACCCAACACAAGGAGGAGAGGTGGTGTTACAAGAGATCAGGCTCTCTATTGTTCTCAATGTACTAGTATACTTACACCCAACACAAGGAAGAATAAGAGGTAATAAGGTGTAACAAAATCATCAATAAGAGATGACTTACTACTGTTATCAATGCAGTAGTATATTTACACCCAATATAAACGAGGAGATGAGGTATTAATATGGAACAAAATCTGCAACATAAGATAAGAGTAGCTATTGTTATCAATGTGTTAGCATACACTCCTATTGGTATCATAATACACTGACATCCAACACAACAAAGAATATGAGGTGTTTAGGTGGAACAAAATCATCAATAAGAGATGCGACTTGCTGTTGTTATCAATGTAGCAGTATACTTGACCCAATATAAACTCTGCAACAAGAGATCTGATGGGCTCTGTTATCTTGACGTAGTAGTGTACTCACACTCAACATAAGAAGAGGTATCAACATATAACAAAATATGGAAGAAGGAATCCTAAGGCTATTTAATCAATGTAGTAAAATACAAGGAGGGGAGGTACTAACATGGATCAAATTTTACGACTAATCAAAACGGCTTGTAAGGAGGGCTTGCCTGTCCAATTTTGTACCACAGAGTTGCATTGAAACTAGCTGCAGTAAGTATGACTTGGGGAAAGCCTGTAGCACCAGGCACTATGGCATTGAACTTAACTCCGGGTCCTGTGTTTGAAACTCCATGCAAGGCCTCAGACCACCACTCATAACTAGGAACTCCCAATCTCTGCACACCAGCTGCTTTGTTCACAAGCTGCTGTACTTTTCTTTTAGAGTAAGCCTTCCTACAAGGTCTTTGGCTCTTTCATTAAAAGGCATGGAGGTATTGCAGAAGCCTAGTTTTCCCACGCGACCTTTTGAGATTGCAGGCATATTCAATGGCTGAATGAACTTGAACTGCATAGACAAGGACTAAAGCAACAATGACTACATAAGGAAGCTCCATTCTTGATTATATATGGGAAAAGTTCTTGTAATGAGAGGGAATTCAAATCTCATATTTATACATGTAGGACTAGGAGATGGGTTGTTCTTCAAGGTTGGTGCAGGGATTACACTTGAGTGAAAGAAAGAAATGCCTACATGGATGTGGGTCTTGTTTTGACATGTAATCATTGGGCTTTGAAGGCATGCTATGTTTTAGATTTTTCTACTTTATGTAGGACTCGCCATCTGTGTAGAATGTAAAGCATTGCGGGGATAAAAAAGTGATTTCAATGTGTTTCTAAACGGGGAAATCTTGTGAAATAGGTTTCCTTTGAGGTGTACTGCTAATTACGAAGAGTAGGAAGTCATCCAAGCGCTACATATAGAAATGTCACCCTCGCCTTTTTGTGTAAGCAACATATAATACAAACTTTTAGGATGAATTTGCTTCTACATTTATCAATCAAGTCCAACGTGCCCCTTACCTCCATTGAGGTGAATCTAGTCTCATTTTGAATTTTTGGAATACTACATTAATGTTGAGGGCATTACACCTATAAGAAATGAACTTACATTAGTTTAGACATCTTAAATAAATCTACATGAAAAATGTTGACATGTATTAATTTTGAGGCACTTATCCTAGATTTGTTAGATAGTTTTATATATTGAAGGATTCTACATTAGGCAATGACTTAATCATTTTCTTTACAAAGTTTCCACTAATCAATGATAGATGGCCCCGATTTCTATAGGTTGATATGCATTAATTTTGATTTGTTAAATAGTTTCATATATTGAAGGGTTCTATATTAGGCAATGGCTCCATCATTTTCTTTGCAAAGTTCTTGCGATCGGTGATAGATGGCCCCAATTTAGCTCCACCATCATGTCGACTCAAAAATATATTCCAACAGACTTTAAACTCCACAATATGCCCAAGATATCACGCTTTTTGACCGCACCACCAAGCAACAAGGAAAACTCCCGGACAATGGTCAAATAAATGTCAAATTTATGAATGACTATTTTTATAAACTCATTTGCAAACATTATAGTCCAACCCACCTTAACCACAATTGTAGATTATACCTCTCCACATAACAAACTTGGCTAAATGTGCCCATTCCTACCACTAGGCCACAATTCTAATACACACTTTGCAACTTTGCAATTGCCACGTTAGTTAAGGATATGCTTATAAGGAAATTTTAAAAGAGAATTTTAATTTAGTAATTTTTTCAAATTCTAAACAAAATTGAATTCATGAGAGACATTTTTCTATTTGTAAACTACATGTACACATTTTGATAATAACATCTACGTGTGGTTTACATCTAAAAAAATATCTTATCATCATAATGGTTGTGTAAACATCAATCCTAGTAAATTTTGAAGAAAAAGTGATACGAAGAAATGCCACTTTTGCATTACACATATTCAATGACACAAAATGTGTCATATGGCACATGCACATCAAATTTCATCCATTATTTTTAACATTTAGAGTTTTTTCCTTTCCCGATGCCAATTGCGTCAATATTTTGGGTTCAAAAATAGATTGACACAAAGTGTGCCATACTTTAGCATTATCAAATCATCCAACTTATGCATTGGTGTGTACAAGGAAAACTAAAACAAATGAAAGAAAACAACAATAACAATGCAATGCAAACCTTTCTTCAAGTTCTCTTGCAACCTTAGATGAGATAGCTAAAGTGTGGAATGGAGTACCACACTTGTTGGATCTCTTTGGATGATTTGGTTGTGGATGCTCCAAACTTGGTTCCAAATGGAAGAAGGATGTGCTATGAGCAATGGATGATCAAATGGGCAGCCTCACGACGTACAAATTCTAATGGCAAATTGACAGAGCAAATGTGTAAAGCTTCCAAGAGATGATTTGCGAAGGAAAGAGCCTCTTATTTATAGCTGAATGATCCGGAGCACATAAGTTCCCTAAATATTCCAGGATCGCCGTGCGTGGTTGACTTCGAGAGCTTTTCGTCGACTACAAGAATGCGGAAAACGTAGCCCGTATGCAAAAGTTGTGGCTGGTCAAAGTTGAGTCAACTCTAGGACAAGACAAAGTCCACCGGCAATTCCCATTACGACAAGTGGCAAAAATGTGATTTGGGCAAAGGTGATGAGTTTAGGTTGATGTTTTAGGCCTCCGTCTTTGACACTCGATAATAGTCATCTTCGTCAATGATCGAAAAAACTATTGCCATGTGGTGGGTCCTTAGGCCACCACGATGCCACTAGGGTGGTGAGTTACCCAACGAGCTACTCAACCGAGAAAATGATGAGTTAGACATGGTGAGTTGTGCATTCAAATCGGTAAGCCAATGGGTGAGATGATCATTTATATTGACCAACAAAAGCGGTTAAACGTGGCCAAAGCCATGTAGTATATGGAATGACCAAGCCTATTTAAAGGCTATCTCCCTCTGCATTCCCACAAATGTGGGATAAACCCTTTCCTCCAAAAGAAAACCGACAAGCTCGGAGTGGGGACAACTCAATGCGGAGGACACATGGACACACACAACGACAGTGTGTGGAAGTGCCAAGCACGAAGCGGGTTGTGGGGATGGGCCACACAGAGGGAGCCAACTCGATAGGCGACGTGGACATGGATGGATGGGTTGAACACGGTGGCGACAATGAGTTCGGGGCACGTGGCAAGGTCGGGGCCACAATGGGACTCGACGTAGAGCATTTGGGTGGATCCCAACGGCCGGTAAAATGCAAAGGCAAGGGTGGGGGAGTCAACCATGTAACCTCCCCCAATTCGTAAGGCCCAACCAACCTACCCAACTCGACGGGTTGGCAAAATGAGTGGCCAATAGGCCATTTAAACACATAAAGCGGGTGAAGACCACTATATAAAGGCTTCACCCCAATCCATTCTAAACAACAATCTCCTCACCAAAGAGCTTCGAGCCAAAGAAGAGTAGTATTGTGAGGCCTTAGGTCATTGTGGAGAAAAATATATAAGTCCTATATGGTATTATTATAGGCATTACTTTATTATATGACCTATATTGTATTATTATAGGCATATGGAGAGATAAGTCCTATATTGTATTAGTATAGGCATTATTATTGAAGTCCGATATTATTTGTTATCGGCATGATGAAAAATAAGTCCTATTATTTAATAGGCACATGTAAAAATTGTGGGAGTTATTATTAACTCACCGATCAGTGCAAAGGCCAAATTGACGCCTTATTCTCATGGTGGAGCTTGAGACGCCATTGAGCCAAGGGACATGATGAAACACCATATAAGCAATAGAACTCGAGATCCTTAGTATGTTGGATGTATCGTTAGATCGTTTGCTTTGGAGGAGGGTCATATTCATTATTGAGCTTGTTGTCGACATTTGATCCACTTAGCTCTGCGTGAGAGGTTTGTTTGTTGTAAGACGAGTGGAAGGATGTCATCGTCAACAATAGACATCGATCAATCTCACTGTGTGTGAAGGCTTATTTCCACCGTGCAACAAAGTGAAGGAGCATCCTTGTTCTTTACTAATATCTAGAGACAAATGAAGGCATTGAGGTCTTTTATAAATAGACTTATCATCATGCAATGGAGGCGCGTTGAGTCTTCATTATCACAGGAGATACCATCAATAACTCATCGAAACATGCTGTTGCAAGACCGGATTCGACTTTGGAGCCATAGGGTATTTTGCATTGGAGATCGAATCTGTTGCATAAGTTGGGGTATTGTCACTCGATGGTCGTGGAGAAGGTTCTTGTTCTTTTGCCATCATTGGAGATCGAATTTGCTGCATAAGCTAGGGTATTATCACTTAGTGGTCATGGAGGAGGTTCTTGTTCTTCTAGCCTCATATTTATTATAACTTCAATTGTGATTTTGTATTAGAGTTACAATTTATAAGTGGATAATAAATCGGTTCAATATTCGAACCCGAAGACATAGGCATTCTGTCGAACTCCATTATCAACCCTTTTGTAGTGTGGTTCTAATTCTTGCATTGCATTTGATTATAATGGGGTAAATTCGGTAAAAGAATTAATTGCCTATAAGGGTTCGTGGTTAAGGAAAAAATGGTTGGTTTTTGGATCAAGTTTGGTATCGAGCGATGTATTGCACACTGTAAGCTTGCTAATCTTTGAGCAAGTTTGATATCGATAAATTGGTTGTCATCTTCTCGTTGTCATCTTCAGAAGCGATGAGATGAACGTGTACCAGATTCACATTATACCCCGAGAAGGATTCTCAATTGAGGAAACGTCTACAACTCGTGGAAGTAGAGAAGCAAAAGCAAGAGCTACAAGACAGGTTTGAGTCTCTGACAAAATTTGGGTATTATTTGTATTGATATATTTGCAATTGTAAGACCCTCTTGCAAGGGAAAAAATTTTGTTGTAGTATATCAAATTTTCTTGTTGACTAAGTTGTCCAGGCACAACAAGAAACCAATGTCATACTTTGAGAGATTGATCATGCAGAGAAGATGACAAGGGACCAGAGCCACCAAGTAAGTACACACTATGCGACAAGTTTATCATGCCTAATGTTTGCTTTCAATATTGGTAATCAAAGCTCTATATGAAGTCTTCAAAGACCAGATGAAGATTAGTCATCCCGATTTGACATCAAAGTGGTGCAACAGAAGACAATGAGCCCAAGTGCCACATGTCTTAGAGATCGAATCGATTGTCGTATTGGAGAAGGAGCAGCCAAGGCCATTGTGTCACCGCGATATCCCTTCGAGACAATATCAGGATTCATGATCCATGAGTGGAGAACATAAGATTTTTGGGACAAAAATCCTTCTTAGTAGGGAGGTGTGATCCAGAAGAAAATTTGGAGGAAAAAAGTTCCCTAAAATCTCCCGAGATTGCGACCGTGTGGAAGTTGACTCCGAGAGCTTTTCATCGACTACAAAAACATGAAAAAAGCGGAGCTCATACGGAAAAGTTGTGGCTGGTCAAAGTTGGGTCAACTCTAGGACAAGGCAAGGTCCATTGGTAAGTCACATTACGACAAGTGGCAAAAATGTAAATCGGGTGAAGGTGATAAGTTAGGGTTAATGTTTTAGGCCTCCGGTCTTTGACACTCAATTATAGTCGTCTTCGTCAATGATTGAAAAAATATTGCTGCGTGGTGGGTCCTCAGGCCACCACGTGGCCTACCATCACGATGCCACTAGGGTGGTGAGTTGAACCAACTCGATAGGCTAGTTACCCAATCGATACTCGATCGAGCCAATGACGAGTTAGAAAGGGCGAGATGTGCACCTAGCTTAGTGAGCCAATGGGCGAGCTATCATTTATATCGATTGACAAAAGCGGTTAAACGTAGCCATAGCCACGTAGTTTATGGAATGACCAAGCCTATTTAAAGGCTATCTCCCTCCACATTCCCACAAGTGTGGGATAAACCCTTATCTCCAAAAGAAAACCGGTAAGCTCGTGAGTGGGGACAACTCAACATGGAGGACACATGGATGCACACAATGACATGTGTGGACGTGGCCGACAAAAAGTCGTTGAATGGGGCGGGCCATGTGGAGGGAGCCAAATTGATAAAGCGATGTGGACGTGGATGGACGGGTTGAACACGATGGTGACAACGAGTTCGGGCATGTGGCAAGGTTGGGGCCACAACAAGACTTGCGCGAGCACCGGGGTGGATCCCAATGACCGGTAAAATGTAAAGGTAGGAGCGGGGAGTCGACCCGTAACCTCCCCCTTATTCGTAGGCCCAACCAACCCGCCCACTCGACGGGTTGGTAATGAGTTGGCCAATAGGCCATTGAAACACATAAAACGGGTTGAAGCCCACTATATAAAGGGTTCACCCACCCTCCATTCTAAACAATAAGCTCCTCACCAAAGAGCTTCAAGCCAAAGAAGAGGAGTATTGTGAGGCCTTAGGCCATTGTGGAGAAAAACATATAAGTCCTATATGGTATTATTATAGGCATTATTTTATTATATGACCTATATTGTATTAGTATAGACATTATTATTGAAGTTCGATATTATTTGTTATCGACATGATAAAAATAAGTCCTATTATTTAATAGGCACATGTAAAAATTGTGGGAGTTATTATTAACTCACCGATCAGTGCAAAGGCTAGATTGACACCTTATTTTCATGGTGGAGCCTAGAGACGCCGTGGAGCCGAGGGACGTGGCAAAACACCGAGAAAGCACTAAAGCTCAAATCCTTAGTACGTTGGACTTATCATCAAATTGTTTTCTTCGGAGGAGGGTCATATTCACTATTGAGCTCGTTGGTGAAATTTGATCCACTTAGCTTTGCGTAGAGGTTTGTTTTCCGTAAAATAAAGTGGAAGGAAGTCATCGTAAAAACCGGACATCGGATCAATCTCAACTCTATGTAAAGGCTTATTTCTACCGTGTAAATGAGAGTGAAGGAGCATCTTTGTTGTCTGTTGATATCCGGAGACTTAGGTACAACGAAGGCGTTGAGGTCTTCTAGAAGGAGACTTAACACCGTATAACAGAGGCATTGAGGTCTTCTGGAAGGAGACTTAGCAATGTGCGGTGAAGGCGTGAAGTCTTCATTATTGCAGAGTTATTATTAATAACTCACTAAAACTATTGCGGAGCGCTTGGATTCTGGATTTGGAGCCATAAAGTATTTCGCATTGGAGATCGAATTAGCTTTGTATAAGTTGGGGTTTTATCACTTAGTGGTCGTGGAGGAGGTTCTTGTTCTTCCGACATCATTAAATATCAAATCAACATACATACTGCTGGGGTATTATCACTCAGTGATTGTGGAGGAGGTTCTTGTTCTTCTGGCCTCAAGTTTATTATAGCTTCAATTGTGATTTTGTACTAGAGTTACAATTTAGAAGTGGATAATAAATCGGTTTAGTATTTTGAACTCGAAGACGTAGGCATTCTGCCGAACTCCATTATTGCAACATGGTTCTAATTCTTGAATTGCATTTGATTAAAGTTGATTATAATGGGGTGAATTTGGTAAAAAAATTAATTGCCTATAAGGGTCCGTGGTCAAGGAAAAAAATTGGCCGGTTTTCAAATCACTAAAGGAGAGGCCATGGATTGTGGATCAAGCTTTGAATGAATTACATGCGAATGAATGCATTTTCTTGATTTTGTAAGTCGATTTGGTATGTGCAGTTGGCTATTTTGAATAAGAATTAAAAGGGCAATGAATTTGAGTAGTTGGCTCTTGAATTATTCAATTGTATGTGCAATTTTGCTTCCACCTTTGTAGGGTTCTAGAACTTGAGTGAAGTGAGCTAGTGAAGTGGATTTGAGTGGGAGGTGAGTGGATAAATAGATTTTATTTAATTTAAATAGCTAATTAAATTAGCTAAGGAGTGCAAGTGTATAGTTTATGCATGATAGAATTAATTAAATTAATTTTAATGAGATGTGGGTGAATTCTAATGAGATGAGACATTATAATGGTCTATGATGTGTTCTAAAACTAGATTTGACATATTATGTAAAGAATAGGGATGATTATGAATGACTAGAAATAGGTATGTATTTTTAGGGTATATATATTTTCCCATCTTTAAAGTGTTATTACAAAGTAATATCATTTTAAAGATAGTAGACACATGTAGATCAATGAGCAGATGATAGGGAAGTATGGTGGGCCAATTTGATTTTCCCCTGGTGAAGCATTTGGATGCCCCAATGAGTATGAATTATGCTAAGGGAGTGCCCCCTCAAGCGGATGGGTGATGCAACAAAGTGGTGGACAACCACTTGATAGGAGGAAGGAGAATGCATAGGATGCGAGAGAACTAGAAAAAGGATGGAAGTGATTTTGATCGTAGCTCGAGCTTCCATTTAGAGATTGTATTTTGGAGCAACCTTATTTTACTATTGCACAATAGAGTTGATACCATTATTATTAAAGAACCCCAATGTTTAACCCATTATGTGTACAAACAAAAACACACACACAAAACAAACAAAAGATAAAACGTAAAACAAACCCAATATACACAATAAATGTATGCACCATGGCTATAAATGAACCAAGATGATAACAAAATACTTGCAATTGGTCTAAAACATAACAAAAATGTAGCACAACTATAAATAAAGAAAATTAACTATGCCCCTAATGTGTTCCACGATGATAATTAAATAGATTTGGATGCCCCAAACAAGGATACATACAAGGGGATTGGATCAGGATTAAAGAGTGGGGTCAAGTGACACTCTTTGTTGGATCTACATTGAAGATTAATCTGATATTGAATGGGTCATTTCCCCCAAGCAAGGATGCATGCAAGGGAGAAAATGAGAGCCAAGATTGCCCCAAGCGAGGATACACGCAAGGGATAAGATTGATTTGACTTGCCCCCAATTAAGGATACATGCGAGGGGTAAGATGATTTGTTTTGATAATTGTAGGATAGTTAGAAAAATTCCTAGGATAGGAGTCAAAAGTTTGATTTTGTTCAATTGTGTTGACATGTTTGAGATTTTTGAATTTTGCAAATGTTTAGGATTATTTGATTATATGAATGTTTAGGATTTTTGATTATTTGATTTTTTTGAAATTTTGGATTATTTGAATGTTTTTGGATTTTAACTCGATAAAAGGGTGCACTGTTTGAACTCATGTTCAAAAAAATGTGAATATTTCATTCCTTTGGCATGATCTAGACAACAACCCAGGTGGCAATTCTAGTGGGGCAACTTCCGGAGTCATAACTTTTGCACCCGTAGCTCTGATTGACTTCGTTCAAAATGTGTCAGAAATCTTGAAATGCGTAGAATATGGTGAAAGGGTGCAGAAATATTTTTTGGAATTTTTTTGCTCAGAAATAATTTTCTAAAGGCCTTAAATTGCAATTTTTGTAGTGTTGTCTAAAAATAGTAATTTCACAATTTTTTTGCATATGGAATTCATAGAAGGTGAATCACATTGTCTCCTTGAGATTGGTCACTTTGCACATTATTCTATATGCCTCTTCATATTTATAAAATTAGTACATAAGTATATGTAACTCCGCAAGAGGAGGGCACCGATCTCCTTACATAGATAACTATTATAATCACAATTTTCTGAGCAATATACATCCCTTTTCAAAGATAGTTTCTTGTTTACATCTAATACAATTGTATTCTATCCTTTAATCCCAAAACCCATGAGTTTTGGATCATGACATAATGCAGATGATTTAATGATAGGATGTCTAAGTCCACTTTTGACTCCATGCAACTAGTAAGATGCAAGGGCTCAACACCAAGAGCCAAGAAGGATGTGAGACAAAGGAGATAATGATATGAAAATGAAGATGATGGATGTAAAGACACAAGGTGTAACAATGATCCATTTGGGAAAATGTGACTCATCTCTAGTCAAGATTATCTGACCGATTCCAAGATGATTTCACTTTATAGGTCTTGACTAGACTTAGACCCGTAGGTGGCCTACTGATTGGCAAGATCCGATTGAAGGAATTGTTGTCTCTCTTAACATGAGCAACTAAATTGTTTATTTGGATTTGTATGATTAAGAACTTTTGATTTAAATTGTACGAATGATTGCTTTTGTTTGATTTTTTTGAAATGACCCCCTACATCTTGCCTCATGCCACTAGTAAGAGGTAAGGGCTCAACACCAAATAATGTGAATGATGAAAGGTGTAATTATTGTCTCAGTAACCCATATTTAATCATAGAAAACAAGACAGTGCTTGCATAATTTTATTAATATGAAATCAAACATTACAAACACATGAGAGAGTTGCAATATTCATAGATATTGAACAACTTCTATCTCATCCACAATATATGGAAGTAAATCAACTAATCGAGCAAATATGCAGAGATAAAATATTGCCCCTAACTCGCCCCTATTGCCCCTCATGGAAATCATCCTGGAAACAAAAATGTAAGATAGAACATGATCCCACAAACATTGGGATGAGAACACTATCACTTAGTTAACTAACAACTAAGGATAACTAATACCTATTGACATAAGTTTGAAGTATTCACATTAAATACTTTAATTTATTATATTTATTCAAATATCAACTAATGATGAATTAAGATAATTTTTATTCCTAACATTTCCCCCTTAATTCAACATGGTCTCAAGTGAACAGGAGAGAAATTCTCTAAAACCCTCAAATTTACCTCGAGCAAGTGACTTTGTGAAGACATCTCGCACGCGTTGCATATCCTACTGGGCAATAATGGAGCTGATGTTGTTGTTCGAACATGTTCACGAATGAAATGTACCTACACCTCAATGTGTTTGGTGCGCTCATGAAAAATTGGATTTCGAACAAGTTTTACTACTCCTTCATTATCAACATGTAGGATAGTTAGATCTTTTTGTGGTATTCCCAATCCTTCAAGTATACGTCAGAGCCATATAGCTTCACAGACACTATTGACTCCGCATGTTGCACAATATTCTGATTCTGTGGAGGACCTTGAAACACAAGTCTGCTTCTTACTCCCCCATGATATCGGTCTAGATCCTAAAAAGAATACAAATCTTGAAGTGGATTTCCTATCATCTATGTTTCTTGCATGATTTGAATCAATATCCCGAAAAAAGAAGTTATTATTCTTCTTGTATTCTAGGCCATAGTCCATAGTTCCTTTGATGTACCTCAGTATCTACTTTGCTACTTTCCAATGAGAAACCCTTGGTTCTTACATGAACCATGAAAGATAGCTAACTGCATAGCTGATATCCGACCTAGTGTAAGTCAAGTAGATGAGACTCCCGATTAACTTGTTGATAGAGAGTTGCATTTACTTGTGGTGATGGATTTGTTCAAGACAGTTGAATTCTTGTCTCCATAGGTGTGGAAAATGTCTTACAATCCATCATATTGAATTTCTCGAGTGCCGTCTTGGCATATTTCAATTGTGACACAAAGATGTGATTTTCTCTTTACCAAACTTCAAGTCCAAGACAATAATGCAGAAGCCCGATATCGGTCATGTCGAATGATCATGTTAGATCTTTATTTGTTGACATAATCATCCTCATTGATCCTCCAGTGATGACTAGATCATTGACATATACTACAATGATCACTATCTCCCCCTGCTTTTTGAGATAGATATTAGGATTGTATGGACTCCTATTGAATCCATGTTGAATGAGATGCTCATCAATTTTTATGTACCATGCCTTGAGAGACTGCTTTAGACCATATAGTGATTTTATGAGTTTACATACCTTTTCCTCTTTACCTGGTATGACAAAACCTTCTGGTTGAGTCATGTAAACTTCTTCTTGTAAATCACCATTAAGAAAGGCACTTTTCACATCCATTTGGTGTATTTTCCAACCAAATTGTGCAGCTAGAGAAAATATTAACCTAAATTTTTTCTTAGCCGTGGAAGCAAAAGTCTCCTCATAATCAATGCCTTCTTTTTGAGCATATCCCTTAGCAACTAGTCTATCCTTATGTTTATCAATTTTTCCGTCTATTTTGTACTTCGTTTTGAAGATCCATCTACATCCAATCAGCTTTTTCCCTGGTGGAAGATCTATAAGTTGCCATGTATTATTTTTCATAAGTGACTTATATTCTGCATCCATAACATCTTTCCAAGGTTTAGACTATAGGGCTTTTGAAACTGAGGAAGGCTCAATAGTTTCAACAACTTTACCCATTAAGGCCAAATTGACCTCATTTTGAGCCATATTGTGAGTCCTCATTCCAGTGGTAGATGTGTCGGGACACTATCCAATTTTGCATCTCTAATCATACTTGTATACCATTTAGGCATACTTTTATGGTTCTTGTGGGAGGTTGAATTTCACCATCTTCCCCATCATCACTGTCATCATCAAAGTGATTACCATCCTTTGTTTTCACTTTGTAGGGATGATTTTTTCATCATGTGAGTGTATGGAAGGAACATTTATTTCTTTCTTCTAAAAGAACTCCACATCCTCGACTAGTGTATACCCTCCTTGTTTTTGGATCCATAAGTCTATAACCAAGTGCTTCATCACTGTATCCCAAGAAGATAAGTTTTTCCGATTTCATATCAAGCTTAGTTCTTTGTTTCTTAGGAATGTGCATACTCACTTACATCCAAAAACTCTAAGGTGTGAAATAGATGGCTTATGCCCTGACCATGCTTCCTGTGGTGTTACTCCATCAAGAGCTACAGTGGGAACTCTGTTTAGTAAATAGACTGTTGTTTTAACTACTTCGCCCAAAATGTTTTTGATAAACTGCATCATCAATCATACATTGCACCATATCCATGATAGTACAATTTCACCTTTCAACAACACCATTTTGTTGCGGTGTGTGAGGAGGAGCCATTTGACAACAAATGCCATGTGTTTTCAAAAATCATTGAACTCATTGTTGGTGTATTCTCCCCTTGATCTGAGCGGAGTGTTTTTATTTTCCTACCAGACTCTGTTTCAACAAGGGCTTTGAAATTCTTGAAAGTTTCAAAAGCTTGGTATTTTGTAGAAAGACAATATATCCACATTTTTCTTGAAAAATCATCAACAAAGAGCATAAAATATTGAAACCCAGAGTGGCTAGGTCTCATTGTTCAATGCAAATCGGTATACACCAAGTCAAGTTTTGCCTTAGCCCAAAATGTACTATGTTTGAATGGTGCTCTATTTTGTTTTCCTGCCAAACAATGTTGACATTTATTTGTACCCTTTTTAGAGGTGGTAAACCCCTAACCATGTTGTATCGACGAAGTGTGTCAAGATAGCCAAAACTCACATGTCCAAGTCTTCGATGCCATAGTTGAGCTGATGATGTATCCTTGGCTACAAGTGCTTGATCATTTCGTTGAACAAAATCCAACTGAAACATTATTCCCACATTCAAATATTTTGTAACAATTTTGGAGCTTCATGACTTATCTCGAATCAAGCACATCTTTTTACCGCCTTTATAATCAAAGTCAATTTTGAGATTGTGATCTAATAATTGACTCACGGATAACAATTTTTTTGTTAAACTAGGGACATAAAGAACATATGTAATTTTACAATTATGATGCCCAAGTGGTAGTGAAATGGAACCAATTCCTTCAACATTGTATGATGTATCATCACCTAAAGAGACATGATTTTTGGTGGGTGTTTTACTCATTGTGAAGAACCAATATTTCTTTCCTATCATGTGTCGAGTTGCACCCGAGTTGACATACCAAATTTGATTTGTAGAATTGGATACTTCATTTGAATGTGCAGAATATAGGAAGTCATCATCATCAAATTGATCTTCTTATTCAGCTACATTTCCTTGTTGAGTTGGTTTCTTCTTCCACTTGTTATTATTTTGTCCTTGTTTACTCTGTTGTTGACCAGATTTTGTTTGTTGGTAATTAATATTTTTACCACTTGATGATCCTTGTTGGAATGTGTTGTACCAATTTTTTTTTAATTCATGTCCTTTTCGACCACAAATAAGACATTTTTGTTGGTCCTTTTGGCCTTGTTGAGTATTACCTTGCTTTTGAGGCTGTTTACTAGACTTAGCCTGCTTTTTTTTCCTTTTGATTAGAAGCAAGTGCCTACTCTTTAGTTTCAGTAGTTGAGTGAATAGCTTCCTCTTGTTGTAGCATATTCACTAACTCTTCAAAAGTTGTTGTTTAACCAGTTATGTTTAACGTGGTCACAAAAATCCTATAAGAAGGAGGAAGATATCTCAATACTATAGGCACGAGTGATGTGTCAATTACTTCTTCTTCTAAAGCTTGAAGTGACGCATGCAAAGTTGCTACTCTTCTCAAAAACATTTCAAATTTTTCAATTGGTTGCATTTTCAAGTTCAATAGTTGACTCTGGAGATGAAGTATTGTGTTCTTATTTTTGACTCATATACTGTTTTCAACTTGTCCCAAGATTCTTTTTTGTTGTGGTCTCACGAATATGAGGTTGTACTTCATCTGAAACACTAAACAAGATTATTAACTTTGATTTTTGATTTGCACACAATCAAATGTAGCTTGTTGTGTAACATCTGTTGTAGATCTTGTTAATGTATCAGAAACAACAGACCATAGATTTTTAAAATCAAGTTGTGCATGATTTTTGTTTGTCATGCTTTGATAATTATCGAATGTAAAAGTTGAGAATTTGGTAAAAGAATTTTGGTGACGTAATTGCGGCCATTGTGAAAAGTGATAAATAATAGAAGAAAAAATTGAAGAATTTTTCCCTCTTAAAACATGCACACCCCCCTAAAAAATATTATTTTATTTATTTTGGGCTCCTTTTTGGTAATGTACAATGAATTTTTGGCACTATTAGCCTTGTTACAAATTTGGCTGTGTGGCCATTTGCAAAAAAATGGCTCTCTTGGCCGATTTGAAAAAAATAAAATTTTGGACTCTTTGGCTTCTTTTGAAATACAAAAAATCTCTAATTTGTTCAATTTTTACAAAACAAAGCTTATTAAAATTTGGACCAAGATGTAGAGCTCATAAAAATACACACTTAAAAAAAAAAACGACACCTCAATCCGAGGTACCAGTTGAAAGTTATGAATTTTTTAAGTTATGATTTCAATATCTTTCTGAGCCCCTTTCCAAAAATGGAATTATTTTATGCTTCTAATTTTTTCCACGACATCCAAAATGGATTTTTTTAAAATAACGTTTTTTAAAAACGAACATAGATAACGACTTACGTGCATGTGTAGTGCGTTTTAGGGCACAACTGTAGTTCAACCACTTTTCCTAAGCATTATAATAACCCTTGGCCGTAGTTTTCTTTTATTATTTCTCTTTGTACGCATGTATTTTTTTGCTTGAGGCAACTTGTTCTTCCTTCTTCCAATGTAGATTTTTTTGTTGCAATTTGCAAATCTTCTCCATGTTCAATTTGTAGTCTTCGTTTCGATGTAGGCACGTTGAATATCGTTCCAATATCCTATCTTCTACTCCTATGGCAGGTGTAGGTTCACAGAGAAACTACCACGTTTGATTGATCTCCTTTTTTTAAATGCTCAAATACAAAGAAGAGGAAGAAGAAGACAAAGTATAGAGAAGAGGAAGAAGAAGTAATGTGGGGAGCTTGAAAAGCTTGGGTCCCCACAGATAAAAAATATTGTATATATATATATATATATATTTAAATGCTTCTAATTTATTTATTTTTGCACGTACAAGTATTTAAAAAAATAGAGAATGAAACAATGTCACCTTTTGCAAGAGAGTTACATCCAGTCTACAAGGGCCTGTGATTGCACTCCATGTGTTCTTCAACTGCAAATCAATCCATGAACTAGGGTGTGGATTCGGGTATGAGTCAGTGAAATGGTCAGGGGCATATATGCCTCCTCCTAGCTTTGTAATTTCTCCAGATCTCCCTAAACTTCCTACACTCCTCTTTGGATCGAGAATCTGCTCGATACCAAATCTTATCTGCAACCCAAATTTAATTACAGAAAACAAGACATTGCTTGCATAATTTTATCAATATGAAATCAAGCATTACAAACAAATGAGAGAGATGCAACATTTATAGATATCGAACAACTTCTATCTCATCCATAATATATGTAAGCAAATCAACTAATCTGAGTAAATATGTAGAAATAGCATATTGCCCCTAACTGCCCCTATTGCCCCTCATGGAAATCATCTGGGAACAAAATATGAAAGATAGAACATGGTCCCACAAACATTGGGATGAGAACACTATCACTTAGTTAACTGACAACTAAGGATAACTAATACCTATTGACATAAGTTTAAAGTATTTAAATTAAATACTTCAACTTATTATATTTATTCAAATATCAACTAATGATGAATTAAGCTAAGTTTTATTCCTAACAATGAATGATATGTGAAGTTATTTTTTGTTTTTTGATTAATTATGTCTTTTTGTCCAGTATTGTGCTTGTTAGGAAGGAATGTTTATCCCTAAATATCAACCACATGATACTAGTTGGACACAAGGGCTTAACACCGCAGTAATGAGATGAGAAGACAAATGACCTAGGTAAAGAAATTTAATTCTTTTTTTTAAAGAGAGAATTTTTTTGGAAGGAGGATTTTCTATCAATAAGCTTCTAGACAAGACCATATGTAAAAATATCTCAAATGGTAGAAACCATAACAGGGATGAGGTACACAATGCCTAATAGGAACAAGATTAAACCGTGGCTTATAGGGAAAGAGTAGGAAGATATGATGATGTTATGATTGAGATATCTACCAATCGATGAAAAGGCTAAACATGTTTTGAGATGAGTTGACCATGCAAGCGGCCTCCCTTAGTGTGGAGAGTATACCCATGGATAAGTAGTTTTTTCTTCTACGTTTTTTATTTTCATATAATGCTTTGATGAAGTGAAGGCGATGGAAGGTCTTTTTTTTTCCTTCCTACGATTTTTGATTTTTTAAATTTTTATGGATTAGGGTTGGAAATTTACTCATCATTTTAGAAGAGGTCCATGGTTATGTGAATTGAATGGTCCTGATTTACAAGACTTGGGCAAACAAGGTCCAAGTCAACTAAGTAGATAGAAAGATTTTCAATGAATCTATGATTTGATTGGTCTTGATTTATGAGACTTGGGTGGACGAGGTTCAAGTCAACGGAGTAGATAGAAGGATTTTCAATAAATCTATGATTTGATTGGCCCTGATTTACAAGACTTAGGAAGACAAGCTCCAAGTCAACGAGTAGATAAAATGATTTTCAATATATATATATATATATATATATATGATTTGACTGGTCTTGATTTATGAGACTTGGGCGGACGAGGTCCAAGTCAACAGAGTAGATAGAAAGATTTTCAATAAATTTATGATTTGATTGGTCTTGATTTATGAGACTTGGGTAAACAAGGTCCAAGTAAATGGAGTAGATAGAATATTTTCAATGAATATGTGATTTGATTGGTCTTGATTTATGAGACTTGGGTGGACAAGGTCCAAGTCAACGAAGTAGATAGAAATATTTTCAATGAATAAGGATTTATTATTCATGATGTTTGGTTTCAAAAGGTCATGAGGACCAAATGATAGGATTGGATTGTTTGATGATAGATTTGCGATTAAATATTGAAATGGATGTGTGTTGATACCCATAGAGACAAGTGCATCATGGAGTTCACGAGTAAGGATATCTTGAAACGTAGGTGATGTTGTGGTAAAATCCATGAGAGGGATTTGTGAAGATGTCTTCTCTAATGGTTTGATAATGTCATAGGAATTAGATGAAGATTTTGCATTTGATAACTGTTGTGGAACAACAATAGCCTTAGGAGTGGACACTTGAGGTATCATGGATGTAGAAGACTTCTTAGTTGTAGGTTTCCAAACCGGTGTTTGTAGCATTGTTTTAGCATGGCTACGAATGCCAAGAGTGATGGTAGCCACATTACGAGGCATAAGATATAGTGATGAAATGATATGATCAAGTTCAACATTATTCAATGTTTGACCCTTATCATTAGAGTTTACATGTATACCATGATTTGAAAAGGAATCTTGAATCGCTTCCAATTATTTAGTTGGCGTGGTTGTATTAAAAGTTTCTTCGACTTCAATGTCTCCATTGTCAAGTAAATCTTGGATGTAATGACAGAGTTTTGAATAATGATCCAGTAGGATGGTCGCTAATGCGGTGGTATTCACAATATTTCAATTTGTTATACCACGTAGGTTTTTGGTTGCCCTTTTGTGAAGGGTATTGTTAGTGGATAGGTGACCATGTTAGCTTCTTCTAATTGATGGAGGAAACTTGAAAGGATTTCTCCAAGAGGCGTAAATTTTCATATTTTTATCAGCACGTGGAGTAGTTTCTTGACTACGAAGTATGATTGTTTGTTTATTTGATTCACATGATTGATGATTTGAATGATTTGTGATGAGGCCTTTTGCAATAAGGGATCTCTTAATTTTAGTTCCTTTTTTGATTACTTCTTTAAAGTTATTTAAACAATGCATTTACATTTGGAATGAGAGTTACGAATGAAGATTTGTTATGAATATGCCTATCAACTATTTTTTGGGTATGAAGTAATGAAAACGAGTTACAATCCCTCATCATTGTTAAAGGAAGGAGGTGAAAGTTTCATTGTTCCTTTTCTTTGCATTGCAAAGGTCCGTCATGGTGATTTTTTTGAAATCTTGTGAAGTTTTTCTAGAAAAACTTGATTTGATGTGTTACATGTGGTTGCCATTGTTTAGTGAACCGGTGTTTGATTGGATCAAAGGTTAAAACCGTGTTTCAGTTCGAGTCAATGGGTATTATGATTTTTGATCCAATGTGGGATTGATTGTAAAGTATTTTTGGACTAATTGGATGAAATATTTTATTAAATTTGGATAAAGTGAATACCCAAATGATAAGACTCTTGATTTGATTTAGATTTACAATTTTCTTAAACTTGGATAAAGTAAATATCCAAAGTATAAGACTTATCGCGTGATATGATTTATTTAATACATGAATATTCAACGTATAATGTTTTTTTGATTTACTTAATACGTGAATAAAGTGAATATTCAATGTATAAGGTTTGGATGTTGGCTTATGAATTACCTAAAATTGAATAAAATGAATATTCAATATATATGACTCTTGATTGAGTTCAATTTGATGTAGTTTAATACGTGAATAAAGTGAATATTCAATGTATAAGGGGGTTTGATTGGATCAGATGTGCTTAAACAATGGATAAAGTGAATATCCAATGAAAAATATTAAATCATAGCTTGAATGAATTTTTCCTAAGTCTAATATTTTGGTGAATCCAAATACTAAGGCTAAAAGAATGATTGGATTTGATTTTGACAAGTTTGTGGAACAAGATGGAATTAGTTGGCCTCAAGTTTTTAAGCTTTCTAAGGGTTAGGGAGATTCTCTCACCAATGTTGTCCGAATGAGTACACGCACTTAAATTTTTTTCCTAGCTACGAGACTATACCCCTCAATAAATTAAGAATGGGGCCGTCACCACAGACAACCTTTGATTTTCCTCACGGGTAATACTATTTAAGTAGGATGGGGAACTACCCGTTTCATTGGCGCCCATCAAGGGACAACTACTTTGGGGTTCCTATGGTACTCCTCATAATGAGTTTTAGGGATATGCCGACAATTAAGTGGATGTGTTTTACCTTTATTTGAACCTATAATGATAATGTGTTTTTAATTTATTTTAACAATTTTTAATAGTTTGCAATTGTATTTGGCAAAGGAAACTTGCATGCAAAATTGTCAATAGTTTTTGCTTGATATTGTTGAGGAAATTTTCCAAATTGGCAATGGTCCTACACATAAATGATTAGTAATTTCCTTGCAAGAAACATGATTTAAAACAATGAAAAAATTCACCATTTTTTATTCTCAAGATCACCCAAGAGGGTGTGAGAGAAGAGC
The DNA here is from genome assembly GCA_018340775.1 of Taxus wallichiana var. yunnanensis. NCBI lineage: Eukaryota > Viridiplantae > Streptophyta > Pinopsida > Cupressales > Taxaceae > Taxus > Taxus wallichiana. The sequence continues at coordinate 545,214,295 of CM031243.1, forward strand.
ATACATAGTTTGTTTGACTAGATTAGATAATGCAAATTTTAGAAGCAAAACCAAACATTAGATGTTGTATTTTATGAAAACTTGCAAAACAAACTATTATAACCTTGTGAAATGCTCAGTATAACATGCAACAATTTTTAGGTTGTTAACGTGTAAGGCTTATTATAAATGCTCTACAATACATAGTATATGCACTAGTATATTAATTATAAGCGCTAATACAAAGTATAAAAATGTTTATCTTAAAAGTGTTGATGCACAAACTACAAGCATTGATACAAAGAGTATATGTGCTGATATAAATGCTATAAGTGTTAATGAAAAGGATATAAGTGTTGATGAAAAGGATATAAGAGCTAATGAAAAGACCATAATCATTGATGAAAAGACTATAAACGCCAATGGAAAGGCTACATGTGATGATATAAAGGCTAAATACCCAATGCAAAGGCTATAAACACCGATTTATAAGTGTTGATGAAAAGGCTATAAGCACCGATACATGAGTTAAAAGTGGTGATACTTTAAGTATCTTGACCCAAAGACTAACGACTCTAACTAAAATATTATATGCGTTAATACATAAGTTAAAAGCGCTAATATATAAGATATAAACACTGATAGAGATAACGAAGGCAATGAAATATTTTGGAAATGGAAAGGTTGAGACAAAAATTCTAACATTTCAATGTAACATGTTATGGGACCACTACCAAACTTGGAAAAATTATCTACACAAGAAAAAAATTGAAGGTTAGTAATAACTTGGGGTTCATGTCCCACCAAACATGCTAAAATGTGTATAAGGAAAACTGAAACAAATGAAAGAAAATAAAAATAACAATGCAATGCAAACCTTTCTTCAAGTTCTCTTACAACATCGGATGAGATAGGCTGAAGTGTGGTATGGAGTACCACACTTGTTGGATCTCTTTGGATGATTTGGTTGTGGATGCTATTATGTTGTGGAGCATGTTTTCATGTGTGGAACTATTGAAGAATATACACTAAAAGCACTTTACACTCTCCACAGTTTTCTTGTTGGGGTTTAGGAATTTTTCAAGGCGTCGAAAAATGTTCTTGATACCTCGGAAACATGCTCTTCTCATATGGGTGATATTTTAACCCATAGGTTTATGGGGTGGTTTTGTCCCATGGTTTTGGTACCCACGGTATTGTAAAACTACTTAAGTAGTTGCCTATTGATGTGATTTTTGTGCATATGGTAGGGGAGATGTAACATTATAGATGTGAGAGTTCAAGTGTGAATTTAGGAGAGTTTGTTGAGAAAACTCCAAATAGATCTAGGTATTGTATTGAGAGAAAGAGGTGGCTTGTAATAAAATATGAGCAAGTGATTCTTGGTGGACATAGCCCAAATTGGGTGAACCACGTTAAATATTGTCTCTATGTTGTGTTCTTTTATTTTTACTTTTATTTCAGATCTGTGATATTTTTCTACATATTAGTTTCTACTATTACAATTCTATGTGGGATTGTTTCACATATTTTATCCCTTATTTCTAACAATTGGTATTAGATCCTAGATTGGTTTGCTAAAGTGTTGAATTATAGGGAAAGTTTTAGCTTGAGTGGGAGCTATGGCAGATGATGGAAGATCAAAGGTTGATAAATTCAATGGGCAGAATTTTAGTCTTTGGAAGATGCAGATGGAAGATTACCTTTATCGAAGGATCTTTATATATTCCACTTTGTTTGGAAAAGGGACCAAACCCTTGAACATGTTAGATGTAGATTGGGATTTTCTAGATAGGAAGGCACTTGGGACAATCCAATATGTCTTGCATCTTTGGTATTATTTAATGTTTCAAAGGAAAAGACTACAAAAGAACTTATGGATGCATTAGGGAAGTTATATGAAAAACCCTCTTCCTCTAACAAGATATTTTTAATGAAAAATTTATTTAATATGAAGATGTATGAGAATGGTTCAATAGCAGAACATTTGAATGAATTTAATACAATTTTGAATATGCTAGCTTCAATTACAATAGATTTTGAAGAAGAAGTTAGGGCTTTATTAATTTTGTGCTCCTTACCTAAGAGTTGGAATAACTTGGTAATGGTGGTAAGCAACTCGGTTCTAGCTAACTCAAAGTTGAAGTTTGAGGATGTTGTAGGGGTGATTCTAAGTGAGGAAATGTGAAAGAAAAATATTTGGGAATATTTTACTTCAGGGAATGCTTGATGGGTGGAAACTAGAGGGAGACAAAAGAATAGAGGAAGCATGGAAAATCAAAAGATCGGGAAAGGTCAAAATCCAAAAGCAAGATGGTATGTTGGCATTGTGGAAAGCCTGGGCATGCAAAAGAAAGGACTTTTGGGATCTTTGGGATAAGAAGAAACAACATGAAGAAAACAAGGAGGTGAATGTGGCAACATGTAATGTTTGTCAGGATGTTTTGATTCTCTCTTTGCATAATATTGTTGAATCTTGGGTTTTAGATTCGGGGCTTCTTTCCATGCTACTCCACATAGGCATTATTTTGTTGATTATGTTCAAGGGATTTTGGGCATGTTTATCTTGGTGATGATGAGCCTTGAACATAGTTGGAAAAGGTTGTGTTTCAAGTTAAGATGTAGAATGGGAATACATGGCTATTGAAGGATGTCATACATGTGCCTACATTAAGACAAAACTTGGTATCGGCGGGCAGTTGGGAAATGATGGTTGTATTATGATATTTATAGTGGAATCTTGGAAGGTTACCAAGGGTGCTCTTGTGGTGGAAAGAGGTAAGAAGGTTGGAACCTTGTATTTAACCACTAGTAGTACTAATGCTTGTAATCTTGTGGCTTCAGACATACAAATACAACATTGTGGCACTATAGGCTCAGTCATATGAGCCATAAGGGCATGTAGATCATAAAGAATATTTTTTCCTAGATATACAAAAACAAGTTTGGATTTATGTGAGAACTGTGTATATGGGAAACAAAAGCGAGTAAATTTTCTCAAGGTTGGACCTACGAAGAAAGAGAGTAAGTTAGAGCTGGTACATTTTGATGTGTGGGGGTCGGCTCAGGTATCATCTCTTGGGGGTTCAAATTATTATGTCACTTTTATTGATGATGCAACAAGAAAAGTTTGGGTATATTGTATTAGAAATAAATTTGATGTATTTGACACTTTTGTTAAATGGAAAGCCTTAGTAGAAAATGAAATAGGTCTTAAGGTAAAATGTCTCAAGTCAGATAATGGAGGGAGTATTGCAACAATGAGTTTGATGATTATTGTTCTAAGAATGGAATCCACAGGAAAAATAGTTCTAGGAACTCCATAGAATAGAATGGGGTGTCAAAAAGGATGAACATGACAATAATGGAATGAGCTAGGAGCATGAGATTACATGTGGGACTGCCTCTTTCTTTTTGGGCAGAAGCGGTGAGCACAATTGTGTACTTGATAAATAGAGGACCCTCAAGTGCCTTAGATGGAGGCATACCTAAGGAGGCTTGGTCTGGTAAGAAGGTTGATTATTCATTTCTTAGAGTCTTTGGATGTGAGGTGTTTGTTCATATTGACAAGGATGATAGGACCAAGTTAGAGGCTAAATTAGAAAAATGCACTTTCATTGGTTATGGTGGTGATGAATTTGGATATAAATGTTGGAGTATTAAGGACAAGAAAATCATTCAATCTAGGGATGTGGTATTTAATGAGAAAGTTATGTATAAGCAAAATTGCAGGAAAATAGGGAAGAATCCAAGAAAGAATATGCAGTGGTAGAGGATCTTCTAGATGGGAAAGTGGCACATGAATCGTTCAGAACCTACTCAACAGAACCCCAAACTCCTATATTGAGGAGGTCTTCTAGGGTAAGAAGAGAACTTGAACATTTTTCTCCTTCTCTTAATTATTTATTACTCACTAACAGTGGAGAGCCAGAGATATTTGATGAAGCAATGCAGGTAGATGAAAAGAAGAAGTGGGAGAAAGCCATGGATGAGGAGCATCAATATCTCATGGAGAACTAGAACTTGGGATTTGGTGAAGCTACCCAAAGGCAAAAGAAGATTGCAAAACAAGTGGGTGTACAGAGTTAAAGAGGAAGGAGGAGGAAATAAAAGATACAAGGATCCCGTTGGTGGTCAAGGGGTTTTCATAGAAAAAAGGTATAGATTTTGATGAGGTTTTTTCTCTTGTAGTAAAAATGACTTCTATTAGAACTATTCTTGGAATAGTGGCAGTAGAAAAGACTTGCACTTAGAGCAGATAGATGTAAAGACTACATTTCTCCATGGTGATTTGGAGGAGGATCTATATATGCAGCAGTAGCCAAGGGCTATGAGGTCAAAGGTAAAGAGGAGATGGTGTGCAAATTAAAGAAGATATTGTATGGCCTGAAACAAGCTCCACGTCAATGGTATAAGAAATTTGATAGCTTCATGATGGAGCAAGGTTATATTAGATGCCATTCTACCATTACATGTATATAAAAGAAATTTTAGGATGGTAGTTATATTATCCTATGCTTGTATGTGGATGACATGTTGGTTGCAGGGAAAAAACATGCAGGAAATAAAAGTACTCAAGAAGCAACTAAGTGACTCCTTTGACTATGAAGGATTTGGGGGCAGCCAAAAAATCCTTGGTATGAGGATATCTTAGGATAGGAAGGAACAAAAGATTACTTTATCTCAGAAAGAGTACATTAAGAAGGTCTTGGAGAGGTTTAATATGTAGGATGCTAAACCGGTTGGGACTCCTTTGGCAGGCCATTTCAAGTTATCAAAGGAGTTGTGTCCCAAGACAGAGCAGGAGAGAAACCAGATGTCCAAGGTACCTTACTCATTAGCAGGTTGGTAGTTTGATGTATGTCATGGTGTGCACTAGGCCTAATATTTCCCATGTAATGGGAACAATGAGTAGATTTATGAGTGATCTAGGTAAAGATCACTTGACATGCAATAAAGTGGATCCTTTGGTACTTGAGAGGGACCATGGGGATAGTTTTGTGCTATAGTGGATCAAACACCACTTTGCATGGTTATGTAGATTCAAACATGGTTGGAGATGTAGACAATAGGAGGAACATGAAAAACTTATATTTTCACTATAGGTGGGACAATAGTGAGCTGGATTTCATGACTACAGAAGCTTGTGGCTTTGTCAACCACGGAGGCTAAGTATGTTGTTGCCACAGAGGACAAGAAAAGAGATGATTTGGTTATAACAATTTCTTGAGGAGTTGGGGCATAAGTAGGAGGAAGGGAAGCTACATAGTGATAGTCAAAGTGTTATACACCTAGCTAAGAACTTTGCTTTCCACTCTAGGATGAAACATATATAGTTAAGGTACCATTTCATTAGGAAAAATTTGGAGGAAGAGAAGTTAAAGTTGGAGAAGATTCATACCAGTCAGAATCCTGTAGACATGATGACCAAGGTGGTCACAAGGGAGAAACTAAAGCTATGTTCAACTTTGGTTGGTCTTCATGGATGATAGTGAAGGGTTGAGAAGCTTTCTCAGAGGAAAACTAGTCTCAAAGTGGGATATTTTATGTTGTGGAGCCTATTTTCATGTGTGGAAGTGTTGAAGAATGTACATTAAAATTACAATAAACTCTCCATAGTTTTCTCACTTGAGGTTCAATAATTTTTGGCCTCGAAACATGCACATGATACTTTGGGAAACGTGTTCTTCTCATATGGGTGATATTTTGACCCAAAGGTTTATGGTGTGGTTTTGGACCATAGTTTTGGTACCCACGTATTGTGAAAACTACTTAAAACAATTTCCTATTAAAGTGCTTTTGTGCATATGGTAGGGGATACATAATATTGTAAATGTGAGAGTTCAAGTGTGAATTCAGGAGAGTTTATTGAGCAAAACTCCAAATAGATTTGGGTATTGTATTGAGAGAAAGAGGTGGCCTGTGATAAAATATGAGCAAGTGATTCTCGGTGGACGTAGCTTAAATTGAGTGAACCAAGTTAAATATTGTCTTTGTGTTATGTTCTTGTATGTTTTGTACTTTTATTTCAGATATGTGATATTTTTTTGCATATTAGTTTCTACTATTACGATTATGTGTGTGATTGTTCCACATAGTTATCCCTTATTTCCTAATAGATGCTCCAAACTTGGTTGCAAATGGAATAAGGAAATGCTATGAGAAATGGATCATAAAATGGGAAGCCTCACGACATGCAAATTCTAATGAAAAATTGACATAGTAATGCTACAAATGCGTAAAGCTTCCAAGAGATGATTTGTGAAGGAAAGAACCTTTTATTTAAAGTTAAGGAGAGGACATGGATTGTGGATCAATATTTGAATGAGTTACATGTGAATGAATGCATTTTCCTGATTTAGCAAGTTGATTTGGTCTCATGCGGTGGCTATTTTGAATAAGAATTAAAGGGAAATGAATTTGAGTAGTTGAATATTGAATTATTCAATTGTACGTACAATTTTTCTTCCACCTTTGTAGGGTTCTAGAACTTAAGTGGAGTGAGCTAGTGAAGTGGAGTTGAGTGTGAGGTGAGTGGATAAATAGATTTTATTTAATTTAAATAGATAATTAAATTATCTAAGGGATGCAAGTGTATAGTTTATGCATGATAGAATTAATTAAATTAATTTTAATGAGATGTGGGTGAATTCTAATTTTATGAGGCATTATAATGGTCTAGGATGTGTTCTAGAACTAGATTTGGCATATTATGCAAAGAATATGGATGGTTAGGAATGAATAGAAATAGGTATGCATTTTTAGGGTGTTTACAATTGTTTCATCGAGATTTGTAAACCATACGTTTGATGTCATGAGGTTTTGCAATGGAAAAATTCAATGTTGAACCATGAAAACTATACCTTAGTGTTGAAAATTTTATCCAAAACCCCTCCCCGAGTCATCCTCCGTATCACTCGCCTTCCGAGTCATGTCCCCTCCATCCTTGAAAAGGTTCATAATGTCATGTAAATCCTTCCCAAGTGTCTACCATGTGTTCATGAGGTCACCCAACTCATTCAGTGAAATGTCGTCAAGAGTGGAAATTTGCACTAGGCCTAGAAAGACTATTCCCTAGCCTTCTCAAACATGTACACATTCTCCAAAGCCGATCAAGAAGCCTAAATTCATTTGATAATTTTATTGAATATCCTAAAATGCATTGGAACATGTTTAGGGAATTTTTGGAAAGTTTCAGAGGTTTTGGGATCAGAACAGTGAAAATTGGTCTTGGAGGCTTGAGGAGCTTGCAGTGTAAAAAGTACTTGACCTTCAACAAGAATCCAAGAGCTCTAGGATGAGTCAAGAGGAAATATAGATACCATTATAAATCTATTTCAATTACCCACATGATGGAAAAAGCAAATTATTCTCAAGGTATAGGTGCTTCTAAGGGCAGAAATTTGTGCAAACTTGCCTTACGGTCCCAAATGAAAAAATCAGATTTTTTTTGGAGGAGGAAAAATCATGTCTTGAGAACCATCCAATTTTTCTAAAAAAATATCTTTGGAGTTAAAATCATATACAATTTTTCGTAAAAAGACCTCTTACAACTCTGGGAAAGTTTGTTTCAAGTTTCCAACAGCTATACAAATTCACGATTTGGGGCTCTTGCATTTTACTATCCCAACTTTCTAGGACATTGGGGACAATAGGGACACAAAATTCACCCCGCCCCCTTTTTGAGGCCTTTGGACCCTCATGTGACCATGTTCCTCTCCGAAAAGGTGCTAAGTGATAAAAGTGCTTATCTCTCGTTTCCCGCCACTTGTCAAAGCTTAGAATGCATGACACACTTATCTATCCCTATTGTCCCAAGAAATTTGGGACAGTAAATGTGCCCTACCCCCCCATTTGGTAGAAAATTCATAAAATAATCAACAATTTACACACTGTCACTTCTTACCTCTTCTCCCTGTGAAGTGAAAGTGTTGTCAGAAAGTTTTTAACATGAAATAAACTTTTGCCACTTCATTATTTTTCATATCTCCATGGATGCAGCCCTAGAACCTCCATTAAACCTAAAAATATCCAGAAACCATGTAAAAACCCTTCCAGGAAGCCATATGCATCAAAATTTGAAAAGCTCATATCTTTCAAAACTAGTGATCAAAATTGGGTGAAATTTTCTTAGTTGTTCTTCAACCCAAGGGCCATTGAGAACATTGTAGTAGCAAACCAGATGATGCTATAAATATTTAATGGTAGAAAAACCCTTTTTTGATGCCCTAACATTTAATTTTTCAGTTTCTGGGCATTCCGGTGGGCAAATTGAGCTGAAATTCAGAGCATGAAATTGTAATGAAAAACCTAATCCAGTGATGCCATTTTCGTTGTAACCCAAGGTTGAAAAATGTAGTTTCTAAAAATAATAATTACCTAGTGCCATAGCTTTCTAAAAATATAAACCTACTAAAAACAGTAAGTCCTCTCGGATCGGTGCAATCGAAAACATTGAAAATGATAAACCAAACAACCTTTCCAAAAAACAAAAAAACAAAAAAGCAAAAGGCAAAAAACACTTGAGCTTTAACTGAAGATTTTGAGAGCTTTGTAAGGAGTTGGAAGTCAATCAAATACTCATTGGAAATATTGAAGAACCGTCTACATGATGTAACTCTCAAAATTTCCACAAGATTTAGGCACTTTGTAGGATAGCTTAGTTTGTGCATGCACACCTTATTGTCTTAAGAGAAAAGGAGTCATTTATGGGATTTTTTAGAAGATATGAAAGATTTTGCCCCTACTATTGTTCTTGTAATGATTTTTGGAGTCAAAATAATATAAAATATCACCAAAAAATACCATTGAGCTCGAGAAATGCATTTTCAAGTTTTCCATTGTTACTCATTTTTTTAGTTGGATAAGTGGCGGGATTTATTGTCCCAATTGACCCAAATGTTCAAGAAATTTGGACACAAAAGTTTACCCATGGAAAATGGTGCCCTCTATTTGATCATATGACCTTGGTGAAGCTTCAGGACGCATTCTAAGTTCTTTTTAACCTCATCCTAGTGCTTCCCGTTGACCAATGCGACAACACCACTCGTTAATCGAAGGGTGAGGGCACATGGATGTTTTTTCTCATTGTTAAAGCTTAAATCCTACAAAAATGGATGTCATGATGCATAAATGAAAGGGAAGTGATGCACCTTTTAATTTTTTAGAGATCCAGTGGGTGGAATCACATGAAATTTGGAGGGAATGATCCTTGAATAATCTAGTTTCACGTGAAGTGATTTTCTTGCCACGAAGTCCCTATTTTATAGGGATATTTAGGACTATGTTTTTCATTAACATTCTTCCCTCTTCAAATAAATATTCAATTTACTGAAGATACGGTGGGAGAAATCATTTGAAATTCGGAGGAAGGATCTTTGAAAAATCTAGTTTCATCTAAACTAGTTTTTGTGTGATGAAGTTACCGATTTTTTCGAGATACGAGAGGAATAATGTTTTCTCATATTATGCCCCCTCTAATGAAAAATAAATTCTCCCACTTATTCGACAAAGAAATCATCCAAAAATTAGAACATGGAATCTTGGAATAGAACCCATAATTTCCAGACCTTTTTTGTTGCAATCCGACACACGCAAAGTGTACTTGTTAAAAATAACATGTGTCCATGACAGGCATGTATAAAAAAAAAAGTTGTGAAAAATATAAATGCATCATCAAAAATGAGGAAGGAGTGTGACAAGGTTCAAAATGCCATAATTGAGCAAAATAGGTGATATTTTCCAAAATAGTAGGTCTCGGTCTGATCACTAAAAATAGAAAGTCTATATTTTGGGTGTAGAAAGTTATAGATGGCTCCGTATTCACTAATATTTCCACTTTTTAAAATCTCTTCATGTGCGTAGGATGATCTCGTAGCTCAAATAGAGAAATGAAGCCTCCATAAGGGTCTTGGAAGTATCTTCTTGATCTCAGTCATGTCCGAGAACTTGGTGAAGTATAACAAAGGAAATCCCGAATAAATGAGTAGCTAGAAAAGATTCAAAGGGTGTTAGGGAATCCATTGATTCATCATAATAAGTCATCATACTTATCATATGAGATTTAAAACATCATCATCTCATCAAGATGATTTGGTTTAAGTGAGAAGGTTGAGTTTCTGAAATGAGCCCGGTGAGCTGGGTGAGTTGGTTGCAATGAGATGTTTGGATAATTGGGTGGATTGAGATAAGTTGAGTTGACATGAGATGTTAGTAGTGAGTTTGAGTTGGACTAATTGCAGAGAGTGAGATATGACAAGGACTCATCCTTTTTCATGAAGATGCCTATGTAAGTGAGCTAGGTCAAGCAAGTTGAGGGAGCTAGTTGAATTGCAGTGAGATGAGTTGGTAAACCAAATGAGTTTTGGCAAGCTCGATGAGCTGGTTGGAGTGAGCTCAATGAGATAAGGGAGTTGATCAATCAAGCATCAAGGGGATCATCATGAGAAATTCTTGTGGTCATCTTGAGCTCACATCGGGGATCTCTCAATAGTGTTTCTAAACACTCATTCAGCAACCCGAGGTGTTTGTGCATCATGCAAAAAGAGGAGATTGTGTTTGTCATCAGAAATTTATTCATCAGTAGGGAACCTCTTCATCAGATATGGTAACCTCTCCGTTATTCTCTCTTTCTCCCTCTTCCTTCTCTCCCCTTTCTAATTCTTCGTTAGGCGTAATCATTATATTTTGTCTCATTCACTTAAGTGACTTTATAAAGTTACATTGTAAAAGTACCTTTGGTTTATAAAAATGTAACTTATTTATCACTTCCTAGGAAGGTGAAAAGTCACAAGTTGAATGAGACCATGAAGAGTCATGTGGGGGTAGGCGAAGAGTCAATTCATATTGCTATAAATTGGGATGGATTCTCCATTCCAAAGGATTATGAAAATTTAGTTCTTTGTAGAAATAGTGGATTGTGATCTATTTTTGAGCTTTGTATCACCAATGCACATGAAATAAAAACAACATTTATTCCATTCTCCTTTTTTTGTATTCCTCTACTTCTCTCTTTTGTGCACTTTGTAAGCATACTGATCCAACAAGAACTTTGTATCTTTGATAGATGAATATAAGAAATTGGTGTCTGGGTTTGTCCATCTCACTAGATAGCTTCATTGTTGGTTTCCTCTATATTGAATGTTGAACTACTCCGATTACTAGGTGTGAAATATGAAATTGGCCTACTTACGAAAATAACCTTCCTTTCCTAATTTATCTTCTTCACCCCTCATCGATGTGATTTCCTTCCTTGTACCCCATATAAAAACTTTGACACAGTTCGGTGGAGTGTCCCCTGTGTGATCTTTGATCTATTTGGCCAATCCATAAAATTTAGGTAAGATTATGTTAGTTATCATTCAATAATGGGAGTCGTACCATTCAATGTAGAGGGGCATATCCCCATGAACGTTGGTGGAGACACCTAATTGACCATACCGAATTTTTTCTCACCAATACTTTTTGGTGACTCCGATAGGGAGAGATTTTCCCAAGTGCACCCAAAAAGGATCTCTGCCTAAAAAAATAGAAAAAAAAAAAATTCAAATAAACAAAAAAATAGATTTCAAAGGAAAATCAATTTCTAAAGGTGAATTCATCAAGGAATGAATCATGTCATGTTCGTTTCCTGTAACACAAAATGAAGAAATTTATAAACTGGAGAAAATTACCAATGAGTGACAGTAAAGAAGAAGAAGATGGTTTCCGAGAAATACAAATTATTGATCAACCAACATTTTGGGCTAGTAGTTCTTGCAAAGAGGAAAACTCGAGAATGAAAAAAGGTATCTTTCTTCAAGAAATAACCTATAATTAGACAAAGGAAAGAAAACTGAACTTGTCGATGAGAAAGAAGGTAGGAAACTATTGAAAAATATGCAAAGAAGATACAAGATGTTGTGTGAAGCCCACGAAGACCAAGAATCTACTGAAGGTAACACTTTCAATCTTGCACATCGAAATGAAAAGCTCATATCCATGTATTTAATCACTCCTCCTTGGGATGATTTCCTTGCATATAGAAATGATGAAATAATAACCTTGAAGATTGAGTATGTGTAAAGAATCATGAGAATTTTATAAGGATATTCTGATCCCCAAATCTGCCTTGAAATTATGAAACATGCTAGAGCCTTGCAAGAAATGTATGAACAACTTGAAGCACTCCATATCAAGGAAGAAGAAGAGGATATTTTTCCTATGGAGGAAGATCCTGATGATTATCTATACTATGAGGTGTTCATCCCTAGAATATTCTTGGACACTTTTGAGGAATGTATTATCCTTGAACCTTGTAATGAGAATAAAATCAGCACTATAGAGGATGATGAAGAGCATAACGGTGTAGAATCCACTGAAGGTAAATTTTTCAACTTCACGTAGATGATTGAGAGACTCATGACATTGTATTTCATTTCACTTCCTCTAGATGACTTCCTTGCATACGATGATGAAGAAATGGTAATTTTGAGTAGATAATATGTGAAAGGACTTTTGAGCGTAGAAGAAGGAAATTATGACCCCGAAGCCTATCATGAAATTTGGAGGTATGCTTTAGCTTTGCAAAGAAGGTATGAACACCTTGAAGCACTTCATGTTGTCGAGGATGAAGAAAATCAAGAAGATCTTGATGACTATCCACACTATGAGGTGTTCATCCCGAAGATTCTTGGATGCTTCTAAAGAAGATCATATCCTTGAACCTCCTCATGAGAATCCAATCGACATGGTGGAGTATGATGTAGAAGATATGATGGTTGAATCTCCATTCATCAATTCATTCTAGCTCGAGGCACATCCCATTGACGAAACAATGAATTCAAGTGAGGAGGATCCTTATTGCACCAAAACTATCCAATGATTTACCAAGACTCCACCAACAATGAAGAAGTGCAAGAAATCCATCCTTCACCTTGGACTCAAGATGATGAATGCAAGGTATTCATGGATAATTTTCTTTCCAATTTTGAATTTTCAAGTGATGAGGAAATGTTGAATAATGGAATGGAGACAATTGAAGAATCAAATTCTGTTCCCGATTCAATCATGGATGGCCAAATGGAAGAGGTCAATTTATTTTTCAAGCCGGGAGAATGAAAAATTCAAACATAACTTCTTTGGGGAGTCAACTCCACCATTCTCACCCAAGGAGAACAATGTTGGTCATCACAAGGAGTGTGAAGCCTTTCATTTTCCATATGAATAAGAGAATACACTAATGAATGATCAAGATAAAGTTAAAAATTATTCCCATATTGTTGCCTTGACATGGTCCTATACTTCCCATCAAGAGAATGGTGAAATGGATTTTGAGCTCGAAGGAGTGCCCTTCCCACGAAGCATGGATCTCTTCTCCTTGTCAAAAAGTATTAAGAATCAAGTATGCCCGTGCTTGCAAGAAGGTGAGCCTTGGGAGATGAAAATCATGAAGGAGGTGAACGAGGATGCTTCAAATGTATCATGGCCATGTGTAGATCATATTTTTAATCATCTCCTGGATGCACCATGTAAAGATTCTTCCAATGAGGATGCGAGATGAATATATAGAAAACCCAAAATATTTATTTGTGTAAGACATCTTAAATGTTGCGAAGAAATTGAAGAGCCCTAAATTAGTCTCGAGATCATGACTCAAGCCATGGAAATGCAAGATAGGTACAAGTCAATTTGTGCTTCTCATTTTGATACACCAATGTTTGATGTTGATACAGAGCAAATGGATGAGCTTGATGTCCTCCCTAATTCTTTGGTCGGTGAGAGAGAATGTGAAGACATGTATTTCTCTTTCATGATTTGTGAAGAAGATCATGCATGCAAAAGGAATGATATTCTTGAATCCATGATGAATATTCCAAATCTTGAAGACATATCCGCCATGGAGGCCGATAGTGAGAAAATATGGAGCCGATTTGCATTGAAGAGGGTTGTTTGAAAAAGGAGAAAAATTGTAGGAAATCATACTCACCACTTTGTTGGATGGCCTACCAATTCAGAACAAGAATCCACACTACAATATTGACTCAAAAGTGATAATGCCTTTATGATCAAATCAAGGATTTCAGTTTTGAAAATTATACTAGGATGGAATTTGAGTGGATAGATATTGAAAAAAATGTTTTGAACAAAAAAGAGAGAATGTGCATGATTCTTGTGAAAGGATTCAAATTCAAATTACACTCATATTTTCCCAAGCTCGATTTGTCTTAAACACGTTTCCATTTATGAAAGCAATATCTCGTAGAAAAAAATGATATGTTTGGAGAAGCTTTCAAATGGGAGGGAAATCAGTTTGTACTCACTCCTTCCAAGCACCTCACCGATCCAATAAATGTTTCTATGTTGTATTTCAAAGATGATGAATGTTTCCATGAAAAGATAAATTTTCCTACTCTTGAGGACATGGAGAAATGATGTCCCATGATCATAGGAAATAAAATGGAAGCTATAAGATGTAAAGATTCCAAACAAGTGAAAAATTATTCATTAGATGTAAGAAAATTTTCAATGCATTGCAAGTATGAATATGGAAGCTTGGCATGTCTCCTTCCTCTCAAGCCGCAAAGAGCCATCACAAGAGTATGGTATGATCAGATAGTGACCTTCAAGCTTTAGAGGACAAATTTTAGTCTGTCTTTCCATGATGGTGTATAATTCTCTCAACTTGTCTCTGGGTATGTGTACATTCTTTCCCCACCTCTCGTAAAAATCAATTCCCTTGTATATATTTTCCGTTTCTATTGTGTGTTGTTTTCCGTTTCTGGTGTGTTTCCCTTTCATGTGTTTATGTGTTTGTGCATGTTTGGAAGACATGAATCCTATATCCCAATGGATAAGGCACTTTTCCATGATGCATCGTGATATTTTGTGGTTCTGCGCATGCTCTTCCCTCGTTGCTCTCGATCTAACTATTGTCATGAGATTTTGTAAGGGAAAATTCAATCTTGAATCATGACAACTATACCCTAGTGTTGAATTTTTTTCAAAAATCCCTCCCGAGTCCTCCTTCAAATCACGCTCCTTCGAGTCATGTCCCCTCCATCCTTGTAAAGGTTCATAATTTCATGTAAATCCTTCTCTAGTGTTTACCATGTGTTCATAAGAGTGAAACATTGTCAAGAGTGGAACTTTGCACTAGGCCTAGAAAGGCTATTCCCTAGCCTTCTCAAACCAAGTACACATCCTCTGGAGCTGATCAAGAGGCCTAAAGTCATCTGAGAATGTTATTGAAGATCCTAAAATGCATTGGAATATATTTAGGGAAGTTTTAGAGGTTTTGGGATTAGAATGTGAGAATTGGTCTTGGAGGCTTGAGGAGCTTGCAATGTAGAAAAGTACTTGACCTTCAACAAAAGAATTTGGGAGCACCAGGATGAGTAAATGGGTAAAAAAATACCATTGGAAATCTATTTAAATGCCCTACTTGATAGAAAATTCAGATTTTTCTTAAGGCATAGGAACTTCTCGGGAAGAGCAATTTGTGCAGACTCACCTTGTGGTCTTGAATTAAAAAATCAATTTTTTTGGACAATTAGGAAGAATCATGTATTTAGAACCATCCCATTGCTATTAAAAAGGTATTTAGAGTCAAAATCATATAAAATGTCACCTAAACATACCTCCTACAACTCCAAAAATTCCATTTCAAGTTTCCAAGTAGTTAGAAATATTCACGGTTAGGAGCATGATGCATTTTACTATCCCAATGGTATAAGAAAGTGGGGACAAAAAATGCACCCTACCCCCTTTTTTAGGCCCTTTGAACCTCATGTGACCTTGTTCCTCTTTGAAAAGGTGCTAAGTGATAAAAGTTCTTATTTCTCATTTCCTCATCTCCCCGAATCATTTCCCGCCACTTGTCGGAGCTCATAATGTATGGCGCAATTGTTTGTCCCTACTTTCCCAATTGTCCTAGGATAGTTGGGAGAATAAAATTTTCCCTAAACCACATTCATTGAAAATTCATAAAATAAACGAATTGTTTACACACTGCAACTTCTTACCTCTTCTCCCCATGAAGTGAAAGTGCTTTAGCTAGAAAGTTTTTAACATGAAATAAACATTTTCCACTTCATTATTTCTTCACATATCCATGAATGCAGCCCCATAACCTCGATAAATCTGAAAAATATCTAGAAACCATGTAAAAAACCTTCCAGAAACCGTATGTATCAAAATTTGATAAGCTCATATCTTTCAAAACTAATGATCAAAATCGGGGGAAATTTTCTCA
Organism: Taxus wallichiana var. yunnanensis; assembly: GCA_018340775.1. Classification (NCBI taxonomy): domain Eukaryota; kingdom Viridiplantae; phylum Streptophyta; class Pinopsida; order Cupressales; family Taxaceae; genus Taxus; species Taxus wallichiana. Next base: position 545,230,505 of record CM031243.1, read on the forward strand.
ACTGTTCTTCAACCCAAGGGCCATCGAGAACATTGTAGCAGAAAACCAGATGATGGTCTTAATAATTAATGTGGTAGAAAAACCCTTGTTTGATGCCCTAGCATTTAATTTTTCGCTTTTAGGCATTCCAAAGTGGGCGATTGAGCTGAAATTCGAGCACGAGATCGTAACGAGAAGCCTAATCCAGTGATGCCATTTTCATTACAACTTAAGGTGGACAAATGTAGTTTCTAAAAATAGTAATAACTTGGTGCCCTATCTTTCTAAAAATAGAAAATTACTAAAAATATTAAGTCTTGTTAGATCGGTGTACACAAAAAACCATTAAGAATGATAAACTAGACAACCTTTCAAAAATAGCAAAAAAGTAAAAAGCAAAAGGAAAAAATCCTTGAGCTTCACCTAAAGTTTTTGGGATCTCCGTAAAGAGTTGGGAGTTAATAAAATACTCATTGGAAATCTTGAAGAACCGTCTACATGATGAAACTCTCAAAATTTCCACAAGACTCAGATGCTTCCCAAGATAGCTTAATTTATGTAGGAACACCCTTCCGTCCCGAGATAAAAGGAGCCATTTCATGGATTTTAGGAAGAATTGAAGGATTATACTCCTCCCATTATTCTTTTAATTATTTTTAGATTCAAAATAATATAAAATTTCACCAAATAATACGACACGGAGCTTCGAGAAATGTGTTTTCAATTTTCCCATACTTAGTCATTTTTTTCAGTTGGATAGGTGGTGGGATTTATTGTCCCAACTATCTGGGATAGTTGGGACACAAAAGTGTGCCCATGCCCAGTTGTGCCCTTTGGTCCATCATATGACCTTGGAAAAGCTCCATGATGCATTCTAATCTCTTTTCCACCTCATTCCAACCCTTCCCATTGACCAATGCGACAATGCCACTTGTCAATCCAAGGGTGAGGGCACATGGATGTTTTTTTCATTGTTAAAGATTCAAGTCTACACCAATGGCTGCCATGATGCAATAGTGAAAGGGAAACAAGGAACCTTTTAATTCTCAGAGATCCAGGGGTGAAATTGTATTAAATTTGGAGGGAATGATCTTTGAAAAATCTAATTTCACATGAACTAGTTTTCATGCTGCAATGTCCCTATTTTTTAGGTATATGGAGGATTGTATTTTTCATAATCATTCTCCCCTCTTCGAAAAAATATTCAATTTCCTGAAGATCTGGTAGGTGAAATCATCTGAAAATTTGGAGGGAAGGATCTTTGAAAAATATAGTTCCATATAAACTAGTTTTTGTGTGATGAAGTTGCTGATTTTTTGAGATATGGAGGACTGATTTTTCTCGATTCTGCCCCTATGATGAAAAATACATTTTACCACTTATTAAAATGAAGAAATCATCCAAAATTTTAAACAGTGATCTTGGAATAAAACCTAGAATTTCCATACCTTTTTCATTGCAATCCGACACATGCGGTGTACTTACTAAAAATAACATGTGTCCATGTTGGGAATGTCTAAAAATAGAAATTTTATAAAAATAGCAATGCATCATCAACGAGAGGAGGACGGAGTGTTCCGTAGAAGGTTCAAAACCCATACTTGAGCAAAATAGGTGATATGTTCCAAAATAGTAGGTCCCGGTCCTGTTTGCCAAAAATAGAAAGTCTCTATTTTGGGTGCGAAAGTTCTGAGATGGCTTGGTATTTAGTCATCTTTCCTCTTTTGAACCCTCCACATGAGAATAGGATGATATCTTAGATAAAACAAAGAAATAAATCCTCCATAAGGGTCTTGGAAGCATCTTCTTGATCTTAGTTGTGTTCGAGAACTTGGTGAAGTATAATAGAGGAAAGCCCAGATAACTAAGCAAATAGAAAAGATTCAAAGGGTGTCAGTGAATACATTAATTCATAAAAATAATTCATCATGCTTATCATCTGGGATTGAAAACATCATCACCTCATCAAGATGAGATGGTTGAAGTGAGAAGGTTGATATGTTTGAGTGAGCCTAGTGAGCTGGGTGAGTTGGTTACAATGAGATGGTTGGTTAATTTGGTGGATTGAGGTAAGTTGAATTGAGATGAGATGTCGGTAGTTATTTTGAGTTGGATTGGTTGTGGAAGTGAGATATGACAAGGAATCATCCTTTTTCATGAAGATGCCTATGCAAGTGAGCCAGGTTAAGCAAGATAGGTGAGCTAGTGTTATTGCGGTGAGATGAGTTGGTAAACTATAGTCTTGTTTTCTATACTCAATGCCTAAGCGGGTTGTCCCTTCATTCAAATAGATTTGAATGATAACCCAAAGCATGTGAAGCTACCGGGTCCCTCCTTTATGATGAATTTTCGAGATGTTAGCATGAATATTCATAATTACTAATACCGAACATTCATTTAATCACAAATCATTACAAATATCACAAGAAAACACATATAATAAGGAAATGTAACAGATAGAATCAATACTAAGATCAATTGCACTATGTTAACACCATATTTAGATACATCAATTACCAGAATCCATTCATAATGATCCATTCATTACATAAATATTACATAAGCGAAGTGAGATACACAATATATCAAACTAGTCTTAACAAAGTTATGCGCTCTAGAAAATCAAAGCAACATAAAAATACAATACATACAATGTCCTCAATCAATGTAGTACAACACACACACACACATAGGTGGGGAATTTCCCTTCACTGCCTATGCTTCCTCAAAATAGATTGCATGCTCAAAATAGACAACATGCATGCTTTTCTAACAAGATTAATAATAGACTAGCCTAAAGATAAACTCTACCTTAATCCTATTATTAGCTTCCATGCATGTGTTCGAATTGCAATTTCCTTCTCCAAAAATAGACCTTACATGGTTTCCAAATATTCATGTCCTTATCTTCTATTTGAGAGGCACTTTCTCTTGCTTTTCCTATTTTTAGACCACTTCTAGAAAATGGCTAAGTCACTGGTCAAAATGCGAGTCCCACCTGCAATCCTTGATTATCCTTCCCGCATGCTCCTTCTTCTCTCATGTGTGCATGTTTTTGTCTTCTTTGGTACTTAGTCATTTTTTTGTCCAACATTACCCCACACTAGGTATGTTGTCCATCCACAACAACATTAGAATTTTCACGCAAAGAATAATACAACACTCACCAAGAATCAATGAATGAAAGAATAAATAATAAGGCTTTTACGCAAAAATTAAGACTCCTTGGGTGGAAGACCAACGAGGAACTCCTTCATCAATATCTTCTCTAGTTCCTTCCACCCCTCCAGATCCTTACTTGCTTGCACCGACACATTATCAACAATGTCGGGACTTCGCAAGAGTTAAAATATTGATCTTTCCCTTCAACTATTTAATCAAAGTCTCTAGTTATTTTTCTGCATCATTCAACGTGCATCCATCATGCACATAATATGTGGGAAAAGTTCCTTCACCTATCCTTGAGCGACATTTTTAACATGTTTATTACTTCTCTCTTCTATTCTACCTCACCAAGATTATTTCTTGCTTCTGCTCTATTACCCTTATTTTTAGCCTAGAACTCTTTCAACTTAGCTTCATCCTTGACAACAATTAGTCCCACAACATGGTTGAAGTCCTTGCAATTTTCATACAAAAATCCTGTTACCTACTTGGCATCCTTAACTTCCACTACCAATGTATTGTATTGCACAAGGTGAGATTTGATTTGTTCTTTATCATTCTTATTCTGTCATTCAATCATGTCTTCTACATATTCTAGGGTGAGAACCTCTTTATCATGTGTAACCATGCATGCTAAATCTTATAAGAAATGTAAGGTTGTCCTATAATTTTTCCGAACTCGACCTACCAAGTTTGGGCACATGAGTGTAATTGCATTTGTACTAAATTTTTCCTTTCTATACGCAGTATGCATTTTCCCCTTTTCTCCCGCACCTCCTGCTTCAACCGTGTAATGATCTTATCTTTCTCCTTAATCTCCTTATCTCACTCCATGATCTCTTTGTCTTTCTCTTCAATTTCTTTGCTCGCTTCGATTCCTAATTTTGTAGTCCTTGTCAAAAATTCTTACTCTGACGTCCACTGATAGTTTTTTGAGCACATTACACGCTTTCTCATCTGTTAACATTTGAGAGTCAACTATCAGATATTCCTTCCCTAGATTGGAATTCATTCGGGTCTCTATTATCAATTATGCACTAAATTTGAACTATGGATCCTCTATATGTGATGGAATGCCCGAGAGAGCATCTTTACGGAGGGCGTAAAAGCTTCCTCTCTCTTAAAAAATGACCAACAGAACAAGTCCTCTATGGCCACCATGCTTTGGTATCTTGTGCACAACACCTTCTTGGGATCAACATCATACTACATTAGTACTTGGGGTGTATGCCTTGATCTTCTATTATTCCCATGGGCACCCTTTGGAAAAATTAGCACAAGAGTATTGTCTAGTTTAGTTTCTGTCTTTTCTTCACTTAGTACTCGAACATGCTCTAATTCTTGTTCTACTAAGTGCTCCACTTTGTGTTCGATATGGTGCTTAAATTCAATTTCAACAAAGGCACTCAACCCTAGGATCCTCGGTAGGCACTTGGTTTCCTCTAAAATGTGGGTGATAGAAGCATCGACCCCTTTTATCTCGTAACTCCATCACCAAGATCTCTTCATGGTACGCGCTATGATCCTTCATGTATGAATATTCAACATCATATACTTGGAGGGCTATGCTGCACAACTTCCTCTTCGTCCCTATATTCCTCTTCAGTCTTCTCTGTGTCTTCACTAGACACTATCTTCTACTTCTTCTTGATTGGGGACTTCTTCTTTACTGGCTGCCTCCTCGAACTTGTGCATGGTTATGATTCCTTGTGTGTAGGGGTGTGCTTCACAATTGCACTTTTGGTCGTGGGTCCATCATTACTTCCTTCTTCCTCCTCACTGATAGGAGGGGTAGCCTGATGCGCTCTCTTCTATCTGCATTCTTCCTCGTCAGCTCCTCTAGGGTAGTCAAATCATCCTCCATGTACTTTCTAGAAAACACACTTGGCTTTAAATATATATAAATTTTTGCAGCTGCCACACCTACAATTGGAAAATTCACCAACTTTGTCATGTTGATATCATCTGATATCATTCTTTCTTCATATGCACTTTTCTTCGGGTAGAATAGCATTTGATGCAAAGTATGGTGCTTGTAGTCCACCTTGTCCATGTCGATCATTATTTTCACATTTTTGTAAACCTATTCACAACAATTTGGAAATATTTGGCTGTGAAAGCAAATGGTAGCTTACACCAAGGGCTCTTCATTCCACCCTTTAACTCAAAACAAACAATGCGAAGTGTTAATATTCAAAAAATCTACCTTTCCTTCTAGTTGTGTAGGTAATTCACCGAGAATGCGCCATTCCGCCCCAAATGCACCACACATCCTTTTATACCACTTGTCTCCCGAACCTTGTATGTAGGAGTTATATTTTCATAGGTGTATTCGAAAAACCTTTCCATAGGGGATTTAGATTCCTTGGGATACTCCCATATCTTATCATTGGCTCCATTCGACACCCTAATATCAGAAAATACTATAAGTAGAAAAATATTCCCAAAAGTGATTTTGTCACTGTGTGGGCCTCTTCAATTATCTCTTCAGCTATAAATCTAAAGGTTATAGACTATTCCCTGTGAAATTTTTTTAGAAATGCATAGCCATCATTTTTTCAATTGTCTGCATCACTCCAGTCCATTCAAATTAGTAAGCAGGTGTGCTGCTATTGTGATAAAATGGTCATCTAGTTTCAGAATGTCCATTGTGTGACTCCCTCACTAATAGTTGAACTCATTGGTTTTATTCTTTACTTCATCAATATCATCCAAGTCTAAGGGATCTCTACACATGTACTATGAAGTCCCATAAACTTGTAAATCAGTTCCACGATTTAAGCACATCCTCCTTCTAGCAAAGTAGAAAAAGTCTTCATGAATGCATGACATTAACCATTGGTACAGTCACCCATGCTTGCCAAAGTATGGGAGCTCATACAACTGGAGATACCTGCATTCTACAAAATTTTCTCTCCCTCATCATCATATATGGGATTTTTGTCCGAAGTCCTTTCTTGATCATCCGGAAAATCATCTTTCAATCTGGTGTGCATTGGCATCTATGCGATGGTTGTAGTCACTTATAGCCATTTCTACGGATATGGGATAACCATTCTTTCCCCATCAACACTCCATCAAGGCACTTTGTATCTATAAATACCACTCTTCTTATAAGTCTTCCATGACATGCTTTTCCTTCCCCTTACCCTTTCTTTTTCCCTTTGGTGATGTGGTTTTTGCCTTCTTGGGTGTCATTACAATTACACAATTTTAAACTTATACCTTACCCCCTTGTTGTGTTTCAACTATCCAAATTTCCTGTTATAGTCGTTCGCACCCCGATATTTTCACACCAATTTCTCTTTCCTTCGAATCATGCCCTAATCCTACAAACCCTAACCGAGCCTTCAACACCTCTAAATTTTAGTTTTCACACCACACCAAAATCCAATTCTTCTTCCAAATTAGTTTTTTCACTTAGCCGTGTATCGTAATTTGATCTGGTTCAAAATTATCTAACTTTGCACTTGATTTCACAATATCTCGTGCAATAGTCTCTCTTGAAAATGCATAAGTTCTTCACAATGTAAGGTAAAAATGAATTTACTGAACACCTTTTATAGTTTTTCAAAATTTTATCCCATTAAATGCTCACCACCTACCACCGTATAACTTAAAATCTACTTTCCCTATTTTTTCTTACACCTTTTCCTTTATTTTCCTTCATGCGCTACAATGTAACCTTCCGATGCACTTTACTACTTTACGGGCCATAGAACTCCTTATGCACACTTTCTGTGCCGAATTACATAACCCACTGTGCCTCTTACTTAAGTAGTTCACCATGCCGCTGCCTACCTCACATTACACTTTGTGTGTCCATTCTTCATACATGGTTTTTCTTCTGAGCATCGTCCTTATTATCACCATCCTTCTTATGACACCTTTTTCTTCTTTCTTACCACTCACCCTACAACTTGTACACCTTTCCTCTAGCCTTGTGTGAGTATCTTTATCCACTTTATCTTTGTTCCAAATATCACATGGTTTCTATATCACACATTTTCACCTGGTTCACCCCACACTAAAATTATGTGTGGTCCTTTGTGTATGAACTCAATAAATAGTAATCAACTTCCTTTACGCGAGTGAACTTATTATAACAAAAAAACAATTGAAATGAAAAAGCATAAAAGCGATAGAAAGGAAACACATGAAAGGGAAAACTAATCGAAATGGCAATACTACCTTATTACAAACACCAAGAAGAATTATTTATAGTAGGGATTTAACCTACTCCCATTGAAGTAATCTGGGAAACAAGGTGTCATCCAGAGCACAGAAACCGACTAGCGCATGATTTAAGTATCTTTGATACTACAAAAGGTCCCAACTAATGTAATTTCAATTTCCCTAGGTGGCGCACAAACTTGGAATCATACAAAAGAACCATCTTTCCCACTTCAAATGTATTATTCTTAATGTGCATATCATGCCATGCTTTATATCTAGCCTTCTCGATCTTCTAGCTCCAAAAAGAAATGGCGCACCACTCATCTAATTGCATAATTTTGTCGATGTGCTCTTCCACAACTTACTCATTAGCTAGTCCTCCTTCTCGCGTAATGTAAGGATGGTAAAATGAATTCAACAAGTAACACAACCTATCTCCCAAAACCAATTTAAAATGTGTGACCTTATTCAACCTTTTATAAGTGGTCATATAGTCCCAATGTACGATTGATACTTTATCATCCCAATATTTTCTTCCAACATCACAAATTTTTGTTAATTTTTGTCTCATTCAAATTGTAATTTGAAAATACTAATAATAAAACAGAGTATGAAGCTCTCATTCTTGGGCTTACTATGACAAAAGAAAAAGGTGTGAAGAATCTTCTAGCTCGCAGAGATGTAGAACTAGTAGTTAAACAAGTCAGAAACCTTTTTCAAGTAAAGAATAGAAGGTTGAAGCATTACAAGAATCAGGTTTGGGATTCTATTGAATTTCTTGATGCTTTTTCTATTAAAGAAGTGCCTAGGGAAAAGAACACTATGGCCGATTCACTAGCTATCTCAGGATCATTGTTGATACCTCATCCTGACTTCTCTTAAGATAGGTTTACCATTGAGATGATCCATAGGCCCAGTGTACTTGATAACGTAAGTAGCTGGAAAGTTTTCAATGATGATCAACATTTTCTTTCCTAGAGCTCAAGGATAACTTTGAACAATTGTACTTTGAAGGAAGTGACAATTTGCCTCGTGAGAGTGTGTCTTCCAATGAAGAGGATGTCAAAGAGGAAATAGATCAAGATGGGTGTATCAAACTCAAAGGTAACAAGATTCCAAAAGGGCTGGTGAGTTTAGAAGAATTGTTTGATAAGCATGACAGGTATGTTAAGTCTAAAGCTTCTACTAGATCACAACAATCTGTTGAGTATGAAAAAACTAATATTGGGAGTTCTGTTGACCCCAAGTTTGTGAACATTGGAAAATGTTGTACACCGGAAGAAAAGAAGAGGGTAATCAACCTTTTAAAGAAGTATAAGGATGTTCTTGCATATTCATATGAGGATCTAAAAGCCTTCCAACCAAAGGAGATGTAGCATTTCATCCCTCTCAAACCTAGGATTAAACCTTTCAAGCAAAAGCAAAGGCAATACAATCCTAAGATAGCTGACACTATTTTTTAGGAAATACAAAAGTTGTTGAAAGCCAAAATTATTTTTCCCATCCACCATTCAACATGGATTTCCAACATTGTGCTCATCGGAAGAAAAATGGTGAGATTCGTATTTGTGTTGACTTCAAAAATTTGAATCAGGCTTCTTTGAAGGACAACTATCCTCTACCCATGATGGATCAAGTCTTACAAGTTGTTATGGGATCTGAAATGTTGTCCATGCTTGATGGCTTCTCAAGGTATAATCAAGTAGAAGTCAATACCGTAGATCAGCACAAGATGACCTTCACCACCCCTTGGGGTACTTTTTCCTACAAGAGGATGCCTTTTGGACTCATTAATGTCGGTGCCACTTTTCAAAGGGCTATGGATTTGGCTTTTGGAAGTTTGAAAGGGAAATGTATTGTTGTATATCTAGATGACCTAACTGTGTTTTCCAAAACTAGAGTAGATCATTTTTAGCATCTAGAAACAATTCTCTTGAAGTGCAAAGAACATGGGATCTCTTTGAATCCTAAGAAATCTATCTTTTGTGTCATAGAGGGAAAATTTTTAGGGCATTTTGTCTCTAAAGATGGCATCAAAATTGATCTGGAATGATTTCAAGCCATTCAACAAATTCCTCTTCCAACCAGTAAGAAGGGAGTGCATTCTTTCTTCGGTAAGATCAACTTTCTGAGAAGATTCATCCCTGATTTTACAGAGCTAACCTTGAATATATCCCAAATGATGAAAGGAAAACAAACATTTTGCTGGTCTTCTGAAGGAAAAGAATCCTTTGAAGGTATTAAAAAGGCTATTGCTAGAACTCCTATCCTAGCATGTCTAGATTTTAGCAAAGATTTTATTATCTATTGTTATGCCATAGATAACACCCTGGCTACTATTTTGACTCAAAAAGATTCTAATGATCATGAACTCCCAATCACATTTATGAGCTACATTCTTAAAAATCATGAGTTGAAATAGACAATGATGGAGAAACATGCTTTTGCAGTGGTTAAAGCTATCAAGCAGTTTCGTTTTTATATTCTTAACTCTCACTCCACAGTACTTGTGCCTGACACAACTATCAAGTCTATTCTCATGCAGCAAGATTTTGGATCCAAGAGAGGGAACTTGGTGGAAAAGGTTCAAGAATATGATATTGACATTAGACCAACCAAACTAGTCTGTGGAAAAGGCTTGTGTGAACTCATCACTGAAGGAGATGGCCATGAGTTACCTAAAGATGAAGTTGATATCCCTACTATTCTGTTTCTCATCTCAATTGATGAATGGTATGCTGATATCACACATTTTCTCACCTATGGAGAGTGTCCCTCTCATTTGACTACCAAGGAGAAAAGAGCTATTAAGTTAAGATCAGCCCAATATGTATTGTGGGAGAATGCGTTGTTCAAGCGTGGGATGGATGGAAGATTTCTAAAATGTGTGGATAAGGAACAATAGAGGAAGCTTCTTTCAACTTTCCATGATCAAGCATGTGGAGGCCATTACTCATCTACTATCACTACTCACAAGATTCTTCGTGTAGGATATTATTGGCCTACCTTGTTCAAAGATGCATCAAAGTGGATTGAGAAATGTGAAGCTTGTTAGACCTTTGTGGGTAGACCCAAGTTGGTTGCCTTACCGCTTAAGCCACCATGATTGAAGAGCCTTTTCAATAATGGGGTTTAGATTTTATTGGAACACTTAATCCCTCTTCAAGTGATAGACATACCCATCCATATTGAGCACAGATTATTTTACTAAGTGGGTAGAAGCCATTCCAGTAAAGAGTACTACTTCTGAAGTAGTATGCAATTTTATCAAAGAAAACATCTTGGTAAGGTTTGGTGTGCCAAACAAGATTGTGACTGATAATGCTTCAAATTTTTCTTCAACTGAGATGATGGATTTCTGTTATGGATATGGCATCTCCCTGGCTCACTCTTCAGATTATTATCCCCAGGGGAATGGGCAAGCAGAATCAACAAACAAAAATCTGGTGGCCATAATAAGGAAATTGGTTAATGAATCTCAGAGGAATTGGCACAAGAAACTTTATGATGCTCTTTGGGCAGATAGAATTACACCTAAAAGAGCTATTGGGATGTCCCCTTTTCAAGTAGTATATGGTGTGGAAACTCAATTACCAGTAATAGTGGAGCTACCAGCCTTGCATTTAATGAAGGCCATTGAAGACACCAACTTCAATGATTCTTTGGATAAAAGGATCATGTATCTTTATAAGTTGAATGAAGACATGTTGCAGGTTGCTGATAGGATATCTACTCACCGAGAAAAAGTGAAATATTTGTTTGATAAGAAGGCCAGTCCTGGGATTTCAAAGTCGGAGACACCATTTTTCGTGGGATAAAAGACATGAACCTCGTTGCAGCCATGACAAGTTTGATTCTCTTTGGCTCGGACCTTTCAAGATCGGGCACTTTGCTTTGGTGAGAATTATTTCTACCTTGATGACATGGATGGTTCTTCTCTCCCACTTCCTTATAGTGGGCTATTACCTAAAATTGTTTAAGTCCTAGGTGAGTAGGAAGTCCTTTGTATAGTATGTATAGGCTGTGAATCCGTTCTTGCTTGTGTGTGTTTCCTTTTTCTTGTTTTGGCGTGTTTTCTTGTTGGTTTGCTTTTGACTCCATGACCTAATGGATAAGATACTGGTTTGCTTCCCCTAGTTTTCGGGAGTTCTTGCCTTGTCTCATTCTTTGAATCCAACTAAGTCATCCCCGGAAAGAGCCAACTATTGTCCTTCAAAATTTTCCCTCTTTCGAAAGTCAAAAAATTTAAAATTTTTGAGTTAACACCTTTCTATGATGTTCTAGTGAAGAGAAGAATTGAGGAGTTAGGTAAAATTCAAATTTTTGAGTCATTTGAGTGATTTGCGGGTATGTTAGACATTTTTGTCCCATGTGTCCCAAGTTCCTATGGGCTCTCTGTTCCCCGATCACCCGCTTTCCCCAAAATCTGTTTGATTGTGGGCCCGTCAAAACTTTTTGTTCTAACTGTTCTAAGTTCAGTTGGGCTCTGTTCCTGATTGGCTGCATCGGGCCCTTTACGTACTTTGGTCTTACTTGTCCCGAAAGCATTTGTGCATTTTTTCCCCACTTCACCCGCATTGGCCGAATCATGCTTTCGCGTCCCTCATGTCCCAAATGTACCAAAGGCCATCCGGCTCATTTTTCCTACTCTTCCCGACACTTGCCTTTTTTTTGAGTTGGTGTATATGAATTTAATGCGCATTTAATAACCTTCTCTCTCCTAAAATGGATATTTAATGGGACTCCCCTCTACGCATTTACACACTACTTTCTCATTGCCATTTTCTCATACCACAGAAACCATCTGCTCGCGTCCCCATTTCCCCTACATTTTCATCACAAATTCAAGTCAAAAGTTATTTTTCTAAGCAATCACAAGGTTATGAAGATCAAGTTTGAAGGCCAAGAGCATGTTTCTCCACTTGAGTCTTCCATTCCCAATATCAGAGACAGTGAAGTTTGACACCTAGGATTTCAGTGATTTACGACAAGGATGAATGACCCAAATCCCTCCCCCATGGCGCAAATGATTAATGACAGTGGCCTTGTATTCGCTATGGGTTTCCCTATCTCGGTACAATACGCCGACACTGTACTCACTGCAGAGCTCACTTGACCATGACACGAGCAAATTAACAAATGTGCATGGGAGCTAATCACTAAACTTGATGCTGCCGCCATTGCCACTACCCTACGGATCCCTGAAATGGACAATTCTGTGGTAATCTCTCAAACTCAAGCACAAGCTCTCTTCGATCAAGACAGTGAGAAATACAAAGAAAGGGTAGCAAATTCATGGTTGAAGAACCCTAAGAAAGGGGCATCTTGGCTTTCTAAAGCTCTGTTTAGGGCTGATTTCAATGATTAGCTCATGTCATGGGTTTACCCTCTACCAGTGAGTTTCACTTTTGGATGTGCCCGCTCATCAACATAGTCTATGAAGGTACCCAGAACATCAATTGGGTAGAGATCATCTGCATGAATTTGACAGAGCAGTTGTCCAATGTACAACAAACCAAGAAGTTCTACATGACTTCTTATCTTATGTATACCCTAGCAGCATCCAGACAATGGTTTGGTTTCACATACATTGAGGCTCAGAAGGGTGATCCCATCTATGCTTACTACCCTCAGTTCACCCTTGACACCAGCAATCACAACTTCAGGAGGGTGAATGATGCTTTCACCATGTACATTGTGAGGCTTCTAGAGAGTGACACTGCTAGAAGATTTTCTGATGAAGCCATGAACCTGATAGCAAAGTATGGAGCTTTCTTCATTCAATTCAAAAGGTTTTCATATATTAGGTTATCCGGTTACGAGAGCACTCCTCTCAAGCTCCCCATATTTTGTAATGATAAGATGGCTTTGATTGAGGTATGTAGACAATTGGATAAGTTGCATGGACTGTAGGGACAAGAAGATCTCGGCCTTACATTTCCCCATATCTTTGGGTAGCTATACATGCAAAACAACTTTGGATGCCCAAAACATAGAAAGAGCCCTTACCCCCATCACTGTCCACTTCTTCAGGCCCAAAACCTATTTTGATTTGAAGAAATTCATTGAGTTGAATCTCAGAATCAACTATCATCACAAAGCAGAATCTTGAAAAACTCTTGGGCTGATTGCATAGATGACTTTGAGGCAAGATGGAGGCATTATGGTAGATTCTCCCTCCAACTAATACAAGAGCTCAACCTATATCAGATTCCTGAAGGGCTTCAAGATGACAACGCAGATCTATTGTCATATGAGTATGATACTATGATCAAGCATACTCCTTTAGAGGATCTAGACTGGTTTAAAAGGGAGAAAGATGATTTAGTTGAGATTCTAGCTCCTGTCCTGGTAAGAACCAAAGTCTAGTTTGACAGAAAGGTTCAAGAGCTGAGGAAGAATTTAGGAGAGTCTTCTTCCAAAGACACTTCAACACCGAGGAAGGAGTCATAAACACCTAGCTTAGAGGTACCTGCACAAACTCCTCCTCCTTCATCAAGTAAAGAACCCACATCATCCACCCCTTCCTCATCCACTCAGGTATATCAGAAGAAGGTGAAGGAAGTCAAAAAGGAGCCTATTGAGGAAGACCCCTTGATAAAACATTCAGAATTACCTTTTGGGCCAGAGAACATCATTGTTCTCAGTGAAAGTGAAGATAGTGAAGTGCCAGTTCCTGTAGGAGTTTCAGAAGCCATAATGGATAAGGAGCAGGAAATTCATAACACTGAGCCTCCAAGTACCATGGATTCCTCTGTCCAAGAAGCCTCATCTACTCCACTCACATCTCTACTGGAGGCAATAGTCATAAATACTTTAAGTGTCATGAGTTCTTTTACTCTTGGTTCCCCTATTCCTCCTTCTTCTTCTTCCTCCACTTTTGCATGGGTGCATATTATGTTTGTGGATCATGTTTTCATGTTAGAGTTTGGTACACCTTCCATGTGTTACACTCGGATATTTTTATGGCGTTCCCACTCGCCGGTGAGTGGGTCAACGGGGTTCGGGGGTGAAGCCTTCGAAGCAAATTTTTATGGGTGGTTTATTAACCCATGGGTAATGGGTAATCTGTTATGGGCTATTTTTGGGCCCATGGTTTTTCGATACCCATTGTTTTGTAAAACTACCTCTTCGGCTACCTACTGATGTACTTATAAATAGATGGACATAAAATAGGATTTATATGAGTGTGTTTTGTGAAGGTGAATAGTGTGTGTGAATTCAAGTGCGAATTTGGGAGGGTTTGTTGAGAGCAGCTCTAAACAAGATCGATTATTATGAATCGTGAAGACTATTGGCTTGTAAAAAATTTGAGCAAGTGTTCTTAGTGGATGTAGCCCACATTGGGTGAACCACGTTAAATATTGTCTTTGTGTTGTGCATTTTTCATTTCTGTAATTCTATTCATACTTCTTATTATTGCGATTCTGAGGAATTATTCCGCATTAGATTCTATTAATTCCTAACAATTGGTATCAGAGCTTGGTTTTTGGTTTGTTGAAGTGTTGAATCACAGGTAAAGTTTTTAGCTTGAGTGGGAGCTATGGCAGATGATGGAACATCTAGGGTTGATAAATTCAAAGGGTAGAATTTCAGTCTTTGGAAGATGCAGATGGAAGATTACCTTTATCGGAAGAATCTTTATACTCATTTGTCCTAAGAAGGTGAACTAACCCTCAAGCATGACAAATGCATAATGGGATTTGCTGGATAGGAAGGCACTTGGGACAATCTAGCTATGTCTTGCATCTTCGGTATTATTTAATGTTTCAAAGGAAAAGACTACAAAAGATCTAATGGATGCATTAGGGAAGTTGTATGAAAAACCCTCTGCCTCTAATAAAATATTTTTAATGAAAAAGTTGTTTAATATGAAGATGTCTGAGAATAGTTTAGTAGCATATCATTTAAATGATTTCAACACGGTTGTGAATATGCTAGCTTCTGTTATAATAGAATGTAATGAAGAAGTTAGGTCTTTATTAATTTTATGCTCTTTACGAAAAGTTGGAATAGCACAGTAATGGCGGTAAACAACTCGGTTCTAGTAACTCAAAGTTGAAGTTTGAGGATGTTGTAGGGGTGATTATAAGCGAGGAAATGCGAAGAAAAATCTCCAGGGGAATCTTGCACTTCAGAGAATGCTTTGATAGTGGAAACTAGAGGAGATAGAAGAATAGAGGAAAGCATGGAAAATCGAAAGATCGGGAAAGGTCTAAATCCAAAAGCAAGATAGTATCTTGCTTTGTGGGAAAGTTTGGGCATGCAAAGAAGGACATTGGGAGCTTCGGGACAAGAAGAAACAACAAGAAGAAAACAAGGAGGCAAATGTGGCATCGGGTAATGTATGTCGGGATGCTTTGATTATTTCTTTACATAATATTACTTGAATCTTGGGTTTTAGATTTAGGGACTTCTTTTCATGCTACTCCACATAGGCATTATTTTGTTGATTATGTTCAGGATTTTGGGCATGTTTTTCTTGGTGATGATGAGCCTTGCAGTATAGTTGGAAAAGATTATGTTCGGTTAAGATGTAGAATGGGAATACATGGCTAATGAAGAATGTCAGACATGTGCCTACATTAAGGATAAATTTGATATCGGTGGGGCAATTGGGAAGTGATGGTTGTACTGTGATATTTACAGATGACTCTTGAAAGGTTACCATGGGTGCTCTTGTGGTGGAAAGAGGTAAGAAGGTTGAACCTTGTATTTAACCATTGATAGTACTAATGATTGTAATCTTGTGGCTTCTGATACAGATACAACATTATGGTACTATAGGCTCGGTCATATGAGCCATAAGGGCATGGACATCATAAAGAAGAATTTTCCTGGATATACAGAAATAGGTTTGGATTTATGTGAGAAATGCATATATGGGAAACAAAAGTGAGTAAGGTTTCTCAAGGTTGGACCTACGAAGAAAGAGAGTAAGTTAGAGTTGGTACATTCTGATGTGTGGGGGCCAGCTCAGGTATCATCTCTTGGGGGTTCAAATTATTATGTTACTTTTATTGATGATGCAACAAGGAAAGTTTGGGTTTATTGTATTAGAAACAAATTTGATGTATTTGATACTTTTATTAAATGGAAAGCCTTGGTAGAGAATGAAACGGACCTTAAGTTAAAATGTCTCGGGCCGAATCTTTGGAGGGGAGTATTGTAGCAATGAATTTGATGATTATTGTTCTAAGAATGGAATCCGTAGGAAAAAGATGGTTCCAGGAACCCCGCAATAGAATGGGGTGTCAGAAAGGATGAACAAAACAATAATGGAATGTGCTAGGAGCATGAGGATACATGCAAGACTGCCTCTTTATTTTTGGGTAGAAGCGGTGAGCATAGCTGTGTACTTGATAAACAGAGGACCCTCAAGTGCCTTGGATGGAGGCATACCTAAGGAGGCTTGGTACGGTAAGAAAGTTGATTTCTTAGAGTCTTTAGATGTGGGGTGTTTGTTCATATTGACAAGGATGATAGGACCAAGCTAGAAGCTAAATCAGATAAATACACTTTTATTGGTTATGGTGGTGATGACTTTGGATTTAAATGTTGGAGTATTAAGGACAAGAAAATAATTCGGTCTAGGGATGTGGTCTTTAATGAGAAAGTCATGTATAAGCAATAGTTGCAAGAAAATAGGGAAGAATCCAAGAAAGAATATGCAGTGGTAGAGGATCTTCCGAATGGGAAAGTGACCCATGAATCAATTCAGGAACCTACTCAACAGGAACCCCAAACTCCTACAGTGAGGAGGTCTTCTAGGGTAAGAAAAGAACCTGAACGTTTTCTCCTTCTCTTTATTATTTATTACTCACTGATAGTGGAGAGCCAGAGAGCTTTGATGAAGCAATGCAGGTAGATGCCAGTAAGAAGTGTGAGTAAGCCATGGATGAGGAGCATAAGTCTCTCATGGAGAACTAGACTTGGGATTTGGTGAAGTTAACGAAGGCAAAAAGAGCATTACGAACAAGTGGGTGTCTGAGTGAAAGATGAAAAAGGAGGAAAGAAAAGATATAAGGCCCAGTTGGTGGTCAAGGGGTTTGCACAGAAACAAGGTATAGATTTTGATGAGATTTTTTCTCCTGTAGTAAAAATGACTTTTATCAGAACTATTCTTGGAATAGTGGCAATAGAAGACTTGCACTTAGAACAGTTAGATGTAAAGACTACATTTCTCCATGGTGATTTGAAGAAGAAGCTATATATGCAACAACTAGAAGGATATGAAGTCAAAGGTAAAGAGGAGATGGTGTGCAAACTGAAGAAGAGCTTGTATGGCCTAAAACAAGCTCCACGTCAATGGTATAAGAAGTTTGATAGCTTCATGATGGAGCAAGGTTATATTAGATGTCATTCTGACCATTACGTGTATACAAAGAAATTTGAGGATGGAAGTTATATTATCCTGTGTTTGTATGTTGATGACATGTTGGTTGTAGGTAAAAACATGCAAGAAATAAAAGTACTCAAGAAATAGCTAAGTGAATCCTTTGATATGAAGGATTTGGGGGCAACCAGACAAATCCTTGGTATGAGGATAACTCGGGATAGGAAGGAATGGAAGCTAACTTTATCTCAGGAAGAGTACATTAAGAAGGTATTGGATAGGTTTAACATGTAGGATGCTAAACCGGTTGGGACTCCTTTGGCAGGCCATTTTAAGTTATCAAAGGAGCAATGTCCCAAGACAGAGTAGGAAAGAAACCAGATGTCCAAGGTACCTTACTCATCAACGGTTGGTAGTTTGATGTATGCTATGGTGTGCACTAGGCCTGATATTGGCCATGCAGTGGGAGCTATGAGTAGATTTATGAGCGATCCATGTAAAGAGCATTGACAAGCAGTAAAGTGGATCCTTCGATATTTGAGAGGGACCATGGGGATAGTTTTGTGCTACGGTGGATCATGAACCACTTTACGTGGTTATGTAGATTCGAGACATGGTGAAGATATTGGCAATGAGGAGGAGCTTGACGAGTTATATTTACATTGTAGGTGGGACATCGGTGAGTGGTGGCTTTGTCATCACCACGAGAGGCCGAGTATGTTGCTGCCACGAGGGCAAGCAAAGAGATGATTTGGTTACAACAATTGCTTGAGGAGTTGGGGCATAAGCAGGAGGAATGTAAGCTGCATAGTGATAGTTAGAGTGCTCTACACCTAACTAAGAACTCTCTTTCCACTCCAGGATGAAGCATATACAGTTGAGATATCACTTCATCAGGATAGCTTTGGAGGAAGATAAGTTGAAGTTGGAGAAGATTTATTCAATCGAGAATCCTACGACATGATGACCAAGGTGGTCACAAGGGATAAACTAAAGCTATGTTCAGCTTTGGTTGGCCTTCGCAGATGATAGTGAAGGGTTGAGAAGCTTGCTCAGTGGAAATCAGTCTCCAAGTGGGAAATTGTTATGTTTGTGGAGCCTATTTTAATGTTAGAGTTTAGTACACCTTCCATGTGTTACACTCAGATATTTTTATGGCAGTCCCACTTGCCGGTGAGCGGGTCAAGGGGTGAAGCCCCCAAAGCAAATTTTCATGGGTGGTTTATTAACCCATGGGTAATGGGTAACCGTTATGGGCTGTTTTTGGGCCCATGGTTTTTCGGTACCCATTGTTTTGTAAAACTACCTCTTCGTGCCCTCTTGATGTACTTATAAATAGATGGACATACAATAGGATTTATATGAGTGTGTTTTGTGAAGGTGAATAGTGTGTGTGAATTCAAGTGTGAATTCGGGAGGGTTTGTTGAGCGCAACTCCAAACAAGATTTGATTATTATAACTGTGAAGACTATTGGCTTGTAATAAAATCTGAGCAAGTGTTCTTGGTGGATGTAGCCCACATTGGGTGAACCACGTTAAATATTATCTTCATGTTGTGCATTTTTGATTTCGTAATTCTATTCATACTTCTTATTATTGTGATTTTGAGGAATTATTCAAAGCATTAGATTCTATTAATTCCTAATAGTGCAACCTTTTGTTGATATTAGGAAGAGGAGGTTTTCCTCTCAATGTGAGAGGCCCAAATTTGATGCTGTGGTGGCCTTGTTGGGCACTACTCCTTCTACTTCAGTTAAGAGAGCTAAAACAACTTCAAGGATAGTAATAGATGACTAGGGCTAGCAGTTTCTTGAGGTAGCCAAGCCCAAAGTTGACAAGCCAAAACAAGATTTATTGTTCTCTGATCTGGAACTTTCTAGGATCTTAATGGGAGAATCTACTCCTGAAAGTGAAATACATAATCTCAGAAACAAGATAACCAAAGTTATTGGAAGAGTAGAAGAAAGCAAGCAGACTATAGAGCAGTTGGAGGAGTAGGCTCAAGTGCTTTCTGGTTTCATCAAGTCATTGATGTCCAAAGATAAGGTTCTAGATCCTACCCCATTGACTGCCCATCCACCACCTGTGATCATTAGTCAAGATGAAGTCTAGAGCATTAAAGACATACACAGGTACTCCATCTACGAGAAAGCTATGGAAGCCATGGTAGATGATATGGTCATTGTAGGTTTGAATTTCATTGGAGAAGCCTTCAAACTCAATGAGAAGGTAACTAATTTGCAACAAAAGCTCTCCTCCACAGTTGGAAATATGGACAAAGAGCTTAAACTTTGGAGTAACTGCATAGTAGACCTTTGCCTGATGGGATAGACTGATGAAAATTTATTGATGGCTAGTAAGGTCTTTGATGATGCCAAAGATACTTTGTCAAAATCATGGGTTTTCAGCATGGAGTGGAAAATAAAAGTGCTGGAGGAGGCTCTAGGAGAATTGAGAAACAATTGCGAAGGGATAAGCCTTCAAAACTTGTGTGGTATCTGCTTTTAAGGATATTCACTGTCATCTCCATGACGAAACTTCAAGTGTGCCTTTATTTCTCTAGGAAATTAAAGCTCAATTCAAGGCACTTGTTAAGGAAAATTTTTCCAACGAGGACTCAATGACCAAAGAAAAGATAAAGGAAATTTTCTCTCTCTAATTTGCCATTGAGGAAGCTAATAAAGAATATCATACACACACCGAGTTTGATAAGGAGATGGAGAAATGTCTGGGATCTTGGACCCAAGCTACTGCCAACACATCGGTCCCACAAGGCAGAGACATAGCAGAAGCATTGAAAAAGTTTAGACAACAGATCCTCAAGTCGGTGGGCCCTCCCCAATCATAAGCATTTGTGTTCCTTCCTAGCTTCTCCTTTCCTTCTTTTTCTTAATTCGGGATTATTGTAATCAGTTGAGGGTTTTGTGTCAAACACCCCCTTAACTATACATTTTAGTTAAAAGAAGTAGTTATCAATTGTAACTAATTTGTAAAGTTATATAATGGGCTCTCTACCCCATTTTCGTAAAAGGGGCTGGAACTTGGTTTATTTTTGAAAGTGTAAGGAGTAACAAAGCAATCAATACAAAAGATCTTTCTTTCCATGTCTATCTCGATCTTGTTCTTTCATTACTTTCCACCAATACTTTTGAATCATTTGTCTTATTATTTCAAGAAGCTTTGTACTCTTGTGGATGTTATTTTTGGAACTTTATATCTTTGCAATAACATCTTATTGATTCAAATGCAAATGGTTTTTTCTAAATAATTTTATTACTCGCATGCATAAGGAATTATTTTGTTATCTATAGTTCGAGAGTGCCTTTTTGCTCATTTCCACTACTTCATTCCCCGTACTTTTGTATTGATGATCCGTTCTATTTTAAAACACTTTCATGATATCCAGTTCCACATTAAAACTATGTATTGTACATATGCAAATAGTCTTTGTCTTTAAATAAGGGAACCTCTCCCATTAAAGAGGAGGGAATTTCTATCCCCATTATTGCTCTCAACAAAGTCCATTTTGACGACCAACGGGGTGATAAGGATTTGTTTTATGGTGTGCCACCATAAACTCTACCAACATAATTCTTATTGTCTCATTAAGAAAATTAGTTCCTTTATCACTAGTCAAGCTCAAAGGACAACCATACCTGCTAATATTGTTTTCCCACAAAAATTTAGTTGTTGTAGTTGTTGTACAATCCTTTGTAGGTGCTACTTTCGCACATTGTGTTAGATAATCTATTTAAGTAATGATATAATGTGTGCTAGTCCTACACGTGTGTGGTGAAATAGGACCTAAAAAGTCCGTAGCCCACTTCTCAAAAGGCTCAAGCACTTGCAATAGGCCACAACAAAATCTCATCTCTAGTTCTAGGTTTTCCAAGGCATTGACAATGATCACATGCCTTAACATATTCCTTAGTGTCCTTGTACAAAGTTTCCCAATAAATTCCAGCCATCAGAATCTTGTGCACTCTAGCATCACTAGAGTAATGACCTCCTACAATCCCACCATGAGATTCTTCTATAATAGCCTCGTGTTCATGCTACATAACACAATGATGTAAAACTTCAACACGGTCCAACTTCTACAAGTCTCCACCAATCTACAGTTAGGTGTCATGTGTATTGAAATTTGCTTCTTCTCCAATGTCTTCATTCCTTCAGGTGCTTGTCTAGTGCACAAAAATACTACAATTTCCTCTAAATCTACATGCACACAATTTAACTTGAAAAGTTGTGCATCAGGCATTGTGTCCTCAATGCTCTACGTGTCCTCGCCAGAATTGATCCTTGTCAAATGATCAAGCCCTAATTACTCTTTCCGGCTTCATAACAACTATAAACTCAAACTCCTAAAATAGAAATATCCACCTGTAAATGCGCCCTTGCAAAAAGGATTGTTGACTAAATACTTAAGTGCCATATGATATGTATAGAAAATGAATGGTGTTTCCAATAAGTATTTCCTGAACTTGTGTAGTGTGTATATCATAGAAAAAGCTTCACACTCGGGAGTTGTATAGTTCTTCTCTGTGGATGTAAACTTCATGTTGACAAAACATATGGGATGATCTACAATTCCTTCTCTCGGTTGTGCCAACACTGTGACAATTTGCATTCCAAAAGAATCAACATGAACATGAAAGGGTTTGTCCCATGAAGAAAATCACAAAATGGGTGCAGTGATCAACCTATCCTTCACTGTTTCAAATGCGTGCTATTGTGCATCACCCCAATAAAACCTTCCTTTAGCTTTCAAAAATTCTTCCAAGGGAGCGAAAATATTTGCGGAGACTTTAATGAACTTCATGTGATAGCTTGTATGTCTTAGGAATCCACGCACCTAAATTTTATTGTTAGGTTCCGCCAAACCCAATACAACAACTATCTTGGCTGGGTATACTAATAATCCTTCCTTATAAATTATATGCCAAGTAAAGTGCCAAAATGTGTTGCAAAGATGTAGTTATTAATGTTGAG
The DNA here is from genome assembly GCA_018340775.1 of Taxus wallichiana var. yunnanensis. Taxonomy (NCBI): domain Eukaryota; kingdom Viridiplantae; phylum Streptophyta; class Pinopsida; order Cupressales; family Taxaceae; genus Taxus; species Taxus wallichiana. Next base: position 545,253,154 of record CM031243.1, read on the forward strand.
AGAGATGCCCAACTACTGCATCTCTCAAACATGAGCCTTGTATTGTCACAAAGGGTTCTTGAATAATCCATACACCATCCAATCATCCAGATATATCTATAAGAATTTATGAATAAAGTATTTAAAGGCCTACACAACAATGTGTGAGAACACTGGCTTTGGCACACTTTTCAGTCCAAAGGGCATAACGTATATGAAAAAAATCCTCATTCGTGGTGAAAGTTGTCTTTTCCTAATCTTCCTTCGTGATGTGCACTGGTGATAATCAAAAATCCATCTGTAAAATAATATATCTCATTCCTAGAAAATCCCTTAAGAATCTCTTCTCGAACGGGATGGGAAAAGGATATATTACACATAAAGCATTCAATTCTTTGTAATCCACACAAATCCTTATCCTCCCATCTTTCTTAATGTTTATGACCATGGGGCTAACCCATTCAGATTCTTCAATAGGCTCAATGATTCTAGACTTGAGAATTTTATCAATTTCTTCCTTTACCTTCACACGCATATTAGGATTCATCCTGTAAGGTCTCTTCCTAACTAGGCACGTGCCTTCTTTTAGTTTGATTTTCATCTCACCTAAAGAAGGGTGTACTCCCTTTAACTCATGATAGCCCCTCAAGAATAAGTCCTGGAAGTCGTGTAAGAGTTCAATAATCTTAGCCACTTCTTGCTCTGACTAGTAATCACCAATAATGGCCTCCTTAGGCTTTGCTTCCATACCAATGTTAACCTTATTTGTCTTCATGGGTGCGTGATATGTGCGTGCCTTCTCATCTGTAGTGTCCATCACCTCGCGTGTACCTTTAATGTGGTTAACTTCCATCTTATCTACTTCCTCATCATCTATCATGTACACCATTTTTCCATTTTATTTTTATTTCCAGTGTGGACCATCTCTTCTTCATCTATTTCTTCAAGGTCAAGGCATGCCTCAAGATTAGATTCCCCCAAAATAATTCTAGTATAAGTTCTTTGGCCTTTGCACTATCTCCCAATGTAAGGCGCTTCATAATCTGAAATTCTTCATTGACCGTAGGATTATTAGAAAAGTAATCAAAAGTATGGATCATACATGAGGTAATCTCTTTCCAATCAACTATTTCCCTCTTTAACTTAGCATGGACATATCATGCATATGCTCATCTGCGTAAGGTGGAGTAGAACTTATGTACCCAGAGTGATGGTGATAATGCCTCCTTGACTTGCGACTAATATCTCTCACACTCCTAGATGTGATGAGAGGTAGGAGACTTCCCATGAAATTCACATGTTTTGTAGGTACATTTCTCCGAGTAAACCTAGTGGAGAAAGTGATTCTCACTTCTCGCCACTCCAAAATTCCATCTCTATGTGTTTCCCACCAATGCACTATTGTCCCACACAAATTATAGACCAACATATTTCTTCTATCCCCTTCATTCTACCACTTTGAGTCTTGGTGGCACGCGGAAATGTGTCGGGTCTCCCTTCACCAGCAGTACGTTGGTACACAGTTGTTTCCTAAACAACTAACCATGTGCGGTGTGATCATGTGAATAATCGTGTTATTTATTTCTCTCATAACTACTTCATATGTGACATGTGCCCAAATACTTGTGGTGTAACTAATCGACTAAGCATCATCCCAATGTATCACTCCTTTCTTAGATGGATTAGTTACCTTAGGGTCTTTGATCATGTGCACATATATCATGTTTAAGTCCTCTTCTATCAAGGGCTCAACATACGGGGTAACCTTTGCATCGGTCAAATGTATAATGACACGCACATCCTTGTTCTCAAAGCTAATATATCCTTTGTTAAAGTGAAAATATGCATTATTGGCATAACACTAGGGTCACCCAAGTAGTGTTGGGAAATTATCCACTTCAGCAAACTCTAATACTTCAAATTCCCTAGTACACTTGGCTCCTTGAATTATAATAATCTCATCCTTAAGTGATCTAATAGGCATATCCCTAGTTATGTTTTCCATATGCAACACATTCGAAGAAGTCTATAATGGTGGTCTTCCCATCTGATTCCATGCACCCAACATGAGTACATTAACCTCCACTTCGTATCTATTTGAATGTTTCTCAGAAGCCACCCATCTATGACTGCATTAAGTGTAATTTATTTTTCAAATTCACGATTATGTGGGGGTAGATTTGTGTGGAGTATTTACCTCTCGCATTCGGTTCACAACGTAGGGTACCTTTTCTCACAACCATTAAAGGGATGATGCTCTCATGACATAACATTCAACATACCTCCTTCAGGTCATCTACGCCATTTTGTGGGAGTTAAAACTTCTTTTCTTGTTCCATAGCACACACTTTCTCCTTCAAGCACTAAATATATCCTTGCAGATCCCTGATGACATCCATAGTCTCTTGGTAAACCTATTTTTGATGTGGAGAATTTGAATACTTAGCATTTATCACTTCTTTGTTATAACTAGCTTATACTTCAAAGGTTCACGTGCACATGTCGCCTCGGCGTGCGTAGCAACTAAAATTGGTTGTAACTCAGGATTAGGTGCTATCTTCAACATCTATTGATCCTCAACTTTGCACTATACCTTATTCATTCCCATGCGGTTTTCTTTCTTATGATGCTTTCTCATGTGCTCATATAATTCAGGACATTCTTCAAAATTTTGCTGATTCCAACACCATGAGAAAAGCACATTATGAGGGAACTCAAGATGATAATGACAAGGAGATCCACAAGTAAAGAAGGTTCTATAAAAAATCCTCCCTTGCCATCGCCACAACCTCACCATTTGTATCCTCCATAAAATCCCTTGTTCTGTTATCCCCATTATTGTGCCCTTCATTATGTTGTTCTCCTATTCCTTATATCCACTTGCCACACTATTTAGCATTCTCCTGTCTTAATGGCTTCATGAATATGATCAATTAATCTACATACACACATTCTTCTAGATTGCATGCTATAGGAGAGGGCATTAACTCACATCATGGTCCAAATAACAAATATCACAATCCAACAACATGGTGTGCACCAACTTGTGAGGGAAAATATCCTTGGTATGTCCTTTAACCTCACAATATGTACACCATATTCCACTACACATGTCATGATCTGAATTAAAAGAGATATTTTCCAACCGCTTTTTCATGGCTGCATATGTGCTTCTAAGAACATACTCACTCTAGTGTCCACACATCCAACTTCCTTAGCACATAGAGTTGCTTCCAAGACATCACGAGGATCCGAAAATTTCTTTTGAGATAGTGCTCATCTGAAAGGAGTCAACAATACACCAAAAACCATTGTGCTTGCTGACTAGGATGTATACCATAAGACAATTTTGATAGAAAAGTTTTAAAACACACGTCATACTCCCGTATGCTCTCAAATAAACCCTTCTTAATGTCCTTAAGTGTTTTGATAATCTTTTTCTCAAATTATGGAATATGAAACTCGACTAGAAATGAAGAATGTAGAGCATCATAATCCACCACAATTTTATGCGGGTCATAATTTCTATACCAGCTATGCATGCACCCTTGAAGAGTGGTAAAAAATTGACTTATTTTTTTATCTAATGATGTACTTATTTTAGTGTGCCATAGTAGCTCAAACTTGTGCACGTGATCTACCGCATCTTCAATGCCTCTATACTAAGGCAAATGAAGGGAAATCTTATAGTAAACTTGATGTGGTTGATTCGAGTGCAGACCCTTCCCACTAGATCCAAAACCAGATCCCCCACTAGTATTTCCTCCACCTCTAGAGCTATTTGATCTACTTGATCCCGAACCTCATGATCCTCATGTACCAGGAACCAAACCATGTATTTACTTCCTTGCATGCCAACTATAGTGATAAAACAAACTCCCATGGTCTTCAAAGTTGTAGTACTTACAGATGTATTACCAATATTATGCATGCCCACATTTTGTCGTGATGACCTGCGTGAAAATATTCCTCCAATCGGTCCCCCAAACAATGACATCGTTTGTGCTGCCATAGGTCTATGTTTACCAATACTATTCTACTTTTCAATGCCTACTTTGGAACTAGAACACCACGCACAAGGGATAGGTTTCTAGGTGGGATTAGATGTGCACCTATGGTCCTCAATATTTCTTCTTTTGATGCACTCTCATGATGAGGTGAAAGGGGATTCTCTATCGTGCTTGCCTAAGTGTAGGAGTTCCTGATGCTCCAGCTCCATGTCTTCCACATGAGATTCAAATCCTTCATGATCCATCTACCTCTACAACTCCATAGACTCCTCAACATTACGCTTCCTCACAATTCCCTCTCTCACACCTCATTATACTTGAGTCATCGTTCCTCTCTTTTCCTTTTTCTCGCTAGGTCTTCCATCTATCACCACACTGTTCCTTCCCTTACGTGCAATGGAGGGTTTAACTAACCATAGGAGTTTTCTCCAAAGTTAGTATCACCATTAAGATCTTAATTTCCAAAGGGATAATGCAAAAATAAGACCTTGTGGGCTCACACAAGAATTCAAACTTAAACTTCCAGACATGAATATGTAGAGATAACATACTCCAAAGTGTAACTACGCACTACACCATCCCACCAATGATCTACAACATGAGTCCAAGATTCATCTACATCAATTTTTTTTTGGTAATCTTCTTACATCCAAACCCTTAGCTTTGTATCCCCATATTTTCTTTGATGTGTATGATGACAACCACTCACACAATTCTATTGGATAAAGGTTGAAGAACATCTCATAAAGATTATGATAGAGATGATCTTCTACCCACTTACACATATTGAAATCAGGTCTAGAATCATATCTCTGTGAAAAATTATCTTGTTCATCTTCTACCAAACTTTCAATGCTCTACATAGTCAATCAGTATGCCATCTGCATGTAATATCCTAGTAAACAATTTACAAAGAGCTCCCAAAAATGGAACCAAAATGTAGTCTTGTTTTCTATACTCAATTCCTAGGCACGCATTGACACTTCATTCAAATAGATCTGAATGCTCACCCAAAGCACACAAAGATACCAGGTCCCTCCTTTGTGTTGGCTTGTCAAGATGTTAGCATGCATGTTCATGATTATGAATACCAAGCATTTATTGAATCACAAATCATTATAAATATCATAAGAAAACACATATAATAAGGAAACATAACAAATCAAATCAATACTAAGATCAATTGCACTATGTGAACACCATATTTAGATACATCAATTAATGGAATATATCCACAATGATCCATTCATAACATAAAGATTACATAGCGGAAATTTAAATACACAATATATCAAACTTGTCTCAATAGAGTTATGCGCGCTTAAACATATGAGCAACATAACAATACAATACATACGGTTTCCTCAATCAATGCAATACAACACACACACACACACATAGGGGTGGATACTTTCCCTTCACTACCTATGCGTCCTTAAAATAGACTCGCATGCTCAAAATAGACAACATGATTTCTTTTCTAACTATCTTAATAATATACTATCCTAAAAATAAACTTGTCCTTATCCTCTTATTAGCTTCCATGCACGTGTTCTAAATACAAGTCCCTTCTCCAAAAATAGACCTTGCATGGATGCCAAATATTTATGTCCTTATCTTCTATTTGAGAAACACTTTCTTTGCTTTTCCTATTTTAGACCTCTTAAGGAAAATGGCTAAGTCTCTCGGTCGAAATGCGTAGTCCCACACATAATCCTTGATTATCCTTCTTGTGTACTCCTTCTCTCATGTACACAAGCTTTTGTATTCTCTTCTAATTATTCATTTTTCTAATCCAACATAAACAAAATGAGTTTTGGAAAGCTCAATGAACTAGTTAAAGTGAGATCGGTGAGCTCAATGAGCTCAGTGAGCTAAGGGATTTGATCAATCAAGCATCAAGGGATCATCATGAGAAATTCTGTGGTCATCTTGAGCTCACATTGGGGATCTCTCAACAGTGTTTCTAAACACTCATTCGGCAACCCAAGGTGTCTCGTGCATCATGCAAAAGGAGGAAATTGTGATCGTCATCATCAAGTTATTCATTGTAGGGAGCCTCTTCATTAGATAGGAAACCTCTCCCTTCTTCTCTCTTTCTTCTTCTTCCTTCTCCCCCCTTTCTTATTTTTCATTGGGTGTAATCATTGTATTTTGTCTAATTCATTTAAGTGACTTTATAAAGTTACATTGTAAAATTCCCTTTGATTTATAAAAATTTAACTTATTTGTCAGTTCCTAAGAATTTGAAAAGTCATAAATTGAATGAGACCATGAAGATTCATGTGGGGGGTAGGGAAAGAGTCAATTCACATTGCTATAAATTGGGATGACTTCTCCATTCCAAAGGATCCTGAAAATTTAGTTCTTTGTAGCAATAGTGGATTGTGATATGTTGTTGATCTTTGTATCACCAATGCACATGAAATAAAAGCTACATTTCTTCCATTCTCATTTTCTTGTATTCCTCTACTTCTCTCTTTTGTGCACTTTGTAAGCATAGTGATCTAGTAAGAACTTTGTATCTTTGATAGATGAATCTAAGAACTTGGTGTCTAGGTTTGTTCATCTCACTAGATAGCTTCATCATTGCTTTCCTCTATATTGAATGTTGAACTACTCTAGTTACTAGGTGTGAACTCTGTAATTGGCCTACTCACGACAGTAACCTTACTTTTCTAATTTATCTCCTTCACCCCTCATCAACTGTTATTTTATCCCTTGTACACCATACAAGAACTTTGCCACATATTCAGTGGAGTGTCCCTGTGTGATACCCAACCTATTTGGCCAACCAAAAACATTTAGGTAGGATTGGATTAGTTATAATTCAATAATGGGATCTGCATCATTTAATGCGAGGGGGCGTAGCCCCGTGAATGGTGGTAGAGATACTTAATTTTCCATACCAAGAAATTTTCTCACCAACAACATTAATGCTCTTACATCAAGATTTGCATCATACTACACCCTAATAAGGTTGTCCCTCGAAGCCACATATTTTATTAGATACATCTCATATTCTTGAGAATGTTAAGGATTTAGAAATAGAGCTAGTCTCTTGTGAATTGAATTAGAATACATATTTGAAAATCAAAGGATTGAAAACAAATCCATCTAAAAAAATGGTTAGTAACTTTTCCGATCTTTTTTTTCCATTAAATTTTTATTAGGTACATTATCGGGGTAGTAATTTTCCTCATCTATTTTGCATGAAATGTTTTCCATATATACTATACATTCATTGAAAAATGATTAATTAATATTAGATAAGATATATTCAATATTTAATTGATACAATGTTTGTGTGATCAAAATATCTACTTTTTAAAGAAATTTCATTAAAAACATTTTTTTATGTAAATGCATATTTCTAGGTCACTCTTTCCCTTAAAAATGTCTCGATGGTTCAAGAATTGCTTCAACATTGGACCCCTATGTATCTTTGTGGGTTTTTACACCTAGAGAATTTGAAGATGAGGTGAGGAGTAATTACATATGAAGTAAGAATTTTGATTTGGTTGAAAGATCGGTTAGACATTGTTAGAAGAAACAATACATAAATTATATGAAGTCCTTTAGAAATATAAGGACATCATCAAATTTATCCTTAAAGCCTCTGACTTCTATACCATCCAAATCGTCCCTTGGTCATCTAATTGATTTTTGACATGATGATATACCTCGTGTCTCTTATCCCATGGGCAAAAAAGGAATCCAATATTTATTTTGTTGTCCATCATCTTGATCAACCATCTCATGTCCATGAGCTTCCTCACATCAATCATGTTGACACCAATCCATCAGATCTCTAGTATTATCAAATCTTCGATTATTTATCCCTATCTAAATTTCCCTCCGACCTATCATAAAATGGTAGGAGGTATTTCCTTCAATGCATTAACCGTTATGTTATCCTTGGTGGCATCCTCTATAAATGTGGGTTTGATGGTATCCTTCTTCAAAGCCTTAAATCCTATGAATATATCTGTGTTATCCAAGAGGTTCACGACAACATATGTGGTGGTCATTTTAGTGGTTTGGTTATCACCAAGTGTTTCATTCGCATTGGTTATTACTGGCCCTCCCTCAATGACAATCATGTTGTGATTATGCCAAAAGTGTGTTAAGTGCCAACACTCTAATCTAATATGCATTCCTAGCCGTGCCTTACATCCAACTCAAGATTTATGGCCTTTCTCATAGTGAGGACTCAACCTCATTAGCCTCATCAATAAATATTCTTCTAAATGACATCATTATATCATCACTATGACCAAATGTTTCACTAAATGGGTGGAAGCCATTCCACTCACATCGAAAAAGCTAACAAAATTATCAATTTTATTTATCAACACATCATCTCGCCACTTTGACATTCCCCATAAAATCGTCACAGACAATGGAAATTCCTTCAAAAAAAAAAAATTAAAAATATTTATGGCTCTTTTAACAACAATCTTAGCTTCTCATCTCCTTACTATCCTGAAAATAAAGGCCACGTTGAAGCCATTAATAAGACTCTCTACAATATTCTTTCCAAGACCATCAACATATCATGTCATAATTTACATCTTCATATCCCTTTCACTCTTTGGGCCTATTAGATTAGCATCCACATCTCTACAGGCATTACTCCTTCTCTCTTGTTTGTGGATATGAAATCATTCTTCCCCTCAAATTTCAAATCCCATCTTTACATGTCTCTCTTCACGACTTCATCTCTAACGAGGACTATCGCCAAGAGCATCTAGCATAGCTTGAATTTTTAGATGAATGCCACTTAGTTTCTCTTCAACACCATCATGTATATCAATAATGCATCAAACATGTTTATAAAAATCATGTCAAAGAGCTCTACTTTAACATTGGTGACCTAGTCTTAAAAGAAAATCAAAACATCACTACTCTAGAAAGGAGCCAATGTGGAAAGTTTTCTCCCAACTGTATTGGACCATACATTATCACACATAAGTATGGGTATGGAGCATGTTGTTTAGCATCTCTTGATGGTAAAAAGATACATAACCTCTCAACACTTGCACTTGTGACCCTTCTACTGTTAACATACCTACCAATGTAGTCCTAGTCATATCAACAATCCTACGCCCTTCATCTGCTTATCCATCTCTCATCGTAATGATTTGGAATTATTTGGTTTATCATCACTTTCCTTTCTATGACCTTGAATATGGGCACCACGGTTCTACCCATATCATATTCCTTATGGAAAAGTTCCTCCTTCTAGGTTGGAACTCCATGATCATTACATCCATCACCTTCTAATCTACTTATTGGAACCATGTTAGGGGTTTATAGGTGTCACTTGTACATATTCACATCCCCTCTTGAATTGGTTTACTTGGCTATGCCCATATTTATCCAAAGTCAAAATTCCAGGATATGCTCATAATAAAAAGCTATCGTATCTAAAAATAGATTGATCCCTTAAAGGATAACTATTCTATAATTTTTTTGTCAAAATTATAGACCGATCCCTCAAAGGAAAACTATCATGCATATTCTATCCTATTATCTAAAAATTCAAAGTCAAAAAGTAAAAATCTATAATATAGACCACTCCCTCGAAGGATGGCTACTTTCCTATATTATGGCAATAAAAGGCTTCCCGCATTGATCATCCTTCTTAAAATTTCAAAAGTAAGTATCCCCAGAAATCTTCCCGCATCGATCAACTTTCCCATCTACAACAAACTTCCCACATTGATTAGTTTGCACCATATTGCTCAGAGCTAGGGCATAGACCTAGGATTTCCACCTAAGGAGAACCTATCTTCCCTGTATAAGCTCCATATTAATCCCTTTGTCATGTCGACAATGGGTCTATAAGCATATTTTCCATCTTTCCCTCAAAAAATTAAGTATGACTAAATATCATTGGTTATGTGTTAACACTTTTCAATGATTGCAAGGGCATTGATTTGTCTTGTTCTCTTTTACATTTAGCTCTAATCCAATTTGAAAGCATCCTTTCCATGTTCTTTCCTCTCTACAATGGATTGTACTATCTCATGCTTGGGTCACCCTCTTAAGGCCTCACAATCGCAACATCCTAACTTTTTCATTTTTTCATCATTTCACGTCTAACCTTATCATGTAATCCTACTTGGTCATGCAGATATTCCTATAAATTTATCATACCGCCTAATATAATCATTCATCACATAAATCTAATCTAAACATTCACATGTTTTCTCTATCATCAATCACATCATTTTCCAATCTACATCTATCATATCATCATCTCATCATCATCTAATCTAAAATCCGTGTCAACATCTAAATCTAATCCAATATCACATCATCAATCCAAATCATATCACATCCATCATCTATACTCGCATCTATAACACAATAAAATAATCAAAACCATCAAACATCTTATCATAAACACATGTACACTTTGAAAAAATCATATAAACATATATATCATCATCAAAATATATCCATACATCCATGATAAGCCTATAAGGGCTCTAACTCAAAAATAGATACATCATACAAATCTATAAAATGTCCACTTGATTAGTGAACTGAACATCAAATAATCTCAATATCGAACCTTGCCCTCTTAGGGAAGGTGCATGCACATCTCTTTGACCATTATCTCCTCCATCTAGGCTTGGGTTTTTCCTCAGTTGTATCCTCGCTAGCCATGCTCCCAGATGGTGCAGGTCATGCTTGAACTCCCCGCTCCTCGCTCCCCACCGCCCCTGCTAGGTATGTTACGTATCTTGGCGCATTTAAAATCCTCGATGTCACTATGAGCTCAAAGTAGCACACCTCCACACCAATTGACTTGTACTAGTCTAGTGACATAGTAATCGATGGAGCCATCTCGACTAGTTCCCCGAGAAGATGCAAGTGTGTCGCTCCCTGATGCCATGACTAAAGGTCTAAGATCTCCAAATATGTCCTTGTAGGCCTCCCTCTTTCATTGGTATTTATTTATCTATTATATAGCCAGGTTCCTCTCCTAGCATAATCTTGTCCCCTCCTGGTGTGTTGCATTCCTCTCTTATCGAGTAGTATCTCACTCTTCCCATAGGCAAGATATATCCACTTTTTCTCCTCCATCCTCCTCCTCATGATGGTACCTCTTCCTCCTCATCCAATCCTAACTCTACCCTCTTCTACACCGCTTGGTATTTCCACACCTCTTTCATCCACTCTAAAAATCCAACCTTGAATCCAACTTCATCATCACTTTCCCATAGAGCTCCTACCTCATCCAATGGATCGACATCATATGAATAGTTAGGTCCCTCTCCACATCATCACGTTTGTATCTAATGGGATCACTCAACACTATCTCAGTATGACACCAAATTGCTTGGATGACTCATGGAAATTGTAATACTTCCACTAATCGCATCCTACATCCCTTGACCCATATGATCTTCCTCATAACATATAACTCAATATCTTCCCCGTGCCATGTGTAAAAGTCACGATATGGCCTCCATCTGATCTAATCCACATATAGGCCCCTCAATATATCTATATACCAATCCTCTCTTCTCTCCCCTTTATCTCCATGGGCATGTTTGGCCCTCCATCTCAAAAATTTAGAAGACATCTTAATGTGGTCTCCTACCACCCATGGAAGCCAAGGTGGCCTAATCATATCTATGTGCTCATAAGCCCGTAAGTGATCCAATCCAATCTCGACCTCCTATTTATCACATACATTATAGCTCATGGTATACCTGATCCAATAATTTTGTGCCAAATGAAAACACAAGCCTATGATCCAAAATACCAATGTCCATGGGAATCTCACCCCACCAGAATCTAGTAGCACGTATCATGAGATAGCCATCATCACTAAACAAATCAATCTACTCCTCATTGTCCCTAACTCATATCGTGCCTCTATATGAAAGGCATCATATGTAAATGTGATATATGGGGCACGAATTCCAAATAGTCATGTCAATACACCCGACTCCTTTCAACTATCACCACCTCTATAGGCTCTTCATGTATTAGTAACCTCAATATGCGGTACACATCCTCAAGAGTGGTTGTCATCTCCTTAGTCCTAAACTAAAATGTGCTAGTATGCACATCCCATCTATTAATCAATGTAATCATCAACCCCACATCCTTTAGTATCCTCTCATAGTGTCATAATCCACCCAAAACCAATGCAACTACGTGATCCCACTCTGCGTCAATAACATATCCTTTGATCGATCATACATGGATGAGACTATGTCTCAAAGATATCATGTGTCTTTGTCCTACAAAACCCATTGAACAAATAATCATTAACATCCTCGTGCAAGCTAATCATCATAAAAATTAAAAATGTCACATCTTAGTCCAATCGATGTTTGACCCAATTGTCGACGCTTTGGGCCCGGTCGACGATGACCGTGTCTAGTCGCCACCGAATGCCCTTAGCGCCCACCTCAAAATTAACAAAAATAAATAAAATAATAAAAAACATTAAATAAATAATTAAAAATAAGCTAGGGCTTAGGTCCTTACCATCCTTCAAGTCCTCTCATGCTTCTTCGCCGCTTTGCTTTGGGCCTCTATCTTGCTCCGAATCTCAAATATCTCTTTCACTCAAAGCTCTTGATCGAAAAATTCACACAACGTAAATGAGCTTAATCAGCCACCTTAGGCCTTATATAGCCCATCGACCAAGGTCTCCGTTAGCTAAAGATAGTCACCATCAAACCAACCCTATTCATCACCGACCTATCAAGTCGTGATCGACCCTACCCTAATTTTTAATCCTTTTCTCATTTCACCCCATTTTTTCATTAAATTATATTTTCTTCCACTTTTCCTTATGCATTTTTCGTAACTCACCTTTGTTATTTGTCCCACTGGACCCCATTACCTATCTTTTATCTTAATCACACATCTTTAATCGCATCCAGGTGAGTCCGTTATACGCTCATCTTTGTGTCCCCATGAGGCACCATATTTCATCCCACACCCACCATTGTGGCCATATTTTATATTTGTCCCACCCAAATGCATATTTTCAATTCCTCATGTATGAAAGATATGACATTTGCTTTTCCCCTCGCATTTTCTAGATCCTTGTCTTGACCATCCTCACATTTGTTTGTGCATACCTTTTGATGTTTACGTTTGGCCCATTGGTTCCATGGATTGCACATCCATAATGCGGTGATTTTCTTGACTCACAATTCTATAGAACATTGTCTTAATCTCCATTAAGGCTGTACTTTGTTCCATACCAAAATGACTTCCAAATCACCGCCATATTTTTGGTTTTTTTTTGTTCTTCTCCCTCTTCTCTTAGGGAATCTTCTCATCATCGTCTTGATTTCTCATCCTTTCCACATTTATCCTTTCATCTATCTATTTCAACCTCATGATCAATTCCTCTTCATGTCATTGATCCCTAGTTTGAGGGGGAGCACCTCAATTATCATCTTTCATCACCTCTCATTTTTGTCTCATGGCTTGCCCAATGCAAACCACTCTACATAAATAAGAAAATGTAGACACCAATTTTTGGTATCCTTTGTCTCCTTCCCATGTCCGCTCCCCTTCATCATCATTTTCAACATACATACCTCTCTTCCCATTTAAATCCCCCTTTCCCTCCTAAAATCTATTTATCCCGTTAATTTTTATTTTCCACCTTAATCATTTATCTTCCCCAAACATCCCTAATCACCATTTATTAATCCTAATCCCTATCTAATCCATTTTTCCTCCCTAAATGCCTTTTTTGTCCTTCCCAGGCCTTCATTTAATAATTTTACCTCTTATTTTCCTTTATTTAATATTTTCCACCTCTCACCTACCCCTTTATCCTTCCTAAGTAACCCTAGCTCGCATTTACCTCCCAAAACCCTAATCTCGCTTCATAAGGGGTCTTTGTCTCAAGCTCATCAATCTTCCACCACCTAAATCAATGGATCGCTTCACTCTCGGTGACCCATCCAGTCACTTTGTGACCCTATAAATACAACCATACCCCTCCTCTCTTTAGGATGCAACTTTGGAGGCTTTGCTATTTCTTGCGATTTTTCCTTCATTTCTTGCTCGTTTTGGCAATTCTATCACTATTTGGAGATCCCGTGCCTTACCTTTGGAGATTTGAAGTTCCCTTTCTCTTTTGCATGCTTTGATCCACCATTTCCCTTCCATCACTCCTCTTCATCAGTTTTATAGGTTCATTAGCTATCTCGAGCCCTATTTTTACATTTTCCTATCTCCATCTCCTTCGCAGATCATTGTTCCCAAGATCACTCCCGATTCTTTGTCAAGTCGATCCAATTTTGTTTGATTTTCAGTCATCTATTTTGTCCTATGATTTTCTTCTATCCTCCCAACCTTTTAGATCTATCGATATTTTTGATCTGCACATATGTGGCTTCATATCTCATCTTCATCAGATCTAGTCACCGCCAATCAGACCAATCACCGTCGACCCTATCATCTGATCTCTTTTTCATTAATTTTCTTACGTCCTTTCTTTTCAAATTCAAATCCTAATCCCTTACCTCATCTTAGCATCGGTTCTAGCCCAGCTTTAATTGCATTACTTTCAGAGCTTTCTTTTATGCAACTATTTTTGGCCTATTTCTATCTCAGTCACCATCAATGGTGCCTAGTAGTCTTGGGTCACCATTGACCCACTCAGGTTTGGTTTAGATTATCATTTTCTATAATTAGATATATATCTTATCTTATCTTTTTCATATCTGATTTTTGTATCAATTTAGATTTTGTTATCACTTAACCATCGTTATTTTACTTATCTTTTACCAAAAAGTGGGTTGACATACATCTTAGGAAGTTTTCACTTCTCGGGACCAGATTTTTCCAAAACCCACAATCCTATCTACTAATCCATTTTCATGTTGAGTTTTCTCTTTATTGTGCAATATACCAAGATCGCTGGGAGGAGGATGTTTTGCACCTATATCAATCATCATCTCATTCGAGGTAGATTTAAACCCTCTCATATTAGAGTTGCTTGGTTTCTTTGTTACCATTTCACTAGTCTCGAAACATGAGCGAGAAAATTGGTTAAACACACACATAAACAAACACACACACACAAACACACACACAAAATATCTCACATAGAGGATTATAAATAGATATTTCATTTTCCTATCTATAGTTTATTTACAAAGATCTTCCAAATATGTAATGAAGTTATAAAATAAAACATGTGATTTTGTAACCATACTACACACACACACACACACACACACATAACCAATGCATGGTATTACAAGAATGAAAATATTTCCAAGAATAATGTTTTCATTATCAGTATTACTTTCAAATTAACATTATATTTCAAGACATTTAGATTACAAGTCGGAAGGAGAAATTATCTCACAAGCAAAATTTTCAATAGGTAGAAAATGCACAACTAAGGAAAATGGGAGATGACTTGACTAAAAATAAATCACTCATTAATTAATAACAAGGAGTATCCTTTATACATAATTTATTCCAACAAGATCAATAATCTTAAATTAGTAATTATTTTCCTTTTTGTAACAATAAGCAATAAATATACTAAAATATTATTTACACAATTTTGATCTAACTTACAAGGCCATAAATATCTTTATGATAATACAAACAAACAACAAATTTTCCATATAATCACAAGGAGAAAAACCTCCACAATGGCCTTATATACAAGATTGTTTAAAATATAAATAGATATCCCAACACCCACATTATTTCCTTTTCAAAATAAGAATTCAATTAGAATAATATAAAAATATTTACTTAAACAAAATAGTCAAAAATCCCCTTTAGATTGCTTCCCAAGAGTAGGTTTCACAACATCTTACATCAAGTTTCCAAGAGAGAAACAAAATGCAGATTTTCTTCTTAACAAGAGTAATACAAAATACTATAAAATACAAGATTACAAGCCTCCCACTATGTGGGAAAAACATGCAAAAAAATGAATTTTAAAACAACTCTCCTCCAACCAAGAAACTCCAAGAATGTCTCCAAGTTTAGCTCCAAGCTCCAAATTAACCAAGTGCTCCAAACACCACAAATAAAGGATTGAAAACCTCCCAACCATAGGCATCATTACATGCCTTGCTCCCAAGAGAAGACATGCTAACCTCCCCCAAGCTCAAGGGAAAAAGATATATCATGCCACAAATATGCCCAAGCCAAAACAACAAGTATCCAACTTATCCAAACAAGACAACCAAAAGGAGGAAGAAGCCAATCTTCACCAAAAAAGGTAGTCTTAAACACTAAAAGACCAAAAACAAAGTAAATGGGAAGAGGGTAAAGATGAATCCCAAAACCAAGAATATAACATGTAGTGCCAAGATCATCCTCCAAACATATGATAACTCCAAAACTCTAAATAACCCACCAATCTCCTTATTGCTCCACATTATCCTCCTTGCCAAGGATTTTCAAGCCTTGCATGCTTCCTTGGCAAGGATAGGAGGATATTTCCAAGCCAAATGGAAATGCCTCCTACTTCCCCCAAGGAAGGGAGTATAATTAAAAATCCTTCCTAGCTTCCCCAAGATGCCATGATAAAGAAGAGAATATCCCTTCCCCTTCCAAAATCCATCCCAAATCCACTCCCCATTAGGGGTGGAGGGACAAAACAAAAAAATACCAACAAGATAAAGGAGAAAACAACCAAAGTTCAACTCCCATACCCAAACAAACATTCTAAAAATATCAATTCAACAATATTTTCATGCATTGCATTAACAATAAGAAAAAAGAAAGGGGTGAGTCCTACCTCACAACCAAGACAAATTCCAAAATATCCCAATGCTCCAATAGACTCCACCAAAATATCTAGCTCCTAGAAAAAAAAAAAAGAATGAATCCCAAAATCTCTCCAAAAATATCCAAAGAATTCAAAAATGGGGATAGAAATAGAGTAATTTCTCCAAATCACCAAGCCCATGGGAGGGTGACATGTGTCACCCTTCCAACTAGGCACATCCTACTCATCAAGGTCCCCATCCAAGTACCCACACAACAATAAATGCAAAGGAATCAAATTTCAAAATTTAATCCCCCAAAAGCATGCTACCTAATCCCAAAGTCACCCACAAAAGACAAAAGAGAGGAAGGATGGTGACTTGAGAGAGGATTATGAGAGGGAATTTTTTTTTTTGGGTTTGCAAAAATTTTACTCTATCCACATGTTAAATCTAAAGGGTAATTTTTAAGGTAAGAGAGACCCCAAGCTTTCCAAACAAGCCTCCAAAATTCCACTTTTTCCCAAATCCGAGATTTGGGAGAAAGTGGAGCTTTTAAGATGCTTGGTGGTCCCCCAAGATCAAGGTTAGGTGGTCCTAAGACATAAATAAATACACTTAATAATAATAAACCTCCCAATTACAACCAAGCACCATCAAATGAAAATTAAGCAATAAACACATCTAAATAAGAGGATTAACACCAACAATAATAAAAATGACTAACACATAAAATCCAAAAATACATGAATAATAATGAGGTACAATAACCATGTAAGGATGGGTTTGAGCTAGGCATGATTGTGCATCTTGGTGGTGTTACCTCTAATTCCCATGTTCTCCTTGTGGGGAAACCTGTAGTCCCATGCACTCAGAAAAAAACCTCATACCTCATAGATCTAAAATTAAATGAAATAACAATACAAATAATCATGGTAATCTAACAAATTTGCGTTAGCTAAATAAAAATATGCCACATCTAACTATCCAAACAATATAGAAATTATGATCAAAATCCATGATACATCCAATATAGAAATCATATCCATCTCATCACATAATCATCAATATAATCATATCTAAACCACGTAAAATTTCTATAGCATGGATAAGAAATGAGTGTCACAAATAATGTCCTATCATCATAGCACACATAATGATAAAACATAGAAGTATCTAAACAACAACTAGCAAATCAAGTGTCCAATGTCTCCATATGAAATAATAAACTGATCATAATGAGTCAAAAAAACATAAAGAATGGAGAAAACTAGTGGGCACTATATCCCCTCCCCTAAAATGAGACTTTCTCCTAGAAGTTGCTAGAAGAGGTAAGGATATATATCCCTCAAATGTGTCACATCCTCCCAAATGGTTATTGTCTCATCATATACTGTCCCAAAGGACCCTAACCTGGTCCATCTCTAAATCCCAAAGGGAAAATATTTGTTTCTCTAGTATACGTATGGGTTCTAATGTCCACCATCCTTTGGCCTCCACCTACAAGGACGAATAATCCAAAACATGAGTGCTATTAGGTACATATTTTCATAAAACTAAAACATGGAACACATCATGGGCGCGAGCTAGGCATGGTGGAAAATCTAGATGATAAACAACTTCGTGTCTCCGCATATGCCTTCGGCATACACGTGCCTTCTTAAGGCACTACCTAATTAGAATAACATGCTACTCCATATCCTCGAAGAAATTTTTTCCTAAGAACAAACTTGTCCTCTAATCTATCCCAACTCACCGGTGTCCTAAAAGGTCTCCCATACAAGGCCCAGTAAGGTTCTATACCAATCGAGCTATGATAATCTGTTGTTATATGAAAAATCAACCGAGATGATTTCTCTTCGATCCATAAGATACATCTTCATCATATTCTCGAGTACCTGGTTCACCCTCTCGGTCTATCCATCTATGTCATGGTGATATGATAAATTTAATTTAATCTGAGTACCAAGACTAGTCTCGAAGGAAGTTCACAAATATGAAGTATAAATATTATCCCGGTCATTAATAATAGTTTTTAGAATCCCATGCAACTTAACAATATCATCAAGAAATACTATAGCAATGATGGCTGCATTAGAAGTGACCTTAATCAGTGAGAAATGGGAAAATTTGGTTAACTTATCCACCATTACCATGGTGACATCATGGTGATACGATGAAGTAGGAAGAACAACAATGAAATCCATAGATATTGTATCCCACTTCTACCCAGGAATATCATGAGGGTAAATAAGTCCCATGTTAGATGAGAGTGTTCAGCCTCAACCCTCTAGATCTCAAGACAATGGGATACAAAATATGCAATATCTTGATGTAACCCTGACCAATATTATAACTATCTCAAATATACATGCATCTTCTTCACCCCGAGATGATTTGTTAATGGGACTCAATGAGCCTAAGAGAGGATAAAATTGTGTAAATATCTTGCCTTAGGTACACAAATGCATCTCTAAAGTCAAATAAGACCATCTTCCTTTAAAATATATCCTACATAACTACCCTCTAAGGAACCTTGTGACTCAAAATCCTACCCGGCTCCCTCATAAAATTTGTTTCTAAGAAGGTGTTGTAATATCCTTCTTCGTAGGTTGAAATAAAGAGTCAAAGCAGAAAGATCATGTCTTCATCTACTCAAGGCATCAACGATGAAATTATCCTTTCCCTTAATGTATTGTATGTCCATATCATACTCACACAAGAAATCCATCCAACACCATTGACGGGGTTAGTATTAGGCTATGAAAATATGTGTTGTAAGCTCAAATAATCGGTTATAAAAAAGGTCTACCCAAAATAAAATGTCTCCAATGAACTAGGGTGTGAACAACATCTACAAGCTCAAGGTTTCTCGAATGCAATAACACATCGATCTTGCATGAGGAATACATCAAGCCCCTCCAAAGAAGCATTGTACAAACCACAAACTCTCCCAATGAATTAGCTATTGAAAAATAGGTGTTGTAGTCAACCACTCCTTGAGAAACTGAAAGTCCTGCTCACATTTATTTGACTAAATGAGCTTATTCACTTTATGTTGTAGGGAAGTGATAGGGTGGGAAATCCTCCAAAATCTATGATAATATCCTACCAGTCCCATGAAGCTTCTAACCTATGTCACTATAATGGGTGTTGGCCAATCTAAGATGACATGAATCTTTGAGGGTCTTGATGCCTATCTTAGCTCTATTAAACTCTTATCACCTATTTAATCCTTCAATGCACGATCCTTCTATATTTTTCCCCACTATCTTAGAATGATATGACTTGTCAATTTTTTACTTGTCATTGCTAAATGAAGAGATCCTACTCTAAGTTTACTCATACCTTGTCCAAGTCACTCACGTCTTTAATCAACCATTACTAGCTTCACATTAAGGAAATTCTTGATGAACACCATGCTTGAACATTGGATAAAGGTCATAACGATTCATACCTGGTAAAATAATATCATGGCATACTTAATTTCACTTGATCAACTACCTCTGTTTCGCTCGGAATGTTTCGGCTTCTAGGAATAGAGTTGTTTCTATCCTTTCATTCCTTTTAGAAACAGATAGGGTTAGGGCTAGGAGGAATACCTGTTAAATGTCCAGATGGTGTGCGCGTACCATGGAGAAAGATCAAGTTGACTGCGAAGAACTCCTTTTTGTCTTGGAAGGACTACCCAAATATGAACACAAGACCACAAGATTTGATTAAACAATAAATGAGGAAACTACCTTGGGCCCAGGAAATATAAAACTTCCTTTCGAAGGTGGTCAGTTTCCCTGCTAATATGAATTAACACAAATGACTGCAAAATATCAATTAGATTACTTGGTTGAAACGGGTAGGAGAAGGCTGGTTTCTGGTTATAGTCAGGGTAACCGATACCGGTTTAAGTAACCGACGTTGGTTGGGCCTAGGACCTTCTTGGTAGCTATGGTGTTTGTAAGGGCTGGTTTATGGATGATATTCGAAATGAGATGATGAGAGGTAAAAGAATGACAGTTAGATGCAATTGTACGTTGGGTAGTGGATTCGAAATGCATTTTTAGGAGGACTTTGTGATTCAAAGATCATAAGAAATGTTATAACAGAGGACATGCAAGATGTGACTTACTGGTTTTGACAAAGATGCAAGTTGATCTCCTTTCTGCAAATGCTTCGGTTTCTTCACTCGTCTCTTTCGGTCAAGTGAAGATTTGGACTCTGCTTTTCGCTCCCAATGATCTCTGTTGATTCAAAATCATTCGACCCTTTTGATTTTAGTTCGGGAGCCCATTTACGGTGGAGCCGATGGTGGTTACGTAACCGACGGCGGTCGAGTAGAACCGGCATCGGTAAGGAAAAAGTAGGCTATTTTTAGTAAAATAGCCCACCTTCCCTTTTCTCCCGAGAGAGATCGATTGCGGGCTTGGTCAAGTGGCTAGAAGGTCGGTTTTGGGTGCGAGTAAGGAGGCATTAGTTATGGATGTGAGTCTAGACCAAGTCATAGGTCTTAATTAGGTTAGTTTAGGGTTAGGGCTAGGTCATGATGAGGTGGCAAAATGAGGTGGCAGGTAAGGTGATGGTGGATTTATCAATTACAAGGTAATTAATAAATAATTGTGTAAGGTTTAGGTGATGAGGTTAAGTTGCGAGATGAGATGCGGGTCACAAGGGGTCGTAAGACACAAATTTGGTGTCTACATTAGCCCCTTATTGTCGTGTAGCTTGTTTTGTAAAGCTGCACGGACAATAATATGAAGTGGTTTCCCCTGTTAAGGGTATAGGTAATCCCCCTCAAATCTATCACAGATTGAGTGAACGGGAAATCAGGGATAGGGTTGATAAAGGGTAAATGGGGTAGAGGGGATGGTAAGATGGTGGGGTAGGTCCAAGGAAGCAGACGCATGGTAAAATGCAATAGTACGACTAGGGTACATGATTTGACGAGCAAACCAGCAGTGCATAGGCAAAGGTCGATAGTTTATCCAAACAAGGGTGATATAATCCTGGTATCCAAGGCATAGGAAGTAGCTCCAGGGTATATAACAGGTAAGGTACAGGAACGTTTAGGCATGTCCGTGGTAGCGAAAATGGTTGGTTTGGTTGAGATAAACGTCCACGGTCTGAAGTCCGAGCAAAGTTGGTCGACAGATCAAGTCAAGGACCCTAATCATGCTAAAACACGAACAGGTGAGCTCGATTGAACAAAAAACTACAGGATGGGTGGATAAAAGTGGATGGTTTTGATTTTGGGTAAGGTATTGGAGTGATACGGCCGTGGGTCGGGCCGAGTTGTTGGGTTGCAGCCTTGGGTCGGGCCAAATGGGTAGGGCGAGGCCTTGGGGCGGGCGGGTTGGTTAGGGCGAGGCCTTGGGTCGGGCCGGTAGGGTAGGGCGAGGCCTTGGGTCGGGCCGGTTTGTTAGGGCGAGGCCTTGGGTCGGCCCGGTAGGGTAGGGCGAGGCCTTGGGTCGGGCCGGTAGGGTAGGGTGAGGCCTTGGGTTGGGCCGGTTTGTAAATAAATGGTGTTCAGCAAAGGTGGATATAGGCGATATGTGGTTAAAAAGGGGCAAATGATAAATAAGGGCAAAAAAATTGGGGAAAGTTGGAAGAAAAAACCGATGTCGATTCTACGTGACCGATAGCGGTTCATTAGGGCAACATGAAACCGATATCGGTTAAGGGCGAAAAACCTATAAAAAGAAAAATACGGCTTGTCATTGTCACTTTGTTATTTTGAAAACCAAATTGACTTGTCTGACATGGAGAGTTGAGATTGGAGGTTTATTGAGTGAGGTGGAGCTATTTTGCTGGAGGAGTGAGTTGTTTGCGGGCCCGAGTGAGGAGGAGGTAGCAGTTGATTGGCCGGGGACCCAGCAGATCAGAATTGGAGCTATGGCACGAGCGGGGAGGAGCGGGAGGGGCTGGACCAGCTGGACCACCACCACCCATCCCACCACGACGACGTGTCGTCGTTCGGGTATGTTCGGAACTCTTTATTGTGTGCATTTGAATGGTGTTAAGCTAAATTGGGGGTTTGGGTAGGAATTTACATGTTTTAGGAAATAATGAATAAATTGACGTAATTTGAAAAACGAAGAGGATAGATGGGTAAAATAGGGCAAGTCAGCTGGGTGGGTAGGTTTTTATGGTGTTTGGGTGGGTAGATAAGTATAAAAATGCAAAAATATGGGCGGGGGCGCGGGGTTCGGCTCCCGGCAATTACAGCGACCGATGTCGGTTGCTAAGCGACCGGCATCGGTCGCAAATTGTGTGGACAGGGTGTGTTGGGCTGGACCGGCGTCGGTCGTATGTCGGCCGGCGTCGGTTTGGGTTTGTATGGGTATGGGTTGGGTTGGGTTTTGGGTGAGTGTGGGTTGGGTTGGGTTGGGCGTGTTTTGGGTTTGGGTGTTGGGTGGGTTTGGGTGTTGGGTGGGGTGGGGTGTTGGTTGGGGTGGGGTTTGGTTGGGGTGGGTTGGGTTGGGTTTGTTTTGTTTTGGGGTTGGGTGGGTTTGGGTTTTGGGTGGGGTGAGTTTGGTTTTGTAGGTGGGGTGAGTTTGGGTTTTGGGTGGGGTGGTAGAGAGTCGGGGTGTGGTCGGGGGGATAAAAGGGGGTTTAGAGGATAAAGTAGATGTTGTGATAAAAAGTAGGTCTAAGGATGTGGGTTGGTTTTGTAGGCACGTCAGCAGTTGACGATGCGGGATAGGATGCCCCCGCTGTTGGTGCGGATGAGACCACATGTGTCCGCAGCTCACTGGGTGATCATGCGTGAGGTGGGACTCGGTGGAGTCCAGAGGTACAGAGCGATAGAGAGAGATCACAGCCTGATGGTCGCCCTCATCGAGAGATGGGATCCGGCGACCAATGTGTTCCATCTCCCGACTGGGGAGATGACTATCACGTTGGAGGATGTGTATCGCATCCTTCGACTACCTATCGAGGGAGAGGTAGTCTTCCAGGTAGATTCAGAGACTGCCATGGACAGCATATTACAGGTTTTTGGAGATGCAGCCGCTACTTACCTATCACAGTGCGAGCATTGGGTATGGTGACATGTACCATGCGCATCGACACGAGACACGGCTGGCTAGGCTGATGATGATTGGGATCACCTGCTTCGCCCTCTCCTAGACTCGAGAGGAGGCCGCTTTCCACGGGCGTTGATGGGGGTGTTGCTTAAGATGATTGAGGAGCATACTTGCTATGCGTGGGCACCAGTGTATCTGGTGCAGCTATATAGAGAGCTCTAGGGTTATCGCCGGATGAGGCGATTCGGTATCTGTTTGACATTTTTACTTCATTGTTGGGCATATGAGCACATCATATGCATCGACGATAGGCTGCCCAGCAGCCAAGGCCACAAAGTTATATACAAATACGGCTTTCGAGAGGTGGTTGGGAGTCGTGGGGCAGCCACGAGCAGTGCTTGCGGGGAGAGACGTTGCCTACTACAGGCATTTGTTAGAGGGCCTGACAGCGGTAGATATCGTATGGAGACCTTACAGAGGTCATCACCCACACAGAGGAGGCCGAGTATACGGTTCGCTGGATCCAGTACACTTTCTGGATAGCAGGACGGAGGCCGGGAGAGTACGAGAGGATACCCCTAGAGAGGGTACACAGGCAGATGGGGCTGCGACAGGACGAGCCACCTCCCTTCCCTCAGTACAGGAGGGATGATGTAGAGGCCCCACTGCCTGCACCACAGCCCTTGGATCCAGTTGGGTTGCTGAGAGGCCGGTAGATGATACTGTAGATGATGCTGGCTATACAGGAGCATATATGGTTTGGTGGGCTGGTCAGAGAGCAGCGAGGGTAAGCACACCGCATGCAGCCAGACTTGGCAGCGGTGATGGCGAGAGAGATCGCTCGGGGGTGGAGTGCGGCTCTTACGGGGCGGCTTTGCTGCTTACTGCTGCGCAGCACGAATAGGTGTTTTACAGGGGCAGCTAGCCCAGTGCGAGTACAGGCACGAGTACAGAGCACCACCACCACCACGGTAGCACCCATGCCACGACCGCCCGAGCACGAGCACGAGGGCACTTGGTAGTAGGAGTCCGGGGACCAGCCCCAAGCACCTACGGTGGCACGGGACAGATATATGGAGGCGAGAGCGGAGGCCTGGTACTATCAAGATGTTCTTGATGGTACCGGAGCTGAGTATCAGCCATATGCAGCCTATAGAGCAGAGACCTCTCATAGTCAGAGATCGCAGGGAGGTGCAGCCACAGCCGGTGTGTCTGTTACAGGCAGGAGGCGAGAGGCACCACAGGGACCAGCAGGGAGAGGTGCTGAGGGTGGTGGGGAGAGCTGAGGGATCCCGGCATTGTTTTTGTATTTGTATATTGGATATGGGCACCGGTCTGCGAACCGGTTATGTTTATAGAGGCCTGCGTGCCTACATATTACTCATTTATTCATTCATTCATTTATTGTATACCGGCCTGCGAGCCGAGTATATTTTTGATATGAGGGACCGGCCTGCGAGCCGAGTCGAGATTATTGATAGTTATTGCGGCCTGCGTGCCGGCTTTGTTGGATTATGAGATCACAGAGGCCCCGATGTAGGGCACAGTGTATATTTGAAAACTTGTATATATATATATATATATATATATATAGATGATGTTTTGATCCATATGCAGTGTTGAAAATGTTTTTAAGTATTTCGTCAATGGTTTGTGGTATAGAATATATGATGAGTTTAATTGACATGTTGATATATGGATGATGTGTTATATGATGAAATGTTGCATGTTTTGGGCTGGTTTTATGACATTGTTATATATGTATCTGATGAGTTGGATCCAAATGATGTATAGATAGATAGTTTTTTGTTTTGTTTTGGTATCCTTAGTTGATGACTTGTTTGTTTTTGTAAAATAGATGATGTTAATGAAATTGTAATGATATGTGTGGTGGATGGACAAATATGGATAATGGTGATGAGATGCAGGAAAAGAGGCGGGCGCGACAAAAATTAGGTAAAAAACGAAGAAAAGAACCATGTTTCAAAAAGGCAGGTGTATAACCGATATCGGTTAGGTAACCGACGTCGGTAGATAGTAGACCGATATCGGTTACATAACCGATACCGGTTATTTAGGTATGAGCTTTTCTAAAAATAAAAAAGCTAGGGTGGCAACTTAAGTTCTAATTTTGAGAGCCATGCAAGAAGTTAAATACGCGAACGCGACGCTTTTTGACGACTGAGACATGTAATTGCATGAGAGATTTGAGTGATAAGGAGAAAAGAGACAGGAAAGTGAATGCGATCTGAGATTCAAAAAGTAGAAAGGCGAATTTGAAAAGAGTGGTGATCATGGCAGAACGAGGAGAAGCATCCAGCAGGCAGGGACGAGAGGGAAGACAAGTGCCACCGCAAGCTGCTGCAACCCAAGAGGTAAACGTTTTGGTTGTGATTTGATTTTTGCATGTGTTATGAATAAGAGATTAAGTGGGTAGATATGAAAAAGAAAACATGATAGCAAGGGTTATAAGTGTTACGGGGTAGGTAATCAGGGGTTTCAGGTATGTTTGTAGGTATAGAAAGGAATAAACGCTCAAATTATTGTCGTAGGCAGTAGGTTTAGGCAGGCGGTATGAAGGTGACAGTGACCGATATCGGTTAGGAATAACCGGTATCGGTTACTAAACCGGTACCGGTTTACTATAAACGATACCGGTTGCTGTAGGAATTTCCAGAATGTGAGAGAAAAAAAAACCCGTGGGGATTTGATTTATTGAACAGTTATTGGTTTTTGTGACATATGCAGGCAGAGGCAGGGCTAAGGATGAATGATAGTGTACCAGCGTTGTTGTCACGAATCCGAGCGGATGTAACACCAGCTGAATGGATGTTGATAAATCGTTTGGGGTTAAGTGGGATCCGCTATTATTCACGAATTGCACGGAACCATGCTATGTTACAGGCGTTGATTGAGAGATGGAATCCTGAGAAAAATACCTTCTATCTGCCAACAGGGG
This sequence comes from Taxus wallichiana var. yunnanensis, assembly GCA_018340775.1. Taxonomy (NCBI): domain Eukaryota; kingdom Viridiplantae; phylum Streptophyta; class Pinopsida; order Cupressales; family Taxaceae; genus Taxus; species Taxus wallichiana. The sequence goes on from CM031243.1 coordinate 545,279,861, forward strand.
AAATGACAGTAACATTGGAAGATGTGTTCCGTATTTTGAGACTCCCAATTACAGGAAAACCAGTATATCAGGCATTACCTAGCGTGGCACGGGGAGCGATAACAGCAGTATTTGGTCCATACGCACGAGACTTAACACAGCGAGGTTTGTCATTTACGTATGGGATAATGTATGCAGCACATCCTGAGGAGACAAGGTTAGCAGTAATATTAATGATAGCGGTAGGGTATTATGCATTACCGAGGGCAGAAGGGGGAAGATTTCCAAAGGCATTGATGTGTGTTATTTGGGAGATGATAGAAAGGAACGTGACGTTTGCATGGGCACCTGCATATTTGGCGGAGCTATACAGGGGTTTATGGGCTTGTAGGCGAAATCACAGAACGACACTAGATTGTTCATACTTATTACACTGTTGGGCCTATGAGCACATTGTTTGTGTGCGACCAATAGGCCGACCCATCCAGTCAGGAGAGACCAGAGTACAGAGGTTGGGATTCAGACGATGGGTCCAAACAGAACAAGAGGCAAGATCCCAGGCCGTGACGGGTGACATTGAGTATTATAGGTAGGTATGGGAGAGGGTGACGATTGCGGATATCTGTTGGAGGCCTTACGGGAACTATATGGTAACAGAGAACATAGCTGAGGAGTTGAGGGGTGTAGAGTGATTGAGGTGGATCGCGGGGCACAGGCCAGGTGAGTATGAGAGGATTCCTATAGATCGCGTGCGGTGACAATTTGGATTTGTGCAGGATATACCCCTGGCTTATAGACCATATATGAGGATCGACGCTAAGCGAGCGATTCTCACCTCCCCAGACCAACACCTCCGTAAGGTCCCAAGAGGTAGCACCGATCACGGGGGTAATGGATGTAGGAGACGAGCGAGAGGCCTATAGATTATGGTGGGTAGCAGAACTGCGAGGTGTACGTGATCGTCCTGACATAGCTATGATTATAGCAGAGAGAGATCGTCTACAGAGTTTAGTTCAGCAGCTCCAAACGCAGGTGAATGAGGCAAGAGGATTGTTAGCGGTTGCGGAGTCACGGGCGGAGAGACTAGAGGCTGGATTCCTCCATGCGAGAGGGTGTATTCATATGTTACAGGAGAGATTGGCAGATCAGTGGGTGGTACCAATAGCCGCGGTACCTTTGAGGATGGAGAGGCTGGCGAGAGAGGCGTCGACGATCACGATCATCTCCTGGGTCGGGATGAATCGTGAGGGTCTAAGTAAATGTTATAGAGGTATAAGAATAAATAAGGATGCCGACCTGCGTGTCGATGATAGAGAAGATGTATTTGTTTAACATCTAAATAAAACTGAATATGTATGTTGATTTGAGTTATAATAATAAGAATGTTTTCGTTTTGACTTTCGGTGTTTTGAAAAAGGATAAAGAGGAATGTGATTAAATAGAAATACACAAAAATATTTATATTTACCACACATGATAGGTTATGGTAGGGGATGGTCGAGCTAACCTTGGGAGACCCCATGTCTCCGAAGTGCTGCCTACATAGCCCATTGCACAAGGCAAGGAGGGGCCTCAGACCGATGTAGTTCTCCCTTAGGACCAGGGAGAGGTGAATTCAGGCAATTTGGTATGGTTTAGGCAATTGGTTGATTGGTAAGAATATTGATATTAATATTGGTAAGGTAAGGTTGTTGGTGTCGGAAATGAATTGGTGATGTTGTAAAAGGTATAAGGGAAGCGAAAGTTAGCCTACCCAAGTGGTAGGGAACCATGTCCTGATTAAGATCAACACACAATCCTAGATGCGAGGCAAAGCGGAAAGAGTGCTCCATAGGTGAAAAGAGCAAAAAAAACCACCAAACGTAGAACGAGCTTGAAGCCCTAGGTACCGTGCATAGACGAGAAGTCCATAGGTGAAAAGAGTTGTATGATCACAATATATCGGGTGAACGTTACGTCCCTTGAGTTGAAACAAATGGTGAGGTGAGGTGGATGATATAGCTGAGTCAGAGAATTTATTACAAAGTGAGTGTTCTGACGAAAGAGAACCTACCCTAAATAGACAAGTCCATGACCCAAAAAGTTCTTTTTGAATGAGGCTTTTATTTTACTGAATATAGACTGATCGATGCGGGAAGTCTACAAGGGATATTGATTGTGCTATTCTTGAGGTCTTCACGAAGCTGATCAATGCGAGAAGCTTCTGATAAAGGCTGACTGTGTATAGCTGTCCTTCGAGGGAGCAGTCTATTTATAGTAGCAGATATGATTTTAGTGCATAGCTGTCCTTCGGGGGAGCAGTCTATATAGAATAGCAGCAATAATTTGGCATATAGCTGTCCTTCGAGGGAACAGTCTATATATAATTTAGATAGCTAGATGTTCTTTTGGTGTGAAGCATCTAGTTTGGTAGGAAGTTTGACTCAAGAAAATCCCATAAGAATACGGCTTATTTTAATACTTTGAAGTCATGGACTAGACTAAAAAGGGGAAGGCATCGTTTAGGTGAGGTGAGAATCAAACTATGTGAGCTTGATTTTATTATGAGGTGTAGGAAACGAAGTGCATGTGGTGGTATGTGAGCTCAAGGGACGAGCGGTAGGTAGATAAGAAGTGATATAACACTAAATTCAACAAGAGATGGTCGAAGATGCAATGCATTAAGGGTTCGAGCTCGAGCTTACCTTTAAGCGAAGCTAAGCGATAAGTGCCTCGATCCATAGGTGTGAGTGATTATGTATGTAAGGCCCAATCCAATTAGGAGAAAATTTTCCACGTTTGCTCTTTTCTAGTTTGGTGACATGTTGATTCTCTTTGAGGACAAGATCACCAACCTTAAAGGTACGCTCATGGAGTCGCTTATCATAAGCACGTTTGATGCGTTTTTGATAGATTTGAAGGTGATCAAGAGCTGTAAGACGACGTTCGTCAAGGAGCTCCAATTGGGCTAACCGCTCTTGGCGGAAATCATCGTTGGTGAGAATATCCTGAAGAGATATTCTAAGGGAGGGTATTTGTATTTCGAGAGGCAAAACAGCCTCGGTACCGTATACCAAAGAAAAAGGTGTGGCATTAGTGGAGGTACGAATACTAGTACGATAAGCCCAAAGGGCAAAGGGGATGTGATCATGCCAATTTCTGCCGGATTCATTGACAACTTTCATGAGGATTTTGGTTAGTGTTTTATTAGAGGATTCGGCTTGTCCATTTGCTTGTGGATAGTAGGGTGATGAGAAGCTAAGTTTGATGCCAAAGTTGTCGCAAAGGTCTTGCAACAACTTGTTTTTGAAATATTTTCCATTATCTGTTATCAGGTGATGAGGAACACCAAAACGACAAATAATGTGGTGGTTAATGAACTCTACAATTTTTTCTTTTTTAGTTGAAATGAGTGGAATAGCCTCCACCCATTTTGTGTAATATTCGGTTGCTGTGATAATCCATCGGTGACGTTGCGAAGAGGACGGATGAATCTCACCAATAAGGTCTAAACCCCATTGTGAGAAAGGCCAAAGATCTCGTGCGACCTGTAGCGGATGGCTAGGAGTATGTTGGAGGTTGGCATGTTGTTGACACATGACACAACGCTTAACATATTCGAGGCAGTCATTATTGAGAGTAGGCCAATAATAACCTAGGCGAAGGATTCGTTTAGCCACTAAGAAGGCCACTAAAATGTCCGCCACGTATACCCTCATGGACTCGTTGGATGGTATGGGTGACTTCCGCGCCGGTGAGACACCGAAGGAGGATGCCATCAAAGCTGCGTTTTATAAGGAGTCCCCCATAACTACATAATGAGAAACGCGTTTAAGAAAAGCACGTTTACCAAGACTAGTAAGGTCGAGATGGGAGAACAGAGGTAAGGTAGTCATGGAATTGGTGATACCAAGTATCCTGCGAGTTAGCAGACACAGTATTTATCGTACAAACAACCGGGGCTGAATAAGATGGGGCAAAGAGTTGTTGGACCAAGACAAAAATGTCAGAGTCAGTTGATGAGGCTGGAATTTGCGAGGCTAAGCAAGCCATAGTATCCATAAATTTGTTAGTAGAGCGTGGAATGGTTTGGATAGAATAGTGAGTAAATAAGGCTAGAAGCGAATCCACGTAGTGTTTGTATTTTTGAAGTTCCTCATTTTTGCATTGGTAGATGCCCATAACTTGATTGACTACCAATTGAGAGTCACCAAAAATATTGATAGATTTGATACCTAAGTGCAGCGCAACCTGGAGACCCAGAACAAGGGCCTCGTATTCCGCTGTATTATTAGTGCAAGGGAAATCGAGTCGGAATGAAAGAGGCATAGGCTCGGCATCAAGAGGAATGAGAACAACGCCAGCTCCTCCACCGCATTGGCATTTGGATCCATCGAAGAAGAGAGTCATTGGATACGACTCCTCCTTGAGTGAAAGAGTGGCGATGAGTTCGTCGGGGAATGTAAAATTGGTAAATTGTTCTCCAGGTAAAGGGGCTTCCGCAAGTTGGTCTGCGATGGTTTGTCCTTTGATTGATTTCTGGTGGACGAACTCAAGGTCGAGGTCGGCGAGGAGCATGAGCCATCGGGCGATGCGTTGGTTTAGATGAGGTTTGGCATACATGTAATGGATGGGGTCCGTGTTGGTGATGACGAAAGTTTTGTGATTCAAAAGGTAGTGTCGGAGTTTGGTAGCCACGAATGATAGGGCTAGGCACAACTTTTCTACATGTGTATACCTAGTCTCATAGTCCACCAAAGTACGACTTATATAATAAACGGCTTGTTCTCGATTCTCAGAGTCACGATGTGCAAGCATGGCCCCTACAGCGTGGTCAGTGGCGGAAAGGTAAAGGTAGAAAGGGCGGTCGTCTTGAGGTGGGATAAGCACGGGTGGCTGTAAGAGATAAGTTTTAAGAGCCTCAAAGGCTTGGTGGCACTCTTGGCTCCATTGAAAATCAATGTCCTTCTTAAGGAGGTGATGGAAAGGTTGACATCGATCCGAGAGTTGGGAGATGAAACGTCGGATAGATTAGAGCTTACCTTGTAAACTACACAATTGTTTGAGATTGGTAGGTGGGGGCATTTCGAGAATAGCTTTGACTTTAGATGGGTCGACCTCAATGCCACGCAAAGAGACGATAAAGCCAAGAAGTTTTCCCGAAAGGACACCAAAGACACATTTTTTTGGTTGAAGACGGACAGAATATTGTAGTAGGCGGTCAAAAATAATGGTTAAAACATCGAGATGTTCACTGCGATGTTTAGACTTGCCAAGAAGATCGTCGACGTAATCTTCAAGGATAGTGTGCATAATGTCATGAAAAATGTAGGTCATAGCCCGTTGATAGGTGGCACCAGCATTCTTAAGGCCGAATGGCATTACACGGTAACAGAAGGTTCCCCAAGGAGTTATGAAGGCAGTTTTGTGTTGATCGGCAGGGGCAACCAAAATTTGGTTGTATCCTGAAAAGCCATCCATGAGAGAGAGCATCTCATGGCCTGCAGTGAGATCAACAAGTTGGTCAATGCTAGGTAGGGGGAAGTCATCCTTAGGGCAAGCGAGGTTAAGATCCCGGAAATCCATGCATATCCGAATTCCCCCATCGCTTTAGTAGACAGGTACGATGTTAGAAATCCATTGAGGATAGTCAATAGGCGAGAATGAAGGAAACAGAAAGGAGTCGTTGGAGCTCCTCTTTGACCAAGAGGGCAATGCGTGGATGCATTTTCTCAATTTCATTTAATTGGCTTGGAATCAGGTTTCAGAGTGTAATGTTATGGACAGCAATGTCAGGATCAATTCCTGGCATGTCAGTGTAGGACCAAGCGAAAGCTTGGTTGCGAGCACGGAGGAAAGTAGTAAAGGTGACTTGTTCTGATGCGTTAAGGGATTGTCCGATCTTCACAATGTGAGGATCCTCCTCCATGTGGATGTTGATTTCTATTGTAGATTCGTTCAGCATGGTTTGGGTTTCAGATGGTAAGGCTCGTTGAATATAAGAGTCATCCGCGCCAAGGTAAGTGAGGATGGAGTCATCATCCTGGCACTCAACAACGTTAATTGAAGGCGAGTCCTCTTCGATCATGTCTGGATATAGAAGGGGGATAGAAGAGGGGTCCTCATTATCGCGTTGATAAGTGAGAGGGCCTAAGAAGATAGCATTTATGAAAAAAAAAAGTTAGGAGGGATAGATTCGTGATCTATCGACTCAGTGGGTGACGATGGCAAAGTGGGTGATGATGGTTTGTTAGGGGTAACGTCGTTCTCTTCCAGAAGGCAACTGTCACGAGGTTCTTTCGATGTAAGTGTTTCCGAAATCCGAGACCACTACGATCATTGTGTTTGCGTGTGGTGATGGGGATGAGCGTATGTCGGCCTTGTTCATAAAGACCAAAACCAAAGCCTTTCCAAGCACAGCGAGTCAAGAAGGTGAGGGCGAAGCGATTTTTCAGTGCGAAAATCAGATTGGAAGGAAACCACACCAAGAGGAGGTTCGGGGTAATGGAGGATGCGTCAACACACCCCATATGTTAGGTTGGTGCGGCAATGGGGTGGTCCGTAAGAGATTACCTCCCCACGTGACTGGTCGTAGGTGGGATGTGCATGTAATTGTCCGTACTCTGCGGGGTAGAGAAAGAACTAACGTTATATAGGCGTACTCCCCGGCGTAAGGCGTTGAAAAACATCTACTAAGGGGTCGGAGGTTGGGATGTTAGCTGCGGGAAGGGAAGTGGTTTTTGCGACGGTGGTTTCATCAGTTGAAGGCGTAGGCGCGGTTGAGGTGGATGGTTGAGGTACATTTGAAGAGGATGGTTGGGTTGAATGTATGGGTGTCTTGATTGGTATAAGCACATCGTTAGGGCGGTATAACATATTACAGAGTTTTAAAGGGGGAGGATCAGCTTTTACGGTGTAGGACTTCCCCTCGTACTCAAATTTTATGCATCTATGTAATGTTGAGGAACGCATCCCATGGCCCGGATCCAGGACGACCCAAAGAATATATTATATTGGAACTCTCCCTCAAGGACATAGAAGAGTTCGGGTAAAGTACGTGGTCCTACCCGAATGTTGAGGATCACGGTGCCTAAGGTAGAGGTAATAGCGTCATTGAATGACCACAACATGATGGGGTTGGCACACATGTAGCTAGAAGGGATATTCATTTGTTGGAAGGCTTTTAAAGAGATGATATTTAGGCTAAGCACCCCGTCCAATCATAACACGACGTACACGAATGTCCCGGACGTAAGCTGAGATGAACAAGGCAGGGTCAGGATCTTCTGTACCAAAATCGACAATTTCATCTTCAGAGAAACTGACTGCAGCAGCTTGTGGTACAGAGACAGAAGTGGTTGGGGTGGTGGGTTGTTTGGTGAGAGAGGCAACGTGATTGGGTGTTAGAATGGAGGCAACGGGCAGGGTTTCATTAGGTAAGACCTCGATCCCCTGAAGAATTTCAACGAGAGCTTGTCGATGAGATTCAGAAGTCTGAATGAGATCATATAGTGTCATTTTTACGGGTGATTGGTGAAGCTGTTTAATCATGGCTCGATGGGCGGCTCCATTAGAGACGGGGTAAGCAGGTCCACGAATAACCACTTTGGGTGGTGGTGCAATCGGGATGTTGGACGGAGAAGGAGAGGACGCAGATGTGCCTTCTTTCGCTTTCTCATTGTTTTTCTGCGCTCGAGTAGCAACACTAATCATATTAATCTCGTAGACCGGAGATGAAGAAGATGATTGGGATAAATCATGGTCTTCAAGAGGTGGGGTTGTAATAATGACAGATCTTGGTGAGGCGGGGACAGATGGTATAGGAGAGGGAATGGAAACTAAAGGTCTCCCCCTTCGTAAGTTGTCTTTCTTAACCTTTCTATCTGGGAGCGGTGACTGACGAAGGATGGTTTTTAAAGCTTTGCATCCCTCCACATCATGTCCTGGTGTGCGGTGATAAGCGCAGATCTTAGACTCATCATAACCTATAGGTCGAGGTTTAGACGGGTCATAAGGTCTAAGTGGGGGTAGGGAAATGGTCGCATTCTCTACTAACATAGCAAGGATTTTGGCGTAAGATCCTTTGAGTGGGTCAAAATCAGAAGAGGATGAGGGTATTGATTGCGCGGGTTTTGGTAATGTTTGGGCGTGGTTGGTTCGTATGGGTGGTGGTTTAGCCGAGGGGTGTTGACACGTGTTTTTCACTAAACGTGGTTTCTTTGGCGCAGAAGCTATATTGGATGATGAGGCCACAGATGGTGTGGTATCAGAAAACAACCACGGGGAAATAGGAGTGACCGAAAACAAATCTTTTGATGATGGAATTTGTTTAGGGTTGATAGGTGGACAGGATACGCGGAGTGATAATGTTGATATACCCTTTGATCCCTGTATGGGTGTAGAAGGCGTAGGTCGTTTTGAAGAAAACGCAGGAGGTATGATATATTGGTGCAAGGTGGAAGGATGAGGTCCCAATATGGAAGGTAGGTATGACGATGATGGTTTTGATTGTGATAGAGGCACGGGTTGAGTGTGTCTCCTAGGTGGCGGGCGGCTTTATTCTTGGACAAATCTAGTCACTTAGGCGGGTGTGTTAGACTGGGTATGGGCAAGGTCCCAAGCGTAGGGGAAGATTTGGCTAAGTTAATAGAAGTGGACGGGGCATTTGGTAGAGGTGAGGGGGGTGAAGGTGAGAACATGGGCATTTTAAGCTTCTGTAAGCACTTCGGGTATATGGTGGAGGCCTCAGGATCGGTCATTTGCATTTGAGTAGAATAAGGGGTACTCAAACGTTCCCATAGGATTCGTCTATCTTCTGGAGAATGACAGTCTTCAGGTTTGAATTGTAAATTTGGTACGGAAGAAAGGTGGGTTGTGATTCCAGTCCACTGTGGGTGTGATACAGGGGGTAGATGAGGTACTGTATCAATAGATATTAAGAGGTCGACCGGTTGTTGAAAAGATTTAGGCGATGAAGGACTAATAGGCAGGAGGGCATGTTTGAGAGGGTCTGTCATGGTTAAAGAATTTGGTGATGTCGGTGCAAGAGATTCCTCGTCTAAGGATGTCAAAAGGAGTGGCGTATCTCCCTCTTGTGCAGCAAGAGGGGTAGAAGGGGAAATCTGGGAAATAGATAGGTTAGATAACATCCGTTCGCAATCTTGTAGGGATGTGGTATAAGAAGACTCATCGATGGGAAGAGAAGTCTGGGCAGTTAACTCCTTTATGGGTAAAGGAATGATTTCGCTTTGGTTCGATGGTGGTAAAGGAGGTTCGGGCTCCTGTGTTAGTGAAGAGGCTTGATTCAAAATTTTCTCGATAGAGGCTTTGGGCTGGGTATCAAAGACTGCATGGATCTCATGAACACTCTCCTCGGCTAAGATATCCTAGTTTATGTTGCTGTTGGAAGAGTGATTCGGGAATGGTTTTTTAAAGATTTTCAAATTTCGGTTGGCAGGGGCATTAGGATTATCGAGGGTTATATCCCCTGCGTCAACCATTTCCTGCACTATGTTTTTCAACATCTTGCAGTTCTCATGACTGTGTCCCTTCACGCGGTGGAAGTTACAGAAGTCATTTTCTTTGTACCAGGAAGGTATGGCGCGAGTGGAATCAAACCCGGAATGAGGTTTAACAGGAGGTAATGTAATGGCTCCTGCTTTGAGCAATTTTTCCAATATCACACCATATGTTTCTCCCAAGGGAGTGTAGTTGATGGGCTCGGCTTTGTACTTATAGGTGGTTTTTGGTGGAGTATTGGACGGCGCTTGAGATTTGACCATCACCGCGTGGACAGCTCCTTTTGATTTAGAAGAAGTGGATGCGTGAGGAGTGGTGGTATTTGGTTTATTGGTAGAATCAGGAGTTCGGAAATTGGGGTTTTTGTTACGCAACCGCAATTTCTCTTCCTCTAAGGCTCGAATCTCTAGTTTTCGAGCCATAGTAAAGGCTTCATCGAATGTACGGAAAGTTTGAATTTGGAGGGTAGGGGAGATGTGCTTAGCACATGCCCGCGTGAAAAGTTCGATAAGTTCAGTCTGAGGCAAGGCATATGTAAGTTGGTTGATAAGGCCGCGCCATCGTCCGACGAAATCTGCGATAGATTCGTCTTCGAATTGTCGAATGGCATAAAGGTCGGTGATGGATACTTTCTTAGCAATGTTAATGGAGAAATGATCCAAGAAAGATTGGGCTAGTTGGTTAAAAGAGAAGATTGAGTGCTGGGTTAAAGCACTGTACCACTCAAGGCGAGTCCTATAAGGACATGGGAAAGGTGCGGAGTAACAAGGCATCATCATGGGCAATCAAATAACAAGCATGTCTAAATGATCGCAAGTGTTGTTGAGGATCCTCTTTACTATTAAAACGAGTAAATTTTGGCAACTCCCATTGAGGAGGATATGAATGAAGGGGAACAGAAGGGTGAATGGGCTCCCGACAAACTTGCTCGTATGTCAAGGCGCTACGACTTCCCGACACAGAAGCCTCCAGATTTTGCATTTTGTCCATCATTTGTTTGATGAAATCTGTGGTTGGATGAGATGATGGTGCGGTTGTGGCAAACGGAGGCAAATTGGGCCAAGGGCCTCCACTGGACAATGGTGGGGTTAAGTGTTGATAAGGTATGGAGGATGAATATGTTGAGGCGACAGAATAGGGATGTCCCATATAAGGTGTTGAGGTTACTGGATACGTGTATGGGAATGAAAAGGTAGGCGGAGCTTGAGAAGGAAAGCTCGTGTGGATAGGTGGCAGAGAGCAAGTCATGAATGGAGTAGTCTGCAAGAGAGATGAGGTAGGGGCAGTCGGTGGTAATGATATGTGGGGTCCAAGATTAGCCAAAGAAAAGCCAATCTGAGTCGTATGAACCTCTGAAGCCGTCGGATTGGGAGACGGGGCTAGAGATGCAGAAGCAAGGCGGTGTTATCAGCGGAGTGGGAGCTAAATGAGCAGCTATAATAATAGGCATACCAACAAGGAGCTGACCATCAAGCATACGGTCAGGGGTATGAGACAAATAGTATTGTCACAAATACTAGAATTAGCATCTAGAAACTTGGCGAAGTCCTTATCTCCCACAGGAATTTTAGGAACCTCGCTCGGTATCCGTAGGATTCCCCACGAGAATGTGAAGGGGGGGTGATTCGAGTAAAGAAGCGAGCAAGCATGTGAAACCATGGCGGCGGCTTGCTTTGAGTGATAACAACCATGGACAGGAGTTCACGTAGGGTTTCAATCTGTCAGAATAGAAACAAACTCGATCGTAAAAATTGGTAGGTTCTTTGGTTTGTCGAGGAATTGGAAAAACAAGAATCCGATATCGGTCTAGTAACCGATGTCGGTTATACTATAGCCGACGTCGGTCGGTAAACCGATGCGTCGGTGTAAGAAGTCCAGGCTAACAAGATATAAAAAGGTTGCTTAATTTGATTTTTAACAATGTTTAGTATACGTGTCCAATTATTGATCACGTAAGAGCAGTATGAGAAAGAAAACGAGAACTAAAAACAAGCAAGATGCACACACAAATCCAGAGATTAACCCTAGGGTTAATTTTAATTATCGTGGGCTTATGCCTTTAGACGTAGAATGATGTCAGAATCCTAAACAAGAGACTTAGGGGAAATGTCAAGTTGTTTTGGCTTATAAGGTTACCTCAATCGGGCGGAGGAATACCGCGGAAAAAAAGGGGGATGTTTGAGCTGTTGTGTTAATTGTGAAGTGATTCGGTATGTGTTGTGCAGTGAATGTAAGATTAATTTCCGTCAATACCGTGGATATCACCCCACGTGTACGACACATTACTTAATCTACGTTCACTAGAATTGAAAAACAACAAGCGAAATGCAATGCACGTGTTTTAAACCCAAATCGAAAATTATGTTCGATGAAGCAAAAGAGATGACTTTCACTAATGCGAAACTAGGAAAGTAAGACAAATTCTTCACGAAATATATAACAAAAGCAGCAACAGAAGTATGCTTCCTAAAATGAAAATAAGCAAGAGAAACAGAAACCCAAGATGGGTCCCACCGGGCGTGCCAAAATGTTTCGCTCGGAATGTTTCGGCTTCTAGGAATAGAGTTGTTTCTATCCTTTCATTCCTTTTAGAAACAGATAGGGTTAGGGCTAGGAGGAATACCTGTTAAATGTCGAGATGGTGTGCGCGTACCGTGGAGAAAGATCAAGTTGACTGCGAAGAACTCCTTTTTGTCTTGGAAGGACTACCTGCAAATAAGAACACAAGACCACAAGATTTGATTAAACAATAAATGAGGAAACTGCCTTGGGCCCAGGAAATATAAAACTTCCTTTCGAAGGTGGTCAGTTTCCCTGCTAATATGAATTAACACAAATGACTGCAAAATATCAATTAGATTACTTGGTTGAAACGGGTAGGAGAAGGCTGGTTTCTGGTTATAGTCAGGGTAACCGATACCGGTTTCTGGTAACCGACGTCGGTTGGGCCTAGGACCTTCTTGGTAGCTATGGTGTTTGTAAGGCTGGTTTATGGATGATATTAGGAAATGAGATGATGAGAGGTAAAAGAATGACAGTTAGATGCAATTGCACGTTGGGTAGTGGATTCAGAAACGGATTTAGGAGGACTGTGATTCAAAGAGCATAAGAAATGTTATAACAGAGGACATGCAAGATGTGACTTACTGGTTTTGACAAAGATGCAAGTTAATCTCCTTTGCTGCAAATGCTTCTGGTTTCTTCACTCGTCTCTGCTCGGTCAAGTGAAGATCTGGACTCTGTTTTTCACCCCCAATGATCTCTGTTGATTCAAAAATCATTCGACCCTTGATTTTGGTTCGGGGAGCCCATTTACAGGGAGCCGATGGCGGTTACGTAACCGACGGCGGTCGAGTAGGAACCGGCATCGGTAAGGAAAAAGTAGGCTATTTTTAGTAAAATAGCCCACCTTCCCTACTTTTCTCCCGAGAGATCAGTTGCGGGCTTGGTCAAGTGGCTAGAAGGTCGGTTTTGGGTGCGAGTAAGGAGGCATTAGTTATGGATGTGAGTCTAGACCAAGTCATAGGTCTTAATTAGGTTAGTTTAGGGTTAGGGCTAGGTCATGATGAGGTGGAAAAATGAGGTGGCAGGTAAGGTGATGGTGGATTTATCAATTACAAGGTAATTAATAAATAATTGTGTAAGGTTTAGGTGATGAGGTTAAGTTGCGAGATGAGATGCGGGTCACAAGGGGTCGTAAGACACAAATTTGGTGTCTACAACCTCCTTCATCAACCTTATACTTTTGGTATTCCTTGTTCTTAGCTTGCTTGACTCATAAAACATACATGTTTAATGACATGCAAGCCCGTACTCACCTAGTATAATTTACAACTTGATACAAACTCTGGTTTGATGATCAATTATGATTATATTAGTAAGTGCTAGCTCTCTTAACCTATATTCACCTTTGAGCATACTCTAGGTTTTTAGCCCTTAAAACCATTATCCTTGGAGATAGTTTCCTTATACTTCCCGATATGCCAAAAACAAAGATAGATCTAGACATCCACCGAGGGGTGTAAGCCATATGAAGAGTGCAAGTGAAGTTATTTTGTATGAAGTGCCACTTTGGAGACTGTTATAGACCTAATTAGTTATACTAGAGGAATGTGAGCATGGTGCAAAAGGTTCCAATGGTGGATTCAAGTATATGAATCATGCAAGGAGGTAAAACTAAACATCTCCCGACTATTCAAACTATCTCCAACCTTTTCTCACTCTTAAAACATCACAAACACCATTGTTACGGAAAATAATGTTAATTAAGCCTAAATTATAGGAGTATAACACAATACACACTTGCTGATGGAATTTGGTTCTTAAACTTTAGACAGTATTAGCTAACTTCAAGTGGAATATTATTACAAAATGTTATTATTTTTCACCGTACCATTTTGGAGATTAGGGAATCCCTAGTTTGAGGGTAGTAAACACAAAATCAACTCTATCAACCTTCTCCCTCCATGTCAAGACCTGAAATAAATTGTGTTGGGATTGTGATGATGCCCTCTAGTTTTTCCATGCTTCATAGTAGGAATTCAAGCTCAAAAACCTCAATTTTCATCATTATACTCTTGATCTATGCAGAGTTTATAATGCATGCATGAGAGGAAACATGGGAAACTTGCCAAAAACACATAATAGACTCTCTCCAACCTTCAATACTTCTTATTTACATTCAATTCCCTCTAATACATCCAATTTTCATGAAGAAATCACATATATAGACAAAAATACTACTTTTGGTGCTTTATTCCATATCCCTACTCTTGCTCAACTATACCCTAAATTGACTCAATAACTACCTAAACCTAGAAAAGTGATAAATATCACTCTAATACACCTAACAACTCATACCAAATCTCCCTCTTATGATGAAATGGCTTTGAAGACCTTATTTATCCTATTTTCCTTATTTACTATGCTCAAAACTACTCTTACTATTCACTTACAAACACATATTCACCTATGACCACATGTCAAGGTGTCTTTACAATATAAATAATGCACATAAGTTGTCTATGACCTCCAAGGTCATCTCCACCTTCTTGAATTCTCCCTTGATAGTTCTCTAGGCCTTCTATAGTCCTTGTAAAATTCAAATTTTTAAATAATCCATTTTGGAGGGAAAATGGAAAACCCTCATCAAGACACCTGAGATTGAACTCTTGGTCTACAAGACCACTTGAAATCATGTAAATGTCCTTCTTGATACCTCCTAAGGTCTCTTGCTTGGTCTTGAGCTCATGCTTCGCATCGGGTCTACAGAGATACCCTCTCTAGAGATGATGTGTCCTAAATATTAAATCTTTATCTGGAAGAAGGAACATTTCTCTAAATTCCCAAAAAGCTTATGATCCCTCAAAACCTATAGAACATGTCTCAAACACTTCTCGTGTTCCTCCTCTCACAGGAATATATCATAATATCATCAAGAAACACTAAGACAAACCAATACAAATATTTCCTAAAAACCCCGTTCATGAGGCTCACAAAGATTACATGTGCGTTATTTAACCAAATGGGACTATGATGAATTTGTAGTGTCCATAACAAGTGCAAAAGGTTGTTTTTGAATATCTTCTTCTATGGTTTGTAATTTGTGATACCCTGACTTAAGATCAATCTTGGAGAACACTCTCTGCCTGCATCTAATCAAATAAAATTTCTATCCTTGGAAGGGGATAAGGGTTATTCATTAGTACCTTGTTCATATGTCTAAAATCAACACACAAATGAAGGGATTTGTCCTTCTTCTTCACAAATATCATGGCGCACCATAAGGAGATACATTAGGAAAGACAAGACCCTTCTCTAACAACTCCTCTAACTGAATCTTGAGCTCACAAAGATGAGGAATCATCATCATATACGCTTCTTGAGAAACTGGAGCTGCACCTATTACTAATTCAATTGTGAAATCCACCTCTCTGTATGGTGGTAAACTAGGAAGGTCACCAGGAAAAACATCAACAAACTCTCTCAAATCAAGGTACTCATCAAGTGGTGAACTAGATGGGACATCCTCAAACCAATCACTAATCATGATGGCATATAATTAACAACCCTTGTGTATGCTCCTCTTGAGATACTTGGCAAAGATCATACACATGGAGATAGGCCTCTCAATACCACTAATCATAGCTAAACTACCCAAGTCATCATGGAACTCAATAATATTATTTCGACAATCAACCTTATCCTGATGAGAATCAAGCCAATCCATGCATAAAACTACCTTGTAAGACCCCAAAGGTAAAACACATAGGTCTAAAGTAGTGGAGAAAACAATCAAAACAAGTATGTGACTCTCTATATAAGTGTCAACAACGCATTTTTCCCAATATCCAACCCAACATGCCATATATCCAATTTCTTAGATACCACTACCCACACCGGTCTATTACAGACGATGAAATAAAAGAATCAAGATCCATAGTCAAATAACATAGACAAAGAAATAATTCTGATAACATTTTTGGTCTCAATAAGTATGACTTAGTACTTATCCCGGTGGTTATCTACTACAATATAGACATAGTGATCACATCACATATCTCTTTCTGATCTTCTTAGATATAGGTACCTTTTATCTATTAAAAAAATAAGGCTTCTAAAGATAAAGGTGGGCATAATGATCATGGGCCCCAAAAATATAACATCTTGGTAACTCCTCTCATGAGGAGTCCCACCTGTACTATGATGGACTCAACCTACAGAGTCCAACCTTACCGCATTGATGTGTGAATGTTGGCTGATCCTATTGAATCCCATGTCTCCTGACCCTATAAAAATTGAATCCTCCCCATCCTCTAACTCTCTACATGTCTTATGTATCTCTATTCATCTACTAATGGTGTGCATAGTAATATGAATGTTCTTGTAGATAAGGTATAGGTATCAAAGCTATCTAGGGAGGTCTAAAACCTCCTCTCGGTGGTGGAGCTATACCCCATGATTTATGATCCTAAAATGAAGGAATCTTCTCTTACACCCTAATATTTTTCCTACCACGGTACTCTTGGTCCTTTCCTCGTGTTCTCCTCTTCCAAATAATCCTTCTCCATTACCTTTTCCAAGGTCAGAGAAGATAACATCCTAACTTCCCAAGCCATATCTCGCATTCAATCCCCGATGAACCTATTCAATTGTATCTTCTCATCCTATAAATAATCCACATACTACAAGAGGTCTCTAAAATGAGATTCATATTGTGCGACAGCTTTCGATCCCTAACAGATGTCATGGAACTTATCAATCCTCTTCTAAACAAATTTATTTGACATATATTTATCCCGAAATCACTCCTCAAATATCTCTCGAAGTAATTGTCTCATGTCTCGATGGAGCTTCTTCTCCTAATTCCTCCACCAAATTCCTGTTGATTCTTGTAGGAGATGAATAGAAAGTTGTTCATTGATATTTATCTCATACGGGTGGAACCCAAATCAACTGTCAAGAATTAAAAGCCATGATTCATCTCTAAAATCATAATTCATCCCTCCATAAGTAGGTGGCTATAACAAAGGAGATCCTTAATAACACTACTAATGTCATGATCTTACCAAAAGGCTCTACCACCTTTCCAAGAGGTTAATGTGGCCAATCTGATCTTGCCGGCCCCGTAATGATAGGATATTGGCTCCAACGAAGTGTGGTAACCATCTCAAAGTGTATGGAAGGGCTAAAAGACCTCACTCATCATTTTGTATCATGTTGATGTGTCACAGTGAGTGCACCCTCGGCTAGTTGAATAACCTTATATCATTGAATGAAATTTTATCTTGGCTCTTATTGTGTAGGAAGGTGGACCTACAAAACCCCCATCATCTGCTATAATGCCTCTAGTAACTATAGTCCAGACTCTTTGTTACGCAACTCCAAAGTAGTGACCTACATCCTTGAGCCCTAATGGATTGATGTATAGTACCATGTCCTGTGAGCATGGAAAAAAATAATGTTTAGTTTAAAGTGTTATAACAAAAATGATTATGTGCATAAGCATACCACATTGTGTTAGGCACTTAGGAAGTAACCAAGTACCAAGGTACACTAGCGAAGGAAATCTTGATGTGTTTCTGTGTGCTATGGAAGCCCAATGGACATATCAAGTGGAAATAAGGAATATGCTAGTATATACCTTGCGTGGGACAACAACGCGTTGGTGGATGGTACATAAAGATGGTCTTTTAGAGTGACAAGAAGTGAGAATCGCCTTCTCTGCTAGATTTCTTTGGAGTAATGCGCCTACCAAGACATGTGAATTTCATGGGAAGGATTCTACTTTGCATCACATTCAACAGTGTGAGAGACTCTAGATAGAGGGGCAGGAGGCCTTACCACCTTCATTATGGGTGCACAAGTTCTACTTCACCTTGCAAGGTTATGCACACACATGGTATGTTTATGTGGAATTGAATAGAGAGACATGGAATTGGAAAGAATTGATTTGCAGTATGCTTTTTCTAATAAACCTATAGTTAATGAGGCATTACACGTTATGAAGCACTTGACTATGGGAGATAGTGTAAAGGATGAGGAGCTTATTTAGAGTTACTAGGTGAGTTAGATCTGCAGGCACGTTTTGAAGAAGAAGAGACAGATGAAGAACAACTTGGGTGCACCTGCCTAGAAAATGAAAAAGGTAATATGGTCTACATAATTGATGATGAAGAAGTGGATAATATGGATGTTTTTCATACTATGGGTATGCACAAGGTGTTAGAAAATCCAAATGAGAAGGTGTGTGCATATCATGAGCCTATAAAAATGAAAAAGGTCAACATTAGGATAGATGTTGAACCAAAAGAGGCCATCATTGGTGATTATTGGTCCGAGTCGAGGTCGCAAAGATAATTGAGTTGTTGTGTGACTTCCAAAAATTATTTCCTAGAGGCTATCATGAATTAAAAGTGGTATATCACTCTTTGGGTGAAATTAAGATATAGTTAAAGGAAGGTGTATGTTCATTTAGGAAGAGGCCTTACATAATGAATCCTAATTTATGCATTAAGGTAAAGGAAGAGATTGATAAGATGTTGAACTATGGAATCATAGAGCCCATTGAGGAGTCAGAGTGGGTTAGACCTATGGTGATAAGCATAAAGAAAGATGGAGGGATAAATATTTATGTTGATTATAGGGAATTGAATGTTTCTCGTGTAATATATCCATTTCCCACACCATTTTAAAAAGGCCTTGCAATGCGTGAGATCTACTTCTTCATTGATGGATTTTCTGAATATCATCAGGTGTGGATTGTTAAAGAAGATTAGGAAAAGAAAACTTTCACCACTGAATGGGGAAGTTTTTCATATACAATTATGCCTTTTGGATTGAAGAATGCACCTATAGTATTTTTGTACATTGTTGTGCAAGCATTCTAGGACTTCATTCACAAGTTTTTACAGTTTACTTGGATGATTGGACAATTTATGGGCTAGTGAAATATCATTGTGACAATTTAAGACTTATGTTTGAGAGGTGTTGATAGTTGAGCATCTCTTTAAACATTAAGAAGTGTGTTTTTTCTACACCCTTTGGGACTCTGTTAGGACATATTATATGTAAAGAAGGCTTGTTAGTAGACCTGTTAAAGTTGTTTTTTATTTTGGGCCTAGAGGAACCTACTAACCAAAGTGAGGTGTGTGGATTCTTGGGGCATACAAGTTATTATAGGAAGTTTATCAAAGGTTATGATAGGATTTCCATGCCCTTAGAGGAATTATTGAAGAGTAAGGGAAAGTTCCATTGGGGTGAGGCACAATAACGCATGTTTGAGACATTGAAGGAAAGGCTTACTTCTGTGCCTATTCTACACTTTCCTTCATGGACCAAACCATTCCATGTGCATGTGGATGCCTCTGGCATGGCCATTAGTGTAGTGTTATCCCAACCTAGAGAAGGTATTGTTGATCATCCTATTTGCTTTACAAGTAGGAAGTTGACAACATCTGAGCATAAATATACAACTACAGAGCATAAAGCGTTGTCCATGATTCACGCAATACATAAGTTTAGGAAATACTTGCTGGAAACTCCTTTTATTTTCTATATAGATCACATGAAACTAAAGTATCTGGTCAACAAGCCTATTTTGCAGGGGCACATATGTTGGTGGATTATGTTGTTCATGGAATTTGATTTTACAGTTGTGGTGAATCCCAAGAAGAGTAACTCAAGACTAGATCATTTATCAAGAATTAACTCTAGAGAGGACACATAGAGCATTGAGGACACAATCTTTGGATGTATAGTTGTTTAGATTGAACCGCGTGTACTCTAAATTATAAGATATTGTTGTGTTTTTACGTACTAGTGTGGCACCTGAAGGGATGAAGATATTAGAGAAGAAACAACTTTCCATACATTTCACGCCCTATATGTTGATCAACGGGAATTTATACAAGTTAAGCCGAGATGAGGTTTTGTGTCGGTGTGTACTAGAGCATGAGCATACTTCCATTATGGAGGAAGCTCATGGTGGAATTGTAGGTAGACATTATGCGAAAATGCCACTGCGCAAAAAAATTTCATTGGAATGATTGTTGTGGGAAACAATTTATAAGGATTGCATTGAATATTGTAAGGCTTGTGACCATTGTCAACACCTTGGAAAGCTTGGGCATAGAGATGAAATTCCTTTGAGGCCTATTGCTAGTGTAGAACCTTTTGAAAAGTGGGAAATTGAATTTATGGGTCCTATTTCCCCACCTACACATAGGACTAGGTTGCACTACATTATAACTTGTACAAATTATCTTACAAGGTGGGTGGAAGTGGCACCTATAAAGGATTGCACGACAACTACAACATCAAGGTTTCTGTGGGAGAACATAATCAACGGTATGAATGTCCACTAAGTCTGACAAGTGATAGGGGAACTCATTTTATTAATGAGACCATCAGGATACTGTTGGTAAAATTTATGGTAGCACACCATAAAACAACTCCCTATCACCCACAAGCTAATGGAACTATTGAGGCTTTAAACAAGATATTGGGACATACATTGACAAAGATTTTTGATGTTGGAAGAAAAAATTGGGATGATAAATTATCTATTGTACATTAGGCATACATGAAAACTTACAAGAGGTTGAATAAGGCCACACAATTTTAGTTGGTGTTTGACACGGAGGCTATTTTACCAGTGGAAATCATGTTACCTTCTTTGTGTATTACGCACACAGGAGGTTTGGATGATGAACAAGTAGAAGAGAGATTTTATAAACTAATGTAGTTGGATGAAATTCGTTGCATTTCCATATGGATTCGTAAGATTTAAAATGCCGGGTAAAAGGTATGTCGCGACAGAATATTGAAAATAAGCAAATTGAAGTTGGTAAGATGTTACTTCTATATGATTCAATTTTTTTGCGCCACCCTAGAAAGTTCCAAGTGCATTGGTTAGGACCGTATGTTGTGACTTATATACTTGATTCAAGCATTGGATGGGAAACAATTTCCTAGTTATTTAGAAGAGAGTAGGTTGAATCCCTACTATAAATAAGTCTTCTTGGTGTTTGTAAAAAGGAAATATTTCCAATTAGATTATATTTCCTTTCTTTGCATTTCCTTTATCTGTGTTTCCTTTCATTGTTTTTATGCTTTGTCAATTTAGTAATCTAGTTTTTGTAATAAGCACACTTGTACACCGAAGCTAATTACTACATATTGAATTCATGCACAAAGGACCGCACATACTTTTAGTGTGGGTGGATCAAGAAGAATTGACCGCGTCTTGTTTGATTGTAGTGCATGGTAAAAACAAAATTATAGGTGCTCAGAGTAGAGATAGGTTTGAGAAGAAATTTCAATGAAATTTCTCGGATTAAAGACCACGTGTAGAGGGATAGATGCTCAATATAACATGAGGTAGGTTGTAGCATTAGAGACTACTTGGTATGAGGCACATTGGATAGGTACTTTAGCATAGGGAAGCATGTATAAGGAAATTTGTGGCCAAGAAGTAGTGGGTGCGCGATAAGGTTATGACCGAGGTGCGAAAAGGATAGGTATAGAAATATAGGGCATAACGTGTGGAGGTGGAATTAATGCCATGTATGGTGGTAGTTGGGAGAAATCCATGAAGAGAATTTTGAAATGAGATATCAATTCAGTGAGTATAAGTTTATTATTACATTACATCCTTGAAGCTTTCGAGTTGTGAAGTGCATCGAAGAACTTAGTGCAACAAGAAATATATGGAGAGATGATGAACTAGATGAGGTTGAGAAACATTTTTGATATTATTCTATGTAGAAGTGTTATTAAGTTGGATGTGCTTGTGTTCAAAGGTGGGTTTGTGTGGCTAGGGTTTTCGAAGATAGGCTAGTAGCTAGGATAAACAAGGGTTTCACAAGATCAAAGGGTTTGGTTCACATTCGAGGCATGTAAGGTAAAGAGGTGAAAAATTCAAAGTTACGAACATACACCGTAAGTCAAGAAGAGAAAATGACACCAAGGTGAGCTCCAGTAGTTGAGAAGGAGACTGTAGAAGCAACAAAAGAATGGTTGGTTGAGATGCAGTACATTAAAGAGGTGATTGAGGGTAGGCCATGGAAATCTAAGATAATACAATGCAAGATTGGTGATTTTAACCATATCATGGAAAAAATACTAAGGATATCATTTTAGATACCATCCAAAAGACAAATAGGAGGACAAAAAAGATGGGAATAGGTTTTGGATGATTCAGTGAAGAAATTATTGGAGATTGTTGGAGTTATGTAACTTTTTGAGTTGAAATATTTTGAAAAGCCTAAAAATGTATACTAGTGGCTGATGTTGCATGTACATGAAGACTTATTCTATTTTACAGGAAGGTGGATGTGGATTATAGCCAAATTGATTGGCAAGGTCACATGGTTACATGACTTGGGTTCGTAGATTGTGGGTGACTTTTCCGATGATGAATAAGTTGAGGCGACTTCACCACCACATTTCAATATAAAAAGGGGGGACGAGCATTCAAGGTTACACACATAGAATATCTAGCTACAAGGGATGTGGTGTAGTTCACATGTTGTATATTGGGTGCCTCGGGGAGAAGGAAAGAGGTCAATCAAAACTAGCTACATATAGCACACAAAATGATGAGCAAGACCTATTATAACATTACAGTTATATTGGGAGAGCCTATTATAAAGATGCACTTCCAAGATGAAAAAGGTGATAAAATAACATGGGGTGTTATTTTAATTTTGATTGTCTTAAGTGAAATTGGCATGCCCAATGGGTTTATGGAAAATGTTTGGGAGTATCCCATGGAAAATAAATCACTTGTGCAAAATTTTTGAAGTACACATGTCATGGTTCCATTTTGAACACTTATAAGGAGCACCAAGAGAAGTGGTTTAAGAGAATGCGTCGGGCATTTTAGGAAGAGTGGTGCATACCGCATGAATTACCTAATATTTTGAATGGCCAAGTAGAGTTCGTAACATACACACATTTCATCCTGGGAAGATTTTTCATGAAGACAAAGAGAAGAGCCCATGGTGTAAGTTACCCTTCACTTTCACTACACGTTATTTCAAGGATTCATTGAACAGGTTACACAATGTGCACAAGTTGACTTTCAATGTTGATGAAGTAGACCCGGACATACATATTTTGTGCAAGACATATGTATGGCCCAACAAGGAGGCGTATGTGGAGACAATGGAGACAGATAACATTGACATTACCCCGGAGACCTTGGCTATAGGAAAAATTGAACCTTTGTGCATATATGTGTACCTGAGGCCATGGTTCAAGGATGGAAAGATGGTTACATGAGAGGACTTGTTGTTCCTAGGTCCTCCAAAAGGGAATCGAGATGGTAGGCACAATGAAGAAGCTAGAATAGACACCCCCTGGCGGGAATAACCGGTAATTTAAGGTTTATAGAATTTCTTGGAGCGAGAAGAAGAGGATCAAGAAGACAACTCGACCAGTATAATAGTAGAAGAGTTTTATGTAAAAGTAATATGGGAGTAGATGTTGGCACTAGAATATCATAGCCAGTAAGAAGCTCACCATGTGTAACACTGGTGAAGAAGGCCGAGGAAGAAAGGAAGAAAAGGTGAAAATATATTCCGATCAAGGATAGTGGTGAGGAAAAGTATTTACATAGAAGCACGTGGGAAGTTATTGTCACACCTAGTCCGAAAGCATGAGAGGATGATGAGATAGGTGATAAGAAACCTTTTTTTGATGAGGATGTCCCTAGCATAGGTGCGCGGGACCTGAAGAGAAAAGTTGTCTTCTTTGGAGACACATAAATAGTAGAACATGTTGTGTGCATGGCTAAGGAAACTAATGGAGAAGAGGAAGTACAACAAGATGTGGTCTTTGAAGCACGGGAGCATGTAGGGAGTACACCGGTGAACCCAAGGAAGATGAGATGTTAAGAACACAAAACCTTGTCTATGTTGATGATTCGACAAAGATGAATCGAGCCGTGTTCCAAAGTACTATCGCAAAGGAATGGTTATATGGTTGGGAATTGATGGATCTAGATATGGTGACTACATGCACCCACAAAAAATTATCATGGAGTATGCAGAATCACATGGATGAGCCTAACTTTGATGTATGTGAGGAATTATGTGTGTCACGGAGAATGAAGAAAGTGCCACATTCTCACCATATCACAATCAAGCCAACTCAATTTTCAGATCTGTAGAGGTTATGCGTAGAAACATCAATAAAGTGGAAACTATTCATGATTTATTAGAAGATAAAAAGGATAAAGAAGTAGAAATTAAATGCCCGACATAAGAAAAGTAGAAAGATGAGTTCAAGACATGTATAGTCTTCGACATGGCGAGAATAAATCGATGATGAATTTTGAAGGAAAAGCTGCACTTTGAGTAGAGAGTGGCTAAGAGATTCCCCTCTACTATGCATTACTTGCGCATGTTGGTTCATATGGTGTTGGATGAGGGTTCAGTATGGATTCCAAATCCAAAGGATGTTGCAGCGTAGGCAGAGAGAGCTAAGGCAACGATAGCATGCCATATTACAAGCTATAGTCTTTGCTTCATAATCTAAAGGATGAAATGAAAAAGGTAGATTTGGGCCCAACATTTGCACGCATCCGAGGTAATAATCGTAACAAGGATTGAGGTGGAAGAAAACATAGTCCTTACAGAAAAACAAGATGAGAAACTTGGTCATGAGGAGAGGCTCACTCTAGTAGCATAAAATCATGATGCGCTTACAACAGCACATGACCCTCATAAGGAGAAGATCAAAGAAATTGGAAATATCATAGTGTGGCGTATGCATGTAATGGAAGGGATGGTATCAAATTTGGCCAAATTCCTTAGAGTATTTCAAAAAGAAGGTGATAATATGACTATGGATGAAATGGAAGGGGTACTTGCAGACATCCCTGACAAAACAAATAAGGTGTTGAATGGTTGGAATGAGCTTGAGGCAGAAATAAACATTAACTATCCTGATTTGATACCACTTTTAGGGGAGTAGGGAAACAAATTATTTGTATTATTTTTCATTCATTTTGTACAGAACATTCTTTTATTCCTTAGTCTACGTTTTCGAGAGATAAGGCATGATTACCCATTACCGAGGGTGGAAATGAAGCATGTATGGGGTAATGTCGGGCTGATAATTACAACCTAAGTATTTGATGGTGCAACAATAGATTAACACTAGAAATTATTAATATCTTCTATATTTTTATTTGTAAGTACAATGGCTATTATATATCCATGAAAATAGCAAACCAACTTCCTAAATAATAGGAAGCACAAATAACAAAGGACTCGTTAATAGAGATACAAGTATAAAAAACATATTGGTTTGTTATATACAATAATATGATCTATATAATTAATAATATAAGTACATAATATTGTTTATAACAATATTACTAACCACCCAAACTATAATGTAAACATTAATATCCTAACATTACCCCCTTAATGTTTACATGGTAATAAAATAACGTTCACACTTCCTCTGCTGACCGACACCCGTGCTTGATCATGATCTTAGCACACACTTGAAATGAAGGTAGAAGAAGGAACACATCAAATTCTTATCAACCATGAACTGTTGGGAACACATCTGACCGGTGAGGATGGGAACACCCTAAAGAATCATTTGCTTATCATCCAGTCACTCTAGGAAACATATCTGACCTAGCGGTGTGGTAACTCAAATAGAACACATCTCGAACAACCTTCAATGGTTTTCGGAGGCTAACCAAAAACCTAGGTATGAATAGGAACACATCTGACTGTTCTACCTCATTAAGACTCATGACGATGCTTTTCATTGTGCTACATGTTCTTCACTATGTTCTAGCATTGGGGAATTATGTAGGAATAACCAAATACCGGTGAATAGGAATGAACTTCTTTTCGTATTTTCAATTCACACCGCAAACCACACCAAGATGAAATGTTGAAATCAAACACACTTGCTTGCTGAAATAAGGCACACGAATCCAAAGAAAAAACACACACGTGCCACCAAATCAGTGAAGTGGCCCCATCGTTAGCGACTAATAAGAGGTCATTGTATGACTTCCAACCTCCGTTGCCTCCATCCTCCAAAGAGCATGCTACTAACTCAGTTGAATTTAGATATGAAGCTCAACTATTTACAAATTTTTTATTATATCTTCCCTCCCGCAATGTGAAACTCTTTATTTTGTCGGACATCGGGTAACACCGATAATGCGTCTGTAAGGAATTTTTTTCAGACTTTTTACAATCATACAACTTTTGACGACAACTCACAGATTTGACAATGACTATTTTGAATCGAACAAGAAGACTCAACTAAATTAAAAAGTAATAAAATGAGATTACTTTTTAAATAAAAATAAGTATTAAAAAATCCTAAAATCACCTATATGGAATTATTTTTTCCGAAACTTAACTATAATTGAAACTAACACAATTTTTTTAATAAATAAATAACATAACCTAGATGGTATACAATGGTCTTATTGACTTTACTTGACAATACAAAACTATGACACAAATTTGTTGATGAAGATGAATAATAACAAACTTGTAAACCAAAAATTGGAAAATAAACATAATACAAAAACTAAACTATAAAACTAGACAAAAATATCATGACACTTAAGCTAAGACCATGGGTTTAACCCTAAAACCACCAACCTCACCTAAAACCGCTTGAACCAAAAACATATTTGCATTGAAACATACAGCTTGGACCTTGTTCATGAGTAAATGCCAATGCATGCATTACATTGTTACAACTGCGACCACATCAAATGGAAGATAGATATGATAACATGCAAGAGTGACACAATCCAATTAGAGGGCACGAGTGATAGATTTATAGGTTTCAATACTCAAGTTGTTATTTTTGTCTTCAATGCTGAGTTCTGAGGATTCTATGCAATGTTTGAAACTCCCAATGCTACGCCTACAGGTGTAAAATGTTTACACATCCCTTTCTTTAATATTTTTGTCTCAGTCAAATATACAGATGGAAAGGTACATGATCCCCACAGATTTTGATCAAGCTTCTGCATGCAGATACATGGCCATCATGAGGAATGTAGATTGCATCGCCAAGGTAGAAAATAACTCTACACGTTGCTCGGTATCGTTGGAATATTACATGAAAAATTTGGATATTGACTGAGCAATCGGCTAAGAGAAGAATGTGCATTAATCTTCATGTATAAGATCATCGACCAATCGATTCTTAGATGATAACAATGGCCCTTAGATCCACCATCAATATGCCAGTGATTTGACTTTAGAAAATGGTAGAATACACCTTGACTGATGCACCGTGAACAAATGGTTTATTGATAATCCTCTTCCACTTGATCGCATATAGATCTGGTTCTTGTCAAAATGGTAATCCACATGCATAGGAAGCACATACTAGTATTTTCTCTTATTCCTCCTCTTGATCAAAAATAATAATCCTCAAGGAATCACGTAGGCACTTGATGAAGCCAATGAATGTATGACTGATTCACAATTCTGATCAGACATAAATGGACAGAGATAAAAAAATTCTATAGTAGGAGTTAATGCCTACAACTACTCTCTACAAATTCCTAAAGCTTTGAAGATTAGAAATAGAATTCATTAGTTGGGAAACCATAGCAAACAACAGATCTCCCCTTATCAATTCTCACAAGCCCATCTCGCTCTGATACCAAATGAAGGTGCAACAATAAATTAACACTAGAAATTATTAATATCTTCTATGTTTTTCTTTGTAATTACAATGGCTATTATATAGCCATGAAAACAACAAACCAACTTCCTAATTAATAGGAAGCACAAATAATAAAGGACTCGTTAATATAGATACGTATAACAAACATATTGGTTTGTTATATACAATAATATGATCTATATAATCAATAATCTAAGTACGTAATATTGTTTATAAAAATATTACTAACCACCCAAACTATAATGTAAACATTAATATCCTAACAATATTAAAGGTGCATAAGGTAAAGGCATGTGAACATAGGGCATGGAGGTGCACACAAAAGTATAGTGGAACAAGGCACGCCTAAGAAAGCATGACTTCGGGAATTATCCGTTTTGCATGATGAGGCTAAAGATAGACGTTGAGTGCGGAGCACACATCAACATGAAGACTTGGAAGCAATGCAGAGGCTATTTTGGACAAGTGGAAGATCAAACAACATGCACAATTTTGAGCTATTAATAGGATTAGATCTAGTAGTTTATATTATTATATAGTCTATTATTAGCAAGCTTGCATGCTTTTGTAGTTATCTTGTAGCGCGCAAGGCTATTCTTAGCATGTAACCTATTTTGAGGATGCTTAGGCGGTGAAGGGAAAGTCCCCACTCCTATAAATATGTATTGATTTGCACAGGTTTGAGGGAGACAACTTGTAGTAAGGTTATGTTGCTTGGTTATGAGCGTGCATGACTTATGGTGACACTGTTATGTATGTATTCAGCTTCTGTGTTTTACAGTAATTAATACAATGGATCTTTGTGGTTGGATATTTGTTGTTGACATATATGTGACTTATACTTGCATGGTAAATGTAATCTTAATTCTTGTAGAAGTCATTCTTGCATATGGTTGAGATCTAGATCTATTTATGGTTATCCTTGCATTGTTATTATGGAACTGGAATATCTATATGTGTGTTTATCATGCTAGCTCCTTGACAATGCTTCCATAAAAGAGGGACTTGGTACCCTTGTGTGCTTCAAGAGAGCGCTCGAGTTTTCCCGGGTGATGTGTTAGCGCACCTTGGGATGTTTGGTAAGATAAAAGACTACAATCACCAAAAATTTAGTACTCTAATAGCCAATGGTGCAACAAAAATGCAACAACAAACAATTAAAGAAAAGCATGAAATCAACCAAAAACAAGATTTAATAGGTAGTTTGCAGAAATTTGAAGATCAACCAAAATTCGAATTAAAAATTGTCAAAACCATCTCTAAATACCCAAGTGAATAACATCATTAATTCTAGTTATCAAACAAGGAGGTAAAATGAAATCTCATGCACTCATATTAGAGAAATTAGAAATCTAAAATGCCCATAATGAGAAAACCATATTTTCCCAATACCCATAAAGGATAGATCAAAAATATTAATACCTAGAATGAGAAAACCAGATTTCTCAATACCCATAAAGGATAGATCAAAATTATTAATACCCAGAATGAGAAAACCATATTTCTCAATACCCGAAAAGGATAAAACTGAAGATATGCATTTATTTATAAAATATTGCATAGATAAAAATAAAAATCCTTTCCTAAGAGATTCGAGATGAAGAAGAAGAAAAACACTTTGTACTTTTCCTATTTCTTTCTCTATTGTTTTCTCAACTTCTTAGCTTCACACCACATGAAATGAAACCCCAAAACCTTATTTAATTTTTCAGAAAATTTCTCTACAACATGGCTGCAACAAAAAGGCAAGATCCTATAATAGAGGCCCAAAATCATCCCCAATGGCCATAACAACCTCCACAAAATCCTCTAAGAATTTTTTGACGATTTTCCACCTCTAATTTGTCCTCTCTTCATGTCATGCTAAATGGCCAAAATAAAACCTAATTCTCCTGGAATTCCATTCTAATAACATTAAAACTCCAAAAATGGCACCACTTATCTTTAGTCTAAGTTTTATATTTATTTATTTTTTCAATAAAACTTATGTGCCACATTCCATAAGGAATTATTAAAACATAATTTAATGCCAAGATAAATCACAAGCCAAATTCCATTAAGCACCAATCAAATGTCGGCCATGTCAAAACATGACCAAAATAATTAATAAGTCAATACCTTATACTAATCAAATGCCATAAATTTATTAAGGGTGAGTCAAATATATCTAGATGATCTTTTGAGACTCGGTTAGGTTACTAACTTACCATCATAAGTTAGGGTTAGGTTAGATCACTTAACCTAGATCTTAGGTTAGAAATAACCTTAACAATACCACAATAGATGCTGCCACAAACATACATGACCCTATTACTCTTTCTCCTGAAAAATGGCCAACTGGGCTAGTATCTTGGTGTTATTTAATAGAGACACATTAATTGATGAAATACTAAAATAACCAACATTTCATCAAGTGGTGGAGGTGGAGGCCTTTTGAAATATGTTAATTTAATTTTCGGTCACACTAGATCCATCTCCACTTCATCATTATGGATGGCCTATTAGGAATATGCCACATTCATCCACATAGTAACATCAAACATGGGGAAAATATCCCTCTTACTCCACAACCTCTCCAAATATCAACATTTCTTCATGTTATGGATATAATATGTGATCTTGTGTAATGAATCCTTTATCATTAATGTCCAAAAGTGAGTAATTACATGCAAGCATATAATCATGAATTAACATCTATACACATTTATAAAAGAACAAACAATAAAAGTAAACAATCATAATAGGAAAATAGTCATACATCTATACTTATATTGGTCTCAAGAGGTATAATGCAAATCAGAGTATCTAAGCCCATATAGGTGCCTCAACATTAGGAGAAGGACCTTGTGCTCATATTCCAATAATGAATAATGAATCCCATCAAATTGTATCACACAATTGTTTATATTTCATGGTTATGTGAGAGATGATCGATACCCTAGTTGTACACACACTTCTATGTCCTAGTCTTTGTGCGAGTTCTAGGGGCACATCATAAATCACACTAAAATTTCAAGTCAATAACTCATACTAGGATAACTCCATAAGATTCAATATTATATCTAGTAGTCATCTCCTAGTTTGCAAATAATGCAATTGAAATTGATCCTCCACCCAATCGACATGCCTCTATAAGGACTATATAGGTATTATGTAGGATATAACTCATCTAACATATGTTAGTACCATGTTATGCACCATCCAATCACCTATTGGTAACCCACACATTTCTCTATGTGATGTTGATCTTGAGTCCACTTCACAGTTGGAACCATTAATATTAGTATAGGGATGTGTTCATATGCCCATATCTATGATAATTCAATGGTCCCAAGGCCATCTTCATAATCCTCCATACAAAATTGATACATATCCATGTGTAAGTGGGCCACCAAAGTACAAACCCATGTAAATTTCATATCTCCCTCTATGATCTCCTTTATAATGGGTTGTATCTTATATGAAATCGTGGCACTACTTTAAGCCACCAAAAAAATGATATTTTCAACCACAAAAAGATCACACAATATATCCTAGAAACATAGAGTACTCTCATCATCTCTTCCGATGATCTTGATCCATGCCTATTAAACACATATGTATCGATTTATAATCAATAGTTCTTCGTAGTATGAAAAGTTTACTAATAACGGATAATCATAGAATATTTCATACATATTCTAAAGTGATAATGACAAGACCAATAGGTAACCAAGAGGTGGGAGCATGGATCCCGTACTTTCTCAATGTTACAAGAAAATAAACTTCATGGGGATCTTCCTTAGCTAACTCATAACCCTAAGACAACTATATCAATAATGACATGATTGATTATGTCAATACCCAAATTATGCATGGTATACATACAAAGACTATATAAAAATATTGTGAATGAACATTTTCCTACAAAATTGACACATAAACAAAGTATGAGATACCTAAACATAAGAGACTACAAAAAAATCCATCTAACACATTTACATTACGTAAAAACAACAAAAATATTGCAATAAGGAAAAAACATCCATGAGGGAGGTACATGGGGATGAAAATTTCCACCCTTAGGTTAAATTCATTCAACCTCAAACAAATTCGTCAACTTATAGACAACTTTGTCCAAACCTAGTTTTCCTTTTCTATGCATACAAATCCTATTAACAAAGAAAAATTAAAATACATGAAAAAATTAAAAATAACACTTACCAATAATGTCACCTTCTTTATCAACCCTAATTTGAATTAATAAGGTATATAGTTGATAATACAATAACTAATTAGGTTCATTCCATTCCTCATCATTTAATATTAAAGAATGTCAAAACCAGATGGTGTCTAAGGCTATCTGTAAAAGGGCTAAAAGAAACAATGATTTTCTAGTTCTTTTCTCTAGAATTAAAAATGCTTGAAATGAAATTCAATAACTGAAATTGAATCTAATATAAATAATCAAAACAAATATAATCTAACAAACTGAAATAAATACACGGAACTAAATAAATTATAGTAAGTAAATAAATAAACGTGAGCTTCACAAACAAAATTCCATAAAAATCACAATGCTGATTTAAACAATCTAAATAAATAATAATGATTCTATTATAAAAAAACAATAAACCATCCTCCTCCTTGGGTAAGAGTGGGCCCTTTCTCTTCCCTCAGAGTTGGGTTAAAAAAACTAAAAACAAGTTGTTGCCAAGATACTTGAACTGTAGATTTTATTAATCAAAAATGATGTTACAAAAATCATCCATTCTTACCATTGTTGCATTGAGTGCTTTGGAGAGATATTTATAACTCATCCCTTGGTCAATACTCCAAGATTATAGAACTACCTACCTATAATATTGGGAAATACTTGACTACATCTTCCACTTTCCAATGAGATAAATGTGAAGGAATTTATTCAAACATTATAACTCTATATTTAACTACTTCTTTCACTTGCATTTAACTACTTCTTCCACTTGCCAAGGAGAAAAATGTGGAAGAGATTTAATCAAATATTACAACTCTAGATTGAACTACCTCTTCCACATGCACTTAACTACTTCTTTCCATTTGTCAAGTCTTCTCTTGCATGATTGAATATTTCAACATGATAGTTGTCCCACCATATTCTCATCCTGGTTTTTTATCGATCTTTGCGCATTCAATTTGAATAATATTTTCAAAAAATTTCTAGGTTTGGTGATCCTTGTTGTAAGATTTCTAGAACATTTTGAAATTATTATTTTCATTGAGAAATGAGGGAGATATCACAATTCTACTGAACTTGTGTTTTTTTGTCTTTTTACTTTCCTTCAACCTTATTTTGGTGAAAATTAAAATGAAGATATCTCCTCAATTATTATTGTTGTGTAAAAACAGAGAGAGGTTTTTACTCCTAGAAATAAAAGGAATAAAAATATCTCTCAAATTCTCATTTGGAGGTCTCAGTAACTTTAGTTAGACGAAGAGTTTGGTGCTAATTTTGTGAGTCATGCACTTGGTAATATTCTTATTCAAATGTTTATATATTCATAACCATTATTTCGGTGTAAAACCATAGATAGGTTTTTCTCCTAACAATAAGAGGAACAAAACCTCTCTTAGTTTCTCATTTAGAGGTTTGTAACTTTAGTTAGAGTGAGTCCGGTGCACTGATTATGTGAGTCTTGCACTTGAAAATGTTCTTCTTCAAATTATGATATATTCATAACCATTATTGTTATGTAAAAATGGAGAGATGGTTTTCCTCCTATAAATAAGATGATCAAAAACCTCTCTTAGTTTCTCATTTGGAGTTCGAACTTAGTTAGATTGATTTCAATGTTGATTTTGTAAGTCCCGCGCTTGAGCATGTGAGTCCTATGCTTTGGCTATGTGAGTGCCGCACTTGGCTATGTGAGTCATCTACTTAGGATATGTGAGTTCTTTTCTTTGGCTATGCGAGTATTGCGCTTGATGTAATACATTCTATAGAATAGTCCAAAGTGTTCTAAAGTGATTTAGCTTTCAAATATTTTCAAATGACCTACTCATACACAATATTGCACTCCAACTTACAAGAAATATTAGGAAATGAAAACATTCAAATTGCAATGGAATTTTCAAAAATAGATCAAATATATTCTACATTTTATCTTAAATAAGCTATCTAGTTCTTAAGACTACATCTAAATCCACTTTATAAGAGAAGGAATAGTGTTATTTTGTGCATTAGATGAGACTTAGTTTGGTATCATCACTAACTAGATTATAAATACATTCAGATTTATATTTAAGATCAAATAGAAATAATGTATAACATAACAATCACCATAAAATTAAGCTACATGCAATCGGAAGTGTAATTCGGATAGAAATAATCACTTATCCGGTTAAGAATATTGTTAGGATGTGTTGATGAGAGATATGGGATAGAAAAAAAATATGGAAACTAGGTAAATCAAATCCTATGTTTTTTATTCTTCCTAGGTAGGACCATAAAAATTATTTAGGACCATATAACATAAAAAAAAAGTTTGATATCTTTAGTTGTTCATGTAACCCTAGAATCCACACCTAAACCTATATAAAAAAACCTATCTATCTTAAAACACACTCAAGAAAACATTAGATACAAAATGAAATAATGCAAATACATCACTTGGAGTAACATCGGTGGTCACCTCATTTGTGATTCATCAAGTGTTGCACTACATTTTAGATTCAATGTAGTTCTCCTAGTACTTTATGTTGATGTGCATACAACTATCTCTTGTCCTATATTTTCCTTGTGTTTCCACGTTGATAACAAAGCTAGACTACCTCGTCCC
Source organism: Taxus wallichiana var. yunnanensis (assembly GCA_018340775.1). NCBI lineage: Eukaryota > Viridiplantae > Streptophyta > Pinopsida > Cupressales > Taxaceae > Taxus > Taxus wallichiana. Next base: position 545,314,330 of record CM031243.1, read on the forward strand.
ATTCATACCCTTGTGTGCAAGTGACAAAAACTAGATTTGTGATGCAGGAGTATCACTCCATGTACATGAATAAGCCATGAAGGCATCAAATGTTGGATTATTAAGTATGGTACTAGGTCCTTGAGGTCATTAGATGTTAGTCGTGTGTCTAATGCAAGTCTAGGATATTCAAAATTTAAAAATTCACTTTCCCTCCAAAATGTAAAACTTGAAAGTGGAGGCCATTTTTGGCTTGTCTTAGTTGTTTCCATGAAATCTTGAGCTTTTAATCTTAGTTATTTTATTTAAACCCTAATTTGAGTCTACGTTTTCATTTTATCAATAATATCTTCTTCTCACTACATTTAAGGAGCAAGGAAGATTGACATTATTAGGAGAAGTATGGTAAGAAGGTGTCACCCCGATATAAGAGTGTATTACCTAGATATAGGGAAATAAGATTACCTCTCATCTATAACCGTGAAACTTACAGGAAATGGATTTGGGTTACCATGAGGAGAACCAAAAAGTGAATGATTCAAGTAGACAAAGAATCTTCTTCTTGAAAGATCATTTCTTGTTAATCGTGATAAAACACCGTTATTCTAACGTGCGTGTAGGAACCTTTTGATTAGTTGGAAGTAATTTGGTCATTTCCATGAGCTACTAGTAAATTATCTTCATTTCTCAAGATATTATAGACCCTCACATAAAATTTTAATCCTAAATTCAATCCTTCGAAAAATTTATACCTATTTCTTACCTCTCGGGCTAATCTCACCACATCACATGACAAGCTAGGGCTTGAGGAATAATGGACCAAATGAAGGAATTTAAGCACAAAACTTGGTGGAAGTGATCTTGAGGATGTCTAAAGGAATATTTAAGAGGAATTTTGGATATTCAATGGTAAAATTTGGAGAAAAACCTACAGTTCTTATTAGGACTTTGTGTTACATCCAAGACCTAGTTTGGAAGGACCCATTACAAAGGATCTAGTCGTAGGTTTTAGAGTTAGATTTTGTAACTTGGGACATGGTGAGAAGACAATAAATGGTTCTTAAATATATATTCATTCCAATTTTAAGCCATCTATAACAGGGTTTATGCATGACAATATCTTACCCAAGATCTAGTTAAGGGTTTGGTAACTTAGAAAGAAAAAGTGGAATAAGTGGAGGAAAAAGAAGAGTTAGGACCTAAAATTTGGGGTACACCTTGGGGTGGAAATATAACACTAAGGAAGAATAAAAAAATTCTAGTTCCATGTAGTTTCCTTCATCCATGACTATAGCAACCACTTTGTCTTAAGAATCATTTGAAGGGCAATATTGACTAGAAGCTATTGTGAGTAATTAATAGGTATAGGAAATAGTTTATATGATTGGTCTAACCTAGTGATGGGTGATGTAATAGGGAATGAGTCCTAATAACTTCTAAGTGTGATCTAAAACCAAGTTGTCTTGTTGAAGAAGGAAGGCTTAGTAGAGAACTTGAAAAAGAAAGGAAGAAGTGTACAAGGTGAGTTATTGGATGTCCAGTAATGACACCCGAGGTAGAGTTCAAACTAGACTAAGGAATACTTAAGTCATTAAAATATGGATTGATTATATAATCCCATATTAAACAAGAAATGATCCTCACATACATGGCTACGAAAGAAGGTTTAATGGGATATCCTGAACCAATAGGTAAGTGCAAGAGTAACTTGGGAAGAAGAATGAATTATTAGGTGAATATAAAAACATCAGTGGCTAGGTATATAATAGAATCAAGGAGCACCCAATCTATTCAAAGAAGAATTTGATTCCTTATACAAGAATAATCTTATCAAACTAAGAAGTGATCTTCCAAGTTTAAGGTGGAATTATGTTGTTATAAACCTTATGATAGATGTTTTGAGGATTGCTATTGTTGTTGACTTCATCAATTTTGTGCCCTCTTATGTTATGTATGTAGTATGAATAAGTAATTCATGCTCTTTCATGTTAATATGTGGTAGATAGATAGGTGATTGCTAGATAATAAATGCCTACATTAGACTTGTATATATATGAGTTCATCATCTTGAATTTCAAACCTTAGTGGTGGGAAAGGCTGACCTAGAACATAATAAAGGACATATAAAAGAGTAATGAAGATATTCATAAGATAAAAATTGTTGAAAGATAGAAGGGTTTGAGACCATACAACTAGGGGTAGGACCATGTGCACGGTCCCGACTAGTTATACGATTTTGGACATACATAACACGTGAAAACACTATGAAACGACATGGCGAGAGAGATATTTATGACTCAACACAAAATCATGGGAAAATAGTAAAAAAATGACATAAGGATAATAAAATCAAGTAATGAAATGTGGAAGAAGAGGAGGTTATGCCACTAAGATCTAGTTTCAAGGTTCAAAACTCATGTATATAAAAATATAATAAAAGCATGATGTAATAATAATTTTGTGCAAATTTTAGTGTCTACATTTGCCCCCCTTTATGCTAGTGAATGAAATTAACTAGTGTAAAGGAGAATAAGGTCATGCATGAGAGAGTGTTGAAGAAAATACAATTGTAAGTGTGTTGAGAGAAAGTAATCATGTGTGATGAACAACATGAGTCATCGGATGACCCATACAAAGATAAGGGAAAAGCATGTTGTAAGTGTTAAAATGAGATATAGTAGCTTCAAAAATAAGTGTATTAAGACATGGATATTCATACTTGGTGTATTTTAGATTTGGGGACTGTTGAAATCCCAACAAGTTGTTATTTTTAGATTAAGGCGAGAATTAGGTGTCCCAACACCAAAGGAAGAGTGTCACTAAGATTTCTGGTCACCCACTATAATTCTTCCCAAAACTGGGACCATGCCACTATAAAAATATCTAGGTATTAGGGACTTGCAAACCCATGTAAAGGTTAAAGGGAACAATATCTCATTGCCCCTAACATATAATGCATAGGTGTATAATTATCAAATTTACTACAGTGTGATTCTGTATGTGAGTTTATTTGACTTCCCCTACATTTTTCCAATGTAGTGGTATGTTTGGCTTGTAGACTCAATGGGTTTAGTGTCTAGTGTATTTTCATAACTAGAGTTGACCATTGGGTCATGGATTTAGATTGAACTACATGAAAATGAGAGAGAGAGGCATTACATATCCAATCTTGCTTGATTTGTGTGTAATTTTTGTGAAGAATGATGGTCTAAAGCATGACCACTCCATTGGATTTTGATTATTGATTTGAGAGAAGAGAAGTAGATGAACTTGTATGGTCGTCCTATAGAGTTTCCCTCCCTTCAATAAAAGGGAGAGTGTGAAACAATGTCACTTGAGATAAAAGTGAACAGATGAGAGTATGTCAAAGACTATGTAATGTAATGTAGTGGAAATGTGATTTGTAGTATTATATAGAGTGATTTATGAAAGGAAATATAGTATTATGTGTGTAAAAGAGATTGGTTCTGAGTAAACAGAGAAAAACATGTGAAAACTATATAGGTTATGCACTATAGTGCATTAATTTATCAAAATAGAAGTATTTAAAAACATGACCATAATGTTGTAAACAACGTATTAAATAGGTAAGCATGGCCCAAGATAAGGATCTTAATGTTGAGAAGCTATGACTAGAGAAATAAGGTAGGTAGTAAGTTAGGTTGCTTAATGCCACAAGTGAATTTTTCTATAAATAGTGATTTCAAAAGTCAAAAGTGTTTTCATTTATGATTGTGATAAGATCTCTGAGTTTGAGACAATGCTGCAAGCTAGAGAGGACATTTAATCATGATTTGAGTGGGTGGGAAATGTCATTCAAACATAGACTACCCATGACATGGTGAGTGAAATTAATGCTAATTTTTACATGAAATAGTATAGATATTCATGATTTTTAAAATTTATTTAATTTTTTCAAATTTAGTGTATATATAGGTGTAAATGTATTAAATGGCCTAGTTTTGGATTTGGGGCGGAACTATAAAAATTGGTATAGTTCCAACTAGAAATCATATGGTCCCAACTTGAGCCATATGAATCTAATCCATGTATCATAATTTGATGATAGATATGTTGTTCAAAGATTTTTCTCAGTTTAATTGATTTGTGATAATTTTTTCAATATTAGAAGTACTAATACAATGTTTTGTTTGTGTGATCTATGTTTGCAAAGAGATGTCCACGTGTTATAGTTTTGTAGAGTTTGATACATGTAGACATTGTTTACATTAGGCCTAATTGATGTAGTATGGGATATATTAGAAAAGGTTAGGTTGTGATATGTGGCAAGAATGGGGAATCACCCCAAATATCCATTTGATCACTATATTGTATAATGTTGAAATTTGGATACATGTACTTTCTAGCTCCCGATAGGGAGATGACTATTAGGTTGGAGGAAATATATAAAATTATACAGCTTACCTATCAGTAGGTGATAGGTTGCAAGTGTTCCCCCATATACTCCATATCACATGAGGTATGCACATAGTTTTTTGGTCAGGGGTGTAGTGGTATTAGTTATCCATCATTTAGGTTAAGTTCTATTATTACTTTACATGTTCTATGGTTATAGAAATATATTTATGTATTTTTGGCATCATTTGGAAGTGGATGGTGGAGGTGTGTCGATATCATATAGATGCGGAAAATATTTCATTCCATAGAGCATCGTGGTACACTACTGGTATACATGGGATTGTTATATATTAGTGTGCTTGTATACATACCTATACAAATTTTATTTAGAGATCCATGGTGGCATTGAACGGTCACTACATTTTTATGTGTGGGTTTATGAGCACATCATTGTTTTCAACCTATTGGTGGGCCAAGTTTGGATTGGGAGCACCCCGAGATTGTTGTAGTGAGATGGTTCTTAGATAGGTGATGGGGTTTTGAAACTATGAAATATAGGTCTATTTTAGACTATAAAAAGATTAAAAATGGTGGTAAGAGGATGAGGTAGAGTTGCTGTGAATACGGTGCATTATGTGGCTAGTGGATCACTTTCTCTAATAGGGGAGTTATTTCAGTAAGAGCTAGAGAATTGACATCTCAAGATCATATGAGGTACCTCTAACATCATATGCATGGAGGAGGTCAAATCATGTAACCTATTGTGATGGGGACCATATAGAGCTAACCCCAACAAAGATATTATCCTCACCGAGGGGAGATTGATCCATTGGTTGTTTTGAGTGACATGGATAACACTGGTTGTATCACAACATATATAAAATGGTGGGCAGAGACCCAATGTGTGTTATTGTTTCCTATTATTTTTGGTTCTTTGAGAAGTGATACAACACCCAAAGGTGTATAGATTGGTACACTCATGGGTGTAGGAGTCAAGGGATAGACATACCCCTTATGGAGATGTTGTAGATGGGTCAGCTTACACAAGTATAAGTGTCATATAATTTTTGATATTTTATTAGTGATATATACAAATAATGTGTTGACATTGTTAGAAAAAAAAATTGCACCCATCTAAGATCAGGATGAACTGGGGCTTTGAGGAAACATGGGATTGTATCCAAATTGTGGGACCTTACTCACCTGAGACAGCACTGGAGAATCACAACTTTCTATACATATTTCTACTGCTAAAACTACTCCTAGGAATGGAAATACAACTACCTATTATTACTCTATGATTCCAATAGACCAATGTGAGAATGAAATTCATGAAAGGGAAAAACTAAGCTAAGTGGAGGTGATAACACCAGAAAGAGGGGGATGAACACAATCAGTTTTGAGCAAAAATGAAGGAAAATTTACGTAGGAGGGAAGGCATGCATGCCACTATTTGAAACACACTCACAAATCCATTTTATTGGAGTAGAATAATAAAAGGAACCTGTAAGGGATGTGAAAATGCACAACAAACAAACAATGCAAAGGAGAGGCAAGAAGATCCAATAAAATGTGAAGTAGGGCAAAGAATAGCCACAAAATAAGATTTTATTGCTTTCAAAAGATGCACAGTCACTTATAATGGTGGATGAGGTTGATATCCACATGCAAAGAGCTAGATATGAAGGTCTAACTCAAAATACAAAAATTAGAGCTTTGAACAATGCCCTTTGTAAACCAAAAGATTCCAACCTTTTACAATAAGCATAGCTCTCCAATTTATAGAATAAAAAGGAGAAAAGAGGAGGAGAAAGAGAGAGAAAATCATATTCAAACTTCTAACCATCGACAAAAACAATAAATACCTATAAATATGCTTGCAAGATTGTTAGATGCACCTCCCCATGTCTAGTGTTTCTTGTGGAAGAAGGAAAGAGGTAAGATCTGATCAAATCTGGGTGGTTGGGTGGACCGGATGTGAGCATTTATGGCCCGAATGAAATTTCCTTATTTTATGCATACCGAATCCTAGCAAAAGCTGATTTTGAATGCTCCAACATGTAGCATACTTCAGCATCTTTCCAACAAGATCAAGAGCACATGAATCCAAACTTTGTAGAAACATTTATGACTTTCAAGTCTACCATGTAAACTAAACACACAAGACACGTCGCATGTGCAAATTAATCCGAGGAATCAGCCGATTGTGGTGTTTTGTCATTTTTTCCATGTTTTAGGTGCACATTATATGTGAGGATTTGGCATGTATCTAGCATGTTCTAATTGGTTTTGTGTTACAAACTTCATTTGATAAGTTAACATGTGGCACACTATGACTCAGGCGCGACGGAATGCACTTCACACAAAGCGTAAGAGAAAGAGTCACGAGAGGGAAGAATGCAAAGGTATGTGGGTGCGCACACAAGTGTGCATGGAAAATGAGAATAAAAGGTTTATATTTGTAAGGTATGTAAGCATGTAAGTGGCGTGAACACTTGATCAATGAGTGTGTGGTGACGAGGAGGAAAAGGTGCGCGAGAAGACACGATCGCGTAGGAAGGCGAGTGAAAAAAGGTATGATGTGTAAAGGAAGAATGCAGAATGGGAATGAGTTCACATAATATGGTGTGCAAGACTCAATAAGAAGGGGATTACATGGGTAAAAAATTTTAAGGACTTAGCCAAAATAGGAGGCAAGTTAACAGTGAGTGCGAAGGGTGCGCAGATCATTGAATGAAAGTAAAGCACAAAAATTTACGTGGAAGGGAAATAAAAGGAGATAGAAGAATAAGGAGAAGGTGGGAGTGCATGGATAGAAGAAGGGAGAAGGAAAAGTGCAAGGAAGAAGTAGGAAGGGTGTGTAAGTGTGCACGTGAAAAATTGTAGCCAAACGAGTGTGCTTAGGTGTAAAACCATAAGTGCACGCAACTTGAATATCTGATGTCAAAGCTTGAATGGAAATGCAAGTTGTCCAAATAATCAGGGTGGTTATTTTGTACAACAGTAATGTTTTGTGCTAAGGAATATGTTTTAATGATTACATGTGATGTGTATTGGACCACTATTATAGATGCATTTGAGTGCACATTGATCCGAATATTCCAAGTAATATGGTAACTAGAGGTTTACTTGAGCATGTTGATGATATTGTGGGTGAACGTGCATATTTTTTTGATTCATTTGATTTGACAAAGGGGAACATATATTGTTCTATAAAGTGAGCAAGATGAGAGCTCTAGAAAATGATTAATCGATAAATTGAGCCCTAACCTAAGACCGAGTTAACATAGGACCTAGTGATAATATTGATGGATTCGTATGCCTAATATGCACATGTTTTGGTATATAATGTGACATTATGAAAGAAATTTTCATTTTATCAAGAGAGGTAATGGTTTGGAGATCATGGATATACTAGAGGAGCCTCGAGTTGTCAATCTCCTATGTCTATCCGGAGTAGTGACAATGACTAGTGGATGCACGAAGGGTGATACCCTCGTGATGTTGTATTAACATTTTTGTAAGAAATTTAGGTGGTTTAGAAGATTTCAAGGATGTTTCAATGAGAGATCTAAAAATAGATTTTGGAAACTAGGTAAATTAACTCTTGTGTTTTTTATTCTTCCCGGTAGGAATGTATAGAATCGCTAGACTAGATAATACAAAAACTAAGTTTTATTATTTTGACCTTGCAGAAAGTTGAAATTTTTATCTTTCTATGTCATTATGTGCCAATGTTTTTCACTTTTGATATCTTCTGGTTTCACATGTAACCTAGAATCCGCACTGAAACTCCGTAAAACAAACCCTAGCTATTATGTAATACACTCAAGAAAGCATTAGTTATAAAATGAAATAATACAAATTCTTGAGTTAGATTGACTTCGACATTTATCCCATTTTGGAGTCATTAAGTGTTGCACTAAATTTTTGACTCAATGTATTTCTCCTAGTGCTTTGTTTTGATGTGCATGTAACTATCCCTTGTCCTAGATTTTCCCTCATGTTTCCACACCGATAGTGGGCTAAAATAATTCATCCAAATAAACCCTTGTGTGTAGATGAAAAAACTAGATTTATACCCTTATATGTTATGTATGTAATACATCAATAATTTTTCTCTTTCATCTTAGTATGTGGTAGATAGATAGGTGATTGTTAGATAATAAATACATACATTAAACTTGTATATTTATGAGTACATCATCTTGAATTTCAAACCTTAGTGGAAGACAAGGCCAATACAAAACATAATAAAGGATGTATAAAATACTAGAAAAGAGACCCATAAGATAAAAATTAGTGAAAGATAGAGGGGTACGGGACCATACAACTTGGGAAGGGATAATGTGCATTTTCTTGAGCCATTGTATGGTTTTGACACACAAAAAATGTAAATGAACCTGTGAAAGGATGTAGCTAGTGATTTTTATGACTCGACATAAAATCATGGGAAAAGAGTAAAATAATCATATAAGGACAATAAAATAAAGAATCAAAAGATGAAAAAAGAGGTGGTTATGCCACTAAGATATAGTTTAAATGTTCGTAACTAATGTGTATAAAAATCTAATGAAAGCATGATGTAGTAATGATTTTTGCGCTTTTGGTGTCTACACCTACCACCAATTAGATTCTCATGAACCTCGAGAGAAAATGAGAAGGTGAAATGCCTCATCATACCAATATTTTGACTTATCATAAATCAAATATCAAATTCATCATGCAAGATAAATGATTTTTTAAATATAGAAATTCACCCCTATTTTTGTTGAAAATGACATTAGTACCATAATTAGGGGTTGACACTGATGTTATCAAGCTAAACACAAAAATAAAAAATAGCTTGAGTTCCCCTTATATGTTTTCTACATCCTCAATGGTGTTCATATTGTGATTTCTCAATTTTATGTATCATCACTAATTCACATACCTCCTTAGAAATTTTCTATTACACCCTATCCATGGTCTCTTGTTCGATGGTATACTAGCTCATGAGTCCTTATAAAAATATCAAGATTTCATCCTAAATCATTTGAGGCATACAATATTTTCCTTACGATTACAACTCTTTACTCGTAATTAATCCTATAATAATATTTACATGTGTATTTAAGTTATAAGACCTAAGAAGGCTGCAATATACACAATTTAACCTTTACTAGATCTTCTTCTCTCGAGCCCTTAGTTCCATGACATTGATCACACATGAATTATTTAATCTATAATGTTATAGATAATATTTATCACCAACAAATCTAGGCCTTCGCTCAACATGATTACTACATTATATTCAAGTCATTGGTCATATTCACTTCTTGTTTAACAACCTTTTCTTTAGGACTTTAGTCATACTATTTTCTACCGATCATTATCTAACACAACATTTATCTCACTTTCTTACTACACAATTCTTACCCAAATTGATACACTTTTTCCATACATTTCATTCAAATTTGATATTTTATTATCTCTAGATCTAATTCTAATGTCATTTTAGTTCGTAAACAATTATCATAAAAACTGACACTACACTTTGATATTTATCAAAGTGTAGTGTCAGTTTGTATGATAGTTGTGTAGGAACTAAAATGACATTAGAATTATCAAACAAGACAACATTGATTCATATGACCCATTACATATATTGGACCTAGGACCTTCAAGCACAAACATATGGCATACACGAAATTTATTATCCAAAATCACAATCATGCATTGATTATCATATAGATTGATCAAATCCAATATTATTGATTTCCACACCTTTATTTTTCAGCAACAATGTATCTATATTAGCTACATATGATCATTATAATCAAAGTGAATTATAATTATTTTCTAAACACTATTCTCAAGTACATTATACATGACGGAAAATAGGTTATGTTGGCACTCCAACCCATGAGCACGAACTCATGATCACATCAAATATCTTACCAAATATCCCCACGCTGGGTTAATAAGTTGATAAATAAAAACAATATTTACTAACAAATCACCTTAAATGCTTATGATACAATTATATGCATTGGCTACTTAAACATTTGGAAACTACTCAAGAACTTAAGAAAAACTCTTGTTATCATATGACTATGGTCCTAATCTAAGACATAATCTCACAACATTTACTACACCATTGACATGGTGTGACATGCAAATCTTAAAAATATATAATTATTACACTTGACACATACACTCTTTTTTTCTTTTTTGTGGTGGGTAACATGCCTACAAAATCTCACCCACCCCAAAAGAGGGATCAACATTTCTACTATTTTCAAGTCAATGATCAAATACAACTATCTTAATTATGGGGGAATTTTTTTGAATAACGGTTTATACTCCTCATATAGGTCAAAAGGATTTATGAATTTATCAACGTAATTCTAATAAAAACCACTTATCTATAAAAATTAATAAATACACTCGATCAAGAGAACTTTTTATTTGAACCGAGGAAATAATTCCAACCATAAACATTAAAACTATTCTAATTGAGAAAATATTTTTTTATCATAAACATTTGAATTATTTTTTCAATTGAGCAAATACTCCCTTCCAAAGGAATTCAGTTTATTTAAATTATTTGAATAATCACACACCATTTTCTATCTCTCTTTAGTAGCTCAAAACTAACATATGTCTCCTTCAATAGATAAGGACTTATATAGGGCTCTTTCAATAACTCAATACATGCTAAATATTGATATATGGATTTCACAAAGAGTTCAATTTTGTAGTTTGGATTTGAGTGTCTCATTTGCTCATGATTTGTCTTTCTAACTAGGAGACAATTTTGACATTTTAATCACCCTCTTTTGATGGATTTTTGTTTGTTTCTTTGGCCAAGAAGAAAATAATATGAGATCAAAACCCTCCTATATGTGACATAAAAATGTTGAGAACATGATGTATTTATATATTGAACAAATGTAGCACATTATATTGGAAAGCAATGTTTATCATGTTTTATTTGTTTTTCTATCATTTTGAAAGTGGTATCGAGAGTTCTACTATATAATTTTTATAACAAAGAATGGTAATCTACTATGTTTTTATTGATCTTTGTAGATTAGCATATTGAAATGTAGGATGAAAACATTTACAAGAGAATCCAAAAGTATCCTTTATGTATCCTTTTTATATTTATTTGAAACCAAGATTTTTAATTCTAGTTTAAATTTGGGGTAATTGTAAATACCTATAAAGGGTACAAACCCTTTTATACTTTATTTCAAATGATTTTGCACATATAGTTGGTCAATTTGAATAATATTAATTAATTGGCGTGAAAACACTTCCATATGAGTTTATTTCTTCCGTAATTGTTCCTAAACACATTCATGATCCTTGTTTGTCTATTTTCATATGTTTTCTAAGAATTATCACCTCATGGTTTTAATATGGAGTCATTCTTCTATGTTCGTGACATAGTAAACCATCCTAAATATGAAAGGTTTGTTTTGGAAATTTTTAAAGAGAAAATTAAGGCAGAATAATGTTAGTGGCAATCGCTTCAATATTTTCCCTAATGACGATTCATGTAGAGAGACTCAATTTTTGGATCAAAATCTACCACACAGTTGATCCTAAAAATTATTCTTAAATATCTTCATTTCAGCCTTTTGAGCCTTTTGATTGTAAATTTAGGTTGGAGGTTCCAAATTTTAGGTATGATCACTATATAAACACATTATTGAAAAATTTGTACATGAGGAGTGACTTTTTACAAGATCAATACATTTGTCAAATATCAAAGATATCTTGCACACTTAAGTACACAAATGATTACTTTTGTTGTAAAATTTGAGGCAAATTTATTGCATGAATTACATATTGTTCCATTTTTTTGGTAAAGACATGTATAAGAACATTGATTATCATTACATGTTCTCACTCACCTACTAGGAGGGAGAATTACATCGGTGTGAGGCCACTTTAGAGTATTCATAAGTAGGCAACTCTCAACTCAATAAGGGGTTGAGGAAGCTCAATCATTACTTACTAACCATTTTTAGGATCTCAAACAAAGGTCAAGCTGTGGATTTGGTGAAAAAGTATCCCTAAATCAGCTACACATGTAAGATCAAAGAATTCTAGATATAGAACATTGATCCTAAAACGAATATGAAGATTGTGTAAAATCTAAAATTAAAATAAGATCTACATAGGAAAAATCCATCCATAAAATACCAATCCTTTAGAGACTTTATCTTGCATGGAATTTTTTTCCTCCCCGCTTTCAAATCCCCATAATTTAAAGATGGTTCAACGATACTCTTTATAAAATTCTTGCACACTTATATATCAATCTCTTTTCATCTCAGCTAGTAAATCAACACAGTCTCTTTTGACCCTCACTTGTATTTATTTTATACTTCTTCCAAGAGCTTGTGTGAGATCATAAAATTGCAATATATGAACCTAGGATATGTGTATTTATCGTAGTCATTCTATTTTTTATTCTAGGTCTTATTTACCATTGTAATTTATCTAAATTAAGAATTAACCCTAATTTTGATCTTACATTGTCGATCCACCACAACTAGACATCGCATACCACTAAGAAATGGCAGAGCTGATCATGAACTTGAATTTCTTCCTTAGTTTGTAGCCTCTTCTCTACCCCATCACCATAATAGAAGTGGCCTTGGAGTATGCTAGAATTGGGAAAATATTTAATTGGCCTATCTCGTTGGCCCTTTCCAAAGGGAGGTATTACAATCAGGATGTATACCACCTGATTAGAAAATTATGGTGCCCTTGACTAGACATTAACCTCGACTATGAACAAATCCGCATCATATTGGATTATCTATTTAATTAACCATCTTGTTTGTGGGCCCTCCCTCCTCGTGGATGATAGACCACCTACCCATGTGTATTTGCTTCTTATGCTTAGATCTCTACATTTTGTATTTTTGTGATATGTATCTTTTATACAATTGTGTGGTATTTTAATTTATGGTCATGTGTTTTACAAACATGGATATCAAATCATGAATATGTCTAGCCACCTTGTTATTATAACCATATTTAATTATTTTTTACTAATATCATGATGTGTTCAAATAAAAAATGATGTCGATAATGGTAAAATTGGTTGTTAGGGTTTAAGAAGTTTGATTATTTGTGTTTAACTAATACCAAGGGTGCAATCCTATGACAAGTCTTCCACTCCTGCATGTATGCACCCACCGAACCCTTTTGTTCCTACATGTATACAACAACTCAACTATGCTACTTGGAATTTTTAGTAGATTAAAATGAATACCCCCTTATAAAATAGGAGTCTTGAAACTTTTACAAGCTGATTTTCAAAGGTTGTTTGGTAGTGACACTATAAATATCCCCCACTATTTAGGTTTTTTACCCACATGATATCTTGACATTTTCTAATAGAAATTTACAAATAATTTCTTGTTTAAATGTTAATATTTTAATATTTCATTCTTAAAATTTTTTACTTGAATTTTCTCGGTAAACTTATCAAAAACAATTTATGGATTTCATGAAACCTTTGGGTCATATATTTCAATTTGTAATTATACTCGCATATAACTCTTACTACACCCTTAGTCTTATAGCTTATATTGGATATGTAGTGTCGACTTGTGGCTTACATAATCTCACTTCTTTTCTTATGTTATTCATTTATGATTTCATATCTTTAGTAGGTTGGCCTTTGTGTTGGTCATAGCATAGGATTGGTATATATAGGTGGTAGTAAGGAGTAGTTAATAATCTTATTTAGCATTTTAATCCTATCAGTATGGTTTGGAGGTTGCCCCCTCGAAGTGGATAAGATATTCTACTTGCATACTGTGATCATTTATCTACAATATTGTGTTCTTTAGTGTTATCTTGTTATTGATATTCATATTTATACAAGTAATTTCATTACAAGTGGTATCAAAGATTGATCTTGGCCGTAGTCAGTGTCAAAACCCTAATTGTGATGGTTCGTCTATATCTCAAAATTAGTAGTAAATTTTTTTGCAATTATTTTTATGGTGTGGATAAATCAGTAAAGTAATATCCTCTCCAAATTTCAAACATTTTGGACTTGTTTTGCAAAAGTTATAACAATTTTATGGTTTTTCATAAATCGACTACCTAGGTTGCAGTTTTTCAAAATTTTCTAAGTTTATTATATTTTTGGAAAGATTTTTAAAAATTAGCTATGATTTCTTCTCATTGATTTCCTCTAGTCAACAAGTAATTTTATGAAACTCCAAACCCTAAAGTTTTACCATATTCCTTCTTCCCGAGACCCAAACCCTACATCATGACCAATAGATCAACTTGAGGCCAAGGGAAAGGTCAAACAACTCTAGGAATGACCCCAAATAAGGAAGAAATGGATGGTTCGAGATTATCCGAGGTTCATCCAACTTCAAGAAAGGGTAAATAATATGGTGAGTAAGGATGACCTCAACAATGAGATTCTTCATCTGAAAGGTAGCCTTAGGGGTGAAATACAAATGGATTTTGAATCAATGAAGTAGGACATACTAATTACTCTTTCAAAAACGAATCTACATTATAGTCGTCTGGGTTCCTCTAGCAATACACACGTAGGTCCAAATCACTCCAACCAAGGAGGATCCTTTACACATTTAGGTCGATCTCCTCACCAATAGCATGACATTATTCCAAAAGTGGAAATCCATAAATTTGATGGAAAGGATCCACTTAATTGGATTAACCAAATGCATAGTTTCTTTGATCTTCACCGCATCCCATTGGTAAAAAGGTGAACATAACATCCCTATATCTATAACATAACCAATTCGTCTGGTATCATTGGCTATGTGCTCAAAGGAAAAATATTGGTCTAAGTTTCTCATGGAAAATTTTCATTGAAGAGCTTCAATTGCACTATAGTTCTAGTGTGTCAAATAATTACTTCAGCTAATTAGTAAAGTTACGATAAACATGTTCAATAAAGGAGTATGTTCATCAATTCCAAAATATTTCCTTGTGTGTGGAGGATATTACAGAAGAGTATCTGAATGACCTATTTCTTAGGGGTCTTAAGGACCACATTGAGCATGAGGTGTGCATGTTTAATCCACTCAAGGTTTCTAATTCTATTATCATGGCGCGTAGGGTAGAGGAAAAATTATTTCCAAGAAGAAAACCATTCACTAACTTAAAAGACCATAGCACCTTTTCACCATCATACCATCGTCCGGCTTCAAATGGCACCTCAAAACTTGAAGAAAAAAAGATAAAAAGAGCTATGTTTTAACTATGACAAAAAATATGGACGATGTCATAAATGTGTTGAGAATAAATTACTTGACATTGAAGGGACCAAAGTGATGAGAAAGAAGACAAGGAAACATCAAGTAAGGAAGTGGAAAAATTAGAGGCGGGTTCTTGAGAGCCCCATGTCACTATCTCATGTCATGCTCTATCAGGTATTAACATTCCACAAACCCTTCATGTCATGGGTTACCTTAAGAAGCAGAAGGTGACATTATTGATTGATTCGGGGATAACACATAATTTCATAAATAATAAGTTGGTAACAAGGCTGAATTGTTTCATCTACCCAACACCTGAATTTTAATTAATGATTCAGATGGTGGAAAAGTCCAATGTTTAGGAAATGCCATAAAATTAGACTTATGATGGGTGACTACACAATGGAATCTATTATGTTTGTTATTCACAAGGGTAGTGTTGATATTGTCTTAGGTGTTCAATGGATCACAAATTTGGACACCATCGAGCTAAATTTCTAGGATTTATTCATGCACTTTCATTCTGAGAGTAGACATTTTGAACTTCAAGGACTATAGGAAAAATTCCTTAGGTGGTTAATTCTCACCAAATGCATAAGATTATTAAAAAGGGGCTGAAGGTTTTGTAGCACGATTGTTCTCCATATAAGTTCAACCACCAACAATGGTAGTGCATCCTTATATTTAGAAGGATATTGATCAACATGCGATTGTTTTTGAGGATCCTAAAGGATTGCCTCCTGAAAGAGATCATGATCATGTCATTCAGTTAATTCCAAGAATCCAACCCCCTAATATCAGGCCTTATAGATACCCATATGTGCAAAAGAGTGAGATTGAGAAGATGGTAGAGGAAATGTTGGAAAAGGTATTATTTGTCATAGTCAAAGTGTTTATTCTACTCTAGTGGTGATGGTGTGCCACAAGGATGGAAGGTGGTGCATGTGTCCAAACTACAAAGAACTTAACAAGTACACTATTAAAGATAAGTTTCATATTCATGTCATTGATGATTTGTTAGATGAGTTACATGGTGTAATTTATTTTACAAAACTAGATCCGTGTTTTGGGTATCACCAACTTAGAGTAAATAAAGAGGATAATTATAAGACAACATTTATAACTCATCAAGGGTGCTATGAATTTCTACTGATTCTTTTTGTTCTTACTAATGCACCATCCGAATTTTAGAGTTTGATGAATTCAATATTTTGACCATTCCTACGAATTTTATCTTGGTAGTTTTTAATGATATTCTCATCTACAATAAATCATCTAAGAAACATTTACATCATGTAAACACAAAGTGTTAGAATCCCCAGAGAAACATCAACTATATGTCAAGCCTTTAAAGTGTTCTTTTGGGATACATGAAGTGGAATACTTGGGTCATATTGTCTCTCTCGCTGAAGGTGTTAAGGTGGACCCTCGCAAGATATAGGCCATGGTGGAATGCGAAGTCCAAGAACCCTCAAGCATTTACGAGGTTTATTAGTTCTCACATGGTACTATTGTAGATTTGTCAAAAAATGGGCATTATAAAGAACACCACTCACAAAATTATTGAAGAAAGGTGCCTTTCATTGGAATGAGGGAGCTTCAGTGCATTTGAAAAATTGAAGGTGGAAATGTGCACCACTCCAAAGATTGTGATTTAATCTTAGTTGAATTAAATCTTAATTTCAGAGTAACTACTGTAACTAATGATATGCAAGTGATAAATGTACAAGATGGACAAGAAACAAGCAAGTACAATATGAAACCCTAATCAATAGAGAGAGAAGATGACTTAGCTGATTTTTGAGTTATCCGAAAGTTGTTTAAGCTATATAACTATTGGAGTAGACTAGGAAGAGTGTCGTTAAGGCTCACCATAAGTTATGGAACTCATAGATGTGTAGGATAGAAGCACCCATGGGAGGACAGAGCGTTTGGGTGCTAGTGTCTAATAAGGTGCTCAAATTTTGGTTCTTTCAGGGTTAGAATAACTTCGCTCATCGTTGTTGGTCCTCTTTTTTGCTCGATTTTTCTCCAATGTTGGTGGTCATACTTGTAACCTATAAAATATATACCTAGCTACACATACCCACAAACCACATCAAACCTAATAAATAAGATGCAGAATGGGGATTTGGGCTGACCTCGACGGTCACCCGAAGATTGATCTTACGATCGAGCACTACACTACATCTTAGAATCCATGTAGTTATATGTGTATATGTTGTAATGATTCCCTAGGTTTCCTCTTGTGTAAGTTACACTATGATAGTGGGCTAGATCTAGAATGCTCCAAGTATGCAAATGTGCGAGATGGAATAAAATGAACTTCTCCACCTATGTTGTGTATGCAAAGTGATGTAGCCATTGTCTCTAGTATGGATGTGCTAGATGGATGCTTTGTAATGCTCTTTATGCCTTTGGATGCAAGCTTCGGTGATAATATATAATGCTTAGTGTTTGGCCCCTTATTTGAGAGTAATAGTTAAGTATATTATGATTCCCTTGTTTAAATTTCATAATTAACAACCGAAAGGTCGGCCCAAAGTACTAAAAAGTGACCAAGAAGTAAAATAGACCCAAAAGAGTAGTAAAAGGATAGAGAGGGTCATGAGCACCCAGGAGGGACAAGAGCATCCGAGCACTTCATCCTAACTCGGTCATTAGTGTATGAGACCATAAAAGATAAATCACCAAATTCTCGCAAACCGTAAGATGTGTAAGGTCAATAATAATGCAAGAGATAAAGCAAAATACCCAAAAGGAGTTTTCAACTACTATTTTTCTCACTTAGGAATCATGTATACATTAGTATGCTTTAGGACCTAGAAATGTACCCAAGTGCATAGATTTTATGTCTACATTTTCCCCACTTTATGTTGTTGAGTGAATATTCGATGGCATAAAGTAAATAGAAGATGTGTACCTTGTGATCTTGTAGAGAAGAGTGTTGTTGATAGCATGCCGAGTGGACAAGTGAATTGTGAAGTGATCACAATGTGAAGCATGGAGACTGGGAAAAGGAAGTAGACCCTAGGGGTGAATTGTATGCACAGTAACATGTTGTTGGAGATTATGCTTGCTGATGTGTGTTACTTATTATTGCATATTAAGGATGGGCCTCAGTAAAGGAAGAGTGAGAAAGTAGTCAAAATTCCGTATGTGAAAAATCATAATACTGTATGTATAAGTAAGTAAAGAGTGTTAAAGTATGTAAAAGGAAGGAGTGCACCTAATATGTAAGAGAGTATGAGATAGAAAATTGTCTTGTTTTCTTGGAGTTTCTAGATTTGAATGCCAATGGTGAGGTTTTTGGGTGATCTCACACCAAGAGTGAGTTTTTTGGGTGATCTCATGCCAAGAGTGAGTTTTTGGGTGATCTCACACCAAGAGCAAGTTTTTGGGCAATCTCATGCCAAGAGAGAATTTTTGGGTGAGCTCACGCCAATAATGAGTTTTTGGGTGATCTCATGCCAAGAGAAGAGTGTTGGGGAGAGAGGTATGGTTTTTCTCTCCTTCCACAACGTTTCCAAAATAAGGACCACCGCAGATTTGTACATCCATAATTTGTAACCTATTATTCATATTGTTCATATTTTTCATGTCAGAATCGATTATAACTAGTAGAATGTATTTTGTAACCGAACGTAAGTGCTCTTACTAGATAAGTGTGCTATAAACTATTGTAGATTGTGTAGAACTCGAGAAATTGACTATTTATTCCCGTGACATAAGCGCGAAAGGGGACAAAAGTGCCCACCGCTACTATCTAGGGCCCAGGCACTAGTGTTTTCTCTATATCTGTGATCCAAGTTTGATTCTGGAATGCTCTGTAACTATGTTCTTGTGCCAATTCTATACTATGAGTTGTGTTGTTATGAAGTTTTGAATTGATATAGGGGTGATTTGTTCACCCAATAGATGCCCCCTCGTTTGGGGTGCATGCGATGACTACAGCGAATAAGTTCCAAAGGAGAGGACCTGAAGCTAATATGTATATATGAAAGTGGATACTTACAGGGGTAGGGGATGTGCATGGTAGAAAACAAGGCACATACAAACAATGTAGGATAGAAACAAGTGTTAGTATAATAAGAGCTAACATGTAATAAAAGACAATGTAACAAGAAATTGTTAAGACAAGATGGACCGCGAAAAGTGGGTTACATACATGGGACATCACTCACAATGTCACAAGACAATCAGGGCCAAAGAGAACATAAGTAAACAATGAAAAAACATAATATAGGGCATATCCTACAAACAATAGAAAAAAAGGTGACAAATAATCATGGTTATATAGATCCTGAATGAAAATGCTATACATGAAGCACCCGTTATTATGTTATAAAGATAAATAGTAAGTCAAACTATCTATAGATCAGCAAAAAGTAGAGTGACAATAATGAGAAGTAGTAAATAATGTGACAATAGAACTTGTGATGCATGAATTATAAGAGGAGTAAAGGTAGATGCCTCCAGAGCCTTGGAGTCCGCAAAAAGAGAAGTGTCGAGCATCATGCATCATGTATGAATATGTGAAAATGTCTTGAATTCACCTCAAGATACCAAGTGAATGCACATGTGTATATAGAAAAAGATAATGACATACTAAGTATCCAACTAACATAGGAAACAAAGTGTAACATGTAAGTAGAATAAGATAACAAGAGTAAATGCAACCAAGATATGCAAATGTTGTGTGAGTGTGATGGTGTGTTATGATGTGTAAGATGAGGAAATCCATGTTGTCCCAATGGATGTGTGTGAGATGAGGTTAAATTATAAATTCTCCCTCAATAGTCAAGTATGAACCATAAAACAAGAGTTTGTCATCGGGTAATGAATGTATTGTGTGCAATTGAGAGTAGATGTTAGGAAAGATGTATCGTGAAGCACTAAGCGTGAAGTGTAGATGATGTGAGGTTAATTTAAGAATTAGACCCTCAACATTCAAGTATGAACCATGGAACTAGAGTGTGTCATCGGGTAATGACAATACAATGTGTGTACCAGAGATGTGAAAATTCTTAGAAAGATAAACATGAAGCGCAAAGTGTGAAATGTAGTAAGGAAACTATGAGTAGATACTATAGACAACCAATAATGGTGGAGGGGGAAGTGTGATGCCTCCTAAGTGTGCAAGGGATGGAGATATTATACAATGATGTGAGAGAGACCATGCCATTGTGGCAGAGTTTTTGAAATGTATTCGTGCCATCAATATAAGCATTAGTTTGATCGAAAAGAGGAATTATGCATTTAATTAGAGGAGGTTGGTGAGGGATCTTGGCCTTTGGCAAGGGAATTGGTGGATCTTATTTTAATGTTGGTTGCACATTTGAGACCGGTAACACCGCATATGAATTAATAGGAGGAGGTAATGGGGTAAGGATTTGTAAAGATGGTATGATATTGGGTTAGATAGGTGGCTCTTGAATTACCAGAGAAGGAACATTAGTAATTATGGTGTGATGCTCACTAGACATGGAGGGATCAGATTTGGGAGCCCATTAGGGTTTAGTAATTGAGATGAGCGTGGAGAAGAATGATGTGTAGCAAATGAAATGAGACCTTTACACTCCAGATGTTATTTTTTGTTCTAAATCATAACAATTGTCATCACAATGTCCATTAATCCCATGGTAATTACAATATGGTCTACTTTTGTAACAAATAACTCAATGATGAGGGTGGTAATGATTAGGTAAGAAAGTAATTAAGTGATTATCGAGTAGTGTAAATAATATATCATGTTGTCTAACATTCTGATTAAATTGGAGAGATGTTTTTGTGGTAAGACCTTGACCTCTCTTATATGAGCACATGTAGTAGACATGGGATTGGGATGAGACGTAGAAGAAAAGTAGCATAGGTATGAGAAGAAGCCTTGAGATGTTGGATTTCAGTTGTGAGGGACATAATTGTGGTTTCCATATCTTAAAATTTGTCTTGAAATAAATGGTGAAAAACTTGACTAGACTCAAAAATGGATTAATTGATTGTGGTATTAGGAATGAAAAGTTCGTGAGATAAACAATCCAAAATGACAATCAGTGAAGGTGGTGTCATTAAGGAGGTACATGGTGTCTAGGGATTTTTTGAGAACATATTTACAAGGTGGGTGCATTTGAAGTAATTGATATAAGGAGACTTGAGGAACCTTAGGGGCCATGAAAGAAAAGGTAACGTGTCAAATAAGAGCCCGGAAAGAGAAGATAAAAGATGAAACCCTAGGAAGACCTATGCAGATCAAAGGTATGATAGACAATGGATGGAAATATGGACCGTGATGCAACTAGGGTTTGGGTTTGAGAAGAACAAAATTGGTAGAGTATGCAAAATAAGGATCTGGGTGTTCGATCAAGATTTGGGGTTCACCAAATGATTTAATATAAATTGAATTAAATATTAATTTCAGAGTAACTACTATAACTAATGATATACAAGTGATAAATGTATAGTAATGGACGAACAACAAGTATATAGAATATGAAACCCTAAGCAATAGAGAGAGAATATGACTTAGTTGATTTCTGAGTGATCTAGAAGTTGTCTGAGCTAAAGAATTGATGGAATGGACTGGAAAAAGTTTCTTCAAGGCTCACTGGAGGTTCTGGAACTTAGAGATGTGTAGGAAAGAAGCATCCACAGGAGGAAGGAAGCGCTCGAGGTGCTAATGACTGATCTAGGTGCTAGTGTCTCGATCTGGTGCTAAGATTCTAGTTCTTTCTAGCCGGAAGAAATTCATTGTTGGTCCTCTTTTCGTTCTAATTTTGCTCCAATTTCATTGGTTGTACTTGTAGAGCTTGCAAAAAAGATACCTAGCTACACATATCCACAAACTACATCAAACCTAATAAATAAGATGTAGAATGGGGAGGCGGACTGACCCCGACGCTCACCCAAAGAGTGATATTACAACTAAACGTTGCACTACATCTCATACTCCATGTATTTTTATGTGTAATGATGCCCTAGGTTTCCCTTGTGTAAGTTACACTATGATAGTGGGCTAGATCTAGAATTCTCCAAGTATGTAAATGTGTGAGATGGAATAAAATGAACTTCCCCTCCTATGTTGTGTATGCAATGTGATGCATCCCTTGTTCCTTGTATAAATGTGCTAGATGGATGCTTTGTAATGCTCTTTATGCCTTTGATGCAATCTTAGGTGATAGTAGATAATGCTTAGTGCTTAACCCCTTATTTAAGAGCAATAACTAAGTATATATATGATTCCCTTGTTTGAATTTCGTAATTGACAACTACAAGGCTGAGCCAAAGTACTAAAAAGTGATCAAGAAGTAAAATAGACCCAAAAGAGTAGAAAACTGATAGAGGGTCATGAGAACCCGTGGAGGAACAATAGTGCCTAGGTGCTTCGTCCTAACCTAAGGCGCTAGTGTTTGAGGCCATAAAAGATAAATTAATCAAGCTACGAAAAACTGTAAGATATGTAAGGTCCATAATAATGCTAGAGAGAAAGAAAAATACCCAAAAGGAGTTTTCAACTACTAGTTTTCTCGCTTAGGAATCATGTATACATTAGTATTCTTTAGGACCTAGAAATGTACCCAAGTTACATATCATCAACCCCATATTTCTCCAAGACCTTCATAGTTGAATGTGATGCTTCAAGAAATGGGATCGGGTAGTACTCATGCAAGAAGGACATCCCATAACATTTGAGAGCCAAAACTAAAAGGAAATAATTTGTTGAATCTCACTTATGAGAAGGAAATGATGGTGATATTACATGTAGCCAAACAATGGAGACCATACTTGATAGGTAGACACTTCAAGGTAAAAACTAATCATGATAGTTTTAAATACTTCTTGGAGAAATGACTATCTTCATAAGAGCAAAAAAATGGGTCACAAAGATGTTGGGTTATGAATTTGAGATTATTTATAAGAAAGGGAAGGAAAATGTGGTCGTTGATGCACTATCTAAGGAATGATTTTACTGTAAGCATTGTTATGTGTCATCTCTATACTAAAAGCAGATTGGGTAGATCAAGCAAGGGAAGAATGGAAGAAAGATGCAAAGAACCTGCACTCTCATTTAAAATCTCTAGAAAGATCCAACCATATATGAACAATTTATATGGAAGGGGGATACATTGTGGTATAAAGACAAGTTGTATTTGTGTAAGAACTCTACACTTAAACACCATGTTATTTCAGAGCTCCATTCTTCTCCACTAGGTGGTCATTCTAGGTTCTTGAAAACTTATCATAGAGTTAAGCAAGATTTCTTTTGGGAGGGGTTGAAAGGAGATGTTCAAAAATTTGTGGTAGAATGTTTGGTGTGTCAACGTAATAAGGGCAAGACCATTAAGACACCAGGTCTCCTCCAACCCTTGTTTATTCCTAACAAGAGATGGGAAGAGGTATCGATGGATTTCATCACAAGATTTCCTAAATCAGAAGGGAAAAGTGTCATCATGGTCGTGGTGGATAGACTTACCAAGTATGCTCATTTTTGTGCCCTGGCTCATCCTTTCACAACTAGTACAATTGCCATCTCATTTATGGACATAGTTCAAAAGCTCCATGACACACCCAAAATTATAGTAAGTGATCACGATCCAATATTTACAAGAAATTTTTGGATTGATTTTTTCTCTTGTTTGGGTACCCAATTGGCCCAAAGTTCATCTTATCATCCCCAATCAAATGGGAAAACTGAGGTGGTAAATAAATGTTTAGAGGGATATCTTCAATGTTTTACTTCGATAAACAAGAACGTTGGGTGCAATGGTTGCCACTTGTAGAATGGTGGTATAATACTTCATTTCATACCTCATCTAAAATGTCTCCATTTCTAGCACTTTATGGGTACCATCCTCCATCACTCATCTCTAGCTTGAAGGTCAAACCAAAGGTGAGAGAAATCGAAGATCACATTCAACACCAACATGAGGTACTCTCTAATCTTAGAGAGAATTTGGTAATGACACAAAACGCATGAAGCAACAAAGTTGATCAACACCATAGTGAGTGACACTTTGAAGAGGGTGAATTTGTTTTGTACGGTTGCATCCATATAAGCAGTTATCTTTAAAACAACAAAAGAAGGATAATAAGCTTGCACCTAAATATTATGGTCCTTACCAAGTGTTGCAAAAATTGGTAGTGTGGCATATAAGTTGAACTCCCTCCAAGAAGTAAAATACATCTAGTCTTCCATGTTTCTTGCTTGAAGAAAGTCATTGGGTAGCACATTTCCACCCAATCAGTTCTTCTTGAACTAGATGAGGAAGGAAGGATCGTATTAGAACCTAAAGGTATTCTTTAGACACGCACCAAAAGATTGAGGACTAGATTCATTACCGAGTATCTGATCAAGTGGAATAATATGAATATTGAGGATGCAACATGGGAAGATGAAGCATTTCTGCAGCAACATCCAAGGCTTGCCAACATTGGGGACAATGTTGCTTTGAAGGGGAGGCATGCTACACCCTTAGTCATATAACTTATATTGGATATGTAGTGTCGACTTGTGGCTTACATAATCTCTCTTCTTGTCATATGTTATTAATTTATGCTTTCATATGTTTAGTAGGTCAGCCTTGGTGTTGGCCATATCATAAGATTGGTATATATATGTGGTAGTAAGGAGTAGTTAATCATCATATTGAGCATTTGAGTCTTATTGTATGGTTTGAGGTTGCCCCCTCAAGTGGCTAAGCTATTCTACTTGCATATTGTGATCATTTATCTACAATCTTGTGTTCTTTATTCTATTGCTGCTGATATTCAAATTTATACAAGTAGTTTCATTACAACTCTAGCCATTAGAGAATAGAGTTATGTGTCATAATAAGTTATCACAAATATTTATCATAATTTATCTTATTAAAGCACATGTCTAAAAATGTATTCATGTAAATTTACCCCGCATGGAAAAATTCATTGTTGCATAATTTCATATCCTAGAAGTTTAGGATAGTTCAACAATACTCTATATAGCCTTCTTGTACACTTCCATATCACCATCACTTCATCTCATCCAATGAATTAGTGCGGAGTTTCTTCTAACCCTAACCTACATTTCTTATATCAAGCTTTTAAGACCTTGTATGGAATCGTATAATTGCAATACATGAACCTAAGATTTCAATATTTACCGTATTCACCGTATTTTTATTTAGGTCATATTTACACATTCTAATTAATTTAGATTAGGAATTAACCACAAATTTGATATTACACCAATGGATCCATAACAACCGATCTCTTTGTTGCCTACCACTAGGAAAAGGTTACGATCACAAAGTCATCTTTCTTCCTCGGTTCATGGTCGCTTCTCTACCCTTCCATCTCTATCGTAGGGACCTTGGAGTCACCACCGCCTCGAGGGAAACATCCGTTGACCGGTCTATTGCTTCCTCCTCTTGTTTGCCATTTTTGGTGTAAGGAGGTATTACGGTGGTGGGTTCTCCACCAACCGGTTGGGGAATTCTGCGTGCCCTTGGCTATAAATAGGATTCTCATATCTTGGATGGGTGGCCCATCCTAGATCCTTCAACCAATTAGTCGCTTGGTTTGGGCTCTCTCTCTCTCTCTCTCTCTCTCTCTCTCTCTCTCTCTCTCTCTCAAGACAATCTCGCCACATCTCCAGTGTTGCTATTGTTTGTGTTTAACTCTTTACCTCCTATCTTTTTGTAATTTTGATTTTTTATATTTCCATATGGCATTTTAACATGTGATGAGTTGTGTGTTTGACTAACATGGATATCGAGTTGTGACTCTTTCTAGACACCCTTTCCCAAAAAATGATGTCATTGATGGTAAAATAGGTTATTATGGTATAAGAAGATTAATTATTTGTCTAATCAATGTTAAGGGCACAATCCTATGAAAGGCCTTCCACTTCTACATGTATGTAGCTACTTCTCCCTTTCATTTCCACATATATGTAGAAACCCAATTCTAGTACTTGGAACTTCCAAAGAGAATAAAACGAGTCTTCTCAAGTTGTAGCCACTGGTCCCTTCCGCTCCTACATGTACGTAGCTACTGGTCCCTTTTACTCCTACACGTATGTAACACCTAATTCTACTCTATGGAACTTCTAATAGAATAAAATGAATCTTCTCTTATAAAATATGAGCCTAAATGTTTACTAACTAATTTTTAGAGGTTGATTGGGAGGTGGTGTTGGAAGTCTTTCCTACTATTTAAAGTTTTCCTACCCACGTGGTACCTTAACATTGTTCAACACTATAGATATTTTATATAAAAAAATATTAATTTATTATTATAATTTTCACTTCATTTTTTTAATTAAACTTCTCAAAAATATATATATGGAAGTCACAAAACCACATGCTTTCCTAAATTTTCTCAATAATATTAAGTGACAAAATGGAAGTTTGCCCTCCATGAAATGGCAGCTTAAAAGACTTGTTAACCTTTAACAAAAGAAATCTAAAATTACATAGGTGTATTTATTAATTTTGAGAATTTAATTAAAATATGTGAAACTCAAATTAATTAATTTGTCAGCATAAATCCATATAAAAGGTCTAAAATTAAATATATTTTTATTAATTTTGAGAATTTAATTAAAACATATCAAATTCAAATCAATTAATTTGTAAATATAAAGCCACACCAAAACACTAGTGGAAAATGCTTGACAAAGTCAGACTATTAGAGAAACCCAAGTGCATTAAATTTTTTCTAGTTTTCTTGAAGTGGGAGAGCTCCTTGTTCAGGAGGCAAGTGCAGTCTTCGGGAATCACTTTTCGACTTCATTTTCAAGTTTGATAGTACAACCACCACTGGGACTTGACTGAGCAACATAAATGAGTTGGTGATCATAACTAGCCGTACCGACCCCGCCATTTAAGGTTAGAGTCTCCAAGAAACATTCCTTGTGAAAGTCGTAGTTCTCCACTCAGCCATATGGAACCCTCCCAGCAGGTTCCGCTATTCCTAGAACAGGGACCAAGTGGAGGAGAAACTCTTCGAACAACATACCTGGCAAGAAGGCGTTACCCTACAGGACTGTGCATCAACTCATTAAATATGTTAAAAGATAGATGCAAGAGAATCCAATCACCCAAAACTCTGAAAATTGGAAGAAAGGTATATACAATATGTATATACTCTTAAGTATATACTTCTAACCGCGCAGGAATCTTAGCTTACACTCCAATATTTTTCCCAATTACAATATAACAGTTGAAATCTACATATATTAAGCTTTTGTGATTAATTACATTTGCAGCACTTAACCATCTAGTCATACATCTCAGCACTGAATGGTTTAATGTTCTCCATCCATAAATCTGTACAATACAGAATATATTGTAGATCTTTCCCAATTACAATCTAACAGTTGAAATCTACATATATTAAGCTTTTGTGATTAATTACATTGGCAGCACTTAACCATCTAGTCATACATTTCAGCACCGAATGGTTTAATGTTCTCCATCCATAAATCTGTACAATACAGAGTAAATTGTAGATCTACATAATTACACAGATCCATAAAATATAAAAAACAGTAAAGACGAACAAACCGCCATGATCAAGCCCTGTGGGTTTCAATGAACAAAATGCCTTGTTCTGGTGCGGTGAAGCCAAAGCATGACGATATACCTTTGGGAGTGTCTGGGAAACGGCGTTGCATTCACTATTCTCAGAATAACTCCAAACAACTTGTAGAAAAAATCCTGCACTAAAATAATGGCGGATGCAACAGAAATCATTGCTGGGAAAGAACTAAAAAGATTGCCTGCAACGTCTGGGGATTCGAACCTCTGATCAGTTGAACTAAATTGCCAAATGGGTTGGGCGTGTCTTGGTTTATAGCGTGAATGAGATGTAAATTGTGTATTATTGCGTGGGGGTACTTGAATCATAAAAACTTGATGCCCACTTCACAGCTACAGGCTGTAATACGTTTGGAAAGTCTAACCAAACAGTCAAAAAGCGCCCTATGTTTATCCCTATTCAAGCCTTTCCTAGGTTAAGAAAATATTTCTAGTGTGGTTGGGTCTCCACTACCTATTCGAATAAGGGGATTATGTTTCCATTTTTATTTTTTTTCAGTAGTCTTATTGCATCACATTGTTTGTGTTTCAATATATTTATTGGACATATGTTTTGTTATGCTCAGAGGCATCCTATAGTGGCAGCCAAGTGTGTAATGATGTGAGTTGTTTGTGTATATAGCCAACTTTTAAGTGATAATGTTAGTTTTTAATTAATTATTGATTGTGGTAGTGAGATTCTTCATCGGTGAAATTATATATTTATCTAAATTGGATTGACGATGGTTCATTCGACAAGAGTCACCCATCCATGTATCAACGGCATAATATTATTTTATGTTTATTCCACTACATTTACCTATCAATTGTCTACGAGACTCAACAATTTTGTCAACGTTGCATGCGTATTAACACAATCTTAAAGCTCCTTGTTTATGCTTTGTCCACGTCACCAAAACCCATTTGACGTGTCAAGATGTAGCAAGAGACACCAATAAAGCCATGTCAGCGCCACGTTGGATGTATCATGTCCCGTAATCATGAAATTCATGACCGTGTTCCACAAAACTTACATCCGTAGAAATTGTCTGGACACCCCATGAAACACAACAACATGGCTTGCATTTCGTATTGCAGTTGGGTTTCAAAACACAAACCTATTGGATTATCCCTAATTTTATTTTGGACCCCTTAAACACTAATTGCAATCACGTGAATAGTGCGAACGAGATTGAGAGACGATAAAGTGGAGCATAGATAATTGGTATTATTTGGGTAGGAACAATTTGAGCCATGGAATAGGTGTGGGACATGCATGTATTTAATTCCCACATTTTTCTTTCCAACTTTTCATTCATGTCTTCGTCTTATCTAACAAATTAAACATTGTCTAATTGAAAACCTTGACCCTGTAAAAAATAAATTAGAAAATAAGAAAAAGTCTATTTTTCCCATACTTTCTCAAAATTTTGTGTTTATTTCAGTTGTGTAAGGGTTGGGCATCGATGTCATATAACTAATGGACAAGTTCACACCGCTAATTGAGAAAACCCTCCATATGGCTTAAAATAAACGTAATACAACATTATTCTTAAGCTCGATACTATTTTTGATTAAGTTGACTCATGTTACTCAATACTTATTTCATCATATTTGCACGTCACCCCCGAAAAAATTCTCTCCTTGTTTTCTCCTTAATATGGAAAATATTTTAATCAAACCTTGATATATGTCAAAATATCTTTCCAAATTTGTCACCTCTCAAAAAATAAAATATATAAAACTTGACCAACATGTTGAAGTTATTTTTAAATTTTCAATCGGCGCTTAAAATCTACTTGGTGCTTATATGTCCAACCACCGGATAGGTTCGATCATCACCGATTGTTTGGGCATCTCCTATTTTCTTGCAATTAATCGAGCTAAAAACTGAAAAGGGGGGCTATAATGTGCTAGTAGAAGCCAACATTACACTTCGGTGCCATGGAATAGATGTGGGACTTGCAAATATTTAATTCCACATTTTGTAGATGTACTTGTCAACGTTGGGGTAGAATGGCCCTAGGTGCCAATCTTTTGATCCGCAACCTACTTTGCAATGCAAAATAATAGAAACACACCCACAAATCACAATACCTCCATTGTTTAATGATATGTAGATTGTAAAAGAAGACATTGTCATTTATACATACACAAAAAGAAAGGCCAACTACGAATTATCCACAAACAATTCGCATGATACCAGTTGTTGAATTTGTAACATGTTAAGAAGTAATTATGTTTAAACTCGCTTTTCCAAACTAGATTGATTTGACCAAATTCTCGACAGTTGATGAATCGAATTATCATCTTCAAACTAAAGCATTCCCTCCTTATAACCTTGGATGAGCTAGAGGATCAAAGGAAGACCCAGACACACATATAAAAAATAATTTTCCTCCTTTACCAATGCCTCAAACATTAATTGTGTTGATAGGTGTTTCCAAATGGGAGTCTCAGTGGTTGTGCCTAACATGCATCAAGGCCCACTCGCAAATGTGCATGAAATCGATGACGTAATGAATTCTCAACACATAATTGTCGTATCTAGCAAATGTAGACTTTAATATTCAAACATATGCATGTTTCTCGTGGAAGTATTCGTCGTCGATGCATTGTTTTCTCGAGATATCTCTAAATTATGTTTCATCTACAACTCGCACACCTTGGCCCCTTGCTCTTTCAAACGATTGACAAACATGACATGTGGTTCATATATGTTTGATCAGTAAGAAAGGAGTTTGACATTGCTTCCCCTACATTTCCCTCACCCCTTTACTTCTCCTCCCTCAAACCCCTTCTTCATCTCCCCTCTTCCTCCTCTAATGTTACACTCCCTCAAGTTTTACTTATTCATTGCATCACCTATAATATTTCCATTACACTTTTAACATACAATTGCAGCTTAAAAATCATCAATAAAATTAATTATTAAATTATTATCAATCAAACAATAAATTATTTTGTCATCAAATTATAATACTTCAATTGATAAAATTATTTTGTCATTAAATCATCATTTTTATTTTGTTTTATGGTTTATCATTAAACTATCATAAACCAACCAATCAAAATATTTTTATCATGAAATTATCATATTCAACTAATAAAATCATTTAATTATCAACCTATTTATTTAATTTTATTTATCATACAACTATCAAATCAACAAATATGATCATTTTGTTATGAAGTTATATCTGTATTTTATTTTATCATCAATCGAATTATTATAAATCACCCAATAAAATATTTTAATATAAATTATTATTATAAAGCAATTTAATTTAATATATTTTAAATGCACTAAAATATTGTTATCAAATTATTGTAAATCTACTAGTGGATTAAAAATACAAGTTAAACAAAAATTTGTCAATAACATCCTTTCATAACTGGAATTTCAAATTGTCTATGATTCTTAAGCAAAATTTTATTGAGAAGTTCTTACTTATTAATGTTTATATTTAAACTTAAAATATAATTACGGGAGAATTTTTTTCAATGTTCTCATATATAATTTGAAAACTGTTTTTAAAATTTTATAGATTTATTTTTAAATCTTTATATATATATAAAATAAGTCCTTCTTAATTGATTTTATTTTATTATAAAATATAATATAATAAATAAATTTTATGCTTTCTAATTTTTATAATTTATGTTGTCTATAGTTTCAGTAACGTAATTTACAATTAACATGATGAAATACAACCTACTTACACTTTCAATTTCCAGTGTGACATCCATCCATTTCTTAAAAATTACAAACAACATAAGTGATACAACTTGTCCACTTTTGTGCTAAATTTAATTATGTTGGCTTTTACTCAAACAATGACTTTATAAAGTACCTATTACACTATCAACTACTTAGCATTCTCTAGGTTCCTGCTAACTAGTTAAGTCAATTTCATTAAGTTATATGTAGTGAAATGACAGCGAAAACACAGGGCGAGGCACTTTATACATTGCGTTCCAAGTAGACAAGCATTAACAATGCATGTAAATTGCACTTTTGAAAAATGAGTTTCAAATCTTTTGCAAAAGAAAAAATAAAATTTGTTGGTTTATAATCAATATAGTGGAGGATCTTCGTTAGATTTTTTCCCTAAAATTAGCAATCTCAATCAAACAGTGTAATATAGATGCCGATAGGTAAGGAAAGGTATATGGGCCCAAAATTTATCTAAATTTTGGACCCGTATCTTTCACACCATTTATGTGATAAATCATATCTTTCACACCATTATTGTTTCCGCCTCTCAATGGAGTGTTCACCAGGGAAGAGTTTTTACTGACCAACTAATTGACATGTTATTTTCAAAGCAATTGTCTGCAACTTCCAAAGGAGTTTTTCCCGACAATTCCGTAGCCTGCTTCATTCTTCCTACCAGACCTTTTCCCAGGCCTAGGGTTTTGAAAAGCTATCCATTGTTTTTAATTGCAAGAGCTCGAGATTCCTTCAGAGATTGCAAGAGGTTGCTTGGTCCAAAAAGGTGCAATAATGGATTTTATGAAAATAAGAAAAATACTGCCACCAATGTGTAAAGCTCGAGAAAATATGCACTTTTAGAAAGAAAGAAAAACAAAACCTAAAACGAAGCCACGGAGTGAAAGTTATGGCACTTGCAAGTTTTTGCTGCTAGATCTTCCTAGACCCTTTCCAAAAATGAAAAGAAATGCATAGTCTTCATGCCAGTCGCAATTTTCAAAGCTTCCCTTCAGCTTGAATGTCCACGCCAAATATGGGAAGTCAAATCCAAAGCAAGTCGCACTTTTTGCCTACCTGTTGGGTCAGCGTTTAACATAAAGCAACTTAAGTGAAAAGTGGAAAATTGGACCCTAGTAGGCAGGGTAAAATTTTACCTGCCTACTACTTATGTTTTTCCCTCAAAAGCAACTTAAGTGAAAAGCGGAAAATTGGACCCTAGCAGGCAGGGTAAAATTTTACACCGATTTGCTTATGTTTTTCCCTCAAAAGCAACTTAAGTGAAAAGCGGAAAAGTGTACCCCAACAAGCAGGTTAAAATTTTACCTGCCTCCCCCCATGTTTTTCCCTTAAAGCAAGTCAAATTCACCCATGCAAGTCGCATTTTTTGGAAGCTTCCTAGCAGGCTAATATTTAACATGACAACTTAAGTGAAAAGCGAAAAGTGGACCCTAGCAGGCAGGGTAAATCTTACTTGCTTGCTCCTTGTACTTTTCCCTTGGCTTATAGCCAAAAAGTGCGACCCATCCTTGCATTATCAATTGCCTAAAAGCTGATTTTATTTATTTATTTCTAGCTAAGGTTGGCGCCAAAAATAGGAGGAAAGTCAAAGCAAGCAGGAAGGCTAAAAATAAGACAAAGAAGCATGCTAAAAATAAAGGAAAGAATTGCATAGAAAAACAAGCTAAATCAGGCAAACTTGGGCGCCCAAATAAGGAGAAAAAGCACATCCTATTATTAGGAATTGCTAAAAATAAGAAAAGGTAATGGGTAAAATTAGCATGCAATTGCTTATATAAACAATGGATGTCATTGCATGGAAAATTCCTTTTAGGAGCTTGTGCATGTGCTCCCAATCTTCTAGTTGAAGCCTTCATTGAATTTACTTGTATTTTCCTTCACCCAGAGTGCTTTCCAGAATTTAAAATTTCTCATATGCAATTAAAAATAAAAGGTGATGAGTTTTGTCTGAATTGTTTACGACAAACATCTTATTAGTGCATGTATTGGAGAAAAACTACACGTGCTAGAGAAGAACTACAAAAGCTTCAAGGATAAGAGGGAAGATAGGTCAGAGGCAACACCCGTAAGAAGTGAGAATCAAAGGCAAAGATTCAACAACATATGGGAGAAAAAAACATCTCAAATTCAAGGTAGAGATATCATTCAAATCATTCATTGCTAAAATAGATGAAGCAGAAGTACAATGCATATTGGATCAACATGCAGAGTATGGAGGAAGGACAAAACAGAGAGTGTTGCAGCTGGAATAACTTCTTTTTCTTTCTCTTATTTTCTCTGACAAAGTAATTGAGTAATCAATTAAATTGTAAAACTTAGGTAATTGGCTCTAAAAAGTTGTTACTTCAAGTTACTGGAAGAAGTCAATTACTTGGAAATAGGTGGCAGACATGCATAATAGAAAGTTCTATTTTCAGTTGTAAGGCATGCATGTCATGCAAAGAAAAAGTCTAGGGGAGAATACTGCCAGCTGCTTCCCCTTTTCATAGCTTCACATGTGGAAATTCATTGAAAGTTTCCTATTTGTAATTTCCCTCTATGCACTATAAATAGAGGAAGAGCCTACGAGTTAAAGAATCATAATCATCATCACAATTTATTAATCAACATTTTTGAGTTCCAAACTTTGTGTTATAACCCTTGATGTCATTTTTTTGAAAGCTGAGGAATTGAATAAAGACAGATTTCCAGAGAACTTTGTGTCCACGGTGCATTTGCTTCTTACTTCTGTGTGGATCTTTAGATAAACTTTGTGTTATCTGAGATTTAGATTAGAAGTTTTTCTTTTCCTTTACTTCTGAATATTGTGAGATCTACTTGTTTATTTAATCCATGTGTATGAAACCAACTTTGTAAACTATTGGTTGAATTACATATCTTCCTTTCTTCTTTTCTAAATTCCATTATTTCCCCTTTTGAAAATACTTCATAAACAATTGCTTACTTGTTGCAGAATTGCTAAGCTATGGTTCATGAGCTTTGTGATTAAATTAAAACCCCCGCAAATAGTTATTAAGTTTCATATGTACCAGATTGATAAACATCTTTTTGGTGTGTGTGACATGCCTAGTCATCGTCCACATCACCTGGTGAGTCATCTTGCCTTGCGAGAGTCATAGGTCTTAAGAAGTCAAATGACAAGTGGCATATTTTGTCATAGAATCTGTCATTTTCAGTGCATCAAAGGAGTTACATTCCTTATTTGGAATTGTAACTCCTCCTTTAGTGGCGTCATATGTGTCAGTGGTGTCATTGATATTCTTTCCTTGTTTAGGCATGGGGGTTACACAACACCCCTATTTGTACTTCCTTTTTTTGATCTATGAGTATGAGCAGACCTGTTTTCTTACTTGCATTTTCATTCCATTGATTCAAATCTTGCTTATTGTGTTGGAGTTTGATGTTACCATCGGAGTGCAATTGCGTTGTGGTGCATTGTTTTCGACATCGGTTCTCGTTTTTCCCTCTTTCATGGTATCAGAGCTGGTTTCGGTAAAACGTGCACTCTTCATTTATTAGTTGCTTATTACTTCTGGTTTCTTCTCATTTCATCATGCAAGTCTTTTCAATTATTACTTTGGAATCATGCTAATCTGCTTAACAGTTTGCTCTTGGAGTTTGTTTTTTGGGGTTTTGTGCATGTGTGCAGGCTTGCTCTTCCCGTAGTGTTGTTTGCGGCTTGCATAGTCACAAATCATTGGTAATTCATGCATGCTACATCAACTACGGTCAACTCTCCTCTTTTGCTTGGACTCGGGCATGTTTGCAGTCTAAACGTGTTTGTTTTGGATTGTTCAAACTCATTTTTTTCTTGAGTCCCTCATGTGCATCGAACCTGCACTATTTTTGAAGCTCGGGTTCTTCTTTTCTTTGGATATTCTCTTTCCGATATTTGTGCATTTCGTGGTTTTTTTCGACTAGCATGATCGTTTTGTGGATGTTTTTTACCGTGTTTTTTGGACTCGCAGGTTTTTTGGACGTTTTTTACTGTCTAGAGCTATACGTTGAAGTCCCACCTGGTTCACTATCTAATCCTATGTCGTTCTCTTCCTGGTTCTCATGCTCCAAACAGTTGTTCTCTGCCTAGTTCTCGTGCTCCCAATAGCCGTTCGCTACCTAGTTCTCGGGCTCCCTACCACCGTTTCATGTCTCTACTATCTTCCTTGCCAACCGGAGTATCTCTGCTGCCTTGACGGTTGTACAGGCACCATCTCCACGTGGACCACCTATTGCTTCCTACAACCACCGCTCTGCGGTATTTTGGGGCTGTTATGTTGATCGTGCCGCCTACTCCTCGGGATCTCCCACTCCCTCTTGGTAGTTTTACTTTCTCTCCATCTACTCGGTCAAACATGGGCCCTCAACATTCCTCTTAATTAGTAAAAATAATCACCTTTTAAATATTTTAAGGTGTACATCATTTAATTGGCATTTGTAATCCTTGTTAGATTTTTTTGCTTGTTTAATTAAACCTTCCTTCGAGTGTCAAAGACGGAGGGTGAGGTTCGGGGTTGGCAGGAGGCTAATCCCCCCTCACAATTAAA
Organism: Taxus wallichiana var. yunnanensis; assembly: GCA_018340775.1. Taxonomy (NCBI): domain Eukaryota; kingdom Viridiplantae; phylum Streptophyta; class Pinopsida; order Cupressales; family Taxaceae; genus Taxus; species Taxus wallichiana. The sequence goes on from CM031243.1 coordinate 545,350,754, forward strand.
ACAAACCCTATCTAAAATTTGATGCCATTTCCAATGAGCATACATACGACACCCTTTGCATGTATTTAGGGCACTTTTTTAATCCGTTTGCAAACTTATTAGTGTTTGTCCATCAGTTGCAGGAATTGGTTTTTGCTATAAATTTTGATTCATTGCTCGGTTTTGAGCGCTTCTTTAGTCAGTTTTATCATTATCAGAAATGCACTATTTTTATAAAGTTCCACATTCCACATTCTGGGGATGTCTTTGTATTGCTTAATTCAACTTTTTTCTTGAGCTTTATTCTATCCCTTTTATTGCTTTTGGACTTGTGAGCGCGTCCACCATAGTCTTACAGCAAAGGTATTCTTTTGTGTGACGTGAGACGCTATTTCTCACAAGGCTTTCTCTTCCCCTTCTTGTTTTCTCTCGTTCTTGTGCTTGCTTTGTCGAATCATTGCTTCCAACGAACCTTGATTGTTGTGTCCACTCTTGCGCATTATTACACTGATTGCAAGGTGAGTGATAGAATGGTTCTCGGCACACAATCGCATCTGATTGTAATCAACGCACTGAACTATAAAGTGCCAAACTCGGGGTGTGATATTGTTCTGGGGTGGTTGTTTCTTTTCTCTCTCCTTCCTTCTGCATCCTTTGGTTCTATCTCTTCATTATGGATATCTCTAAATTACTGGTGCTCACACCTTTTAACTTCTTTGAATGGAAATCTAAAATTATATTAGTTTTGCGAAGTAAAGGGTTATACTGTGTCGCCATGGGGTTAGAGATCGAACCTAATGATGAACCCGAAAAATCTAAGTGGTTCAACCGTTGTGATGAAGCCTTAGGTCTTCTCTGTATGTCCGTCTCTCCCGACTTGCTCTTCCACATCGAAACTTCCTCGACACCTGATAAAGCATGGAAAATGCTTGATGATATGTTTGGGAAGCAAGATGACATGAGAGCACATGAGTTGGAGAATGAACTACTAGGGTTAAATCCTAGTGACTTTGAAAACCTGTAGGCCTTCTTCTCAAAGTTTGTCCACACTAGACTGCTTCTAAAGGAATGTAAAGTGGAAAAGAAAGACTCTCAATTGATCTTGTCAATTCTTTCTAAGTTAGGTCCTGAATACTCTGTCTTCATTTCAACTTTCCACGCCATGAAATCCGCCTTGGGTAGTACTTGGAATATGCCCTCCTTTGACAGTTTTTCGTCCCAACTCATTCGAGAACATGACAAACTCATTCAAATGGGGACTCTAAAATCCAAGTCACATGCCCTTGTGGCGAATAAGGGCAAGAAAAATGAAAATAAGAAAGAAACTAAGGACCAACCTAAGAAAGAAACCAAGACCAACCAACCCCTAGCTAAGCCCAACACTAACACTTCGACTTCTGAGCCTAAAGCGAAGAAGGAAAAGTTTAAATGCTCCTATTGTAAGAAATCTGCCATAATGAGCATCATTGTTTTCGAAACAAATTGATCACTTAACTCATTTACTTGAGAAAAATAAAATAAGTGTTCCTGAATCCGTTAAAAAAATGCTCAGAAGGGCGAGTCTTCTAATGCAAAGGAGTCTATAAATGAAAAGAAGAAAGGTAAGGCCCTCGTAGCTAGATCAACTCCATCATCAACTTGGATTATTGATTCCGGTGCCTCGCACCACATGGCTTCTTCAGAGGTTGAATTCTCTAGCATTGAACCATGTGGCATGTCCCAAATCACGTTGGGTGATGACACTCATGTGTCGGTTTCCGGTAGTGGATCGGTAGAGATAGAAGGTGGAACATTTAACCAAGTGTTGAGTGTTCCAAATCTCTCTACCAATCTCTTATCGGTTTACCAAATCACCCACCTTGGTGAAGGAATGTAAGTGGAATTTGGTCCTAACTCGGTGATCATTCGTGATCTTAACTCTAATTGCACTGTGGCTGAGGGAAAGGTGGATCACCGTTCATGGTTGTATACCTTTTCCCACTTCTCTTCTAATTTGATGCCCAATGCCTTGCTCACTCATGCAAATGAGGTTAGCAAGCTATGACATGAGCATTTTGGGCATCTTAATTATCGTTACCTTGAACAATTGAGCCAAAAGAAATGGTCAACGGGTTACCCCGAGTTAAGTTTTCTAAAGGTCTTTGTGAGGGTTGCACCCTGAAAAACCCTGAAAAAAAAATTGATAAGGGAAAATCTTGGAGAGCTACTCGTCCCTTGGATCTTGTTCATAGTGATGTTTCTAGCCCCTTTCCATCTCCTTCTTTCACTAGAGCTCTATACATACTAACCTTCATTGATGAATTTTCATGTTATACTTGGGTATATTTTCTTAAGCTTAAGTATGAAGTCTTTGAGCATTTTCAAAACTTTAAGGCTCTTGCTGAGAAACAAGCGAACGGTCTATCAAGGTTCTTTGAACCGACAATGGAGGTGAGTATGTGAGCAACAGGTTTGAGGATTTCTACACTTCTGAGGGGATTGCTTTGCAGCGTATAGTTGCTTACAACCCTTCCCAAAATGGAGTTGTAGAAAGAAAGAACTGAACTTTAAAGGAGATGGCCACTTGTATGGTTCACTCAAGTCCCTTCCTCCGCAGTATTGGGCTGAAGCAGTGAATTGTGCTTGTTACATTTAGAATCGTGTTCCACACAAGGCAGTAAGAGGGATGACACCCTTTGAAGCCTGGTTTGGACACAAGCCTGATGTTGAGCACTTTCAAGTCTTCGATCCAAGGCTATGGCTCGATTCCCAAGAAGAAATGCAAGGCATTGGATCCACAATCCAAACCTTGTATCTTTTCGTATCCTGATGGCATGAAGGGATATCGATTGTTGAACCCTACTACCCATGAGCTCTATATTGAGAGGAGTGTGAAAGTTTGATGAGTCATCCTTGACTTTTACTTCCACTAAGGTTATTTTGCCCACTAATTCAGATTCTGACTCATCAGATGATGATGTTGTTGAGTGAGTTCCTCCTCTCCCTGCTCCTCCCGATCCTCAAACTTCTGAGTCTTCTTTGATTTTGACAGTAGTGATGATGATGACTATGTCCCTTCTCACTCGAGTGAAGAATCTTATTACTCTGAGCTTGAACCTTTGGGACCTCTTTGGGCCAGAAAAATTTATAGAGTGCTAGAGATTTAGTTGGAGATCCTTCAGATGAGAGACGTACGCATTCGAGTTTTGTTGGACCCCACTCCTTCTTCGCCTCTACTTCTAATCCACCATCTTTCCAGAAGCTTCTAGGATTCTGAGTGGGATTCTGTTATGGATGAGGAGTATTCCTCACTCATAAAGAATGACACTTGGGATCTTACCCCTCTTCCGAAAGGAAGAAAATTCATTTAGTGTAGGTGGATATATCGAACAAAGTATGGAGCCAATGGAGAAGTCGAGAAGTATAAAGCGCAACTTGTAGCTAAGGGTTTCTCCCAGGTAGTTGGGGTTGATTACTCGAAACCTTTGCTCTGGTTGTGAAGATGAATTCCATTCGACTGACCCTGCCATCACTATCGCTAACAGATGGGAAGTCCACCAGATGGACGTTAAGAGTGCCTTCCTTCATGGGGACCTAGAGGAAGAGATCTATATGGAACAACCTCCGGGTTATGTCCATGATCCATCCCTCATTTGCAAGTTAAATAAGTCTCTCTATGGCCTTAAACAAGCCCCTTGGGCTTGGTATGCCAAGATGGAATCCTTTCTACTTACATCAGGGTTCACTCGGTGTCACTCTGACCCAAATGTGTATATTCTGCATGGCAGGATGAATCCATGCTTATTCTTGTTCTCTATGTTGATGACTTGTTGATCACGGGTAGCTCTTCCTCTATCATTGATTTTGTGAAGATATCCTTGGCCAACAAGTTCTCCATGTCTGACTTAGGATTGCTTCATTACTTTCTTGGGATCTATATTTCACAATCTGACTTAGGAATTATGATCTCGCAACCTAAGTACTCTCTTGATTTACTTGCTCGGTTTCACATGTCTGATTGCAAGTCCTCACCTACTCCTTTTCTTTCTGGGGTCAAGTTGGTGTCTAATTTCTCTTCCCCCTTAGTTGATAGTACCCTTTATCGGCAATTGGTGGGGAGCTTGATCTACCTTACTCACACTTAGCTAGATCTTTCGTATGTTGTCGGGATCATGTCCAGATTTATGCAGGAGCCTCATGAGTTGCATTTAAAAGCAGCAAAGCGGGTCCTTCACTATGTTTGTGGCAATCACACCGATGGGATTCATTACTTATGAGGGACTGAGATTGACTTGGTTGGATTTGATGACTCGATTGGGTTGGTGATCTAGATCATCGGAAGTCTACCTTAGGCTACAGTTTCACTCTTGGTTTAGGTCCTGTCAGTTGGTCCAGCAAGAAACAGAACACCATTGCCATATCATTGATAGAAGTAGAATACAGAGGAGCAGTTAACGCTGCCACATAAGTTGTTTGGTTATAGGGTATCTTGACAGAGTTTGGCATCCAATTTCGTGGCCTACCATTATCTACTATGACAACATGAGCACTATCTTGATTTGTAGAAATCCAGTTCAACATCAATGGATGAAGCACATTGAGATTCATATGCACTTCATATGGGAGCTGATACATGAAAACATCATCGACATACAATATGTTCGATAGATGATCAGGTTGCAGACATATTCACCAAGCCCTTCACTGAAGTGAAGTTTCTTCACTTACAGTCTCTTCTTGGGGTGAGGTCTATGCTGCAGCCTACCCATCTTCTTTGGGCTATATAGTCCTCCTCCTTCTTCTCCTCTTCTTCTTTCTAGAAAGATGTTGTTTGTATATGGGCACCTTATCAGGCCTTTAGTTGTCGGGCCCCATTGACACATCTTTCTTAGTTGTCTAGGGGAGTCTTCTTTTCTGTTCTGGCTTACCACGACCTCTTCCTCGGCTTCAATGAAGGGGGGTGTTGGTGTGTGTGACATGCCTAGTCATTGTCCACATCACCTGGTGAGTCATCTCGCCTTGCAAGAGTCATAGGTCTTAGGAATTCAAATGAAAAGTGGCAGCTTCTATCATAAAATCTGTCATTGTTATTTACGTCGGTGCGTCATAGAGTTACATTCCTTATTTGGAATTATAACTCCTCCTTTTGTGGCGTCATATGCATCACCACGCCATATGCGTCGGTGGCGTCATTGATATTCTTTCCTTGTATATAGGCATGGGGGTTACAAAGCACCCCTATTTGTACTTCCTTTTTTCGATCTATGAGTATGAGTAGACATGTTTTCTTACTTGCATTTTCATTCCATTGATTCGAATCTTGCTTATTGCGTTAGAGCTTGATGTTACCATCGGAGTGCAACTGCGTTGTGGTGCATTGTTTTCGACATCGGTTCTCATTTTTCCTCTTTCACATCTTACATAGAGCCTCACTGGTAAATGAGGGAGATTTATCTCATGATCGCTAGGTTTTTAAATGTGCGTAAAATCTAGCCAACAACTTTCAATGACTAGGTGGCTATCCACATTGAAACAACACTTTATATTGATTTGATTTAATTTAGTTATCATTATGACACGTTTTGGGAGTAAAATAGTTATTATTAGTTGATTGATTAGCAGTAGATGATATTGTGGATCTATATTTCATTTTGGGATTATTGTTTATGTATACTACTTATAGTTCATTTCAATTGATTTGATTATTTGAAATATATAATTCGCTAAGTACTCTTTTTTACATTTCTATAAGTGCTCTCTAGGTCGAGAAAGGGTATCATCAGGGAGACATAGAAAGATGCAATCAATGGGCACAAATAGAGAGATTTACCATGTGTTTTATAGTGCACGAAAAATGGTGTTAAATTGTAATTATAGTCACTAATTTTTTTGTTGACTAATTTTCTTATTTGGTGCTGCCTCATGTGGGGTAACAATTCATTGGTCGCATCTCGACAACGAAAAGAGGTTGCATGCTCTCGCTGAGGCAAGGAACACAACATAGTATTACATGGTTTTTGAGCTCAATGCATTATTGTTTTACGATAATGGATTGCTTGCATTACATCATTACATAATTGACTTATGTTTTGTGTTATGTCATTTTGTTGAGAACATTATAATAAAATATTACATTATTACACAAAAGGAAGGTTATTACGGGGTTTGGTAAAAAAGGTGTTGTTGTGGTGATGTAACTTGGCTTGTTGGTCCTAAGTGACCTTGTGCATATATATGTCATATTTCCCGCATTTCACCTTATGCCTCTAACACCTTATTTTCTCTACCCAAACCTCATAATTTCCTCTCACGTTAAGTTACAATGTTAAGGAAGCCATATACTCATTTACCCACGGCCCAAGCTGACGTAAGGTTGCGTGGCATGTAGCCACAACTTCTTATTTACCTATAAAAGTATTTATGCTTATATACAATTTGTATTGTTTTAACACATCACATGTGGGATTAAATCTCAAGTTTAATAAATGGGTTGAGCTCACTAGCGAGCCAATCTAGTAGGCATATGCATTGAACTCACATCACACCATATTACCTTATAATATTATGCATTGCAAAAGAACCTACATTGCGAATTGAGTTACACTACCTTGCATTTGTATTGCCGAGCTCATATTGCATTGAAACCTAGTCACTTTACATCAGTTTGTATTTCTTAGATTGAACTCATATCACATTGCACATGAGATCATAGTGTTTGACTGAGCTACATTGTAAACAAACTCAACTCAAATTACAATTTAACCTAACCTACTCGATACATGGACATTTTAACCATAAACATAAACTCTTAAGCTGATTGGGAGTGGCATAATCCAGGGGATGACAAAGATAAATGAGTCGTATGAAGAGATAACAAAGAAATAAAAATCAAAACAAGAATAGAAAATATATGAAAAAATATATAAAAGAATTGGTGTTGAAGAGAAGAGAAATATGAACAATTATAAAACAAGAAGCCATAATATATAAACACACAAAAATTTGGAGAATCCATAGATGCATACGTAAAGGAACGATTCGAGAGAGGAGGAAGTCACAAAAGAAGATAATAATGCATAGGCACAATTTTTTTCGTAATCACCTCTTTTATGTTAAAAGAGCTATTTTCTTACTTGATTTTGTCAAGTGGCCAAATGGCGAAAGCATTAGATTTTACGTCCTAGAGGTTGTGGGTTCTGCCTTGGTCCATTCACCTTTATTTGGAAATAATTAAAAACCCTCAAATAACTTTTGATAATGAGAAAAAGTCTTGGGGAGATTGGTCACACGATCAAATCCCTCTCCCAAAACAAACCTTTTAACTTAAACATTAATATTAAATCCTTTTATTTTGATTTGCAATTAAAGTTCGTAATGGTGGGTAGACTATGTATTTTATAACCCAATCGAGTATTCCATGAAAAGCACAATGATTAATATAAAATTCGTAAACCACACAAACTCAACATTCATATACCTAAGGGATTGTAAAGGAAGATATCTTGAAAACATTATATTATTATTAAATAAAGGGGTTTTATGATACAAGACAAACAAAAATATGAAGTGAAATTATGATAGATAACATACTTTATAACCAAATAATAAGTTGGACATGAAGTATGAAATTATAACCATGTTATGATGTTTAATTTGAAGTATGAAATGTAAAACAATGATATGAGTCAACGAACATAACAACATATGACTCTTGAACTAGGAGAACTCAAGCATTATGTAAACTTTAATTGCCTAACTTATATGTCTTAGAAACATGATGAATTCTAAACTTTGTAAAACCAATTAGAAACACTTTATAAGGTTCTTACGAGCTAAACAAGAGTGATGAAATCTTGGTAACATGTACATGGAAATAGTATGTTATGAACTTATATTAGTCATGAATGTGATAATGATTCAAATATGTTTTTCATAAATTTTAACCTTATATGAACCATTACCAAAATTTGAACCACCTAAAACATGAAACCATGTATTGAAAATATTTACTGGCAATTATAGATCTTTTCTTGTGTTGGAAAACTCGGCTTAGGATTCCCACAATAACGACATTCTTGGGTGCTATGGGACATTCAAAGAAGTTGCGATTACTTGAGTCATATTCATGATTTGTCTTGTGTTATTTTGGGAATTACAAAATGGGATTATGACTGTTATAATAATAATAAGAACAAGTGGTACGAGATATTAAAAAAGTTTATTATTGTTTGAGTTCTAATTCTAGTTTGCCCAAGTTAGTTGATTTTAGAGATAAATATGCCTGTTGTAAATTATTTATGGGAAAAGGAATGTTTAAAGAGATGTGTATATGGGATAGGAAGTGATATGTATGGATGGGTTATATTACCTAATGCATTTTTCACATATGAAAAGTGTTAGGGGTTAGGGTTGATTGCATGAATAGAATAAATGTTTTCCATCAAGATTAGTCGAGTAGGATTACTTCATACCATGGTACATTGTCAGATTTCATCAAGAATGTGTACCTACTAATATTTCAAGTATTTTTTCCAAAAATATATTCATTACTATTATTATCTCCATGATGTTATATTCCTACCTTGTTTATAGATCTACCACTTTTTTGGTGACTACACTACACATGGTATTCTCTCTTACCTTATTTATTTCTCGCATCTTCCTTCTCACAAAGGGTAGGGCCACTCTCACTCATGGGAATGTGCATGGATCCATAAGGCTTGTGGTTGGAGGTAAAGTGCTTTGATGATACTCTCTCTCATGGCTTAGTTTAGTATTAAAATGGATCTCTAACAAAAGACAACACTTGTCATAATGTAGTTGTGATGTATTGTATTTCATGATATCTATTGTATTATATATTGTGACAAATAAATTATAAACATTGTATATTGAATTATGAGAACCATTATATATTGGGAACTGTGTAAATTGAATAACTTATTCATACGTAATAAAATATGACATGAATCTTGATATGCAAACCTATTTATAGTGTAACACATGGAAATTGAGACTGAATGAAATCATACACTTTTGAAACATTTATCATAGACTTTTGAATATGTTGTAATGTATAAATTAAAAATATGGATGATTTGTGATTACGGTAATAAATGAACATGTAACTAAGTGGAATTATACTTATAATTTTATTGTTCACATAAATGGAACAAATGGAAATGTATGCACATGTTTAAATGATTAAATCCAATGCCTTAGTTTAATTGGATGAACAATTATATGTGAAATCATGTAGGTACTTGTACTTCATAATTATATGCATAGTTAATTCACTCATGATTATGATAGAATCGAGTATACAAGTTAAAATGAATAACACAACTTAATCTACTATGTTAGATAACTCTGAATTACTTGTATTATATTATATTGATTCTTACATGTGTTTGATTGTTATGTGTAGGACTAGGAAATCAAGAGGCATTGATTTCTATCATTGGTTGAGTAAGGGTGATTCAAAATTCTAGTTCTAAAACAAATTTGACATATTTTTTCAGTCATATGTCGGGATCGGTACACCTTGGTATCAAAACTTGGATTCAATGTTAGTGTCTTTTTGTGTTCACTAAATTTCTAATATTGTGTTTTTGTTCCATGTTAGGAAAAAGATGGAAAGAACAAGAACTACATCCGGGTATGACAATGCTAATGTCATTAATAATGAAATTTATTAGTAAGAAAATTTGGATCAAATTCTATCACTTATATAACAAATACCCACGACTAGATGACTTTACTTGAGTAGAGAGTTCCCATTGAAGAACCAAATGAGGAAGAATATGAGGAATTAGAGGAATATGATCAACGAAATGAGGTTGAGCATGATGATGGAAAAAATGAGAAGACAAATAAAATGTTTAGGATCATGAAGCTAGGTAGGTGCCCAAGATGGTAACATTTGAGATAGTTAGTAAAGGACTTGAAAAGACTAATCCCACTAAAGTACACTAGAGTAGTACTAGGCGATGGGTTTGAATCATGGTTGATTGATATGGAAAAATACTTTGAGATTCATAATTTTTGAGGAAGAAAATGTTATTTTGGAAACTTATCAACTTTCAGGTGAGGCATCTACATGGTGGAGTAATAAAAGGTAGAAAATACATAATTTCTAATAATAATACAAGGGAATAATTTGTGGCCTTATTCAAGTAGATATGGACACCATAATTGTACTTTTATGAAAATATGCTAGAGTTTTAGAACTTGACCCAGGGAACTGATAGTGGCATAATATTGGGAGAAATTCACAATACTTTGCAAGTATGTACCTCGAGATCGGGGAGATGAATGGTTCAATAACTATAAATTTATCATGGGATTAAATCCCCATATTATAATTGATGTGGATGTTCATGGAATAAAGTATATGGGTGAATATTTTGAAAAATATATGTATTAAAAACATAATTCATAGGTACTCTTTTCAAAGAAGGAAAGAATTCAAGAGCTAAGGAAGTGGATTAAATCAACAATCTTCTACACCATTCAATAACTTTAGTAAATTCAAAAATACTGGTAGAAAAAAATAGGGGAGTTCTTAGAAGTATAATAAGACCGGAAAATATTCCAAGAAAAATAATAATTAGATGAACCATCAAAATGAGAATGATGGCACTAGATGATTAAATAAGAGTGCATGTGATACATTTCCATGGAAGATGGGGTCAATACTGGATGTTTCAAATGTGGAGGTGATCACTAAGCTAGAAATTGTCTCTAGAACATAGAAGGGAATAGTGTAAAAGGCCTCCACTATAACCACAAAATACATTTTTTTAGTAGTGCATTCAATAGTGGTTAACAACCACAAGATAGAATTTCATTCTACTTCTTTTTAGGCGGCATGTAAACTTTTTTATGTTTCTATTTCTAATTTTATTGATACAATAAGTAGCTGAATGATTTGTTGTATCGGATATATCGAGTAAAATTTCTAAGAAAGATAGTCATATGGATAAAACATGGTTAGTACAATATGGAAACCAAAAGGAAAATAAGGTAGATAAATGTATTTTGTAATTGAGATAAAGGTAGGATTTACCACAACACTTAACCTCTATGTTGCACCCTTAGGATTGCATGATGTGATTTTGGGAGTTGATGGGCTATGGAAACATCATGCTAAAGTGGACTATTTTGTTAAAACAATGACATGCCAAGATGATAGTGGAAAGTAATTTATATTTGAGAAAAATCATAGTCTCAAATCTAATGTTTTTACCCATTCACTATTATAATTATAATTTTAAAATTAACCTTTTGGAATTAATCCTACATGCACCATCACACTAAAATGCACAAAATGTCTTAATGCTCCCCATCATACATTTATAAATTACAAAATAAGTTATATATCTACACATACCCACAAAAAAATCAAAGTCCTACACTATAAATAAGTAAATACAAACAACCAACCATGATCTATCCCAATGGGTTTCAATGAACAAAATACCTTGTTTTGGTGTGGTGAAGCCAAAACATAATGATATACCTTTGGGCATGTATTGGAAATGGAATTGCATTCACTATTCTAATGAGAAATCCAAATAACATGTAGAGAAAATCCTTCAAGTTATAGTTATTTATAATGCAACAAAAATAATTGTTGGGAAATAATTAAAAAATATTGCCAATGTCCGAGGATTCACACGTATGATCGGTAAACTAAACCGTGAACTAGATTGGGTGTGTGTGATTTGTAGTTGCAAATTATTTGTGGATAAAAAATTGATGAGAAATGGGAAATTTACAACTAAAGTTTGGAAATTCTAACCAAAGAATCAAAAGCTAATTGAGTGTATCGGGTTTTGCACCCGATAAATGCAATCATCTAAATTCGTCTAAGTTTTGACTAGAACCTCGGCTATATTTTATGGTTGATGGCGTAACACCTCACACTTTATTTTTACTAGTATATTTAATTGTTATCTATATTTTAATTTCAAAATATATTTAGGAGTAATAAAAGTTTTCCAAATAGGTTAGTTATTTGTAAGAGTATAATTTTATTGATAGTTTTGGTTGAAAGATAAACATCGGTCTAATACCGTTTGGATATCTTCTTGTATTTATATCTTGGTGGATGACTTGACAAAACACTTTCCTATTGTCATGTTTTTATTGATAAGTGATTACTCATAGGTTATATTTGTGTATTTATATTAGTATTATACATATAAATGAATTACATTTAATTAAGTCAAATAAATACATACCACTAGTCATGGTCCTCAAATTATAAAAAAAAATATGAACCAATGGGAATTCAATATATAAAACCTATAAATCACATGACTCTAATTAGATAAATATAATCTTAGCCATTGGATATTGAATTAAAAACCCATATTGAAGTCAAGCACCTCCGGTATGAAAAAAGTTTAATCAATGAAAATTGAAGTTAGAAACCATATTAGTCACTTGCCTCTATTTTCAACATATTGAATGTGATAATATTCATTTCTATTAGGTTTGAGAATCAAAACTCTGAATACAATGAGTGTGTTATATAAATCTCTTTTACATTTAGAATGAACATGTGAAGTTTGCATCTTAAAAAATATAACATGTGTAATCCGCAGACCGAGACATTGATTTGCATGAACGTGCAAAGATATAACACCGAAGGAATTCACACAATATTTATGTTACCCACTTTGAACTACATATATATCTAATGTAATATTATTGTAACACACAATACATAATGCAAGAATTTTCCATAATTATAAATCATGAAACATTTGAAGATACAACAATTTGGAACATGTGAAATGTAAATGATTTTTCCACAATAGATAAATAATAGAGATCATATAGATGTAGGTGATATGGTAAATATTTGCATGATATGGATAATGGGAATATAGAAATATATGAATTGTATTAAACAAGTATATATAACATGCATATACATTTGTTCAAGACGATGTCATAAAGAAGAGGAGAACATAGAAAACACATCTAACGTGATAAAAAACCAAAAAATAATTCATGTATTGGAATACATGTGTGTATAGAGAATATTTTTGGACTATAATTGAATAAAAATATATAGAATACACATCAAACATAGGCAATTATGTATGTAGAAGGCATATATGGAACATGAAAATGATATCATACATATTGGAAACACATTGAAGTCATGGAAAAATATGAGGCAATGTAATTAAATCATAAATATAACCGATATAGTCATAAAAATAGTATGGAAAACACAATAAAACCATATCAGGTATGTAAGAACATTAAACACATAAGTGAATCAAGTACAATCATATGAAACTATAAATAAATTAGATAGATAATCACATCAAGGCATAAGCACATCAAATATGATACAAAATGTAGAAACACATAAGAATATCATGTATGTAATATAATATGATATTTATAAATATCCTTTTGAAATAGTATATAAGTATAATACCGAATTGGAACCAACACAAATACACATATATAACCAATTGGTCATGATTTTGGGGTTGTAAATAAGTATAAAAGGTGTAAATAGGTATAAAAGGGTATCTACACTCAAATAGGTGTAAGAACTAACTATATCCTAGTGGGGGCGTGACCTCTAGTCCGAAATCAAGAGCCATGATAATAATCTAGAGATATCTAGTCTAATAATTGTAATATTCCATTTGGTGATAAGAAAAAACTATAATGTAAGATATAAGGATATATCGCTTTATCTTTTCTAATGCACGATACATCATAGTAATAATCTACAAAATAAGGAGTATATGGATAGATATACTTACCTTTTGGGTGGATTTTTGATGTACTAATCTTCATCCTAGGCTTGTATCACCTTATGGGAGATTATTGTGGCGAGGCACCAAAAGCATAGGGAAAAGACATAATTTTTTTGGGGACTCCAAAAATAAGGACAACCTTGTTGGCTCAACTCTTATTATTTCTTCTTGTAGTGACCCAATCCTCTAATGATGATCTCCAAGTATACTCTCCCGTAGACACCTAACTTTGGTAATTAGGAAATCAATATTGGTAATCTAGCTCATATCCCTTAGTCACGAGTTGTGCACACAAATATAGCTTAAATACAATATCTTAATCTCTCCTAAGGATTTAAAACCCTTCATATTCTCATTTTTGTTTCTCAAAAACCTATATGACTAACATCATTGCTCACATATGAATTATATCTTTTGTTAGGGTTTTCTATATTTCCACTTGCAGTAGTTTATCCTTTTGGATGGTAAAATATGGGTTAGATAGAAATCCCATAAGTTTTTGTCTCGTGTTCTATGTGTTGGTGAAATATTTTTTCAAGGAAAAATAGGGGTTTCATTAATGTCATAGGATCGAGTCCCTCCATTTCAAGATGGGGTGGCTATGATTTATTAAAATTTGGAAATTATGTACACTATTTCTATCTTCTTAGGGTGGTCAAAGACTAGAAAAAGTGCATAAACGCCATTGTTGTGAATCCATGTGTCGGTTATATAGGGTAGAATGTATAATACAAAGAGGAGAAAAATGCGAAGAGATAATGAGAAAAGAGGAGAGGGAGTTATGTTGATGGTAGTGCAACCGATTTCATTAATTGGTAACTCGAGAGTAATATCTAATTCAACTAGAAGAAATTGGAAAACATAAATAACCATGCAAGAATCATGAAAAAACAATAATTAACAAAAATTTTAATTGATAATTCTCATTCCATAGCGGAAAGTTCAAATCCTTTCATCCCTTACAAAACTTTTTGTACATTTGGATGAGTAAAAGGTGATAAAATGGAGGAAAGCACTAGATAGGAGGAGAAGAATAACAATATGCTATAGGAGGAGCAAAAACTGATCCTTTCGAATGGAGAGAGCCTTACAATTTATATCCAAAGCTAGTGACTCTTTGCATTCCCATGTGACCTTTCAACTTAAAGTGAAATCTCAATGAAGAAATAAAAACTTTAAGTGACTTAAGTCACTTTTACAAAATTTACTCCTTAACAGAGAAATAGAATGTTAGAGAGAGAAAATAAGAGAGAGAAATTTTTATTAGAATAAGATGTTGTAGGATAACGTTACGTTCTTACTTCATCATGGAACTAGATAGGATCTTCATTGGATCCTTCTTCGATCGAGATAATATATTTTATTGGACATGGAAATGATGCTCCACACCTTATCTTGACTAATCATCTTTGGTCATACTCATAATTTTTTTCAACTCTTCATCTATGTGAGCAACGATAGGATGTAAAAATCAACTCCTTATCATGAACACGATCTCTTATCTCTCACGTGAGAAAACACTCATCTTGCAATCATCATGAAGAATGCACTCACACTATGCATGCCCCAAACTCGATAACCATGAGCTCTCTTGGATTTGATGGTATCAAAGATTCATGAGAATCCTTGACAAAAACATAAAAATCCTCTAAAATGGAAACACTTCCTCTTTGTGAGCTAACACAAAGTAACAACTGAATGGACAATGTCTTCCTGAAGAATATGAGCACTCCCTATCATGCCTCTTGAATGGAGAATGGTGAGGAGATCAAGAATACACTATGACCATGGTTCCCATCATGAAATCCTTTAAATGATTTAACTATATGTTTCATGATAAAAATACTCCTATGCACTCTAAATCAGGTTAGAAAATGAGTTTTCCTTCTTCCATCCTCTCGATTCAGATCATCAAAATCCATATGCTCCACATTGTTATCTCCAATGTTCAAGTACTTAGAAACCAAAACTAAAATGGGATTGTATCTAGAGAAATGTAACTTCATTAAGAAATGTTATGGTTTCATAGGCCTTAGAATGATGGTGGAATTCAATGGTGCAAGTGAAATTGGATTCTGTGATGGTTTCCAAAAATTCAAAATTTTGAATGGTTTTGGAAATTGAATCCATGTTTGGGCCATTACAGGAAAAAAATAAAATCCAAATTATATGTGAATCATTTTTTTAAAAATGTATTCCTAATATGAGGAGATGTTTCAAATTTGGTGACAATCCCTCATCGGAATCAACAGGAAATGGAGAAATGATTTCTAGCCAAGAAGGAAGCTTTGAAAATGGGTTTAATGAAGGATATGAAAAAAACTTAGTTCTTCATTTCAAGATCAATAATCATCTAAATGGATTGTTTTTCAATTCCTTGGATATGTATTGAGAAGGGAACTGATGCTCCCAATATGGTGAAAATTTCTTGTGGGGTTTGAGAGAAAAAGGTAAAATAATTTTTAGTGTATATGGAGTTTCTTGAGTGGTTTTGAAGGTAGAGAGTGGTTTCATTCACAACTTAAGCACTCCTTAATCATATCACTTGTTTCATATCTCAAAATGGATTTTTTTTGTGAGGGGATATTGTTGATTTTTTTTAGAGGTTTCCTCAATGTAGATTTTTCACAATCATCAACACAAATTTTGGTGGTTTTGGAAAAACAAGCTTGGAACAACTGAAAATTTCATGAGATCATAGAAAATAAGATATCCAACTATAGGAAATTATCTTAGAATAAATGTAAATGAATTTTTGAGAGGATTATGTGGTTAAAATTTGGGAGGGATTTGAGTACGAGATCATAAGGTACAAGCAAAAAACAAGTTTGGATAACCTATGTCATAATGGTGGTCTTGTTGAGCATGAAAGGAGGAATTTTTTTTTAAAGTGGTTTCACATGCTGCACTTTGTCTTTTCATGTTCTTTTGTTTTGGATGGAAGTGGATATTTGAATGTTGTTTGCACATGTTGGCAGAGAATGAACTTTGCTAATGCAAAGTGTGTTTTTCACCAAGTTTACAATCCAACACTCAAAAATACACCTCCACTAGCAAAGGGTGCACTTTTGGGGTGGAATTTCACTTCTAAAGTGCACCTAGGGAAGATGGGGTGTCAAAGTGCACCTATGGTGGAGATAGTCGGACAAACATGCAAACTTTCCTTCATTTTCCCAATTCCTTCATTTTTTTTGCTTGTTTTTGGCCAACCAATCAGAAGGGGCACACTTTTGCAAGTGGAGATACAAATTGGATAATGCAAATTTCATTACACCTCAAAAATTAGGCAAAGCTACAAAGTGTGCCAATGGAGATGATGACATCATAATGTAAATAAAAATTAGACTACAGAGTGCACTTTTTGCCATAGGGTCTGAACTTAAACTTTTATGGCCATTTAATATATGATTTTGATTGGAAATAGACCAAAAATCCAATGAGATAATTTAAAAACCTTGAAAATGATATCTTCATGAATATTTTTTCAACTCGCCATTTTTCCTAAAAGGAACGTTAGTGAGATGAGCTACCAGAGGAATTTGGAACAAGTATGAACCAAACCATCACTTGAGTCATGAATGAGGTTGAATTTTCTCTAACTTGGCCATTTGTTAGGATCCCAAATCCACTTGAGGTTCTTGTAACCTTCAGTGCAAATTGCCTGTCTAGAAAGGCCACCGTGTTATAATGTTGGGAAGGTTTCCTCTTTTTATGTTCCCAAAACTTTTCTTACAAATTCCATTGTTTAGTAGACCATGTAAAATTTCCGATTGTTGTGATTTGAGCTACCAACACCACTTGGAGTTTCTAAAAATTTTCCCAAAAGTTGAACCTCTTATAGTGCACACATAATCATTTTCCTCAAAAGTGCATTGAGAGAAAGCTTTCCCAAAACCACTCCAAATCTCATATAATATATTCTAAATGTTATATTCATAGAGAAAATTTTGAGAGCTTTGCGTTGATTACAATCCGAGCTCCTGAAATGATCTAAGGATCCTTAAACCTTTCCTAGAAGTTGAATTTTGAAAATAGGTAATTTGGAAATTTTGACTAGTTTTTATAAATTTTACCGACAAGGGAAAAAATTTCAATATGCTCATCAAGTAAAATGCCTAAAATTTTTGCATCCAATAATTGTATTTGACTTGGGGACTTGTCTTGGGTTGGAAAAAGTACAAACAAGGCCAAGTAGAAACACTTGAATCTTATGACATTAAGAACCATTGCCTTATCCATTGGGAAAAATATAGTCAAAGGGGAAACACCTTCTTATGAAATATTTATTGAAAATCACACCAAAACACACATAAAAATACATGGAAAGAGAAATACAAAGGGAAGAAAAACAAGTAAAAAATCCTAGCTCACTTATGTACATGCGGGGGACAACCTAATTTCATTTTATTACTTGTTCTTTTACGAATGTTAGCTATGTACAAGTAACACTAAATAATGTTATATGAAAATCCATTGACTAGTTCAATGAAGTAATACCCCTTTCTCAACTACTTGGGAAAGGTAGTTTCTATAAGAAATATCCATACATTTGAGAAGGAGAAAGATGTATGTTTCCTCTTGAGAATTTTTGTATGAATCTTCTTGTAAATGAGGATCCACTGGATAGCTCATTGTATTATTTGTCCTAAAATTTTATTTCCATTTACCAATCCATTTTCAAATTTAGTTTACTTTTTTTTTGCTTACTATCACAGGGGTTTGTTCTTGATCATACAAAGCTTTTTATGTTTAGAACTAGGCTTGTGCTCTCCAACGAGCTTTTGTTATTTTCTTGTTAGGATCCACATTATCATCATTTCTATGAGTTGATTCTCGTAGATATTTTTATATTTTCAACACCATCGCAAGCTTCTTGGTGCTTCACATTTACCAACTTCTCTAAAAAAAAAAAAAAAAAACTCCTTTACGCACACATAATTATTTCGACATGTTGCTAACTATGATGTAATGCACATGAAGCATCATTTTATTGAAAGGAGAATGAACGTAAGGTTGGGTCTAAAACATGGAGATAACCACTTTTGTTGTGACCCTTTTGGCTGCAAATAGTCATCCCTATGATGGAGATATCTTCTTCTTGAGTGGAATCATCCTAATGAGATTCAATCAATTTCCCATTTATACATTTATCATTTATAATACCCTCTTCTCCAAATGGAAAAGAGAAATATTCATATTCACAATCATATCCATTAATTAAGTCCTCATGTTGGGTATTGAGAAGATGATTGGAAACATGGGGCCCATATCCCAAGAAATTATTTGATATCACTTTTTATTCATGGTTTGCATTGCTTATCATCTCAAGGTTATTTTGTGGTAAGTCAAAATATCCATGATCTTCATCATCACCAAGTAGAGAACATGTATCCATGCTTAATGAGAATCGTATACTATTAAATTATGGGTCCATCAAATCATCATGTTATTTCTCAATGACTTAATCACATCTAGGTACTCCTCTATCAACATCTCAACATCTTCCTTAACATTTATGAAATAGTTGTCATATCTTGAATCTTGGTACAAATTTTTTTCCCTTGGGTCATATTCTTTCTAAACATCATGCATCTCATCTTTTTTATATATCTCATAGGAAGGAGCTTCCTCATTTTACAATTGAATATTTTAATTTCTTGTCAAAAAATCCAAGCTCATGCTTATATTTTACCAACCAAAATGTAATATGTTATCCAAAATAAGCTCATGCTTATTTTTGGTTAATCTATTTTCCTATTTAAGTGCTTCAATCCAATTTTTAGATATTCCAAGCACTTAAGGTTTCCTGAAAAAATCTTCATCAAGTGGGAAATTTCTTCCCCTTTCCAAAGATATAAAGAAGTCCTTCTAACTCATCATATTTTGTAAGTTACGAGCCGACGGGCCTTGGAAGGTATTTTTGCCCAAAAGCGGGCTGACGAGAGTTTTAAGGATTTTTTTCCAATGTAGAGAGGTGAGGCGGTGGGAGATATTGAGACTTTTCACCCAAAGGGAAAATGTAGGCCATCAGCCCGAAGAGAAAAATTTTCCAAAGTGAATTTTGGGTCAGGGTCATGGGAGTTTTGGAAATTTTGTGCTTTTTACAAATAGGGCACAAAGTGAATTTTGGGCCCATAAGCCCACAGGATCTTAAAGCCAAAATAAAGAAAAATGCCTAAGGCCCACAAAAGGACACGTGGCCATGTTGAAAAGTCAAAGCGGGCGGTGGGTCATCGTCGGAGGTAGTTTGAACTTTTTGCCCCAAGAAGGCGTAAAGTGAAAAAATGACCCACGCCTCCGCCGATGCCCAAAGAGCCACGTGTCAAGCATCAATTGCATACAAAGGTGGCATGGGCCTTGGAGTGAATTTTTTCACAAATGGAAAAAGCAGACCATCGGGCTCAAATATGATTTTTTTGCCAAAAATGAATTGGGGTGTGGGGAAAATTTTGCATTTTTCATTTTTGGTGCCAAAGGGCACAAAGTGAGTTTCGGGCCCACGAACCCATTCTGCTCACTGGTTTTCACCATTTTTGTATGGACCCAACTCAAATATTCAAATGGACATATCTTTCACCAATGCCCAAAATTCAACAAATTTGGCACCGTTGGAAAGGTCTCGACTTCACCTACGCCATGGAAACATGAAAATTTAATTTCAAAGAGGTTTGGTGGGTGAAAAATGGGAAACGTATTCATGCCATTAATATGTAATCTGAATTGTCCCCAACAACCAGATCGGATTTGATTTGATCCACATTCTTCCCTTCTTCAACATGCCGAGAAAACACAAAGTGGCAGACATGACAGATTTGGGGTGGATTTGTAGAGGCATTGATGGCCAGTAGCTGAGCTTCAAATTAATTTTCCCACCTCTCTCTCCTTCTTCTCTTTGTGTTGAATCTATAAAAGAAGGGGCAAGGCTCATTGTAAAGGGTTAGACATTTCTATTTTGTGCCCTCCCTTCTTCTTTTTTCACAAGAGAATTTGGAGCTTTCAAACCTCCCATTCAAACTATAATACAAATTTTCTTGCCTCTTGGTCATTGTAATGTATTGTATTAACTCTAGGAGCAATAATATATGTCTATGGGTGATTTCCAACCCTTTCATGTGTTCATTGTTGTCTTTCTGATCTTTCATTGCATTTTGGTTACCTGTGCATGGTGTTGTATTGCATTCTTGTGGTCTGTGTTAAGTTACAAAATGGGTGTCTAACATTCCTTTGGTGTATCACCTCATTAGCTTAGGTTTATTTTCTTGCATCTTCTCAACCCTATCTCCTTGGTAAGATAGAGTAGGTTTAGAGTAGATCCTCTACAATTTATTTGTGTGCACCTGAACAGAGGAATAGGAACCGACCTTAATCCGAGAGCTCTCTCAACTCATAAGGTCCCACACTTTGAGAGATGCTCCATGTTATGCAATCACATTGAAAGTCTCAACCCATCTAGTTGCACAGACATTCATGGGTGCTGTGATTTTGCACTAACAATTTTGGCACACCCGGTGGGACCAAGAAGTCTCCATCTTTATTCAGCAAAGAAGATTGATGTGCACTTGCTATAATTTTAGATTTTAAGAAGCTTGAAATTACACATCTGCGACTCCAAAAGAATCAGAATCCACTTGGTTTCAATAGTCCAAGCTTTTCAATTTCATGAGAAGAATACAAACAAGGTCAAGAACCAGAGAGGAGGGACTATTTTCCTATCTACACTTGTCCCCAAATAGAAGGGGAAGAGGGAGAAGAGCCTAGAGGTCTCCATCTCCACCAAACAGAACCTTGTCAACACCTCCTCCTAGTAGGCTCATTCATTCAATCAACAAGGGTTCTCAGGCCAATCAGGATGGCACAGCCAAATCCTTATGTCAATTTCACTGGCAAGCAGCCCACTTGCCCTTAATGCACAAAATCCAGTCCCAGTTGCAGCATTAAAGAGCATCCCATATTTCACTAGAGAGAACCAGACTTCTCCTAGTGACCACATTCAAGACATTACAAATGTCTGTGTAATTCATGAGATCACTGAGATGGACATTGTAGTCAAGTTACTAGCCTCTTCACTCAAGGGTAAAGCTTCACAATGGTTCAGAGTCTAACAACAAGCTCTATTCAAACTTGGGACCATCTGTGTAGAGCTCTTCATAATCAATTTGGAGAAAAGGGAGATAATCTATCCTTGTTAGAGCAAACTAACAACAATCAAGAGGGCCCCTAATGAGTAGTTGATAGATTTCAACCTCATATTTCAAAGGACATGGGATAGGATTCCATTGGTTATAAGGCCCACAAATGAAGGTGCTTTCTTATACTTTCTTAGAGCTCTAAATTTTGATATTTCTTTAATGGTTCAATCAATGGGAGGCACCACCTTACCTGTAGCCTATGACATTTCCATAAGAGCTGAAAATTGTTTAATTCAGGATGGAAAACTTGCTCCTAGGCCACCCATGCCTCTATACCCAGAACTATCATCCTCAAGCACTAGTTAGACACCCACATTGGCTCCTATACCTACTCCTAGGAATCAGAGTTCAACTGAAGCCTCTACCTCATCCTCTAGTACCTCAAAAGAGCTTCAAGAAGTTATGAAATAGCTGTAAAAACCTAGGGAATGAGCTAGTAACTATCAAAAGGAAACAAGCTCAGAGTTCTAGGCCATATCAACCTCAACTCAATATCAAGCTAGACCCCCATATCAACAAAATAGGCCACCAACTCAGTTGCAAAAATCAGAACCAAAACCAAGGACAACCTCAAACTGCTAGGCCTTTCTGGTCATATGATCCAAACACAACTTCAACATCAAGGGCCTTGGTTCCAACACAAAACAACATGGCCCAAGAATATGATTGGTGTTTCCCATGCAATCAGCCACATAACCAATCAATGTGTTTTAATGGTGCACTAAACCAGGCCTTGATGGTATAGAACCATTGGTGTGTCACAAGAGTCCAACCAAGAAGAAAATCAGCAAGCAAGGAGTTCAGCAAGAAGCATCTCCAAGTGAGACTATGCTTGTCAATTGGCAAGCTAAAGACTTGTGGGATGAATCAAACACCTTCTCAAAGTGTAGCTTCTAATACATGGTCCAAGAAAAGGAATATTAGAGAGGAAAATCACCAAACATGGGGTAATCCTCAACCCTCCATTGCTCCACAAGGTATTGGCACTCAAAATGCAACTCCCAATATGCAGAGCCAGTCCAAGCCACCTTCCAAACCCACTCAGACACGGTTGTAATGACCCATGTGCAAGAGAAAAATGTACCAGGAAAGGGGCAACAAAAGGATAGCTCATTTAACATCATTGAACAAATGAAGAAGACAAATGTGAACATTTCAATGTGGGAGTCATTGGCTATCCTAGGACAGAGGGATATGTTGCAGACTACTATGGCCAATTGGTCAAACTCAAATCAGCCCCCTAACTAACAAGAGAAAGTGCTTACCAATGCAATTCAGCCTGGGGGGGAAATCATGGAGGACAATAAGGTAAGAATTTGAAGCCCCCTCCATTCTATGTTTCATTGATCATTGGGGACAAATTGGTACATAATTGCATGATTGATTTAGGAGCAAGTAGCTCTATAATGCCAAAACAAATAGCTGATCAACTAGGTCTTCAATATGAAGTCATCTCCGGGGGTAGTGCAATTGGATGGGACAATAGTGACAACTATTGGAGTCATCAAAGATTTGAGCCTCACACTACACGCCTACCCCAATGTGACTGTATTGCAAAACATATCAGTCATAGACTTGCCACCACATTTTGCATTGTGTTTGTCGAGAGACTTCACTGCTAAGATTGGGGGCTATCTGTCTCGCTTGATTGTCACACATGCTCTTTAGAACAAGGTATGGAGCTAAGGCTACAATTAGATCCAAGCCCATTGTAGATTACCATATTGAGTCTTATGTACCCAGCTTGATCAATGCCAATTGTTCAACCTTTGATCAGGAGGACCTCCCAAGCACTTGTGAAGTAGATACCAAGGTTGGATGTATCCCAGACTTGACCCTCGATGAGTGGGTGAACAAGAGGCATGCTTTTGACCCTATAAGGAGATGGAGGAATCTGAGCTAGGAGTCTACTATTTGCATGAGGAGAATCATCCTCTTCCTAACATCATCAAGCCAGACCACAAAGATGACAATGAGGTATGGCAGTTATTCTTTGATGGCTCAAGAGTAGACAAGGAGCCGGAGGAGGAGCTATGTTTGTTTCCCCCTCAAGGTATGAAATACTACTCAACTTTCTATTTCCAATTTTCTTGCTTCAAACAACACAACAGAGTATGAAGCCTTGGTCCATGGACTGCATTGGGAAAGAAAAAGAGGGATCAAGAACTTGCAGTGTTTGGTGATAGTGAGCTAGTTGCTAATCAAGTCCAGGACAAAATGCTGCCAAGAATGATCTATTAAAGAGCTACAAGAATCGGGTATGGGACCTCATCGAGGATTTTGAGGCATTCAACATCAATTCCATCCCAAGGAAGAAGAATGAAGCAACATACATAGACTAGCAACAATTGGGGCAACATTTGATGTTGTAGAGAGTATCAAGAGTGATAAGTCTCAACCCCATATCAAAGTGGTTGTAAGACCAGCTTTCCTTGATAATAACACAAGTTGGCAAGTTTTTGAAAATGATCAACAAATTATCAACTTTCTACAAGAAGAAGTTGAGTTCTCCTCCAGGAACCAAGACAAACTAGAGCAACAATATGGTGATCAAGTGGTGCAGTGAGGACCAACAAACTACCAAAGGGTCTTATCACTTTGGAATCAATCTTCAACCCAAATGACCAATTTCGAAGGAGAAGGAAAATATTCAGGTAAAGGGTGAAGATTCAGAACCCATTTTTATAGAAGAGGGAAAAACGTTGCAGATTGGCAAGGTAAGCACTCAACAAGAGAAATATGAGTTTATTCAACTTTGTCAAGAATTCCCAGATGTCTTTTCCTGACTTACAAATATTTAAGGGGCTTCAACCCAAAGTTGGCCCAACACACAATCGAGCTAGACCCAGGATCTAAGCCTTTCAGAAAGAAAAGGCCAATAAACCCTCATATAGAGCCTCTCATGAGAAAAGAGTTGAACAAGCTTATTGAGGCCAACATCATCTTTCCTATCAAGCATTCAAGTTGGGTTGCAAACTTGGTGCCTATGAGGAAAAGAAGTGGAGAAATCAAGACTGTGTGTGGACTTTCATGATCTAAATAGAGCATCACTCAAAGATCACTATCCACTTCCATCAATGGAATAGATCTTACAGTTGTAGCTGGCTCTAGAGGTTTTCATTGCTAGATGGATACTCAGCTATAACCAGATAATGGTGAAAGAGGAAGATCAGTTCAAGACAACCTTCACCACCAAATGGGGTACATATGCTTATAAGAAGATGCCATTTGGACTATCAAATGTTGGAGCAACATTTCAATGAGCTATGGACATGGACATTCAAAGGCCTAATCAACAATATTGTCCTAGTGTATCTAGATGATATCACCATCTTCTCAAAGAATGTTGCAGACCATCTCTTCCACCTCAGGTAGGTGTTTCAGAGGTGTAGAAGGTTTGGAGTATCACTGAACCCAAAGAAGTGTGTGTTCTTGGCTCATGAGGGAAATTGTTGGGCCACATTGTCTCAAGAGAGGGATTGACAATTGATCCTAAAAGGGTTGAAGCCATCCGGACACTTCCATTGCCACAACACAAAAAATCTCTCCAAAGCTTCTTGGGGAGAATAAACTTTGTTCACAAGTTTATACCTGATTTTTCTACTCTTGTGAAGCCTTTAACAATGATGTTAAAGAAGAGTCTTGCATTTAAATGGACAGTAGAAGGAAAATAAATTTTTGAGGCCATCAAGCTTGTAATATCATAGGCCCCAACTCTTGTTAACCCAAAATTCTCAAAAGACTTCATGTTGTATGATTTTGGAGGGTCAAACACCATCTCAGCCATCTTGGTCCAGCCCAACAAGGAAGGTTCAAAACAACCAATAGCCTTCTTCAGCTAGAGCTTGGAGGACTACGAGGTAAAATACTCTTTCATTGAAAAACATGTCCTTGTTATTAGAAGCTTGAAGAAATTCAGACACTTGGTCTCAAACAATAAGATTCAACTGCTAGTATCTCATGCTGGTGTCAAGGATTTTCTCCTGAACAAGGACTTGAATGAGAAGAGAGCAAGTTGGATCA
This sequence comes from Taxus wallichiana var. yunnanensis, assembly GCA_018340775.1. Classification (NCBI taxonomy): domain Eukaryota; kingdom Viridiplantae; phylum Streptophyta; class Pinopsida; order Cupressales; family Taxaceae; genus Taxus; species Taxus wallichiana. The sequence continues at coordinate 545,376,717 of CM031243.1, forward strand.
CCGGTAATGGAATATGACATTGAGATCAAGGTGACCAAACTGGTTCGAGGCAAGGGTCTATGTGAACAACTCACCTCCAAGCAACATGATGAGTCAGAGGGTGGAAAAGAGGTGTCCTATTTCTACAAAATGATCAAGAGCAACCAGCTAATGATGCACCTACTACATGTTGGACCCAAGCCTTGGTGCATTACCTCCAAATAGGTTTGTGCCCCCTAGAATGGAACAAAGCAAAGAGAAGATACTTTAGACTACAAGCCATCCCATATGTGCTTGTTGGTGGTGTCTTGTTTAAGAAGGATATCAATAGTGTTCTATTGAGGTGCATTGGGATTGGCCAAATTGAGAGAGTGTTGCATGAGTTCCATGATGGAGAAGTGGGAGGTCACTTTTCCCCTCAAGTAATAGATCTCAAGATCATGAAATCTTGGTTATTATTGGCCTACAATGTTCAGGGACTACTACTCATGGGTCAAGAAGTGTAAAAAGTGTGCATTCTTCACAGGAAAGGAGAAGCTAGCAACCCTGCCCCTTCATCCCATTTTAGTGGATCAACCATTCATGCAGTGGGGACTAGATTTCATTGGGGTGATTAACCCAAATTCAAGCCAAGGCCACAAGTGGATACTTATTGCAATAGACTATTTCACCAAGTGGACTGAAGCAATGGCACTAAAAGAAGTAAATGAATCCAACATCTTGGATTTCTATGAAGGAATAGCCACCAGGTTTGGAGTCCCTGCCACCATTATATCAGATAATGCATTGGCATTCCTTGGTATAAGGATCACTGAATGGGAAGTCAAGAATGGGGTGTACCTCAAGCACTTCATCAAACTATTACCCTTAAGGTAATGGCCAAGCAGAGTCCACAAATAAGAACCTGCTAAGGATTATCAGAAGGACTCTTGATGAAAATCAGAGAACTTGGCATATAAAGCTCAAATCAGCTCTATGGGATGATAGGATCACATCCAAAAGGTCCACAGGAAGTTCCCCATACAAGCTTGTATATGGGAAAGAGGTAGTATTTCCCATATCATTGGAGTTTCCCACTTTGGAGCTCATGAAACAGTTGGAGTTGTCTGAGTTTGAACCTATGGCAATCAGGTATGCAGAGTTGATGGAAGTAGGAGAGGTAAGAGAGCATGTAATGCAGGTCATGGAGAAAGATCAAGCATCGATCAAGAAGACCTTTGATAAGAAAGCAAGAACAAGGACCTTTCAAGAAGGGGACTTAGTTCTAAAGTGGGATGTAGATCGGGAAAAACCAGAAAGCATTCCAAGTTTGATGCCATTTGGAGTGGCCCCTACATGGTCACAAGATGTACAAGTAGCAATGCCTTCTACTGGCTAAGTTGGATGGCAAGAATTACAGATCCCAGTCAATGGGATCTACCTCAAACACTACTACTAAAAGGAAAAATTCCTCGCCCTTGTAAAATATTAGCCTAGATTTTAATTTCCCTAAGTGCGTATGCACATTGTTTTGTTGTAGCGTAGGTTTTATTTCCCTAAGTGTTATGGCACAAGTTTTTGTTGCTCCAGGTTTACGTCATTATACAATTTGATGTGCCTCCAGGTGAATGCACTAGGCCCTTTAGCATTTACATCAGGGAGACCCATGGTCACCACGACAGTTGCTAATTTTAAAATAGAACAAATGCAGAGCAACTAAAATCGAGTCTCGAAGGGCCCATTTCCAAAAGATTCAGGGTCAACTCTGTTCCAACAATGTCCAAGTGGCTCAAGGATCAGATTTCCAAAGTTCAAATCAGATCAGGCTATCAATTATGAATCCATGCCCAATGGATGCTTCAAAAGGCAACTAATCTCTTCATCTAGTAGGCAAGATGTCCCCATGAGTCGCCAAATTGTTATCCAAAATAAGCTCATGCTTATTTTTGGTTAACTACACTATTTTCCTCTTTTAGTGCTTCAATCCAATTTTTTAGATATTCCAAGCACTTAAGGTTTCCTAAAAACATCTTCATCAGGTGGGAAATTTCTTCCCCTTTCCAAAGATATAAAGAAGTCCTTCTAACTCCTCATATTTTACAAGTTACGAGCCGGCGGGCCTTGGAAGGTATTTTTTCCCAAAAGCGGGCCGGTGGGAGTTTTTAAGGATTTTTGCCAATGTGGAGAGGTGGGGTGGTGGGAGATATTGAGACTTTTCACCCAAAGGGAAAATGCGGGCCATCGGGCCTAAAGAGGAAAATTTTCCCAAGTGAATTTCGGGCCGGTGGGTCTCATGGGGAGTTTTGGAACTTTTGTGCTTTTTACAAATAGGGCACAAAGTGAATTTTGGGCCCGCAAGCCCATGGGGATCTTAAAGCCAAAATAAAGAAAAATGCCTAAGGCCCGCAAAAGGACACATGGCCATGTTGAAAAGTCAAAGCGGGTTAGTGGGTTGTCGGAGGTAGTTTGAAATTTTTGCCCCAAGAAGGCGTAAAGTGAAAAAATGACCCGCCTCCGCCGATGCCCAAAGAGCCACATGTCAAGCCTCAATTGCATGTGGGTCGGTGGGCCTTGGAGTGAATTTTTTCCCAAATGGAAAAAAGCAAACCGTCGGGCCCGAAAAAATGATTTTTTTTCCAAAAGTGAATTACAGGGGCTGTGGGGAAAATTTTGCATTTTTGCATTTTTGGTGCCAAAGGGCACAAAGTGAGTTTCGGGCCCGTGAACCCGTTCGCTCATTGGTTTTCACCATTTTTGTATGGACCCGACTCAAATATTCAAATGGACATATCTTTTGACCCAGTGCCTCAAAATTCAACAAATTTGGCACTGTTGGAAAGGTCTCGACTTCTCCTATGCCATGGAAACCTGAAAATTTAATTTCAAAGAGGTTTGGTGGGTGAAAAATGGGGAAACATCTTCATGCCATTAATATGCAATTTGATTGTCCCCAACAACCAGATCAGATTTGATTTGATCCACCATTCTTCCCTTCTTCAACACGCTGAGCAGACACAAAGTGGCGTAGACATGACAGATTTGGGGCAGATTTGTAGAGGCATTGATGGCCAGTAGTTGAGCTTCAAATTAATTTTCCCACCTCTCTCTCTTCTTCTCTCTGTGTTGAATCTATAAAAGAAGGGGGGGCTCATTGTAAAGGGTTAGACATTTCTATTTTTGCACCTCCCTTCTTCTTTTGTTCAAGAGAACTTTTGGAGCTTTCAAACCTCCCATTCGAACTATAATACAAATTTTCTTGCCTCTTGGCCGTTGTAATGTATTGTATCGACTCTGGAGCAATAATATATGTCTATTGGGTGATTTCCAACCCTTTCATGTGTTCATTTTTGTCTTTATGATCTTTCATTACATTTTGGTTACCTATGTATGGTGTTGTATTGCATTCTTGTGGTCTGTGTTAAGTTACAGAACAATGGGTGTCTAACATTCCTTTGGTGTATCACCTCGTTAGCTTAGGTTTATTTTCTCTGTATCTTTTCAACCCTATCTCCTTGGTAAGATAGAGTAGGTTTAGAGTAGATCCTCTGCAATTTATTTGTGTGCACCTAAACAGAGGAATATGAACCAACCTTAATCTGGAGAGCTCTCTCAACTCGCAAGGTCCCACACTTTGAGAGATGCTCCATGTTGTGCAATCATACTGAAAGTCTCAACCCATCTAATTATAGAGATTCAGGGGTGCTGTGATTTTGCACTAACAATTGAAAAACTAGCACTTTTTTTTAAATGCAATACTAAAGACATTAGTCCAACTCACTAGACACAAATAACACTAACAATTTCCTTTACAATAAATCAACGTACCCAAGGTGTACCATCATACTTTTGTATGCATCACATGTTATTAGTTCAAGAGTAATATCCTTGCAGAAACATAGTTACATCCATCATGGCTCTCAATACCACACAACAGAGGAGGTTCATTTTTCTCTAGGGTTTGATCATGTATTACATTCCATAATTTTCTCATGTTACCCCTTTCAAATCAGAAATTCAAATTAGATTCATAACACAAATTTTGGGTCCATGTTTGTAAGCCTATTTGACGTGACTCATAATGCACATTGTACCAACACTAAGTAGGGAAAATTCTACCAATACCACGCAGAAACCAAAAAAATCCCGAAAGAGATCCTTCATACAATCCTAACACATGTGCAAAGGTTGAAGAGAGGATCACTTATATATCATAACGATTCATAGAGGAAGTCCTCTTAGGGTAAGACCAAACTCGATTTATGTTACATTTCTCACATAAATTCTAAGTCATCCCAAAAAAATCTGTAACAAAGAAAAATCATATAATAACATATATACATGTCTCAATTGTTCGAGGTGTGTGACAACATGGTTCACATAAATTTTAAAGGATATTTATTCCACAAGCTATTGATAAGGAGGCTTAAATCCCTACTTAGGAGTATGAAATTACTATCCCTTAATCCTTGAGGTGTCATCATCACCTAATATTCATTTACAACCTTACAAACTTTACCTTGTTTGATCCCTCCCAAGTGTGGCATAACAATTCCCTTAGGATGGTACACATATTAGGTATCTACAACCATTTTCCACTATGGTCACAATTAGACCCATTAGTTAGATTCCTCAATTGAGAAAGTTTCACTAACACCTATGCATTTCATACATTCATTGAACTAAAGTGAAGGAAATAAGCACAACCTCAAAGAAGAGGAGATGAGGTACTTAGACCATCACTATGTACCTATTTAATGAAAAAAAAATTCTTCTAATCCATTAGTAAATAAAAGGGGTTAATGATAACCAAGGTTCATGAGCACATTCATTCCATGAATGAGGTAACCTTGTCAACCACAATCACTCATAAAAGTGTATTCTAATACAAGTAAAAGGACTACAAGAAGTAAAGATTGAGTTCTTAAAAATCATTCACATAGGTCTCAAGATTTATATTTTTCATTATATTTCATTGTGTTAACACACCATGTTGTCCCACTTATAACAATCATCAAACCATCCATTATCATTTACAATTTACGAGTTTCCTCATCTTTGTGTTAGCTCATCAAGAGTAATTTCCTTTACTTTTATTTGTATTACAATCATGTTTACATTTTATTCACTAGATAACATTCGGGTGCTTATGTTCTAAGAGACCATACATTTTTAAGGTTCTTCTCTTTAACTTGTATTCTTTCTACCTTTACATTGAGTAGTTAAGTCACCCATTAACATTGTTTAAAAGATGAATGCAAAGTGATGAAGCTTTAGTTTCCCATTAGATATTTAGGAGCTCCAAAGGGCATAGTCCCACATAAGAATTTTGTCCCACATAAGAATTTTGTTTCATTAATATTTGACCCCCAAGTATTAGAAGACATATTACAAGAGAGAAAGCAAATCCACATAATAATGATCTATGGTTTCCCTAGGGCACCATTCCAAGCGGTAGGAAAAATACATTGAGGTTTCATCCATTGAAATCCTATTAAGAGGTCTATAGACTAATTCATCTTGATTCAAAAGGAACATGACCCTCCATGGGTAAGCATTAGGGAATAAATGGTATTCTAACCTCATGAAGGTTTCACACCTAATGGTTGTCCTTTATTAATTATTTGAAGAGACAAAAGGCCCTTAGGATTAACTCTTCACCCATTGTTTCTTGTGGTGAAATTTATACAAATATTCACTTTTTTCTCACAACACCTATAACCCGCCACTATCTTTCTCCAAAGTTGAAAGTGGTTTATTTCATGAAGGTTGGGATTTGTTCATGGCCATGGTGGGTAGGGAATGCTTTTTTTTTAAAGTGGAAATTAAGATAACCATGCACACTTACAATTCAAATGGATTTATAACACCCTTCAATGGAATAACCACTTTCCCTATTGCAAATTTTCCATCTCGTGTACAACCAAGATGTCCAAATAACCTAGAGGCAACATATTTTACCTTGGGAAGAGGAAGGGTTGACCATAGCTATTTTATCAAGGAAACATGATTTGAGTGCATTATAAGACAACCATGACAACTACATATCGAATGTCATTGCAACATCTATCAAATAAAATATTAGCCTTCCTATCTACCAATTACTATTAAAATGCTATGCAAGATGATAAGTGCACTAACTACATTATGTTGGGAACACATGATTTCTTATTCAAGGCGGAAAAGGGTGTAAAAAGGTTTCAAGGAACTGTCACAATTTATACTATCAATGACCAACCTTTTTCTTTACATGCTTACGACAAAATAATTTTCAAGTTTTAGCTCACTACCATAACAATATACAAAATTATGAGGATTCAACACAGTTAACTAAATACACTATTTTACAATACAGTTGAATTGTAAGGTTACAAGTAACATTTCACCATCACTTTATTTAACACATGTACACAATGAAAGAAAATATTCTTTCTTTAATAATACAACAAGTACTATTGCTAAATTTGAAGACTATTCTAATTCCATATTGATTACACATTTTCAGTAATAAACATTAAATTTAGATTTCCAACATCCATTTTAATCCTGCTTCCACTACCTACAACCTACCAAGTTAGTGTAAACATGGTCAATGAAAAGGACGCTGACATGGTTTCCCCTATAACTAACAATTTTTTACATATATATGATTTTCCATTTACAAAGAAATTCAAACACTTGTACGAAACATAAGAGAGTAAAAATCACAAAAGTAATTTCTTTTTGTTATCAAACTAGAGAGAGAAAAAAGGGGAAGAGAGAAACACCATATTACCCACAAGCTATTTTAACCAAACAAGAACATAAAGGAGTTTGATAGGGTCATGTAATAGTGTTAGTAGACTTTTTAATAGTTATTCGGATAGGAGAAGGTTCAACGAAAGTTTCCTAATATTGCAACAAGTTAAAGGAATGTCCAATATTTGGCCTAAATGGCCTAAAAACTAGGTTCGAGAAACTATTTTTCCGAAATCAAACTCACCAAGAGTAAAGTTTCCTCTATTCTCCTATCTATATGTATGCCCAAGAAGTTGAAAAACTAGGATCTAGTGACTAGGGTTCAAATGGTAGTCACTTACCTGGAGCTACTCATCGTGATTGGGCCAATTCAGCTTGTCACCAAATGACCGGAGGCCTACAAAACCCCCTTACAACACAAGCTTCCAAGATGATTTTAACCAAAATAAATTTTGACTATGATTTTCCTCCAAAATAATAGAGGTATGAAGTGATGAAACTTCTTTTCTTGATGTGGTGCCAAAATCATGAGCCAAAATCAAATGGAATTATTAACTCGCACAATTTTACAATGCTGCAATATTGACTAGTGTGGTCCTAGAATAGTGATAAATATTTGTCAAACGACTATATGAAATAATTATAGTGGTTGATGTGGCATCCCACATCATCATTTAACATGTTTAAGGCATCATTTCCCATTGAGGTTTGGAGGGTATTTTGCGTGCATCTAAGAAAATTTGTGTTTTATTAAATTTTGCAAGAATACAATCGACAATTATCATGAAGTCTCAAGTTCTTTTTTTGTCATTTGGGAGGTTGTCATTATCCTAACCCATCATCTAAGTTTTGTATTGTCATAGTAAGTTTTACCAAGTGAGATTAACATTCAATATAAATCCTTTAAATGTGAAGCAATAAAGCGATTCAACATTTTCAAAGTACAACATATTTCCAACTTTTATACAAAAGCTATACTTTTTCTTCATTTTAATTTTCTAACTACATAAAAAGGAAAAACTATAAATGTGAAGACATGTTAGAATGGAGAGAAAATCATGCTTAGAAGCCAAATAAGTGATGTAAAAGACTTTGATCCAATTGGGGCTGCAGAAGCTACAAGTCTCGCTTCAAGAGCATTCATTAACTAGGTACATTACAAACTCTGTGTTTTCATGGCATATTTACCATTCCAGCTTAGAGCACGTCTTATGCAACCATCATCTTCTAATGAGATGCTCTCCTTTGGGGCATTTTGTCAAATAGTTCACATACCTCCACATTTTGCGAACATGACCCTTATGGTTATTGAAGCTACAACATCTGACTTACTTCCTCAATCCTTATTCTTTGATGGATCTCCATACCATGTTCATAGGTATTTATAACAAGATCATACTATGCAAATCAAACAACCATGACATTTATAAATATGGCATCTGGATGAGGAATTTTTGTGTAATATTTATTTATTTATTTTCCTACTTCTTGTGTGTCTTGTCTATACACCTCCATTATACATAGTTTTTTTAACAAAATAAGATAAGGAGCAGCATGTGTGTGCCTTTAAGCACCAAAAACAAATCCACAAAGCCATTGTATATCTCTAAACAACAAGAATACCCCTCCGAATATAAATGACTTTTTTTTTGACACATTATGATAACGTTTAGAGTTTCCTTAAGGTGGGTGGTGCTGCCATGATTCCACCATAGGCTTTACCAACATGCAGACACAACATGAATAGTTCAATAGTCCAAACAAAAACCACACCGTTGTAAGCACTTTAAGCATTCACTGCATACAAAAAAATCTTATTGGAAAGGTTAGAGATAAAGTTTATAGCTTCTTCTAGTTAGTTGGCTTAGAAAAATGATCCAACTAAGTAATCAAATCCACACCATCACTGCAAGTTCAAAACAACACATCACTAGTACGGTTTATAGCTTACCCCCAGACATCTAACACCTTCATCTAAGAGAAAAATAAATAAATAAATCCATGTGCCTCACTACAGGTTAAAAATGACTTTATGATAAGCTTAAACGCTTCACAAGATATGTAGCACGACCATGGGAGTTGGTGAATAAGGGGTTTACACCTATCAAGGGTGTTTGCTTAAAATTTTTGTAATCCCTATTAACAGAAGTGAAAACAAATTTATGCAGCCCATCTACATAAACATACACATATTCACTGAAAATTTCCTCTCCATTCTACTCAAATGGATATCCATGACCGGTGTAGTTGGGCATATGATATGTATAACACCCACCGACACAAATATCAATGCAAGATTTGGTAAATTGCCTAAATGTTTACAGGTTAGGACGGAAGGCATGGTCTGCAATAAACTAATATAAAATTACACATCCATTACCTATGACAAAACTGTAATCAATAAATGTGAATGGACGTCTAAACTAAAAGTGAATGGGAAGTGGGAGGATTATTATTAGTTTTTAAAAAGAATATTCCCAAGGAAAATACTTCACGTGCCACAAGAAATTTAAACCATATTTTATTATTATTATTATTATTATTATTATTCTATTCAAACCATCGCTGATTCGTACAAAGACTCAAATGGAGGGGCATTACATCCCTCCTCTTATAAGAGCATCTTACTTGATGTGACACAATACCAAGATTAGTTGGAATGATAAAATAAAAGAAAGAGGTCAACCGTGACAATGTTGTTTAGTGCCTTAGTGAACATCCTATCACTAAAAGTGATCCAAAGGGGGAAACAAATCTAGAAATTATCCTCAATTGTCTATGTTATGTAAAGAGTGGTAGTTATCCTTACCATAATAAATTCAAACTAAATTTTGTAAGCATATACAAACTTATTTGATAGTGTTTTCTCATACATGTATTTCTAGTTATTGTTTTTTCATGAGAAAAAGTATGTTGGTTTGATGTTTCATAATCATTTTCATTGTTTACTAGTTCCATCTCATTACTTATTTTGTTTAGTAAGTAAATTTCACTATTTTTATAGGGTTTTCAACAATGCAATACAACATGAGGTCCTCCAAGACTTGAAATCATAACATATATCACTTTCTCATTTATCACATTTTTAGATTTTTATGCTACTAATTCAAACAAGACCACTATTCCAAGTAAAGACCGACTCCACAACAAGGAAGTGTGTACACATAACATTCACCATACCAATGTGGATGAGAAAAATTAAGCGGCCATAGGTATCTGATGACACAAACAAATTACCATAAATCCTAAGCTGTCATACCCAAATTCCATAACCATTGATGATATAGAACTCAAGAGCAAATGACCAATCTCATGATAACCGCCAATCTATCCCCAAATGTTATAACCACTAATGATATAAAACTCAAGAGCAACTAACCAATCTCCTGCTAACTACCAATCTACCTCTAAATGTCACAACCACTGATGATGTAGAACTCAAGAGCAACTAACCAATCTCCTTCTAACTACTAATTTATCTCCAAATGTCACCCATATAGTACTTCTATCCAAAAAGGTACCAAACTAAGTCAATGAAATAAAATCTATAATTCTGTAGGATTTGACACAATACCATTCCATAACAAGGAATTTGGGGACCCACTACACAACATGCTCATTAGGAGCCACATACCTAGTACGACAAGTGGATCAAACAACATCAAAATACTTTCACGTGACACACCAACCATATCGACACAACACTCATGTTATGTGTAATACACATAAATTACATAAAAATCATTAAAATTTTATCGAGAGGCTCAAGTGTTTGAACCTCCACTCTGATACCAATTGTAATGCCCACTATTTTACGAACCAAAATGTAATCTGAAAACTAGATTTTTTAAAATGTAACACTAAAGACACTAGTCCAACTCACCATACACAAATAACAATAATACTTTACTTTGCAATATATCAACGTACCCAAGGTGTGCCATCATACCTTTTAAACATCGAAGTTATTAGTTTAGGAGTAATATCCTTGCAGAAACATGATTACATCCAACATGGCTCTCAACTCCACGCAACAGAGGAAATTCATTTTTCTCTAGGGTTTTATCACGTATTACATTCCATAATTTTTTCATGTTACCCTTTTCAAATCAAAAAGTAAAATTAGATTCATAACACAAATTTCAGGTCTATGTCTTTAAGCCCATTTGAAGAAACCAAAATAATCCCATGAATCCCATGAAGAAACCAAAATAATCCTCCGTAAGAGATCCTTCACACAAGCCTAACACATGTGCAAAGGTTGAAGAGAGGATCACTTATATACCACAAGGATTCATATAGGAAGTCCTCTTGGGGTAAGACCAAACTTGGTTTACATTACCTTTCTCACATAAAATTCTAAGTCATTCCACAACAATAGTTAACGAAGAAAAACTCATCTAATAACATATATGCATGTCTTAATTGTTCGAGGTGTGCAAAAAAATAGTTCACATAAATTTTAAAGGATATTTATTCCAAAAATATTGATAAGGAGGCTTAAATTCCTACTTAGGAGTATGAAAGTATTATCCCTTAATCCTTGAGGTGTCATCGTCACCTAATATTCATTACAACCTTACAAAATTTACCTTGTTTGATCCCTCCCAAGTGTGGCATAACAATTCCTTTAGGATGGTACACATATCAAGTATCTACAACCATTTTCCACTATGGTCACAATTAGACCCATTAGTTAGATTCCTCAATTGAGCAAGTTCTGCTAGCACCTATGCATTTCATACATTCATTGAACTAAAGTGAAGGAAATAAGTGCAACCTCAAAGAAGAGGGAGATGAGGTACTCCAACCATAACTATGTACCTATTTCACAAATAAGGTATTCTTCTAATCCATTGGTAAATAACAGGGGTTAATGATAACCAAGGCTCATGAGCACATTCGTTCCATGAACAAGGCAACCTTGTCAACCACAATCACTCATACAAGCGTAGTCTAATACAAGTAAAAATGACTACAAGAAGTAAAGATTGAGTTCTTAACAATCATTCACATAGGTCTCAAGATTTAGATTTTTCATTATATTTCATTGTGTTAACACACCATGTTTTCCTGATTTTAAAAAATCAACAAACCATCCATTAAAATTTACGAGTTATCTCATCTTTGAGTTATCTTATCAAGAGTAATTTTCCTTTACTTTTATTATTCGTATTACAACCACGTCGCATTTTATTTTGTAGATAACATTTAGGGTGCTTATGTTCTAAGAGACCATACATTTTCAAGGTTCTTCTTTTTAACTTGTATTCTTTCTACCTTTACATTGATTAGTTAAGTCACCCATTAACATTGTTTAAAAAGGAAAACACAAAGTGATGAAGCTTTAGTTTCCTATTTAGAGATATAGGAGCTCCTAAGGGCATAGTCCCACATAAGAAGTTTGTTTCATTAATATTTGACCCCCAAATATTAGAAGACATATTACAAGAGAAGAAGAAAATCCACAAATATAAAACTATGGTTTCCATAGGGCTTCATTCGAAGCGGTAAGAAAAAAATACATTGATGTTTCATCCATTGAAATCCTATTAAGAGGTCTAGAGACTAATTCATTTTGATTCAAAAGGAACATGGGCCTCCATGTGTAAGTAGTATGGAAGAAGTGGTATTCTAACCTTATGAAGGTTTCATGCCTAATGTTAGTCCTTTATTAATTATTTGAAGAGACAAAAAGCCCTTAGGATTAACTCTTCACCTAATGTTTCTTGTGGTGAAATTTATATGAATATTCATTTTTTTCTCACAACACCTATAACCCGCCACTATATTTCTCCAGAGTTGAAAGTGGTTTATTTCATGAAGGTTTGGATTTTTTCATGGCCATGGTGGGTAGGGAATATTTTTTTAATGGAAATTAAGATAACCATGCACACTTATAATTCAAATGGATTTATAGCACCCTTGAATAGAATAACAAGTTTCCCAATGCAAATTCTTCATCTTATGTACAACCAAGATGTCCAAATAACCTAGAGGCAACATATTTTACCTTGGGAAGAGGAAGGGTTGACCATAGCTATTTTATCAAGGAAACATGATTTGAGTGCATTATACGACAACCATGAAAACTACATATCAAATTCCATTGCAAAATCTATCAATTAATTATTAGCCTTATATCTACCAATTACTATTAAAATGTTATGCAATATGATAAGTAGACTAACTATGTTATGTTGGGAACACATGATTTATTATTCAAGGTGGAAAAATGGTGTAAAAGGTTATGTGGAACCGTCACCATTCATACTATCAATGACCAACCTTTTTCTTTACATGTTTATGATAGAAATAGTTTTCAAGTTTTACCTCACTACCATAACATCACCATAGTTAACTAAATACACCATTCTACAATATAGTTGAATTGTAAGGTTACAAGTAACATTTCACCATTACTTTATTTAACACACGTACACAATGAAAGGAAATCTTCTTTCTTTAATAATACAACAAGTACTATTGCTAAATTTGAAGACTATTCTAATTCCATATTGATTACACATTTTCAATAATAAACATTAAATTTAGATTTCCAACATCCATTTTACTCCTAGCTTCCGCTACCTACAACCTTCCAAGTTAGTGTAAACATGGTCAACAAAAAGGACGTTGGCATGGTTTCCCCTACAACTAACAATTTTTCACATATATATGATTTTCCATTTACAAATAAATTCAAACACTTGTACAAAACAAAAGAGAGTAAAAATCACTAAGCAATTTCTTTTCGTTATCAAACTAGAGAGAGAAAAAGGGAAGAGAGAAAAACACCATATTACCCACAAGCTATTTTAACCAAAAAGAACATAAATGAGTTTGATAGGGTCATGTAATAGTGTTGGTATACTTTCCAATAGTTATTTGGCTAGGAGAAGGTTCAACGACAATTTCCTAATATTGCAACAAGTTAAAGGAACGTCCAATATTTGGCCCAAATGGCTTAGAAAATGGGTTCAAAAACCATTTTTCTAAACTCAAACTCACTAAGAGTAAAGTTTCCTCTATTCTCCTATCTATAGAAATGCCTAATAAGTGTACAAAAATAGGATCTGTGACTAGGATTCAAATGGAAGTCACTTTCTTGGAGCTACTCGTCATGATTACATTAGTTCAAATTATCACCGAATGACCGGGTGCCTACAAAACCCCTTACAACACAAGATTACAAGATGATTTTAACCAAACTATAGTTTGACTATGATTTTAATCTAAAAATTCTAGAGGTATCAAGTGATGAAACTTCATTTCTCGATATGGTGCTAAAATCATGAGCAAAAATCAAACGAAATTATTAACTCTCAACAGCTTATCCAAGTGCAATATTGACTAACATGGTTCTAGACTAGTGATGAAAATTTATCAAATGGCTATATGCAATCATTAGATTTGTTGATGTGGTATCCCAAATCAAAATTTAACATATTTAACACATCATTTCCTGTCGTGGGATTTGGACTAGTATTTTGCTTGTCTAAGAAAATTTGTGTTTTATTAAATTTTGCAAGAATATAATCGACAATCATCATGAATTCTCAAGTTATTTTTTTGTTTTTTGAGAGGTTGTCGCTATCCTAACCCATCATCTATGTTTTGTATTGCCACACATAAGCTATACCAAGTGAGATTAGCATTTAATATAAATCCTTTAAATGTGAAGCAATAAAACAGATTCAACACTTTTGAAGTACAACATATTTCCAACTACATATTTGCAAGGCATACCGATCTACATCATGTCTATTTTCATTCTCCCAAATAGAGTCAAGAAAGCCATTGAAGGTATCCAAAAATGTTTCCTTTGGAATGGATCGGAGGATAAAAACAGAATCCCTTTGGTTTCTGGGAAAAGGTTACTCAACCCAAAGACATGGGTGGCCTGGGGCTAAAGAACATTCAGTTTATGAACCATGCCCTCATTGCTAAGGTGGGATGGAGACTTCACAAAGAGGAAGGCATCTGGGTGAAAATTATGAAGGTGAAATATTTGCTGCCCTTTGGTGGAACTTTGGATTTCTTCAGTGATTTGGAGCTTCCTAGAGGATCTATTTTCTAGAACAACTTGTGTCAAACTAGGAAACTATTGCTAATCAAAGGGTGTAAATGGAACCTTGGAGATGGGTCTTAGATCAAATTCTGGGAGGACCCTTGGATCGAGGACGTTGCTCTCAAACTGTTAGGCTTGTGGAGTGAACTCTGGAATGTATTTTCTCTTGAGCGAGGAACTTGGGTTTGTAATTACTAGGACAATGACCAGAGATGGATTCCTATTCTCCCTCCCCTTTCTATCAAGGTGATATCCAAACTTTTCATGATTTAAACAGAAACTTAAAGACATCTACATTCCACCGGATAATTTCTAGGATGAGCTCATATGGAGAAGCACAAATATAGGGGATTATGAAGTCAAATCAGGTTACTTGTTAAATTTTGAAAACTTTGAACCAAGTCTTTTTGGAGGAAGGTATGGAACAAGTTTCTCATCCCCAAGATCAATATATTTTTCTAGGGATTTTTAAAAGGCAATATCCTTCTTGGGATAGAATCGACGCGGGGAATGATCATCATAAACAAATGTGGTTTATGCAAGGTCAAGGAGGAATCCATCAGTCACCTATTCCTGGAATGCCCTTTTTCGTTTCAAGTTTTTTGCCGAGATTCTCTAAATTTTCAAAGTTCAATTAAAGTCTCTAGCACCAGTAAGAGCAGGTTGAAATAAGATGTTAAATGGAATAAACTACCTGAAGGAAGTTTCAAGATCAACTTTGATGGCTTGGCCCATGTTAAGGATAAAGTGGTTGGTGGCAGTGGTCTTATTCGGGACCATAGCAGGAGATTCTTAGGAGCTTACACGGGACCCATTGGAAATCATTCTAACAATGTGGCTGAAGCTAGAGCTATGTTATGGGGTGTTAAGATGGGTAAAGACTTAGGGCTTAAAAATATAATCATTGAAGGTGATTTGATGTGCATTATAAATGCCCTCAAAGATAGCAATAAATGTGGATGGAAACTAAATCATTTGATAATGGAGGCACGTGCCATGTTCACATCATTTGAATAAGTGGTCATTCAACACACTTACCGTGATGGGAACAAGTTGGCGGATGCATTGGCTGAGAAAGGTACTGTCATGGTGGATTTGGTGATGTGGATTGGTACACATATCCCTTGGGGACATGTTAATAAACTCATAAATGAAGACTCAAAGTGGGAGGTTGTGTTATGATGACACCCTTAGCTCACATGCTTGGGGTTGTGAAAGGACTTTTCCTTTTTGAAAACTTCCCTTTCTCATTTCACTTATTTTTCTTCATTGCCTATCGGTCGAGCTCTGGAGTTTATATGAAAAACATCATTTTTTTCTAGCTTCATGGGGTGATAGGGTGCGTATTGAACCATCTACCTTTCTTCACCTCAAGAACAATGTGGATCTATGGAAATTTTTGCACAAAGGCAGTTTCACTAGACCTATTCGTCGACTCAAAGGTAATGATCTTTCCATTTTTATCAATTTTGCTCTTGCCTGGAAGGATGGTGGTTTTTTTTAGAGGGGTTCATATTGATGTCTCTGAGAATGCCATTACTGGGATCACTAGGTTAAAAATTGATGGTCTAAATTTTTTTAAAGATAAATCTTGAAAGAAACATGAAATTGCTACTTTCTTTGAAGTCGGGGAAAACATTATTGCATATGAAAATGGTATTACTCGCACCTTCTGCCGGATAGATGGGATGATGTTTTCCTAATTATTATGAAATGTCTGACTCTCGAAGGAAAAGTATGAAAATATTTACTCACCACCTGTCCATCCTTGATTTTCTCTGTCATGACGAGACTATGAGCTTATATTTTTCCTCCATAGGTCACTCCTCTCGACTATTGAGGATTTCAAGAAAAATAAGGTGGATATACTGAAAGGAACGATAACCAGATCATACCAAGCCAAGAACACAGATGCTAATTAAACACCACGATCAATAAGATGAAAGTAATTTTCCAGAATAACTTTACATAAACCTTTGCAAACAAATGAGAAGCAATATCATATATTATTATGGAACTCAATACAATACATTGAGAATGGGCCTTGCTTAAATATGCAAGGAATAACAATCTAAGAACCAGTCAAGGTCGTAGATCAAGCCATAAATCATGGAAAGAACTAGTCAAGACCATAGATTTAGGAGAGAACTAGACATCAAGGATCTAGTCAATACCATAGATCAAGGAAAGAACTAGTCCTAACAACTAGATAATATCTCCTAATATCTAAATAAGATCAAAGAAATATCCACACACATAAGTGGGAGAGGATAAATACAATAAAAGTAAATAAAGTACCTAGGTGAACATGAGCTAAGGTAAATACCTACTCTAACACCCCCCCTCAAGTGAAGCTAGCGACCAAAATAGATGTGGCATGTCCATAGTATGAGTCCCAACAAATAGGCTTGATGAGGTACTCATGTACAATAACTGGGAAAAAGGGACACCGCAAGGTACCCAAAACCAATAACAACAAAGTAAAGAGAGTAAAAACATGCTCCAATGCATCCCAAGAAGCTCGGCTCAAAAAAATCATACAATGTTGAAGAATTTTGGTGTGTACTGTGGTCTAAATCCACTGCTTGATCACAAAACTCAAAAACAATTGACAATGGGTTTCACCAGAATAGCTCCATACAAGGAGACTGTCAACAGAGTGATGTCTTGACCAAACATAATTCGATCAACTGCTGCAAATAGGTGTGCCACGATCGAAGAACAATAACCAAAGCAACAAGGCAAGGACACAAACTCCAAAGTGTCATGATCCAAGAAAAGCCAAGGTAACAAGGCAAGAACACAAAACCCGAAGAAGCATGATCAACACCACACCCTCCCATACTGTTGAATGGGTGGAGTGATGCTACAAATCTGTATAAGTTGTCATAAAAACTACTCAAATACTGACAAACTAACACTGGGCTCCACCAGAATAGCTCCCCACAAGAGAGACTGTTAACATGCCAAAAGTGTCGAAAATACAGATACAAAATCTCTCAACAAACAAGAGAGATACACTACACCTGCTAAAGAAAAATGCTCAAAACAAGAAGCATCATAATGCATAAGGTATAGAAAGTGGAGCAAGAGGCCGAATGGTGGAGGAGCCATGCTTGTAGAGTCCTCTCAACGAATGCCTATGTCACCTCCATGAGTGATTAGATATCCACCCCAAATCAACATGGATGGATGAAGAAGATGCCTGCATATGACTTGGTGCAAAATGCACAATGGGTGCATGCAAAAGAACATCAGAATGTGTGTCAGGTTGATCATGTCTGATACCTAAAATCTCGTGTTTCTCAAGCCTAAGTAAAGATGTAGAAGTCATGTGTTGCTTAGGATCTTCGTAAAGAATCGAGCGAACAAAAAAGGAGCTCACAATGTGTGATCCTAATGAAGTATCGCTCGAAAACCAATGTCATGACGAGAATTCCACTTAACATGTGGAATAAAGGAAACACTACCCTCGTGAATGTCTTTCAATGACTCCACTAGTGAGACCCATAGAACAAAGCATGCAAGAATCGAATGCAGTGGTATGTTTCTTAAAAAATCCATGCAACTGAAAGTAGGATACACAACATGTGGTACTGTAATAGGCACAGATGTGGAAGAGCATGCAGTAACAAGCCTCATAGGTTTAAAAGCATCAAAAACAGTTTAGGCTCAAAGACTGGCAGATCAATGTTAGTGGGTACAAGAGAAACAACTGCAAGTGGACTAGGAGCATGGATATGGTTGTCCACAATATGATGGTGATGTTGTAGGCTAGCAAGTTTGTTCTACAGGAGTGTATTATTGTATCCTTATCGTGAATGAGTGATTATAGAAGAGAATTTCGCTTCTTGAGTGATCTATTTTCTTCCACAAATTTTACAATATCCTCTTGAAGTCTACATATTTCAGAGAAAAGAATATCATTCTCAGAATCCATGATAGGTACAAACTGTAACTCCTAAAAATTTAGGACGTCGGGCTTAGCCGAAATTGCATCCACAATTGATTACAACACTCCTCCATATTTGGCACTTTATAATTATAGTGCAAGTCTCAAAATAAATAATTCCAATGGAAAGAGCATGAAAAAACAAGAACTTTTGTAAAAACGACACTCAAAATTGAGTTACCAATCAAAACTTACAAGTTTTTTAATATTTTGTTCTGTTATTTATTTTAGGTGCCACTAAAACAAAGTAAAATGTTGTTGCCTTCACCACACAAATAAAATTAAAGGGGGCTGAAGTTAAGCACCTACTAGTAGAATCACAAGTTTTAAGCCCTCATATGACCATACCATATGACCAAGGGCTAAGGATTTTAATGGGTGTTTGCACAACTTACTATTTTGGGGTGTGCCGCATGTTTTCGAGAAAGTCACATCCAACTACCGCTTCTGGTAAAAATTACTATTTTTAGACTGTGTAGACAGTGACCTTCATTTGCTAAAAATAGCAACCTGCGGATTTGCCCGAAATAGTAAATACGTGCACAACATCCATGGACCCCTGCCAAAAAAGGAAAGATCTGAAAACCTTCTTACACGTAAATCAAGACAGCTATGCCGCAACAAAAAATTACCCTGCGCAAATCTCAAAAAATCCAACAGACCCAAAAAAAATCCGCGATTTCTTTTCTGGTGGGCATGAATCCCGAGGCGAACCAATGTGCTTCTAGACGGATGCCAACAACAATCTCCCGCTCCGATACCATAAAAATGCACGCAAAGCAACAAAATACGACCAAATCCCAAATACATGAATACACAAATAATTTATTTGCAAAATAAAACTTACGTATTGTAATGTCAATAAGAATCTCCACTTCTCGATACCATGAAAGGAACGATAACCAGATCATACCAAGCCAAGAACACGATGCTAATTAAACACCACGATTTAATAAGATGAAAGTAATTCACCGAATAACTTTACATAAACCTTTGCAAACAAATGAGAAGTAATATCATATATTACTATGGAACTCAATACAATACATTGAGAATGAGCCTTGCTTAAATAGGCAAGGAATAACAATCTAAGAACCATCAAGGTCAAGGTCGTAGATCAAGCCATAAATAATGGAAATAACTAGTCATCAAAGAACTAGTCAAGACCATAGATTTAGGAGAGAACTAGACATCAAGGATCTAGTCAATACCATAGATCAAGGAAATAACTATACCTAACAACTAGATAATATCTCCTAATATCTAAATAAGATAAAAGAAATATCCACACACATAAGTGGGTGAGGATAAATACAATAAAAGTAAATAAAGTACCTAGGTGAACATGAGCTAAGGTAAATACCTACTCTAACATATACCCCTTCACCAAGGCATCACTCTTCTTTTGGTCTAAATAAGCAAACTTGCCATCCCTAATCAAGTCAAGGATCAGGATCCTGACTAGCAAATCCTTGCTTCCCGCCTCAATAAAATCGGAAGAATAAAAAATGTATTGATCCCGATGAGGGTATTGTGGACACCTTGTGTAATCTCAAGAAGGGGATTATGAATTTTTGTGAAAATTCTAAAGTAAGAGGGACCAGGAGTTGGCTGACCAGAATCTAGGCTAATAAGGGTTGAGTCCACGAAGAGACCATTCTCAATGTCAACAAAAACCTCATACAGGAGCTGAAATATTGTCATCAAAGGATTGAAACCCAAAACATGACCATTAGGGGGATTCAAGAAAATTATGTTATGCAAGAGCAATGGATTTCTTTGCTTCAAGACTAGGTTGCTTCTAAGGAGGCCAAAAATAACATGAAAATGAGTTTGAGTTCTTTTGACAAGGTGATGCGTCCGATACCAAGTGACAACTTGGGTATGCTCTCGGATCGGGGTAAGGTTTAGGAGGAGGATCATGCTGATACACGTATTGAGGAATAAGAGGTCAAACACCAAGAGATTCATTATCAAAGTGGATGGTTCAAAATAAGGGGTCCGAGTTCCAAGACTTGAAGCGGGGCTACAAAGAATTAATTGTGGGATTTTTACTTCCCTTTTATTTTTTGTTTCATTTTCATGTTTTTGGTCTTAGTTTAATAGATTACAAAAACCGTTGTTAATATGCAAACTGCTTTTGGTTTGGCTCATTATGTGGGGGCCTGGTTGTCGAGTTTTTTTGACTCTCGCCTCCTTGGTTTTGTTGGTGTTTTTGCTTTAAAACTTGCTTCTCTCATTGTATGGATTTTTTTGGTCCCCAGATTTAAAAACAAACCTTTTATCTTATGTAAAAAAACATATTTCCAAATTTTATACAAAAGCTATACTTTTTCTTCATTTTAATTTTCTAACTACATGAAAAAGGAAAAACTATAATTGTGAAGACATGTTAGAATGGAGAGAAAACCATGCTTGTAAGCCAAATAAGTGATGTGAGATACTTTGATCAAGTTGTGGGTGTAAAAACTACAAGTATACTTCAAGAGCATTCGTTAACTGGTACATTACAATGCGTGTGTTTCATGGCCTATTTACCGTTTTAGTTAGAACACATATTATTGCAACCATCTTCTTCTATGGAGCTTCTCTCCTTTGGGTAATTTTATCAAATAGTTCACATCCCTCCACATTTTGTAAACAAGAACCGTATTGTATTGAAAATACAACATCCGACTTACTTCCTCAATTATTGTTCTTTGATGGATCTCCATACCCTTTTCCTAGGTGTTTATAATAAGATCATACTATGCGAGATCAAGCAACCATGGAATTCCTAAAGATGGAATCTAGATGAGGAAATTTTGTGATATTATTTACTTATTTCCTACTTCTTATGTTTATTGTCTATGCATTGTTGGGGTTAAACCCTATAACAATGGTACATATATCTATAATCAAATAAAGCATATAAGCAATGAATGTGGAAATAACCAGAAGATAAAATAAAACAACAGAAAGATAACACTAGATTTAACGTGGTTCACCCAGTGTGGGCTATGTCCACCAAGAAATGACCAATATTATTATTCAGTGCTTTACAGAGGAAATACAATGAAGATCTGTTGTCTTCCAACACCTCATAGAGTGTTCAATTCTTTTCCCTCACTCAACCACTCTTTCTTGCTCACCAAGAAAACTAGCATGCAAACAATTGCTATTTTCTTCTCTCATACCCTCATACTATGCATACATACATATATAACTATTTTGGGCAACTAACTATGCTTTTACAATCAATAAATCATCTTTAAAGCAAGAGATTTATTTTAATTCTCATTTAAAGAACAAAGCACCGCCGCACTGATGCTCGATGCAGTTCCTTCCTGACCGATGTTGGTCACTTCTTAACCGATGTTGGTTACCTCTGACCGATGTCGGTTTCCTCCTAACCGATGTCGGTCACTGTCAAAACCAAAAACATGTAAAAGCAAGCTTCTTGTGAAGTAATTAAGCTCCACACTCAACAATCTCCCACTTGGAGATCAATTTTTGCACTATACTATGCATCACCATCCTTGGTTCCTTTTCCTTGGCCCGTTTCTTCCTCTTCAAGTCTCAAACTCGAAGACCAACATAAGTGGAGTGAAGCTCCAACTTCTCCCTTACCAATGGATTTGTTAGCATATCCACATGGTTCTCATCTATATGGATTTTCTCTAGCTTCAACTACCCATCCTCCAACACCTACCGTATCAAGTGATACCTAAACCGAATGTGTTTCATTTTTGAATGAAATGCTTAATTATTTGTTAGATGGATCACACCACGACTATCACTATATAATCTTCAATCCTCTTTCTCCTTTCCCAACTCTTCCATGAACCTACTCATCCATATCATCTCTTTGCTAGCTTCTATAGTTGTAACATAATTTTCCTCTCGTATTCGACAAAGCCACAACCTTCGCAATCTCAAAATGTAGCTAACTATCATTCCACCTAATGTGAAAACGTATCGAGTGGTGCTCCTCCTACCATCCAAATATTCAACCATATCTAAATCAACATAATCACAGTAAAGAAGTATCGACCCTCTATAACATAACTATATGTCGATGTCCCTCTCAAGTACATGAGAATCCATTAGACTACTTTTGAATGTTCTTTACCTGGATTAGCCATAAACCTACTCACATCTCTCATTTCCTGTGCCATGTTTGGTCTAGTAAAACCATGGCATACATAATACTTCTTCTTGCTGAAGCATAGGGAACATGTGCCATGTACTCAACCTCCTCATGTGATAAAGGACACTATTCTTTGCTCAATTTGAAGTGTCCAACCATAGGTGTACTAACAGGTTTTGAATTTTTCATGTTAAATCTTTCCAACACCTTATTTATATAAGCTTCCTGAGACAAATACAACCTCTTATTTTTCATGTCTCGGTGAATTTGCATGCCAAGTGTTGGTGCCCATTTTGATCCTCTGTTATTTTCCCATCTTTCCCCTTTGTTCTACGTGCTCTAAAAACGTTTTTCTTTGAATTTGGTGGTATGCAACTTTCTCCCTCCAATTTGGATGCTTTCAAAATCTCATAAACTTATTATTTTACCCCATTTTGAAAGAAAAATATATGCATGCTCTGTTTTGTGCCCTAAATTTCCAAATCCATGGGCCTCTATCATTTTTTCCTTCTTTCCTAGCCTTTGGGGTTCGAGTTTGCTCATTTTGTACTTATTTTCCCTAAAAAATCTATCTCTATGGTTGAAACTTGCATAAAATCAATTTCCCTTTGTTTTTTGACCAAAAGATCCTTCACCCACAAAGAAAAAATCAAATTTGGGCATCTCTGGTAAATTCTATGTTTTTTGACGGTTATACGGGTGTCATTTTCTGTCAAAAATTAAGCTCAAACCTTCCCTCATACATGGTCGCTTCTGTTGGATGAGATTCGGCGGGTTTTCTATAAAAACTTAACGCATTTTTTATTTTTGGAAAAATGAGCAACTTTCCCCGCAACCCCACAGGTCCCAGAGGAGGGACACATGTCACGCTCTTATTCACAGGCGGGGATGGAAGGCTGGCGGGGACTTAGAAGATTTTTTTCCTTTTTGGTGAAAGGGAAAAAGGGTAAGGAAAGGCCTGCGCGTCCACTAGGCCAATTAGGGGTGGACACATGGCAGGGCGGGGTCAGAAGGGAGTGCGGACCGGTGGAAGACTTAGGCATTTTTTGCCTTTTTGGCAAAAGGTATGAAAGTTACAAATGGGGCCGCGGGTCCACAATGGAGCAAGGCAAAACACGTGTAGGCACGAGAGGGGAGAGCGGGTTGGCGGGCTGACGGAGGCAAAAGGGAATTTTTCCCTTTTTTTGCAAAAAGACTTGGAATGAAAATTTGAGGTGTGGCTCATGACAAATTAGAAGGAGACACGTGGCAGGGAAGAAATCGGAGGCGCAGGCCCGTGGAAGAAAAATGGAGAATTTTCCCTCGGTGAAAAAAGGGGGTAAAACATGAAATAAGCCCACGGATTCTTAGCGATAGAGAGGTGGACATGTGTCAAGGACAGAGGCGAGGTGCGGGCCCATGGGGAAAAAGTGAAATTTTTCCAAATTCCAAAAAGGGTGGAAATGTGCAGAATTGAAGCGTGATTTCAATGGGACCCACCATATGCCACGTGTCACTCCCAAATTTCAAGGGCGGAGGGGCGAAGAAAAAGTCAATTTTTTTCATTTTTCCAAAAATGTTAAAAGGTCAAAAAGTGATCCCAAATTCATTCCCAATCACATTTTGACATGTGGAGGCCCAGATTGAAGCGAAAAGGGGAAAGGGAAATCAACGGTAGTGTACATTTTCATTTTGGCCGCCATTTTTTCTCCAGGAAGCTTGGAGATGTGAATTTTGCATCACTTTTCATCAATTTTTGGCAAATTCATGTCGTTTTTGCCTTCAAGGATCAATGGGATCAATTTAAAATTTTAATTTGCAGATCCAGGGCATTTTTCAAATGAATTTTTACTCGGGCTCGAGCAAACACATGAAATATCAAATCCAAAGTTGCAGAGTAAAAATTTGAAAGGGTTAAGGATGAAATAATGAAATGAAAGGGGTCTTGCATGCTTAGAGAATGAAAAACATGCCTCCACAATGGATAATGATGAAGGATTTGTAATGATTTTCCATTTTTGAAACACTTGGAAACTTTTGTTGCAAATTTGTTAAATGTCCCTATCTGCGAATCATGTTGGAATTTTGTAACAAACTTGATGTTGGGCATATTCTTTTCTTGGGAAAGAAGGATCAAATGTAATTGAAAGTTATATAATGCATGTTTTGAGACATGCAAAAGGTCGAGAAAACTTAGAATTCATGAGAAAATCTAGGAAGAAGCCCATTCTTTGAGAAACCACTGAGAACCATTTCTAATTCCTTTTTGCATCAGATTTGTATCATGTTGAGTTGGTTTTAGTTGTAAAGCCATCAACAAGCTCTGAGATTGTTCTTATAACATTCCCCTGCTGATAAATTTGGTCATTCTGGATTATTTTGTGTTGTCTCTTGGCAAAATTTGCATGAACTTATGTTTCAGAATGTTTTCAATTTGTGTTTCTTGCTCCTGTTGCAGTCTTGTGTCTGAAATCTCTCTTGATCATACATGATCTCATTTCTTGTTGATAGTTTAGTGGCATCTGCAATCTCACATTTAGAAGAGCTTTCATTTGATAAAGAGATAAACAAATTTAAAATCACTTTACCTTCCTTGAATTTAGAGATTTTTTGTAAACCTTTGGGTGCACCTTAGGTCATGATAAAATAAAGGTTTGTGGTTTCTTTGTTGGTTCATTTGCTTCGAGATTTTGTATGGCAGGTTCTCAAAGATCTCGGGCTTCCATTTATTGCACATATCCTGGTTGAAGGAGTACCTTAACCCATTTGAAGCATTATGTTGTTTATGTTTTACAAATTTCTTGTAAAGGTCCTCAAAGAATTTGGCGATTTTGGTTAATCTTGTCTAAAAATCTCCCACCAAAAATTCATTCAAAATAACTAATCCTACCCCTACATTACATTGTGTTTCAACAAAAGAATCTAATCCATCTACAAAAATGCACAAAGAAAATCGGGAACATACAATGTCTTCAGTAACCCTTGCCTTACATTGAAAATATCTCCATAATCTAGGAGCGACAACTTGTGAAAGTCAGATTTGGAGTGTTGATCATATTTTCCCAAGGCCCTTTCCATACTATTTGCACAAACCGAGGGATATCTTCATCTCCTTCACCATTTGAGGGTTATAAAATAGGTCCTCTTTTGTTGGTTGAATGGCACAACCTAAAACAGTTAGGACAAGATCAAGTCCTATTTGAGTGCTATACATCTCTCCACAAATCTAAGTGCCAATTAGATCACATCCCCACTACTGAATGACATACATCATGATCTATCTAACTTCAAGCTTCATGGCATATCTCTGATGTTGCTCGATTGAAAAGTAGAACAAATTTGGTACCAACACTTTCTTGTCAGCCATGCGGGGACATTATTCAAAAGATTTCGGATCCTGGTAATACTTCTTATGTGATTTATGTGCAATTACAAATCTGAGTATCATCTTCTAATTAGATTTATAAGGCTAGAATGAAGGGTAGAGTCTTGAGTTTGATATTTTCTTAGTTCAATCTTATCCATGTGCATAGATATTCGAGATATTTGAATGCATATCAAACCTTGGTAATGTCCCTTGCAAATCTGCATGCAAATTCATTGTTGAAGCATCATTTTATACTCGTTTTGTAAGGATTAAGTGAAGATATAAGTTCTACCTGCAAATTTTATCAGTTTTCAGTAGTCACACTTCATTTGCATTTGTGGTTGATAAATTCAAGAAAAGGACGGTCTGATGTATAAAGTTTGGCAAGATTTTTAGTGCTGATAGATATTTGATAGAGTATTTTAGTGCATCTACACAACTAGGGTGAAAATCCTTAGTGGTGACTCTGTGCTGATTTGATCTTGATAAATACCACTGTCTTAAGCTTCCTGTCATTTATTTTAGTGTTGCTAATCTCTGCAAAAATGGAAGGAAGAAGATCTCTCTTCACTAGAGACTCTGCTAAGAAGTTGTTTACAGATTCAAGGAACTCAGAGTTAGAAGGGAGAAGAGTTTGGAAATTTGTTAAAGGTCAGACATCAGGTAAAGATATATCCATTGGTGAGAGACATCAACCTTTGGTAGAGGATTATCACTCTTCTTCCAGTGATTTTGATTCAAACAATCCTCTCATAAACTTGTTTGCCTTAGCTAGTGAAGGTCCTTCTGTTGTACTTAGTAAGTTCCTTCTTCAATCTGCACCTCTGTGTTTCAATTCAAATAAAACTTTCCAAGAAAATCAACACTTAAAGGATACCAATCTTGTGAACCACATTCTTGAGCCCCAAAGACCTTGCACTCCTCATCAGCTTGTGTCACCCCCAAGATCACCTCCACCAAACAATATGGCTCAGCCTAGACCTCCATTTGTTGTTAACACCTTTGGTCCTATAGATTTTAGAGGAATGGATGGTTACCCAAATGCTGTCCCACAAGATGTCAGAAATAGGTTGCCAAAATTCCAAGGTAACAATGCAATAACTGGTGATCAGCATCTCAAAATTTTTGTTAATATGATGGAGGATTTTGAAATAGATTTTGAAGATGTGTATATTAAATTGTTCATTCATACACTAGAAAAGGATGCAAGGCATTGGTACAAGGCTCGCTTGATAATTCAATTAATTCTTAGACTAAGATGAAGAGTGCATTTAGGTTGCAATATGGTGACAAGACTGATCCTAGATTTCTCTTGTCTAAATTTGAAAATATCAAGAAAAACCCCAATGAATCAGTTCATGACTTCAACACAAGGTTTAACAAAAATTTGAGAAGGTCAATTTGGGTTAATTTGAGGCCTTCTGATGAGTCTTGTTTAATCAAATATGCAGATGAATTTGATAAAAAGGTAGCCTACTACTTAAGAGACAAGAGCCCTACCAATCTAAGGCAAGCTTTCACCACGGCACTTCAAATTGAAAACAATATCAAAGCAATTGGGAAACCTCTCAAGAGAGATGGTGTAAAGTTGATAAACCCTAAAAAACCACAAGCTAGAAAGGGTGTTGGTTTGGAGGAGGTTTTGAAAACTTTCACAGGGATGTTAAAGAAATCTCATACAATTTGGCAAGAGATGAGAAAAGAATTGGGCAGACTTCACAAGGTCACCAAGAGCACAAAACCATGACAGATTTTCCAATCATCCTAGAGGTGATCAAAGGGCAGATGATAGAGGAAAGGACCCATGGGGTCTACAAATAGACATCCTCAAGCACGTGAAGGAAGAGTGTTTCCTAATCCCCTAACTGTCAGGGTTGTTGCTGTTGAGGAAGTTGCTGATATTGATTGGTGTGATAGGTGTTTTCTTCCCCATCCTCCATGTGAAGTGGACCGAAAGATGGTGAAGCTAATAATGATGATGGTACTGATGATGATATCTACATGATGGGCTGTTCTTCGAGCTCACAAGGAGGAGCAACATCTACTAAAGTGATAAGTGCAAGGAAAGTTGCTACTTTTTGGGATTGCATCAAATGGGTACAAGTCTTTCTTCCCCCTCATACTCTTGAAGTTGATGTAGTGCAAGCTTTTGAAATTCCTAACAATGACTTTGAATACTTAAGAGATTTGATGATTAATAAGTATGATGGTGGTGTCCTTCGGAGGAAGATAGAAAATTGTTGATGATTATGTTGTAGCTCAAGAGAAAGAATATAACACTAGAAGTAAAGTTGTTAAGGGAGCTGGGCCTCAAGCCAAACCTAAAACACCCTTCCTCACAAGCATTCCCAAAGAATTCCTATAAGAGAAACACCTGCCAAAGGCTCTGCTGTCCCAAGCAAAAATTACAGTCCTCCTTATGCCCAAGTTGCTAAGAATACCTTGCCATCTAATGAATCTTCTTGTCTCCTTTCCAATGCTGCTTTGCCAAAGAGTGTTCCATATGACATAGCCCAAGTATTGAGCCAAATCAAAGTGAGTGTTCCAATCATTGAGTTTCTTAGGATTCCTGAGCATAAGAAGAGAGAATTTGAGTACTTGGGATTGAAGGAGGAGAAGACTACTCCGAGCAGAAATGTAAATGTTGTTGAAACTCCTCCTTAGATCATTGCAGACCTTGAAACACCACCAATAGTAGAGGATCTTGGAGAAACACCTAAGGTATATTTGGGGACATCCTTGGTTGATTCCCAATTGAATGTTGATCCATTCTTCACAACTCTGATCATAAAGGATAGGCTACTTCACAATTGTATGTTTGATTCCGGTGCATCATGTAATGTCATGCCTCTAGAAGTCATGAATGAGTTGGATATCAAAGTGACAACAACCTATGGAAAGTGTACTACCATGGACTCAAGAGAAGTGCCGGTAGTTGGTTGTGTGAAGGGTTTGGTGGTGCAGCTTGCATCTTATCCCAAGAGGAATTTAAAATTGGATGTTGTGATTGTTGATTTCCCTGCTAAATGGGGTATGTTATTGTCAAGAAAGTGGGCTACAAGTGTTGGAGGGAGTGTCCAAATGGATATGTATTTCTCCACCATTCCCATTGAGGGCAGCCTTGTCAAATTATATGGAGAGAAGAAAATGTTGCATCTAATTGAGGATCCAAACAATGCTTCCTATGAGGGTTTGTTGATGTTGATGCTGATAATTTTATTGGGTTTGCTAATGGAAAGGAACACAAGATGGGTCAATCAAAGTGCCTTGATCAGGTAAGTTCTCCTTAGACCTTTCTATTTGATGGAGCTTGCTCCAAATTTGGAAATGGTGTTGGTATAATTCTGATTTCTCCTAGCTTGGAAGAAGTTGTTTTTTCCTTCAAGCTTAATTTTGAATGTACTAACAAAATTGCTAAGTATGAAGCATTGATGATTGGTCTGAGAATTACATGGAAGTATGGTGTCAAGGACATCATTGCAAAAGGAGATTCAAAGCTAGTTGTCAAACAAATAAGAAAATTGTATGCTACAAAAAATCAGCGGATGAAACAATATAAGCATGCAGTTTGGGATCTAATTGAGATGTTTGATTCTTTCAATATTGTGCATCATGATAGAAGTTTGAATGTTGCTGCTAAAAAGTTGGCAGTGTTGGGGTCAAGATTTGGAGATTTCACCATTTCACCTTATTGTGAGTACAATGTTGAAGTGTTAACTAGGCCAGTTGTCCTTGACAACATCAAGCATTGGCAAGTGTTTAATGATGATGCTCAAGTGCAAAGGTTCTTACAAAATCAAGGTGAGTTTGTAGATTAGAATATTGATTGGGAACCAATGGTATGTATGACTGAAGGAAGAGAGACTTTGTTTGGAAAAGATATTATCCAATTGAAAACTAACACCATTCCTAGAGGTCTTGTTGCTCTTGAGTCAAATTTTAGCAATGCTGATTGTATCATCGTAGAAACATATCTGCCTCAAGGGATGTGGAGGAGCATAACTTGGGAACTAATGATAAACCAAGGAAGGTTTGGTTGGGCAATAGTTTAAGCAAGGAAGAAAAACATTCCTACCTCTAATTGTTAAAACAATATCAATATTGTCTTGCCTGGTCATATTCAGAGTTGAAAGCATATAGAGAAGACTTATTCCAACATGAGATCCCTCTTGAGAAAAATGCCAAACCATTCAGATAAAATCAAAGGCCAATTAATCCACTCCTCTCCATGAGAATGCAAGATGAATTGAAGAGAATGAAGGAGGGAGGGATCATTCAGCCCACAAGGTATTCATCTTGGGTTGCAAACCTTGTGCCAGTCAGAAAGAAGAATGGAGATATCAGACTTTGTGTAGACTTCAGAAATCTGAATAGAGCTTCATTGAAAGAAAATCAACCTTTGAAAAACATGCTGTAGTTAGTAACTGGATCTAAATTGTTGTCTACCTTGGATGGTTTCTTTGGCTACAATTAGGTTGTTGTCAAGGAGTCAGAAAGATTTAAAACCGCCTTTACCACTCCTTGGGGAACATATGTTTATGTGAGAATTCCTTTTGGTCTCATGAATGTGGGAGCTACCTTCTAAAGGGAAATGAATGTTGCTTTTTCCGTTACATAAATGAATTCATTGCAGTTTATCATGATGATGTGATTTGTGTTTTCAAAGAGAAAAAATATCACTTACAAGCACTTGGAAAGAATGTTGATTAGATGTAGAGAATTTGGAATCTCTCTCAATCCAAAGAAGTGTCACTTTGGGGTGCAAAAGGCCAAGCTGCTTGGTCATATTGTTTCAAAGGTTGGTGTCATGATTGACCCTGAGAGAGTAGAAGTAATCAACAAGGTTCCAATTCCAAGAACAAAGAAGGGCATCCAATCTTTCTTTGGGCAGATCAATTTCATTAGAAGGTTTGTGTCTAATTTTGCTGAGTTGACTCTTCCTATCACATGCATGTTAAAGAAAGATCAAATTATCAAGTGGGAGGAGGTTGCTATTCAGGATTTTGAAGGAATCAAAGAAGCACTTAAACATGCACCTGTCTTGGCAGCCCCAAATTATAAAAAGCCTTTCCAAATCTTCTCCTTTGCTTATGAAAATACTATTGTATTTGTTCTTGCTCCAAAAGGATGAAGATGGGGCTGAGAGGCCTATTACCTTATTTAGAAAGGATTTACAAGCTGTTGAGTTGAAGTATACAATCATGGAAAAACAAGCATTTGCCTTGGTGAAAGAAACAAAGGTTTTCGTGGCCTTATATCTCAAATTCAAAAGTTGTTGCTTATGTTCGCCACACTATGGTAAAAGACATATTATCGAGATGGAGATCTCAAGTAAAATATGTAGATGGGTGAACAAACTGCTGGAGTATGACATGGACATCCAAACCAAAAAGTTGGTAAGAGGTTTGGGCCTTTCTAAGCTCATGGAGAGAGAAAATTGTAGACTCATGGGAAGTGAATGAGGTATAGGAAGAAAGGGCAGATGTTCTTGAGAAATTGGTAAGTTCTAAATGGTACAAGGATATAATATTTTACCTTAGACACTTATGTTGTCCTGATCATTTAAATAAAAATTAGAAAGAGCCCTCAAGTTGGCTTCTCAAAAATACATCATCACTGACTTTGGGCTGGCTTGGAAGAACCACTGAAGGTGTCCTCTTGAAATGTATAACTAAAGATGAAGCTCCCAAAGTAATTACTGATTTCCATGGGGGATTTTGTGGAGGACACTTTGTTGGAAGGGTTACAACACACAAAGTTTTGAGAGTTGGTTATTGGTGGCCCATTCTTTTCAAAGATGTAACCATGCTGATTAGAAAATGTGAAAACTGGCTAGTGTTTCTCTGGAAGAATGAAAGCTTCAGGCTTCCTTTGTAGCCTGTATCAATTGAAGCTCCTTTCAAACAATGGGGGATGGACTTCATTGGTGAGATCTCATCCCCTTCCAATGTTCGGCATAAGTTGATCCTTGTAGCCACAAATTACTTCACCAAGTGGGTAGAGGCAATCCCCACCAAGAAAGTAACACACCAAGTTGTTATGGACTTCTTGTTGAATAATATCATATGTAGATTTGGTGTGCCAGTCAAGATTGTGGCTGATAATGCCATGTGTTTCAAAGCTAAACCTTTGATGGAAATGTGCAAGGAGTATGGAACCAATATGACTTATTCTTCAAACTATAACCCCCAAGGGAATGGACAAGCTGAGTCCAGCAATAAGAATTTGTTAAATATCATTAGGAGGACCTTGGAGTTGAACAAGAGAAAATGGGGTGAACAACTGAAGTTTACAGTTTGGGCTGATAGAATCACTGCTAAGAGAGCTACTGGTAAGATCCCATTTGAGTTGGTGTATGGAACTCAAACTTTTCTGCCCTTACATTTACAATTATCTTCATTTTAGTTTGTTCAATAACTTGTAGATCATGAGGTCAGCCCATATGAAGCAAGAATTAATGAGAATGTAGAGCTAGATGAAGAGAGAAGAGTATCCCACCAATGGCATGCGATTTAGAGAGAAGTTGAAGAGATTGTTTGACAAGAAAGTCACTCCTAGGGCCTTCAATATTGGAGATCTAGTTTTGTTATGGGACAAATGAAATGAAGATAAGGAAAACATGGAAAATTTGATGCATTATGGATGGGACCTTACTCCATTGATATCGAATTGATCGAATACCTTTTTCTCAAAGATTTAGATGGGGAATTGATTGAATTACCTATTAATGGTAGGCATCTAAAGCATTTATTGGATTAATCCCTAAATTTGAGGTATGCACTAACTTGTACAAGTGTATAGTGTTTGGTTTTGCTCTACTTTTGGTGTTTTATCGGCTTGTGGTTTGCTTTGGTGTGTGGCAAGCCATTTTTGTTGGGTCCTCACTGGTTTTTAGATGGTGGTTTTGGCTCATGACTCATTTACCCAATGGATTATTTTGGCACTTGGTCTACGTTGTTCTTATGGCACTCACTGGGAGTTCCCATCCCTAGCAGGAGCCGATGTTGGTGCCCATTTTGATCCTCTGTTATTTTCCCATCTTTCCCCTTTGTTCTACGTGCTCTAAAAATGTTTTTCTTTGATTTTGGTGATCTATAACTTTCTCCCTCCATTTTGGATGCTTTGAAAAGCTCATAAACTTATTATTTTGCCCCATTTTGAAAGAAAAATACATGCATGCTCTATTTTGTGCCCTAAATTTCCAAATCCACGGGCCTCTGTCATTTTTTCCTTTTTCCCGGCCTTTGGGGCTCGAGTTTGCTCGTTTTGTACTTATTTTCCCTCAAAAATCTATCTCTATGGTCGAAACTTGCATAAAATCAATTTCCCTTTGTTTTTTGACCAAAAAATCCTTCACCCACGAAGAAAAAATCAAATTTGGGCATCTCTGGTAAATTCTATGTTTTTTTACGGTTATACGGGTGTCATTTTCCTGTCAAAATTAAACTCAAACCTTCCCTCATACATGGTCGCTTCTGGTTGGATGAGATCGGTGGGTTTTCTATAAAAACTTAGTGTTTTTATTTTTGGAAAAATGAGCAACTTTCCACCGCAACCCCGCATGTCCCAGAGGAGGGACACATGTCACGCTCTTATTCACAGGTGGGGATAGAAGGCGGGCGGGAAATTAGAAGATTTTTACCTTTTTGGTGAAAGGGAAAAAGGGTGCGGAAAGGCCCACGCATCCACTAGGCCAATCAGGGGTGGACACGTGGCAGGGTGGGGTTAGAAGGGAGTGTGGACCGGTGGAAGACTTAGGCAATTTTTACCTTTTTAGCAAAAAGGGATGAAAGTTGCAAATGGGGCCATGGGTCCACAATGGAGCAAGGGTGGACATGTGGCGGGCATAGAGGGCGGAGGCGGATCGACAAAGGTAAAGGGAATTTTTTTCCTTTTGCAAAAAGACTTAGAATGAAAATTTGAGGCATGGCTCTGCGAAAATCAGAAGGAGACACGTGGCAGGGAAGAAATTGGAGGTGCGGGCCCGTGGAAGAAAAATGGAGAATTTTCCCTCGGTGAAAAAAGGGTGGTAAAACATGAAATAAGCCCGTGGATTTTTAGCGATAGAGAGGTGGACACATGTCAAGGACAGAGGCGAGAGGTGCGGGCCCACGGAGAAAAATGTAAAAATTTCCAAATTCCAAAAAGGGTGGAAATGTGTAGAATTGAAGTGCAATTTCAATGGGACCCACCATATGCCATGTGTCAGCTCCAAATTTCAAGGGCGGAGGCGGAGAAAAAAGTTAATTTTTTCATTTTTCCAAAAATGTTAAAAGGTCAAAAAGTGATCCCAAATTCATTCCCAATCACATTTTGACATGTGGAGGGCCCATATTGAAGGGAAAAGGGGAAATCAATGGTAGCTGTACATTTTCATTTTTGGCTGCCATTTTTGCTCTAGGAAGCTTGGAGATGCAAATTTTGCATCATTTTTCATCAAATTTTTGGCAAATTCATGTCGTTTTTGCCTTCAAGGATCAATGGGATCAATTTGAAATTTTAATTTTACTGATCCGGGAATTTGCAAATGAATTTTTACTTGGGCTCAAGCAAACATATGAAAGATCAAATCCAAAGTTGCAGTGTAAAAATTCGAAAGGGATAAGGATGAAATAATGAAATGAAAGGGGTTTGCATGCTTGGAGAATGAAAAACGTGCCTCCATAATGGATAATGATGAAGGATTTGTAATGATTCGCCATTTTTGGAACACTGAAAATTTTGTTGCAAATATGTTAAACGTCCCTATCTACAAATCATGTTGGAATTTTGTAACAAACTTGATGCTAGGCATATTCTTTTCTTGGGAAAGAAGGATCAAATGTAATTGAAAGTTATATAATGCATGTTTTGAGACATGCAAAAGGTCGAGAAAAACTTATAATTTCATGGGAAAATCTAGGAAGAAGCCCATTCTCTAAGAAACCTCCTGAGAACCATTTCTAATTCCTTTACATTAGATTTGTATCATGTTGAGTTGGTTTCAGTTGTAAAGCCATCAAAAAGCTCTGATATTGTTCTTATAACATTCCCCTGCTGATAAATTTGGTCATTCTGGATTATTTTGTGTTGTCTCTTGGAAAAATTTGCATGCACTTATGTTTCAAAATGTTTTCAATTTGTGTTTCTTGCTCCTGTTGCAGTCTTGTGTCTGAAATCTCTCTTGATCATACATGGTCTCATTTCTTGTTGATAGTTTAGTAGCATCTGCAATCTCACATTCGAAGAGATTTCATCGATAAAGAGATAAACATATTTAAAATCACTTTACCTTTCTTAAATTTAGAGATTTTTGTAAACCTTTGGGTGCACCTTAGGTCATGATAAAATAGAGGTTTCGGGTGCTTTGTTGGTTCATTTGCTTCGAGATTTTGTGGTGGGTTGTCAAAGATTGTGTGGAAGAGTGTAGATCTAGGCTTCCATTTATTGAACATATCCTAGTTTAAGGAGTACCCTAACCCCTTTGAAGCATTCTGCTGTTTTAGGTCTTACAAATTTCTTATAAAGGTCCTCACAGAATTTGGTAGATTCTGTTAGTCTTGTCTAAAAATCTCCCACCAAAAATTATTCAAAATAGCTAATCCTACCCCACACTACCCCCGCATTGCATTGTGTGTCAACAAAATAATCTAATCCATCTACAAAAATGCACAAAGCAAATTAGGAACATCTGATGTCTTGATAACCCTTGCCCCGCATTGAAAATCTCCATAATCTGGGAGTGACAACTTGTGAAAGTCAGATTTGGAGTGTTGATCATATTTTCACAAGGCCCTTTCCATACTATTTGCACAAACCGAGGGATATCTTCATCTCCTTCACCATTTGAGGGTTAAAAATAGGTCCTCTTGCCTTGGTTGAAAGGCACAACCTAAAACAGTTAGGAGAAGATCAAGTCCTATTTGAGTGTCATCCATCTCTCCACAAATATGAGTGCCAATTAGATCACATCCCCAGCTACAAACGACATACATCATGATCTATATGACTTCAAGCTTCATGCCATATCTCTGATGCTTCTCAGATTGAAAAGGAGAAAAAAATTGGGTACCGACACCAAGTATTTTCTTTGCATCTCCCAAATCATTCATTAAAAATGTGTGAGCTAACATTTCTTTAAGTTTACCAATGTCATGCATACTAGATCCTGTAATCAACATGTCATCCACATACAATAACAAAATAACATAACTCCCATTTTCAATCTTCTTAAAATAAACACAATGGTCATATTCACATCTCATATAACCATGCTTATGCATAAAACTGTCAAATCTCAAATACCATTGTCTTGGAGCTTGTTTGAGCCCATATAAGATATTTTTCAATCTACACACAAGTTTCTCCTTACCCTTGACTTCATAACCAAGTGGTTGTTGCATATAAATCTCTTCCTCCAAATCACCATGAAGAAAATCCATCTTAACATCAAGTTGTTCTAAATTAAAATCTTCTGTTGCAACCAAACTTAGAACAATACAAATAGAAGTCATTTTAACTACAAGAGAAAAAATATCATAAAAGGAAATATGTGCTTTCTGTGTAAATCCCTTTACTACAAGCCTTGCCTTGTACCTTTTCATTCTACCCTCTTCTTCCTTGCTTCTATAAACCCATTTGTTTTGTAGATTTTTATACCCTATGTCAACTTAACCAAATCCCATGTCTGATTTTATTCCAAGGAGTCCATCTCCTCATCCATGCCATGCTCCCACTGCTCATGGGTATCTACTTGCATTTCTTCTTCAAATATTTCGGTTCACCACTATCAGTCAATAATAAATAAGAAAAGGAAGGTGAAAATCTCTTTGGAGGTCTACTTACCCTTTGTGACCTTCTCATTGAGATTTGGGGTGTCTGGGGCTCATTCTGTGCCTGTTGCACATTCATGTCAATCTCTACTCGATGATCGCGCCGGTCACATGCAACCAACCATGGTTCTATAACTGACCATTGTTTCTCTGTCTACCGACCGATTACGGTTGCCTTATTGACATCGGTTCGAGGAGTACTAATGCTAGTTCCATTGATTTTCTGTTCTAAACCAGATCATGTCATCAATTCTGGTTATTCTAACCGACATTGGTTTATGTAGAACCGACATTGGTGTTTGTGGATGTCTCTTTAGGTCTAAAAGTTGATTTTCCTTCAAAATCTCATCAACCTATTCATGTTTAGGCACCAAAACTTGATCCATGTACATTCTTTTTCATTCCAATCAACATCACAACTCCTAACAATCTTAGAATCTTCTAAATCCCAAAATCGATATCCAAATCACGAGCCATAACCAATGAAAGTGCATCTCTTAGATTTAGCATCCAACTTCTTCCTATTTTCCCTATCAACATGCACAAAAGCTTCTGAGCCAAAAACTCTAAGAAAAGAAAAATCTACCTCTTTTCCAAACCAATCTTCTTCTGGTATTCCACCATCTAGTGTTGTTGAAGGCCCATGGTTGATCAAGTACATTATTATATCCACTGCTTCTACCCAAAACTTCAAAGGAAAATTGACATGTATCCTCATGCTTCTAGCACATTCCATGATTTTCCTTTTCATTATTTTTGTAACTCTATTCTCATGTGGAGTTCTAGGAACTGTTCTTTCTCTTTGTATTCCATTCATTTGAACAATAATCATTGAAAACTAGCCTGCAATACTCACCACCATTGTCAGATCTAAGGCACTTTAACCTAAAGTTTTTTTCATTTTCCATAAGGGATTTCCATGTTTTAAAAGTCTCAAAAACATCAAATTTACGCTTAATACAATAGATCCATACCTTCCTTCTAGCATCATCAAATAAATTCACATAATATTGGGATCCTCCAATAGAAGCTACTTAAGCTGGTCCCCACACATCTTAGTGTACACGCTCTAATTCCCGCTCCTTCTTTTTTGACCCAATCTTGAGAAATCTCACTCTTCTGCTTTCCAAGTATGCAATGCTCACAAAATTTAAGATCTAATTGTTTCAAATATGATAGCTTACCTTTATCCTTTAAGATCTGCATTCCTTTTTCACTCATATGGGCCAGCCGATTATGCCACATGGTTGCATTTAAAACTGTAGTAGATAACACAAAAAATGAATTAGTAACATAGGTAGAAAAATATAAAGTTCCCACCTTCTTACCTCTTGCTACAACAAGTGATCCCTTGGTAACCTTCCAAGAATCGACTGTTGATGTAACCACACATCCAAATTCACCTAATTTCCCTGTAGATATTAGATTCTCTTGAGGCTTGGTACATGACTCACATCTTTTAATACCCATGGATTTACATTCTGGAACTTTAGATGAACATCAATTTTACCAGTAATATTGCATGGCTCATCATCTCCTAAATAAACTTGTCCAAAATCACCCTGAACATAATTTATGAAATAACCCTTATTAAATATAAAACCCAAGATTCTAATTTATTGTCTAAGGAGAGAATAAGGGAATCTTGCTTTACCTCACTTATGCAACATTTTCCTCTTTACCTTTTTCTAATGTATTCTCTTTATTTTCCTTGGACCAACACTCCTTTACGTGTCCTCTCTTTCCACAATTCCAGCAAAGTAAATCTCTATACTTGGATCTAGATCTACCATGTCTTGACTTTGATCTCCCATTCTTCTTTCTCTTAGATGATCTCTCCTTAGATCTTCCTCTGCTTTCTACATTTAAAGCATTTCTAGATGATGCTTCTCCTGAGATTTTCTTGCGTATTTCCTCATTAAGGATTACACTAACCACATCATCAAATTTCAAACCTTTAGAAGTAGACGTTGTATTACTTACAACCATTACCAAGTTATCCCAACTATCGGCAAAGAACATAAGAATAAAATTTCTTTCAATTCATCATCAAACAAAATTTCTACTGATTTTAATTTATTTAGAATAGATCAGAAATCATTAAAATGATTAGATATAGATCCACCTTCTTGTATATTAGAATTCAACATTTTTTTCATCAAATAAACCTTATTCAAAGAACTAGGAGTTTCATACAAATTTTCTAAAAAAATCATCAACTCTACCGTGGTTTTTGCATCTATAAAATTCGAAGTCACCGATGCTATCAAGGCTCAATCTTATAGATCCCAGAGCCTTTCTCAAAAACCTTCCATTCTTTATCAGTCATCATGTCCGTTTGTCCATGCTCATCCAACAATAAGTATAGATCTTTCTAATACAAATAATCCTCCACCTGCATCTTCCATAGTTGATAAGTATGATTGTCAAAATTTTCTACTCGGTATTTACTATCTTCTGACATTGCTCTGCTCCCACTCAATCGGAAAAATCCTCTATGAGTAGATTCTATCAACACATAAAATCTCCAAACATATATCTCGATACCAGTTGTTGGGGTTAAACCATTTAACAGAGTCGCAAAAATCTATAATCGATAAAACATACAAGCAATGAATGCAGAAATAACTAGAAGATAAAATAAAACAAGAGAAAGATAACACCAGATTTAATGTGGTTTACCCAGTGTGGGCTATGTCCACCAAGAAATGTCCAATATTATTATTTATTGCTTTATAGAGAAATACAACAAAGATCATTGTCTTCCAACACCTCATGGGTGTTCAATTTTTCCCTCACTCAACTACTCTTTCTTTCTCACCAAGAAAACTAACATGCAAACAATTGCTATTTTCTTCTCTCATACCCTCATACAATGCATACATGCATATATAACTATTTTGGGAAACTAAATATGATTTTACAATCAATAAATCATCTTTAAAGAAAGAGATTTATTCTAATTCTCGTTTAAAGAACAAAGCACATTTGCACGCAGGTGATGATGTCGGTCACTTCTTAATTGATGTCGATTACCACACGACCGATGTCGGTTCCTCCCGATCAATTTCGATCATTATCAAAACCAAAAACATGTAAAATAAATCTTCTTGTGAAGAAATTAAGTTCCACACTCCAAACACACCTCCATTCTGATGCATAGTTTTTTTAACAAAAGAATATAAGGAACAACATTTGGGCACCTTTCAGGCAAAAAAATAAATCTACAAAGCCATTGTATTTCTCCAAACAATAAGGAAACCCCTTGAAACAGAAATGACATCTTTAGTAACACATTGATGACAACGTTTAGAGTTTCCTTAAGGTAGGTGGTGCTTCCACATATCCACCACAAGATTTACCAACATTCGGACATAACATGACAAGTAAAATAGTACATACAACAAGGCGATGCAAGGGCATCAACTCGAGCATGTATATGAGGATGTAAACATCTTATTTTGGATTGAAGGTGTGATTACAGAGGTCTAAGAGGTCATTATAATTTATTTAGATGTGTTAGTTGGTGTCAGGATTTTCAATTTTGAATAGAGCATTTTCCATTCAAAATGCTAAATTTTAAATTGTAAGGCCATTTTTGGCTTTTTTGGGTTTTGTGATGCATTCTTGGATCTCATAAGCTTTGTAATGGGTGAAATCAAGCATAATAGGGGTATCTAGAAACATGACAAGTGCTAGTTAGTGCTATATTTAAGACATCTTGTGTAAATGACCTCCTAATGGGGAATTCATACTTATAAACCATGATTGTAACTAAACTAGGGATTCAAAAACCATGGTTAAAATGAGTTAGGAGGATATTTAAGCTATTTTTGTAATCAAATGACTCATTCCATTTGAATGAGAATCAAATTGAAGAGAAGTTCCAAGAAGATTTTGTGGGGCAAACCGTTTAAAATAATTAGTTTGTGCTTATTTTCAATTTGTATATGGTATTTGAGATGGTTCTTGAACCTCTTGCATGAATTTTAGAATGAATTATGATTGGTAAGTGGTTTATTCTTGTGTATTTATATGATTTTGTGTGATTTAATAACTTGGGAGAGTGAGGTTGTGCATTGGATGAAATTGGGCAAGGCATTACGAGGGTATTGGGTGATTAAATGTGAAGAGAGTTGGATTGAGTGAGAGGAAATTATCCAAAAGAGTGAAATATTGATATTAAGATAAGGGATAACTATCCACATACCTATTCAAATTCAATCAAGAGCTTACAACACTCATGGAAGGTTATTTAAGTGAGAGCACTCTAACAAAGTTAGGAAACCCTTGTTTCCTCATAATAGAATAGTGGCATTGAGATCTAACATGAGCTTAAGTTTTATTTTGAACCCTACTAGTAAGATGAGAACATGAGGAGGATCAAAAAAGTGCTAAGGTACAAATTTTAGCCCTTAAAACCAAGTTTTAGTCAACTTATAGTGATTTTTATCCCTACTAGGTTTATAGGAAACCTTCTTGCTAGGGTTTAGTGAAGGTTTGATGGTTTGAGGGCTTAACAAAGGAATATAAAGGTGAAGTTATGATAAAATGGTCTTAGGAATTCCTTTTCAAATATTTTAGTGGTTTCCTATCCTAGTTCCTCTCAGAACTTCACCAACTCCTAATAGTGTGTTGCTTAAGACCAATGCTGCTAGAGAGGCCTAATGGAAAAGTAAAATAGTGAAGTTGAAAGAAATTTTGTGAAGAAGGTTCCCCTTAAAAATTGTGCATAAGGAGAAACCATAAATGGATACTATAAAATGTCTTGATATGGATGAATGAGTGAGTGAAAAAAAAGTTAAGAGAGGAAAACAACCTAGATAGGCCTAAAAAGGGTTGGATCCATCAAAAGATGATGTAATGAAAAATACACTTAGAGAAGGAGTGAGAGAACCAAACTTGGTACACTCCATCCTTGGGAAAAATTTTATTTGGAGCTTCTTTCATTTTTCTTGGAGGACTTTTATATCATTCTAATCATGAATTGACGAAAGAGCATGGTTCTTGTGCACTAAGAAGGACAATTTAGTGAAAGTGACTAAGTATAAGAATTTTTACTTGATTTTGATCAATTGGATGGTAGAGATAGTTTTTTTAGAGGTATAGGGACATGATGGGAAATTTTATCAAGCTCACCAAGGTCTATAACACAAAATTCTACTTGATTTGAAGGTTCTCACCTTGAGAAGAATGGAATTAGTAAATCCTTATAGGACTATGTTGGAAGAAGACAGAGTAGTTGTGATCCTTAGGTAGAGGGTAAACTTCAAGAAGGTGGATATGACCATGAGGAAGATTATATTGTAAGGTATGAGGACATTGATGAAATTTTATGCCCGAGAAGATCCAATTGTTACATACTATAGCTTAGTCACTCAAACGATAAAGTAGGGAAGATCAAAATGGTACGAATAATTGAACTTACTCTTGTTAATGATCACTATGAAAATGTCATGACCTTAAATAGAGATATATAAGTAGGGTTACTTGATGACATGGAGGATTTGAGGTCAATAATAAAGTTTTATATGTTTAAGCTAAGAATTGAGCTTTGTGAATGAGTTGAAAGGTAGTTTGGGGTTGTTAAGCAGCTAAAAGTGTATTGTGTGCATGAGAATATTGTAGAGGCTCTACATATTTTGGTATCAAAGTGGGAGAATAAGTTGAATAAATTGAAAAATGGGTTGTACGTTGTAGAAGAAGAAAGGGAAAGGATTTTTCAAGAAGATGAGTGAAGGGAAGAGCAACGAGAAGATCTTGTAAATAGTCAAAGGACATGGATACATGATACCCAAGTGGATGAAGAAACTAGTAAGCGAGAGAGATGCGATCAATACAAAACAAATGAATCGGAGGACAAGAGAACAAGAACCACATACATGATTGGTGAAGGTGATTTCAGAATAGAGATGATTGTTGGAAACAAGGAAAACATGCAGAGAGAGATAGTTGATGGCTCTTAGGCTTTATGATTCAAATTTTAGAGATGTTTGGGATGAAGTAGAAGCAGAGAAGAGATGGTTAAGGGGTTGGTAGAGTTATTGAGCTATGGGAAGAGAGATCAAGAAGAGATAGAGAGAGAGGAAAATAAAAGAGGAAAGGATGAAGAAGATAGAGAGAAAGAGAGAGTTGTGGTTCCAACAGAGAGATCAAAGAGCTGAGACAAGATGTAGACCATTCTTGTACTCATGGAAAGAGAGAGAGAAGAAAAATGAAAAGAGATAGGGATAGTGTTGAGAAAAAGAGAAAAGTGACTAGTTATATTTCTTGTGGAAAGGAGGAAAAGAAATTAGTTGAGGATAAGGATAAGACAAGAGGAAATAAGAGAAAAGAAAATGAAAAAGAGGAAGGTTAAGCAAGAAAGAGAGGTGGTTAAGGAAGTGATGTCGATAGAGGATAAAAATGGCGATGAAGAGGTGATAGAATCATTTTTGGCTTATCTTGAGGAAGATGAACATGATGGGAGAAGTTAGTATGTAGATATAGAGGAAGTGGAGTTCAAGAGAGAACAAAATGAGGTGATGGTAGTGAAGGAATAACTTAGAGGGGCAACTAAGCCTCAAGATTGTGATACTAAAATTATGTGTAGGTGTGTGTTAGTAGGTATGTAGAGTGAACATGAATGTTTCCAAGTAAAGTCATTAAAGTTTGAGATGGATGATGGAAACAAGAGTACAATGAGTCAAGAACAAAAAGTGGTAAGTAAAGAAGAGAATGAGTTTATTTATGAGATTTTGGAATAGTTGTAGGAAGAGACAATAGCCTTGGAGCATGCTATATATAAAGAGGAATCATGTGGAAAAGAGATGGAAAAAATTTCAAGGATAGTAAGAGAACAACAACTAGAAGCTTATTGCAAAGAAAACGGAAGCATAGATCAATAGACCAAAGATAAAAGAGACAAGAAATAAAAGTGTAACAAAAAATTAAGAGGTGTATGATGAAGAAGATGAATTCGAGATGAGAAACAATAAAAAAGGTCTAAGAGGAAGATATGATGATTGAAGAAGAGGAGAATGAAGTAGAAGAAGCTCTATTAGAAGCATACCTCCACTATACAAACAAGGTGAAGAATGAAGATCAAATATAGAGTGGCAATGAAGAAATGAAAGAGGAGAAGCAAGCTGAAGATGAAGATCAGATTAGAATGAATACGAAGATGCAAAAAAAATGGAAAAACAAGAATAAAGGAAAATTAGTAGAGCTCAATATTTTCTTACCCCTAGAGTATGATGCAGGAGCATCAACTCTAACATGTATATAAGGATGGAAACATCCAATTTTGGCTTTAAGGTGTGATTACAGGGGTCTTAGTGTTAGGAATTAGTGAAAAAATATGTGGAAATAATTCCTCAAATCACAATAGTAGGAAACTATATAGTAGAATTAAACTTGTAGAAATGTAACATCATAAATAAATAATGCACAAAAGAAGACAAGACAAGATTTAACATGGTTCACCCAATGTGGGATACGTCTACCAAGAACTTGTTCAGATTTTATCTTCAAGAAGAGTAAAATAACTCTCACAGTATTCTCTCAGTTATGAACTCACAACAAAATTCCAAAGATGCTAAACCACATCTAAACCACAATTGACACCCAATTGCTTAACCTTGATCACTCTTGATCACCTCTTGATCTCTAAGACTCAAGACCTCTTGAAAAATCAAGATATCTTCAAGATACCCTAACACCTCTATTTATAGGATTACAATCCTTTTAAGAAGTCCTAAATTTGACCCTAGAAGTATGAAATTCATAACCTTTCAACTTCCCATGGCTGGAAAAACTGTCATGGCGTTGACATCCAATTAACAACAACTTA
Organism: Taxus wallichiana var. yunnanensis; assembly: GCA_018340775.1. Classification (NCBI taxonomy): domain Eukaryota; kingdom Viridiplantae; phylum Streptophyta; class Pinopsida; order Cupressales; family Taxaceae; genus Taxus; species Taxus wallichiana. The sequence goes on from CM031243.1 coordinate 545,421,550, forward strand.
ACACAACATCACAACAACGTCACATTGACATGCTAGAATTCTCCTGAAGTCTCTAAAATTAATTGTTCAAACTCCAACACTTCAATATTGATTCCAGAAGACCAAAAATAGGCTCCACACCCCAACAATCTCCCACTTGGAGACTATTCCCACTGAGAAAATTTCTCAACCCTTCATTATCAACCATGAAGGCCAATCAAAGTTGAAAACAACTTTAACTTCTCCCTTGTGACTACCTTGGTCATCATATCCATAGGATTCTAACTGGTATGAATATTTTCTAGCTTCAACTCATCTTCTTCCAAATTTTCCCTAATGAAATGATATCTCAGCTGAATGTGCTTCGTCCTAGAGTGGAAAGTGGAGTTCTTAGCCAAATGAATAGCACTCGACTATCATTGTGTAGTCTCTGAACTTCCTGCTTATGACCTAAATCATTAATCAATTGTTGTAGCCAAATCATCTCCTTGCTTGCCTCTATAGAAGCAACATACTCAGCTTTTGTGGTTGATAAAGCCACAATATTTTGTAACCATGAAATCTAGCTCACCTTTGTATCACCAACCGTAAATACATAACCTGTCGTGCTCCTCCTGTTGTCTAAATCTCCTGCCATGTCTGAATCTACATAGCCACACAATGTTTTTTCTAATCCACGAAACAAAATGCTGCTCTCATGGTCCCTCTCAAATACCGAAGGATCCACTTCACTGTACCTATCTATGTTCTCTACCCGGATCACTCATAAACTTGCTCACTGCTCCCACTGCATGGGAAATGTTAGGCCTAGTGCATACCATAGCACACATCAAGCTGCCAATGACTGATGAGTATGATACCCTAGACATCTGTATTCTATCCTCCTTAGTTTTGGACTCTACTCCTTTGATAATTTAAAGTGACCTACCAAAGGAGTACCAACCGGTTTAGCATCTTACATACTAAACCTCTCCAAGATCTTCTTTATGTACTCTTCTTGAGATAATACCAACTTCCTCTCCTTCCTGTTCTGAGTTATTCTCATACCAAGGATTTATTTTCTACCCCCAAATCCTTCATAGAAAAGGAGTCACCTAGCTACTTCTTGAGTACCTTTATTTCTTGCATGTTCTTCCTTGCAACAAGCATATCATCCACATACAGGCACAAAATAATATAACTACCATCAAGAAACTTCTTGATGTACACACAATGGTCTGAGTGACACCTGAGTAACCCTGCTCCTGCATAAAACTGTCAAACTTCTTGTACCACTACCATGGAGCTTGTTTCAGGCCATATAAGCTCTTCTTCAATTTGCACACTAACCTCTCCTTCCCTTTGACCTCATAACCATGTGGCTGCTACATATAAAATTCCTCCTCCAACTCACCATGAAGGAATGCATTCTTCACATCCAACTACTCTAAGTGCAGGTCTTCTACTGCTACTAAACCAAGAACAGTCCTAATAGAAGTCATTTTAACAACAGGAGAAAAAAATTTCATCAAAGTCTATACCTTTCTTCTGTGAAAATCCCTTGACCACAAATTAGGCCTTGTATCTTTTCCTGCCTCCATCTTCCTCTTTGATTTTATACACCCACTTGTTTCTGCAATGCTCTCTTACCCTTGGGTAGCTCCACCAGATCCCAAGTCCACTTCTCCATAAGAGATTTATGCTCTTCATCCATGGCCTACTCCCACTTCTTCCTGACATCTACCTACATTGATTCCTCAAAGCACTCACGGGTCTCCACTTTGATGAAGAAATAAATAATTAAAAGATGGAGTAAATCATTCAAGTTCCATTCTTACCCTAGAATACCTTCTCACCTCAAGAGTTTGGGGTTCCTGATGAGTAGGTTCCTTAAGTGGTTGTGACGGAACATGTTGCACTTGAACCGGCCCCTTGGACACCTTGCAGTCTATAATTTCCTCTAACACTGTGTATTCTTTCTTTGATCCTCTTTCTGTTCCTACAATTGATCTTTATACAAGTATTTTTCATTAAAGACAATATCTGTAGACCGAAATATTTTATTTTCCTTAAGACTCCAAACATGGAATCCAAATTCATCCTCACCATATCCTAAAAGGTGCATTTCTCAGACTTAGCCTCTAACTTGGTCCTATCATCTTTATCAATGTGAAAAATACCTCACATCCAAATACTCTAAGAAATGAGTAATCAATTTTCTTACTAGACCAAGCCTCCTTAGGTATACCTCCATCCAAGGCCATAGAGGGTCCTCTGTTAATCAGATAAACAATTGTGCTTACCACTTCCACCTAAAAAATGAGTGGCAGCCCACATATAACCTCATACACCTAGCACGCTTTATGATTTTCATGTTCATTCTCTCTGACACTCCATTTTCCTGTGGATTATTTGGAACCGTCCTTTTCCTACGGATCCCATTTACCGAACAGTAATCAAGAAATTCATTGCTACAATACTCCCCTCCATTATCCGACTTGAGACATTTCAACTTGAGACCTGTTTCATTCTCAACTAAGGATTTCCATCTTTTGAAAGTTTCAAACACATCATATTTCTTTCTAATGCATTATACCCAAACTTTTCTAGTTGCATCATCAATGAAAGTGACATAATAACATGAACCACTAATAGAGTTTACCTTAGCTAGCCCCCATACATATGTATGCACTAACTCCAACTTACCCTCCTTCCTAGTAGGTCCAACCTTAAGGAATCTCACCCGCTTCTGTTTCCCATAAACACAGTCCTCACAAAATTCCAAATCTAACTCCTTTAATCTAGGTAACCTGTCCTTTATAATTTGCATGCCCTTATGACTCATATGACCGAGTCTCTGGTGCCACAAAGTTACATCTCCATCTACAACAACTAAATTACAATAATTAACACCACTGGTTAAATACAAAGTACTAGTTTTCTTACCTCTTATAACCACAAGAGCTCCCTTGGTAACCTTCCAAGAATCTGTATGTAAAAGCCCGATCATACAACCATCACTACCCAGTGACCCACTTGATATCAAGTTCTACCTTAACTTAGGCACATGGATGATGTCATTAAGTAAACATGTGTTCCCATTATGCATTTTCACCCGAACACAACCTTTCCCTACTATGCTACTGAGGTTAATCATCACCAAGATATACATGTCCAAAATATCCTTGAAAAAAATCAGTAAAATAATATCTATGTGGGGTGGCATGGAAAGAAGCCCCTGAATCTAACACCCAAGACTCAACAATATTATCTAAAGAAATAATTAAAGCATCTTGACAAACGTCACTTTACACCACATTTACCTCCTTAGTTTCTTCCTTCTTTTTATTCTTATCCCAAAGAGCCCAACAATCTTTCTTAGCATGACTAACCTTCCCACAATGCCAACGTTCTAACTTGATCTTGGACTTTTACCTTCCATGATCATTTGACTTCCCACGGTTACCTTTCCCTCCGTTCTTTTGTCTTCATCTACTCTCCATCGTCAAATCATTTCTAGAAGTAGAAGAATATCCAGTGCTCTTCCTTCGCATTTCCTCGATTAGGATCACACCTATTACATCCTCAAACTTCAGCTTTGAATTATTAGAGATTGAATTACTTACAACCATAACCAAACTGTCCCAACTATCTGGCAAGGAGCACAAAATCAACAAAGCCCTGACCTCATCATCAAATTCAATTTTTACCGATTTTAACATACTCACAACCATATTAAATTCATTCAAATGATCAACAACAAAATCATTCTTAGACATATTCATATTAAATAAATTTTTCATCAAAAATATTTTATTAGAGGCATAGGGTTTTTCATATAACTTCCCCAATGCACTCATGAGACCCTCTGTGGTCTTCTCCTGTGATATGTTGAAAGCAACCAAAGATGCAAGGCATAACCAAATTTTCTTGATCACCTTTCTATCCAGAAATTTCCAATCCTCATCCGACATGGATGTAGGTTTCTTTGATTTTCTAGACAAAAGAACATGGAGGTACTTCTGATATAAATAATCCTCCATTTGCATCTTCCAAAAACCAAAGTTCTTCCCATTAAACTTCTCAACCCTCGATCTGCCCTCATCTACCATAGCTCCCACTTAAGCTAAAATTTCCCAGTGATTTACCACTTCAGCAAAAACCACCAAAGCTTTGATACAAGAGTTGTTAGGAATTAGAGACTAATATGCGGAAACAATTCCTCAAATCACAACAAAGAGGAAACTATATAGCGAGAATTAAACTTGCAAAAATGCAACATCATAAATAAATAATGCACAAAAAGAAGACAAGACAAGATTTAACGCGGTTCACCCAATGTGGGCTACGTCCACCAGAACTTGCCCATATTTTATTATCAACAAGAGTAAAAAAATCTCATAGTCTTCTCTCGATTATGAACTCACAACAAAATTCCAAATATGTTAAACCACATCTTAACCACAATTGACACCCAATTTCTTAACCTTGATCACTAAGACTCAAGACCTCTTGAACACTCAAGATATCTTCAAGATACCCTAACACCTCTATTTATAGGATTACAATCCTCTTAAGAAGTTCTAAAGCTGACCCTAGAATTTTGTCTTGAAGGTGTAATTATAGGGTCTTAGAGGTCATTAGAATTTATTTAACGTGTTACTTGGTGACTAGGCTTTTCAAAATTTGAATAGAGAAATTTCCTCCAAAATGCTAAATTTGAAATTGTAAGGCCATTTTTGGCTTGTTTTGGGTGTTGTGATGCATTCATGGAGCTCATAAGATTTGTAATGGGTGAAATAAGGCATAATAATGGTGTTTAGGGACATAACAAGTGTCATTTAGTGTTATATTTAAGACATATTGTGTAAAGGACCTCCTAATGGGGAACTCATACTTATAAACCATGATTGTAACTGAACTAAGGATTCAAAAGCCATGGATAAAAGGAGTTAGGATGGTATTTAAAATATTTTTGTAACTGAATGAATCACTCCATTCGAATGAGAATCAAATTGAAGAGAAGTTCCAAAAAGAGTTTGTGGATCAATCTAGTTGCAAGCTTGTTTGTGTTTGTTTTCAATTTGTATATGGAATTTTAGATGGTTCTTAAACATATTTCATGAATTTGTAGAATGAATTATTATTATTAAGTGGTTTATTCTTATGTATTTATATGATTTTGTGTGATTTCATTGCTTGGGAGAGTGAGGTTGTGTATTGGATGAGAATGTGCAAGTTATATCGGGGTATTGAAGTGATTGCATGTGAAGAGAGAGTTAGATTGAGTGAGAGGAAATTATAAAAAAGAGTGAAGTATCGACATTAAGAGAAGGAAGAAATATCCACATACCTTTAAAATTCATTCAAGATCTTACAACACTCGGGAAGGTTATTTAAGTGGGAGGACTATAACGAGTTAGGAAACCCATGTTTCCTCATAATAGAATAGTGGAAATGATATCTAACATGAGGTTAAGTCTTATTATGGACCCTACTTTGGTAAGATGAGAATTTGAGGAGGATCAATATAGAGCTAAGGTAAAAAACTCTAGCCCTTAAAACAAAATTTTTATCAACTTATAGTGATTTTAACCCTATCGGGTTTATAGGAAAGCTTGATAGGGTTTAATGAGGGTTTGATAGTTGGAGGGCTTAACGATAGAATTTGAAGGTAGAATTTTGAGAAAATGGTCTTAGGGCTTCCTTTTCAAATATTTTAATGGTTTCCTAGCCTATTTACTTTTAGAAATCCCCCTTCTCCTAACATTACATTTGTCTCAAACACATGCAAGCTAAAGAGACCTAATGGAAAATGTAAAATAGTGAAGTTGGAAGAAATTTTGTGAATAATTTCATTCTTAAAAAAATTTCACAGGAGAAACCTAAATAGGTACTAGAATTTTTTTGATATGGATGAATGAGTGAGTGAAACATAAGTATGGAGAGGAAAATTGCCCAAACAGGGTTAGATCAATCAAGAAGAAGTTGTAATGAAAAGGAAACTTAGACAAGGAGTGAGATAAAAAAAATTGGTACACTCCATCCTTGGTAAAATGGGATTTGGAGATGATTTCATTTTACATGGAGTAATTCTAGATCATTCTAATAATGAATTGACCAAAGAGCATGGTTTTTGTGCACTAAGAAGGACATTTTAGTGAAAGTGGGTGAGTATGATACTTTTGACTGATTTTGATCAATTGGATGGTAGAGATAGTTTGGTTAGAGGTCTAGGAAATGATGGGAAAGTTGATCAAGCTCACCGAGGTCTATAACACAAAATTCTACTTGATTTAAAGGTTCTCACCTTGAGAAGAATGGAACTAGTAAATCCTTATAGGACTATGTTGGAATAAAAAAATATTGGTGATCCTTAGGTAGAGGATAAACTTAAAGGAGGTGGATATGACCTCGAGGAAGAGTATATTGCAAGATATGAGGACAATGATGAAAGGTTAGGCTTGAGAAGATCCAATTGTTGCATACTAGATCTTAGTTACTCAAAAGCTAAAACATGGTAGATTGAAATGGTATGAATGCTTGAACTTACTCTTGTTAATTATCACTATGAATATTTTCATGACCATTACAAGATATATCTAAGTAGGGTTACTTGATGGCATGATGGCTTTGAGGTCAATAATTAAGTTTTATAGGTGGTTTGAGGTCAAAAATCAAGGTTGATAGGTTTAAGCTAATAATTGAGCCTTGTGAATGAGATGAAGGAAGTTTAGAGTTGTTTATAGCTAAGATTTTATTATCTGCATGAGAATATTGTAGAGGATCTGTATCAATTAGTATCATAGGGTAAATAATTTGAAGAAATTAAGAAAAGGATTTCTACAATATAGAAGAAGAAAAAGAAAGGAGTTTTCAAGAAGATGAGTGAAGGGTAGACCAATGAGAAGCTTTTGGAACTAGTGAAAGGACATGGATATGTGATACCCTAGTGGATGAAGAAACTAGTAGAAGAAAGAGATGAGATCAAGAAAAATAAAGTGAATAAGAGTAAAAAGAACAAGAAAAACATACAAGATTAGTGAAGATGATTTCGAGAAAAGAGACAGTTGATGGAAACAAGGAAGACATGCGAGAGAGAGATAGTTGAGGTCTCTTAGGCCTTATGAATCAGATTTGATAGATAATTGGGATGAAGAAGAACTAGTAGCAAATATGGTTAAGGGATTGGTAGATTTATTGAGCTATAGGAAGAGAGAACAAGAAGAGAGAGAGAGAGAGAGAGAGAGAGAGAGAGAGAGAGAGAAGAGGAAAGGATGAAGAAGCTAGAGAGAATGAGAGAGTTTTGGTTCCAGAGGGAGATCACAAAGCTGAGACAAGATATAGAGCAGTTGCTGGTACTCATGGAAAGAGAGAAAGAAGAGAAATGACAAGAGACATGGATAGTTTTGATAAAAAGAGCCAATTGGTTAAGGAAGTGATGTTGATAGAGGATAAAAATGATGATGAAGAGGTGATAGAATCATTTTTGGCTTCTCTTGAGGAAGATGAACATGATCAAAGTAGTTCTTATGTAGAGATAAATGAAGTAGAGTTCAAAAGAGAACAAAATGAAGTGATGGAATTAGAGGAAGAACTTAGAGGGGCAACTAAGCCTCAAGGTTGTGATACTAACATTATGTGTAGGTGTGTGTTTGCAGGTATGTAGAGTGAACATGAATGTTTCCAAGTAAATGCATTAAAGTTTGAGATGAATGATGGAAGCAAGAGTACAATGAGTCAAGAACAAGAAGTGGTAAGTGAAGAAGAGAATGAGTGCATTTATGAGATTTTGGAGAAGTTGCGGGAAGAGACAACAACCTTAGAGCATGTTATATACAAAGAGGAATCATGTGGAAAAGAGATGGAAACAAGTTCAAGGATAATAAGAGAAAAAAATAGAGAAGAGATCAACAAGCCAAAGATAGAATAGATAAAAAAATAAGTGTAACAATAAATTAAGAGGTGTATGATGAAGAAGATGAAGTTGGAGATGAGAAACAACAAAAACAGGTCGAAGAGGAAGACACGATGATTGAAGAAGAGGAGAATGAAGTAGAAGAATATATATTAGAAGCATTCCTCCAATATACGAGACAAGGTGAATAATAAATACCAAATATAGAGTGGAAATGAAGAAATGAAATATTAGCAAGCTAAAGATGAAGATAAGATTAGAATGAATATGAAGACGTTAAAAAATGGAAAAAGAAGAAGAAAGGAAAAGCATTAGAGCTCAATCTTTTCTTACCCCTAAAGTATGATGCAAGAGCATCAAATCTACCATGTATATGAGGATGGAAACATACAAGTTTGTCTTGAAGGTGTGATTATAGGATCTTAAAGCTCAGGTAGAATTTATTTAGACATGTTAGTTGGTGACTAGGCTTTTCAAAATTTGAATAGAGAACTTCCCTCCAAAATGCTAAATTTGAAATTGTAAGGCCATTTTTGGCTTGTTTTGGGTGTTGTGATGCATTCTTGGAGATCATAAGATTTTTAATGGGTTAAATGAGGCATAATAAGGGTGTCTAGGGACATAAAAGTGCTTGTTAGTGTTATATTTAAGACATCTTATGTAAAGGACCTCTAATGGGGAACTCATACTTATAAACCATGATTGTAACTAAAATATGGATTCAAAAACCAAAATTAAAAGAAGTTATGAGGATGTTTAAGCTATGTTTTTAACTAAATGACTTACTCCATTTGAAGGATAATTAAATTGAAGAGAAGTCCGAGAAGAGTTTGGGGATCAAACTGGTTGCAAAACAATTTGTGCTTATTTTCAATTTATATATAGTATTTGAGATTGTTCTTGAACCTCTTGCATGCATTTGTGGAATGAATTATGATTCGTAAGTGGTTTATTCTTGTGTATTTATATGAGTTTGTGTGATTTCATTGCTTGGGAGAGTGAGGATGTGTATTGGATGGGATTGTTCAAGTTGTAGTAGGATATTGAAGTGATTGCATTGGAAGAGAGAGTTAGTTTGAGTGAGAGGAAATTGTCCAAAAGAGTGAAATTTTGACATTTAGATAAGGGATGAATATCCATAGATGTATTAAAATTCATTTAATATCTAACAAGACTCGGGGAAGGTTATTTAAGTGGTAGGATGTAATAGAGTTAGGAAACCCTTGTTTCCTCGTAATAGAACAATGACATTGAGATATAACATAAGGTGAAGTGTTATTTTGAACTCTATTGGTAAGATGAGAATGTGAGGAGGATCAACACAGAGCTAAGGTACAAATTTTAGCCCTTAAAACGAAGTTTTGTTCAACTTATAGTGATTTTTACCCCTCTTTGGGTTTATAGGAAACCTTAGTAGGGTTTAGTGAGGGTTTGATGATTGGTGGGTTTAATGATGGAATATGAAGGTGAAATTTTGTGAAAATGGTATTGAGACTTTTGTTTCAAATATTTAAGGGTTTTCCTAGACTAGTCCCTCTCATAACTCCCCCAGCTCCTGACAATGTGTTGTCTTAGACCTATGCAAGCTAAAGAGACCTAATCTTAAAACTTTGACACATGGAGAAACCATAAATGGGTACTATAAAATGTCTTTATATGGATGAATGCGTAAGTGAAAGATGAGTTAGGAGAGGAAAACTTTGCTAGAAAGGGCTAGAAAATGGCTAGATTAGTTAAGAAGAAGTTGTAATGGAAATGACACTTAAGCAAGGAGTGAAATAACCAAAATTGGCACACTCCATCCATGGTAAAAAGGGTATTTATATCTACTTTCAGTTTTCATGGAGGACATCTAGATCATTCTAATCATTAATTGACCAAAGATCATGGTTCTTGTGCACTAAGAAGGACATTTAAGTGAAAGTGAGTGCGTATGAGAATTTTGACTGATTTTGATCATTTTGATGGTAGAGAAAGTTTGGTTAGAGGTCTAGGTACATGAGGGGAAAGTTAATAAAGCTTATTGAGGCCTATAACAGAAAATTCTACTTGATTTGAATGTTCTCACCTTGAGAAGAATACAACTAGTAAATCCTTATATGACGTGTTGGAATAAAATAGAGTAGTCGTGATCCTTGGGTAAAGGGTAAAATTCAAGAAGGTGGATATGATGCTAAGCAAGAGTTTATTACAAGGTATGAGGGTAGTGATGAAAATTTATGCCGAGAAGATCCAATTGTTGCATAATAGAGCTTATTTACTCAAAATCTAAAGCGGGCGAGATCATAATGGTATGAATGCTTGAACTTAATATGGTTAATTATCACTATGAATAATTTCATGAAATTAAATATAGATATTTAATTAGGGTTACTTAAAGAAATGGTGTATTTGAGGTCAAGAATCGAGTTTTATAGGTTTAAGCTAAGAATTGAGCCTTGTGAATGAGTTGAAGGCGGTTTGGGGTTGTTCATAACGAAGAGTGTATTGTGTGCATGAGAATATTGTAGAGGATTTGCATCACAATCACACCGTTACAAAAATTTAAGCACCAATTGAATACATTCCCATAGACAACAAAATATTATTGGAAAGGTTAGAGATAAGATTTATAGTTTCTTCTAGTTAGTTGGCATAGAAAAATGGTCCAAGTAAGTAATAAAATCCACACCATCATTGTAAGTTTAAAAAGGAACACTACTACTATGGTTTTAGCTTACCCCTAGACAACTAACACCTTTATGCAAGAGAAGAATAAATAAATAAATCCATGTGCCCCCACTAAAGGTTAACAAACACTTTATGTTAAGCTTAAATGTTTCACAAGATAGGTAGTGTGGCCATGGGAGTTGGTGAGTAAGGGGTTTACACCTATCAAGGGTATTTGCTTGAAAATTTTGTAATCCCTTTTAACGAAGTGAAACCCATTCTATGCGAGACCCTTCTATATAGAAATGCACATATTCACTAAAAATTTCCTCTCCATTTTCTCAAATTGACGTCCATGACCGGTTCGAAGCTTCCATACTAGTGTAGTCGGGCGTAGGAGATGTATAACACCTAGAGACACAAATATCAACTTTGCAAGATTTGGTAAATCTCCTTAGGAGGTGAAAAAACAAGATATTCATTAGATGTTTACTTGGCTGGGATGACAAACATGTTATGTAACTAGCCAACATAAAATAATATTAAATTTCCCATCTATTTTGACAAAACCGCAAGCAATAAATGTGAAGGGACGTCTTAACCAAAAGTGAATGGGAAGTAAGATGATTATTATTAGTTTTTTTAAAGATAATATTCCCTATAAAAATACTTCATGTGCCACAAAAAAATTAAATTATATTTTATTATTATTATTTTTATTCAAGCCATCATTGATTGGCACAAGAATTCAAATGGAGGGGCATTGCAAACATCTTTGACTTGACCAACAAGAGGAACTTATTTGGTATCCATGGAGTAACAATGACCAATAGTATGGGTGAGAGTGAGACCAAGGGCCTTGAAAATTTTAGTGGGTATGACATTATCAAAGGCACCAAAGTCAATGATATAGTTACTCAATTTATACCCATTGATCACAAAGAGAGGTAGAAGGGTTCTACTTTCTCATAAGTGGAGGATGTTCAAGAAAATGATTTTGAGAAGTGGAACTAGGAGCGGTAAGTGGTTCTTTAGTAATGGAATTGATGGAACTAGAATTTAAACTAATTCCTTTGATAAACTAGATAAGTTTATCAAATTTCTCGAGATAAGTTCTTAGATACTCGGATTTAGAAATTTGGAATTTAGACTACTTGACATGGTAATTTATGTCAAAGGATAAAGAGATGGATACTTAGGGAATAATGTCATTCTTGATGGTTGTAGGAGTTACTTTCTTAGAAGTAGAGGCAAAAATGATTTGACCGGGGAAGAGAAAAGAGACTTACAGAAGAAGTAAATGTGGCTTTAAGCGAGGTGGTATTGGGATTCTTCTTGGTTAACTCCATGGAAATGGGTAGTGGTGATCCTCTAAATTCACCTTTTGAGGGTTTGGGTCTTTCACTTAGGAAATAAAGGAAGATGAATTTTTATGCTTGTGATTCATTGAACACTTGCACAAGAGTAGTTGTTTATATCAACCATGGACTCCTTATAATATTCATCAGATGAGTACCCAATATTTACATATACAATTTATTTTTCTACTTCAGATCCCAATTCAAAAATTTCATTTTCTCTATATTCTCGGGTTCCACATGTTGCATTAACTAGCAGAGATTTTAAGGAAATCCTTTAGGGTGCTCCAACAATCTGATTCTAGTTCTAGTTTTTATATGGGGCATGTTGAGCCATTTATTTCTTTAGTGTATTCATTTATTGACCAATTTCTGTAGTAACATGTTTGTGCTTGCATCTTAGGAGCTTTGGAATTTATTTTTGTTGAATGGTTCTTGATCTTCCCTAACATGATAAGATCATATTCCACCTAAATAGAAACCGCTTGAGCATTATCCAATGTATCCGGTTGATTTCTTTGCAATATTAACCCAAATTTAGGAAACTAAACATTAATGAAGAACCTCTTTTAATTTTCTGTAATAGGAAGGGCACATATATGAATATTGTTAATTAATTTGTTGAATTTTTCCACAAATTATCTCATGGGATCCTATTTTTCTTTCTTCATTTGATATAATTGAGGGATAAGGGCATGAGCATCTTCCACTGACTTGAACTGTGTTTCAAACTTAGCTTTCATATCTACCCAATCAGTGATTGAGTGAGATGGAAAATAGTAGAACCATTCTACAACAACATCTTGTAATGACTCCATGAATAACCAAACAAAAAAATATTCATTTTCCACTCCAAGAATGTTACATGATGTGATAAAGGCTATAATGTGCTCATCTGGACATTGCTTTCCATCTCCATAGAACTTGGGAAATTTCTTTCTTGATCCTTCGGGTAATTCGTGAAGTTGAGGAGTTAAATCTAATGGAATGGTGTTCGACCCCAAGGTATTGGACTAACCATACCGGAGGAAGAGTGTTAAGTGATTGTGCAGAGAGTGGAAGTGCAAGCTGTATTAGGAGGTGGAATCTCAAATGGACTTTCAAGAGCTTGTCTTAGAATCTATATGAGAGTAAATATGAAGCCGATGTTTCTTGCAACACAAATGTTAGATTATGAAATATTATAATGCCACTTGATTGGTCTTCTTTAGCATGCCTTCTATCTTCTAGTTTGATAAAAAATATGAATCAATCAAGAATAAAAAAATAGGTTTTCAGATTGGCCAAGGGATAAGATATACTCAAGTATAGGCCTTAAGGATTTTTTCATTTTTTGGAATTTTTACTTTTTAGAATTTTGAATATATGTTTTTTTAATATTTTATGGATCATTGTAGGGTGCGGGAAAAAAATCTTCCTCGTAGTGGGCACAAAAAAGCTCTGTGATGGAATTTTCAAGGAAAAATAGGGGTTCCAATTAACACTTGTAGGACCGAGTCCCTTTGCTTCAAAATGGGGCATATCCCATTTATTGAAATATGGAAATTATGTACATTATTTTTATCTTCTAGGAGGTGGATAAAGACTAGAGAAAGTGTATAAACACCCTTTTTGTCACTACAATTGTAGGTTAGAGAGGGTATAATGTATGAGACATATAGGATAAAATGCAAGGAAATAGTGGGGAAAGGGGAGAGAGAGTTATGTTAATGGTAGCACAACATATTTTATTAACCGATATCTCATAGTAATATCCCATTCAACTAGAAGAAGAAGGTAAACATAAACAACCATGCAAGAATCATGAAACAACAACAATTAACACAAATTTTAATTGATAATTCTCATTCTATGGTAGAAAGTTCAAATATTTTCATCCCTTACAAAATCTACCATACATTTAACAGCAGTACAAAGGTAAAAAAATGGAGGAAAGCACTAGATAGGAGTAAAAGAATAACAATATGCTATAATAGGAGAAAAAATCAAACCTTTCGGTGGAGAGAGCCTCACAATTTATATCCAAATCCAGTGACTCTTTGCATTCCCATGTGACCTTTTAACTTAAAGTGCAATCTCAATGAAGAAATATAGAAAATTTAAGTTATTTAATTCAATTTTACAAAAATTTATCCTTAATGAAGAAATAAAATGTTAGAGAGATAGAAGAAGAGAGAAAAGTGTGATTAGAAAAAGATGCTACGGGATGAAGTTCTTCTCTCCTTCATCATGGATATGAATGCTAAAACTAGATAGAATCTTCATTGGCTCCTTCTCTGATTAGGTCATATCTTTTATTGGACTTGGAAATGATGATCCACACCTTATCTTGACTAATCATTTTTGGTCATGCTAAAAACTTTGTTTCAACTCTTCATCTTTGCGAGAAATGATAAGATGCAAAAATCAATTCCTTGTCACAAACACAATCTCTTTTCTCTCATGTGATAAAAATCATCTTGTAATCATCATGAAGAATTCACTCACACTATGAATTCCCTAGACTGGGTAACCATGAGCTCTCTTAGATTTGACGGTATTAAAGATTCATGAGAATCCTTGATAGAAACATGAAAATCCTTTGAAATGGAAACACTTCCTCTTTGTGAGATGACACCAATAAAAACAAATGGACAATGTATTCCTAAAGAATATGAGCACTCCCTGTTGCGCCTCTTGAATGGAGAATGGTGAGGAGATCAAGAATACACTACAACCATGGTTCCCATCATAAAATCCTTCAATTTATTCAACTATATGTTTCATGATCAACAATATTCTTTTCATTTTGACTCGGGTTAGAAAACGTGTTTTCCTTCTTCCATCCTCCACTTTAGATCATCAAAATCCATATTCTCCATGTTGTTGTTCTAATGTCTGAGTACTCGACACTAGAACTGAAATGGGATCGTATATGGAGCAATGGAACTTAATTGTGTATTTTTATGGTTTCATAGGCCTTAGGATGTTGGTGGAATTTAATGGTTTAAGTGAAATGAGATTAAGAGATGGTTTCGAAAATTTAGAATTTTGAATGGTTTATGTAGCTAAATATGTGTTTAGGCCATTATAGGGAAAATAAAATCCAAATTGGACATGAATTGATTTTTGGAAAGGCATTCCTAATATAAGGATACGTTCTAAATTTGGTGATGATCCTCATTGTAATCAATGAGAAATGGAGAAATAATTTCTAGCTGAGAAGGAAGCTTGGAAAATGGGTTTAATAAAGGATATGTAAAAAAATAAGTTATTTATTTTGAGAGTAATAATAATATAAACATATTGGTTTTAAATTCGTTGGAGATGTATTGAGGAGTGGAACTAATGCTCCAAATACGACAAATATCTCTCATGGGGTTTGAGAGAAAAGGTAAAAACCAATTAGTGTATATGGAGTTTCCTGAGTGGTTTTGGAGGTAGATAGTGGTTTCATTCACAACTCAAACATTCCTTCACCGTAGCACATTTTTGATATCTCAAAATAGAGGTTTTGGTGAGGGGAACTTATTGATGAAGTTTGAGAGGATTTCTCTATTTAGAATTTACGCAATAATCAACTCAAATTTGGGTGGTTTTGGGAAAACAAGCTTGGAATAACTGAAAATTCAGAAATCATAGAAAATAAGATATCTAACCATATTAAATTTTATTGGAAAAATGTAAATTAATTTTTGATATGATTGTGTGGTTAGGATTTGGGAGGGATTTGACCATGGAATTAAATAATACAAGACCACTCTGAAACTCATAGAATCTCTTCTAAATGAAACTATTATAGAGAAAACTCGAGACCTTTTTGTTGACTATAATTTGAGCTTATGAAATGATCTGAGGCTCTCAAAACCTTTCCCAAAAATTGACTTTTAAAAATATGAAATTTAGCAATTTTGACAAGTTTGATTAAAAGGGGAAAACATTTCAATAGGGTTGTCAAGAAAAATGCCTAAAAATTTTACATGCCAACACTACGGTTATGTATTATGTATACTAATGGTAAAATATGCTTATGTCCATATTTAGATCTCATAAGTCAAGCTTAGTGTGAAATTATAACTCATGAAAATAGTATAAATACAATTTAAGCATACTCATATATTCACATGTAACTCACCTATAATTCTCAAGATATAATCTAGAAATATCTATAAAATTGAAATAATTTTTCCCTAATATTCCCTACTTTAAGAGTAGACATTAGAAGAAACCTCTATGCAAGTCTAAATAACTTTAAACTAGGTTAAGGAAAGACTAAGCCCATTCAAGAGCCTCTCAAGTTAAGTAAAGAGCATCATCAATCATCTACACACCAACACGATAAAGAGTTACGTTAGAAAATATATATTTATAAAAATTTCTATTCAATAATTATATTTGGAGTTCAAGAGGGTGCATCTAAACTATATTTAGCTATCCCGCTACTGGTGTCCAAAACAAGGGAAATCACACGCACCTTAGAATTACATTTACTTGATGCACACACACTATGAGAATTACATAGTTTTATCCCATCATTTGGGAAATTTAATACAATGAATTTCTTGAATCAACAAGGGGTTGGTCACAAAGGTCATTCCAACTCAATAATCACAAACCCTTTTTGTTATCTAATGTGTTATTGAGTGTTAGTGTGGGAAATTAGGGTTTGGTGATTTTAGAGGTACACATGAGAATTATATAACAAGAGAGATTATAGAATGCATTACGAGATGAATTTTAAGTTACCTAAATTACGACACGAGTGTAAACCAATACAAGACAAAACCATACAAGTTAGATAAAAATTTCTCCAACTCGTTTCACCTTTTTCTAGAAATATATCAATTTTTGAAACATCATAAAAGTTAAGTGTATCTCTCCTCTAATGTTTTAATATATTTAACATGTGATTTATTGATCAAATAGTTCTAAATAATTTACTCGTATCTTCATATTTGTATACGAATTCCTAATTTAATAATATGAATATACATTATTTATAGATTTTAATCCTTAATTAGAGGTTTTAATCCACCTCTCTATGTTTTAAAACTAAATCAGCTCCACTAAACCCTAAAACCCCATAAACCTTTAAGGGAATATTTTTGAGTGAAGGAAAACTAGATTATTCAAAGATGATAATAAGCTATGATAATAATGAAGAATGTATAGAGGCACATATCCTTAAATCACGATTGCTTATGAGACAATATCAACAATTGATAAAATGATGTCATCTTGCATTAAGTTTTAGTTGAGTCATAGAATTATAAAAACATGAAATCACAATCAAATATGTCTTCCTCAAACCAATACATACACCTCTAATTTGGATAAGGATAAATAACACTCAAGATAACTAAAAATATATAATTATACCTCCTTTTACCTTGAGTGGATGCTCCTTATTGAAGTGGATTTTTATTTGATTTACTTCTTGATCCAAGCTTAATTTATTGTATGACTTATTGTTTGATGGCTCTAGATTTTAGAAACACTTTGGTATAAATGGTCCGCTGATTGTCATTGTGGTAAGGTGTTGGTATAATTCTTCTAGTTAATTTACATGAAGGACATGGTTCAATTTATAGAATTTACATGAAGGAATTGATGGTGGAGATGAAGCCATGTTTGAGGTTGATCAATGGTTGAGATTTACTATGAATGAGGAAGATTTTATAGATGGGATGGATTCAAGAGTTTTCTTCTTATTTTAAAATTCATGGAGAAATCTAGAAGAGGTGGTAGGGGATATATAGAAGTGGATTAGTAAATTTTTAGGTGATTATGGCGGTTAATGATGGATTAGTGAGATGATTTATAGGAGAGGCTAGGATAGTAGGTAGCTAGGAATTTTGAATTCCTACAAATGTGAAGGCATGTAGTTGGTGTTAAGTAGGAGATAATTAGATGATTAATTCAGAGAGGATAAGAAAATGGGATGAGGGGTAATGTTATTTGATGTAAGAAAAATGTAAGGGGGTTAGATTAATGTTAGCAGTGGTGATGGGGTAGTGATTAATATTAGGTGTATACACATCTAAATAAGGGTTTTAAGACATAGTTGAAAAAGATGATGATGTTGGCTACAAATAGACTACTAAAAGATGGATGAAGAAGAAATAAATGAAGGATAATGGAAGAGACTTGGAGAAGATAGAAATTTTATATTACAATGTTATAAAGAGATATTGTAGATGTAAAAATGTTATACTGTGAGGAAGGGTAAGTGTCACAATGATATCCTCTAATGTGCTATGAGGTTGCCACTCATATCCCAATGGAATCCTTGAGACATGTACTTGATGAGAATAATTCCTTGATTACATAGAAAAATTATATTATTAGTAAGTGAAAATAATGTGTATACATATGCACCAAAATCATATCATCATGTTTCAAAATAGTATAATGAGGGATGGTCTTAGGGAAAGAAATGTAGTATAGTAAAATACAATTAAAATAATTAATAATGAGAAATATAGTATAATGAAAGACATATACTTCAGCATATCTTTCCACAAAATGGATGCCTTTTGAATATGTTATCTCAATCACGATAGAGGTAGTAACTACTCGTGTAAACCCGTATACAAGGCTAAAAAATAGTATAACAATGTAAGCGTACTCAAGTAAGCCTAAAAGGTAGGTATGGTCATTCTAAAAACTATGAAAAGGAATATTTTAGGATTCATTCATCTAGCCTAAAAAAGGAGGCTAAATTAGGTACGAACGCCCAAAAAGGTCATAAGATATGTTTTGGGTTATATTTGGATAACATGTATATATATATATATATATATATATATATATATATATATATATATATAGAGAGAGAGAGAGAGAGAGAGAGAGAGAGAGAGAGAGAGAGAGAGAGAGAGTAAATTAGTTCCAAGAGACCCAAGAGATGGTATAAGGCACATACACAAATGATAAACCATCTAGAAAACTTAAACTAGAAAATTAAAAGGCAAAAGGAATAGGTTGAGTCTGGATATCCTATAAAGTGAGGCTACATTATGTTTGGGTGACCCAAGAAAATGATATAAGGTGAATAAATGGGTAATAAGATAGTTTATGGATCCCAAAAATTATTTAATGATGTTTAAATAGGTGTAATATGTGAATAAAAATAGCTAAATCATTCATACATACTTGAGAAATAAGTGATTTATGGGAACTTTTGGAAAACTTATTTGAAAATACCATAAAATTCCTATTGATGCATATATTGTAACATTTATTTTAATTTCCCTCTAGGTGCTAAATTTGTCATGATATGATAATGTCAATAAATCTAAGGAGAAATTTATGGGAGTCTTAATTTATGGTTTGAATCATATACATAGGGATTATATGCTTGCATCGAGTAAACTACAAATAGATAATTTGATTTTTTGGGGCTTTGGATTTTCCATTTTAATTATGACCAACAGCTATAGAGAGAGTATAAGGAAATGTAGACATCTATAGTTTGTAACTTATCCTATGGTAGTCAAAATTTTATCTTTGTTCTTATATTATGACTTACACTCACATATTAAACCTAATTGACACATCCTTAACTCTTCCACATGAATCCATACTCTCTATAAACTGCTATTTCATTCACCCATGCAATTTCATTTATCCAAATCCATAATTTAGTCTTATGCATCTTTCTTGTAATATTTCTTTTCCACCATTAATTTCTTGTATAAACTCGTACTTATGGGACTAGGGCATACCATGGTTTGGGCCAACCTATATAGTTACTTTCCCTCTCTTACAACTCATATTTTATTAATTTTAATACCTTTTAAAAGTCCTTTCCTCTCCCCTATATTGGCCTTAATGTGATTCCTAACCTATGAAATCTATATAAGCAAGTCTAATTAACATAAGAACTCGCCTAGAATTTTCAACTCCAAAAGTACTCAAGGTTCTCCTAAATCTTCAAAAGTAGTTTCACATCATTTAGAGTAGCCATAACACAAGTTTGAAGCACTTGAACCAAGTTCAAAAGTTTATCTTCCCCCATTACTAAGCCATTAAAGCTCCTAGAGCTATGTCTTAACAAGATCAAGTCACACAAAGTATTGTAAATAATATTAAGGGACAAAGGGAATTTGTTTATCATTTAAATCACTTCACACTATATCAATACCGTGCATGGTACATATCTATTCTATCTACAATTATGGTTATCATTCGATGTGTCGAGATACATAAGGGCATGATAGGGGATGGATTATATTTTCATACATTATTTCACCTACACTAAAAGAAATACACGAGGCTTTAACCCACTTGAGGATATGTAGTGTAGCACCAATATTGGTTCAAGTGAGGTTGATCTGCAGGGCCGAGTCTAGCTTTATCATACATGAATTTATCCTTTTTATCTAATAATTGTATGAATTTTTTTAGGTATTTAGAGGTTTTTACTTATTTTAGGTCACTATAGGTAGTGTCATTATTTTCACCTTAGATTGTACCCTTGTTGAATCTTCTAGATGAAATACCTAAGTGAAACATGGGAATGTGCTAAAGGTGTGGGAATTTTCTCCTTGGGAAAAACCTCCGAGAGAAGGGTGAATTCCTCTACCTATCTAACCTAATGCTAATACTAATCATAGGATAAACTACTAATCTAAAGGGGGAAAAGGGAAGGAGGAATGCATGAAATGAAACTAATCTAGGAGAATAAAAATGGTGCAATAATAAAAATATAATCTCTCTCCATAAGGGGAATAACATAAAAGGAAAACACGTGGTAAGAGTATAAATACATGCAATAAATTAACACTTTGCATTGACCATTCCATTGCACACATTTTTAGACAGAGAAATGAAGACACATGTAAATATAACCCACACATGACATACTAGAAATGAACAAAGAGATAAGAGACACAATAAATGCAAGTAAATGGAAGATATGAGACACAATAATAATATTTTATTAATAAAAGACATACATCGTCCATTACATCACTAGGGGAGGGCACTAAGCGCATTACATGTGACCAAATCAGAGGTCTGTAACTCGTGAAAGCTCAATCATCATTTTGACATGGAAAATTTATCGTCGGGAGAGGATATTTTTTATTGATAATTAGTTACTTTTTATAGAGAAGAATAAAAGATGGGAAATATCAGAACACACGATATGAAGAGGCCCATGACACTCTTCACCCACCAATGACTAAATTGTCATTGATTTTACATGCCACTTATGGGTGCCTTACATTGATCCAACACACACCATCATATTTCTAGTGTAGGCGGATGACATTGTTCAAGATTAAATTTTGGTTATTGGAGTAGTTGAGCACTTGGATTGAATCATGCACACCCTTGATTTGTTACATGGAGTTTTGATGTTCTTCCACCTTGATCGTGTATTCCAAGACTTTTTGTTTTGTTTGGATAACCTCAAATGATTCGCGGCTCTAATTTTGACTTCGCCTTGATCTAAGAATGATCGATATAAATCCGTAATTCTTTCACCATCTCGAACCTTGTTTTTTCATCTTTGCAGAGTATACTTTATAACACATAATATTTTAAGTTATGTGGAATTGTTTTGATATTTATGGTATATCCTGATTTTTAGTAGCTCTAAATGATCCGTGGACTTATTTCCTTCTTTCCTTGATCCACAATCATATTTCACCTTTTGCGGCCTCTTTTTGTACCACGGTTCTCCTTACTTAAAGATTATACTTTGTTTTATTACTTTGCCACCTTTTTCCACGGTGTCCGAATCCTTTACATAACTCCATATTATGCAGTTCTTGGGTTCTCAAATTTTCCTATTCTGCAAAAAAACCTTTCCTTTACTACATGGGGTTCCTTTGATTCATGGATTTTCCTTTATTATGTGAAATTTCATGTGTTGCGTGAACTTTCCTATGTTGTGTGGAGTTTACAAATTACGTAGACAATACACAAAAGTTGAACACACAAATATTTTATATATTATTCACCATCTATTGATTCATACGGGCCATTACATTTATATAGGCGAAGCTGCTCCTATACTCAAGGAGGTTGCTCTAACAACTCTCCCTATAATAGCTCCCTCCACAAAAACTTAACTAATACAATACGTGAGTTGTTTCAACAACTCACCCAATATAATAATCACCCAAACTTATAAACATAAATGTGGAGCACTAACTATATCAATTCCTAACATTCCCCCCCCTAGTGTGAACATGGTAGAAAAACATCTACACACTCCTCTATAGTATGCTCACCCCTGTGGCATGTCCAACTCTATGACTCATGACCTTGATCCAAAAGAAAGGCTCTCTCCTTCCATGGTTTTAAACAGGCTTACCACAAACCTTGACGTGACAAGAACCTCATCAACTGTCCACCTTGTGTGGTTTTTTGGATCCTCCCACAAACCCTTTCAAGATCCATGAACCGACTTACTCGTGCTACTGCTCATCACTATGCTTATACATCATGGAATTATGTAGGAAACACAACTTGCATATCACAAAACTACACAATAGAAGATATACTGAAAAAATTTCACATTACTTCCTATAAGAATCATAATGTTCTTAATTGTAGTCTCTGTCATTGATCACTGCCACTCAATCTCGAACAACATAGAAAACTACCACTGCCACTGGAAGCTTTCCTTGACTAATTCGTTTTGGGTGTAGAATGGGAATGGAACATTGGTATGTATTCCCCCCCATAATGTGAAATTCCAAATAAGAATTCAGAAAGGGAAAAATGTATTGTGTTGTATCATACTAACTGGATCTTGCATTTCTGATTCACACATGATCACTAATGCTAGTGAACGTATTCACTACCCGATCATCTTCCAACGAAGTACGGAAGTCGGAGGATCTCTGCAATCGAGGGATCTCTGGAATCGAGAGGATCTCCGTAGTTTTCTTCTCTCTTATACAATTCTTTTCCAGTATTAACAATAAATCACACCACTCAAAGCAATAGGAACACTGTAAACTGAAGCACACTGAGAAAATGGAAACCACACTGAAAATCATATACTCACACCATACATATGCCACCACAGCTTCTGCGTGGCCCCGTCGTTGGTGACTGACGAGAGGTCGCTGTTCGACCTCCTTCCTCCATTGCCTCCTTCCTCCATCGATATGCTACTTAACTTAGCTGGATCTGAACATGAGACTACATGGTTTCCACATTGTATTTATTTAAGCTTCTCCCCTCAATGTGAAACCTTTTATTTCAGGACGTCGGGTACAACCGATAATGCGTCCACAAGATGACCAAAATAGAGGGTAATTTTCAAAAAAAAAAATTTTCTCCCAAACTTAGAACCAACAGGACGGGAATAAAAAAATATGCACTTTTGAAAAAAACGGCGCTCGATTTCGAGTTACCGTGCAAAAGTTATTGAAGTTACAATTTCCCGTAAAATGGCCCAATTTGAATTAAAATTGGATCAACGATTAAAAAATTACTCTGGATGGAGAGAAAATTTATCGTGTGACCACTCATTGGAACTGGGAGGAAATGAGGATTCCAAAAATGTGAAAGGCCCAGAAAAATGGTGTCGGAAAAATATTAATTTGGCTAAAAACGTAATAATTGCCCTTAAAATGCAATTATTAAACAAAAACTATAGTAAAATTAAAATTTTCAAACTATAGTCTTTGCTAAAAATTAAAAAATTAGCCAATCACAAATGGCTGCAAAAAACTGAGTGACAGAATGATTTGTTGATAATTCGACAACCAGAGCTCCGTTTTATAAACCAAAAAATGCGTTGGAAAGGTGCTTTCAATATCTCTGCAATGGTACCAACAAAATT
This sequence comes from Taxus wallichiana var. yunnanensis, assembly GCA_018340775.1. Lineage (NCBI taxonomy): Eukaryota > Viridiplantae > Streptophyta > Pinopsida > Cupressales > Taxaceae > Taxus > Taxus wallichiana. The sequence continues at coordinate 545,445,221 of CM031243.1, forward strand.
TGATTTCATTACCTGAACAAAAAGCTGTTCATGATTGAGTTTTACTTGAATTTGGAACTGTTCTTCATGCCTGAACTGCAAAAGGTCACGGTCTGCACGTTTCTTAATTCTTTGTGATTTCTATTCACCACTCCTTGCAAGACTTAGCCTTTCAACTTCGCCTCGGCTTACTATAACACATTCTCTCTTCAGTATTTTCTTCTAGCCCGTGATCAACTGTCAGTAATGAGATTAATCCACCTTGAGAATCCAGTATACAGCGTGAATCCCAAACAGAGGCATATGATTTTGCAAATGCAACACGACTGCTATGAACTTGCAGACAGTAACAGATATATGATTTTATGCAGACACTCATGGAAGAGGAAAGAATAGCCTGAAATATATCTGAAAAATTTGCAATACAACACACGTTCTGGTATAAAACAATTCCTAACAAATCTGGAAATGGTTGAACATTAATCTCTGAATACTATATAACAATAGCAACTATAACCAAATGAACAATTTAATCATGGATCGGGCAATCAACAATGGTGGAAGTGCCCATGATCATCCATCAAAATCTCACATTTTCCATCTCAAACAAATACCATGCTCCGATACCAAATGTAGACAATACACAGGTTGAACACACAAATATTTTATATATTATTCACCATCTATTGATTCATACGGGCCATTACATTTATATAGGCGAAGTGCTCCTATACTTAAGGAGGTTGCTCTAACAACTCTCCCTATAATAGCTCCCTCCACAAACAACTTAACTAATACAATACGTGAGTTGTTTCAACAACTCACCTAATATAATAATCACCCAAACTTATAAACATAAATGTGGAGCACTAACTATATCAATTCCTAACAATTACGTGATGCATTATCATTCTCCAAAATCCACTAAACACTAAGTTCCTTTAAATTTCCATGGAACACTAAATTTTCTCCCGTAATGCCATGAAGTACATATCCTTTATTTTTCATCTTATGTAAACCCATGAAACACCAAGTTCTTGATTTCTATGGAACAATAAGATATTTTGTTTCGTGGGTTTTCAAACAAAAAGTTCCTAAGTCCTTAAATTGAATGAAGTTGTCAAAATGATGCGAGTGTTATTTTAGACAATAATTTGGTGACTTTTAGGACACATCTACCTACTAGATGAGATGATAAATAGTATGGCATATCCATTAGGCATGGAGTTGGGCCTAAAACTTGGGAATTGATTTTTGTAAATTGAAACTCACCCCGAATCCACATGAAGCACTTAACTTGCATTGGTTCGAAACTAATCTTTGGAGCTTTGAGTAAACACTTACTATGTTGGGAACTAGCACAAAATATCTAATTCTCTTCACACGAAGGTGAATGATCTGGACCATTCACTACTACAAAGATGCTCACAAAACTATGTATAAAAGAGGAATCATACATGATCCAAATGGAAACATGCAGAGTGTGCAAATCACTTGTTTTGTAAGAATAAAAACTAAATTACTCCTATTCTAACCAAGAGAAAAGAAAGCTAAACAAAGACAAATATTGGCTAATACAAATAACATCCCTTCCTTAGAAAATGTGTCCAAAGTGGTGGAAGTTAAATCAAGGTCCGCAACTCCCTTTTTCTCAAAGTATCACCTCAAAATAACAAACACCTCCTCTAATTGCTTTGCATTTGATTTGGATAGGTGCATTGGTTGACCTTTGTGAAATTATTTCTCATGCTCTAGAGTGAACATGACTAGTGGAAACTTTGAATAGTGCTATGATCTAGCTAGATATATGATTGGACATCTAACTCTAAAAAATGGACCGATTCTTCCGAATTTCCCATTCTTTCAAGATCACCCCCATAAACAAATCTATCTAACACATTTTCCTCATTTTAGGGAGGGTTTACAAGTTGTTTAGATTTGTCTTCATTTTTTCCTTCCCAATGAATTTTATTCAACCTTGGGCTCCTCATTCTCCTCCTTAGCTTCAAACAAGAATTTTGATAGCTCAAAGACATCCCTCACATCCACATGAAGCTCAATTTGATCCTCATTTTTGATATCTTCCTTTACTTTCTTCCCCTTGAGGTTTTCCTCCATCTTGTGCTCAGTTAAATAATCGTCCATTGCTGACTGTTCAAGAAGAAGAACGGGAATATCTTGAAAGGGTTTGGATCTTAACTAATTTTGTAGAGGTTGAAATGACAGAGGAGGAATAATATCCTCTTATGGAGGAGGATGAATAACAAGAGGAGCTTTGAGATGGCTAGGGATTTGATGCTTCATCTAAGATGGTACATGTTGAAAAGAAGGAATGGGAGAGCTATATGATGGTAGAATATGATTTCCCCATTGAAAAGGTTACATATAACTAGATTGATAAGCTTCCATTAAATCAATCCACTTTGATATATGATTTAAGGATTCAACCATTATGTCTAGCTTCTGTTGAGGGCTATACCAAATCGGTAGAATACCAACCCATGGAAAGGGATCCCTAAAACCAAGTCTAGTTGCCTTAATTTCACATGTCATATTTGTCTATAGCATGGTTTCCTCCCGATTCTGACCCACATATGGAAATCAACATCAAACAAGGAAACACCTCCATTTTTGCATATCACCGTTCTTAAAAAACATTAGGGTTAATAGGATAACCATATGGGTCAATGAGGTTTGGATCAAATGCATATTCATCATGAGAAGGCTCATTAAATTGTTTTGGAGGTGAGTTTTGGGAAAAAAGGAAATGTAGGGGAATAATACTACTTTTGAAAATGAGGATCTAAATGATGAAATGAATTCATGATTGCACAACTTCATGAAAGAGGGAAAAGTATGAATGCAAATGGACTAGGAATGAGAGAAACAAGCTTGCTGAAATAGTGGAGTCACCAGATGTGTCATGTACATTTTTAAATATTAGTGTAATTGAATACCTTAACCAATTATTCCTCCCCATGGGTTTAAGGAAAGAAGTAAGAGGAAGACTTGGATAAAATTTTACGAGTAGATATTTTCATCATTATAATGTATTCCTATTGGGAAGCCAAACGCTCCAATATAAGAACTTACTTAATTAGAATATAAGGTATTTTGAGCATGTAGGCTCTAAATAAAAATTAGATAGTTAAAAGGCACTTATTATAAGGCTAACCATCATTTGAAATGTAGCACTCATTACTGTTATAAAGGGAGGTTGCTTGGATATTTTATGAATATGTTGAATCTTATTATTTCTTTTGGGTAAATGGTGTACCTTTCCTCTCTATCATCAAGGATGAAAACCCTTGTTTGAGACCACTTAAAGGACAAAAACCCTTGAAAGTGGAACTTGTCCTAGGGACGAAAACCCTCAACCAAGTATATTTGGAATTATTGAATATCTCAAGGAATTTGGAGATGATATTTTTCTATCTAGCCCTAGGTGACTTGTATCATGAGCATGTTGGATATGTTTTGATGGATGTGCGCTATGATTTCTTGCATTAATGGAATTATACTAATTATAAAGGTGAAACCAATCATTTCCTTGCATGTTTGAGCCACTAATTCATTATTTCCAAGAGGGGAAAATTACTTGTAGGTCATATTTGACATGTTTTGGAAAGTTGATTTGATATTTACATTTTTCATAATTTTAAACCCCAAGATCCCAAGATTTATGAATTTTTTATCTTCCGGTAAAGTTATGAATTTTTAAAGTAAATCTGTGAGACAAGTGTTTATAAAAATTCATATTTTCATTTCGGGGCACTAAAAACTAGTTGTCCTTCATATTTTAATTATTTAACTAATTAATCGGAATTATTGAGCCCTATTGGGCACATTTTCGGGGGTTGGGGAATCCAAAAGTGAGTGCGAGTTATCAAACCAAGTCACTTCCCTAAGAAGGAAAAAAATTGTAGGTTTAAGTGTGCATTTTCATTCATACCCAACCCAAAAAGTTTAATTACAACTATCTAACAATTAATTTTAGTTATCTCTCATTCATTCTTAGCTATTTTCCGAAGTCCCCCAAAACAAGACATTACAATCCTAGCTATAATAGGGGAATAATATTGCTTTTGAAAATGAGGATCCAATGAGGAAATGAAGTCATGATTTCACAACTTCATGAAAGAGGGAAAAGGATGAATGGAAATGGTTTACGAATGAGAGAAACGTGATTTCTAAAATATTGGATTCACCATATATGTTGGGATAATGCCTTAGAAGGTTAGAGATCACTAAAACACACATAAATCTGAGTGAAATAAGATATAATCAAGTAAAGAGCATCCCATTAGGTGTCTAAAAACTATTGTTGAGTTAGATTGCACCCTTTTGAATTTTCCAAATTCAACATCTCGTGGAAACATGGGAATGTCCCCAAGGTGTGGAGCCTTTCTCCTTAGGATAGACCTCTGAAGAAGGTAAACTTCCTCTACCTATTTAACCTAATGATAACATTACTCCTAAGATAATCTACTAATCAGCAGGGGGAAAACGGAAGAATGAATGCATGAAATGAAACTAAGCTAAGGGAATGATGGTGTTGTTAGAATAGAAAGGCGATATCTCTCTATGAAGAGATATTGAACAAAAAAGGAAAACACATGATGAGAGGGAATATAAATGCCATAGATCAACACTGTATGGACCATTCCATTCCACACATTTTAGACAAAGAGAAATGTAGACACACTCAAGTATAACCCACACATGACATACTAGAAATGAAAAAACATGTAAGAGACATAATAAATGAAATTAAAGGGAAAATACGAGCTACAATAACAAGATTTTATTGATAAAATATATACATAATCCATTACATCATTATGGGAGGGCATTGAGTGCATTACATGTGACCAAATTAGAGGTCTGCAACTTGTGAAATATCAGCCACCATTTTGACATGGTGACTTTACCATTGGGAGAAGATATTTTATATTGATAATGAGTTGCTTTTTATAGAGAAGAAGAGAAGATAGATATGGGATAATTGCCATTAATTTCATAGCCTAGGTATGGGTGCCTAACATTTCTCCATCACACACCATCGGATTACCAATGTAGGAGGAAGCCACCATTCATTATTATATTTTGGTTGTTGTAGTAGTTGAGCACTTAGAATGAATCGGTGTAGCCTTGTTTTATTGCAAAAATTTGATGTTCCACCACCTCGATCATGTCTTCTACGGATTTCTATTTTGTTTGGTGGACCTCAAATTATTTTCGGCTCCATTTTTGAATTTTGACTTGATCCGTAAACAATCACTCTAACTTTGTAACTTTTTACCATCCACGGCCTTGTCATTCTTCATCTTGCAAAGTATACCGCATCCCACATAGTATTTTGTGTTTCATGGAACTATTTTGATATTTATGATCTTGTATGTCTTTTAGTAGCTCCTAAATGATCCACATAATTATTTTCTTTTTCCCCAATATATAGTCATACTTCACCTTCTTAGGCCTCTTCTTGTATCATGCGAGTTTCCTTATTTAAAGATTCTACTTTATTTTTCTTCCACCACGTTTTTTCATGGTGTCTGCATCTTTTGCATAAATCTATATTACGTTGGTTCTCAAATATTCCTATTCCATAAACAACTCGCTCTTTTGTTCCATGGGTTTCCTTTAATTCACAGCTTTTCTTTTAATTCATGACTTTTACTTTAATTCATGCATTTTCCTTTATTACACAAACTCTTGTGTTGCGTGGACCTTACAAAATATATGATGCATTATCATTCTCCAAACTCCTTGGAACACTAAGTTCCTTAAAAATTTAAGAACACTAAATTTTCTACCCGCAATGCCATGAAGTACTAAGCTTTTGTTCCATGACTTAGGTACACATGCGGAACACTAAGTTCCTCATTTCTATAAAGCACTAATTTCTTTTGTTTTGTGGGGTTTTAAACAAAAATCCCCTAATTACTTAATTAAATGAATTTGTGAAAATGACATGGGTGTTATTTTGGATAGGCGTCACATTTATGAAAACGCATGGTGATAGAAAATAATAATAATTTCCAAGCCACCAATAGAACCCAAAGTTACACAAGCCCACAATTTATAGATTCTAAATCACAAAATAGGACCAAACCATACTACAACTCAACAAGATATATATAATTCCACACAAGAGTAGTTTCTAGTTGTAGTCTCATGAACAAAGAACTTTAATGTTCCAACCAAGTTTTCCATCTATTACTATTTACACATATTCTGTATACACACACAATGGTGGTTCTCATTATCCTTCTTCTAACACACAACTTTTTGAAACCCTTTTTCATAGTTTTTAATGTCAAATTTTACAATTACGACAAGGCTCTTTTACCTATTCTCATATCATAGATTTCACTCAATTGATTTATAATTAACTTGCACACAAAGTGACTTTTTATCATTTTCTTAGGGATTTGTCACTCCCATACTTCCTATTTATGATGGAAAATACAATCCTCAAGATCATTTTCATGATTTCTAGGCCAATTACTTGGGTTTTGTTTACAATGACACATTACTTACTAAAATATTTCCTAGAAGCCTTAAGGAATTTTCTTTTAAATGGTTTTCTGTTCTTTCCATTCATTCAAATTGTTCATTTACTCATTGAAATAATCAATTTGTTGCAAAATTATCTATCAGTATTATGGAAAAAGTATCCTATGCTCAAATGTCTAAGATGTGACAAGGCTTTATCGAACCCATAAGTGACTATGTTGTATGACAGAAGATTATGCTTACTAAGATGAACAATATCTTAGGTGATAGTGACTTATAAGATCTATTTTCTCAAAGCCTTATTTCTCCTTTGCAAGAATTGATCATCTTTGACAATGTTTACTCATTTGATCACTTATGTCACACATTAAAAGAGCATGGAGCTAATATCCATACCATGAACAAGCTTAAATATTATACCAATTATCCCCAAACATATTATCTTAATTTTTAAGACTAATATAATTTTAAAGGAAAACCCAATGCTAAAAAAATTGATGCTAAAGTTATTGTTAATTTTATATCTCAACCCATAAAGCTTTAATTAAAATATCCTTGGTAGTAATTTACATGGTTTCCTTGCATACTAAAATTAGTGTTTAAAAAATTACTCGAGTGTTACATTATATCTCTCCCTATAGATCTAGAGGTTGATACAAGAAAGCCTCATTGTAAATGTCTTGACTTTTATTCCTTCTATGATTGTCAAATGTGTTGTCCATTCTACTAATTGATGTGTCAAGCTTTGTATTGTTATACAAGATCTTATTAGTGAAAATACAATTGAGTGGGAATTTCCCCATGATCAATCTAATACTAATGACAATTCTTAGCTTAATGTTTTCAAGTGACCCACTTCTTCATCACAACAATTCCAAATCTAATTTGAAAGTGTACCATGCTTATTGATATATGCCTCTTCCTCCTTATGATCACCCTTTGGATGCTATGATTGGTTCTAATACCACTACTCCAACTCTTAGGACTGAACTTACATTTTGTGACTCTAACATAACTCACAATCTAGTTTACGACATATTATACATTAGTAATTTTATTGGGCAATGCCTTATACATAGTGTTTTGATTGACAATGATGTTAGATACAATATGTGAAATTTCAAGTTACTTTATTTTATTAGATAAAATAAACATGTGACATTTGATACTAATACCTCTGGCATACATAATGCATTACCTCTTGTAGTCGTTTTCTAATATGGCTATTCCATTTTAGTTACTACCTTTCTTAACTTAGGTGATATGCAGCTAGGATTCACTTTGTGTTATTTTAAGGCTATCCCATCTATCTTGCATCAATGTGTCAAGTTCATTTACAATCAAAACAATTTAATGGTAAAGGGTATCCCATATGAGACCTAAAAACATATTATGCTTAGTTAGACAACTACAATTGCTACACATAAGCATGTTAAACATACACATGATAATTCTAGTGGGTATTTCCCTCCTAGGCATCCTATTACACATGCCGATTTTATTGGATCCATCCCTCCTATTCCTCCTTCTAGGTCCTATATTGATCAAACTACTTCTAGTGGGTCCATTCCTCCTAGGCATCCTACCACGTTTCCTATTGCATATGCTACTTATAGTGGGTCTCTCCCTCTTATGCCTCTTACTAGGTATCCTATTGCACATGATAATTCTAGTGGGTATCTCCTTCCTAGGCTTCCTACTAGGTCTACTCTTACACATGCTACTTCTAGTGGGTCTCTACCTCTTAGGCTTATTGTTAGGTCTCGCATTTTACATGCCACTTCTAGTGTGTATCTCCCTCATATTCTCATACTAGTTATCCTCTTACACATGTTACTTATAGTGGGTCTATTCCTCTTAGGATTCCTAATAATTCTCATATTGCATATACCATTGTTCATTTATAGGTTACATAGCCTTAACTTCTTGAGGATCATCTCTTTCTTATTACATGTGACACTTTTAAGTCTCGTACCTCCTTTACTTTATGGGTATGTCTTGTGTCCTAATGAGGTACTCATTAGGCATCTCTTATGTTACCTCCCCTCTTTGTATATATATAACCACAAAAATAAAAAAAAAACGCTAAAATAATCACATAACACAAAATCATTCAAATATTTGTAATAATACAAAAATTAGGATCTACACGTGAATTGATTTGTTAGCTTGTTACCTTACATATGTTGTTCATCATATTGGTTTGATAGATAACATATATTTTCTATGTAATTTTTACACCGATGCATTCATGAAGTATGTTGAGTTTGATGCAAGATATACACAAATTGATACATAATTAAAAGTGTCATCCCAGTCCCTTCCTAATTGAACTTGGTCTTATAGGGGCATCATGTACACTATACAAGTAATTTTTTCAATAAAATTACTTTCTCTTCCTCATTGTGATCAATATTTTATATTTTTTTCAAACTAACATGACTAACACATATTCCTTGTGTAATGTTAGCTTATCTTTCTCTATGTGCCTCATGTATATTGTTTATTATTTTTTCTCACTTGGTTGATTTATTGCCTCTATGTATGTGACATGTGGCCTTTTCTATGTTTATTTGATGACAATTTTGTGTCCCTCAATTGTGGCTTATATATCCTCTTTTTACGTTTATGTGTGTGAAACCTTTGTATCCCATATTTATAGCCTTTTGGGATTTTTGTGGACTAAAATATGTAACATCACTTGTGTACTTGTTTGCTAGATTTCTTGTATACTTGTTTGAATCTACATTTGGTTACTACTATACATGATTTCTTATAAGAGTTTTGCTTTTTTCTTTGATTGCTAGTTTTGTGTATCATGGTCTTTACCATAAACACCCCCTCGGAGGAGCAAGATCCTAATTTTAACCACCATAACAACCTTCCATGTGATCCAATGTAGATTATTAGACTTATCCAACATGGTTACACATCATTTATTTTGAGCCATGTGCTCTTCTACCATATCAAACATGCCTAAAAATTTGGGGCATTCATTGAGATATATTAAACATATATGACTGATATAAACAAAATTCAAAACTTAGATAATGAGTTATATAGGGCATAACTCCTTAGAAATAGTTACATAAATAGAACAAGAATATAATTCATACTACTAATATAGAAACTATCCATTAGGGGTGAAAAATATTATTATATAGCCCATATTGGATGTTTCGTCTCTTGGGTGAAAATCTAAAGAAAATTTTAGCATTCTCATCTTCTTACAAGAATTTACAAAATTATGGTAAAAATTTAGGTTCAAATAGGGCTTTTGAGTACTTCATTCTTCATTTCCTACATTACTCAAATAAACTTACATATATAATGTGTAGTGGCATGGGCCTTCTCCTTTTGCATTATTCAACATTTTCATATATCACACTTAACAATTACAATACACTACTAGTGGCATGGGATAGTCATTCCATTTATAATTTGTGTTATTATAAAATTGGGCCTAGATGCATTTGCGGTGGTGTGGCCCGTAGGTTTGGAAGATATCGAAGTGGCTAGATATTTTTAAGACTATTATTCCTTTCTCTTTCTCTTTGTGTGGGAAGATATCAAAGTGGCTAGATAATACGTAGACTATTATTCCATATTTGTGGGGTTCTTTGGGACAAATATCTTATGGTACCTCTTCTCATTGTTTGGTCATATTAACTCAACTCCTTTCCTACCTAAAATTTTCTTTTAACAGAATTGAGAATGATCACCCCCAATCCTTCGGCTATTCAACACAAATCAAAATATTTAGAAAAACAAAGAATGAGAGCTACTCACTTGGAAAAGTGAACAAGTGTATTCCTTCCATGTTTTGTCTCTCTTTACTTTACTATGCAAAATTCAATTTTCAAAGTTACATGCATTATTTACATTTGAGTTATAGTTCAATTTCTTCTATAGACATTAACTACACTATGTGTTATAGGTTTCACCATGGAACGTGCCAACACCAACACAAGAACAAAAAACTTAAGAGAAAAGATAAATGGTTTGTGCACACTCAAGATTATTTTTACTTTAAGTATGTAATTTTCAATTCCACACTTAAAGGGGACGCAAATTTATATACCTAAAATTGGTGACTTTTTCCTTGCAATGACAATTTTGGCTTTGTTCCTATACTATGACTTATGCTCACATTTTGAACCTAATCAACACCTTCTTAGCTCTTCGCATGTCTTGTTAATCTCTATACATTACTATGTCATTCACGTATGAAAAATCATTTATCTAAAGCAAAGTAATATACCCTCAAGAATATTTCCCAAGATCTTTCTCTTCCATCATTTCTTTCTTATATAAAACCATATAGTGTGGGACCAAGTCATAACATGGTTTGGTCCAACATGTACAATCCCATCCCTGTCTCTTAACAACTCTTTTCTTAATTTGAATATATTTTATGGATTGTTTCATCTTCCATAGGTGGCATTAATGTGATACCTCGCATAAAACATCCTATATAAGAGATTCTAATTTAGTTAAGAACTCACCTAACATTCTCAAGAATACACATTGCAAATTACACTCCAAAATCACTCAAGGCTCTCCTAAAATTCTAAAAGTAATTATACATATTTTAGAGCAACCACCACAAAAGTATGAAGTGCTCACACTAGTTCAAGGGCCTAACTTACTCCATTACCAAGCCTTCAAAAGTCTTAAAGATATGTATTAGTAAGAGGAAGTCACACAATGCATTTCCAATGGTCTTACGGGAAAAAGGGAATTAGTTTAACATCTAAAGCACATCACACTATATCATAATGTATAGGGTACATATTTAATCTATCTATTGCTACACCTACTACTCGTTGTGTCAAGATACACAAGGGCATGATGGAGGTCTTGTTTAAATTTGCATACACTATCACACCTACACTAGGAGATCTACATGAAGATTTTCCCCCTTGAGGGGATGCGGTTGAGTGCTTGGATTGGTTCAACAGGGATTCACAACCTAGGTCAATCCAACCTCACCACACAAATATTTCTTCTTTTCTATCCAAGCATTGTATGAATTTTGTTGTAGGTATCTAGGGCATTCTACTTTTTGCAGTCACTATAACAAAGTCACATTTGTGCAAACCCTAGTGATAGACAACGAAGCTTAGTTATACACCTCTAATAGACACCCAAATTTGCAAAACCCACCATTCAAAGGTTCGAACCCGTATGAAGAAAAAAATCGAGACCATACTACGTCCCAGCGAATTTGTATGGTTTTATATAAGAGTAGTTTCTAGTTGCAATCTCAAGAATGAAGCATTTCCAAGTTCTTACCAATATTTTTAGCCAAGTTGTGACGCCCAAATCACCTTTGTATTTAGCTAAGTATTCATCCCTTCTTGTGTTTTCCTCTATCATTTCATAATTTGATAATCATTTTCTATAGCTATATTTTAGATTGTATGGTTAATGTGGATTAATTTATTTAGAATATTCTTCCTCTAACCTTCTTCCACCTAATAATAAGTATATAACTCTTATAAAATCCTCTCTTATTTATTTTAGGGTGTAAACAAGAGGAAGATACAAGGGATCTAGGGAGGGTGTGCCATTGAAGTACTAAATGCATGTTTTGTATTTAATTCAAGATCGGTATTTATTCTTTGTTAGAGGAGTAATGGTCTTGAATGGCTTATTTATATGTTGTGATTGAATAAGACCATACATCAATACTTGCATTTTTTTAAATTTAAGACTGGATTAGCCATTATGTAACGGGTATATCAAGATTTGAGTTCTAAGATAAAAACATGTTCTATCACTCGTAAATACTAATAAAAGTATGTCATGACAAAATGTTCCTCCACACACTCTCCCATATTAAAAAAACTAGAATATATTGCACTTAGTAAAATAGTAGTAAAAAAGGCTACATTTAAGAATTATACAACTCTAAAAGCTAAATTTGAGAAATGATAAAAGTCTAAATACATGGAAAAGATCCATAACAAAGAGCTAATATAAAGACATGTAAATCTTTAAAATAAGCTTCTTAGCGACCAAAACAAGTAATATAGCCTCCTATAATAAGGTTTTACAAATTTCACAAGTGAGTTAGTATGTTAGGTATAAAATCAACCAATATTATCCACCATGCTAAATTCTATGGGGTTGTTGTAGCTTAGAGGATTATAGACCATAGGAATTCTTTTTGCGTTTTGTTAATGAGTGGCATTAATGCCAACCAAGACTAGAATTTTAAAATTCTTACCACTTGAGAAAGAAACCTTATACTTTTCAGCATTCACGAGGTTCTAAGTGAACCTAAAATGATAAGGCATTTTGGAGTTTCATCGAGAATAATAAAATACACTTGATTATGGTTTGATACTATATTAGTTTCCTTAGCGATGATTTATTTATATTTATATTTTTATATTAAAGTGTGAAAACTCTTATGACTCTAAAATGAAAGGTGAAAAAGTAAAACGAGTAGGTAAAGTGGAACATAAAATATACGTTAGTTTGTAAATTTAATTAAAAACATATGATAAAAAGTGTTAGGTAAAAATAAATATAATGTAAACGATTGTAAATCTAATAAACAAAAAGTTTGGTAACATAAGTATTAGGTTAAAAAAGAGATATTAAATGTTATAAAGTTAAATGCGTGTTAGAAAAGTGTTATGTAAAATGACATTTAATGTAATATAATATACAAAATATGTGTTAAAGTAATAAAATATGGAAATGAGGTAAAATTAAATTTATGTCTATGGTAGAATGTTTTATTGGATTAAAAAGGAAAAAGTTAGAATTTTTAGACATTTAAGTACGAAGGAACTCAATTCTCCAAGGTTTGGTTTGGGAAAATTAGTGAAGTACAAAAGTATTCTATGTTAGTTATGAGATCCTATAAAAGTAAAACGTTTTTACCTTCCCACGACATGTTTTTTTCCTATAAACCCAACGTAGTCATGATCTAATTGCAATGACTAGTATTTGCATGAAAATCTAGGTGATAGAAATGATAGACATGTAGCCTTCTATCCCATTATAATGACAACATCCAAAATTACCTCCTACTCTACTATGAGTCTTTTTCATTATGATTGAATTTTGACTTTTTTCCTTTTGACATCTCCTTTTACTTTTTGGATTTTTATGTTTCTCTTCAAGACATATTTAAAAGGGTGATCAATGTCATTAGGGTCAATTGGTGAAAAACTGTCCTAAAAACGCATACCATCATACATTATAAATATTAGTGCTTATTTTAGGATTCTTCACTACATACCTTCATTACTAGGGGATTTTACACTACTACCCCTATTTATACCAATATACCGGTTCAAAAAGTAAAAAATAAAAATCACTCCTACATAATCGCATGTGTTATGTACTACCTTACCAAGGTGACCCCCCATGATCAATGAGTATGAAATATGACAACTCTAGAGAGATTAGGGTTCACAACTATAGAGGAGAACCTACTTCCAAGATGCTTAGATACTCCTATACCCATCCTAAGGAAAGACTGTGATTTCATCTCCAACCTAAGTGTTGGGTAAGAGAGAGTGAGAAAAGTGAAAATTACAAGGTAGATAAGATGATATAATGAGAGACAATGGGAGAATCGACCATAAGAGGATAGTTTTACTTCACAAGGAATGAAGATGGTAAGATTGTAAACCAAGTAGTGAAATAAGTGAGATACCTATTGATGCCATGAGATAAGAGCATAAACCTATGGTAAGTCCAAAACTAGCAAGGATAATGGTAAAATGCAATCTAGAGGAAAAGTAAACAAGTATGATAATATCTAAGAGGGATAAAAAGGTTGTAAAAAAAATTACCAAAATAAACAAAAGACACAAAGTCTTGATGAATCCAAAATGGAAAATTTTGTTAAAGAGGGTAAGTAAAATAAACAAAACGACGTGAAAACGAACAAGGGATGGATAAACACATGAGAGAGTAAAAGTTTATTACCTAAATAAATATTAATTATTCATATAATTCAAAATATCATCACAAACAGTCCTTCTAACATATTAGAACCATGTAAAATTTATATTTCTAAAGTTGTGCGATGATAAACAAATAATAAGAAACCGCATTTTTAGAAACACACCAAGCTACCAATTTTATAGTGTTTAAAACCACACATGAATGACATAATGTTATCAAGGTGCCCAAAAATCTCTCGCTCTTAAAAAATTATTTTGATCTTGTTCATCGAGGGAAGGATAGTATCATGGAAAAGTGTATCATCGGATATATGAACCCTCGTTTGTAAGAATCTATACTTTTTATAAGTAAACGCATTTTACGAGAGCTATGAACCGGGGTTCTTGGGTCCCCTCCCTTACATTACAGAGTATATTTCTATAACGAGAAATAAATGGTGAATTGTATAAAAACAATAAAAGTATGTCACCTTGAAACAAAAACATCAAAACAGATATATAGACTAGGGAAGATAAATACATAAACTTAGTCAGATATTTCGATCACCTCCTCCTTCATACGAACCTCTAGCTCTATCATACCTCTCGCATTTTTCTTACGAGCACTCGAACCAAAGAACCCACCTCTCCTACCTTGGCGCCTTCAACAAAATATCATAGGAGGCTTTACCCTTTGTCTTGAGTTGGACTATGTGAGGGGGCATTGGACCTATATGTGTGGAAAGAGAATCCAAATCCAAAGGGGAGATGTATGCTGTGTGTTGAAACCCTTCATGTGGAATTTCTGATGGACTATCACGATAAAGTTCCAAAGAGACATGTTACTATTCTCCAGCTCCGTCACATATTCTCGAGCCACCAAATTTGATTCCCCAGTAATCGATTCCAGAAATAAATTGTAGGAAAACATAAATTCACCACTTCGTCTTCTAGCCCTACCACATGCCTAGGTAGAATGATGTGGCAAAAATCAACACAAATTATTCTTTATTTCCTCCAATAAATAGCAGATGAGAGAAAAAAACAAATGTTATCTCTGCGTTCACTTTTGCGCGACCACTACCTTGAATATAACGATCAATGCACAAAATGTGCTCAATCGTGCATTGCATAGCAAGCCCGATCCATTCGGAACACTTTTTGCAATCAAAGGGGGTGATTGGGCCGTAGAATTCCATTTCTCTTGATTCCCCTTTGAAAAATAGGAAGGGGTAGGGCACGAAATCCATGGAAACCCTTCGCAGAGAAACCCACAGACTAAACACAAATGGAAATGAGAGATTGGCATGAGAAATGGAGAGCTTGAAAACACATAAAAAGAAAGCTTCCCACATACCAAGTCCCATCAAATTACCCTTTCCTTAATTCGACATCACCATCCAATATGACAATGAGATCGGGCCACTTTAATTTATCATTGGCTATGATGGCTTCATCCACCTGCGTCACCCCATAGTTGGCTAGGTAGTCCGCAAAATGAGTTGGCCTTGTGAAATATGTGATCGATTCTCCATGTGTCCAACTTGGCAAGCCAAAATAGAGCATTAGAAATATAGAAATCTAATGTCCAATTAGAAGCCTTACCAATTTTAATTTCTGAATGATGATCTGTTAATCTCCTTCAATAAGGAGGTGAGAACAACCACAATCCACTCTTTTTTATGCCAAAAAGAAGAGCTTGAGCCTCCGCTTGATTACTTGTTCCATCCTGGAGGTGATAAGATCTAGCACTCACCAATTCTCCAAAATCATTTCAAATGATACACCCCGCCTCGAAATCCCGTGATTCCCTTTAGAAGCCCCATCAAAATTTACCTGCAAACCTAGGGGGTGGATACCATTTGGCCTCTCTTCTCTAAATACACTTTTCCCATTTGGATTTGGATTGTTTGAGAATAACACCTAGAGTTGGAAGTTTAATAAGAGGCCATGCCTTCCTAATAGAGGCATCACTTCCGAGAAATCTGCAAGATTCCTACAACATGATCTTACATTCTCGCAGAGATATCCACTTCCAATTTGTGAGTAACAACCCTTGAACATTTGAAGAAGTATCCCTGAAGAGGTGGAGATTTATCTCCCACCAAATATGCCAAATAAGGAGCAACGGAATGCATATCCAAATTGATCCAAGGGAGTGTCTTTTCCCTAGGACTGGTCATGATACAAGAACACTTTTGATCATAGCCTTTGGAACCCAGGCCAAATCCAATTTTTGACACAACCATGACCAACATTGCGAAGAGAAAGTGCAATACAACAATAAGTGATATATGTCTTCTTCCTCATTTTCACAAAGAAATCACCATGAAGGACCTTGATAGCCCCATTTTCTTCTCTTGGTCTGGGTGAAAATTTTTGCTTTGTAAATAACCCAACATAAGGCCCCATATTTAGGGAGACAATTATCATCCCAACATCCCATCTATGATCTGGTTCCTCTTCCTTCCCAATGAAAAATGAAATCGTAGCTTTGATTTTGTTGAGTACTGACTGATTTATTTCTAAGCCAAAGGACTTGATCTTCATTATTGGAGAAATTGACCCTATGCTTCTTTGAGAATGTTTTTGAATAAAACTATGGAAGCTTGCATAAAGTGTCCAATTATTCCACCTCTTTCCAAGAGAAGGAATGAGAACCATCTCCATTTTGATGGCCATAATTTTCTCTGACAAACTCTCCCCAAGCTTCTTCTGGTAGCCACTCTAATTTAATCTAGATCTTGAGAGTCATGAAGGGCAAGGGGAAGGCATTTCAAGAATCTTCTCAAAACTTAGTCATGGAACCATTACCAATTTTCCAAGAGGTGAGGGCAGAAAATACCCATCTGCATTAGTAAATGAAGTTCCACACATGCGACCCTCTAGGGAGAACTTGGCTAGTTATAATGCTCTTAGGTTTTCTAGTTGGGAGGTATTTTTAGATCATATTTTTTTTGAGAAGATTGGAGGGGCTGGATACCAAGTTTTAGATATGTTTCTCTCCAAGAGCTATGTTTTGGAAGCCCGGATCCAAAATACCAGCCCCACCTAAGGCTTGAGGAAACTTGACTTCCTCCCATTTGACTAGATGAAGCTTTCTTTCCTCACCTATTCCTTGCCATAGGAAGGATCTCGAGAATTTCTCTATTTTCTCAAGAATCAATTTAGGAATCCTCATAAATAAAAGCATGTAGATTGGAAGAGCACAGAGAAATGTTCTCATAATATGGATTCTACCAGCCAAAACTACTTGTTTTGGATTCCAAAATGTTAAATATTGGAATTATATGGACTCCAAAATCACACATATTGGATTCCAATATCACATATATTGGAATCCAAATAATCACATATATTGGAATCCAAAATCACATATATTGGAATCCAAAATCACATATATTGGAATTTAAAAAAGTCAATATATTGGAATCCAAATCCATTATTGGAATCCATTATATAGGCTAGCATCCACTAGGCATTATCTATGCTTTGGACTAAACAAAACATGTATATGTTTTATACGGGCTAGCAACCGCTAGGCATTATTTATGATTTTTATGTAAAAACATGTTTATGTTTTATAAGGGCTAGTGGCTGCTAACCATTATTTATGCTATGTTATATAAAGAAAAATTTTTATGTTTTAAATGGGCTAGTGGTCGCTAAGCATTATTTATGCTTTGTTATATACATAACATGTTTCTGTTTTATATGGTCTAGTGACGCTAGGCATTATTTATGACATGTTATGTATAGAACATGTTTTTTTTTATATGGATAATGAACATCTTCTCTTTTCCTTCAATGGTTGCAACAAAGGCCACAACATGGTGTTAAATTTGATGCTTGTTTAGACATTTTTATTATTTTTTATCCTTAAAATAGTTGCAAATCTTTGAAATAACCATCACATATGACTTGCATATTTTAGATATGACCATCAATTTTTCTAGAGATTTATTTATATATTAATTATATTAAAAATATTAAAAATAATTAAGTATATACAATATAATTTTATATTTATTTTATGAACAATGTAAAAAAATACTATTTTACAATTTTTCAAGGGAAAGTTTTTCGATAATTCACCACAAAAGTTATTCAATCATATTATCGTTAACTTATAATCAGTGAAAATATAAATCCTCCCAACTTATATTTCAAAAATCATCATCATAATATAATAGAGTTACACAATACTTTCATAATAACATATGTATGTATATATTATTGACAATGTTAAGTAGTACCATCATAACAACATTCTGAAAAGATAAATAGTTATTTAGCATTTTCTTGCTCCAAATATTTGATGCCCTCTACCACATTCAATCCCTGAGACACTATTTGTGATATTTTTTTACAAAAATCAGCCATCAACCATTTATCTTTTGTATAATCTTTGCGTCTTCTTTTCATCCCCACCATAAAATTTTCAGAGGGTTTCCTTTACCTAATGTAATACACAAAGTGTTTTTAGAATTGTATGAAAAATATTTCTACTCCAAACCTTTTCTAGGTCTCTTATTTTATTCCCTCGACTATATTGTAATGTTCCTTTCCCCAAGTGAGTCTTGGATTCAATACGGTTGATATTTTTTTATTGAATCCCATTGATATCTTTTTAACATCAAAAAAATGAGATTGTTCGGACCAGAAATCCCAGTTCACAATATGGTGATAATAATTTTATAAATTTTGATAGGCCACCTCATAGTTGACAACTTTCATACCAAACTTGAATGACATCTTCCTATTGTATGTTTTTTTATCCCATATAGCAGGTCCTCCATATCCAAAATAAGTAAATAACTCTTATCGCTACCTACAGGGAAGTAAAAAATTTTATTTTCATCAACCACATATCAATTATAACCAATTGAAATAAACAACATTTTAGCTTATGACTAACAATTACCGATTGAGATTGTGGCTTGGATTACACTGCCTTTACATGTTGTTGATCCATTGATGCAAGAGCTATTTCAAATAAACAATCATCAATTCATAATCTATTTCTTTCTATTGAAAATGTGAGCATAATGTATTTGAAATAAACATTAATCAATTCATAATCGATTTCATGTTGTGGAAAATGAAAGCTTAAATGGATAAACATAGTGGTTTATGTGGTGATATGGTAAGTACAATATCAATTGTTCTCTGTCTTATAATTCAAATTTAGTGGCCGCTAGGCTACACTTATATTCATCAAACCACCCTTTGGTGGAAAAAATCCTCAACTATTGATGAGGATTTGTGACCACTAGGCTAGGCTATGCCATCATTGGCCAAACTACACTTAGCTGACAACCTTTAATGAGGCTAGCCAAGTGTTGCTTTACATATGTACGAGCTGATCAAGCCATATGTAGTTCTATTTATGATGATGTTGAAGCCAAAACAATGTTAATTCAATGTAAGTAGTCAGTATGCAGTAGTGAATCAATGTGAAACATTATAGACAATATGCAGTTGTAAATCAACAAGATATTGATGAATGTAAGGTTTTTTAGTCAAACCATTATTGTATTGAACATGGATGCATAGAGTCCACTAAGCTCTATATACTTCATTTTAAATTGTTATCATAGCTTACAAATGGATTTCCTTAAAAAAATTCTTCGACCCTATGCCAAACATATAAACTAATGTCTGTTAGTTATCATTTCCTATAAATTTGTGGGCCTTATAAATAATTTTGTTGTAAAATACACATGGATATCATACCAGTTGTGAGTGTTTATTCATGTTGGATACCTCCATGCCCTCCATGGTTACGTTCTCCGGTTGTTGGTTGTCTGCATAATCATTTATTGTCTTATAAATTTGTGGGGCTTATTAGTGGTTTTGTTTGTAAATTCACATGATTAACATACCTAGATCTGATGGCGTATTCATGGCCGATGTGCCCATGTCCTCCACATCTGTCATCTAAACTATAAAAAACATAAGTTTGTTAAAAAATTGAAAACCATGGCAATTGAAGATAGAGCTCATTAAACATATTTATAAAATGATTGAAAGTAAATCACCATGTTGAACTGGTTGTGTAACGTCAAGGTGAAATGGTTGTACATCAAATTTTATAGCTTTGTGGTTGTTTGCATAAACAATAATGTATAAGTAGCATATTTAGGTTAAAATCCATTAAACAAAATCACTTGTTGAAGTTGTTTCTTCGGTGATGAACCTTTCTTCATATGAGAATAGTAATGTTTTAAAAACATTTTTTGACTATGTGTCTCAACAATAAAAACAATAGATAGTTTGAATCCACCAATGCACAGGAGTGCGACACTACCACCATAAAGCACTAGTACTAGAGAATTTTTGGAACAACATCGAGTGAACATCTCAACCTAGAACTCATATGATCTTTCGCAAGGAAAAGGATGGATGTTTCCTTGTAGGCCAATTTCACTTGCAATTACCAATTTTTGTGGTAGTTTCTCCATCCAATCCCTAGTGACCTCTTCTCTATAATCATCATTATTTTCATGTGTTTGTGCACACCATATATTGTGTACATAAGACAAAAACTTTTGAATATCCCATTGCTATCGTAGAGTCTTGTAACATCCATCCAAAATTGATACTCCAATGTCTTTAACCTTTTCCATGTATCTTTTTACTCGTGTCTCTTAACATTTTTGAATAACCAATTGGTATTAGAACAATAATAATACAATCCAACACACTAGTTCTGATAATTGTTAGAAGCTCCATTATTACATCAAAAGAAATATCACTAGCCAAATTGTAAAAATCAGCGATCACACATTCAACATTGAAAGGATTAGTCAAAGGAATAGTTGATAAAGTTGATGGAAGATGGAATGGATATGCACATTTACAAGAAAAATTGTTTGTGACTTCCATCCTTGCTGGTATATTTCCTTCCAGTGACATCACATAGTTGTCTAATATTATCTGAGCCTCAATGGGAAGAACTTCTTCCACCTCATGATATTTTTTCCATTTTTCCATTTTTTCCCTATATGGGAATCAAATTTATTTTTCCATTTCTCTCTTCACCCAACAATATAAACAAATTGGTGGTAGTGTGATTCATGCAATTTAAATTTTTTGATTACATTGGATTCACTACAGGATGTCAATACAATATTATCCAGATGCTTATTTCTCAAATAATGTAGAACTTTTTCTCTCATTTTGTTGTCTCCTTTTATTCTCCGATAGTAAGAATCAAATGTCTCTACTATTACACTAGCCTCAAAAGACCCAGTTGATTTAGTATTCCTTTTCAACCCATGCAATTTTGATTTAGATGGGTCTATCTCCAATTTAGTCAAATATGTTTGCCTCAACATAGTAAAAAACTTGGCATGTTTTGGAGGTGAAAGAAAACCTTTTCTATGCAAGAAATGACAAAAAAAAGATGTTTTTTTCATTTCTATACAATTTTTTTGAATACTATAAATATACCATTTTGAATGTCTTCTACATTTGAACAACCAATTTTGTCAGAATCTATTAGAATCCCAAAATTCCAACCATATTTTGAACAGAATATGGTCCATTGTTTATGGAGGCATGCATTTCCCATTTCCTAAACAAAGAAACATCCAAATCCATATCCAGAATAAGACACTTATTGTTTTCAAAGTCAAAGCATTCCACCTGACACACAATGTCCCCAAATCAATAACTTCTGATGATAGAACAATACCAACTTCCTCGTGATTTTCATCTATAAAAAAAAAAACCACAGTCGACATGGTAGTTTTCAGGGAATGGATTTCCACAAACCATTCCTCATCTCTTTTCTTCCAACAAATACCACCTATGATGAATGGAATTGTTCTGAATGGAGCACGAATAATGGAAGACATTTTACCTATAATTAGAGTAAAATACATTAATAATTAGGTCATTTCCAAACTTTAAAGTGTTTTTCTCACATTTTCTGATAAGGAATTTAAATACTACCCTAATGACACCAACCTCTAGAGTTTCTTTACTATGTATCATAACAAAGAGTAATTAACTTAATGGTTAACGACCACTAGGCTTCGATAGGACATCTTATGTATCATTCAACTAGTTACAATAATTCATATTTTGTGGATCAAATCAATAATAACATAATTTTTCTAAAAGTTCTGAAATCAAATTATGATGCATTGAAAGATACAAAACCATTTGCACCTTTTGAAAGTATTACATATGAGCTAGAAAAGCTATAACATTATATAGATGGCATGATAGAACATTAAAAAATATACACTTTAGTGGCAAATAGACTTCTAGTCAACATATAAAAGAACAACCTAAAACATTTTTTAAGCCATTTACACCTATTGAATGATAAAGCCATAGAGGACATTAAGATCTAATATTTGGTATTTCAAAGAGAGTGTTTGAACAAAAATCACAATAATGGAGTTTGTAGCTCGGATTTTTGTTTTAGAAGATGATGTGATTTATGTGTATATCGGTCATATTGTAGTAGTGAGGATTAAATGCCTATAACAAGACTAAGGAAGATGTTTAAAGGATAGTGGTCGAAAGATCTAATGTTTGGTATTTTGAGGAGAGTATTTGAGCAAAAATCACATTAACGAGTTAGTGATAGCTCATCATTTTTTGTTATATAAGACAATGTGAAATATATGTATATTGGACATACTTTATTCATTATGTTTTAATGTCTATACTAGTCTAAGTATGATATTTTAAGCATAGCACTTGGTGGGAAATTCCACAACAAGCTATAAAAAAAAATGGGAATGATTACACTTTTCCTAAACGTAAGTATGGCCCTCGTCACAATAGTCATTTTTGTGGAAACAATGCTCTCTATAAGGTCATGGTGGGTTATACCTATTTGAGAAAATATTTGATTATTAACAATGTTTAATGAGTACCACTAAAACAAGGGTCTATTCTCTCTTACTCTTGACTATAAGTTAGATTTACAATACTAATTGAAGAAATTTATTCCAAATTGTTTGAACTTATATTAACACATTTAGAGTGCCAGTCTTCTTAGGCTACAAACATTTACCATCCGATACGTTGTATCCATTGAGGGTAAAAATCACTAAGAATTTAAAAATAGCGATAAAATAACAAATCACAACCTAGCTTAGCGGAAGCTAGGGTCCTACCATTTCATCTTGTCATTGTAATCACTGTTTGTACACTTTTTGCTCACTAGTGATTTTCATTTATTATAATTGTATCATATTCGATAGACTATCCATGGCGGAAACAAGTGATACTCTACAAAATCCTCGATAGGGATCAAGCCATATGTATTGTCCATAAAATATATTGTTTGTAACATATAATTCACAACTTTTTCATCGAAAAATTGTTTACCTAACACTTAGTTTCATTACTTATCAAAAGTAATGTAACAAACAAACGACTAGTTTCAACAGTTTCTTTTATTGAAAATTGTGATAAAATAATAAATCATGACCTAGTTGAGTGACCATGAGGCTCCTACCATTACGGTCATTGTAAACACTATCTTGTACAACTTTGGATCGCTAGTGTTTTTCATTGATTATAATTATATCATGTTGGCTGAATGTACCTGCGAGAGAGACAATAGTGCACTACATACCATATAGAGGGATCAAGCCTTACGTAGTTCCCATAAGGTATATTGTTTGAAACACATAATTC
The DNA here is from genome assembly GCA_018340775.1 of Taxus wallichiana var. yunnanensis. Lineage (NCBI taxonomy): Eukaryota > Viridiplantae > Streptophyta > Pinopsida > Cupressales > Taxaceae > Taxus > Taxus wallichiana. The sequence continues at coordinate 545,469,295 of CM031243.1, forward strand.
ACATCGGATCTTATGGGAGAAAATTCTTAGCGAACGCTAAGCATTTTTTCCTTATCAAAAGTAATGACATAGTGGATGCTAGGATCAACAATTTCATAATTTGAAAATAGCGATAAAATAAAATATCATGCTCTAGTTTAGTGGTCTCGCTAGGCTCCCACCATTACTACCAGTCATTATAAATACTATATGTATATAGCTTTGGGTCACTACTATGTTTTCATGGATTATGTAGTACTCACAAGACATATTGTTTGTAACATATAATTCACATTTATTCATATGAGAGAAAATGCTTAGTGACCACTAAGCTTTTGTACGTATTGAATGGAATGCCATAACGACCACTAGGATCAATTGTTTTTATTTCAACACTATGTGCATGGAATTTTGAATGATAGTGTTATCCATTTATTTTAATTGTACCATATTTTCTAGGCTATGTGTGGCGGAGAGAAAGTCCTGCATTACATACCCTCTAAATGGATCGAGACGTATTATGTGTTTCCCATAGACTCAAAAGTTTCTTATTTTTGAAAATAGCCATAAAATAACAACTCATGGTATAGCTTAGTGGTCGTTAGGCTCCTACCTTTACCTCTTCTCATTATAAACACTATCTTTACAGTTTTGGATCACTAGCCTTAATATGTAGTTCCCATAAGATACATGGTTTTCAACTCATATTTTACATCATTTACTATCAAAGAAAATGCTTAGCAACCACTAAGATCCTTTACTTATTGACAAAAATGGCATATCAGACCCTAGTCTCAAAAGTTTCTTATTTTGAAAATAGCCATAAAATAACAAATCATGGTATAGCTTAGTGACGATGCTAGGCTCATACCTTTACCTCTTCTCATTATAAACTCTATCTTTATAGTTTTGGATCACTAGCCTTGGTATGTAGTTCCAATGAGATACATGGTTTTCAACTCATACTTCACATCATTTCCTATCAAAAAAATGCTTAGCACCCACTAAGCTCCTTTACTTATTGATAGAAATGACATATCAGACCCTAGGCTCAAAAGTTTCTTATTTTGAAAATAGCCATAAAATAATAAATCATGGTTTAGCTTAGTGGTGCTAGGGCTCCTACCTTTACCTCTTCTCATTATAAACACTATCTATAAAGTTGTGGATCACTAGGCTTAGTATGTAGTTGTCATAAGATACATGGTTTTCAAGACATATTTCACATCATTTCTTAACAAAGAAAATGCTTAGCACCCGCTATGCTCCTTAACTTATTGACATAAAATGGCATATCAGACCCTAGGCTCAAATGTTTCTTATTTTGAAAATAGCCATACAGTAACACTATCTGTATAGTCTTGGATCGCTAGCCTTATTATGTATCCCAAATAGCTTGTTTGAACTTGCCACATGGCACATTTTAATTGGATAATTAATTTAAATTAGCACACACTATATCTAACAATGTAGAAATCGATTTTGATAAAGAATGGAATGTAAATGTCTGTATATTATTCTAATAAACTTCAAAACTATGTTTAGGATTTATTTCTTTTGTTTTCTTATAATATATTTTTTTACTATGCTTGTTTTAATATATGTTATATAATATATTTGTTATTATGTTTATATTATTATAGGCTATAGAAAATGAAAAATTTCATTGTTTTTAATTCATGTTTAGTTTTAATTTTTAAACCATGGAAAAATAAAAATAGGAAATTTGAATTCCCCATTTTTTCGGATATTTGAAATTTCAATAGCCCACCCTTTTGCTTTTAGAGGGGGAAAGTGAAAATTTCAAATTTTCATATCCCACTCTTTTTCTATTTTTGAAATTTCTTTCATGGAATGTGCTAAACAAATTATTAAATACCTCGAGAGAAATGTTGAGTAGGGTTTCTAATTTTTTTGGTCAATCATAAAAAAGCATGTCTTCAAAATAAAAAAATACGCGTATGTCATAGTAGATTACAGGGTTGAGTGTTCAAATCCCGGTTGTTTTTTTTCATGCGATTATAATCTTGTTTGTAGAGAAGGCAACAAAAAAATACATGCATAAAGGATGCACACAAAGGACACACATGAAGGAGGATAACAAAAAGGTTGTGAAAAATAATCACACAGATTGTTTGATTGAGGTATAGATGGAGGTTTCACAGATAACATAAAGCACAAAATAATCCCAAATATTACTAAATTAGGTATTTATAGTAAAGGTGTACCTTTTTTATCATGGATCTATTAGTTTCTTTGTAGTCAATTAGTTCTTGTGTTTTTACATGATGTCATTCCAATTGTGATCCGCACAAGCCCTACTTTTTTGTCCTACTAAATCGTGTTCCACACAGTCAAGCCTTTCTTTCTAGTTACTTTTGATCTCCATGCCAAACTACCTTTTTCTTCATGAAAAATCACTTTTTTGTGCAGTTAACGAAAGAAATTTTAATCCCTTTTCTACTCTAGTATTTATCTTTGTTTAATGCTTTCCCATTTCCACCATTCTATGTCTCTCTTTGGCTATTTTCATTTTGAATTTTTCATTCTCATTCCTACGATTTTTTTTTAAGGATAATGATAGCTTCTGGCACAATCACCTTTTTTTTAATTTTATTTTGGTCGGGAGAACCAAAATAGTTTAATGTTGTTCATTAAGATGATGCAAAGAAACATCACTAATTAATGCATATTACATTTTTTACATGGTTTCCACTTAGACATTTTAGGAAAATATATGAGGTTAAAAATTAATTCAAAACTATAAAACCATATTAAGAATTCAATTGTATGATAATTATTTCCAATTATATACATGTTTCCATGTAGAATTAACCAAATGTAATGTCTTCAACAATTTTATGTTCTATACATTGGAAGTTAAACACATTATATATGCATTAATATTATTAAATCTAATTTTAATCACTATGCATTTTATAATTAATATATTCTTCCTTTTGAGCCTACTAATCTATGCCAAAATTCACATAGCTTTGAGGCTTCCATGATATAATTCTTTTTTTGACAACCTATTTATGAAACCCCAATTTTATTTCAATTACATACATGATTCTACACATATATATTTATATATCCATTATATAAATTCTAGATTTATTTGTTATCATTTGTATCTTTTCAATATGATTTATTTTCTATGAATAAACTCTACCATAGGAAAATTTTTCTACCCTAGTGTCCGCTAGGCTATAATTCTAATTTGGAAAAAAACATTCATTTTCCTTGGCCCCTCATGGATCAATTGTTTTTATATAGGCAACACAATGTTTTTGGTCCTAACGATCACTTTTGTTCTTTGTCTGTTATTATATTCACAAAGATTAACAATTTAGATTTATAAAACAACTTCATTATGAACATGATATATTTACCTTTAAGAATAGATTAGTGGTCACTAGGATGCAATGAGTAGATGGCATCATATGTAAAATTGTTTTTATAGATTCTCAGTCGCAATTCCGAGTTTCTATATTTTTCATAAATGTAAAATAATTCTGCCAAAATCTTGTAAGAAGTAGAGAAAATCTATACATATACCTGTATAACATATTAAATATATGATTTTACACGTATATTTATGTATCCATTATATAAATGCCATATTTATTTGTTATCTTTTATAGCTTTTCAATATGATTTCTCTTGTATGAATACACTCTACATGAAAAAATGTTGTGTGTATAGCACTCACTAGGCTATAATTATTATTTAGAGAAACCATTTATTTGGTGTTAGCAATCACTTTTGTTTTTTGTCTCCTGTTATATATGCAAAGATTAAGAATTTAGATTTATAACATAGCTTCATTATGAACATGATATATTTACCTTTAGGAATAGCTTAGCGGCATTAGGGTGCAATGAGTAGATCACATTGTATTTTAAAAAAATTTATATAACTTCTAGGTCACTAGTCCAAGTTTCTTTTCTTGTCATAAATGTAAAAATATTCTGCCAAAATCTCATAAGAAATAGAAATTCTATATGTATATACATGTGTAACACATGAAAAACACGATTCTAAACGTATATTTATGTATCCATTATATAAAATCCAGATTTATTTGTTATCACTTACATCTTTTCAATATGATTTCTCTTGTATGAATACACTCTACATGAAAAAAACTTGTGTACACTAGTGCCTAAGGCAATAATTCTTATTTAGAGAAAACATTCATTTACCTTTGGTGGCCTCAGACGGAGTAGGTTTTTTTATATAGGCAACACACTATTATTTGGTGCTAAAATCACTTTTTTTGTTTGTTTCTATATATACACAAAGATTAACAATTTAGATTTATAACACAATGTCATTATGAACATGATATATTTTCCTTTAAGAATAGCTTAGCGGCCGCTAGGGTACAATGAGTCCAAGTCTATATGTATACCATTATATAAATTCCAGATTTATTTTTACCATTTATATAAACTCTTGTTTGAATACAATCTACATGAAAAATTTTGCCTACTCTAGTGACCACTAGGCTATAATTCTTATTTGGATGTAGTCTTCGTTTACCTTTGCGGACTCATGGATAAGTGGATTTTGTTATAGGAAACACACTTTTTTGGGTCAAGATCACTTTTGTTATTTGTCTCATGTTAAATATGCAAAGATTAACAATTAAATTCATAACACAACTTCATTATAAAAATAATATATTTACTTTTAAGAATAGCTTAGTGGCCACTAGGCTTCATCAGTATATCACATTGTATCTAAAAAAATTGTTGTAAATCTTCATGGTCTCTCGTCCACTAGGTTAGCCCAAGACATAATATTAAGACCTTATGATTGGTTGGATTAAACAAATTAAATTAAAATAGTTTGAGCTAAGCGGGTGCTAGGTACTTCCACACTATAATATTTTGAGCTTAGTGGGTGCTATAATCTATCAAGTTACCCAATGATATTTTGAGCTTAGCATCCACTAGCTTATGACACAACATAATATTTGGATCTTAGAAGTCTCTAGGTTTCAAGTAAAAAGAAAGTAAGATATTATAAGCTTAGTGGCGTAGGTTATGCCAAAACATAATAATATGATCTTAGTGAATACTGGGATTTAAAAAATTAAATCAACATAGTTTGAGCTTAGCGGTCGCTAGGTATTTAAACAATATATTATTTTGACAGAAAGAGTCACTAGCATTTAAAAACTAAAGAAAGACATATTGAGTTAAGTTTCCACTAGGTTTTGTTTCAACAAAACTTCAACAAATGATAGTGTAATCTTCAAAGATGCAAACAAGATGTGTATAAATTAGTTGAATTTATCATATGATTTTAAGATTTTAAATTAAGATATTTTGAGCTTAGCGCCCGCTAGGTTATGCTACCACATAATCGTTGGAACCTAGTGGTGGTTAGGATTTAATAAAACTAAATTAAGGTATTAAGAGCTTAGCGGCCACTAGGTTATGCCACAACATATTATTTGGGTATTCAATTTTTTTGGTTATGACCATCAATGTAATATTTGTATCCCCATGTCAAGGCATGGAATTGAATTTTTCTAATTTTCTTCCCGCTTTTAATATTTTAATACATAGTTTATCTTAGTTATATATAACTCAACTTCACCCTTATAGGTTATTACTTCACATAACTATCTCTAGGTATTTAATACACTAAATTAATAAAATTATTTAGACATTAGAGGTCATTTGGTTATGCTCAACACATATATCGGGGTGGAAGTGGGAGTAACATGTATAGAAACATAGAGTATCACGTGGAGGATAAATTTTGTATAAATAACATGAAGGAATAAAGGTGACTTTTAATATTTTAAATTAATATATTTCCACTTATCTCTCACTAGGAAGACCTATTTTGGATCATAATTGCTACTTCCCTAGCACTTGTGATTTAATAAACCTAGAACCCGGTATTCGAGATTAGGCATTTGGAAAAGATTATTGGTTATGCCACAACATAGTATTTAGCATTTCAGTAGCAATTTACAACAAAGAAAGTGTGCGTACAAACAAGCATATGATTGATAGAGTGAAGACGATTAAAAGAGGGAATGTGTGAAGGGAATGTATGAAATCAACTTGGTGCCCGCATTACAATATATCGGGCATTAAAATTAGGTTTGGAAAGGTGTTTCACTTACATTCCCAGGACCACTTTTATTCTTAGCCTCGTCTTCCTTAAAGACCATAATCATTGGAACCTGTCGGTGGTTAGAGATCTTTAATAAACTAAATTACCCTCTTAAGAACTTATAGTCAGCGCATTAGGTTATGCTAAAGAATACGTCTTATATGGGTACCTTTCCACAATGGATAAGTGTTTGTATCCCATCACATAGATATGCGATCCCATTGAAGAAAATAAATTAACGTTTATTATATCACTGATTCAACGATTTTTTTGGAATTAAGAAATATGTAAAGGGAGAGTGGAGATCTTCACTAGGTTAGGATCAAGTCCTAATCTAGTGAGATGTGGCTATTATGGTCACCATCAAATCTGATTTTCAATAATCCCTGAGATGAAGACATGCCCATAGTCAAAGAATTTAAAAGGAGAATGCATCACCAAAGAGGGAGAAGAGAGCTTGTGAAATGACCAGCGACCAACTTATCAAGTCTTGTGGAGTCCAGCATGAGTGGCATCGACCACCGAAAGCCCGGATATGTGTTGGTGGACTCCTTGCCCCAACATCTTCTCAACTGTTGTTTTCCCACAATTAAGCAATACATTAGCAAGCGCATCGTTCCCCTTGAAAAAACTAAGAGACATGTGGAATTTGTTTCCAACAAATCGGAACAAAATGAGATTAAGCCCTCATTCATTCATTCATCAAATTTGCTATCATCAGATGGACGCCAACAACCACCTATGATCCCATGCAATAATCTAAAGCATGAAATTTGTGCCCAAACATTAGCAATATTTTAAGCAACCATAAGATGTCTATGCATTTGAGAGAGCCCACAAGTCAATCCCACAAGAGCATCACCTATCTACTCTTCGCCAGGCTCCAAAACTTACAATTCGAGGACATAATGGACTAAATCTTGTTAGACATATAGATGGAGAAGATTTGTGTCGATCCGGATGACAAACGTAAGATTAAATGCACTCGAGCACATCTCAACGCACCACCATGATAAGACTTGATAATATGTTTTCATGAGCTTTTGAGCTTCACTTCATCCTTTGAACTCATTTGGGTCACAAATAGCATTCTCTCACAAATATCATCATCTTCTTCAAGAAAATCCAGACAATTCCTTTTTGCAAGAAGCAATTGGACATGTCACAGTAACAAGATGATGAATCAGGGTAGATTTGTAAAAATAATGTATTAAGGGGGAAATGTTGGCATAATTAATCATAGTTTATCTTAGTTATATATAATCTACTATCGCTACCTGAAACCTCCAACCCAAATTCACCCATTAATACACACTTCATCATGAATAAACTTATAGGAATTTCTACATTTGGTTCTCTCTAACACTTCCAACTTCTCATTCTCCTTATGCAAGATAAACTACCCCAGGTTGGACAATATGCTTTCTCGCACTTAACCCTCGATATAATGTCAAAAATGTTCCTCACCCTTTGAATGGTTTGGGTCAATGCATCATGATCATCTTGCACATGCTCTTACAATATTCATACTCCCATCAATATCACCATCACCTTCTTCTTCGCATGCAAAACCCTTACTCACGAATGCGATCGATCAAGACCTTCTTGAACCAAAATTCCACATATGCCATATCCTCTTTTATCGTCCACCTAAGAAAGGTTATTCCCCAACATCCTTTCTTGTCATATTTCTCCACCTCTTCTTATAGGACCACACTCCATGCTACCCAAAAACCACTAGCATCCTCGTCACCATCACGAGAAGACATTGACATCTAAGCACAATCAACCAAAAATGAAAAGAGAAAATATTGAAATGTCCATCCAACTCGGAGATATAAAGCCACTAGTGCACAACACACGAAAGGAGGAAAGTGTGAGGGTACCAAAAATCATGGATTGGATATCCTAGTCATAAATATCATGTTTCCCATTAAAACTCTTAAATGTTTGACGCCATCTTACATCTAGCATGTGTATAACCCTTCATCGATTCCATCTATCGCACAAATGCAATCTATTGATGTCATAAATGCCCATTAAAGCCACACATGCCATATCCTCATTTCGCCACCAAAAAAGGTTTAGGGTTTAGGTACTTAAATAATATAATATTTTGAGCTAAAAAATCAATAGTATTTAACAAACAAAAGAAAGACATTTTGAGTCCAATGTCCTCTAGGTTATGCTTAAACATAACCTAAAAATTTATATTGTAAACTTAGAAGTTGCTAGGTTTCAACAAATTAAATTACATTGTTTTGAGCTTAATGACCTCTAATTTTATCAATGACATTGACTTTAGAGATCTTTATAGAAATCAAGACCAATATAAATTAGTTGATTTTTTTTGTATGAATTTAAGATTTGGAATTAATATATTTCGAGCTTAGTGCCCACTAGGTTATGCCACCACATAATATTTGGAGACTATCAATGGTTTAAGATACTTTGAGCTTAGCAGCTAGTAGCTTATGCCACAACATATTATTTGGAGATTGAATTTAGGGTTCAATAATTCATAGTTATGATATTTTGCTAGTTAACAAATTATAGAATATATTTTGAACTTAGATGATGCTAGTTTAAACAATGACATAATATATGGAGGTTATGATCGATAGGATTAAACAAATTAAATTAACATATTTTGAACTAAATGGAAATTAGGTACTTCCATAATATATTATTTCGAGCATAGTGGTTGTTATCATTTAACATGTTACTTGAATGATATTTTGAGCTTAGTGTCCACTAGATTATGACACAACATAATATTTGATGCTTAGCGCTCATTAGGTTTAAAAAAAAGAAATAAGATATTATTAGCTTGGTCAAAGGGGTTACATGCCAAAAATAATATTTGATCTTAATGGTCACTGGATTTAGCAAATTTGAATCAACATAGTTTGAGCTTAGCGATCGCTAGGTACTTAAACAATATATTATTTCGAGCTCAAAAGACAGTAGCAGTTAACAAACAAAAGAAAGATATTTTGATCTTCACGCCATGCTAGGTTTTGCCACAACATGTTATTTGGAGATTTCATCACTAGGGTTTAATAATTCATAATTAAGATATTTTACAACATCTAAAAAATTAGAGGAAGATATTTATAACTTTTTTGGTGCTAATCCCACAATATAATATTCCGAGCTTAGTTTTCGCTAGCACCTAACTAGTAAGAGAATTATATTTTGATATTAGACAACGATACGTTATGCCACACCATAAATTTTGGAGCTTGGTGGTTGCCATGTTTTATCAAAATAAAGTAGGATATTGTGATTTGAGAAGCCACTAGGTTATACCAAGACATAAAATTTGGAGCATAGTGATCTTAAGGATGTAAGAAAACTCATTAAGATATTAGAGCTTAGCCGTGACTACGATATGCCAAAACATAAAACTATTTGGAATTATATTAAAAGTGGGTTTTTCCAAATGACCCGCATAATTGCACAAAAATTCTCTCACGGCCGATATATAGTGAAACAAGAAGATAACAATCTCGTATGCAAAAAAAACAAAAACAAAAATTCCCAAATCGAAAAAGCCAAATTACATTTTATGGATATTCATGAGAGTAGTTTCTTCATCCTCATCATCAGCAAGTAGGGATTCCTTCAACCAACACGTCCACTAACTTAATGTGTTCAAGGAATTCTTCTTTATTTTCATCCAGGTCATGTCCATGTGACTTTTCTATTCCTTGATTTTAGATACTGAGGGTAATAATCTTCAATAGCCTCATGCGGATCAAGAGAGATGTTCTCTAAATGTTCATGGTGTTCTGAAGCTCTAGTGGGGGAGCCCATTTTATCTGATAGAGGAGAAACATGGAAAATTGAGGAGAGATCCCACAACACATGTAATTTTTGAGTCCATGCTAACATCCATGCAAAAAGAGGGAAGGTAGCTGCACATGCTTCCGTGATTAGGTTAGTTGAGTTGATTGTAGCCATTACAATGTCCATGGAGACAAGAGGAGAAGCCAGAGAAGCGTTGGCAAGATGGAGAGGAAGTAGATGTTGGGTCCGAAAGTGGTTTAGATATCTTATGAGAGTTCTCCGAGGGTTCGAAAGGGTTAAGATCTACCAGAGAAGATGAGGGAGACCCAAGAGTGAAAGAACGGGGGGAGACCACTAGAATTCTTTGGCTAATGATCATGATGTTTGAATCGGATTCATAAGGGAGAAGAAGGTGGCGAAGACGAATACAAAAAGAGGGATTTAGTTACGGAAGAGGAGGGGGACATGATGCTGATTTCTTGGCTTAGAGGGGAAGTGAAGATTTATTTTTGGGAAGCTTCCATTTTAAAGAGAAAATACAAAAGGCCTTGGTGTAGGAAAGGACCTTCATCTTCTCTAGCTAATTTAAGGGACTTCTCAAGTGATTGAAACAAAAAATCCACAAAGTTTACCTTTTGATCATGTCAAGATGTGCAAGAAGAAAAATATGAGGTCTATAGATCACTTTGTAGCATTGCTCCAGCGTGAAGTACCTCCTCAATTTCTTAGTAACCCTATCCCAAGGTTGTGGAAGCGAGTCCCATTCATAGCCCGAGTGATACATTCTCAAATTTTCACCAGGACACAAGAACTCATCCATATCTCCTCCTGAAGAGTGAGTGTTTAAAATAAATGTCTCCCTCCATGGGGAGCCCCATCACACCACAATGGACTCTGTCAAAATAAAAAAATTATCTTTCCCACTTTGACTCTTCCTTTCTTCCAAGTTGCCAACACACTGTTGGTCACTCAGATAGAGTGACTAGACAATATTTTCCATAAATGACGTAACACCACCATCATGAAAAATATTCCATACTACCAAGTCAACCTTGACCTCTTCACAGGAAGAAGGCTCAATGCATTTGATGGTGTCACCCATAGTGAATAGGGCTATTGTGACAATGATTTCCAAAGGCCCGATATAGACGATGCTTAAATAGAGATGTCGAGCACCTTCATTCCAATCTTCAACACGTGTCTCCAAGATTTCTAATTGAAATTTTCCTAATTAGTAATATTCATTAATTGATCCCATCCATCACATGAACACAATCTATGAATGCCATAAATGCCCAAAAAACCCACAAATGTTGTATCCTCTTGCTACCGCCAAAAGAGGTTATGCCTCAACATAACCTAACAAATTTTATTGTAATCTTAGTTAATGTTCAGAAACCACAACATTAATTAGTTAATGTTCTTGCAATTACTGCATTTAGTGGAGGTTGAAGGTTTGAATGTTAGCGATATTAGATGTATTTATTTAATATATATTATAAAGGAAGAATCTACAAACAAAATGGAGCAAGGTGAAATAACTAACATTGCTTAGACATGATTTCATACTGTATAGATTATCAGACAAAAAATCATAAAGCAATATCTTATTAGAATTTATTTATTGACACATCTATTTGTTACATTTAGGTTCTCCAAGGTTGTTCATTCTACACATGGAAATGAAGAGGGTAAGCACATATATGTTATAGGAGAACACACAACACTTGTGATGGGAATTTTTTGAGATTTGGTGAGGTGATTTCACAAAACATTGTTTGACTAGAATGAGACAGGGAAAGATGTTGTTTTAAAAAAATGCATCCCCACGAGTCCTCTTACAGGTACAAATACATCTATAATTATAGGTAAATGAAAAAAATAATATGCTTTTTCATCTTTTAACTAGCCTCATGGATGTTAAAATTTCTTCTTATATTGAACCCTTACGTGACTTCAAAATGGTGTGGGTATATATATTAACTTGATTCAATATTTTTTTTTGCATCGTATAGTAGGCTATTGGTTGTTTATTTCGAACTTAGTGGTCGTTTCATTTAACAAGCTACTTATTGAATGATATTTTGAACTTAGCGTCCACTAGCTTATGACACAACATAATATTTGGATCTTCGCGGTCTCTAGGTTTTGAAAAAATAAAGTGAGATATTATTTTGATTTTAGTGGTCACTAGGATTTAACAAATTAAATCAACCTAGTTTGAGCTTAGTGGCCAAATGTATTTGAAGAATATAATATTTCGAGCTAAAGAGTCACTATCATTTATAAGCTAAAGAAAGACATATTGATTTTAGTTTCCGCTAGTATCTCCAGTGTTAATCTTGTGATGAACTTCCACCTGGTTGGAGGATTGAATTGATATAACAAAAAAGGTATAGTAGTTTGGGATTGAAGTGAAATTTGTAACCTATTTTTTAAATTTGTTACTACTCAAACAAAAGTGTGACTAGCATCGTGGATGTTAAAAGTTATTCTTATTGGAAGGATTGAAATATTTGTTAATTACTACAAAATGCCTTTTATGTTATACTTATAATATGTTGTTGTTTGAATGAAAAAATATTGAACATGTTTCTAAAATAGTTTGATGTCTTTTAAACATCCTAGATAAATTGTTTTCACAAAAATTTTTTCTTACATGCATTGATGGAGATCAATGACTACAATGCTTAATTATAACACCTGACATATCAGTTATTGACCAAAAATATTCATTGTCAAAACATATGTTGTCTTGCAAAGGATTTATGGAGGAAAAATTGACTAAGGATTTACTCCCCAAGGTCAACAAGATGAAAGTCTACTTGCCTTAACTGGAATTGAATTGTAAAGATTGGAGGATGAAAATTATATTTATTTGAAATATTTGTTACTTACTACAAAATACCTTTTATGTTGTACTTATAATATGTTGTTATTTGAATGAAAAATATTGAACATGTTTCTAAAATAATTTGATGTCTTTTAAACGTCCTAGATCAATTATTTTCACAAAAATGCTTTTCCTACATGCATTGATGGAGATCAATGACTACAATGCTTAAGTATAACACCTGACATATTAGTTCTTGGACCAAACATATTCATTTTCCAAACATATGTTGTCTTGCAAAGGATTTGTAGAGGAAAAATTGGATTAAGGATTTACTCCCCAATGTCAACATGTTTTTCTGGTTAGCTGTTCAAAACAAGATTTTAACCCTTGACAATGTGAGAAAGGATACAATTAATAATTGGACCATAAGCAATATCCTTAAAGATACTAAAGAAATTTTGTTGAAATAGTTTGATAAATGTAATTATTCATACCCCTAGAAAGGGTAATAAATGTGCAAATTATCTTTCCAATTTGGGGGCTAAAGGTAGTAATTTTAAAGTGTGTGAGAGGGGAGATGATATCACCAATGTTATTAATCTCATTAATAACATTAAGTACTAATGTGTTAGTGGATATTTTCCCTCATTGGGATGTCATCCTTGTACTTATGGTTAGTAGGACCCTTCGTACGCGGGATATATGGTGGGATTTGTATTAATTTTTCTCTTACGATTCATTTTGGACATTTTTCTTCTATTTTCAATATCAGTTGACTAAAACCATGGGATGTGGTCATTTGAGAACCGACCCCAAAGATATAGTTCCCTAAAGGACAACCCCTCCTTGTGGCACATTCTAAAAATTTGGGGGTTTAGGAATTTCATCTCAAAAATCATGGGGTCTTATCCATATATTTCATTAGAGTTTGGTCGAGCATGGAAAAATGGAAGCATGGTGATATGCGTATGGAAATTCAAGTTTCATAGGATTCGATAGTGAATGCGACTGGAATGGAGAAAGATGGCTTAAAGACATTCAAATACCACACTAGACACAAAAAGAAAGTGATAATTTCTTCCATAGTAAAGAAATGGTTTACCCTACCTGCAGATTGTGACGATATAGCTAGATTATGCATCCCTGATATTTGAAATACGACTCGCCTCTACCTTATGAGGTATATTATGCTTGAAGTGAATTATAGAAATATATTTACTCACCATCAAATTATTCTTAATATGTTTATGTAAAACAAGAATAGAAGCCTGTAGTAATTTATTAATCAACCAAATCAATTTACAATAGATAGGCTACAATTATTATAGGAATTGAACAACCATGTGTAGACAAAAGGTTACTATGAGCCTTCCCTTTTTCTTGTTTATGTCGCTCTTTACATCGGTGAATGATTTTCAACAGGGAAAGATTGATACCCCAATACACCATGGTCTAATTCTTTTGCTTTTTAAGAATGGTAAACCGGTGGTGGAAAAGGAATTAGAGCCCAAATCTGGGGATTCAAATGAAAATTGTACTCTTGGACTGTATGAACAAACTGAGGAGAAAGAAAAGTATGAAACCTTAGGGAAGGGAAATATTGGTACTGGGGTTGTAGGTTCTCTGATTGATATGAAAGGGAGTCATCTAAAGGGAAAGAGAGAGTGAAGCTGGGTAGGAATGTGGCTTTTGATAAAATTTCTCTCAGGGTGAGTCGGTGGAAATGGATATGGATGCCTTACGCAAAGTTGGAGTGGATATGGTAAAAAATGTCATGCATTACATCAATGCCTCTAAGAAAATTTGCATCACCCAAAAACTCTATCAGGGACGATATGAATAAGATCAAAATTTTGGTTTTGGAGTTACAGGGGGCATGTGGTCAAGATGAAGCAAGGACACAAAGTTCGTAGTTATAATCTCCGCCTCGCAGTTGTGATAAGGAAGATTAGGTTAAAGATGACATCCCTATCACGAGCGAGTAGGATGATTAGATGAAAGGACTGTTAGAGTAGGTATTTACCTTATCTCATGTTCACCTAGGTACGTTATTTACCTTTATTGTATTTATCCTCGCCCACTTATGTGTGTGGATATTTATTTTATCTTATTTAGATATTAGGAGATATTATCTATTTGTTAGGTATAGTTCTTTCCTTGATATATGGTATTGAATGGATCCTTGATGTCTAGTTCTCTCCTAAATCTATGGTATTGACTAGTTCTTTCCATGATTAATGGTTTGGTCTACGACCTTGACTAGTTCTTAGATTGTTATTCCTTGCCTATATAAGCAAGTCCCATTCTCATTTTATTTCATTGAGTTCCATAATAATATATGACATTGTTGCTCATTTTTTGCAAAGGTTTATGTAAAGTTATTCTGGAAAATTACTTTCATCTTATTTATCATGGTGTTTGATTAGCATATGAGTTCTTGGCTTGGTATGATCTAGTTATCGTTCCTTTTATGGTATCAAAGTAGGAGATTGCTATTGACATTCGTCTGTAAGTTTTATTTTGTAAATAAATTCTTTGTATATTCATATATTTGGTATTTGGTCATATTTTGTTGTTGCGTGTGGTTTTATGTAAAATAGAGGCTTCCATTGGATCCAAAAGGTGGCAAAACCCTAAGATCAACTGTGAAATCAACCATTTATGGAGGCAGTCGTTGTTTTGGTTTTTTGTTGTTGCAGAGAAACACACCGGTTCACCTCGGGATTCATGCCAGCTAGGAAAGAAAAGAAGGAATTATTTTTTTGGGTTTTTTTCGGTTGTGTGGAGGAGGGTTTTTTTAAAGGATGGTTTGGCGGTACTAGGATGGCCATACATAGATTCTCCGCTATTTGGGAGAATTCTCAGTATCATGCTATTTTCAGCAACGAAGGTCACTATCCACACAGGCTTAAGCTATTGAAATCCGTATCATGCTATTGAAATCCTTAGCCCCGGTCATATGGTATGGTCATATGAGGGATTAAGATTGTGATTCGTACTACTAGGTGCTTAACTCAAGTCCCCTTTCATTTTATTTGTGTGGTGAAGGCAAGAACATTTTATTTTGTTTTAGTGGCAACTAAAATAAATAACAAAGCATAATATTGAAAAGTTTGTATCTTTTGATTGGTAACTCGGTTTTGAGTGCCACTTTTTGCAAAAGTGCTTGTTTTTCATAATCTTTCTATTGGAATTTTTTTTTGAGAATTGCACTATAATTATAAAGTTTCATATTGTAACACGCACTCATTATAAAGTGTCAAATATGGAGGAGTGTTGTAATCAATTGTGGATACAATTTTAGTTGAGCCCGACATCCTAAAATTTTAGGAGTTGCATTCTTGTATCTATCATGGATTCTAAGAATGATATGCTTTTCTCTAAAGTGTGTGGACTTCAAGAGGATATTGTAAAATTTGTGGAAGAAAATAGATCGCTCAAGAAGTGAAATTCTCTTCTACAAGCACTCATTCATGATAAGGATACACTAATACACTCCTTGCAGCAAAAACTTGCTAGCCTACAACATCACCATCATATTGTGGACAGCCATATCCATGCTCCTAGTCCACTTGCAACTATTTCTCTTGTACCCATTGACATTAATCTGCCAATCTTTGAGCTTGTTACTTCTCTTGATGCTCATAAGCCTATGAGGCTTGTTATTGCATGCTCTTCCACATATGTGCCTATTACAATAACACATGTTGTGTATCCTACTTCTTCTCATATGCATGGCTCTTTTGAGAAGCATACCACTACATTTGGTTCTCACATGCTCCATTTTATGGGTTTCATTGGCGGAGGTATTGGAAGACATTCACAAGGTTTTGTTTCTCATATTCCACATGTTAAGTGGAATTCTCACCATGACATTGGTTTTCAAGCAGATACTTCATTAGGATCACACATTGAAAGAGATTCTATTTTTGTTCACTCGACTCTTTTCGAGGATCATGAGTTATGCACCTTCACTCATGCTTGAGAAAATTGATATTTCAGCTGTCAGACATGATTAACCTGACACACATTCTGATGTTCCTTTGCATGCACCCATTGTGCATTTTACACCAATTCATATGCAGACATATTCTTCATCCATCTATGTTGATTTGAGGTGGATATCTGATCACTTGTGGTGGCGACATAGGCATTTGTTGAGAGGACTCTACAAATGGCTCCTTCACCATTCAGCCTCTTGCTCTACTTTCTATACCTTATGCATTATAATGCTTCTTGTTTTGAGCATTTTTCTTTAGCATGTGTAGTGTATCTCTTTTATTTGTTAAGATATTTTTATATTTATTTTCAACACTTTTGGCATGTTAATGCTTTCTTATGGGGAGATATTGGTGAAGCCCAATGTTATTTTTTCAGTGTTCGAGTAGTTGATTTTGGGCAACTAATACAGATCTATGTATGGCGTCACCCACCCATTCAACAATATGGGAAGGTGTGGTGTTGATCCTGCTTCTTCGGTTTTGTGTCCTGCCTTGTTACCTTGGCTTTTCTTATATCGTGACACTCTAGAGTTTGTGCCCTTGTCTTGTTGCTTTGGTTATTGTTCTTGGATCATGGCACACCTATTTGCAGCAATTGATCAAATTATGTTTGGTGTTTGTTTTACAATTTCGACATCACTCCATTGATGATCTCCTCAGTATGGAGCTATTCAGTCAAGCCCAATGCCGGATTGTTTTTAGTTTTGTGATCGAGCGGTGGATTCAGGACTATAGTAAATTTTAGCACACCAAAGTTCTTCAATATTGTATGATTTTTTTGAGCCAAGCTTTGTAGGATGCCTTACACCAAAGTTTTTTTCTCTCTACGTTATTTAATCTTTTAGGCATGGTTTTGGTTACCTTGTGTTGTCCCTTTTTCCAGTTATTGTACATGAGTACCTCATCATGCCTAGTTGTTGGGACTCATACTGTGGACATGCCACTTCTATTTTGGCCCCTAGCTTCACTTGAGGGGGGTGTTAGAGTAGGTATTTACCTTAGCTCATGTTCACTTAGGTACTTTATTTACCTTTATTGTATTTATCCTCACCCACTTATGTGTGTGAATATTTCTTTTATCTTATTTAGATATTAGGAGATATTATCTAGTTGTTAGGTATAGTTCTATCCTTGATCTATGGTATTGACTAGATCCTTGATGTCTAGTTTTCTCCTAAATCTATGGTCTTGACTAGTTCTTTGATGACTAGTTATTTCCTTCATTTATGGCTTGATCTACGACTTGGTCGTTCTTAGATTATTATTCCTTTCCTATATAAGCAAGGTTCATTCTCATTGTAATTCATTGAGTTCCATAATAATATATGATATTGTTGCTCATTTGTTTGCAAAGGTTTTATGTAAAGTTATTATGGCGAATTTTTTCATCTTACGTATCATGGTGTTTGACTAGAATTTGTGTTCTTGGCTTGTACGATCTGGTTAATGTTCCTTTAAGGACGTGAAAGAGTGACAACTGGAGGAGTACAAACATTTGAAGACTAACTATTCCGTTGGCTCTTGGATATTTTTTTGACTGTTTGTAGATTGTATCGTTTGGGATGTTTTCCCCTCTATGTTTTACGATTTTTCCTTGTATTGATATGTTGGACTGTAGTTTGGGATAAGTTGTTTTATCCCTTTTGTCTTGTTTCTTTTTGTTCACTCTTGGTGATGCTCATGATGCATTCTATTGTAAGGTTTATGGGTGCCTTAATCCCTATATAAAGTAGCCAATCATTATGTTCACGTATATTTAATAAAATTTGTTAATAGTAATTTTGTTAACGACATTTTAAATTAAACAAGACAGAGTGAAAAGTTCATGCCTCATGGTTGGGAGATGTGCTAGTTGTGCGATTGTTTTAAAAGTTTTCTATAATTTTTTGCATTATGTGCTTTATATTGCTAAGAATAACCAATTTCAAATTTTGCTAGAAAGTACAATTATGCACATACGGTATGCGATGCCGACATCCACATAATGCTAAAAAATAGAATGCCCCTATGTAATGATTTTGAATGCATAAAATATGTATATACTGTAAGTACCCAATTTAAATGTTGCACATATTGTAAATACCCATATTAAAATTCAAGTAGAAAACAAAACAAAATATTAAATTATGCATCAAATATATAATTCTTTGGAAAAACATAGAATTGACCTAGAATCATATTATGCTTGAAAATATTGCAACAATATAAGTGGCATTTTGAAATACATAATATGCTAGATTTTTCAAGTGCAATAAAAAAAAACCACCACGATTTTACAAGTTGAACATGCCTACCTAAAGATAAAAGTTTTCTATTAAATGGAATAGCCGAAATAAATTAGTTAAAAGATTTATCACAATAATAAAGTAACTAATAATATTTTTTTTTTTGTCTTTAACACAATATAATCCATATAAAAAAATTTATGGTTAAAAATTTAATACAAACATAGAAAAAATTATATTTTATAAAATTTAACTTACAAATCTAATTTTTATTGCAAACGGGGATAAAGCAAAGATTAAAATTTTTGACTAGCAAAAAAAAATAGTAAAAATATATAAGGAGTGGGATGGGATTTAATTTAGAAATGTTTATAATGTGATTTGTTAAATAAATTTTATTAATTTTTATGAATAGTGTACTATTTTGGATGTGTCACTTGTCCAAGCATGCAAATACATCTTCCTTTTGGATAAACATTAAATGCAGTGAATATTCTATTAACATTTTTTTTTCTAAATCTCATATCTTATTTAAAGATTGGACAAATATCTTTCTTATAATTATGATTTTTATTAAATAGAATAAATCAATGTTGCAACAAGGCCTCATATTTTTCAAATCAATACTAACTAGCAAATAAAGAAAAATATAAATAAGTTTTGTAGATTAAAAAATATTTAAATAAAATATAAACATTAGAAAGTTGAAAAGTTATAGAATTTTTTTATTTTGATTGGTGGATTGAGGAGAAATTTAAAGTAAGATGTTTTGAGCTTAGTGCCTGCTAAGGTAACCTAATACTTCCACAATATAATATTTTGAGCTTATGGATCGCTAGCATTTAACAAGTCAAATAATATTATTTTTAGCTTAGCGTTTGCTAGCTTATGCGACACCATAGTAATTGGATATTATCGATCGATAGGAATTAACAAAATAAAGTAAGATATTTTCATCATAGAGTCTGATTAGGTTATGCCACAACAACATATTTTGATGTACAAAAACTATGTCCATTTTTTTGTATAAGGGTGAATATGGGGGTTTTGAAAGGACCCACATCCTTTTAAAAAAAGGCCCTTAAGGTAGAATATGACATTGAAGCATAGAAGAGAGAAATCATAGGCAACAAAAGACAAAAAGCCACATAGGAACGAACCGAAAAGGAAAATTTAAATTTTGTGAATAGTTTTGAGGATAGTTGTTGCTTCCATAGTAACAACAATGGTGCTTCTGTAAAAGATAATAAACAACATCTTAAAGTTTCCTTGTTCCTTGAATTCTCCTTTCACAAATATGTATTTGTTCTTTTGTCTCCAAAATATGTTTGGTTCTCCTACTCTTGCATTACCATATTTTTTTCGCAAATAGGTCATTGTAATCCAACACCAACACATCGAATGGAAATTCATTCTTAACATGAATATCTTCTAAAATATTGTCATTGACAATGTTAATGATGTCGTAGCCATTGAATTTTGTTGAGTATGTGTAGCAGAGGACTATTTGTGGACAAAAATAAGGCCAACAAAATAATATCAATTTTATCAAATACATCTTCTCATTGATTCCTGTGCACCACCATGACCATAAATCGATTCTCGATATTCACTTTTTACTGTGTAAATTGAGCCACCATCCATACCACTAGGATTCTTTTTCAAGACACAACAAAACAAGTTCTTGGCAGGTGTTATGGGTTTTTAAAAATTCTATAAATTTTCCTCTCATGTTATTACGGATTAATTTGTGTCATTTATCTATCAAGATGTGCTCCATTCCATCCTCTTTCACTGCTCTAACAAATGTTTACTATATTACAAAATTATTTATTTGATAAACAAAACTACCTTCTACAAAATATTGAATAAAAACTTTGCTTCCTGCTTTTAATTATCTACAAAGCAATGCATGGATATAAGCCCTAATCAAATATGGAAAATTTTACATGGATATAAGCCCTGATCAGTTATGAAAAATTTTACATTAATAAATTTTTGTAATTTTGGAGGGTCTGAAGGTGAGAATGCATACCAATTTTTGGCACAGAGAGGAAATCAAAATGTTTCCAGAAATCAAGCATAGAATTTTTATGCTTGCCCTGGTGAGATTTTTCTATTGATGAATAAGCTTATGCATTGAAGAGAATAGAAAGGAAAATGTTAAAAATATAAACTCAAAAACTGTCTATTTATAGTGATATGTAACTAACAAATCCAACCGCCAATTTCATTGGCATGTGAATTTAAGAGGGCACGCGTATGATTTTACATTGCTTTACATTAAATGGCTAATTAATGGTGACAACATTTACATGCTCCAAAAGGAGCACATATTTTGAATGATGCATGTACTTTTAAATGGTGAATTTTACATAGCTCATTTTAATGGCTAATTAATGTTGAGGAAACCACAACATTAATTAACATTTTGCCTTACAAAATGGTTATCATTAATACTGCATTTGGTATTGTAAATAATTAATGTAAGAATTTAATATTATAATTTTTGCTAAAATAAAATCCCTTATATAATTCGTAAAATAAAGCCCTTATTTCTTGTGCTTGCACTTCGACATGCGACTCTTGATGCTCATTTAGATGTTTTTGTTGATTGTAGCCATAAAATACATACAAAAATTGTAATAAATGTCACACGCGAATTACATATTTAATATTTAACCATCAATTATTAATATATATTTATATATAAATTATTAAAATTATTAAAATTTACATCAATATATATTAAAAATAATGAAATTTATATAGAATAATTAGTATAAATAAACATTGTTTTGTATTTTTGAAGGGCAAGTGTTGAAAAATTACCATTACCCAAAAATTGTTTGACGGTGAGTTATCACACTTAGTCTGTGTGAATCAAGAATCACACTTAGCTATGTGAATCAAGACTCGCACTTAGAAGTGCGAGACCGAGAGAAGTGCAACTCGAGGCTCACACTTTGACGTGCGACCAATCGCACGTATACACTACTTACAAAATTTATAAATGACAATTCCAGATTTTTTTAACTATGCTTAATATATACGAATAATTTTTTTATATAAATGTATATAAAAATTGATGGTCACCTTTTAAACATGCGAGTCACACGTGTCAGTTCTATAAAATATTTGAAAGTATGTTATGTCTAAAATCACAAAAAAGTCTAAACAACCGCCAAATTTAACACCATTCAAGGATGTTCAAATGGCGATAGAATTTTTAGCGTCAACGTTTATTGATTTGAATAAGGTATGCATGAATAGTCATATATGTATGATGATATTAAGATTGATATGTGGCATAAATGAAAAAAATCACTTACGCACTATATTGAAGTTAGCACCGCTTGGCTTATGTAAGTTAGCGGCCGCTTGGCTTATGTAAGTTTGCGGCACTTACGCTTGGCTTATGTAAGTTAACAACCACTTGCTTATGTAAGTTAGAAACCCGCTTGTCTTATGTAAGATAACAACCGGTAGGATTATATAAGTTGGTGGCCGTCAAGCTTATGTGGGGGAATAAAATAATAAAAAAATACAAATCCTTAAATAACGAAACTGAAATCCAAAACTCGGATTTAGAAATTGGATTATAATAGTGGCGAAAGTGGAATCCAATAATAACATTATTGGAATCTAGTAATAGCGAAATTGGAGTCCAATAATAGCGAAATTGGAATCCAATAATAGCGAAATGGAACTCGAATAAGTCCAATAATGACAATATTGGAATCCAATATTGCTACTAATGGAATCCAATAATAGTAATAATGGAATCCAGTATAGCAAAAAATGGAATCCAATATACGCAAAAATGGAGATGGATTTCTTCCAATACTTGTAATACTGGAGTCCAAATTCATTGGAATATGTCCAGATTTAGTGAAATAAGCATTTTAGGGAATCAACTACTAGGATGAAGAGAAAGGAGGAGAGAAGGTAGTCCTTCACAATCCCCTCATTACCTAAGAAAAGACCTTCGCTAAACCATTAACAAGGACATGAAAATCTTGGGGATGAAATGCAATTGAAAATCCGATTCTGAGAAGGCAACGTCGAAACCCACTTCATCATAACTTGAATAAGGAAGCACCAATACAATCTTTCACAATCTTTGCTAAAATCAAACATAAGCAACATACCCGAGTGATGATTCAAATACAAATAGCACATTCATTCATGGGACAATAGAATACCATCAAAGATCAAACGTCTGGCATGAAACCACTTTATTCCTTGGAAATGATATAATCTAGTAGAGGCCTTAGATAAGTGCAATTACTTTGGAGATGATTTTGTAGGTTATATTGCAACTATAAATGGGACAAAAATAATCCAAAGCTTCTACAAGGAATTTATTAGGGAACATACAAATGAAAGTATGATTTAGTTTCCTTAATATTTTTCCATTGGATTTAGATTCTTCAACCGCCTCCCAGACATCTGAATAGAAAATTTCCCAGAATTCTTGAAAGAAGGTCACTATATCTAGGCCAAGAGCTTTTTCCCACTCCATAGAGAATACCATTGTTTTAATTACTTCCAGAGTAAAAGGATCCAAGAGTTTGTTGTTCTAGGCCTCATTAACCAATTTTGGCACCAAGGACAACAAGGTTCATTGGGAAGCACGATGGGAGAGGGTATATCCTTGTAACAAATAAAAAAAGGAAACTTAAGCTTCTTTGATACCTTTCTAGTCCGTGATCCATTCACCTTTAGGAATCTTCAGTTTCGAGATGTAGTTGGAACTTCTTCTTTCCTTGAGAGAAGAATGAATTTTTTTGTATTTCTATCTCCTTCTTTTAACCAAGTTTCTTTGGAATTTTTTTCTAGAATATTTCTTCTCTTTGAAGGAGCTCCCATATTCTTCGATCAACACTTTTTCTTTCAAATATTCATTCTAACCCATTCCATTTCTAAAAATTTCTTCATTCAACTCTTTGAGTTCTACCTCGACCCTACTTTTTTCTAAAAATATGTTTTTAAAATGAATTATATTCAAGTTTAAAAACATTCTTTTCAACCTGGTGAGATTTTGGGAGAGGATGAACATCTTAATGCCTTTAAAATAAAAAGAGGACTACCAATCTTTAACCAAACCAAAGAGGGAAGGGTCTCTTAACCACATCAACTCAGATTTTAAAGGATATTTCCTGGGAGGAAGATCAAAAGAAAGATGCAGGGAGATGGGAAAATGATTTGATCCTAAACAGGAAGAACACCACCTTCTAAAATGATGTTATGTTGCAGCAATTCCTCATGCACAAGAAATCTATCCAATCTTTCCACTATCTTGCTAAAATTGAATCTTTTGTTTGTCCAAGTGTACCAACCTTGCTTGGGCTCCAGATCAACCAAGGTGGAATTATGAATGAAAGAGCAAAAATCATTTTGAGATTGGGGATTTCTTGAGATTCCTCCACTCTTGTCCCTATCTGAAGTAATTGCGTTGAAATCTCTAGCAATAAGGATTAAAGCATCTTCGAAGGCTTCAAAATCTCTAGAAAAGGCTAACCATAAATTCCTTTTGGTGATCAAGTTATTGAGGGCATATACACCGCAAAAAGAAGGAAGATGACATCGAATGAAGAACCCGAACGCGACACCATTGATAGTGATTGTTATCCTTGATAGGGAAATAGATACTTTATGAGACCTCCAAAAGATCCCTAAACCCTTGGAAGCTCCAACGGAATCTACTGAGAGCCCTTGCCACCATTCAATTTGGATAACCCACTACCTCGCTACTTTAGATGAAATCATCTTGGTCTCTGAATCAAACAAATATTTGTCTCTTGCTCTAAGATGCAACACTTAACTAGGCGTTGCTTGTTAGGGGCATTAAGGCCCCTAACATTCCAAGAAAGTATTGTAAGAATTTATACTTGATCTACTTACTTTATACCTATTTTTCTTTATCTTTAAGTTTGTTTTCCATTTATGGAATCTCACAATGAGTTATTTGCGACTATATATTTATTGTCTCATTAAAACCCTAGCTATAATCCATTTGAGGTCTAAAAGGTGTTAATAGGTATTTGGTTTAGATTGACCTCAACACATCCCCATGATGAGTGATTTTTTTATACGAGATGTAATTTGAAAAGGTGTCAAAATAATGTATTTCTCTCGCTTATGTGGTGTGTGAGAACATGTGAATAAATTGTGCAATACTATATGACATTCCCCTTGGCCCAAGTGGCACAAGATTGAAGTAGAACTTTAGATTTGAAAATGAAAAAAATGTTAGGAAATATGTGTTAGTGCTCCATATTCATGTATTGGTAAATAATAATTATGTGAGTAATTATTATCGTATAATTGTGAGTTAGTAAATATTTTTATATAGTTGTTATATTAAAACAACTTATAACAAATATGGTTGAGTGAGTTTCAACAACTCACGTAGTATTGGTTTGTGGGAAAACCGATTTCCTATTTTATAGGGAATCATCTTCCTATATAATTGTATTGTGATTGAAATATTATACAAAGATATTACTATTTGAGTGAATCTGCTATGCAAACTAATCCATATCTTTCATCTGGCATCAGAGCGAATATGTGGGCCTGAGTGTTTTAAAAAGGGCAATTTCATTGATTTTATGGGTTGCCCGTGTATGCATCTGATCCTCCCAAATTTGCCTCATTATTATCATTAAGTTGTTGTAGCTTGTATTGCTTTCTGCATTCAGTGTGTTGGCTTTCCATTCCATTACATCTATAACATACGTAGCAGCAGCTGCCTCAACGTGTTGGTGGCAAGGTTTTATAAAGTCTAACACTCGACCGATTGCTTGCTCCTCGAAACAAGTTTCTCAAATCCGACTCTTATTGGTGATCTGCGAGCTCACTGCATTATCTCCATTGCGGATTCATGGCCTAGCTTCAAATTCTTTGCATCTGTTTGTTTAGAGTGATAAATATAGATCTTGGCGAATTTGGTGAATGTTGGTGTGGAGATTTGGCATATAAAGGCTTCAATCCATGCTCGACCCTGTTCACTCATCACACTGGATGTTTGATTACACAACCTGCTCTCCTCCATCGACATTTTTTTACGGATCTTTTGTTTATCTCTGAGCTGGTCATTCATACCCAGCCTGGTTTTACAGATCTTTTGTTTATCGACTTCTTTCTCTCCGAAAGGAATGTTTCTTGTTGTTCATGCCTGATTACTCACGGCCCTGCCAAATTTGGAGCTCTCCTTATCTGTTGCACTCTCCAATCAGCTAATCCTCTGCCCATCTTCTTTTCTCCACACAGCCGTGATCGATTCATGGTTTTGTAGTGAGTAGTATTAGTTCGTGGTTTCCTACGTGATTTTTTAAGTATAAGCTTTGTTTTAATTTTTTGTTACTTTTAATTTGTTTATTGTCTAGTCAAAAGTCTAAGTCATATAATTGTTTAGACTAGCAATCACACATGAGGTGTGCGATGATAACGCCGAAGTTGGAGAAGGAAGTGAGGAGAAGGAAACTGCAATATATAAAAAATGAGTATGAGAAATGCATGTGGGTAGACAATAAGAGGAACAAGTTGAAACGAGTGTGGAATAACACAATAAGAGATGAGAAGATGAGCAACGAGGGAGAGGGAACCGGCAATGCGGTTCAAGATGGGAGAGATGAAGGAAGGGAACGAAGGTGGGATTCCTCTAGTAAGTGTTACTGCAATAGGAGATGAAGGAAGGGAACGAAGGTGGGATTCCTCTAGTAAGTGTGACTGCAGTAGAGGTGCAGAGGACATTTAAGAGTAACGACTAAATGAAAATGGAGGAGAAATACGAACGACTGACAAAGAGGAAACTCTTGATATACCCATGAAGGTTAGGCCTTGTCTTTCCGTTCCTCCAATGTCAGTAGTGGCTCGCTACAGAGTAAGCCCTTGGGATTTGTGGATTGAAAATGCCCAAGCAATTTTAAGTGGTAGTTATTTTGGTTTCTTATGGAAATTGGTAGAACAGGAAGATGGAAGGCGTTGTCTGCATCCCAAGGAGGCCCCAAGTATCGATCTTATTTGATGACGACAAATAAAAGAAAAGCAAGTGGATTGAAGGAACCTTCGTAGACAAAATAAAAATAGATTTTCCCCCATATGTGAAAGTTGTGGCCATGATGCAAATTGCACGTGGAATGCCTTATAGTTTTGCACAATAACCAACAATAATGTAAATCACATAAGTATGCCACACATGATCTGAAACCGAAACTTGTAACCACATGTAACGTTTAAAATTATGTAAGGGGAAAATGAAGCGACATTTCTAGGCTGCGTTTTCTCATGGAAACATTTGTATGTAGATAAGATATGTTACTAATAACAAAAGAGTTTTAAACTATTCAGTGTGTCAATAAACCTTTAAAACATATATTATAACTATTATAGTTTGTTGGACGCTCACGCAAAGTGTTTGGTAAAATGACTCAAGACAAATGTCTTCTCATGGAATATGATAATAGCAAAGCGGAAGACATGGGATTTTTCAATAGACATCGACACATATTTACCAAATTCAACGAATGAAATTCCAACCCAATCACATGACCCTCGACATCAATTTTTTCAGATTGTGCCAAACTAGGAGCATCGAGACAAGGTTTGGGAACGCACAAAAAAGTAATTGAAATCCATTGTTTGGATGTTGTAGTTGTGAATGCGCTGATACACATGCATGCAATATGTGGAAACATTCAAAAGGCTCGTATATTGTAAGTGAAGACACATAGTCGAAGAAATAAAAATCACAATGCATAGGTGTACTTTGCATGGCAAATGTAAGAGAGAAATATCCAAGGATAGCAACATAAGAAATGTTATCCTTAAACAAATTTAAAGAAAAGGGTTTCTGGAGCAAGTAGTTATTATACCATATATTGTTATAACTATATTTTTTTACCGTAAACAAGAATTATCAATAATTTATTATATATAATCTATTAATAATTTATGTTTATATATTCGAATAATAAATAAAAATTTGTGAACTATTTACTCTACTAATCTACTTGTAAACCATATATTTCAATTGTTAGCTCGTTTAAATATGTAATTATTAATTAATATAATATATACATATATTTAATATTGTGGATAAACAATAACAATTGACAAAATATTATTTACGCAATCTGATAATCTTGTGTGTGTGTGTGTGTGTGTGTGTGTGTGTGTGTGTGTGTCCTACAAATAACAAAAGAATGTTAAACTATTTAGTGTGCCAATAATTTTTTAAACCATATATTATAACTATTATAGTTTGTTGGACGCTCGCAAAGTGTTCGACAAAATGATTCAGGACAAATGTCTTCTTATGGAATATAATAATAGTTGTTAAAATGAAGACACATGCTTTCTCAAAACATTTACCAAATGCAAAAAATGAAATTCCAACCTAATCACATGACCTAGCTCGACATCAATTTTTTCGGATTGTGCCAAATTGGGAGCATTGAGACAGGGTATGGGAACCCATGAAAAAGTAATTTAAATCCAATTTTTTAGATGTTGTAGTTGTGAATGCGTTGATACACATGCATGCAAAAGGTGGAAGCATTCAAAGGCTTGACAACTATTTGACAAATTACATAATACAAATGCATAAATTGTTGTACATGCACAAAATGTTTTTTTTTAAAAAGTCTTGGAGATATAATAGGTTGCAAGGTTGTAGAACATATTGTTTCAAAATTGAACATTGCAAACTTGTTTTGTGTAAAACTGGAGCACTATGGACCATACCATGACCATGTACAAAGAAATTTCATTTGTACAAACAATTATTTTTGTTTCTATCAATTCATTTTAGCCATAGTGTTATGTATGGAAAGGCCTATACCTTACCAACACAATACAAACTTATCCATATATATCGATGGTTGATTCTTTGATATAAATTGTATAGTTCATAATGTTTAAAAAATGTTATAGTTATTTATAAAATATATTTTTAAAGTGATACCAAGATAATTGTTAATGTCTTCTTAGATTAAATTGATCTGTGGGATTAATTTTAAATGTGAAAAAGTGTTTTTAAGATAATATTATTCTAATTAGTTTTAAACACATATAAATCAATAAATTAAATCTAGTTATAGAAAATATTTTCTATGAGTTTATTATAATGAAAATATTAAATTATTAGGAGAAAATATACTTTCAGATTGATTTGAGAGTCTTCAATCATTAAATAAAGAATATGTAGAATAAGTTTCGACAACAAAGCAAAGTAAAGATCCATGTCCTTAACACCACCTTCATAATCTCAATCGGCCGCTCCTTTTCATGCTTCACCACTTCGTGTCATATATAGATCTTTTTCACTATTTCCATTCCCACTATTTCCTTTTGTTCTTTATTTTCCAAGTACAAATACCATACTATCTTGTTGTATGTTTCTTTTTTCTTCTAACGTCTCCCCGTTTCACTTTTGGATTTTTTTATTAATTTTTTGTCATTATGGAAGTATTAAAACACTCATAGAATATTTGTGTATATGGTCCATCTATCCATGACAACATATTTTTGTAACATATTACTTTTCAAACAACTTCTCTACTAAATTTGTTTTGTCTAAAGTGTAGTCTTTATAATTTTATACTGCCATGTTCTTCCACTTAAACATTTTCTATTTGTCATATTATTTTAACAAATACAATTTCTTAACCCATAATATTTTCTCTCATTCCCCCACTCTCACTGATGTACTATTTTCTTAGAGACTCTATGACTCTTTTAGAGTTGAAAAAGTTTAACTTGCAAATTGATGAAACTTATGCCATCTTCTATTCTAAATACTTCAAGTAGTAGTTCTTTAAAATGAATGCAATTTTTTTTAATACTTGTCAAATACTTTTTCATATGAAACACTACAGGCATCCTTGTTTCATGGATTTTATTTCATATTCGCAGAAATGAATACATATGACCATTGCATGTTTTCCCCCATGCTGCCCACAGGAGAGACCACAACTGTCGTACCTGCGCAAAACACCTCATTTGCATAAAACAATTCAGGGGTTCTAAGATTTAAATCTCAACAATAACACTCAAAGTCTGTACAGACAAGTTTGTTTCATCATTGAGATGCAAATTTATACTACAATGGCATTTAAAAATTCTATACTGACAACTTTGCTTTATCATAATTGACTTAAGCTGATGCACACAGAAGACCACTAGGAACATTTTTTTAAAAAACATTTAAACCCGAATACATATAAATACCCCATAACCTCGGCTACGAGCCACATTAATTATACATTTCATTGTAATAAATATTGCTCTGTCTTCATCTTCCACATCTGCATGTCTTTATCTATGACATTCCTACCTTTCGCGGACACGTGTAGGGGCCATTCAAATCCGTGCTTCGTCAACCATGAAATCTCATCCGTTGATATCTCTGTCATTGTCAGAGGGGGTCAGGTTTTCTCACATAGAACACGCATATCGGCGTAATAAATATTGCACTAAATAATATAATTTCCCTAAAATCAAATTTCCATTCGTTGTAGGAAAGAGTTGGGTAATCTTAAAGATTTAATGAAGGGGCCAACGTAGCAGTATGGGTTGACATTGAATAGTACCATACCTACTTATGTGAGAATTTTTGAAAATGCAGTGCCTTCCTCCACAATGACAGGTTCAAATAATTAAAATCACTTCTGCAAGAAACAGACTAAATGGTGCAACAGTGCCCTGTGCATGATACCCAAAGTATGATATACCTTCTCTTTTTAAGACAAAAAAAAGATAAACGACATCATCTCAAGTATGAGATGCCATGTAGAAAATGTTGCGTTTATAGGCATGAAAACGAGCAAAGAAGTAAATAACAAAATGCAAGAAAATACCAACAAAAATAGTAGTCTCCTTTTCCGTCTCCCTCTAGCTCGCCTGTGGAATATAACGTTGCGATATGGAAGACATGGGCAGAGGACGAGTCGGAGATCAGAAAAGTAAAGGGTATTATTGTGTATGGTTCCTGAGGCAGGAGGGGACTTGCTTTGGAAAGTAAGAATCCTTGAGTTGGGAAACATTGTCGCAGAGAGGTGCTTCCTGTAAGCTTCTTTAGACAGACATGGAGTGTCATGGTAAATGTTGCTTTCTTTTTCCTCATCATTCAGAGTCACACGAGCTACATCAAAATCCATCGAACCTCTGTCACTCTGCAAACACCACAACCATTAGCATTTTTCCTTTTCCATACTCATCATTCATATTCCTAACAGTAAATACTTACACTAATGTGCCTGACCAGGAGCCGACCTGCTATGTTGGTATTTTCTTGCATGGGGACCCGTATCTTCCTCTCTTGGTTTTATTTACCTGTATGTCTCAAGCATTTTGTTTCTGATCAGAAGAAGGCATAAAAAAATGACATGGTCAGATGTTTCTGTGCCAAGGTGTCCATATCATACCATTTTCTTTCAGACGAGTGACAGAACGTGTGCCACCATGCACTACAACGCTTCATCAGATATCTCGCCACTGCTGCTGCACGTTACTCATGGAATTTTAATATAATCACTCCCACACAGTGATAAATATTCAATGTGTATACATTCATCAGAGCATTCTCTCATTCTCGTGAAGGTAAAGTTGTATAATGTTTCTCATTTTCTACGATCGTGGCCATCAATGCCTTAATTGATCACTGTGGCCGTAACCCCTTGCTTGGTAGGAGATAGTGCCATGAATGTTTGCAGTCCGTAAGACCTGTTTGGTGACTGAAAACATGCCAGAGTCGTCTTCTTTATGGTTGATACGACATTTCCATAGCAACTCGCTCATTTTCCACCCTCCCATCATTGACGCAGAGATTTCAAAGGCTACGATCTGACATTCCTACCTTTCACGGACACGTGTAGGGGCCATTCAGATCCGTGCTTCGTCGACCAAGAAATCTGATCCGTTGATATCTCTATCGTTGTCAGAGAGGGTCGGAGTTTCTCACATAGAACACGCCTATCGGCATAAATATTTGGAGTTATTTTTAGGTGAATTTAATTGAAGTCTCCAAAATTCATGGTAATTCTTGTATTTGTGTAGAGAAGTTGAAAGTTGGTCATTTAATTTCATAGTGGTGAGTTAAGAGACTTGGTATTTGTGTCCTTCAATAGGTGATTTTAGGATTAGTAATATTATCATGTTAAAAAGTCATTTAATCAAAATTAAGGTAATAATCAAGTTTCAAAAGAGTCGGTCATGTTGTCAATATTTTTTTGTTATCATTTTAAAAATATTGAAAAATAAAAAAATTGCCTCACTTTTCAATAATTAGACACATTTTCACTTGTACGCGACGTCCATCTTATGGGACAAATTGTTCAAAGATCATTAAAAGCAAAATTTGTTGAGCTAGCAGCATGAAACCGGAGGATGGATGCACACGAGGATGGAGGAAAAGCAATGTCCTCTCGTCAATCACCAATGATGAGGCCACATAGCAGATGTGGTGGCATATATATAGTGTGAGTATATGCTTTTCAGTGTACTTCAGTTTGTTGTGTTCCTATTGCTTTGTGTGGTGTTTGGTGGATATTGGAAAAGAGTTGTGTTGGAGCACAAATGAATTTCAGTGATCCTCTTATTATCATACTTCGTTGGAAGATGGTCCACTTGTGAATATGTTCACTTGCAATGGTGACCATGTGCAACAAGATCTAACTAGCAAGATCCGTTTAATAGTATGTACTTTGATATAGTTTTCTTCTCAGTGTTCGCGTGTGGAAATTTCACATTGTGGGGAACATGACACCAATGTTCCATTTCCATTCTGAGCCTAAAATGGCTAAAGTCAAGGGCAACTTCCAATGGCAAAGGGTAGTTTCTTTTGTTGTTCGAGTAACAATCGACGATAGTGGCTGCAATTAAGAACATTGAGATTCTTATAGGATGAAATGTGAAATTTTTCTAGTATGTGTTCTATTTTTAGTTTGGTGAGTTGTGTTTCCTATGTTATTCCCTACAATGAAATATTGATGATGGCTAAAAGTAGTACTTGGCACATCATGATGTGGTTTGTACTAAACCACTTGAAAACCACCAGTATTGGTTTGTGGTCAACCGTTGTAAAACCATCCGTCGGGTTTGTGATTGTCTTGTGAAAATCACCTAATCATGAAATCAGATGCAAGTACAAATATAGGTTTTCCCCATGTTTGTACTAAGGTGGGAGTCTTAGGAAATGTGTGTTAGTGCTCCATATTCATGTATTGGTAAATAATAATTACGTGAGTAATTATTATCATATAATTGTGAGTTAGTAAATATTTGTTATATAGTTGTTATATTAAAACAACTTATAACAAATATGGTTGAGTGAGTTTCAACAACTCACGTAGTATTGGTTTGTGGGAAAACTAGTTTCCTATTTTATAGGGAGTTGTTATAATTGTATTGTGATT
Source organism: Taxus wallichiana var. yunnanensis (assembly GCA_018340775.1). Lineage (NCBI taxonomy): Eukaryota > Viridiplantae > Streptophyta > Pinopsida > Cupressales > Taxaceae > Taxus > Taxus wallichiana. The sequence continues at coordinate 545,502,689 of CM031243.1, forward strand.
GAAATGATATATGAAGATATTACTATTTGAGCAAATCTGCTATGCAAATTGATCCATATCTTTCAAAACATCAGCCCCTTAGAGAAGAAGTGTGTAATTTCCTCCCGTTTAAATTACCTTGGGTAATTTTCTTATATAGCCATCAACCTTGAATTAATAGTTCCATAAGGCATGCACGAACTAATAAGAATACAAATTAAAAAGTACTTAAAGACAAGATGATTTCTTTTGAAAATTTAAGTCAAAATAATGAAAGGATAAGTTTTTTGTCCAGGAAAGGTTCAAACAATTAGTTTTTCAAGGACTACAAAACATGTCATAGATATAGTATAAGGACAATCAATAAAATTCATAAGGTAGGGATCCCCAAAAATTAGACCACATTAGAAGAATGAAGACTAGAGACTTATGAGGAGAGTGACACAAAAGAAATAGAGAGTCAAAAGAGTAGTAATATTTCCAATTATTATTTAGCCCAAAGTAATTTACCACACATACAAAAGCAATGAAAATTAAATATTATGGAAAGCCTATACTAAATTTAGGCATCTAGAACTTTTCTCCCTCAATACATAATTGAAAATGTTGGGTTATAGTGATAAAAATTATACCCAAATGTATTTTTACATTGTTGATTAGTCGGTCCATTATTGATAAAGATGTGTGTGTGTGTGTGTGTGTGTGTGTGTGTGTGAGAGAGAGAGAGAGAGAGAGAGAGAGAGAGAGAGAGAGAGAGAGAGAGAGAGAGAGAGAGAGAGAGAGAGAGAGAGAGAGATCAAAACTTATAAATATTTGCAATGACTAAAGGAAAAAATACAGACGTAATAGAGTGTACCAATTGTAAACAAAGAAAATCATTGTAATGAAAGAAATAAACAAACCATGCAAACTTTTCTAGTAACCTTTTGTGTAAACCTCAAATAAGGGTCTCTTGTGAAACCTTGCAAAATGGATGTCAGAGATGATTTGTGGGTGCTCTTGAGTACTCTCTAAGCTTTGAATGTAAATACTATAGACACAGTGAATTCAACAGAGTTTTGGTATGTCAGATTCAAGAGGATTTGTAAGGAAGGCAATCCTAGATTTTATAGAGGAAGAAGTAGTTAAAGTTGGTTATACACGGATAAATGAATATGCTAAAAATAGCATTGTGGGAAGTTGCAATAGTGCTAGGGCAGTAAATGAATTAATTGCAAAAAGCTGCATCCAAAAAGGTGGTTGTACGTGCATTTTAATCGACCCCACCTTTCTAGGATTCTAGAAGTGCAATTAATTAAGATAAGGATAGGAGTCCAAGTAGATTCTAAGTGGAGTTTGATCAAGTGGCAAATGACTAGGATGTGTACATACTTAATTAATTAATTAATAAATAAATAATAATTAATTTAGCTAAAGGGGTACAAAGGATACATGGGATTAATTTAATTAATCCAAAGGGGTACAATATGTATTAATTAATTAATTTAATCAATTAATTGCAAATGGGTGAATAATAGGGTGTACTAGAATAATATTGGAAACAAGTGGAAACAGAAGTGTGAATTTTGGGGTGTCTACATTTTCCCCCTCTTTAAAGTGCTATTAAAAAGTAATAGTGCTTTAAAGATAATAGACGCATGCAAATCGATGAGTGGAAAAATTGTGAAGCATTGAGATGCCCCAAAGAACAATGAAGAATTAGGATGCCTCAATGATTAGAATGGTAGAGGAATGCCCCCTCAAGTGGGTGGATGACGTAACAAGATAGTGGCCAACCGCTTGATAGGAAGGAAAAAAAGGATTAGAACAAGGATGGGAAAGGATTATGTTCATAGCATGAGCGTTATTTGGAGAGTAATTTTTAGAGCACCCTGATTTTTGTTATTGCACAATAGAGTTATCACCATGATTATAAAATAATCAAGATGGTTAACCCAGATGCGCGTAAACAAACACACACAACAAAGAAAATATAAAAAGGAAAACAAACCCAATATACAAAGTAGGTGTCGACACCAGGGTTATAAAGAAACCAAGATGTAATCACACTACTTATAAGTGGTCCAAAAGAGTAAACATCAACAATGCAACACAAATTCAAAAAAGAAGACAACTAGCCATGCCCCTAATGCATGCCACAATGATGATTAAGTAGATACAAATGCTCCCAATTGGGAATAGGATCAGACTAGAAGAGCAGAGTTAAAACGACTCCTTATGACACTCTTGTTGAATCTGTTGTGCAAATGATCAAAGTTGAAATTACCCCAGGTGAAGTTATATCACGAAGGAAAAAAATTACGTGACTTGCCCCAAGCGAGTTAGCATATCATGCAAAGGAATAAAGTGATAATTGCAAGATTGCACGTGCACTAGGGTATTAGATAAAAGTATGATGTTTATCAATATTATATTGAGATGTTGAATTATTCACTTTAAGTGTTTTCTAATTGTAGGATTCTTGTGATAAGTGAATGTTTGTTCAAAAGTTTTGTGATGTTTTTTTTTTTTTGGATTTTTGAAATATTTGTTTTTTTGGATTTTTGCAAGTTTTGAAATACAAATGCAAACAAAAAGGAATACATTCCATGGCTTAAATAAACCAGGAGGAAAACACAACACACACAAATGACAAAAAGATATAAAATAAGTAATAAAAACAAACCCAATATGAACATGAAGGAACCACACCAAAGTTATATGCGAACTAGGATGTGAATAAATTTTCCGCAATCGGTCCACAAGTAAAGATAAACAAAGTAAACCACAATGACAAATTGAAAGAATAAAATCATCATCACAATGTTAAAAAACTGCAACATTACAATACAACGTGCAAAAATGACATCTAATGACACTCTGAATGTGTTCCACATTGAAGAACTAGACAGATTTGAATGTCCCCAAGTGATAGCTTAGCATACGTAAGGATTGGATTAGGATGAAGAGTGAATAAATACTTAGATACTCCAAAAGATAATCTTGTCGGATCCCATTGAAGTTTGATCTGTATTGGATTAAAATGTAAAATCCAAGTGTGCCCCAAGGAAAAGTTATATTGCAAAAGGGTAAATGATTTCCTCGGGCATAGATATACACCACGGAAATAAATATGAGTATGTAGGTGAGTAAGGGATTTCTTCATTCTCGAGTCTCATACTTTAGTAAGAAGTATGGGCTTAGCAAGACAAGAAAGCTGTGAAGGATGAAAGGTGTATTGATTTTATTTATTTTTTGTATTTTTAGATTGATTTAATTTTCCTTATATGTTGATAGTGTGCTTGTTGGGAAGGAAAATTCTGCCCCCAAGTCTCAACCTCATGCGACTAGTAGGATGCAAGGGTTCAACACCGTAGATTGAGATGGGTGGTCAAAAAGGACCAGGTAAAGAATTTTAGTGCTTTCTATTAAAGAGAGAACTTATTTGAAAGGAGGAGTTTGTCATCGTAAGCTTCAAGACAAAACCATAGGTAAAAAGATCTAAATGGTAGAAATCATAACAAAAATGAGACACACAATACCCAAGAGGAACAAGGTTAATATGTGCCATAATAGGTGAGTATATGATAATGGTATGATTAAGGTATCTTCCAATAGATGGAATTCCTAACATTATTTGTACACACTTTTCCATTTTTCAGTTGGAAAAAATGCTCTAATACATAGTTTTATTCTCTTTTTATGACTTTTAAATAATTGAACATATTTAGGAGTTGAAATGGAATCATCAAGAAAAAGGTCCATGTTTATTGAATTTGAATGGTCCTGAGATACAAGACTTGTGTAGATGAAATGAAAGTCAAGAGGGAGAATCAAAAGATTCAATAAGTCTTGAAATACGAGACTTGGATGGACATGAGCCAAGTCAAAGGAGTGAAACCAAAGTTTCGATAAGTCCTGTAATATGAGACTTGGGCGGATAGGATCCAATTCAAAAGATTGAATCAAATGATTCGATGGGTCCTGAAGTACTAGAATTGGGCGGACAGGATCCAAGTCAAAATATGTGTGATTAGATAAGTCTTCGATGAGATTGAAATACATATGTGATGTGAGAAGAAGATTGTCATGTGGGGAAAGATGTTGAGATACATATTCACTTATGAGTGAAAGAGCATGAGGAAAGAAGGATTGATCTCTAGATGTATACCCAAGACTCTTTATAGGCCATAGAAAGGAGATGTTCAATGTTTCTCCTTCTAGGTTGTGAATTAGTCGATTTGATGATAGATTTGCAATTAAAGCTTGAAACGGTTGAATAAGGATATTCCTGGGTATACATACCTCAAAGAATGTGCACATGTAGATATCTTGACAAGTAGGAATCATTGTTGATGAGATTCTTGCAAGATGGATCATGTGAGGTATAATGGACATGGAAGGTTGCGTTGAAGCAAGTGTCCAAGCTTCTTGTTGTTGTGGTTTGACAACAAGACTAGAGATGTTAGGTGTAAGAGCTGGAACAAAAAGGATAGAAGGAAGCTCAATGGTTTTGATGATGGACCCTCTTCTGTCATGTCAAGGGTTGAAAGAGAGTCTTGAAGCAAATTCAAGTTCTCGTTAGGTGTTAGAAGATTGTCTGAAACATGTTCAATGTCTGTTTGGACTATAGGAAGAAAATATGTAGAAGAAATGGATTGGTTTGAAGGGGGAGATACTTGACCTTTATCGTGATCTCACGCAGAATGTCAGTATAAATAGAAGTGGGAATAACATTCAACTCTTTGTTTGAAGGTGTGGAAGTTGACATGTCATCGGTTACGAGAGCTTCATTGTCAAGATCTACAAAGATCTCTCTGTCATCAATTAAGTCTTGGACATAGTTCTTAAAACATATACATTTATCGGTTGAGTGGTCATCAATGTGATGAAAATCATAATATGCATGAGGTTTGTACCAATATGGCTTAGGTTCTCCTTCAATCCAAGGTCTTGTAAGGGGATATTTTATCATCCTAGCCACTTTGAGTTGATGAAAGACACTAGAGAGACTTTCACCAAGGGGTGTAAACTTACGTTTAACTTTACGTGGCGTAGTTTCTTGGCTAGGTTGTATGATTGGATTTTTGATTGATTGGTCATATATGTTGTGAATATTGTGATTATTCTTGACACCAGAAGTGATGATATTACAGTTATGGTTGATGTGCCATGATTCATCATGAGAAGATCTAGTATGATGATTATTACGAGTGAGGTTTTGGGAAAAATATTTGATGAACTTCTCTGAGAGGTCTGTGAAGGTGGTGATAGATCCCTTTAGAAGGTGTAAGAATCAGTCCAAAGCATGTCCTTCTAGACTTCTAGGAAAAAGGCACAATAGAAATCTATCATTAAATGCCACTTCATGACATGTTATGGAAAATTATTTGATATGTTGTCTCAGATAATTTTTTCCCTTGTATTTGTCAAATTTGGGCATCTTAAAAGACTATGGGAAGGGTTTGTGTAAGATGTCCATCTTAAAATGGTATGGACACAATTCATCAAAACTGAACTATTTGCGTTGTTTTTGCATACCCACAACAGTGTCTTTCATCATTTTCCATTCTTGGGAAAAGGATGAATTATATAAAGCCACCATTGCAATGAGAAATGAGGTAGAGTAAAGAAATGTATGATGAATAACTCAACCCTTAGCAAAGTGAATGATAAGATGGAAGCGATGATAATTTTTGGAAACCTTGACTCCTAGAAAATTGAATGCTAAGATGGAAGAGGGAAGAAGATGGAAAAATTTCAACCCACGGCAAAATGAGTGCTAAGAGGGAAGAATAAAAAAGGTTAGTCAAGTGCCCGTCTCTTAACAAAATGATAGTAAAGAGAAAAAGGGATGACAAGAAGTTAGATGTGCTCTATTTCGTAACAAAAATGAGTGTTAAAGGAAAAGAGACTTAACAAGGTGGATGCGATCAACTCATAATAAAAACAAATGATAGGAGCGATAAAAATATGTAAAAAGGGTAAACTCCTAACATGGTAAGTATTAAGAGAAACGACAAAGGGTGGGAAAAGTTAAATGTGCTCGACACTTAACAAAAATGAATGTCAAGGGAGACAAGACTTAACAAGATGAAGTCGATCAACTCCTAACAAAATGTGTGAGAAGAGTGATGACAAGAGAGGACTTCACAACACCTAACAACAATGAGTGATGTTAAGGTGGAAGATGGGTTGAAATGTTAGTTTGGATGATTCTTCGCAAAATGAGTGTTAAGAAATATGAAGAGGCTTGAAATGATTTTACTATCATTTACAAAAGTGAATGTATAGAGGAGAAAGACGAAAGGTTAGGGTTCTCAACTTGCGAGAATTGTAAGTGTGACAAGAGGAGACCTTTAACACAATGAAAGATGCTCAACTCTTAACAAAAATATGTTAAGTGAAGAGACTTAGGAAAGAAAATGATGGATTTGCTCAACTTTTAATAAGATGAATGGTAAAAGGAGAGACTTAAGAAGATGATGATCAATGTCAAATCTTAACAAAAAGTGTGTTAAAAGATAAGACACGACAAGGAAGTGAAAGCACTAAAAGAATGAAAAGGTAAAGGTCATCATAAGAAGTGAATAAACGATGATAAAAAGGTCTGAATCTCACAAAAATGGAGATAAGAGACAAGGGGGAAGTGATGGATTAGTGACCTCAAATTAAAATAAAGTGAATAATTTAATGAGATAAGTGAAGAAATAATGAGGATGTCGAAAATGCAACAAAATGATTGCAAAGTACGACAATGTAAGATGATAGGATAAAAAATGGAAGATGTCACAACTCAACAAAGTGGATGTGAAATACAACAACGTAAGAGTGAGTAGAGAATGATAGTGAAGAATGTCAATAAGTTGAGAAATTAAATGTGAAATGCGATAATGTAAGAATGGGGAATTCTTAGAGTTCAACAAAATAACGTTAAACTTAAGACTTATGATGATGAAAGATCAAGGTGATCAAGAGAGTGCTTGACTATGATAAAGCGAGTATCACAATGTCAAGACTTAGATGAAAATGAAAGTGCTTAAGTGTGAATATGGATGTCCACAACCCAAGACTTAGACACGTGTACAAAGTGACAAGATGGATGAGAGAGAAAACATGAATGACAAAATTGAAACACAAGTGTGTAACATGCAAGAAAAATGAAAAGTGGTGAAGTGAAAGTTGTGGCCTCTATCTTAGATTGGCTTGGACAAGGCATGGCTTCCTAGGTGGATCTCTCAACTAGGTGTCAACAATATATCCGAGTGAGCGCAACATTATTACTAGCTAACAACTTTACTTTACCCCCTTTGAAACCCTGAGCAAAGATCTTGCTCAGAATGAATCACATGGGGTCGCCACTAAGGATATCCGTGACTCTAACTCACAAAGGCTTTACTAGTCAAGTAGGAGAAAAGGTTCTCATTTTATCCACCAGTTCCCTCAAGGTGTGGACTAATTTGGGGTTCCTAGAACCACCCCCTTTGTTGTAGCTTAAGGCTTATGCCAAGGGGGTTATGTTCTAGTTAAGAAGGTTGAGTCGTAGCTATTAGCCGAACCGGAAAATACATTTTTTGAATGTGGTGTTTTTAAATCTTTTGATTTAAATGTGGTTTGGTTGAACTCCTTTGGCAACTTGTAGTTAGTAGTTTTTGAATGTTTTATCCACCTTTTGTGAGAGCGGGTCCTGTAAACAATGATTAGAAAGTTTTCCAAATGAGGGAAAAATAACAAAACAAATAAACAAGATGACAAAAGTGAACCCACATTTCTGATTTCCAAGATCGCTTAAAAGTGTGAGGAAATAATATATGTGTGGGTTGTCTTTGGTTAAGTGAAATGTTAATTCCCAAAAACAAAAAAAAGAAAGAAACGACCATGTTTCTTATTCCCAAGATCGCTTGAAAAGCATGAGGGAAGAGCATACACATGGGTGATTTGTGTTAGTCGCATGAAAAACAACAGAAAACAACAAGCGATAAGCATGTAAAAACACGTGAGAAAGGGTTAATCTAGTTTGCAAAAATGACTAAACATGGACAAAAAAGGCAAAAACGCATGAAAAATTGGACCGAAACGTCCAATAACACTAAGTTGGCAACCTGCATAGTTAGTCCAATAAAAATAAATAAAGAAACTATTTTAATTGCAACTTAAACTACAAATAAGAAATGGTAAATAAAATAAATAAAGGAAAAACCTAACCCTAAAATTAAAACTATAAACAAGGTCAAAATAAATGGAAAAACTTAATTTATTGTATGTTTGTGTGTTTATGTAGGTTGAGGGTTAGAAGGGCTCAGTAAGAGAGATCTATGAGGTCGGTGCAAGGAAGAGGGGGTTGGCTCGGTGAGCGAGCTAAGGAGAGTAGGGAGGGGTGGGGTGGGGTCTTTGTGGGAGGGCTAGTGCAAAGCAAATGAGCGAAGGCTCATGGGAATGGAGGTGGGTGTGAGCAGGGGTGTTGGGAGCAAGTTAGGGCTCAAGATTTTGGTTTGGGTATGTGGGCAGTGCGGTAGGGAGCCGGGGTCTCGGGTAGGGAAGGCTTGATATAACCAAGCTGAGTCTGAGGTAGGTGTGAGACAGTGAAGAGCGACGAGCAAGGTCAATGTATGTGGGTTAGAGAGTGGGAGATAGCTCGAAGTTGGGGTTTATGCGACAACTTGGGAGTAGTGAATTGGGGTCGGTAGGGATGTAGGAAATGGAGTCCCTGTGGGGAGTTGGGAACGGGGCGAGGACGGGATGATCCGAGTTGGGATGGGGATGGGTAGGGGTGGGGAGATGGGTAGTGGGGAGTGGGAAGAGCAGAGGGTCGAGTTGGCCAAGGTCGTTGTGGGGTGGGGTGAGGCAGTGAGGTGGCTCGACCGAGCTGGCTGAGTCAGGTAGGGAGGGGGTGGGTAGGGTTGGATATTAATAATTTTGTTTTTTTGTTTGTTTTCATATGTATGTTTTTTTTTAAAAATAGTAAAAACAAAAAAATAGACTGTATATATGCAAAATTTGAATATAAATCTAATATAACCCTGTGTTTTTTGTTTTTTTGTGTGCATGTGTATTACAACAACAAAGAATCAAACCAAATTTGTTTTTGTGCACTTAGAAAAATTGCTACATGCCAAATATAATTCTACATTCACAATAAAGCAACAAAAACTGAGAAATAAAACAAAGATGTTATTATTATTATTATTTTGTTTGTGTGATCTGGGAAACATGTTGCTTGCTTCCAAACTTGCACAACAACAGAAGCACTCCAAAAAAAAGTTAGAAAAACAAAATGAAATAGGAGGGGTGTGACTCCCACCGGGTGTGCCAAAATGTAAACAAAGAAAATCACATAATGAAAGAAATAAACAAACCATGCAAACCTTTCCAGTAACCTTTTGTGCAAACCTCAAATAAGGGTCTCCTGTGAAACCTTACAAAATGGATGTCAGAGATGATTTGTGGGTTCTCTTGAGTAGTCTCCAAGCTTTGAATGCAAATGTTATAGACACAATGAATACAATAGAATTTTGGTATGTCAAATTCAAGATAATTTGTAAGGAAGGTAAGACTACATTTTATGGAGGTAGAAGTAGTTAAAGTTGGCTATACACGGATAAATGAATATGTTAAAAATATCATTGTGGGAAGTTGCGATAGTGTCGGGGGCAATAAATGAATTAATTGCAAAAAGATGCATCTGAAAAGGTGCTTGTACTTGCATTTTAAATTCCCCCACCTTTCTAGGATTCTAGAAGCACAATTAACTAAGATAAGGATAGGGAGTCCAACTAGAGTCTAAGTGGAGTTTGATCAAGTGGTAGATGACTAGGATGTGCACACACTTAATTAATTAATTATTTAATTAATAAATAATAATTAATTTAGCTAAAGGGGTAAAAAGGATACATAACATTAATTTAATTATTCCAAAGGGATATAATATGTATTAATTAATTAATTTAATCAATTAATTGCAAATGGGTGTATAACAGGGTGTACTAGAATAATACTGGGAACAAGTGGAAACATAAGTGTGAATTTTAGGGTGTCTACATTTTTTCCTCTTTAAAGTGCTATTGCAAAGTAATATTTCTTTAAAGAAAGTAGACGCATGCAAATCAGCGAGCGGAAAAATTGTCAAGCATTGAGATGCCCCAGCAAGAAATGAAGCATTAGGATGCCCCGAGTGATTAGAATGTTATCTTCAAGTGTATCATGCTTATCATTTGGAGAGATGGTGTCGTGGGTCTCGGTGACTACTTCACATGGAGAGTAGGTGACTTCATCTCACTTTCTTCTTGGCCAAAGTAAAAAAATGAGTTTTTTCAAAGTGATATTTATTAGTTGGTTCAAGTGGCCTACTCATGGTGATTTTGTACTCATATTATAGTTAGAGAGAAAAAATTTATGCACTACTTAAGCCATCATCGGTATTAGGATCCTAAAAGAGCCAAATCAATCTTGGTCTATTGAGGAATCTAAATTATTCTTTTTCTATTGAAAGATTTGGATTAGTTGTGGATTACCCATTATGTCACTTTTGGGCTACTAAGGAGGCTAAATCAATCTGAAGCTACTAAAAGAGATATATTTTACCCGAATCACTTAGTATCCATATGAATATCTATCTCCTTGGCATCCCAATAATTATCTAGCTTTTTTATTAGCCGAAGATTGATTCTAGCTTTAGTATCCCAATGTTGGTACTTATATCTTTCACTAAGAGATGAGTAAAACAAATTATTTGGAAGGACACTAGACCAAAATGATGAAAATCAATCTTGATGAATTATTTTAGTTATCTAGCCAAGAAAAAATGGGACAAAGTCACCCTCTCTCCATGCGAAGCATTCACTCGACCCATGATACCATTTATCTACATGACAACTATGAAACACTCTCGAAGAAAACAAAATACTTACACTCTATCAATTTAGTCATTTCAAATATTTATAAGTATTTAAAGTGCATATAACTCTTTATCAAGAATGGTAATCTACTTTGTTAAATGATTTTGTATATTTTTACGCCACATATAGCATAATGGATCAAATCCTCAAAAATCACAAACACATTTGGGTATAATCGCTTGTTCCTTTAATCCGCCATTTTTAAATTCTAGATTAAAGGGGAGAATCCATTACCATACATACCCAAATTTGGCAAATAAATAATTTAATAATTCCTTTAAAATGATTTTGCGTGAGTTGTACATTAATTTAGGTTAAATATTAATTGACACTCTTACTCATATTTTAAAATTTCTTTCTTTTGTTTCAATCTCCAAGAAATCCTCTAGTTTTCATTATTCTATTGTAGTCTAATTTCAAGGGATCTCCACCTCATAAATTTTATTGGCTATCATTTATTTATGCTTAAGATAGGTTCAAAATTATTAGATAGGTTGCTTATTTGAACCTATACCAAATCTATAAAATTTTCCTTTTTCATTTTGACTTAAAATTTTAAAATCACTTATCTTTTGAAAACTTTAAAATGATAAGAGGATAGGTTTGTAGGCCTAGGAAAGTTTAGACAACAAACTTGTACATGAGTGTGAAACCTATTATGAACATAATAGAACAAAAATGATAAAATTCATGAGGTGGAGATCTATTGTTGATTTTTTTCTATAATAAAATTAGGGATTTCAACAAAACTATCATGGAAAAAATTCCCTCCTCTATTATACAAGGAGGCCCCCTTATTAAAAGATTTTTTTCACAAATATGTATTTATCATATTCACAATATCTATCTCGCTAGGTTTCATATTTTACTTTGAAAGAATGGATTTTTTTGATTAAAAAAAAAGGATAGGAAATGGAGAATCAATAATGAGAAGGTAAAAATAAATGAAGTGGAAAAAGATGCACTTTTAAATAGGTAAACCTAAAACCTACTATAATATGTAAGAAATGGATTCAATGTTAACAATTTGTTGAGATTATTTTATTAGATTTTAATGAAGAGGAATGGTCACACATTCAAAATAAGAACAATTACAACAAAAATAAATACACAAGACTCAAAATTCCAACATCTCTTTTGTATTCCCTTTGGAAAATGAAAATAAAACCTCAACTTCCTTTCTTCTCTTATAAAAAACAACAAAAAGTCTCTTATTGTCAAATATCTCAAGATCTCAAAGTATTTATTGGTGGTTGAAAACATCCATTTGTGAAGTTTGTTTCACTTTCAACACATCATTGAAATGCTTATAAATTATGGGATTTATGACTGGAACAAGACCTCCAAAGAAATTTGGTTCTTTGTATATTATATTATAGAATCCCTACAAACCTATTGGATGTTAAACTAAACTCTTGATAGGAGAAAATTTTGAGAGAAAAATAAAGAAAATGGAGGCAATACACCGAGAAATAGGTATCTTCTCTCTTTGTCTCTATCTCTCTTTGTTTGGGGATAACACAATATATTAAATGATTTCAAGTATATTCCACATTAAAAAAACCACAACATAATAGTAGGTAAACATGATCTACAAAATATCTTTCAAGAAAAAGGAAAGATAAGCGAAAATATAAGCTAAAATTATTTCTTTTGTTTAAGTATACACAACTATATTACACTATATAATGAGGTCCTAAATGCATTACATTATTAAATATAAATTCTAAAACACCATACATTGAATATTATAATTTAAGTGAATTCCAAATAAAATGTAGTTTATTTCACTATCAACACACCATGGGATTACTTCTCAAGTGTGGTAATTTTGACTTGACATGACATATAGATAAAGTTGGCTCTTTATATTTTATATTAGAGTGTGCCTACTAACCTATTGGATCATAAACTAAACTCTTGATGGGGAAAGAGGGTGAGAGAAAATTAAATTAAAAAGAGTTGATACACTCGATAAACATAGATCTTATCTCTCCATTTTTCACGATATCATAATATATTAAATGATTGAAAGTATAATCCACACAAAAATCATAGCGTAACACTAGGTAAGATGTTGGAAATATTGTCATTGATGTAAATGGAATAATGAGAAGTATCTTTTATGTTAGAAATATTTTCATTTATACTTATAGTTGTGTTCCCCTTATGAAAAAGATGATTTAGTTTGAATTATTCTTGCCGCATGCCAAAGAAAACTATTTTATAGCGCTCCACTTGGTTTTGTAGTTTGGAAAATGAAAATAAAACCTCAACTTCCTTTCTTCTCTTATAAAAAACAACAAAAAGTCTCTTATTGTCAAATATCTCAAGATCTCAAAGTATTTATTGGTGGTTGAAAACATCCATTTGTGAAGTTTGTTTCACTTTCAACACATCATTGAAATGCTTATAAATTATGGGATTTATGACTGGAACAAGACCTCCAAAGAAATTTGGTTCTTTGTATATTATATTATAGAATCCCTACAAACCTATTGGATGTTAAACTAAACTCTTGATAGGAGAAAATTTTGAGAGAAAATAAAGAAAATGGAGGCAATACACTCGAGAAATAGGTATCTTCTCTCTTTGTCTCTATCTCTCTTTGTTTGGGGATAACACAATATATTAAATGATTTCAAGTATATTCCACATTAAAAAAACCACAACATAATAGCAGGTAAACATGATCTACAAAATATCTTTCAAGAAAAAGGGAAAGATAAGCGAAAATATAAGTTTAAAAATTATTTCTTTTGTTTAAGTATACACAACTATATTACACTATATAATGAGGTCCTAAATGCATTACATTATTAAATATAAATTCTAAAACACCATACATTGAATATTATAATTTAAGTGAATTCCAAATAAAATGTAGTTTATTTCACTATCAACACACCATGGGATTACTTCTCAAGTGTGGTAATTTTGACTTGACATAGACATATAGATAAAGTTGGCTCTTTATATTTTATATTAGAGTGTGCCTACTAACCTATTGGATCATAAACTAAACTCTTGATGGGGAAAGAGGGTGAGAGAAAATTAAATTAAAAAGAGTTGATACACTCGATAAACATAGATCTTATCTCTCCATTTTTCAAGATATCATAATATATTAAATGATTGAAAGTATAATCCACACAAAAATCATAGCGTAACACTAGGTAAGATGTTGGAAATATTGTCATTGATGTAAATGGAATAATGAGAAGTATCTTTTATGTTAGAAATATTTTCATTTATACTTATAGTTGTGTTCCCCTTATGAAAAAGATGATTTAGTTTGAATTATTCTTGCCGCATGCCAAAGAAAACTATTTTATAGCGCTCCACTTGGTTTTGTAGTTTGGAAAATGAAAATAAAACCTCAACTTCCTTTCTTCTCTTATAAAAAACAACAAAAAGTCTCTTATTGTCAAATATCTCAAGATCTCAAAGTATTTATTGGTGGTTGAAAACATCCATTTGTGAAGTTTGTTTCACTTTCAACACATCATTGAAATGCTTATAAATTATGGGATTTATGACTGGAACAAGACCTCCAAAGAAATTTGGTTCTTTGTATATTATATTATAGAATCCCTACAAACCTATTGGATGTTAAACTAAACTCTTGATAGGAGAAAATTTTGAGAGAAAAATAAAGAAAATGGAGGCAATACACCGAGAAATAGGTATCTTCTCTCTTTGTCTCTATCTCTCTTTGTTTGGGGATAACACAATATATTAAATGATTTCAAGTATATTCCACATTAAAAAAAAACACAACATAATAGCAGGTAAACATGATCTACAAAATATCTTTCAAGAAAAAGGAAAGATAAGCGAAAATATAAGTCGCAAAATTATTTCTTTTGTTTAAGTATACAAACTATATTACACTATATAATGAGGTCCTAAATGCATTACATTATTAAATATAAATTCTAAAACACCATACATTGAATATTATAATTTAAGTGAATTCCAAATAAAATGTAGTTTATTTCACTATCAACACACCATGGGATTACTTCTCAAGTGTGGTAATTTTGACTTGACATAGACATATAGATAAAGTTGGCTCTTTATATTTTATATTAGAGTGTGCCTACTAACCTATTGGATCATAAACTAAACTCTTGATGGGGAAAGAGGGTGAGAGAAAATTAAATTAAAAAGAGTTGATACACCGATAAACATAGATCTTATCTCTCCATTTTTCAAGATATCATAATATATTAAATGATTGAAAGTATAATCCACACAAAAATCATAGCGTAACACTAGGTAAGATGTTGGAAATATTGTCATTGATGTAAATGGAATAATGAGAAGTATCTTTTATGTTAGAAATATTTTCATTTATACTTATAGTTGTGTTCCCCTTATGAAAAAGATGATTTAGTTTGAATTATTCTTGCCGCATGCCAAAGAAAACTATTTTATAGCGCTCCACTTGGTTTTGTAGTTTGGAAAATGAAAATAAAACCTCAACTTCCTTTCTTCTCTTATAAAAAAACAACAAAAAGTCTCTTATTGTCAAATATCTCAAGATCTCAAAGTATTTATTGGTGGTTGAAAACATCCATTTGTGAAGTTTGTTTCACTTTCAACACATCATTGAAATGCTTATAAATTATGGGATTTATGACTGAACAAGACTTCCAAAGAAATTTGGTTCTTTGTATATTATATTATAGAATCCCTACAAACCTATTGGATGTTAAACTAAACTCTTGATAGGAGAAAATTTTGAGAGAAAAATAAAGAAAATGGAGGCAATACACGAGAAATAGGTATCTTCTCTCTTTGTCTCTATCTCTCTTTGTTTGGGGATAACACAATATATTAAATGATTTCAAGTATATTCCACATTAAAAAAACCACAACATAATAGCAGGTAAACATGATCTACAAAATATCTTTCAAGAAAAAGGGAAAGATAAGCGAAAATATAAGTTTCAAAATTATTTCTTTTGTTTAAGTATACACAACTATATTACACTATATAATGAGGTCCTAAATGCATTACATTATTAAATATAAATTCTAAAACACCATACATTGAATATTATAATTTAAGTGAATTCCAAATAAAATGTAGTTTATTTCACTATCAACACACCATGGGATTACTTCTCAAGTGTGGTAATTTTGACTTGACATAGACATATAGATAAAGTTGGCTCTTTATATTTTATATTAGAGTGTGCCTACTAACCTATTGGATCATAAACTAAACTCTTGATGGGGAAAGAGGGTGAGAGAAAATTAAATTAAAAGAGTTGATACAATCGATAAACATAGATCTTATCTCTCCATTTTCAAGATATCATAATATATTAAATGATTGAAAGTATAATCCACACAAAAATCATAGCGTAACACTAGGTAAGATGTTGGAAATATTGTCATTGATGTAAATGGAATAATGAGAAGTATCTTTTATGTTAGAAATATTTTCATTTATACTTATAGTTGTGTTCCCCTTATGAAAAAGATGATTTAGTTTGAATTATTCTTGCCGCATGCCAAAGAAAACTATTTTATAGCGCTCCACTTGGTTTTGTAGTTTGGAAAATGAAAATAAAACCTCAACTTCCTTTCTTCTCTTATAAAAACAACAAAAAGTCTCTTATTGTCAAATATCTCAAGATCTCAAAGTATTTATTGGTGGTTGAAAACATCCATTTGTGAAGTTTGTTTCACTTTCAACACATCATTGAAATGCTTATAAATTATGGGATTTATGATCGAACAAGACCTCCAAAGAAATTTGGTTCTTTGTATATTATATTATAGAATCCCTACAAACCTATTGGATGTTAAACTAAACTCTTGATAGGAGAAAATTTTGAGAGAAAAATAAAGAAAATGGAGGCAATACACCGAGAAATAGGTATCTTCTCTCTTTGTCTCTATCTCTCTTTGTTTGGGGATAACACAATATATTAAATGATTTCAAGTATATTCCACATTAAAAAAACCACAACATAATAGCAGGTAAACATGATCTACAAAATATCTTTCAAGAAAAAGGGAAAGATAAGCGAAAATATAAGCTGCAAAATTATTTCTTTTGTTTAAGTATACACAACTATATTACACTATATAATGAGGTCCTAAATGCATTACATTATTAAATATAAATTCTAAAACACCATACATTGAATATTATAATTTAAGTGAATTCCAAATAAAATGTAGTTTATTTCACTATCAACACACCATGGGATTACTTCTCAAGTGTGGTAATTTTGACTTGACATAGACATATAGATAAAGTTGGCTCTTTATATTTTATATTAGAGTGTGCCTACTAACCTATTGGATCATAAACTAAACTCTTGATGGGGAAAGAGGGTGAGAGAAAATTAAATTAAAAAGAGTTGATACACTGATAAACATAGATCTTATCTCTCCATTTTTCAAGATATCATAATATATTAAATGATTGAAAGTATAATCCACACAAAAAAATCATAGCGTAACACTAGGTAAGATGTTGGAAATATTGTCATTGATGTAAATGGAATAATGAGAAGTATCTCTTATGTTAGAAATATTGTCATTTATGCTTATAGTTGTGTTCCCCTTATGAAAAAGATGATTTAGTTTGAATTATTCTTGCCGCATGCCAAAGAAAAAACTATTTTATAGCGCTCCACCGGGTTTTGTAGTGTTATGCAGGTTCTATAATGTTCTGCAAGTGTCCGGGGTGCTTCATGGGTTTTGAAGTGCTTTGCAGGATGTAGTAGTGCCTCATGTAATGAAGTACCGTGTGGAATTATTTTTTGAGTTTGAAATTATACCGCTCAACAAAGGATGCATGCCGCATAATGAAGATAAAGCGGTAGAAGTCAATAAGTGGTATGATACAAAGGATGATAGCCACATAACAAAGAGAAAACTTCAAAATGTAAAAATTGTCCAAAATGGTCATGAAATGACATGGGACCAAGAGAAAACATGGGATGTCCATAAGAGTCTTGGAAAAATTCAAATATTCAAATTTTAAGTTATACTAAATCATACTCGTGATGAATATTCAAAAGGATGTCGACACATGAAAATTCATATGTGTTCATGAAATGAACATGGTATATTGATGTAGGAGCATCATTGAGTTTTCATTGAGTGTTGTCATGTTTGGATTTGAGTCTAGGTTGTCTTAGGAGTATGTGTTGTCATTTCCCTCCAAAAGCATGTAATTCAAATTTTCAAATTTGGACTAGTGGGTTGTAAACACCAAATAAGCACTATTTGTGCATGTGAAGGCCAAAAGTATATGAAAATAGGATTGGAGGTATTATCCTCATGTAGAACAAGTCATCTCAACAAGATTAGGTAGTTTGAACTATTTTCTAAGTTAAGAAGTTGTTAAGCTATCTTGAGGAGTGGTTGAGTGAATATAGGACTAGTGTGTTTGATATGCCAAAGTTGGATTTTTTTCTTCAATATGAATAATTCTCATTAATACTAGTTGTAACAGGAGTAGATGAATGTGAATAAAGGAATTTTAGGGTTTACAAATAGATTTATGCATGTTACATGTTTTTGTTCATTTTTAGCAGATACTATACATATAGTGAGGTAGAAGGTTGTAATCACATACATGAGTTTGATATCTTGATTGTGATGCATAGAGTAATTGGATGAAATAATTATAAGACCAATACAATTTATTTAAGGTTTTTAAACACCCAGAGAAGTTCTCAGTGGACCTAGATTTGTAATCACTTCCCTCAAACCAGGCTTCCTGGTTCTCATAAATCAGACGAGAAAAATTCTTAAATTTTGAATTCCTCATGATCTCGATGTTATATAACACTATATAAGAGTGTAGAGCCCAATTCTACTTGGTAAGGTTGTTTTCATGAGATCCCTAAAATCTAGGCTTAATAAGCTCTATTTTCAATTTACAATGGCCTTTCATGGTGTTCCAGGGTTAGAAAAAGATCTAATATGCTTGTGATAGTTGTGTAATGTTTCAATAAACCTAGTTATATGGGTCATAAAGTTGAATTCACTTCAGAACTCTTTGCAACCTATTTGTAGCCTTCTAAGAGACCTAATTAGGTCTATAACAGTTTTAAAAGTAGTATTCATACAAAAAACCCCACTTGCACTCTATATATGTTTTGTAATTTCATAGTGGGGGTCTGGATGTGCTCTTGGTTTTGTCTTATATGGGGGTATGGAGAAGTTATTCCTAAAGGTCAAGTCTTTCAAGGCTACAAGCCATTAGCTTGGCTCATGAAGGAAGTAGGGCTTTATGGTCAAATGTAACTGGTCTAACCATCATGGATCATTAACTTAGTGTTTAGTGTGTGAGTGTTTAAGTGTGACTATGTACTTGTGTAAATTTTAGTCTTTAAATATGTGTAGACTATTTTGTTTTGTTTTAGTAAATTTTAGTCTTTATGTCTAAGTTTTCATAAGCATACCATTTTGAGAGTGTGTGAAAGCTTGGAGGGTTTAAGAAAGATAATCAAGAGGATTTGTGAAGAAATAAAGGTGACATCATCAAGTGGAAGAGATGATGAAAGGAGTGTGAAGAGTGTTATAGACTCTCACAATATATACATTAATACAATTGTGAATTCATAAGTGTTTTTATAGTTTATGAACCATTTTGAAAAGAAAAGGAAGAGAGTGAAAGCAGAGGAGGGTTTAAGAAAGATATATCAAGAGGATTTGTGAAGAAATAGAAGAGAAAAATCAAGGAGATTGGAATGTCTATTTACTAAATAATAATGAAGAGCGCATAAGAAAATAGTAAAGTGTGGGTGTACAGTGATAAGAAGAAGTGAAGTGTAATCTATACGCCATCAACAAGTCAAGAAACAACTATAACATATGGATATTTGTGTTGAGTCAGTTAGGGGTTGGTGTCTCCAAAGGTGAGTCGGTGTTGATCGAGAAAACACTTAGTTGAACTTACACATAGAGTCCATGGAGAACAACACAAGATCAAAGGCGCGAAGGTATAGGAAGGCTGGAGGTTCTCGAGAGGACTTAGTTGATTTTGGAGATCAGTCTATTCTTAGAGATTGCGAGCACACAAATCTATGCCGAGACTTGTATGCCACTCTTCACGGAGATTTTGAAGAACATGTCAACTCACTCTTGCATGGGCATAAGATAAGAATAGATCCACCATTATAGTTAACTATCAGTGATCTATAGATAACATAATTACATGTATGGCTATAGTTGTAAAAGGTGCGTGGTTGTTATTAGCATGTGACCTATTTCTAGTAGAGTTAAGTGGTGAAGGGCTAGTTCCCCACCCTATATATATGTAATTAATTACTTAGTAAGGATATACACAGAGACACATGCTTTGAAGGATGAGAGATACATGAGTACATGAGAACGGATAATTGTAACAGATCCATGCACGCATGTTTGGTATTGTATGAAGCTTTTGTACTATTGGTACAATGAATATATAAATAATATTGGCCGAATAATAGTGTCTGATATGTTTTGTCAATGTATATTATTGTTATCATGATGATTTACATTTAAGCGCTTATAGATCTAGTTCAGTATAATGATGAATAGATGGATTAGTTTCTAAAAATATATGTTTACTGCTTTATCATGCTACCATTCTATTATAGCAACTCTTAAGAGGGACCCGGTACCTTTGCGCACTTTGGGTGAGCGCTCAGCCTAGGCTGAGTGATGTGCCAACACGACTACGTGTTAACTAAAAATTCTAGGCTGCATCATTGGTTCCATTCTTTGGACCCTCTTTTGATTGTTTTAGAAATGGTTCACGATGAAGACATACCAGGCTAACTTTGGCGAGCATTGAAGAATGGATTCACGATTTGGAGGAAGAATATGCACATAGGTTTGACACTGGATCCAGATTTAGCACACGCACTTGGGTAGAGTAGAATCTGTATGACAGTTTGTATGAAAGCTTCTTTGCTATCTTTTCAGTAGAATTATATGAATGGTTGACTACATATGCATCTAAGTGGAATTGGAGGTATCACACACTTGTTTGGACACAGGAGGAATTTCAAACACTATATGATGCTGAACTGAGCTGACTCACACAAGGTAGATACCTAGTTTTATGGTGTTCTAAATAGCTATATTTTGGAGTATTCAATTTCAACTTATTCGTGCCTGGAGGTAGTGGAGTTCCAGTTCCTACGGTATCCTAGAGGGATGTATTTGTAAGGTATTCCACTGGCAATCAAAATACTAATGGTAACATTGAACTTGGAAGCTAAACCCATGGAAAGCTAAAAGAATCTCCATGTGCGGGGGTAGGAACAGGATTGGTGAAAGATGGTAGACCTAGCGGCAACACGGTAGAGGGAAGAGAGGCAGCTAAAGTATGATGAGGCACACGAGAGGGAATTATGTAAGAAACAAGAAATTGTAGAACGGATGGTGTTGTGGAGAGAGATGGCTCGTGAAGGATTTGAGGCTCATGGGGAGGAAGAAGAGCAAGAGCATCAAGAACTCCCCCATCTAGGAAAGCATGACAGAGAACCCTCTTCGGCCTCACATGGAAGCATGCCAGTAGATATGACCTGGGCCGCGGGCGTGCATCTAAGCCAACCTGCTGACCTAGCCCTTGCGCTTGGTTTTCCAAAGATCTCAGTACAAAGGTAAAAATAGTTTTATTTAGGAAGTGAAAGCACAGAAATAGGTCAGACAACAAGTACATCAATGGCAGCATAGACAAATTTGTTATTCTTTGGGGGTACGTTTTCAGGCTCATCATCTACACAGAATATGAGTGCACTGAGTGTGGGATTCACCTCTGGAACTGGGACTACTTCACAAACTATAGGGGTCTAGTATAGTACCACTGTAGGGACACAGGGAGTGCATCCATGGGCCCTATTCCAAATCCTGGAGGAGGATCGGGTGGTATGGGTAGTTCTAGTTCCGATGGTTCGGGTGGTTTTGAGGAAGAGGAAACCAAGGAGGTTTTGGGTCGGGTGGTCAAGGCCCGCAACAACCCCAGAACATTTATATGGAGATGTTTCTTCATCTCCTAGAGTACAGAGGTATCAAGGATGTTGTTGAACATGTTCATATGTGTGAAATATTGTGGCATGTGAAAGGTATTACGGCCTCTAAGCACAAGGCAAGTCAATTTACTACTACATTACAGGCGCGCGTGCACACAGCTGGTATAGGAAGTTTGATCCCAATCAAACTTGTATTGACTATGCAACGATTGAAAGATGCTTTCTTGAAAGAGTTCCATATCCCGAGTTTTGAGCGAAGAGTATAAGCACACTCAAGGATATAAAGCAAGGCACTACTGAAAGTGTACGTGAGTATGATGCTCGTTTTAAAACACTTCTATCCAAACTCTCTTATGAAATTCATGCAAGTCAGCATGCACAATGGTTTGTCGAGGGATTGATTACCCCATTCGAGAAACCTTTGCATAAAAATTATACCGACCCGCACGAAGCATTGGAAGTTGCTTTACGTGTTGAAGCAATTGGGAGTATTGACACTGGTGTTAGTCCATTTTTGGAAGATAAGATAATAGCTATGGAAAAATAGTTAGAGAAATTATCAACAAACTCAGCTCATGAAACGCACTCAAGAATTTGGTGTACAGATTGTGAAGTGGAAGGGCACACCAAGGATAGTTTCCCTTGCGAGAACCGTATTCGTTTTGTTAGACTGTGAGATTTTCCATCTAAATCATGATGCTAGCCACTTCCCCCTACTACAACGCACGATCATGAAGAATGTATTCTCCTTTTGTAAAAATTTTAGATCCACAACCCATGATACTTGAGGAATTTGTAGATTGATTGGCCGAGATCCATGATGCCATTGATATTGGGGTAAAGCAAGCGAGTGTGGCTGATGGTGTAAAGGGAATAATGAGCATCGGGATAGGGATTATAATAAAACACACTATGATAAGAATGACGGAAGGTTTGAAGGGGTTCAAGAAAGGGGATGAGGATATCGAGGTGGATATGGAGGACGAGGCCGAGGTGGAGGAAGGAGTGAATTCCCTTGAGAACTTGCTATACATGTGGTTCACCTAACCATTATAGGCATGAATGCCCGCAGAATATTTCCTGTTCATTTTATGGAAAGGGACATAGTTATGAAGAGTGTCCGGACTTGTATGAGCATCTCAGTAAGTAGCACAATCAAGAAAACAAGGGCACGAGGATGGTTAGAATCTAGTATGTGATAGAGAATCAGTGGATGCCCAAGTTAACACTAGAACTTGAGGCAGTAACAGTCAAGATAACCACACGAGCTGAGGTGGCACATGCAAGAGAGGTGTTGCAACAGAAGCCGACAATCACTAGGGAGGAGGTTTTGCATGCTAGGTATCCAGATCTAGCTCATCAGAAAGAAGTCTATCAGGAAATGATGGAGGTCCTTAGAAGCCTTCAAGGTGAGATACAAGGTTTGAAAGAGCAGTCTCGAAATTGGAGCACAAGGATACAGAATAGGCCCCATCGGATATTGATGACATCAGAGAGGTATGTAGAACGTTGCGCCAGGAGAATATTATTCCTTTATTAGGAAATTGGTTGAAAGGGATGGGAACTAAGACTAAAAGACAAATACTTCATGTGAATCTTCCCCCCGATAGCATTGATTACGATAAGGAGATCACTTTGAATGTTGTTGTGGATGGGTGGTTGTTGAGCAATATTTTGATTGACACAGGTGCGGAAGTAAATGTACTTACATTGGATGCGTGGGAATAAATGGGAGACCCCATTAAAACCATCATCTAATGTATTGTTCATGGTAAATGTAACAAAATCTACTCCCATAGGAGTTTTGAAGGATGCATCTATCACTATACAAGGGGCCAAGTTCATAGGAGACTTCGAAGTGCTAGCACTTGCGAAGATAAAGCTTCTCAGCTTTGCTTGGGCGCCCTTGGTGTTATGCGAACAATGCTGATTTGAGGTTTAACAAGGGGTATATCAGCTTCAAGAACAAGGAGGAAAGGGTTATAATACCATTGACAGATGGGAAATCCATGCCATATGTGGAACCTTTAAGTGAAGAGGACTTGAATAGAATCTATATACGCATTATTTGGGACCCAGAGGTCTAGGATCCATCTAAGGAAGGAATCCTTCATTGGGAAGATTCTTAGTCAATCAGCGATACTACCAGTGTTGCTTGTGATAATTGGGCTCATGGCACTTATGAACTGGTGGGGCACAAAGTTAAGCGTGCGGTTGCTTACAAAAAGGGTTTTCACTCTATTCGATGTATAGGTCGCTCAGTACCCCGCTATACTGGATCCAAAGATTTGGCTGGATTCTTATAGGCCATGGAAACAAATTGGGTTAACCATATTAAATGATGAGATATGTTGTCATATACTTTTGGCAGGATAGCCACGCATTAGTGGGTGGTCCACAGGGATAATCTCTTAGAGTGGGGAATGATTGGGACCGCCTTATCAACCAGGTTTTCAAGAAGTAATGCACCTACAAAAATTTGCCCTTATCATGGTGATCAACCTACTCAACATCATATCCAACAATGTGAGAGACTCTGGATAGTAGGACAGGAAGCATTACCGCCCTCACTTTGGGTGCATCGATTTTATTCTACTCTACAAGGTTGCGCGTGCGTGCTTGGTATGTATACGTTGAATTACATCGTGACACTGGCAATTGGAAAACTTTGACTATAGGGATGATCCAAACTTTTGACTTCTTTTCATCTACACCACCAGTGAACACAACTTTAAGCTTTATCAAGTGCTTAACCATGGGAGACAATGGGAAAGTAGAAGAACTTATTTAGGAATTATTTGGTGAGATAGAGATAGGGGCATGTTTTGTAGATGAAGAAGATGATATCATATTACTTGAGTGTGCTTCCCTGGAAAAAGATAAGGGGAAGATGGTTTACATAATTGATGAGGAGGAAGTTGAGCACTTGGATGTGGATCATTCACATGGAACACATGAAGTTTTAGCCAGTGCGGATGTAGATGCGTGTGCATATCATGAACCTATGAAGACAACAAAGGTCAATATAGGCACATAAGCTGAACCTAAGGAGGTGATAATTGGGGATTACTGGTCAAAATCAGAGGTAGCAAAGATCATAGAGTTACTTTGAGACTATGAGGACTTATTCCCAAGAGGATACCATGAACTTAAAGGTGTGCATATATCACTCGGAGAAATGAAGATAAAGCTCAAGGAAGGTGTGCACCCTGTTAGGAAGCGACCATATCGGATGAATCCCAATTTGCGCGAGAAAGTAAAGGAGGATATTGACAAGATGTTGAAATCCAAGATCATTCAACCATTGGATGAATCAAAATGGGTCAGTCCTATGGTGATAAGCATAAAAAAGGATGGTAGGATTCGAATTTGTGTTTATTATAGAGAGTTGAACACGCATGTGTTCACAGATCCCTTCCCTACGCCATTCACAAAGGAAATATTAGGAGTGGTTGGGCATGAGATATATTCATTTATAGATGGGTTTTCAGGGTATCATCAGGTTAGGATTACCCCGGAAGATCAAGAGAAGACCACCTTCACTACATAATGGGGAAGCTTTGTCTATACTGTGATGCCCTTTGGATTGAAGAATGCACCTACTGTATTTTCAAGGATAGTGGTACAAGCCTTCAAGGATTTTAATCATAACTTCTTACAAGTCTATCTTGATGATTGGACCATCTATGGGCTAATTAAGATGATCACTATGACAATCTTCTGCTACTCCCTTTAACACACTTTTAGGACACATTATCTCGAAGGAAGGGTTACTTAGTTGATCCCACTAAAGTTGTAGTCATCATAGGCTTGAAAGCACCTGCCAGTCAACGTGAGGTGCATAGATTTTTGGGTCATATAGGGTATTACATGAAGTTTATAAAAGGGTATGCCAAAGTTGTCATGCCCTTAGAAGAATTGCTTAGGGAAAAGGTTCATTCTACTGGGGGAGTCACAACAACGTGTGTTTGAGATATTGAAGGAGAAACTTACTATCACACCTATCTTTTGCTTTCCTTCATGGGATAAACCTTTTCATGTTCATGTGGACACCTCTAGCACAGCCATTGGTGTTGTCTTAGCTCAACCAAAAGAAGGTATTGTGGATCATCCCATTTTCTTTGCTAGTAGGAAGTTGACCCTTGCAAAACAGAATTATACCACTACAAAGTGCGAGGCCTTGTCCATGATCTATGCCTTGCACAAATTTCGTCAGTATTGTTTGGCTACACCATTTATGTTTTATACAGATCACATGACATTAAATTATTTGGTGAACAAGCCCATTTTACAGGGGCGCATATGCCGATGGATACTCTTATTTCAAGAGTTTGACTTTACGATTGTGGTAAAACTAGGAAAAAGTAATTATGGACTGGATCACTTTTCTAGAATTCAGTCGGGAGAAGAGGCACAAAAAATAGAAGAGACCATGCTCGATGCATCTTTGTATAGTTACAACGCGTGCCATCGGAATTGGAGGACATTGTTGTCTTTCTAAAGACTGGTATGGCACCAGAAGGCATGAAAGCTTTAGAGAAGAAGCAACTTGTTATTCGTGTGGCACCATTCATGTTAATCAGTGGTGATTTGTACAAATTAGGTAGAGAGATGAGGTGTTACGCCGTTGTGTATTGGAGCATGAACGAAAGGATATAATGGAAGAAGCACATGGTGGTATTGCAGGTGGCCACTATGTAGGTGATGCAACAGCGCGCAAGATCCTACTTGTTGGTTTGTGGTGGGAAACATTGTACAAGGATTGTAAAGAGTATTGTAAGACCTGTGACCATTGTCAACGTCTCGGTCGACCAGGACAAAGGGATGAGATGCCTCTATGACCAATTACAAGTGCAGAACCCTTTGAGAAATGGGCAATTGACTTTGTCGGGCCTATTTCACCAACCACACATAGGACTGGATCACGCTATATCATCACTTGTACAAATTATCTTACCCGATGGGCAAAAGTAGCACCTACCAAGGATTGTACAACGCTACAACAACAGTGGTTCTTATGGGAAAATATTCTTACAAGGTATGGTTGTCCTTTAAGTTTAACAAGTGATAGGGCACACATTTTTTAAATGAGACAATAAGAATTCTTTTAAACGAGTTTATGGTTGCCCACCATAAGACTACACCCTATCACCCTCAGGAAAATGGGACTGATTGAAGCTTTTAACAAGATTTTGAGCCACACATCGACCAAGATTTGTGATTTTGGAAGGAAATATTGGGATGATAAAGTATCTCGCTATTCTTTGGGCTTATAGAACAACATACAAAATATTGAACAAAGCCACACCTTTTCAATTGGTGTTTGGCAAAGTTGTTCTTCCTATAGAATTTATGTTACCTTCTTTGCGCATTATGCGCGCGTCTTTAGAGGTCTAGCTAATGAGAAATCCTGAAGAATGGATTGAGAAGATGGTTCAACTAGATGAGCACCGAGCCATCACACGCTGGAGTTAGAAATAGGAGAAGGCGTGCCAAAAGGTGTGGCATGATCGACACATTAGGGATAAGAAATTTTCGGTAGGAAAAATGGTACTTTAGTATGACTCAAGTTTTTGCGCCATCCAAGAAAGCTCAAGGTGCATTAGTTGGGGCTGTATGTTATCACTCATATACTTGAGTCAGTGCTTACCAGCTTAGACACAATTGATGGCACAACATTTCTCGGTTACTTTAATGGGATTAGATTGAAGCCCTACTATAAATACGTCTTCTTGGTGTTTGTAATAAGGCAGTATTGCCAGATAAATTAGGTTTCCCTTTCTACATTTCCTTAATGTGTTTCTTTCATCGTCACTATGCTTTGTCAATTTAGCTCTTGTTTGTGTAATAAGCGCACTTGCGCGCATAAAGCTAACTACAATATGAAGCATGTTGATGCGTAGAGGACTGCACATCCTTTTCATGTGGGGTGGATTTTTGGTGACTCTCAGGTATATGCTGTGAAGATTTCATGTTGTGGGTGTTGAGAAAGAAGGTTGCTAAGGGTAACTGACAAAAGATTGCTTCTCAAGATAAGAAAGGATGAAGATGGATGATGGAACATATAACACGAGGTAAGTGGCAACCATGGTAACTACTAGGAGATGGTGCAGTGAACGAGGTACTCGGGTGCTAGAGTGCACGTTGAAGAGAAGTATGTGACAAAGGGTAAAAAGGTGTGCTAGAAGGTTATAGTGTTTGGCGTGAAAGTATACCGCGCAGAAATGATAGAAACGGGTAATAAATGAGGAGAATTTGATAGGTGGAAGAGTAATTAATGTAGTGAAAAGTGGAAATATATATAAGGATGGGATGCGATTTCATTTTTACCCTTGTGACTACAAGAATTTGACAAAGAGCTAAGTAAAGTGATTCAAGGTGTGAAGCAAAAAACCAAAGCGAAAGATAGATCTATTTATTGGAAGGGCTTGAATCCCATAGGAAAAGGGTTTGAACGAAGCAGAGTAATATAAAAGCTAGGGTGCACGATTTCACCATTGTAAATTAGGGCATGGTTGAATCGAGTTAAGGTTCAAAGCAAACTACTCAAAACACACAAAGAAATGATCTAGAAAACAAAACCTAAAAATCGAATGGCACCAAAGAAGAAAGCAACACTAAAAAAGGAAAAGAAGAAGGTGGTGGTGGAAGAGATGGCCCTGAAAGTAATTTTTCAAAAATGCAGTACTTCGAGGAAGTTATTGTGGGCAGAATGGGCTAGGAATGGGATAAGTGAATATAATCACCGAACCAATGAAAACCAAAAGAAATTAGATGACCTGCTCACTTCTCAATCGAATAGGTGAATTAAGGATGGCATGCCAATATATAATGATGTCGGGAAAGGCTACTGAAAGGGAATGGTGTCTACTAGTTGTATGAGCTCCCATACTTTGGAAAGTATGCACCATTGTATAGATGGCTGATGAGCCGAGTCCATGAGGACTTTTTCTACTTTGCAGGATGGAGGGTAAGATTGACACCCATTCTTATTGGACATTAGAATCGGGGTTAAGGGCAACAGGTGAAGATATTAAGACTGACCCAGCTGACAAGAGCACCATATTGGAAACATAAAAAGCACTAGGCTATCAGAAAGGATCACGTGGAATGGACATTGACAAACTGAAAAATTGTCCAAGAAATACAAGCAGCACATCCCACCGGTTACAAAATTGAATGACCAAGAACCTTCGACACTAAAATTTTCCTCTGTAATTTCTATTTCATTAATGTATGTATTAGGAATAGGATGTTGTTAAGTATAATTAGTAGTAGCGTCTGATAGAAGATAACGGCGCCATCGAAGACGGCAGCCGCCAATAATGTGGAGTACGGTAATAAATATAGATAAAAGTATAATAGGAATGTTGTAAAAGTAAATATTTGTTGTAAGTGGTCCGGTAATGTTAAAATGTCAAAGTTTGGGTAATTAGAGAAGTAGGGTCTACATGATTAGGAATTAGAAATATTATATTGGTAATAAGGACAAGGAGTGAGGTCATAAATATTTTGTGTATTTTATTTGTAAAAAGTCTAAAAATGTGGAACCCATGTAAAATGATAAGGTTTATCTTATCTTAAAAGATAAGCTTACATGTACATATAAGAGTTAAGGTATGGAATATGATTCGTCAGAGTGGATTTCTTATCCTATCTTAGAGATAGGATGGATAAGCCTCCAAGTTCTATAAATAGAGATGCCACCCCCTCATTTAGCATAGAAGGAAGTAGTGAGAAATATTGTATGAAGTGTGTAAAGGAAGCCATCAGTTTAAAGGTGTGTTGAAGAAGCCATTAAGAGGTGTAATTGTAAAGTTTCTCCCATAGTCTTGGTGAAAGGAAAGTGAAGTCAATAACACTTGAAGTACCTCATGGGTGAGATTGTAACAATTTCATGTTAATATTATAATTTACTTTGATATTTCAGATTTTTCATCATTCCGTCTTATCATAGTCGATGGTATTCTTGTGTTATGTTGTTGTTTTGTTTCCAGATTACATCCACCAAACTAAAGGTCATTACATTAGTAAATAATCATAGCACGAGGAGTTCCATCTATGTGAAGAATTATCATAGTCTTGGATTGGTGATGACGCTAGAACTTTGGTCACAAGTTACCTCTATGTGGTTGCATGTGGCAAAGCACATGTCGAAGGAACCACTTATAACATTTCATGGTTCATCACGAGAATAAATAGTAGAGGAAGTGTGTGCAGAAATAAAATAAGTTTTGGTTGTCTTACTAAGTTTAGTCTTCATGGAGATTGGGGTACCGATGGCCCAAAAGAGAATATATGGGAATACCCATGAATCATAGGTCTCCAAATTAAACGATTCAGCAAGTATCTCCTGTAAGGGGTCAATGATAGATGAGGTGAAGGAGAGAGCAGAGATGTGGTATGATAGGCTCCATGTGGTGTTTGGAGAGGAATGACATATACCCAAGGATTTGCCTTCAGTTCTAGGGAAGCATGTACAGTTTGTAGTCTACCAACATTTCTGTATTGTGCACTTTCCAATGGTAGATGGGTCGTGGAGCCCCTGGTGTAAACTACCTTACGCATTTCCCGCACAATACTTCCAAGCTGTAGTTCATCGGTTCACCAACACACAAAGGTTAGTGTTTAATGCAGACAAGGTGGAATGTGAATACCACACCCTGAGGAAGATGTATGGATATCCAGGGAGGAATGCATACAACGAGAATAATATCTCAGAGATTTTGAGCATTAAGCCAGAAACACTTGCCATTACTGGATATCGGGGCCGCATTGATATACCTCTAACTAAAGCCCAAAATGGAAAATAACAAGTATGTAGAAAATGAATTCGTGCTTCTAGGGCCACCGAAGGGGAAGCATACCATGGAGAACATTCCGGCACCTAGGCCCTCTGAACCCAAGCAAGATGATGAGGAAGAGGATGAAGAACACGAGGATAGTGGTGGCTTGGTGCGAAGGAGGAAGCAACCATCTAGCCAAGAGAAGGAGCACGTGAAAACTTCCCAGGGAGAAGGAGTTACGGGGGAGGAGCAGGGTGACCAAATATTTAAAAGGTATTTAAGTGCACAAGGGTGTAAGGAGAAATTCCCAAGTGAAGGAGCCAGAGGAGAAGAAAAGAAGAAAACTCAGGCTAAGTGAGGAAACAAAAGAATCTGAGGAGAAGGTGCCTTCATCTCTAGCAGAAGAAGAGCCTCAACACAAGGAGGAGAAAATAGAAGGAGAAGAAGGGGAACAATTAGAGGCTACACAGGAAAAGGGTGGGGATACATCTAGTATTCCTAACCTTGATGCAGACATTCCCAGAGGGCCCAAATTGCATCAAACAAGGGAGGACGCTAAGGTACATACCATGGGGTACGCAAAAGACCCAAAGATGATTATTCATGCTCGGTTTCAGAGCACCACAAGAAGAAGGATTTATTCGAATGGGAGCTCATGGATGAGGACAAGGTGACTCTACGCACAAGGAATTAGCTTTCATGGTCGATGCACATGCATATGGACAAGCCGACTTTGATGTCGGTGAAGAATCATGCACATCAAGACGGTTGAAGAAGGCACCTGAAATGTGCCACATGACAATTAAGCCAATGGTGATGTCAGACGAGCAGGTGAGTAATGCTCTAGTAAAGGTATCTTCTAAGTAGCAAGAAGAAACATTGATAAATCTGCTACTACCATTAAGGCGCTGATGGAGAAATTGAAAGCCAAGGATGTGGAGATAGCGTGCCTAGTACAGGAAAAGGATTTGATCAAGAGAAAATATGACACTTTTGTTAGTATGGTGGAAATTGGAGATGATGTCCTCAAGGTGCGCCCACATTTGGAATCCCAAGTGCCAAAAGAATTTCCTTCTGTGATGCACTATGTGAAAACAATGATAACATTAGTGTTGGAAGATGAAAAGGTGCGTGTATCAACACAGCCCAAGGACTCGGGAAAAGGTAGAGAAAGCACAGGCTATAGTAGCAAGGAAGATTGCTACTTATGAAGGCCTACTGCAAGCCACCCGTGACGAACTAAAGAAAGCTGATCATGCACTAACAATATGCACAACCCCAGATGCGCTAATTGCATGGTGAAAACATTGGAGGAGGAAAATGAAGTCCACAAGGCTATGAAGGATGCTACCCTAGGCCGCGCTGAACGGTTAGTCCTGGTGAAGCAAAAGCATGAGACACTAGCTGCGGCACAGGCACCACATAAGGAGAGGTTAGAGGAGCTTGGAAAGCTCATTGCTCAAAAGATGGATGTATTGGAGGGGGTGTAAACCTCTATGTCAAGTGTAATGCTTGTGATACAAAATGAGCAAGGAAAACTCACTATGGAAGAGCTGTAGTCTATCATTGTAGACGTGCTTGAGATGGCAGGAGTGGCATTAACGGAGTGGGAGAACCTAGAAGTAGATATAAAAGAAGAATATCTAGAGTTGTTGCTTCAGGATGAAATGGAGGGGCCTGAGGCTTGAACAGTTTTTAGTTGTATAGTTGTATATATTGTATTCAAAATTCTTTATTTATCCATTCTTTGTGTAAGTTTTGGACATCACCATTGTCGGGCAACAATGAGATTAGTTTGGGGTAATGTTGATCATAGAAAACACTTAGTTTAACTTACACATAGAGTCCGCACGGAAGAATATCATATGAGAAAAGGCGCGAAGGTATAGGAAGGCATCACACGTGGAGGTGTAGAGTCAAACTTTCAAGACTTAGCTGATTTTGGAGATCAGGTCTATTCTTAGAGATTGGCATGTGGAGCACACAAAGCGATGCCGAGACTTGCACACCACTCTTCGTGGAGATTTTTGAAGAACATGTCAACTCACTCTTGCATGGGCATAAGCTAAGAATAGATCCACCACTATAGTTAACTATCAACGATCTATAGATAACATACTTGCATGTATGGCTATAGTTGTAAAAGGCACGTGGTTGTTATTAGCATGTGACCTATTTCTGGTAGAGTTAAGTGGTGAAGGGCTAGTTCCCCACCCTATATATATGTAATGAATTACTTAGTAAGGATATATACAGAGACACATGCTTTGAAGGATGAGAGATACATGAGTACATGAGACTGGATAATTGTAATAGATCCATGCACACATGTCTGGTATTATATGAAGCTTTTGTACTGTTGGTATGATGAATATATAAAGAATATTGGATGAACAACAGTGTCTGATATGTTTTGTCAATGTATATTATTGTTATCATGATGATTTACATTTAAGCGCTTATAGATCTAGTTCAGTATAATGATGAATAGATGGATTAGTTTCTAAAAATATATGTTTACTACTTTATCATGCTACCATTCTGCTACAACAACTCTTAAGAGGGACCCGGTACCTTTGCGTGCTTTGAGTGAGTGCTCAGCCTAGGCTGAGTGATGTGCTAGAGTGACTAGGTGTTAACTAAAAATTCTAGGCTGCATCGATTGTCGCTCACAAAATATTTCTAAGTTGGTGTTTGTCATTGGGGATTTATTTCTCCAATGAGTTTTTGCTCACAAATAATTTTTGATTTGGTGTTTGACGTTGGAGATTGGTGCCTCCAGTAGGTTGGTTCCTACAAACATTTGTAAAATAATTAATTTTTTTATTGGATTTAGAGTAGCTCCAAGAAGTCTTTGTTATGTGGTTTTTCTCCCGAAAGGGTTTCCACATAAATATTGTGTTGTGTAATTTCTATATCTATGTAATTTCTAATGTTATGAATGTCGAAGTTTAGATTTTAAAAATTGTATACTTGATTCACCCCCTCAAGATAATTGTGTTTTATACATAATAATAATCTAAAATATATATAGAAATACAAAAGGAAATAAAAGGGTAGATATAATCCAAAACAACCTTGTTATTGCTTAAATATATCAAAAGTATAAGATTGTAGAATGAAGCCTTGAATATATTGCGAATCATCAATATAAATGTTAAAAAACATACATAGATGATTAAAATTCAGTTACATTCCCAAGAAAAAGAATAAACCATATGTTGGAAGCACAATGGACTGGGGTGAATCAGTCCTTTAAAACTTTACACAATTTCATATTTACTTGTTTAAACCATAAATCATTCAACCATTAATGTGTGCACAACATCATACAACATTCATTCAAATAACCATGAACAAGAGAGAGAACACCATAACACAAGATATAAGTGGGAAACCCTCAAGGGGAAGAAAACCCATTGAAAACTTTGCTGATATTACACACAACAAAGACTCAAGTGAATATTACACATCACAAGATATTTATTTAGTGAGGCACCAACCCCACAAGAAGCACCAACCCCTAAACCCTTGTTGATATTACTCACAACAAGAGACTTGCATGAATATGAATCATCACACAAAATTTTAATCAAAAGGTCAAAAATATATGTCAGTACACACTTAGGCGATGGTGATCACAAGATTCATCTCCAAACTCCTTCAAACCCTTGTTCAAAACCTCGAGTCACCTAGCTCACTTTTTCTCCTTCTTTCTTCACTTTACTTGGATTCAAACCCTTTCACACACACTCTCAAACATTCATCACCCTGTCACACACTTCCTCATCTTAAAAATATGCCTTCATGCCTATTACAATCACACACATGGGTCATGTTGGAGCTCAAAATTACACCCATCGCAAATCAGGATGAACTGGGGTTTTGAGGGAACATGGAACTATCTCTAAGTTGTGGGACTTGTGCTCTTGAGATAGACCTCTAGAGAAGGCCAGTTTCTATACATGTTTCTACTACTAAAACTACTCCTAGGAAGGGAAATGCAACTACCTATCACTACTCTATGATTCTAAGGGACCAAGGTGAGAAGGAGATGCATGAAATGGAAACCTAAACTAAAGGGAGGTGATAGCACTAGAAATAAGGGGATGAACACAATCATCCTTGAGAGAAAATGAATAAAAATACATGCAGAGAAGGTAAACACGCATACCAAAATATGAAACACACTTATACATCCATTTTCATGGAGCATAATCGAAAAGAGACCTACAACGGAATTAAGAATGCACAATAATCCATTAATGCAAAGGGAAGGAAGGAAGGTGCAATGAAACAAGCTAGGGAAGAGAATAACCACAAAAAAAACTTCTATTGTTTTTTAAAGATGCACAATCAATTACAATGGTGGAAGAGGTGAGTATCCACATGTAGAGAACTAGATCTAAAGGCCTAATACTCAACAAGCAAGGTATTACTAAGATAATGCTCCTAAAAACTCAAGGAATCCAAAATTTTACAATGAACATTGCGCTGCAATTTATAGAAGAATAAAGAGAGAAGAGGAGGAGAAAAAGAGGGAAATTCAGATTAAAAATTTCAACTACCAACAAGATGCAGTAATTTCCTAAAAATCCACCTACAAGGATGTTAAATATGCCTTCTTATGTCCTGCTTTTCTTATGGAAGAAGGAAGGAGGGAAAATTGAATCAAATCTGGGTGGTTGTGCTAATTGAATATGTGCATTAGTGGCCTAAGACACATTTCCTTTTCTCACCTACAAAATCCCACCAAAATATCATTTTTAATGATCCATCGTGTAGCCCACATCAACAAATTTTCAACAAGACCAAAAGCACATGGATACGAGATATGTAGCAGAAGTTATGATGATTTGAAGGCTACGGTGCAAGTAGAACATGCAATGACAGTGGCGCACTCGATCGAGATGAAGGATTCAACTCGACTATTCATTTGTTTTTATTTTCTACCATCTATCATGCAATGGTTTGTCACAAGGATTCGACACCTATTTGGCATGCTTTGATATGTTTCATGTGATATAATTAATCGACAGTTACCACGTGGTACAAGGAATTAGCATGGGATAATGTGCAAGGCATGCTTGAGAGCAAGAAGTGAAAAAAAGGGAAGTAAGAGACGGGTGTGCAAAAGGGACACATGCGAGAAGGAAGGAGGGAAAGAGTGCATATCTATAAAAGTATACAAATATTCAAGCAAGGCGCATGCATTCAAATGAGAAGAGCATGACAACAAGAAATAAAAAGGGGCACATGAACTGTTGGAATGAAAGCGGGTGCGTAAGTTTTGTACATAAAGTTGGAATGGAAGGAGATAGAAAAATGACAGCATAATGAAAGAACAAAAAATATGTGTAGGAGGAAGTGAAGGAAGAATCACAAAGAAGAGAACACGGAAGAAGCGTAACCAAGAAGATTTTGTCAATGGAACAACTAGAGTGCATGCAACTCAAACATTGAACTTCGTAGAGTCGAATGAGGATGTAAGCTACCGAAATAACTTGGGGAGTTATTTTGGACATTATTTTGGTGACTTTTGGGTTCATCTTCCTATTAGATGAAGGATATTAGTAGCCTTGGAGTTACCATTAGGCATGGTGTCATTCTCAAAACATGAAATTCTAATCTACAACTTGAAGAACTACTCCTCAAGTCACTTAAATCATTTCCTGAACTCTATATTGAGCCACCGCCAAAAATGTTGAAAATCATTGGAAGATCTTTTAACCAGATCGCGCCTAGAATCAAATAAAGAGTGCACGTGAGGAAAGAACTATATACAAACAAACAATGTGCATGAATCACACTTAGAGGAACTAAAACTATTTTAATATGTACAATGATGTTGAAAACTTAATGGAAGTGCTTAAGATAAATCACATTGATGGGATTGGTAGTGCACCTTCATCAAAGAGATATAACTCAAAAGAGTTATCGTCCTTGCAAGAGATGATATTGTATGGGCTATTCCAAAGTGCATCGAACTTTAAATGACACCTTGGTTTGGCTCTTTCAAAGATCCCATTTTAAGACTAGATCACCAATTTTGAAATATCGAAGTCTAGCCTTCATATCAAACCACTTCTTTATCAATTACTAATGTTGATCTATCTTGATCACGACGAGTTTATTAATTCTTCAAGTTCAACCAGATTTTTCATTCTAGTTTCTCTCTAGTCTCGCACCCTCAAATTCCACTTATTAGGCGAGATCTAATGAAGGAAATTTTAGAGACAAAGGAAGTCTCACTTCTTTTCCATAAACAATCTTATGAGGTGATTTGTCTATTACCTTCTTCACCATGATTTTGTATGCCTAGAGTGCATGCAAGACCATTTTGTGCCACTGCCTTTGGTTGATATTCATTTTCTGCTTCATGATTCTGATCAGGTTCTTGTTAGTTGACTCTGCCAGGCCATTACCTTGAGGGTAGTAGTTGGAATAAGTCTTCAAATAGATACCAAGACTAAGAGCCCAATCAGAAATTCTTCTACCAAGGAAGGCTTTTGCATTATCAAAAATAATGGTTTGAGGAATGCTAAACCTTGTTACAATTCCCTCGAGAAATTCAAGGATGACTGACTTAGTTGATTCCTTGAGTGCGACAACTTCTATCCATCTGGTGAAGTAATTTATTTCTGTCAACACCCACTTGTGCCCAATGCTTGAAGGAGGATTGATCATTCCTATGAAGTCAAGACCCCATTGCACAAAATATTGATCCGTTTGGAATGGTCAAGGAAGCGCTACCAATTTCTAAAATGAACGATAACCAAATCATACCAAGCCAAGAAATCAGATGCTAATCAAACACCACAATAAATAATATTAAAGAAATTTGCGAAATAAATTTACCAAAACCTTTGCAAACAAATGAGCAACAATATCATATATTATTATGGAACTCAATGAAATACAATGAAAATGGGCCTTGCTTATATAGGAAAGGAATAACAATCTAAGAACCAGTCAAGGTCGTAGATTAATCCATAAATCAAGGAAATAACTAGTCATCAAAGAACTAAGCAATTCTATAGATTTAGGAGAGAACTAGACATCAAGGATCTAGTCAATACCATAGATCAAGGAAAGAACTATACCTAACAACTAGATAATATCCCCCTAATATCTAAATAAATAAAAAGAAATATCCACACACATAAGTGGGTGAGGATAAATACAATAAAGGTAAATAAAGAACCTGGGTTAACATGAGCTAAGGTAAATACCCACTCTAACAATTTCTTATTTCCTGCAAAGAAAGCGCATTATTTACATTTCATGACCCACTTGTGTGCATCTGCAAATAGGGTAGGCCAAAAGTATCATGCCTTGATTATCTTCATCATTGTTTATTTAGCAAAGAAGTGGCCACCAAAGAATCCATCGTGAAATTCTGATAACACTTTGTCAACCCGCACACCGTCAATGCACCTTAGTAGCATTCCATAAAGATTTCTTTTGAAAAGAATGCCATCAATCAACACATATGGAATAGAAAACAACCTCAAATATCACTTCTTTAATTTTTTTAGACCAAGAGGTTATGCGCGAACAAAGGAATGTAATCATTTCTTCCATCTAGAAGTGTGTGTTAGGATCTTGATTCTGCTCAATTTTTGGGCATGAAGGTTCTTCCTCTAAAAAAGCTGAAGTCTCTTGATTAAAATGTGTCTCCATCGGTTTACTTATAGAGCATGATACCTCTAACTTGAGTTTGTGGATTTGATAGTCACATCAAACTCCATGATTTTGGTCACCCATATTTCTCTTCTCTCGTTGATTTCTACTCCCATGATGATCTCAGTAAACATGTGTTGTATTTTTTTCACTTTTAAAAGTTTCCAAAGATCGTGATTTTCTTAACCAATTTCAAATATTCTAAACTCCACAAGTTGATTAAAGTATGATTATTATGCATCCATAGAAGTGCAGAAAACTTAGGTAACAAATAAATAATCAGAAAACTGAAAACACTTAGATAACAAACAAGATTGTTTACGAGGTTCGGAAATTCCTACATCCCCGGTTCGGATTGAACCGATCCATTAATAATATTAAAATTTAAGTACAATAACTCTTACAAACAACCAATAATGAATCAAAACCTGCAAATGAGCTGATCAATGTCCCAAGAACTCTGAAAAATAGCAAAAATTGTCCCAAGAACGATCCGTGGCTCCTACAGTGTTTTCACAATGTGATCTCCCTGCAACTATGTTAGAAAAACACCTAAAAATGGAGATTTAAAAACATTCTATGAAAAAAATCATATATATGAGATCATCTCTGAATTTTGAACACTTTTCATGTTTACACCAAGTCACTTTTCGGACCAGAAGTGCATTGAAATTCGTGTTTTCCAACTAGCTATCTTGTAGATCCCTGTTAAAAACTGCATTCAAAGCTTCCAAAAATAGGATAAAACTCAACAAAAATATCAAATCTTACATCGTTGGAATCATCTCAGAATTTTCTTCATTTCATCTTTTTACTCCGAGTTCTCATTCTAAGTGCAAGGCCTTCAAAAATGGTGTTTTCTGAGATCTGGTCCTTATCCTCCTTGACCCCCTACAACACAGAGATAAGAGCTCTTTATATACCCGCAAACTCATTTCTATCCCATCCAAGATTGGCGGAAAGTTGGTTGGTGGGATGTGTTTGGGAAGTGGAGGTCTTGGGTTCAAAACCAAGCGGCATCATTTTTGGCGGAGGCGGTTTGTGTGGACCGTTTTGTGCATTGTAGGTTTGGTTGGCCAATGTTGTTTGACCGTATGTAATACCGAGGATAATGTTTGAATAAAATGTGTGGCACTTATCATATAAGGCGTGGAAAATACATGAAATGCGTGGGAGATAATATCTTGCGCCAAAGGAGATATTGGTTTGTTTGGATATATATATTCATACCCCGAGTTGATAGGACATGAGATATCCTTGGTTGTTGATAAGGTAATCCCGAACTTAGTGTTATATCTTCGAGCTCTCCAAGTTGGATAATAATAAGCCCGAACATAACAAATAATGTGGCTTGGTAAATAACATGGAAGTTAATATCAAAGAATTACAAAGGTAATAAAAATGGAATTCGACCCAAGTAGTATAATGACATTCCAAATGAAATATGGCAATAAATACCACTTGTCGACCCTCGATAGGCAAATCAAACTTGTGGTGGCAAGCCACGTGGTGGTTTACGATCGTTGAAGACCGGAGGTTGAAAACAGCGCAAACAACCTTCATTTTGCCCTTTTTTCTCATTTTGCCACGTGTCACCTTGTCATTGGTCAACTTGTTGACCTGTTGACCAAAGTTGACTTCCATGTTGACTAAACTTTGACTGACATAACTTGAGCTCAGAGTGTATGTTTTTCACGTTCTTATAGTCATCGGAAATCTCTCTGAAGGCTCTACTACACTGGAATGGTTTAGGGAATTTTATGGAACATTTGACACTAAAATTGATCCCCGATCACATGATGAAGTCTCTCGCACATGAGTGAGAAAGTAGCACCTTGACATGGTTTACGGTGAGTATATTTTTGAAAATTTTTAGCACAAGCATGATGATGAAGACCTATTTTTCTATGTGAATTTATTTTAACTCATAATCCTTTAGTGTGTGATTGAAGAAAGCCACTGGATGGTCTAACCCTTGTTCATTTTTTTCGAGAACAACAACACTGTATCGTATCAGCTCCATAAGCATAAAGTATGAAATCCTTGGAGTAATATGGATTGATGAGTGTTGGCACACGAGTAATTTCTTGATTGATTTTGTTGAAGCTTTATTTCCTTCTGTTGTCCACTTAAAGAGTGTATCTTTCTTGAGCATGAGTTTGATGAGCCTAACCAGTCTTGCAAAGTTAGGAATGAATCTCCTAAAGAAGTTGATTTTTCCTAGGAATGACTGTAAGGCCTTCTTGTGCGTTGACAGGGAGAGAGTAAGGATGTTTGAAAAGTGCTCATAATTGATTACAATGTCATCCTTTGAAACTACATGGCCCAAAAGTTTTCCTTGTGAATTAGAAAAGTTGTATTTCTTGGGGTTAAGAGACCCCAAATTATTTGCATCTCTCAAAGATTTTTTCCAAATGTTTCATATGATCCACGCCCTACTTTGACGAGACAGTTATGTCATCCAAGTAAACTAGGATGAAATCATTGATATATCCTTTGAAGACAATTTCCATAACCCTCTGAAATTTTGCACCCGCATTTGACAAACCAAACAACATCTTCTGATATACATATGTTCCCCATTTGGTTGTTAAACATATTTTGAAATGATCCTCTTCCTTTACTATAATTTGATTAAAGCCAAAATACCCATCCAACATGGAAAATCTTTTCACACCAGCCACAATCAGTAGAATCTGCTCCATAGAATGAAAAGGATAATAATTCTTTAAAGAGACCTTGTTCAAATCTCTCAAATCAATGCAGAGTCTAATTTGACCGTTCTTCTTGCTCATTGGAACAAGATTTGAGACCTATGTAGAGTACTTAATGAGGAATATTATCTTTACCTCAATGAATTTGAATAAATCCTTCCTCATAAGGGGCTCTATCTTAGAATTGATGGGCCTTTGCTTTTGTCCGATGGAATTGATACTATGATCAATGTCAATGGAGTGTCGAGCAAAAATTGGATCAAATCCTTTGAGGTATTCATAGTCCCATGAGAAGATATCATTATATTTCGACACGAGAAATGAAGGCCTATTTTTCAACATGCACACAATATTTTCTAAGAAGTAACTCCTTTTGTACGTAATAGTGATTGGAATACAATCTTCTTGCATTGCACACATATACTTCTCTTTACCCTTAAAATCATCATTAGGGATGAAAATTTTCTCTAAAGTAACCATCCCTTTAGTAAAATTGTTTGTATTTAGTTGAATCTCTTGGTCACCATAGCTATTATGCAAGTCACCTTGTATGCTTGAAGATAATTCAACTTCATTTTGGATGAACTGACAATTTACACGTCACTTTAAAACACTTTCTATATGATATCATTTTCGGGAATAGATGGCATGGTCACTATTTTAACGAGTTACACATTTCCTTTGATAAAATCCTCAATAGGTGAGAATTATGAACCAAGTGCGACTATTTGATCTGTTTCTTTTTCATATTTCTTGGTACCACTGTAGATTCGAGCATAAAATATCTCTAGGAGCTCCTAAAATCTATGTTTATAAGCTTTAATAATCTTATTATTTGTTGCACACTTGTTTTTTAACTGGTGGATGACCAATTCAAGATCCCCAATGATCTCGCGGCACCTTAATTTTTCTCTTTTCAACAATTAGAAGACCATGCACCAAAACTTCATATTCTGCTACATTGGTGGAGAATGTAAACTGTAGCCTATGTGTGAAAAATAACTTCTCATCCTTAGGAGAAATGAGAACAACACCTGCGTTAGTGCCATTTCTGCTTCTGGAGCCATCAAAGTATAACTTCCATAGTCCAGAATTTTCTTCACTTTGTTTGATCATGCTAGAAAACGCAACTTCTTCTTCAAGGATACAGTAAGTACTAGGGCCAATTTCAAAGGATTCAAGATTTGCATCATAAGGATCAAATTCATAGTTCTTCTTAGCCCATTCATCTAGTAGAAAATCAGGTATAGGGGAGGAATGTAATGCTCTTTCTAAACCGAAACTTTTCTTATCTTTCTTGGATTAGGCAATTAGCTTGGAGAGGGGATGGGTCATATGACTCAACATGATAAGAAAAATAGGTTCAACTTGTATGGTAAACTTAGTACCATACCTTGTTCTTAGTAACATATGAGACCAATTGGAAGACAAGTAACCACCCACTTTAGCAGTGAAATCTCTTGATAGGAAAAGGGAAAACAAAGGAGGTAGGTCAATAATTGACATATCTTGAGTTATAGTGAGGCTTGAACATGCATGGAGGGCTAAATTAAGATCATTTATGACTCTTATAGTGGTGACCGTTAAGCCATCAAGTTGCAAGACTCCTTTAGACATAGGGCTATACTTAAGACCTAGGACAACAAAAAATTTCTTAGGCATAATGGAAGTACCAAAGACTGAGTCAATCATAAAATTTTGAATTATATTTTTTCCTATTATCAAGGACATACATAAGGGTGGGGTTTT
The DNA here is from genome assembly GCA_018340775.1 of Taxus wallichiana var. yunnanensis. Lineage (NCBI taxonomy): Eukaryota > Viridiplantae > Streptophyta > Pinopsida > Cupressales > Taxaceae > Taxus > Taxus wallichiana. The sequence continues at coordinate 545,545,477 of CM031243.1, forward strand.
GACAACTATTCTTACTTGTTTCCCCTCTTCTTAACAAACATTGAAAGAAACTTCAGGTTTTTGGACAACTAGATCAATGTGCGGGAGTTACTCCAGAGCTTCATCGCAACAGTTGTGTTGAGATGGAATGGCCAGGACATCCCACATTATGACATTTACATTTTTCTTCTTCATCTAGTCTAAAATGTTGAATGGAAGGCCCTTATACTTATGAATTTGAGGCACAACAACATCTCTTCTTGGTAGCTTAGGTGCAGAGGCGGGGGCCTTAGCTTGTGCGAAGGCTTGACCTACCAAAGGAGGGACGTGCGTTTCTTCGTTGAAACATTACACGTAACCTCACATGTAGTAAATTACATGCCACGAATGTTGGGTGCATTATCATTCTTCAATTCTTGAAGATGAATTGCATCTCTTTGCTTTTGAGGATCATATTGTATGACAAGAGTGAAAAGTTATGCGCCAAAATTAAGCATTTTATTCTTGTATCTTAAGTTATCAACAACCTAGGTGCGTGATCTATTTGGGCTATCCACAACTTGATAGATTACATAGAAGTATTCAACACCAAAGAACATAAGGTTTTCCTCAGAACAACTTCTATAATTTCTTGATTTTCTAATTCATGTGCACTTTGGTGGATGGTTCACAATTTGAAGAAAATGGAATCATGTAAGCTTACACATACAAGGCATTGTTGCAATTATACTGGATATGAGGCATGTTGTAAGGAAATTACCACTCTGACTCTTAGACCATGTTGTTTTATACTGGAACTAGTGTTTGGCTTGTACTACGCGCTGGAAGAGGTTACACAAGAGGGTTGTTTACAACGGGAGGTGCACATTACCATGCCATATATCATTTTATTTGTTCTACCCATCTATATGATTTGGATATTGATTTCTAAAGGGATGATGGCCTTTGTTATAACCTTGATTAGAATTATTTTTGAAGGCTTGTGCCTACTATTTTTCTAAAGATATGACCTTATTGGACAAGTTTCTAATCAGGGTCTTCATTTCTTCATCCTCATTTTTTTGCACAGGATAATAGGAAGTGGAGGTAGTGGGTTGAGTTCTCTACTCAAGAATAAGAGAAACAAAAGGTTGGGGTGCTTGAGGGATTTATGGGAACAAGAGAAAGTGTGGTCTAGAGCTAACTTCTTTGCTTGAATAAGACTATTTTATGCCCTAATTACAATATTATATGTAGCTAGTAAGGTTCTACTCCCCATAGATTGAATCATGAATGAAATATAATTGTTCAAATCCCTCAAATAATACATGAAATAATTTTAGTCTATAGGCCTTACCACTTGAGGAATTCTATCCCAAATTTTTTGAAACCCGATATGGAAATCACCATCTTCTCATTGGGTTCTCTTTTTGTTGTTGTTAGTTGCTCCACCAAGGATAGGTGATCTAACTTATCTTCAAAATAGTTGTAAAGAGTTGTGCCAAGATCATCTCGGATGGAAATAGATGCATGTCTCATAATTCTATACCATTAAATTTATTTACCTTTAAGTGAAGACACTAGCATCCTAACTATTACATTAGCATGTGTAACCAAGTAAATAGAGCAAAAATTTGCCACATCTTGAATGTGTTTGGTAGGAGTGACTTCATTCTCACTGATGAAGTATGGAATAATCTTGAGTGCGGTTGTTAGCATATCATGTTGCGCATTGAGGGTGAGAGGACTTCTGCCAAGAAAATTAACAAATGGGAAATTTCTCTAATGTGGCGGACCAGCCCATGGTAGGTAGCATACGTAGAAGGTATTATGAGAGGAGGAGTGGAAAGTACACAACATGCTAGAGATGGAGATACACACGTGATAGTTTTGTTACTTCTTCTTCTCAAATATAGCTATAGATAATCAAAATACTCTTCAGCTATTGCACTTTGTCTAGTATGTATCCTTCTCATGAAAAAGGCATGTAGATCGTAGAAAATAATAGATCTAGAACTTGGGAGTCACCAAATGTGTTGAAATAAGCCTTTAAAGCCTAGAAATCACCAAGACACATACCAAAACTTAGAAATGATGAAATTTAAGCTTTCAATACTAGTCCCACCCGACATGCCAGAAATGTTGGAGCTAAAAATTGCACCCATCCCAGATAAGGATGAACTGGGGTTTTGAGTAAACATGGGACTATTTCTAAGTTGTGAGACTTGCGCACTTGAGATAAAGCTCTGGAAGACCAATTCCTCTACCTATTTGTACTATTAAAACTACTATTAGGAAGGAAATGTAACTACCTATCACTACTCTATGATTCCAAGGGATCAAGGTGAGAAGGAGATGCATGAAAGGGAATTCTAAACTAAAGGGAGGTGGTAGCACCAGAAATAAGGGGATGAACACAATCATCCTTGAGTGAAAATGAATAAAAAGTGTGCAAAGAGGGTAGACACATATACCATAGTCTGAAACACACCTATACATCCATTTTCATGGAGCACAATCGAAAAGGGACTCGCAAGGGAATTGAGAATGCATAATAATCCATCAATGCAAAGGGAAAGGTAAGAAGATGAAATGAAATGAGCTAGGGTAGAGAATAGCCATAAAATAAACTTCTATTACTTCTAAAAGATTCATTTTCAATTACAATGGTGGAAGAGGCAAGTATCCACATGCATAGAACCGTATATAAAGGCCCGCAACTTAACATGTAAGGTATTACCAAAATAATTCTCTTGCAAACTAAAGGAATCCAACCTTTTACAATGAGTAATGCTCTGCAATTTATAGAAGAATAAGGAGAGAAGAGGAGGAGAAAGAAGAGGGAAATTTGGATTCAAATTTTCAACCACCAATAGCAAGCAATAATTTCCTACAAATCACTACAAGGATTTCAAATTAACCTTCCTATGTCTATTTTGATTATGGAAGAAGGAAGGAGGGAAAATTGAATCAAATCTAGGTGGTTGAGCTAATTGAATCTATGCATTAATGGCCTAAGACACATTTCCCTATTTCTCACCTACTAAATCCTGCCAAAATCTTATTTTGAATGATCCATCGTGTAGCCCAACAAGATTAAAATCACATCGATCCAAGCTTTATAGTAGAAGTTATGATGATTTGAAGGTTGAAGTGAAAGTAGAACACACAATGACACGTGATGCACTCTTATCACCAAGGATTTAGGTGACTATTCATTTGTTTTTTTTTCGCCACATATCATGCAATGGTTTGTCACAAGGATTTGACACCCACTTTACATGCTTTGATAGGTTACATGGAATACACTCAATCTGATAGGTTTCCATGTGGCACAAGGACTTCGCATAGGAGAATACACAAAGTGTGCACAAGAGCAACATGCGCGTAAAATGGGAACATGCGAAGGAACTAGGGAAAGAGTGCATATCTGCAAAAGTATACAAATATGTAAGTAGGACGCAGAGACAGTCAAATGAGAAGCATGCGGAAATAAGAAAGAAAAATGGGAACATGAACTATTTGAATGAAAGAGGGAGAGTAATTTTTGTGTGTGAATGGGGAATGAAATTATATAGAATAATGAGGGGGATAGTTCAAGCATGCAAAATATGTACAGTGGAAGTGAAGGAAGAAGCACAAAGAAGAGATAAGAAGAGTGCACAAGGGCACGTAAAAGAACTACAACCAAGTAGATTGTGTAAAGGAGAAACTAGAGTGAGAATAACCTAAAAAATTGAACTTCATTCGAAATAAGATGTAGGTTGTCAAAATGACTCGGGAGTTATTTTGAACAACAAGTCACAGCTTTTCCCACTCATAACTAGTGTAAATTTGAATTCAAACTTCACTTTTATATGCACTCCAAATCATAAAAATAAAGGATTTTGGTATTGCATCATAATTTCAACCAAAAAAGTTTTAAAAATCCCAATACATTCATGAAAATATTCATATTGGACCCATATAGGTTGGCCATTCCCAAAACAACTAAATATGCACAAAACTAGCTCAAAACGAATCACCTAGATGAGCTAAAACCATAAATGCCAAAACCATGATTATTCAAGCTCCAAATTCATCACATATATGCAATATGACATATTAAAATCATCCATTGTCATTAATTAGCTTTCACCAATCAAATTATTCATAACAAAAATTAAAAGGCTCATATCCTTTATTGAACAACTACTTTCGAGACCATGTCTTCACCTTTAGACCTCAATACCACTCAATAAAAATAAACTATGGCATGTAACCACTCAATGTAATCCTTATGACCTATAGATCACATCCATGCCAGCTTATAGATCTTTCAACATCCATAGGTGACAACCACACCAACTTTTCACTTCATGAAATCAAGTTGCTTAGAAAGTAGTTTTACAAACTCAATTCGTTATTACCATTTCTATCACTTCCAATACCTTCAAATTCCTTCAATAGGAAAAAAATTCATCCCTATTCACTCTAAAAATAATATAAAGCATCGATCTTCCATTTCATGTCTCATTCATCTCATTCTTTCATCCTGAGTAATCTTGTCCTGAAAACCAAACAACCTTCTTCCTCACAAACTGACCTGGATGACCCATAAAATATCATTATCATGATATAAACCATATACCATTGGAAATATATTTGAATCCTCTTTCCATATATTTTATTTCCTTCCAACTCCAAGTGGAAGGCCTTCAACCAAGACCATCTCTAAAAACTACCTGAAACTGCCCCAAAATTGCCTTATGACTAGTCATCATAAATAGGGCACACTTTTCTATTTAGAAGAATCACCATGATCTAAAACCATAATGGACATCAAGTACAAGTACCATTCTAAAAACAATGTCCATTTATTTTGCAACTCCTTTGGAAAACCTTGTCCAAACTGAACTTCTTCATAAACTTGCTTGTTTGAGTGGGGTCCACTCATCACCACATGCTCTACCATACCTTTCTAGAAACCTAGAGGATTCCTCTACATCATCAAATCATCATACTATCACAAAAAATCAATTATTTTAACTTATGGATAAAATATCTCATACCTCTTTTAAGCTAGGTTTTAAGCACACAAAAACAATTTACCTTCTTAACTTTCGCTCATAACAATCTAACAATGAAATGATCTCATTTTTAAAAACCTTCTTAGTTAAATTTAGAAAATTTCCTAAAATCTAGAATGTCCCATGCAAAGCACACAATTCAGGGTGAACATTAGAAGTTATAATTCAAGCTGGAAAACACCTTCTCAAACACCTTGTTTCACCAAAACTAACATAACTTGCAAAATTCTCATCATGGAAACCTAAAATTTTGACCACAACATCATGACACACTCTAATAACATCTCTAGTCATCATCATATCCCAAATATTTCTAAATATCTCCATCCACGATGGCTTGCATGACTAGTCCTTAGGGTTTCAATTGTTTAAAATAGGTCATCATAGAAACACCTCTTACCTCATCATGAAACCTCTCCAAAAGGCCCTAGTACACCTAGAACAACATGTATGACATCCCTATGTTACTCCATGAGCTCACACCTCCAAGCACTTTGAACTGTTCTAGATGAGCACATGCAACAGAGTCTTCCACCTATACCTATACTCTAAAACTCATGTGAGTGCTTAAACACTCTCCAAACTTCTACCATGCTCCTTAAGCCATAAAGCCACTCAAACCATCATGCACCATCACCTAGAAAAGCTAGGTCACCTCACAAGGCTTGTTAGAACAAGCCAATGACATTGAATCACTTCATGCAATCATGAAACCATCCGAATCTCCATGTCATTAACCTTCCGAACATTCGTTGACACTTCTCCATCATCCTCTTTGTCATTAATGAGATTTTACATCAATGAAAACACCTAGAAATCAACATGCCAAGTAATATCCCCCTCTATCATTGATGGAAAACCACCTAATATTCTCCACTCTTTACATTAATGATAAAAACATACTTGTACTTGTGTGATCTTCATCTTCTTTCAATTTCTTTGGATATCTCCATGAAAGAAAACATCACCAATATCTTCATACTAGCATAAAAACTGTCATATCTCACTATAATTTTTCCACCTTATTATAGCTTGAAAGAACTAAAACATACCGGTAGGGCTATATAAGGCACTCATACATGCCAACAACCATGGTTAAGGGATTAAAACATCATCTTAACTTCTTTTCCACCTATATCAGCCGATAGATTCTAAAAATTGACTTGACACTTTCATATCTTGGTTACACATGGCCTTTACGACCGAGATCCCTAAAAAAACTTCTTCAAGCATTCTTTTCAACCTTCTCCATCCGTAGAAGCTCAAACACAATATGAATAATCTCCTTATAGCTCCCCGAGTTCATACTATCCTCCTCTAGCATAAACCCGAATTTTTGTTCTTACCTTTTATACAAGCCATGAAGATACTAAATGTTGAGCAGACAAAGTGTGACCACGAGGAGAAGCGCATAGAATATTCACACATGGTAGCAAGGTAGATTTGAAGGCAGAGAAAGATAGGGAAGAAAACGATCGCAAAAGACAGATTGAATTGGGACTTATCCATTTTTATGGTTAAGGGATATTTTGGAGATAGCATACGAAGCACACAATAGGATGGAGACTTGTGCGACACACAAATGTTATTTTGGGAAGAGCATCTACTAAAGTGCCATGCATGAGTTCAAATTAATAATATAATTACTACTGCTAGTTAACTGTAAGAGATCTATTATTAGTGCACTTGCATGTGTGCATGTTATTGTAAAGGCACATGACTATTTTCAGCATGCAACCTATTTTTGTAAGTGTATAAGAGGTGAAGGGAAAGTTGCCACCCTTATAAATATGTAGTAATTTTTGTAGATTAGGGGAGAGTGTTGTGTATAAGCTATTGTGGAGTTATGTTGCTAGATCTGATGCGCGCATAAAATTATGATACTACTTATTGTAAGAAGCTTATGTGTTTATTGTGTTTTAATATAATCGAGTGTGTTGGGTGAATAATGGTGTTAAACATGATTGAAACTAGTTCTTACATGGTTCACTTTGTTATATCTATCACTTAATTCATTATTATTTTAGATCTAGATCTGGAATATGCTCTGTGGAATATTTATGTTGTTTGTGGATATGAATAAGTTACATCTTCATTATGTTCACATCTGTGAAAGAGTCTATGAGAATCGAATAAAAATGATGCACCACGATGAAGTTGCACTCTGATGGAATCAAAGTAGCTCTAACGTAATCACAAGGAAGAATAGATCAATCAATGGAAGAGCTTGCATAACAGAATAAATATTACACATGCAGAAAAGACAGTTGAGTGTCTTGGCATACTCATAAATGTCAAATGAAGGGATACATATAGGGTGCTGAGTAACCCTAGTGCATAACACACAAGACCTAACCCTAATGACATCACCTATGTGAGATGACCCTTCATATATGAGTGGAGTACACATGGATCACTCACACCAACACCCCCCTTCATTGAAGCTAGGGTAGTGGCAATGATGAGTCAAAATAGAACAAGAAAACACTCCTAAACAACTAAGAAAGATGTGTCAATAGGGCCCAACAAATAAAGGCTTGATAAGGTGCCCATATACAAACAACATCTTCCTAGAAGAAGAAGAAGACTAGAAATGGGTCCCGACACAAAGCCTGATGAGGTATCCATACAAGAAAAGAAGTCCTTAGCAATGAAGGAAAACCCAGTGGGAAAAACATCCACCAAAAGAGAACAAAGCACTCTCAAATCTAAGAAAGATGCCAAGGATGGGTCCTAGCCATAGACTAGCCTGAAAAGGTACCCATGTACAAAAGGGAAATCTCTCGAAAGATGAAGAAGAGAGAAGAAGAGGGAGATGAGATGGATGCAAAAGATGTCATAGACGGATCTGAACTCTATAACTCTAAGAAGTCTCCCAGAAGAATGTCGATGATGAGATCCTCTGCCTCTAGATTGAAGAAGAGCCATCCACACCGAACTATGTGTCTACCCTTAGGAAGGACATAAATGATGTGTTGGAAATTTTCCCACTCCACGAAGGAAACTAAAGGCAGCAACACAGAGAACTTTGAATCTAGTCCATGAAAGTGTGACATAGGTCTAGCAAACAAGTGCAAAGGAACCGAATGTAATGTCATGAGTGCAGAACTGTTAGAGTATGAAGGGTGAACACATGTAGAAAATATGTCTAACTAATGTGCAGAAACAAAACATCCCCCACAATAGAAAATGGATCCACAAACAAGGGTGCATCAATGAAAGTCTCCAAAAAGTGGAAGTGGCAAGATTCCCGAATGGGCACTCCCAACAATGGAGATGATGAAATCCTTTGAAATACCAGTAGATGGATGACGAAACTATAGTACATCACAAGTATACTTTGTGAAATGACAACTAGGGTCGAGACAGATACTCATCCCAATGAGGGGGCTCAAGAAACAGAAGAGCGATGTCAAATAGGTATGAGTCATCCAATGAAGGTGGAGGAGTGAAAGGGGCCTCAAACACTGAAGGTGGAAGAGAGGCTACTGTGATACTTGTATAGAGACTCGCTCAATATCTCGATGAGATGTGGAATGTGTTAAAACTCTCTGAAATAGTGAGAGGAGGAGAAGATTCCTCTAAAGTACTCTCGATATCAGAACTGGGTGCACAATCCTCGTCATCAGAAGTAGAACCAAGCGAGTCTGTGTTAGTGGAACTGTCATCACATGAGGAAATAGATGAGCCAACATAATCAAAAGTAGAGGTGAAGAAAGAATGGGGTCTAATGAAATCTAAGCAAGTACATCTCATATCCGAAGTATCTCTAATTAAATCTTCAAAGACACTTTGCAAAGTTTTCCTAGCCCAAAGAGGACCAGGAGAATCAAGCTCAGAGTCAGAAGATTCTTCACTCGAGTGAGAAGGGACATAGTCCTCATCATCACTACTGTCATAATCAAGACTCAAAAGTATGAGGGTCAAGAAGAGGAGCACGCTCAACAACATCATCATCTGAGGAGTCGAAATCAATCAGAGAGCTGAAGAACCTCAATAGGTGAAGAAGCCATGTGGTGCGAGGCACTGGAATCTATAATCCAAGTTGATGAAGGAAAAATTGGGCTACAAGGGCCTTTCCTTTCTTCTTATCAGATTTAGACTCTCTTGCAGTAGAAGACTCGGCCTTCAGAGCATTTTTTTGATAGACTCAGGAACACCTATTTGATTTTTCTCAAGTAAATGAGTAAGGTGATCAATTTGTTTTCTCATACATAGATGCTCACTATGACCAAATTTCTTGCAATAGGAACACTTAAGCTTGTCTTTCTTTGCTCTAGGCTCAGAAGTCGAAGTGTTCATGTTAAATTCAGTTTTGGTCTTGGTTTCCCTCTTAGGTTGATCCTTTCTTTCTATCTTCTTTTCAGTCTTCTTTTCCTTACTAGTACTTACTATAAGGGCATGTGACTTGAACTTGAGTGACCCCATTTGAATGATTTTTTCCTGTTCTCAAATGAGTTGGGATGAAAAATAGTCAAAGGAGGGAATTTTCCAAGCATTGCCCAAGGCAACTTTTGTAGCGTAAAAAGTAGACACGAAGACGGAGTAATCAGGACCTAACTTAGAAAGAATCGACAAGATCAATTGGGAATCTTTCTTTTCTACTTGACATTCCTTTAACAACAATCTAGTATGGACAAATTTAGAGAAGAATGCTTGTAGGTTTTCAAAATCACTAGGATTTAACCCTAGTAGTTCGTTTTCCAACTCATGGGCTCTTAGTTCATCTTGTTGTCCAAACATTTCATCCAACATTTTCCACGCTGAATTTGGTGTTTCAGATGACTCAATGTGGAAGAGCAAGTCAGGAGAAATCAGATTTGTAGAGAAAACCTAAAGCTTGATCACTATGATTTAACCACTTAGATTTTTTAGGGTCTTCATCTGGTTCAGTCTCATTTCCCATGGTGATGCAATAAAACCCTTTAACCCTTAGTTTCGTAATTATTTTTGATCTCCACTCGAAAAATTTGAACGGTGTGAGCAAAGGAAATGAATGAGCATCCATCATGAAGAGAGAGAGAAGGAATGCAAAAAAGAATCACAACCACCCAGGACAATATAGTAACCCCCTGCTTTGAACTTTATAGTTGAGTGTGTTGAATACAATCGGGTCCAAGCGTGCATCTTGAAATAGTTGGTAACTCACCTTGCAATCAGCATAATAATGCATAAGAGAGGAGACCACAATTGTGTTTTGTGGAGCGCAACAAAGTGACACCGTATACAAGCACAACTTGCAAAAAACACGAAAAGGGACAAAATCAAATCTTGGTTGTGAGAAAAAGCCTCTCACGTCATAATGGGTACCCCCTTGTTGCAAACTGTGGCGGATGTGCTCACTAGTCGCAAGCAATAATAAGGGTAAAATACAATGAGAAAATGGACACAAGAAGGGTCCAGATAATTGCTGAATCTTTGGAAAAGCGCTCGGAAGGCAAATAGTTTCTCGAGTGTCACTACACACATGATTAGCTTGATAATAACACTTTAAAATTTACTTGATTAAATGTCAAAAAGTTAATTTTAGATATTGGACTAAAAATGATAATAAGCAAGAAAATGACGATTTTAATATACTATTAATCATAAATAAGATCAATTGATTTGTAATTAATAGAAATAGATTTAATCTAATTAATTACAAAAAAACTAATTAAGATCTAAATCCTAATTAAATTCAAAATTAAATACTCCCCTTTAAAATAAATACCCAAATTTGAAGAATCCCTTTGAATGAATTAGATCCCACTTTATAATTTATTCCCACCAAGAAAAATTTAAAATTTTTACCGTTTTGAAAGTATTTTGAAATAATATACCCACCGTTTTAAATTTTTTTAAGAAAACCCACTTGACTCACTTGTGGCTCGGTGAGTGATAGGCTAGCTCGGTGGGTGAGGTGGGGAGGAGACCGAGGTGAGTGTACTCGACCAGAGACAAGGTAGGTCAAGATGGGTTGGGTGAGTGGGGAGCAGGGAGCTCGGCGTGGAGGGATTCATTTGGCTCGGTCGGGAGACAAGGAGATCCGAGCGGTAGGAGGAGTTCGGGGTGAAGCGTTGTGGGTAGAGAGTCATTGAGGATAGTCTCTCGTGGGCTTGGCTCGGCATGTCGGCATACGGGAGAAGGCTCGATCGGAGTGGGGGACATAGAGCTCCACACGTAGGGAGTGGGTCTCCAATGGATAGGGGAGAGCATGTGGAGTGGGAGAAGGCTCGGAGAAAATGTAGGCATGGGCGGGGGAAGGCTCCAACATGTAAGAAGGAGGAGGGAGTGAGTAGGGTCATGAGGGCCGAGGAGACTCCAATAATGAGGGAAGTTTGTAAGGAAGGACGCTAGGGAGGCCTGCATAGAGGAGAAGGGACTTGGCTCAAGACGGCCAAGCAAAAATTACGTAGTGTCGATGCCACAAGACAAATAACTAAGCAACTCAGCCAAGTTAAGTAGGAAACTTGCGAGTTGAGATTCAACATAGGCCAAAAAGAATTCAACCGAGCTATGAGGTTGTAGAGCTTGATCGTGAGAAAAGAATGACTCGGCCTTAGTGAGAAGAAGCTCACAGGTAGAAGGAGCTCGGTCGAGGAAGAGCTCGTGGTGAGCTAGAAGGGAGATCAACTCGGTGGAGAGCTTGTGGTAAGCTAAACACCAAACACCGAAACCGCAACTTGCAATTTTGAACCTAAATCAAAAACACCATGAAAACACAAAGAGCCAAAAAAACCAGAGATCTAAATTTTTTAATTTTAATTAATATTAAAAAAATAAAATGAACCTCTATTTTGGTTGATCTTCTAAATTTAGCTACAGATTACCCAAATGTAGCTACGAAACCCCGAAAGCTTCAGAATACCTGCACATGCACGAAGAACACAACAAATTAACACACTTTCCAAGAACATCTTGTTAATAACGTTAGCAATAAAATCCACAATATAATGATCGAAAATACTTGCATGAGGAGTAAAAGAATGACACCAAGAGTAATCGCAACTAAAAATAATGAGTGCATGTTTACCCAATCTCAGCTCTGATACCATGAAAGAGTATATGAGAATCAAATCGGAAATGATGCACCACGATGAAGTTACACCCTGATGGAATCAAATTAGCTCTGGCGTAATTGCAAGGAAGAATCAATCAATCAATGGAAGAGCTTGCACAACATAACAAAGCTTGCACATATAGGAAAAGACAACGGAGTTTCTTGACATGCTCATAAATTTCAAATGAAGGGATACATATAGGGTCGAGTAACCCTAGTGCATGACACACATGCCCTAACCTAATGACATCACCCATTTGAGATGACCCTCCATATGTGAGTGGAGTACACATGGATCACTCACACCAACATCCTATACAAGTAACTCTAACGAGGGCCCTGGTACCTTTACGTACTTCAAGTGAGCACTCGGTTCAGTGCCGGGTGATGTGCCAACATGCCTAGGTTTTTCCTAGTAAATTCTAGGATGCATCATTTGTTTCATTGCCGAGACCTCTTTTTCAGCTTGTTTTCGTGGATGGTTCGCGATGAAGACGTATCGATTGACCCTAGAAAGTGTTGAGAAGTGGATAAAAAGATCTATAAGAAGAGTACATGTGGATATTCGTAATGGATCTAAGTTTGATGCATGCGTGTCGGTGGAAAAGAACTCCGTATGAATGTCTCAGATGAGAGATTTTTTTTTATTTTCCTGTAGAACTATACAATGGATGGTTTCTTATGCTCCTAAGCAAAACCGGAGGTATCACACACTTGTCTAGGACACAGGGAGAATTTAAGGCCTTATATGACACTAATCTGATTTGGACACACATTATGGATACTTAGTTCCATGATGTTTTGAATTACTATATCATGAAATACTCCATTTGCACTTATTTTTCCTCGAAGGTAGCTGAATTCCAATTTTTAAGGTACCCAAGGGGAACTTACTTGCAAGGCATTCCACTAGCGATTAAGATCTTGATGGTAACCCTAAATTTAGAGGAAAAGTGAATGGCCAGCTAAACCTCACCATGTGTGGGAGTAGGATCAGGTTTGGTGAAAGATGGTGGACCTAGCAATAGAGAGGTAGAGAGAAGAAAGGTGGCTTAATTACATTGTGGCGCATGAGAGAGAGATAGAGAAGAAACGTGACATTACGAGACACTGATGGCATTGAGGAGAGATATCACTCGTAAAGGATTTAGAGCTCATGCGAAGGTGTGGAGCCGAGGCATTAGAACTCCCCCATTTGGGAAAGAATGAAAGGGAACCCTCCTCAGCCTCACACGGGATCACACCAGCAGAGACGACCTAGCCCGTAGGCATGCATCTGAATCTACCTAGAAACCTAGCCCTTGCACTTGTTTTTCCAGTACTTAGTACATACAATAGTCAGTAAGTTGATTTGGGTAGTAGGGAAGAAAGAGTAAGTCACATAGCAAGTACATCGATGGAAGGAAAATGTCTTCATTGTCATTTAAAAGTACCTTTTCAAGTGCATCATCTCGCAAAAAATTTGAGTGCACGTAACTTGGGTCTCACTTCTAGGAGTAGTACCACCACACAGACTATAGGATTTCAAAGACAATACTATTTTTGGGACATAGTGAAGTACATATTCTTGTCCACTTCTAACTATGTGTGGAGGATCAGGAGGTGTAGGTTGCTCTAGTTCTAGTGGATCTGGTGGTTTTGGAGGCAGAGGCAACACAAGGGGTTATGGATTAGGTGGCGGGTCCGCACCAACCCCAAAATATTTACATGGAGATGTATCTTCATCTTCCAGTATAGGGAATATAAGTTTTTTTTTTGAACACGTGCACATGTGTGAGAGACAATGGCGCGTAAAAGGGATCACAACTTCTGAGCGTAAGGCAAGTCAATTTGCAACTACATTGCAGGGACGTGCACACAGTTGGTACATGAAGTTTGACCCTAATCAAACTTGTGTAGATTATACAGAGTTTGAAGATGCATTCCTTAAAGAGTTGTATATCCCTAAATTTGAGTAGAAGAGCATAGGCATGCTCAAGGATATTAAACAAGGTACTACTGAAAGTTTATAGGAGTATGATGCCCATTTTAAAACACTTTTATCTAATATTTCTTATGATATTCACGCAAGACAACATGCACAATGGTTTGTTTGAGGTCTGATCAAACCTTTTATAATGGCTCTATCACATAAGACATACTTTGATCTGTATGAATCCCTTGAAGTAGGTTTGTGCGTTGAGGTAGTCAGGAGTATAGACACTAGAGTCGGCCCATTCTTGGAAGCACATATTACAGCCATGGAAAATAAATTGGAGAAACTATTGTTGAGCATAGAAGAGTATGATACTAAGTAGAAGGTGCACAAAAGATTCACACATAGGAATAAATCATAGTCAAAGGCACAGAAGGATAGGGAAGGATGCGCATGTGAAATACAAGGGCAAATTCGGGACTTAGCCATTTTCACGTGTATGGGCTATTTTTGGAGATAGCATGCAGAGCACACAAACTAGATAAAGACTTGCACGACACGCATAGGCTATTTTGGGAAGAGTGTCTACTAAGCACTTTGCATGGGTTCGGGCTAATAATAGAATTGCTACTTGCCGCTAACCGAAAGAGATCTATTGTTAGTGCACTTACATGCATGGCCATTAGTGTAAAGGCGCATGGCTATTTTTAGCATGTGACCTATTTTGAAATTATGCAAGTGGTGAAGGGAAAGTCCCCACACTTATAAATATGTAGTGATCTACGTAGTATAAAAAAGACAGCTAGATATGAATTATTGTGAGGTTATCTTTGTCGAGATCGATGTGCGCATGAGCTTATGGTATTATTTATTGTAAGAAGCTTCTATGTATTTATTGTGTTTAATATAATGGAACATATTGAATGATTCAAGGTGTTAAACATGATTACAACTAGATCTTGCATGGAAGAATTCATTATGGCTATTACTTAAATATATTACTCTTTAGATCTAGATCTAGAATATGATCCGCATTCAATGTTATACTAATGATTGATTTGAATACATTCACTCTTCATCTTGTTAACCTCCTGCATAATCAACCCCAAAGAGAGGCTGGTACCTTTGCATGCTTTGGGTGAATGCTCGATCTAGACTAAGATATGTGATAGTGTGCAGGTTATTTCTCGTAAATTCTAGGCTACATCAACTATCGATGAATTCGGCACATGATACGTGCAATCGATTTGGTGTATAGAATGTGAAGTGGAGGGGCACAAAAACATAGGTTTCCCCATAGAAAAGTACATTAATTATTGCTAGGCGTGAGATATGTCCCTTGAACCATTATGTCGGGTCATTGCCCATTATTACAACACACGATAAGGAAGAATGTATCTTGCTATTGTAAGATTTTCTCGGTCCACGATTCACAATACTGAAAAGCAGTTGATTGGTCAAATCCATGATGCTATAGATATTGGTGTGCGATAGACATGAGTATCAGATAACTCTAAGGGTAAAGGTGAGCATCAGGATCAGAATCACAATCAAGTGCATTATGATCGGAATGAGGGGCGCTATGAAGGAGGATGTGGCAGAGGTCAAGGATACCGTGGTGGATTTAGAGGCCAAGGTCGTGGTAGTGGATGAGATGAATTCATTCATGGAACATACTTTACATACAAATCACCCGACTACTACAAATGCAAATGTTCTTAGAATATCACATGTTCTTTTTGTGGGAAGAATCATAGTTATGATGAATTCCCAAATCTATATGAGAAACTTAGAAAGTAACATAAATAGGATAACAAAGGCCCATGTATGGTTAGGATACAACGCACTATGGAAAATCAGTGGATGCCAAAGTTGGAACTGGACATGAGATGTTTCCTATAAAGATCACACCATGCACTAAAGTTGCACGTGCTAGAGAGACATTACCATAGAAGCTGCCATCATTAAGGAGGACATTTTACATGCAAGATACCTAGATCATGTGCACCGAAAGAGGTCTATCAGAGACCATGGAGGTACTCAGAGACCTTCAAGGGGAAATACAATGTTTAAAGGAGCAATCACGAAAGATGGAACTAAAGAAGGAGGCAGAGACAGTCCAGTCATGATATTGATGACTTGAAGGAGGTATGCAAAATGCTATGCCAAGAGAATATTATTCCATTACTAGGAGTTGACTAAAAGGAAACACTCTGCGGGAAAATACGAGAATGGGCATCAAATCCTACATGTAAATCTCCCCCATAACTTAGACTATGATAAGGAGATCACTCAATGTTTTTGTCAACATATGGATCTTGAGTAATATATTGATTGACACAAAGCGCGAAGTAAATGTGCTTACTTTAGATGCATGGGTATAGATGGGGAGACCTACATTGCATCCATCTTCTAATGTATTATTTATGGCTAACCAAACTAAGGCCACTCCTATTGGATTTTTAAAAGATGCATCCATTACTATATAAGGGGCCAAGTTCACTGGGATTTTGAGGTTTTAGCTCTTGCGAAGTAGAAAGTTTCCCATCTCTACATGGATGACCTTGGTGTTATGCCAATAATGTCAATATTCGGTTCAACAAGGGATATATAAGTTTTGAGAACAAGGAGGAAAGATTTATTATCCCTTTAACATATGGAAAATATGCACCCTATGTTGAGCCTTTGAGTGAGGAAGATCTAAATAGGATTTATGTACATGCCATTCGAGACCCAGAAGTACTCGAGCCATCTAAAGAAGGAATCCTTCAGTGGGAAGATGCAAAGTCTATTAGTGATACTACAAGTATTTCTTGTGATAATTGGGCTCATGGTACTTATGAGAAGGTTGGGCGCAAAAGGAGCACATTTTTTAGGAAGAGAAAACCTCGTTGTGTCAAGAGGATAAGTAATAACTCAAACTTGGTACACTAGGAAGGAGACCCCACGGTATTCCCGCACGCCATGGAGGAACAAAGTATAGACCAGTTGGAAAGAACAAGTATGTTAGCATATACCTGTGCGGGATAGCAACAAGACCGGTGGGTGGTTCACAGGGATAATCTTGTAGAATGGAATGAAGTCGGGATTTCTCTTACAAATCGTTTTCCAGAGTAATACACCGACTCAAATATGCGCATATCATGGTAATCAACATGTTTAGCACCACATTCAGCAATGTGATAGGATCTCGAAAAGAGGTCGAAGCTTTACCACCTTTTCTATGGGTGCACAAACTTTATTCCACTTTACAAGGTTGTGCACGCTTGGTATGTATATGCAGAGCTACATAGAGAAACTAGAAATTGGCAGGATTTGATTACAGGTATGGTCCAAAATTTTGACTACTTCTCTACTAAACCTCCAGTAGAAGAGGCATTACGGGTTATAAAGTGGTTAACTATGGGAGAAAGTGTAAAGGTAAAAGAAATAATTTAGAAGTTATTTGATGAGAATTACTTAAAAGCACATTTTGCTGAAGTAACAGAGACAATGGCACACTACTTAAGCACACTTTCTTTGCAGAATAAAAAGGGAAGATGGTCTACATAGTGGATGATGAAGAAGTAGAAGAACTGGATATAGATCATTTAATAGGTACACGTAAGGTCTTGGAAAGTGTAGATAAAAATGCACGTGCCTATCATGAACCTATGAGGACCAAGAAAGTGAATATTGGTACGGATGTTGAACCTAAAGAGTCAATAATTGGATATTATTCATCTGAATCTAAAGTAGAAAAAATAGTGGAATTGCTACGTGATTTTTAGGACTTATTTCCTAGGGGCTACCATGAATTTAAATGAGTACATGAATCATTAGGATAAATGAAGATAAAGCTTAAGGAAGGTGTGCACCTAAATCATTAAGTGACCCTATAGGGTGAACCCTAACTTACGCGTAAAAGTCAAAGAAGAAATTGACAAAATGTTGAAGTCTGGAATCATCAAGCCCTTGGAAGAATCAGTGGGTTAGCCCCATGGTTATTAGTATAAATAAATATGGTCAAATTAGGATTTGTGTGGATTACAAAGAACTAAATGTTGCATGTGTGATTGATCCCTTTCCTACACCTTTCACAGAGGAGATATTAGAAGGTGTTGTAGGGCGTGAGATCTATTCTTTTACAAATGGATTTTTGGGTATCATCAGGTTCATCTTACACATGAGGATCAATAAAAAACAACTATCACCACTAAATGGGGATGTTTTATAGATATCGTGAAGCCCTTTGGTCTAAAAAACCTATTGTATTTTCACGAATAGTTGTTCAAGCATTCCAGGATTTTATTCATATTTTCTTGCAAGTTTACTTGGATGATTGGATGGTGTATGGGCTTGTTAAGGATCATTGTGACAATTTTCACTTAATGTTTGAAATATGTAGACAATTAAGCATCTCTTTAAACATCAAAAAGTGTGTGTTTTCTACACCTTTTGGCACTCTGTTAGGGCATATCATCTACAAGGAAGGTTTGTTAGTAGATCTAGCTAAGGTTGTAGTTATTGTTGCCTGAAATAACCTACCATTCAGAGTGAGGTGTGTGGATTTTTGGGTCACACTGGGTATTATAGAAAATTTATCAAAGGATATGCTAAGGTTGTTGCACCATTGAAGGATTTACTAAAGTAAAAGGGAAATTTTATTGGGGAGAAATGTTGCTTTGCACATTTGAAGTACTAAAGGAGAGACTTACTACAATGCCTATTATGCGCTTTCCCACATGGGACCAACCATTTCATGTACACGTGGATGCCTCTAGCATGACCATTGGTGCGGTGTTATCTCATCCTATAGAAGGTATTATAGATCATCATATATGTTTTTCTAGTAGAAATTTGACTCATGTAGAGCATAATTATACAACGATAGAGCGTGAAGCCTTGTCCATGATCTATGCACTACATAAATTTAGACAATACCTTTTAGCAACACCATTCGTATTTTACACCAATCACATGGTATTGAAATACTTGGTAAACAAGCCCATTTTATAGGGGCACATATGTCGATGGGTTCTTTTATTCCAAAAATTTGATTTCACAGTTGTGGTAAGACCAGGTAAAATTAATTCTAGCCAAACCATTTATCATGAATTTAGTCGGGGAGGATGCGCAGACAATTAAAGATACAATGTCAGATGCACAATTGTATAGGTTACAATGTGCACCTTAAAAATTGGAGGATATTGCTATCTTTTTATGAACAGTGTGGCACTAGAAGGAATGAAATCCTTAGAGAAGAAATAAATTGAAATTCACGTAGCTCCTTTTATGTTGATTAGTGGTGACCTATACAAGTTAGGCCAAGATGAATTATTGCGTCACTGTGTACTATAGCATGAGCGCATGGACATGATATAAGAGGATTATGGTGGTATTGTAGGTGGGAACTATGTAGGTGACACCACCGCGAGAAAAAAATTTCTCACTGGATTATAGTGGGAGACCCTCTACAAGGATTGTAAAACATATTTTAAGGCATGTGATCATTGTCAATGCATTGGTAAACCTAGGAAAAGAGATGAAATGCCTTTAAGACCTATTCCTAGTGCAAAGCCATTTGAGAAATGGGATATAGAATTTGTGGGTCCTATTTCACCAGTCACATGTAGAAATGGATCATGCTACATCATCACTTGCATAGATTATCTTACAAGGTGGGCATAAGAAGCACCTACCAAGGATTATACAACAGCTACAGTGGCTAGGTTCTTATGGGAAAATGTTCTTATAAGGTATGGATGCCCATTGAGTTTGACCAGTGATAGGGGAACACACTTTTTGAATGAGACAATCAGAATTCTATTAGATGAGTTCATGATTGCACACCATAAGACTACACCATATCATCCTCAGAAAATGGGACTGCTAAAGCCTTCAACAAGATTTTGAGCCAAACATTGAAAAAAAAATTGTGATATCGGAAGGAAATATTGGGATGATAAAGTTTTTGTCATGCTTTTGGCCTATAGAACAACCTACTAGCGGTTGAACAAGGCCACACCATTTTAGTTGGTGTTTGGTGTAGAAGCAGTTCTTCGGATGGAATTCATGTTACCTTCTTTGTGTATTGCGTGCATTAGAGGTATAATTGATGAGCACGCTTTGGAAGAAATAAATAATAAATTGATACAGTTTTATGAGAGGCACACCATAGCATGTTGGAGCTAGAAGTAGGAAAAGGCTAGGTAGAAGGCATGGCATGACAGGCACATCAGGGACAAAAATCTTGAGATAGGAAAGATGGTGCTTCTTTATGACTCTAAGTTTCTGTGCCATCTAGGAAAGCTTAAAGTACATTGGTTGGGACCATATATCATCACTCATATACTTGAATCGACACTTGTCAGTTAGAGACACTTGATGGAATACAGATTGCCCAGATTACTTTAATGGGAGTAGGCTAAAGCCCTACTATAAATAAGTCTTCTTGGTGTTTGTAATAAGGCAGTGTTGCCATTTAGACTAGGTTTTCATTTCTATATTTCCTTAATGTATTTCCTTTTTGGTCGCTATGCTTTGTCAATTTAGTTGGTGTTTTGTGTAATAAGCGCGTTTACGCACTGAAGCTAATTACCATTTGAAGAAATTTTATGCGCAGAGGACTGCACATACCATTAGTGTGGGGTGGCTATTTACAACTGGGTACACATAAAGGAATAAACCACTACAATTTCTATTCAAGTTTGCAGAGGAGTGGTTAGAAATTAGATTGCTTTAAAAATATGACCGTAGATGGAGATAAATGAGGGAACAAGTATAATGCAAGGTAAGCAACGGCCGTAGAGACTACCAGGGGAAGGCATAGTGGTGAGGTACTCAGGCGCATTGAAGTGTGATGAAAAGAAGTTTGTAGCCAGAAGGTAAGAAGGCACGCTATAAGGTTATAATTGGGACATGAAGATGTGCCGTATGAATATTGTGTCAATGGTCAATTAATGAGAGGATTGTTGGTAGGTGGAGGAGCAATAATTGAACTAAATTTTTGAAAATCTATATAAGGACGTGATGTGGGTTCATTTTTACCTTTGCGATCACAAGTATTTGAGTGAGCTAAGTGCAAACAAGTTGAGTGAGTCATGTTAAGGTGCAAAGAGTTCTAAAACTATACGTGGAGAGAAGACTATTATGCACAGAGGCTTATGTCCCCGTTTGTGAAGGGTTTGAGTGAAGTAGAAGCATTGACGAGGAGTTAGGGCACACAGTTTCAAGCTAGGGCACATGGATTTGAGATAGGGTTTGAGTTTGCTTGTTATAGATAGTGAAATGGTGGATTTTTACAATGGCACCAAAGCGGCGAAGTAAAAGGAAAGAAGAAAGTAGAAATAGAAGTTGAAATTTCTCTTGAGAGTAATTTCTCAAAGATGTAGTATCTAGAGGGTGTGATAATTGGAAAAGAATGGGATTCCCACATCCACAAGTGTAAGATAAGTGACTACAACCACCACACATCTGACAACAAGAAAGAATTGGATGCATTGTTGAGTACAAATACTAACAAGTGCATGGTGGAGGATATGTCAATGTATGATGACGCTAGAGAGAAATTGTTAAAACAGGTAGGAGTCTATCAGTTGTATGAGATCCCATATTTTGGAAATTATGAACCTTTATATTGGTGGCTGATGAGAAGAGTCCATGTGGAATTTTTCTATTTTGTTTGGATGAAGGGTTAGAATCACACTAACCTTGATTTTGACACTGACAGGATTAAAAGGCACATGGGTAGACTTGGCT
The DNA here is from genome assembly GCA_018340775.1 of Taxus wallichiana var. yunnanensis. Lineage (NCBI taxonomy): Eukaryota > Viridiplantae > Streptophyta > Pinopsida > Cupressales > Taxaceae > Taxus > Taxus wallichiana. The sequence goes on from CM031243.1 coordinate 545,567,201, forward strand.
AGTGACCTAACTGATAAAGCAACAATCATGGAGACATGGAAAGAGTTAGGGTATAAAAAGGGTCCACACGGAATGGAAATTGATAAATTAAATAAGTACCTAGTGGTACAGGAAGCTACACATCTGGTGACCAAGTTAAATGATCAAGAGAGATGGTCACAAGTAAATACCATGTGGCTCCATATTGTGAGGAAAATGTCTCAGGGAGTAGTCTATAACATAGTAGGTTACATTGCAGAAACCATTATCGAGGAAGCGTGCATAGGTGATAAGATCAGTTTTGGCGCTATCTTACTTTCTTTAGTATTTATGGAAATTGGAGTGCCCGATGGGCCAAAGAACAAGATTTGGGAATATCCCATGGAAAAAAAGTCCCTTGTGGAAAGGTTTGACAAGTATTTATGTGAAGGGTCAATGAGTGGGCCATTTAAACAGAGGGTGGAGATGTGGTATGATCGACTTCATGCAACATTTGAAGAGGAGTGGCGCATCCCCAAGGAGTTACCTTCGGTAGTTGGAAAGGCAGTATAGTTCGCGGTGTACTAGCACTTCTGCATCACGTGGTTCACTATGAGGGATGGGACATGGAGCCCATGGTGTAAACTATCATATGCCTTCATAGCACACTACTTCTAGGAATTAGTCCACCACTTTATTGATGTGTGCCACCTGAGTTTTATTGTAGACAAGGTAGACTGTGACTACCACACTCTAAGGAAGACATATGTATATCCAAGCTGGACTACCTATGTTGAGAGGCTCATTTCAAACATTATAAGCATGAAGCCTATAAGCTTGGCAATTGGGGACATTGGAGCAACGCTTGTATACCTTCAACTTAAGCCCAAGTTGGAGAATAACAAGTATGTGGAGAATGAGTTCGCACTCCTAGGGCCACCTAAGGGAAAGCATATAGTGGAGAACGTGTCAGCCCTAAATCCCACAGAAACTGTAGAGGTAGATGATGAGGAGGAAGATGAAGATAGTGGTGGCTTAGATCATAGAGGCTAGAGGTAGCCCACAAACAGAGTGGATACTGAGCGCGTGGGTACTCCACCACAAGCACAAGAAGAAGACGAAGACTTGGACGTAGAAGTAGTCTAGGGAGAGTGACGCTTTAAGAGGGTATTTAAAAGAACAAGAACTTAAGGTGTGGGAATTCCATATCCTATGAGGAAATCACCATGACTCTCTCCTTAGAAAGAGGTAGTTAAGAAGAAAAATAGAAAGATAAAGCTAAATGAGGAGGCGGAGGAGTCTCAGTAAAAAGTGCGTTTGGTACCCCTATACCACTAGAAGATGTGGAGGAACCCAAGGATGAAGACTGAAGGATGAAGAAGAGGGATTAAATGTGGTAGAAGAAATAGAACATGATATTTCTTAGAACATCAAAGATCTGACTCCAAATCTTGGTGCTCAAATTCCTAGGGGGCCAAGAACAAAGAGAGAAAGTGGGGAGTATGTTGTACCAAGTATGGGCTATGTTGAGGACACAAGTAAAATTGTCCATGCTCATTTCCAGTACAATGGACCTTAAGGGTTTGTATGGATGGGAGTTGATGGACCCAGACATGGCCACTATGCATGCAAGGAAACACTTGTCCTGGTCTATGCAAACTCACATGGACGAGCTTGATTTTGATGTATGTGAGGAGTCATGTGTGTCCCAAAGAATGAAGAAGGCACCACAAAGCAGGCACATGACTATAATCCCACTCTCATGTCTAATGAGTAGGTAAGCAATGCCTTAGTTAAGGTATCTATAGAAGTGGCGCAGAGGAACATAGATAAGGCTGCCACTATTAGAGTGCTACGAGAAGATAACAAGGCCAAAGCTGTAGAAATAGCGTGTCTACAAGGAGAAAATGACTTGGAGCAGAAAAATAACGAGGCCTTCATTAGTATGGTAGAAGAAATCAGTGACCATGTCTTGAAAGTAAGACCACTCTTGGAATCTAAGGTACTTGAAAATTTTCCTTCAGCTATGCATTATGTGCGTACCCTAGTAGATTTGGTGCTTGAGGATGGACCAATTCACATGTCAACACCAAATGACCCTGAATAGGAAGTGGAGAGAGCAAGGACCTTACTGGTTAGAAAGATTTCATCTTACAAAGCCTTGCTCCTGACTTTACAGAAGAGTGAAGAAATCAGACCATGCATTAAACATTTATGCAACGCTAGAATAAGTATTTTGAATAAGAACTATATTGGAGGATGATGAAGTCTTGAAATAAATGAAGGTTAGACTTTAGGATGTGTAGAGAGATTTTTGTTAGTGAAGAAAAAGTGTGAAGACCTTACGGCAACACAACAATCGCATAAGGAAAGGCTAGATGAGCTTGGAAAGCTCATAGCACAAAAGATGGATCTTCTGGAGGGATGGATGTCTGCTATGGCTAACATTGTCATAGTATTGTAGAATGAAAATGGAGAGTGACCCAAGACATGTTGCAGGGCATCGCTGCAGATGTCCCAGAGAAGACATGGAACGTGCTAGATGAGTGACAAGCTTTAGAAGCTAAAATTAAGGAAGAATATCCAGAGTTGATTCTCCTGGTGGAAGAGGAGGGTACTAGAGAGTAAAATCTATTCTTTGTATAACAATTCATTCTTTATATTCTTCCATTCTTATTCTTTAAGGCATCCAGAGGTAGCCATTTTTTGGGTGGCAATGCAGTTTAGTGTGGGGTAATGTTGAGTAGATGAAGTGTGACCCTAAGGAGAAGGAAAATAGAAGATTTTTCCATGGTAGCAATGAATATTTGAAGGTACGAAAGGATAGGGAAGGAAGCACATGTGAAAGATAGATTGAATCGAGACTTAACCATTTTCATGGTTACGGGCTATTTTGGGGATAGTGTATGGAGCACATAATGGGATGGAGACTTGCGCAACACATAAATGCTATTTTGGGAAGAGCATATACTAAAGTGCCATACATGAGTTTGAATTAATAATTTAATTACTACTGCCAGTTAACTGTAAGAGGTCTATTATTAGCTCACTTACATGTTTACATGTTATTGTAAAGGCACATCACTGTTTTCAGCATGCAACCTATTTTTGTAAGTGCGTAAGTGGTAAAGGGAAATTCCCTACCCTTATAAATATGTAGTAATCTATGTAGATTAGGGGAGAGTGTTGTGTATGAGCTATTGGAGTTATGCTGCCAAATCTGATGCGCATATAAGCTTATGATACTACTTATTGTAATAAGCTTCTATGTTTATTTTGTTTTAATATAATGGAGTGTGTTGGGTGAATAATGGTGTTAAACATGACTGAAACTAGTTCTTACATGGTTGACTTTGTTATATCTATCACTTAATTCATTATTATTTTAGATCTAGATCTAGAATATGCTCTATGGAATATTTATGTTGTTTATGGATATGAATAAATTACATCTTCATTATGTTCAAAACCTGTACAAGTAACTCTAACGAGGGGCCTAGTACCTTTACGTACTTCGGGTGAGCACTTAGCTTAGGCTAGGTGATGTGCCAGCACACCTAGGTTGTTCTTGGTAAATTCTAGGATGCATCATTGGTTTCATTGTTGAGACCTCTTTTCGATTGTTTTCGGGATGATTCGCAATGAAGACGTCTTGGTTGACCCTAGAAAGTGTTGAGGAGTGGATAAAATATCTATAAGAAGAGTACACATGGATATTCGGCATTGGATCTAAGTTTGATGCATGTGTGTGGGTGGAAAAGAACTGTATGACTATCTCATATATGATCTTGTTGGTTATTTTCCTAGTTGATCTGTACTAACCGGATGGTTGCTTATATGTCTAAGAAAAAGCTGGAGGTATCGCACACTTGTCTGGACACGGGGAATTTCAGGCCTTATATGACACCGATATTATTTGGACACACATTGTGGATACTTGTTTCCATGGTGTTTTGAATAGCTATATCCTAGAATACTCTATTTCCACTTATTTTTTCCTAAAGGTAGTTGAATTTTAATTTTAAAGGTACCCAAGGAGAACTTACTTGCAAGGAATTCCACTAGCGATTAAGATCTTGATGGTAACCTTGAATTTAGAGGAAAAGTGGATGGCCAACTAAACCTCACTATATGCGGGGCGGATCAAGTTTGGTGAAATATGGCAGACCTAGTGGCGAGAGAAGAAAAGAGAAGAAAGGTGGCTTAAGTACAATGAGGTACGCAAGAGTTTATACTTGAGGGAGATAGCGAAGCAACATGACATTGCAAAGTGGATGGCATTGAGGAGAGAGATGACTCACAAAGGATTTGGAGCTCATGCAGAAGGCATGGAGCTAGAGCATCAAGAACTCCCCCATTTGGGAAAGCATAAAAGGGAACCCTCCTTAGCCTCACATGGGAGTGTTCCAAAGAGAGATAACTTGGGCCGCAAGCACACTTCTAAATCTACCTAGAAACCTAACCCTTGCGTTTAGTTTTCCAGTAATTAGTACATACAATAGTCAACAAGATAATTTGGGTAGTAGGGAAGTAGGAGTAAGTCACATAGAAAGTACATCGATGGCAAGGCAAACGTATTCATTGTCATTTGGAGGTACCTTTTCAAGTGCATCATCCACATGAATCGATCACGCAGAATTTGGGGCTCACTTCTTGGAGTATTACCACCATGGAGAATGTAGGAGTTCAATACAATACTATTGTTGGGAAACAAATAATTACATCTTTTGGTCCACTTCTAGCTATGGGTGGAGGATCGGGGGTGTAGGTGGCTCTAGTTCTAGTGGATCTAGTGGTTCTAGAGGAAGAGGCAACACATGGGGTTCTAGATCAAGTGGGTAGGGTCTCTACCAACCCCAAAATATTTACATGGAGATGTCTCTTCATCTTCTAGAGTATAGGGGCATAGAAAATGTTGTTGAACTCATGCACATGTGTAAGATATTGTGGCATGCAAAAGGGATCACAACTTCTAAGCGTAAGGCAAGTCAATTTACAACTACATTACGAGGGATGTGCACACAATTGGTACAAGAAGTTTGACCCTGATCAAACTTGTGTAGATTATGTAGTGTTTAAAGATGCATTCCTTAAAGAGTTCTATATCCCTAAATTTGAGTAGAAGAGTATAAGTGCACTCAAGGATATTAAACAAGGTACTACTGAAAGTGTGCATTAGTATGATGCCCATTTTAAAACACTTTTATCTAAGCTTTCTTATGATATTCATGTAAGCTAGAATGCACAATGGTTCATTAGAGGTCTGATCACACCTTTTAGAAGGGATCTGTCATATAATACATACACTTATCAATGTGAAGCCCTTGAAGTAGTTTTGTGCACTTGAGGAAGTCAAGATTATAGACACTTTGGAGTCAACCCATTCTTGGAAGCACAGATTATAGCCATGGAAAATCGGTTAGAGAAACTATTGGCAAATTCATCACTTGAGACACACACTAGGATTTGGTGTATAAACTATGAAGTGGAGGGGAACACCAAATATATTTGTTCCCGCATAACAATACATTGATTATTGCTAGACTTTGAAATATGTCACCTGAACCATGATGTCAGTCGTTGCCCATTATTATAAAGTGCGATAAAGAAGAATGTATCCTTATATTGTAAGATTTTTCAATCCATGACTCACAATACAGAAGACTACAGGTTGATTGGTCAGATCCATGATGTTATAGATATTGGTGTGCGACAGACAGGAGTATCAGATAACTCTAAGTGTAAAGGTGAGCATAAGGATCAGAATCACAATCAAGTGCATTATGATTAGAACGAGGGCAATATAAAGGAGGATGTGGTAGAGGTCGAGGATACCGTGGTGGATTTTAAGGTTGAGGCCATGGTGGTGGACAAGGTGAATTCCCTCATGGAACATGATTTACATACGGATCACCTGACCACTACAAGCGTGAATGTCCTCAGAATATTACATGTTCTTTATGTGGGAAGAATCATAGTTATGATGAATTCTGAATCTATATGAGCAACTTAGAAAGTAACATAAATAGGATAACATATGCACAAGGATGGTTAGGATACAACGCTCTATGGAAAATCGGTGGATGCCAATGTTGGAACCAGGGACATGAGATGTTTCTGTAAAGATCACTCCACACGCTAAGCCTGCGCGTGCTAGAATGGCGTTACCATAGAAGCCTACCATCATTAATGAGGACGTTTTCATACAAGATACCCAGATCTTGTGCACTAGAAGGAGGTATATCTCGAAGACCATGGAGGTACTCAAAAATCTTTAAGGGAAATATGATGTTTAAAGGAGCAATCGCGAAAGATGGAACTAAAGAAGGAGGAAGAGACGGTCTAGTCAGCTATTGATGTCTTAAAGGAGGTATGTAGAATGTTGCAGCTAGAGAATATTATTCCATTACTAGGGAGTTGGATAAAGGGAAACACTCCATGCATGAATACGAGAATGGATGTCGGATCCTGCATGTAAATCTTCCCCCATAGCTTAAACTACGATAAGGAGATCACTCTAAATGTTGTTGTCGACAGATGGCTCTTGAGTAATATATTGATTGACATAGGCACTGAAGTAAATGTGCTTACTTTATATGCACGGGTGCAGGTTGGGGAGACCTACATTTCAATGATCTTCTAATGTATTATTTATGGCTAACCGAACTAAGGCCACTCCTATCGAGTTTTAAAAATGCATCCATTACTATATAAGGGGCCAAGTTCACTGGGGATTTTGAGGTTTTAGCGCTTGCGAAGTAGAAAGTTTCCTAACTCTGCTTGGACACCTTTGGTGTTATGCCGATAATGATGATCTTCAGTTCAACAAGGGATATATCAGTTTTGAGAACAATGAGGAAAGATTTATCATCCCTTTAACAGATGGTAAATTTTTCCCCCTATGTTGAGCCTTTGAGTGAGGAATATCTTAATAGGATTTATGTACGCACCATTCGGGACCTATAAGCACTCAAGCCATCTAAATAAGGAATCCTTCGGTGGGAAGATGCATAGTCTATTAACAATAATACAATTATTGTTTGTGATACTTGGGCTCATGGTACTTAAGATAAGGTTGGGCACAAAGTAAGGAGCACATTTACGAGGAAGAGAAAACCTTGTTGCGTCGGGAGGATAGGTAATAGCTCTCGAACCTTGGTACACTAGGGAAGGAGACCCCACGGTATTCCTACATGCCATGGAGGAAAATGTATAGACCATTTGGAAATAATTATGCTAGCATATACCTTGTGTAGGATAGTAGTGTGCTGGTGGGTGGTTCATAGGGATAATCTTGTAGAATAGAATGAATTCAAGATTTCTCTTACAACTCAATTTTCTAGGAGCAATGCACCAACTCAAATCTGCACATATCATGTTAATTAACCTCTTCCTCACCACATTTAGTAGTGTGAGAGGCTCTGAAAAGAGGGGAAGGAAGATTTCTTGCTTTCGCTTATGGGTGCACAAACTTTATTCCACTTTACAAGGTTGCACACATGCTTGGTATGTATATGCAAAGCTACATAGAGAAATTGGAAATTGAAATGATTTGATTATAGGTATGGTGTTTATTGTATTTTAATATAATGGAGTATGTTTAGTGAATAATGGTGTTAAACATGACTTAAACTAGTTCTTATATGGTTTACTTCGTTATATCTATCGCTTAATTCATTATTATTTTATATCTATATCTGGAATATGCTCTATGGAATATTTATGTTGTTTATGGATATCAATACATTACATCTTCATCATGTTTGCATCCTGCATAAGAAACTCTAAGGAGGGGCCCGGTACCTTTGCACGCTTCGGGTGAGCACTCATCTCAAGCTGGGTGATGTGCCAGTGTGCCAGGGTTGTTCATGGTAAATTCTAGGTTGCATCACTCAAGTTCTTCATCACTATCCCTAAAGCACTTTTTCAAAGTGATTTCAACCTTCTTTACATGCTATTACACATGTTTGAGCAAAAAACTCACTTACCCTTGAATTACACCTATAACTCATCCTTCATTTTCCATACAAGCATTCATGGCACCTTATACACTTGATCAAGGAACGAATCAAGCTCCCTCTGCCTTGATGGGTCATATCGGACACTGTAGCACATTTTTACTTTCTTCACAATCCCTATACATGATTCTTTGTCTACTCAAGAGGAAATATATCATAGACTCAACTTGTAACATATTCATTTGTCATTGTCTCCCATTAGGTCTCCTTGATGCCTAGAGCAGCTCATCTAAACTCATGGCTAGCTCCCCTATCTCGGTAGTCCTTTTTAGACTTGTAGGTCATATTTTGTTCATGGAAGCATTCAATACATTGTCGAATCATGCAACTTAAGTAACTCTTCAATACCTGATTCTCTCCTAGCATCACCTTCTTACCATAATGAAAATTAAATATTTTTTTGCCAACATACCTATAAACACAATTATCTTTACCTAACCAACCTTTTTCCACTTAGAACACTTGCCCACATACCTTTTTTATGTACCTGGGTTGGGTTTTGCATGGTTTTTCCATTCTATGAACTTGATAAGACCAAAAACACAATATCTTGTAGAATCCTTCAAACTTACCACTCCAAACTTCATCAACATTCAAGAATTAACATTTCATAACTTTTTCCATGCATTTTAACCACATTCTCATGCTCAACCAATGATGTAAAAATTTCACATACATGTGACTAACATCCATGCTTCATCTAAGAAACCATGACCATGTTTATAGCTTTGCATACCTTAGAACTATGTACATTACTAAGCATGCCATTATATCTTCACACTTGTAAGGTCTACACCTTCAATTCCTGCTATAGGTATCATTATTCACATACAAAACTCTTGGCACTTGAGTACACTTGTAAAAATATACAAACTTTTGTGATGTTCTAACTCTTGATTTTATACATGGATAACCTAGAAAAAAACCTCATTACCCTTCACATCTACTTGATACCTAACCACATACTTCACAATATCATGCACACATACCACAAACATTCATTTCATCCTTAAGGATATCCTATAGCCCTTTTCCACCTTCTTTATACATTTGTTATATCTCCCACACTTGGAGCTCAATATTTGTTATATTAGAAAGAAATAGACCACTATACTGACCTTAAGTACTAATTGACTTCAATACATGACATAGATTCAAACTTAAACTTGATTTTTTCTTAACTTACTGAGACTATGACACAATAGGGGTATACTTAAACCAATGACACCTTTTCTTATCTTTAAACCACGATAATAACTACTCTTCATGTTAGACTCAGATCTTAATTTACATGTACTACTTAGATGCAAGACATAACTTCACCTTGACATATCAAACCAAGAACTTATAGACTTCAACCATGGTAGTATAATATTAAAAACATGATTATACCTATTTAAGGACTTTTAACACACACTTCATTGCATGAATAACCAAAAGAGACTACTAACATACCTTGTCATGTTGATCACATTCCTTTTCAAACCATTTACAGACATCACACTTTAGACAATCAACTCCCCCTTTCTCCAATGCTTCATATGGATCATTATATCTCTAAGAATCCTAGTAGAGGCATATCCTTTCATGTTCAATCTAAAATAATGACTTGAAGAGGTCCCAATCCCTCTTAGACACATAAAATTCACTTACATTTTCTTGTTTTTGATGTTTACCTTGGGTAACACCTTTTTTAGCATTCATATATTCTCTTGAAGAAACCACATTACTCCTTCTTGGCTCCCATATGATACCTTGATCACTAGTATGCAATCTAGACCCCTGAAATCCTCTTTCTTGCATTTTAGAACCTTGATATCTCTAATCTTGCATATAGAAACCATAATGACATTCCCTAGTAATATGACCAACTTCATTGCAACAAAAACACACAACTGAACTCTTGCCTTTGTAGCCTTCAACTTGACTAGGTGGATCATAAAAGCAATACCTAATAACATGAAAATTGTAGCATACTAAATTATTAGCTTTCTCACTCCTACTATCTCTCTAAGGATTATCATCTCTAGCATACATCCTACGCTCCTTTCTCTATAACCGAGATCCATTACAAGTAAAATAATAACCATTGAAATATATTTCATACCTTTAATCATTAGGTTGCCTAATTATTTTTGTCTTCACATTGTCTTTGAAATAATTCTCCAAATTCCCTTCCTTCTTGCTTATAACATTATCATCTTTTGTATTTTCTTTACCCTTAACGTCATCACTAGACCCCAAACCTACTCTATCACTTGTTGATCTCTAATTTCTAAGAAGATAATCAAGATCCTTGGTGTTTTTCTCAAATTTATAAAAATATATAGCCTTCTTACCATCATCTAAAAATTCCGCCCTAAAAAATTGTATATTCTCTTCAAACTTGGTGCATTTACTTTCTTTGTCTTACAAACTTGAGACTAGGAACTTTACCTTTTCTTCTAAAAATATGATTGACTCATTTAACTTGTTTGTTTTAAACCAGGTGCTTCTCTTCTAGATCATGAATCTTATCTTCATATCCTTTGATCTGAGATCTCAAATTCTTGTTCTTCTTTTCAACATGCCTTAACTCATTTTGAATACACACTAGTTCATCTTCAACATCATCTTCTTCTTCCTCATAATCTCTGCAAGAACCTAATATGAAATCACCTAATAATGAAGAACCACTACTAGTAGATCTCATGGAATATTTTTCATGAACAAAACCTCATCTCTAAAATCTTCGTTATCAAATTCGGACTCGAATTTGTAACCCCACTACTAACATCGAGACAATAAAACATATTCCTTTGTATAAAATCTCTTCTTCTTGTTATCAAACTTATTAAATATATTCTTTCCTTTCCCATACTTGTGATACTTTTTTCATGATATCCATCGTGATTATGTTCATCATGATATTCCCGTTATCTCGAATTCACCCCGGGTTGATTTGATAACATACATCAGAATTCTCAAGTCCCAGGCAAATGGATGGATTCAGGGCAAAAATCATGTTTCTAGGGTCCCCTCAGAATTTTTTCTAACTCTCCTGTCCAGGTTGAAAAGAGAAAGTTCTGAGAAAAGGTGAAAAGGCTGCAAAAAACAAGCTTGGGCCAGAAAAAATTGTGAAAATTGGCTAAGTCCTAGTCCTCGCAGCAGTCGAGACAAGAGGGATGTCTGGGCACGAATCGGCCAAAAGGCCGCCAGGCAGTCTGCAGGGCAAAGGAACATCCGGGCCATCGAGACGCGTGGGACGCAGAAAGCTGGTTCGGCCGAAGGAGAAGAAAATCGACTAACTACTCTGGGACATTTGGGACATGAAGACGCGAAGGGCGTGAACCACCCGGTTTGGCCGAAAAGGAGAACTTTCGCACTAAGTAGTTGGGACATCTGGGCCGCGAGGACGCGAAAAGGCGAAGTGGCCAAGAGCAAAGGAAGCCCATTTCAGGTGGTTCGGAAGAATTTGTCCCAGACATGCAGGGCAGTTGGAACAAATGGACGCGAAGGACGTGAACCAGCCGGATCAGCCAAAATGGGGAACTTCAGCTCTAGGAAAGTTGGGACAAAGGGACGCGTGGGACGCGGATAGCCAAAGGAGTCGAAAGCCAATCAAGCAACGCCACGTGTCATCGACCGAATGAGGTACAAGGAAGCCCATTTTGGGTGGATCAGGAGTTTTGTCCTAGGCAACCTTTGGGACATCCGGGACAAATGGACGCAGTGGACGCGAAAATCAGCGGACCCGAGAACCAATCAAATCACGACACATGTCACAAGGGAGAAAGTCCAAAAGTCAAAGGGTGAGGTTTCAAGCACTGACCCGAGCCAATAAAAAGAGGACATGTGTCTAATGAAGCAAGGAAGGAGAGAGAATTATGCATCCAATCAGCACTTGACACGTGTCATCCAGGTGGCAGAGTGCGGGAAAGATTTTCAAAACACGTTTTCACCTGTTTTGTGCCCTAAATCTTCAGATCGACATATCTTTCGATTCAGAGCTCAGATTTGCACGTTCTTTATATCAACGGAAAGATTATGAAATTATCTACATGATTCTAGGGTTAATCTTGAATTTTGGTGTAGTCTAGAGAGAGAAAATTGAGAAACGGCTCTGACGCGTGTTCATGGCCAGAAGTGACATTTCAGCGACCAGATTTAATGCAGAATGGGTCACATTCTCCTGTAATTCGGTCAAAGTGACAGGGTATGGGTTTGTAAGGTCCCCCATGCCATTTTAATGCATCTGCAGTCAAGGAGGGATGGGCTCTCATGTTTTTGTACGTTTTCTGTCCCCTGGGCTCGACCCTTGCACTGTAAAAGCCAGATTTGGCTCATTTCAAAGGGGGAACATTTTTGGGCATAGCAGAGTTCTTCTTTCACCTCCAGCAAGTGATTGATATAGAATCAGACCTCTCCAAAGGATTGTAATAGTTTTTACCTCTCTGAGGTTGTAATGCAGTGATTTTGACACTGGAAATGATAATGCAAGCTTTGTGAATGGTTTTCAGTCCTTTGTTTGTATTATTTGCTTCATTTCAAATCCTAAATTATATCTTATCAGTCTGTGTATGTTTTATGTTGTAAACTTTGGTCTGTGTCTATTTTCTTGACAGAAATGTTTCACCACTCCTTTTGGTGCATCACCACCTTTAGTTAGTTTCATATTTTTGCATTTCTATCCCTGTCTCCTTGCAGTTTAGAGTAGGATTAGGATCTGAACCTCTGTAGTTTTACAAAATATAGATCTAAATCAAAGGAGTTTGAGGAACCAACCTCTAATCTAGAGATTCCTCTCTCAGTTTCACAAGTCCCCACACTTGGAGAGAGGTTTCCATGTTGTGCAATCACACTGGATGCTAGAGTGATCAACCTAGAAGCCTGATCTGCATCCAGGGGTGCTGTGAGTCTGCAACAACAGTTTTGGCATGCTCGGTGGGACTAGAGGTCTCATTTTTATTGTAGCAGGGTTGATGTGCATCTGCTGCAATTTTCTTGCTTAAAAGAGCTATTATTTGCATATCTGGCGACTCCAAGGGGAAGAATCAATTGGTTCCAAGTGCAGGCCTGAAAACTCATGAGAAGAATCACCACAAGGTCAAGAGTTGGAGAAGAAGAAGTGCTGTTTGAATACCTGCAATTATCTCCAAGAAGGAGGCAAAGAGGAAGAAGGATTCAAAGGTCTCCATCTCCACCAAACAGAACTCTCTCAACTCCTCCACCTGGTAGGCCTTTCATTCAGTCAACAAGGGTTTTAAGACCAATTAGAATGGCTCAGAACAATCCCTACGTCAACTTCACAGGCAGCAGCCCACTTGCTCTCAATGCACAACATCCAGTTCCTATTGCAGCCTTGAAGAACATTCCCTATTTCACCGGAGAAAATCAGACTACTCCAGGTGATCATGTTAAAGATATTACTAACCTTTGTGCAATCCATGAAATCAATGAAATGCAAGTGGCTGTCAAGTTACTCGCATCTTCATTCAAGGGGAAAGCATTGCAATGGTTTAGGAGCCTTAGAGTTGGTTCTATCACAAACTGGAATCAGCTGTGTATTGCACTTCACGAGTAATTTGGAGAGAAGGGAGACAACTTGTCTCTTTTGGAGCAGCTAACAACCATCAAGAGGGCTCCTAATGAGCAGCTGACCGATTTCAACTTCAGATTTCAAAAGACTTGGGAGAGGATTCCAGTGGCAGTCAGGCCAACAGCAGAAGGTGCTTTTCTATACTATCTCAAAGCTTTAAATTCTGATATTTCTATGTTGATTCAGTCCATGGGAGGCACAACTATCCCTATGGCTTATAGCATTGCCATTAGGGCTGAAAATTGTTTAATCCAAGCTGGCAAACTTGCCCCTAGACCTCCCATGCCATTGTTTCCAAGTTTAGAGAGCCCAAACACTAGTCAAGCACCTAATTTGGCTCCCTCTCCCACTCCTAGAAATCAGAGTTCAAATGAAGCTTCCACTTCATCTCCAAGTGCCCCAAATGAGCTTCAAGAGGTCATGAAATAGTTGCAAAACCTAGGCAATGAGCTAGTTACTCTCAAGAGGCAACAAGCCCAAGGTTTCAGACCTTCTTATCAACCCCAAGCTCAGCCTAATAGGCAGCCATACCAACCACAAAGACCACCTAATCCAGCTGCAAATATGAATCAAACAAGGCCTCCTGCCAATAGACCATTCCAGCCCTATAATCCAAATGCCATATCTGCCTCTAAGGCATTAGTGCCAACACAGAACAACATTGCTCAGGAATATGATTGGTGTTTTCCATGCAATGAGCCTCATAACCAATCCATGTGCTTCAATGGTGCTCTCAATCAAGCATTGATGGTGACAACTACTGGTGTGGAGGGCGAGGGCAGTCAAGGAAACAGCCAACAACAAGAAACATTCCAACAACAATCAGCCCCAAATGACACCACATTGGTGAACTGGCAAGCAGAATATTTCTGTGGCATGAATCAAGCAGTTTCTCAAGGTGTTGTAGCCAACACAAGGTCAAAGAGGAGAAACTTGGGTGAAGAACAGCCATTAGCCCCAGCCAATCCACAACCTTCCACGGCTCCACAAATGATTGGCAAGTAAATTCCAGTTTCAAATGCACAGAGGCAGCCAAGAACAGCCCCTAGGCCAACTCAAATGCCAGCTGTTGCTGCCCACGAGCAAGGAGTAAATGTGTAAACCAAGGGACAACAGAGAGATCCTTCATCACCATTCAGTATCATTGATCAGATGAAGAAGACAAACGTCAACATATCAATGTGGGAATCCCTATCTATCCCAAGCCAAAGAGATCTGCTGCAAGCTGCCATGAAGGATTGGCCAACTTCGAATCAGCAGGTTCAGATGCAAGACAAAGTGCTTACAAATGCTGCCCAGCCTGAAGGAAGTCATGGAGGACAACAAGGTAAAATGTTGAAGCCCCCTCCTTTCTATGTTTCATTAATCATTGGAAATCAGCTAGTACATAATTGCATGATAGACTTCGGGCAAGTAGCTCAGTAATGCCTAAACAAATAGCTGATCAACTAGGGCTCCAGTATGAAACAACATCCAAAGGGGTAGTGCAGCTAGATGGGACAGCAATAGCAACAGTTGGAGTGATTAAAAACTTGAGTCTTACCTTGCATGCATGTCCAAATGTTGTTGTCTTACAAGATGTATCAGTCATAGACCTTCCACCACTCTTTGCCCTTTGCTTGTCAAGGGACTTCACAGCCAAGATTGGGGGGTATTTTTCTGCTGATTGGTCACACATGTTATTCAGAACAAGATATGGAACTAAGGCCACAATCAGATCCGAACCTATTGCAAACTTCCATATTGAGCCTTACACTCCAAGTCAGATTAATGCCAATTGCTCAGCATTTGATCAAGAAGATCACCCTAGCACTGATGAGGCTGACACCAAGGTTGGAAGTATCCTGGATCTAACTCTTGATGAATGGGCAAACAAGATACATGCTTTTGATCCCTATCAAGAAATAGAAGAATCTGTGCTAGGAGTTTGTTGTTTACATGAAGAGAATCAACCTCTCCCCAGCATCACCAAGCCGGATCACAAAGACAAGAATGAAGTATGGAAATTGTTCTTTGATGGGTCAAGGAGTAGACAAGGTGCAGGAGGAGGAGCTATGCTCATTTCACCACAAGGTATAAAGTATTACTCAGCCTTCCGTTTTCAGTTTTCTTGCTCAAACAACATGGCTGAGTATGAAGCCTTAATTCATGGATTGCACTGGGCAATGAAGAAAGGCATCAGGAATTTACAAGTATTTGGTGATAGTGAGCTAATTGTAAACCAAGTCAAAGGAAAAAATGCTGCCAAAAATGATCTGTTGAAGAACTACAAAAATCGGGTATGGGATCTTATTGAAGATCTTGAAGCTTTTAGCATCAATTCCATCCCAAGAAAAAGAATGAAGTCGCTGACAGGCTAGCAGCAATTGGGGCTACGTTTGATGTTGTAGAAGGTATCAAAAGTGAGAAATCTCAGCCTCATATCAAATTGGTTGTGAGACCAGATGTTCCGGATAACAACACAAGTTGACAAGTCTTCGAGAATGATCAACGCAAATTGTTAATTTCCTACAAGAAGAAGCTAAGTTCTCCGCCAAGAATGAAGACAAGTTACATCAGCAAGATATGGTGACCAAGTGGTGCGAGATGAGAACTAACAAGTTACCAAAAGGCCTCATAACCTTGGAGTCAATCTTCAACCCGAATGATCGATTCGGAAGGAGAAAGCGAACATTCAAGTAAAGGGTGAAGATTCATAACCTATTTTAGTGGAAGAAGGCAAAACATTGCAGATTGGCAAAGTAAGTACCTCACAAGAGAAATCTGATTTTGTTCACTTTGTCAAGAGTTCCCAGATGTATTTGCTTGGACTTACAAAGATCTAAGAGGTTTCAACCCAAAGCTGGCACAACATACTATTGAGTTGGATCCGGAATCCAAGCCTGTCAGGCAAAAGCAAAGGCCAGTGAATCCCCATATCGAGCCTCTCATGACAAAAGAGTTAAGCAAGCTTATTGAGGCCGATATCATCTTCCCCATAAAACACTCAAGTTGGGTTTCCAACTTAGTCCCAGTCAGAAAGAAGAATGGAGAGATCAGGTTGTGTGTCGACTTCAGAGATTTGAATAGAGCCTCTCTCAAGGATCATTATCCACTCCCTTCCATGGAGCAAATATTGCAGGTTGTAGCTGGTTCAGAAAGGTTTTCACTACTTGATGGCTACTCAGGCTACAATCAGATTATGGTGAGGGAGGAAGATCAATTCAAGACAACCTTCACAACCAAATGGGGCACATATGCTTACAAGAAGATGCCATTTGGGTTGTCCAATGCTGTGCTACCTTTCAAAGGGCAATGGACATGGCATTCAAAGGCTTGATCAACAAGATAGTGCTGGTATACCTAGATGATATCACTGTCTTCTCAAAGAATGCAGCAAACCATCTCTTTCACCTCAGGCAAGTGTTTCAGAGGTGTAGAAAGTTCAGAGTGTCTTTGAATCCCACGAAGTGCATCTTTCTTGCACATGAAGGGAAACTTCTATGCCATATTATCTTGAAAGAGCGACTAGCAATTGATCCGAGAGGGTTGAAGCCATAAGAGCACTACCATTGCCAAGCCACAAGAAAGCCCTTCAGAGCTTCTTGGGAAGGATCAATTTTGTCTGCAGGTTTTCCCAGATTTTGCAGCCCTTGTCAAGCCCATCACCAAAATGTTAAAGAAGAGCATGGATTTTAAGTGGAAAGTAGAAGGCAAGGAGAGTTTTGAAGCAATCAAAGAAGCTATCTCTTAAGCACCAACTCTCATCAACCCAGACTTCTCCAAGGATTTCATCCTCTATGCATTTGGAGGTGATGACACTATTTCTGCCATTCTGGTGCAGCAGAACAAAGATAATGATGAGCAGCCGGTTTCCTTCTTCAGCCAGAGCCTAGATGACTGTGAGGTGAGGTACTCTTTTATTGAAAATCATGTACTTGCAAATGTCGAAGCTTGAAGAAATTCAAGCATTTAGTCTCAAACAACAAGGTCCAGCTTGCTTTGGTCTCACATGCTTTGGAGTTAAGGACTTCCTCCTCAACAAGGATTTGAATGAGAAAAGGGCAGGTTGGATCACCCGTGTCATGGAGTATGACATTGAGATCGGGGTCACCAAACTGGTAAGAGGGAAAGGACTATGTCGGCAGCTGGTTTTGGGAAGCAAAAGGAAGTATGCAACAAAGAAGAGGCTGTTTTGACAGTCCAAGACAACCATGAGCCAAATGGCAATCAAGAAGAAGACAATGCTTCCCCCACTCCTTACTGGACCCAAGGTATTATGCACTTCCTAGGTACAGGCCTGTGCCCCCCAAAGATGAACAAGACCCAAAGGAGACACTTCAGATTGCAGGTTGTTCCGTATGCCATTGTTGATGGAGTTTTGTTCAAGAAAGATGTGAATGGAGTGCTGCTGAGATGCATTAGCAAAAATCGGATTCAAAGGGTGTTAGAAGAGTTTCATGGTGGACCAGCTAGTGGTCATTTTGCACCAAGAGTGACAGCTCTAAAAATCATGAAGGCTGGTTATTATTGGCCTAAAATCTTCAATGATTGTTATGCATGGATCAAGAGGTGTAAGAATTGTGCATTCTTCACAGGAAAAGAGAGACTTGCTGCCCTCCCATTGCATCCAATCTCAGTTGACCAACCATTCATGTAATGGGGTTTGGACTTCATCGAGTCATTAATCCCATTTCAAGCCAAGGGCACAAATGGATTTTGACAAACTGTACTTTCACCAAATGGATGACGGTAGCACTCAAAGAGGCGAATGAGTCTAGCATCTTAGACTTTTATGAGGGGATAACAACCAGATTTGGTGTACCTGCTACAATAATCTCTGATAATGCATTGGCATTCATTGGATCTAAGGTGACTGAGTGGGCTGTCAAGAACGGTATTTACCTAAGCACTTCATCGAACTATTACCCTCAGGGTAATGGCCAGGCCGAGTCTACAAACAAGAACTTGTTGAGGATCATTAGGAGGACTCTTGATGAGAATCAGAGGTCTTGGCATACCAAGCTGAAATCAGCCTTATGGGCTGATAGGATAACTCCCAAAAGATCCACAGGTAACTCTCCATTCAAGCTTGTCTATGGAAGAGAGGCAATCTTGCCCATGTCACTTGAGTTGCCAACATTGGAACTCATGAAGCAGGCTGGGAGTTGCTTCAATTTGAGCCCATGGAGGTGAGGTATGCAGAGTTGATGGAGCTGCAAGAGATCAGAAACTAGGCATCCCAAGTAATGGAAAAGGATCAAGCTTTGATCAAGAAGACCTTTGATAGGAAGGCCAAAGATAGATCTTTTCAAGTTGGAGATCTAGTGTTGAAATGGGATGTGGATAGAGCAAAACCGGGAAGGCATTCAAAATTTGATGCCATTTGGAGTGGCCCATACGTGGTCACAAAGTGCAAGAACAGCAATGCTTTCCAATTAGCCTCACTGGAGGGTGAAGAACTGCAGATTCCAGTCAATGGAATCTATCTCAAGCGTTGCTTCTAGAGGGAAGTTCACTACCTCTGTAAATATTAGATTATATTTTCTTTCCTCCAAGTGCTTGTGCACATTGTTTTGCTTTGTAGGTTAGTTTTGTTTTCCCTAAGTGCTTTGGCATAGCTTGCTGTCCATGGAGATGTTTAGCAGTCCTTGCTTTCATCAGGTGATATTCCATCTTCCTCCTTACACATTCTTAGTCAGTTGGGATTCTAAACTGAATGTTTGATAACTCCATGCCCAATGGACTGCTTAAGGCAACTGGTATCTTCTACCTAGCAGGCAGGTAACCCCGCTGAGTCACCAATTGTTATCCAAATTCACCCCCAGGGTTGATTTGATAACATACATCAGAATTCTCAAGTCCCAGGAAAATGGATGGATTCAGGGCAAAAATCATGTTTCTAAGGTCCCCTCGAATTTTTTTCTAACTCTCCTGTCCAGGTTGAAAAGAGAAAGTTCTGAGAAAAGGTGAAAAGGCTGCAAAAACAAGCTTGGGCCAGAAAAAATTGTGAAAATTGGCTAAGTCCTAGTCCTCGCAGCAGTCGGGACATGAGGGACGTCTGGGCACGAATCGGCCGAAAGGCTGCCAGGCGATCTGCGAGGCAAGGAACATCCAGCCGTCGGGACGCGTGGGATGCGGAAAGCTGTTTGGCCAAGGAGAAGAAAATCAACTAACTGATCTGGGACATTTGGGACATGAAGACACGAAGGGCGCGAACTACCCGGTTCGGCTGAAAAGGAGAACTTTCGCACTAAGCGGTTGGGACATCTAGGCGCGAGGGCCGAAGGATGCGAAAAGGCGAAGCGGTGAGAGCAAAGGAATCCCATTTCGGGTGGTTCGGAAGAATTTGTCCTAGACAGTCCGGGACAGTTGGAACAAATGGGCCTTGGCAGCGATTTGGTAAAACAGGAACTTCACTCTGGGATAGTTGGGACAAAGGGACGCATGGGGCGTGGATAACCGAAGGAGCCGAAATCCAATCAAGCAACGCCACGTGTCATCGACCAAATGAGGGACAAGGAAGCCCATTTTGGGTGGATCAGGATTTTTTGTCCCGCATAAAGACTTTGGGACATCCGGGACAAATGGACGTGGTGGACGCGAAAATCCGGCAGACCCAAGAACCAATCAAATCACGACACGTGTCACAAGGGAGAAAGTCCAAAAGTCAAAGGGTGAGGTTTCAAGCACTGACCCGAGCCAATAAAAAGAGGACACATGTCCAATGAAGTAGGGAAGGAGAGAGAATTATGCATCCAATCAGCACTTGACACGTGTCATCCAGGTGGCAGAGCGCGGGAAAGATTTTCAAAACACGTTTTCACCTGTTTTGTGCCCTAAATCTTCAGATCGACATATCTTTCGATTCAGAGCTCGGATTTGCACGTTCTTTATATCAACGAAAAGATTATGAAATTATCTACGTGATTAAGGGTTAATCTTGAATTTTGGTGTAGTCTAGAGAGAGAAAATTGAGAAACGGCTCTGACGCGTGTTCATGGCCAGAAGTGACATTTCAGCGACCAGATTTAATGCAGAATGGGTCGCATTCTCCTGTAATTCGGTCAAAATGACAGGGTATGGGTTTGTAAGGTCCCCATGCCATTTTAATGCATCTGCAATCAAGGAGGGATGGGCTCTCATGTTTTTGTACGCGTTTTACGTCCCCAGGCTCGACCCTTGCACCTTTGTAAAAGCCGATTTGGCTCATTTCAAAAGGAGGAACATTTTTAGGCATAGCGAGTTCTTCTTTCACCTCCAGCCAAGTGATTGATACAGAATCGAGACCTCTCTAAAGGATTGTAATAGCTTTTACCTCTCTCGAGGTTGTAATGCGATGATTTTGACACTTTGGAAATGATAATGCAAGCTTTATGAATGGTTTTCAGTCCTTTGTTTGTATTATTTTCTTCATTTCAAATCCTAAATTATATCTTATCAGTCTGTGTATGTTTTATGTTGTAAACTTTGGTCTGTGTCTATTTTCTTGACAGAAATGTTTCACCACTCCTTTTGGTGCATCACCACCTTTAGTTAGTTTCATATTTTTGCATTTCTATCCCTGTCTCCTTGCAGTTTAGAGTAGGATTAGGATCTGAACCTCTGTAGTTTTACAAAATATAGATCTAAATCAGAGGAGTTTGAGGAACCAGCCTCTAATCTGGAGATTCCTCTCTCAGTTTCACAAGTCCCCACACTTGGAGAGAGGTTTCCATGTTGTGCAATCACACTGGATGCTAGAGTGATCAACCTAGAAGCCTGATCTACATCCAGGGGTGCTGTGAGTCTGCAACAACAATTCCTTCTTGTGATTATAAGGAAATTAATAGCAAAATGTCCTACTTTACCACAATTGAAATATTTATAAAGAAGCTTACCTTTGTATTTTCCAGAGCCAACCTTCAATATCTTTTCAAGTATTGCAAAGAGTTATTCATCTTCAAATTTAGTAGCATCATCAACCTCTTTAGACTTATGTCCCTTTGTCTTTATTTCAAATTTGAAATCAATCTCTTTCTCATCTAGTTTGGAATCGGCAATCCACATTTCATAGGAAGTCAATGTCCAATCAACTTGTCCATTTTCAAAATAGTCAAATCATTGGCATCTTCAATAGTATATACTTTGGAATCAAACTAAGGTGTTAGAGATATCAAAACCTTTTGAAAAAAATCTTCCTTCACATCTTCACCTAGCCCTTTCACGGTGTTGAAAAACTTGTCAACCCTAAGAAAATATGCATCAATGGACTTGTCATCACTCATCTTGAGACTATCAAACTGATTTCTAAAAGTTTGGAGCTTAGAAATTCCCACTTTTAGTCTCCTTCATACGAGACTTGAAGTTTATGTCACACTGATTTTTCTTATTTGCAATGCATCACCTTCACAAGCTCAGATTCACCTAGAAAACACTTGATAACATTCATAGCCTTTGAATTATCACTACAAAACTGGTTTTCTACATTAATTTTTGTAGGCGTAATCGAACAATATAAAAATATTCACAAACTTTCCAAATATCAAACCCTAGGGACATGATATGAGTCTTCATCCACATAATCCAAAAAACATAGTTTACACCATCAAATAATGGTGCCTTGCCGGTAGAAAATCTACTCTGGCAACTCTCCATTTTTGTACTTAAAGGTATATTCTTTGAAGTGATCAAACTTCTCCAAAAGTACCTGATCTGATAAAAAAATTTGGAAGCACAATGGACTGAGGGGTTGAATCAGTCCTTTAAAACTTTACATAATTTCAGATTTATTTGTTTAAACCATAAATCATTCAACCCTTAATGTGTGCATAACATCATACAACATTCATTCAAATAACCATGAAAAAGAGAGAATACCATAACCCAATATATAAGAGGGAAACATTCAAGGGGAAGAAAACCCACTAAAATATTTTATAATATTACACACAACAAAGATTCAAGTGAATATTACACATCACAAGAGATTTCTTTAGTGAGGCACCAACCCCACAAGGAGCACCAACCCATAAACCCTTGTTTATATTAATCACAACAAGATACTTACATGAATATGACTCATCACACAATATTTTAATCATAAGATCACATAATATATGCTTCACACGCTCATTTGATGGTGATCACAAGATTCAACTCCAAACTCCTTCAAACCCTCATTCACCTAGCTCGATTTTTATCCTTCTTTATTCACTTGATTTGGATTCAAACCCTTATGCACACACTCTAAAACATTAATCGCCCTATCACACACTTCCTTGTCTCTAAAATATTCCTCCATACCTTTTACATTCACACACATGGGTCGCACTTTTTCCCTCTCTCACAACTAGTACAAATTTGAATTCAAACTTCACTTTTATATGCACTCCAACTCATAAAAATAAAAGATGTTGGTCCTACATAATAATTTCAAAAAAAAAAAAATTTAAAAAATCCCAATACATTCATAAACATATTCATATTGGACCCGTATAGGTCGTCCATGCCCAAAACCACTAAACATGCACAAAACTAGCTCAAAACCCAATCACTTGGATGAGATAAACCACAAATGCCAAAAATATGATTATTAAAGCTCCAAAATTCATCACACATGTGTAATATGACATAATAACATCATCCATGGTTGTTAATTAGCTTTCACCAAACAAATTATTCATAACACAACTCAAAAGGCTCATATCCTTCACTAAACAGATGCTTCATGACCCTAGCTTCACCTTTAGACATAAGTACCTCTCATAAACAACTCAATATGGAATGTAACCACTAAATAGAATCCTCAAGAAATTTTTATAAAATCAATTCAGGTTATATCTCTTTAAACATCCATATGTGCAAACCACACCAACTTTCCTCTTTGTTAAATCAAGATGTCCATAAAGTAGTTTTACAAACTCAACTGGTTTGCACCTTTTTTCACCTCCAAATACCTTCAATAGTAACATAATACATCCCTATTCACTATAATATTGATAGAAAACATCAAATATTCCATCTCATGCCTCATTCATCTCATTCTTTTAGCATGAGAAATGTTATCTGAAAAACCAAACAACCTTCTTCCTCACAAAATGACCTAGATGAACCATAAAATATCATCATCATGAGAAAAACAATATACCATTGTATATCTCTCTAAATCCTCTTTCTATAAAATATTTTATTTCCTTCTAATTCTAAGTGGAAGGCCTTGAATCAATACCATCTTTGAAAACTACTTGAAACTCGCCTTCAAAACTACCTTATGAGTAGTCATCATAAATAGGGCACACTTTTTTCATTTATAAGAATCGCCATGATATGAAACCTTCATGGACATAAAGTAAAATTCACATTCTAAAAAATGTCCATTTATTTTACAACTCCTTTGGACAACCTTGTACCAAACTGAAATTCTTCAGACATTTTCCTATTTGAGTGGTGTCCACTCATCACCACATGTTATACCATACCTTTCTGGAAACCTGTATGATTCCTCTACATCATTAAGTCATAATACTAGCACAACCCATAAATTCTAGGAACTTACAGAGAAAATCTCTCCTACCACTTTCAAGCGAGGGTTTTAAGCACACAAAAAGTAGTTTACCTTCTTAACATTCGTTCATAAAAATATGATGATGAAATGACCTCATTATTTTTTTAAAACCTTCTTAATTAAATTTAGAAACATCCCTAAAATCCACAAGGTCCCATGAAAATAACACAATTTAGGAGAGCATCAAAATTTGTAATTTGAGCTAAAAACACCTTGGTTCACCAAAATTGACATAACTTGAAAATCATCATCATAGAAACATGAGATTTTTCCCATAGCATCATGACACACTTTACTAACATATCCAATCATCAGCATATACCAAATAGGTTGAAATATCTCCAACCACCATGAATTACATGACTAACCCTTAGGGTTTGCATTTTTAAAGATAGGTCATTATAGAAACACATCTTACCTCATCATGAAACTTCTCTAAAAGGTCCTAATACACCTATACAAACATGTATGCCATCCCTTCATGTCTCCATGAGATCACATGGCTCTATAACTCATCCTCATACCTCTAAGCACTTAATCCCGATCTAGATGAGCACATGTAATTGAGTCCTCCACCTATACTTGCACTCTAAAACTCAAGTGAGTGACTAAACACTCTCCAAACTGTTACTATTATCCTCAAAACACCAAGCCACTCAAATCATCATGCACCATCACCTAGGCAAGTTAGTTCACCCGACAAGGCTTCCTAGACCAAGCCAATCACAATGAATCACTCCATGCCATCATGAAACCATCTGAATCTCCATGTCATCAAACTACTGATCATCCTATAACACTTGTCCATCTTCATATTTTTCATTAATGATATTTTACATCAATGACATCACATATAACTCATCATGCCAATACCATAATGTAGAGAAATAATTTCTCTTTATAGAAAATAAAGTCAAGATAATTGGGAATCAAGTCATAGGATTCATGAATGAAGAATGGAAAGTTTTTCCTTATCATATAGAATATATAATTTGAGGTGACACATAGATATGATCTTGGGAGATAAATAGATATTTTGAGAGTGAATAGTAAATCTGAAGGGACAAATGGCTACCTAGATCTAAATGGTAGCTCAGGGGATCCAAAATCATACAAGATTATAAAATAGTTCCATTATGTTTATAAGATCTAACATTAAACTCTATAACCACTCCAAAATAATACACCGTGCTCCATGATCACCGTAACAATCTTGTGGGTTGAGGGTATCTTGGATCATAAATATAAACTAATAGTGGTTTGTTGAATTATCCATGGTGTAGGATAAACAAGTCAAAATATTTAGGTGTATGGTGGTATAAAATAAATGCCCCCTCTTGAAGGTGACCTTTGTGGGTCCTCTATCGATTTGAATAATATATAAAAGGAGAAGGTTGTGTTGAATTTATAGCCATACAATAGATTGTGGGTCACCAAAGCTATTAGAATGTCGGGATGTTATGTTGGATTGTAAAATTCTTTGAAAGTGTCTTGTGGTAATAAAATAAGCATCATGTCATGTGTTAGAGAAGTGTATCTTGCAAAAGGATTAAAAATTATCATACATCTAAGACAATGGATAGTGTTATGTGGCTTGAGGAAGTACTTTGTGATGACATGCAAGGTGACAACATGATGTGACAAAAAGGTAATGAGAAGTAGAAATGAAAAATTGAGGGGGAGAGATATTGGGATGGTGC
This sequence comes from Taxus wallichiana var. yunnanensis, assembly GCA_018340775.1. Classification (NCBI taxonomy): domain Eukaryota; kingdom Viridiplantae; phylum Streptophyta; class Pinopsida; order Cupressales; family Taxaceae; genus Taxus; species Taxus wallichiana. The sequence continues at coordinate 545,592,980 of CM031243.1, forward strand.
TATTAGCACTTCATTATCTAAATCAAAACAATGTAATTTAAAGTGGAATCACATGGCTTATATAAAATGTTATGAGGTGATCTAAGTCATTTTAATAATGTTGGAGCCACATGTTAGTCTATTTAATTTCCATACACTATTGTATGATTTAATATCACTTATAATATTAATTATAATTTAATATGTAGATAATTCCCTAATTGGTGCAAACTTGTCCACACTTATTAATAAAGAAGAGTATTAAAAAATTATTGACTTGATTGAATTACGGTATTAATAGATTAAAAAAACTTTTCTTTCAAGAAACGACTCTCTAACCATAATAATAGTCTCTACTTATTTTTATGAAATCATGGAGAGCTAGTGTTAGTTGATGATATCATTGAAGAAATTTATTCTTACTCTAGTGTATTCAAGCTAGAGCTTCTTATTAAAATTGTGGTAGTCCTACTAACCTTGGTAAATTTGTGTTATGTCTTTTTAAGCATTTATTGATTTATTATTTGTACATGATTATGGATAATATAATGTACTTAATATAGTATCATAGTAATAGAAGTTTCACCTCATGTTGCATATAACTTTATAGATTGGATATGCAATTTATTAGTATTTTTTATAGGCATCCAAATCATATATGTATTTTTAATAAATTTTTATCTTTGTATACAAAGTTATTGTAGTTTTTAGTGTTTTATGAAAATTATTATACATATCTAGAGGCCTACTACAATTAACAATTATTGTGTTCTCACTTTTCTCTTCATGGGATATGGGTTGATAAAAATTTGATAAAAGTGGTGGGTTACTTAGGGTTTATACCCAAGGTTTTTAGATATGCCCTGTAAAATTGTGTTACATCTATTTAAAAACTTTGGATACATTATTCTAGGAAAAATGGTTATTAATTTTACCTGACCCATGGTGTGAAGGGAACTTCCTCAATACTCAAGTCATTAGATAACACTGTGTATGAATGTTAGTTTCCACATACCTCATGATATATAGGAATTTCCAAATATTTTTTTATTGTTTCCAATAGAAATAATTTTGTCCAATTGTTTATTTGGTACACTAGAAATTTTTAGCCTTAAGAAGAAAAATATTTACATACCTCAAAGATGGGATAGTGTAGCTATGGGAATGGTGGAGTCCTTCATAGTCAATGTCCTAAAACATTTTTTGGCTCAATATGTATGAAAAGATAAGTATATCTTAAAGCTAACATAAATACATTCTAACCAAATGAATCCATTGGTTTTATATGGAAGATTAGAACCAAAATATTTAGCTTTGGTATGCCATTTACAACAATGGTTAAGCTTTTCTAGTAGTTTTAATATAAAACCCTAGTCGGACATAGTAGAAACTATCTGTTTCAGTTTTGGTTTAGATCCTTTATTTGATTATAGTACATATTATGTCACAATTTCGGTCTATAATTTTGTTCAGAGATAGATCATATTTATGTTTCGCAAAACCCTAGTTCTAGGTGCGGTTGAAAATTATTTTTGACATTCAAAAATCAATGAGAAGGTAGTGCATAGGGCATGATTGACATATTAGAAAAAGGTTATATATTTTGAATGGGAGTTAATTTTATGATTCTAACTAGATTTTGGACCTATATGGTTTGAAATTAGTATTTCCACATGACTTTTTAAAAGTACAATTTTTCATTCAAACCATTGTTCCATATGATTTCAAAATGGAGTACAAATTTTGAAAAAAATGTTGGGGACTACACCATTATGATTTTCTCTTTAGACAATTATTTTAACTACTTCTTCAATTTTGACAAAAATCCCATACAAATCCTTTTTTGGAAAAAAAAACTATTAAATGGTTTACTCATGATAAAATTACCTCATTGTTATTTTCTCATTGAGTTGATCATTTCAAACACTTTTAGGAAAAACTACGTTTTTTTACTAGTAGTAAATTTCATATCACTATGTATACAAAAGGTTAATTCTTATAGGATCTAATTATTTTAGCTTGAGAGGATATATTACTAATTTTTTTAGAAAATAATGAACACTTTATTATAATGAGTGAAGAATATACAATTATTGAACTTGTCAAATTCCAAATAGGGAAATTAGGTGTGATGAATATCTTGGTATTATAGGTCAAGTAGTGCTTCATGAACTCAAGTTTCAATTTTAGAGGTTACATATATCCTTATACCTTTTGGAATAAATCGGAAAACCTATTTGGTAAACATAGTAATATGTGGTAAATTCCAATTAGAAAAATAAGATTTCAGCTCTTATCCCAAACAAATTTCTTCGATTGAGGATTTTATCACTAAGATCAAACATTCGAGACTTCTCTTTGTTAATGTTAGGGAAATAAAGTACGATGATAAGATCATTATGACTATTCTATCTAAAATGGGTCATTCATGTTATTTTTGGTCACCGACTAATACAAATAGTAGGATTTTTTGGTGCAACATATATGTGGAATCAAGTTTTGATAAGTTCTGTGAGAAACTTCATAGAGAACCGAAAAAGCTAATTTTTATTTGTGATATTCGTCACGGAGATACAAAGTAAGAGTAATTGGTATCCAATGATTGTAGGGTGATTCCAAGACCTAACATATAAAATCTAATGTCCCTACCAAGAACAAAGGTAAACTCAACCTAATATTAAGGGCAAACAATCAACAACGAAAAACTCCACCCCAAGTCAAGAAAAAGGAAAAGGGAAATAGAAAGGTAAAGCTAACAAATAATGTTGCAACTATTTTGGTAAACTAAGTCATCTTGATGATCAATGTTTAAATAAAGAGACATACTTGGAAGTTGTGATAAAAAAATGTAGCTTCCTCCCTCTAAGAATAAGTGTCTCTCCTTATGTAATAACTAGTAGATTAATAGTAAACGAATGGATATTTTATAAATAGGTGTCTCAAACCTCATGAAAAATAGGGTTTCTCTATTATAAACACTCATAGACAATATCACAATATAAATTTATGTGAGATACAAAAATCCTCTAAACATTGAAGGTGAAGGGTCCATTTAGATGGTGAATGTAATATTTAATAAAATTATTCATTTTCTAGCATTATTTTTTAAACTTACTATCCATTTATTAGATCACTCATTTTTGTGAATAAAAAACAATTTGGTTTACAAAAAATAATGTTGTTTATAGATAATATAAATACCATTATGATATTGTAGCTACTATTAAGGTTGATCATCAAACCATATTACAAAAATTGTCTCCTTTGGGCTTAATCAACATTTACAAATCATATTTTCCCATACAATGAATTATGTAAAATTTGGCATGACTATTTCATTCATATTTACCATCTCTCATTAAAAATATAAATGAGTATAATATGGTTCTTTTGTTTCTAAATTTTTCCTTCATAGATGTAGTTTGTTCAAGGTATGCCATGGTAAAAAAATAGGGATACATTTCTAAAATGAAATACTTGGAGGTATAAATATAAATTTTAGTTGGTCTACATTAACCTCATGTCATTTCCCGTGTTTAAGCTTTTAGAATCATAAATATTTACATCATTTATGATTTATCTCACATAACTCGGGTCTTATTTCTGAAGAAAAAGTAAAGTCTTTGAGAAGTTTGAAAATTTCAAGGCCCTTATAGAGAATCTATTTTAGTAAAAAATGAAGTGCCTTAGAATTGATAATAAAGGAGAGTTTATTTAAAACCAAATTACTTCCCTTTTAGCATGTAGACATTCAAATTCAATACACCATTCCCTTTTTTTATAAATTAGGAATATCAATTAAACATACCATGCCCTACACCCCCAACATAATAGTTTAGTTGAGAACAAAAATTACAAAATTAAGGAAATGGATAATTGTATGCTACATTCCAAAAATCTACCTCGATTTTTGGCAAAAGTTATTATGTGTGAAAACTACATTTAGTAATAATTGATATGACATTAGAAGAAAAATGGTTTAGTGTTAATCCCAATGTATTATATTTTATGGTTTTTAGATGTAATGTTTGGGCACGTATCCTAGATAACAAATGAAAAGAAATGCAAAAGAAAGATCTCCCTTGTATCTTTAATTTTTTAGTCACTTTGTGATGATGTGAAGGCATGCCAACTTGTCATTTTAGGAACTGGTAAGATTTTTTTGGAAAGATGGAGTATTTGATGAACATTCTCAAGCTTACAAACCATCACTCACACCTCCTCCATTTCCTTCTATTGAGCTAAAAATTAATTTTGAACCTTCTTATTATGAACATTATAGTTTTGAAAACTCTCATTTAGTGAGTTCAATAGTTCGATGATAAGCCACACAAGGGATAACAAATATCTCCCTTACCAATTCTAGAGGAAATTATGAATGCACCTTCTCAACCCACATAAACTCTACTAAAATGGGTTTTCATAATAAGAAATGAGATTAGTTCCTTATAATGAGACCTAAGTAGTAATGAGACCCCAATTCCAGTATGATATTGCACACTTGACATAATTATAAGTAACACGGGATCCTAACACTTATCATCAAGATTATTAGCATCCTAAACAAAGGAAGACTAAGACAAAATAACTTCTTTCTTTGAAAAAGAACAACACCTGGATTTGGTTCCACATCAAAAAGGAAGAAAAATAGTGAGGTGCAAGTGGGTGTAATAAACCAAATTTTTAGTAGATGGGTCCATTAACAAGTACCAATCCTAACTTACAGAAAAAACAAAATTCCCATGTTGAAGGTGTTGATTACCATGAAATATTTTTCCTAGTTTCCAAAATGAACTCTATTAAGATAATACTCTCATTAGATGTGACATAAAACTGAAGTCTTCTTGATGGATGTAAAAGTGCATTCATGTATGGTTATTTATAAGAATAAATATGCATGAACTAACCTTTAGGGTTTGTTGATAGTGATAACTCAAGTTATGTGTGTGTTGGAGGTTAAAAGTGTTTAATTTGTGAACTAATTTCATTATCAATGCAACATGATATTTCTTCACAAGCTGTTGGACCTGCACAAGAAAAAACAAACCTCTAAATATGTTTGGTTCTCATCTATCTCTACTCATAACTCTATCGTTAATAGACCTACTTTTACACTTGTATGGGAAAAGGGAGAAGGAAATAACATAAAGGGAAAACATACACATGGATATAAACATGGATCTTCTTAGACTTTGTGTTTGGGAATAATATTTTATATTAAAAAAATTAGGTATAATATACAAACACATTTATTACAAATTAAAAACTAGGAAAGATAATAAATTAAAAGAAAGGGGAATTTATAAGCCATAAATACTTAATTAATACTTTAGAACATGTATAATTGTACTAAAATATAAAATATTCCTTATTCACATTATGATTTATAATATAAAGGCTAAGACAACATAGAGAAGAAAAAATAACTATAAGCCATAGTAGAAAGTTCCAAAAATGGCCAAAATTTCTTGAATGGCCAAGATTTTTCATACACAACCAAGTGTATTATTTATACAAGAAGGAAAAGAGAAGATGGTAAAAATAAGAGGGAAGATGACTTAAGAAGAAATTTAAGATCATTGAAAATAAAATAAGAGGATAGTTTATTCTCATTGAAATATAATATCTTGCATTAGGGATTAAATCCAAGATTTGCATCATAGTTTAATCCTCTAGCAATAGGATTTCACACTATCATCCACTTGTATAAAATTAGGTTAAATCATTTAATTATACAACCAATCAAGTTATGAAAACAAGTTCTAATATTATCTCCCGATCCTTATGTCATAGAAGTGATTCAAGGAATTAATTGACCATTAGCTAAAGTGAATGTGTTTCATGGTCTAGAAGAAATATATGAAAATGTCCAAGTGTATGGTGGTGTGAAAGATGTTGTAGAATGAAGATAAAATCTACAAGTATAAAAATGCATGGGATGAAAATTTGCATGAAAATGAAACTAAAATGGTAAGGCACGGATCACCAAAATGTCAAGAAGTCAAAGAGACAACAAGATGTAGTGTGGTGCAACTCAAAAATAATGTCATATAAAAACATAGTGTTTCATGACATGGAGAGAGAGAATATCGATGTTGATAAGGTGGTGCAGCTTGGAAACAACACTTCAAATTAAATGTAGCACTTTACAAGTGGAGATAACACTTTTCGGGGCCCATATAGTGGTTTATGAGTGACTTAGGAATGCATTTATAGATAAATTAGTCTTTAGTGGCATAGGACAGTTTTATATGGTTTGGTTAGATCATCACAAAATATTAAAATCTTGAGTAGAACCTTGTAGAATTTTACGGGTTTCCAACATGGTACATTGGAGAGTTATGGAAGGTGGAAAGGAAATAGAAGGTAGGGATGAAGAGCAAGGGAGGATGAAAAATAAGGGAGAAATGGATTATCACTCAAGAAGAGAAGTAGATGTTGGAATATTTTTAGACCGCAAAACTTATCTTGGATGGTGAATTGGGAAAATTCAATGGCACTCGGGTAATAAGGTGTAAAAATATACGTAATTCGCATATTTAGGCACATTAAGGATTGAATAAGGTATTTTTGTTTAAGAGTTCAACGATCACTACAATACGCCACAACATTAAGATATGCCTTGGGGGATGTGAAAGTGGTGCCGAAAAATAGTAGTTTATAACCTACATACTAAAGAAATTACAAAGCATAGTAGGTCACATCCTTCAAACCAAATATATAGTCTCCAAATTCATGAAATAAGACAAGTTTTCAAGGTTTTAGATCCTTTAAAGCATAATTTTAAAAAAATGGGAAAGGGGATCATTTTATTAAACATTTCTTATAATTTAAATGGACATTTTAATGTTAAGTGTATTGATTGAACAACATTTGAGAATCCTTTGGGCACAAATTCTGCATAATAACACTTTAATTTAGATCCTTTATATATCCTCGTCATCGAGAATGGATTCTAAACTTATGTACAAATTGAGAAACACATACATAATCCAAATGGAAAATATATGGTGTGTAAATAACTTATTTTGTGAAAATCATACCTATTCTAACCTACTCTAACCATGTACAAAGCAATACTATATGAAGGAAAAAATATATATAGGATAAGTAGCTTATTTTTCTAATGATCTAGAGTCATGCGAGTTATCTTCAAAGAAGTTATAATTAGTGGAGAGAATATGCAAAGGGTTAGGTGATGCTTCTCATTTTAAATATCAAATTCAACTACAAAATATAACTTTTTTATTTTTCCTTTTCTTCTAAAGGTGTACAAACATGAATATTTGTATGTTGAAGTTTTTCCTCATGCTCTATAATGGGCATGGTGGTGGAAAATTTGAGTCATGTTTTTATATGGCCCAATGTCGATTGGACACCCACCTCTTAAACCAAAATTATTGTATATACCAAAAATTTCATCCTTTTTCTTATTCTCATATATGGGAAAACATAAATGACTGATTCATCTTCTATAAATGGGAAAAGGTAAAAAAATCATTTCTAGGATCAATCTGAAATCCGTAAGTAGTGAGAACATGTTGATTCTTTCCCCATTCAAAATATTCCTCTAGCTTCTCATTTTCTTTTTCTAAACAATTAATTTCTATACATACCAACGCAATATTGGCTTTGATATCATTTTGTGTGGCGGAGGTACTATCCTCATGAAATAAGGTACTTGTTGTTTCATATCACAAGCGGTGAGAAGGGAAATCGGTGCGATCAAAACTTTCATACTATTGATTAAATTTTATATTCTCTACCAATTTATATGTATGAGCGGTATACATTTAATCAAGTATTCATCATACACAAACATTGAACATAGAAATTTCTTGTGGAAACCCTTTCGGAGAAAAACCCACCAAAATCATTGCTTATATTACACAAAGCAAGGACTCATAAGAATATAACACATCTTACAAGATTTGTTTAGTGAGACACTAATCCCATAAGGAGCACCAACCCCTACACCTATGTTTATATTACGCATAACAAAGGACTCAAGTGAATATTACACATCACAATAGATTTATTCTGTAGGTACCCACCTACAAGGAAGCTATAACTCCTTGAATGTGCTAAACTACAACTTAAACTTCTTTATTTACCAATCTATGATCATGTACTTACAACAATTACTTATTCAATGAATTATGATCACTTTCCTGGCTCAATCTATGTTAGTTCTCTGTCACACTCTTCTATTCTATTCATTTGTTCTTCTCTCATTGGCTCATTTAATTCGTTAGTGTTATGCTCTTCTTATCTATTATGTTCTTCATTATTTGTTTGATCTCGCCCTTATCTCTTCTTCACTATTGTGGCTCTTGTTAACTTGATTGCATCACATTTTCTTCTCTCTCCCTCTATATCTCTCTTGGATTTAGTGCCGTAGATCTCTCTAATGAGAAACAACGTCGAATTGACTTTGATTTTTATTTTATTGCACACATGACTCAAAATCTTGCTTCAAAATTTGCATCGTGTACTCTTCCTAATCTGTCGCCTATGAATCTAGATCATTAAATTTTTCAGCTGAGTCCAGATTTTATTCTTTCCTTGTTCATCTTCATTCCTCCTTCCACGCATCTGACAAACCAATTTATTATCCAACTTCCAAAATTAGAAAACTTGCATTGTTTAGAATTTGCATTGTGAAATTAAAACGATGACCCATCTTCTTTGCATTATTTTAATTCACCTTGAAATCGGGAATCTCCATCAAGATTATAACCAAATTGCCTCATGGTCAACATGCATTAAATGTTGGTAGCTGGAATAGATAATTTCATTGAGTCGTGTGAAGTTCCATTGTAGTTGTAATTATCTGTCAATAAAATCTCCTTCAAAATCTGAATGCAAACGTTCACTCTTTCAATTTGAACTCTAACTAATTGTCCTTGATCTACTCCAGTTCACTTTGTATGTTCCGCATGACTTCCTTTAGTGTCTTTGATCTTTTCTTTCATATTGGGGTTTCTCCTTTTTCTCGGCTTTCCCTTCTTTATAATTCTCCTTTTTTCCGTCACTTAGTCATTATATATGTCATTTCTTATTTATTTCTCACATATTCTAGACTAATCTTCATTTCATTCACTTGTTCCCTCAATAAAATATACCTTATTGGTATATGCTTGGTTTTTGAGTGGAACACTGGGTTCTTGGAGACACTAATTGCACTTGTACTATCACATAATAAGGGAATTGGATGTTTAGATTTTACCTTATAATCCTCCAATGTCTGCTTCATCCACAAAACCTGAGTACAACACATCGCGAAGCTATATACTCTGCTTCACATGTTGAGAGAGCCACTGATGATTTTTTCTTTCTCAACCATGATACTAAGAAATTGCTAACAAAGAATGCTCCTTCGTTTGTACTCTTCCTGTTAATTTACATTTGTATATGCTTTTATGTTGAAATTATTGCTTTTGGGGTACCATAGTCCATACTCAAGTGTTCCCATGAGATATCTCAGAATTCTCTTAACCACCTTGAGGTTTTTTTCCCTTGGATCTTCTTGAAATATTCCAATAAGGCCTATTGTCTACATGATATCAGGTCTTGATGTTGTGGAATAAAGTATACTTCCTATCATGGATCTGTACAATGTTTTTTCTACCTTAGGTGAATCATCATCTCTACTCATCTTGCATCCAACTTCCATTGGTGTCCCAATTGGTCTACATTCTTCCATTCTAAATCTTTTCAACATATCTCCTTGATATACTTAGTCTAGGATATGAATAATTCGTTGTCTGATTGATTGATCTATAGTCCCAGAAAAAATGAGAGATCTCCGAGCATAGACATCTCGAACTCTTCTTTCATCATGTCAGAAAACTCATATGTCATCTTATCATGGTCTCCACCAAATATGATATCATCTACATACATAATGATAATTAGCAAGTGGTCTCCTTCTTCCTTGATGTAGAGATTGTTGTCTATAACACCTTTTTTGAATCCTTTCTCAATGAGGTATGAATCTAATCTTCTATACCAAGCTCTAGGAGCTATTTTTAATCCATACAAGGCTTTCTTAAACATGCATGCATAATCTTTATCTTCAGTTAGTGAAAATCCATCAAGTTGTTCAACGTATATCTCTTCATTCAGAAAACCATTTAGAAAGTCTAGTTTCATGTCCATCTGAAATAGTTTGATCTTATTGTATACCACATAAGCTAGAATAGTCTTATTGCTTCCATTCTTACCACCGGTGAAAATGTCTCATCAAAATCTATTCCTTCCATTTGCATGTATCCTTTACACACTATCCATTCCTTGTTCCACGTCACTTCTCCTTTCCCATTCAATTTATTTCTAAAAACCCACTTGGTTCTAATTACATTCTTATTCATCGGTCTAGGTACTAGTTCCCATGTCTCATTATTTTCAATTTGATCCATCTCTTCATTCATGGTGTCTACCCAATTCGAACTTTGCTTGCCTCTGTAAGGTTCTTGGGTTCTATCATAGATATGAGAGCTATGTCTTCATTTTTTTGCTATTCTCTTAGTCTTATTCTTGTGAGAATGTTACCATATTTGTTTCCAATGATTTGATTATCAGGATGGTCCTTTTTGACTTTCCGGAGGGTGCCTTAGTGTCTGGTTTTTCTTCCTCTTCATCTACTTCTTCATGCGGACTTTCCAATTATTCATCATCTTCTTGTTCTTCATGGCCGCCATTAGGCTAAGTGTTGGTTTTGGCATGTTGTGTCTCATCCACCTTCACATTAGTGCTCTCAACAATATTTTGTAACCACTTATTATAGCACTTGTAAGCCGTGCTAACTGCTAAGTAACCAAGGAATATCCCTTCATCACATCTTGAGTCAAATTTTCCCAAGTTGTCCTCATCTCTTTTGATATAGCACTTGCTACCAAATACTCTTATGTGTTTCACATTTTTGGTCTCTTCTTCCATAGTTCATAGGGATTCCTATCACTGTTGATTCTTAGTTGACCTCTATTCAAAGGATAGATCATGGTATAGAATGTTTCACTCCAATAGTTATCTGAGAGTTTGGATTCATTTAACATGGTTCTTGTCATCTCCTAAATAGTTTTGTTTTTCATTTCAATAACCCCATTTTTTTGAGGTGTCCTCGTAGATGAGAATTTTCTCCTAATTCCATTTTCTTCATAGAATTCATCAAAATCATTTGACTAAAATTCTTTGTCTCTTTCTAATCTTAGGCATTTAATTTTTTGGTTCTTCTCATTCTCCACCAATGCCTTGAACTTCTTAAATCTATCTAAGGCTTTTGAATTTTTCTTAAAGCATGTTACCCATGTCATTTTAGTATAATCATCTATTAGAAGCATAAAGTATGACTCACAATTTATACCTTCAGTTCTGGTGGGTCCACAGAGATCTGTATGAATCAACTCCAGTGGTCTAGTTGTAGAATACTACTTTGATTTGAAAGATATCTTGGTTTGTTGCCATGCAAACATGCCGTGTATAGATTATCTGTGGGTTTCATAATTTCTGGCATATGTCTGACACAACCTTTTGCACTTAATTTTACCATATTTTCAAAACCCACATGCCCTAATATTTTTACCATAACTAGTTGTAGTCAAATTTGCTTGAAAATAATATCTTTATTTCTTTCATTAAGAACATACATATTTTTCTTTTTCCTCTTAGCCTTTGCAACCTTCTTCTCTCGATTTGCAGTTTATAATATGAAAACCTTTGTCATGGAATATAACATTGTATCCCCTTTTGCACATTTGACTCACACTCAAAAATTGTGTTTGAGACCTTCAACATATAGAACATTCTTTGTGATGGTTTTTCCATTATCCAGGACTCGAGTTCCTTTCCAACTATATTTGTTGAATTGTTATCACCAAATATCACAACGCACTGATGCATTATTAGACAAAGTAATGAATTTAATTTTGTCACCGTCATGTGGCTTGAAAATACGTTGTCCAAATACCAAATTTTATCTTCATTTTGTACTTGAAATGCAGTTTGTACTATTGAAAATTTCTCTTTTCTCTTATTCTCATCTTTCTTTACATATATCAAATTTTGTTGTTTAGATGGCTCTTGTTTCCTTAATGGTGAATTATTTCTTTTCATGTAATAGGTGTACTGAGCAGCATTAAATGTTGAACTAGTGTAAGATGGGCCAAAATTTCTTCTATATCCTCTAGAGTTCTTTCTACACTTCATGGCTTTATGTCCAAACTAATTACAAGAAAAAAATACCCATAAAAGGAATTTGTGTACCTCATTGCATAGGTTATCCTAGGAAAAAAAAATTCATTCTCGTGGGTTTATAAAAACTTTATTTTCAGTAGAGGAATTGCTTGGTGTAACCACGGACTTATTTTCTTCAATCTTTGCTTACTCTTTCTCCTTACTTTCTCCCTTGAATCCAATTCCAGACTTGTCAATTGTATCATGTTTGTTGCTTGAGTATATTAGTTAGCACAATAGATCTCTTTTCTAGCTTTTCATACATAGCTAGTTTGTTGAACATTTGGTCCATCTCAAATTTCAACTCCTCAAATTTGTGTTCAATTTTTACCACTCATCCTCTTTTGATTTATAGGACTTAGAGATCTTCTCTAACTGAGTTTCAAGTTCCTTTAGCTCATCATCCTCCTCTTCTTATTTATGTGCTTGTCTCTTCTCAAAGATGCAGTTTTTTTCCTCATAATCCTTTAATGTGCATCATAATTTCTAATTCTTCTTTCTACATAGTTGCAGTTCTTCAAGTGCACTCATCAATTATGATTCAATATTTACCTCAGCTTCTTCTTTATCGTAAATCTTCATATTCAATATATTTTTTCTCTCTAGAGCTACATTCTTCATCTATGTCCATATCCATAAAAATACATTCTGATTGATCTTCATTTTATGAGTTTTCTATGTTGCTCAACTCGATCACTAGATTCTTCTTTAGAGTAGAAGTTTCTTTTGTTATTGAAGAATTTCTTCTTGTTATCTTTATTTTTATACTCAGTTTCTCTTTTATTATGTTTATGACTGTGTTCCTCATGTTCAGACTGATTGTCTTTATTTTTGTTTGGCACCTACTTAGAATGACCTACATGTCTGCAAGCAAAGAATTTAAATGGGATTTTTCCTTTGTACTTACCAGAGCCTCTTTTTAATTTCCTCATGAACAATGCCTCAATATTTTCTTCATCCAGCTCATCCATGGAACCTGATTCTTCTTCATCTTCTTGACTGACTTTATTTCTTTCTTGACCTTGAAAGCCACTTCTTTCTTGGTGGTCTTGGTTCCAACATTTATCATCTCATATGTAACAAGGGTGATTTGTAGCTCATCCATTATAAGATTCTTCATGTCCTTTGCTTCCTCTATGGTAGAAACCTTTGCATCATACTTTTTGGTCAGGGATCTCATAATCTTTTGGATAATAACAGATTCTTCTAGCTTTTCTCCCAAGCCTCTAATCATGTTTATGACCTCATCTGTTCTCTGCATATATGTCATGATGCTCTCATCATCCTTCATTTTCATATTCTCAAACTGAGCTCTGTAATTTTGCAACTTTGCTAATTTAACTTTCTCATCTCCTTCATAGATGCTCTACAATTTGGTCTATATCTCCTTTTTTGTAATGCATTACCTTCACAAATTTTGTCTCATTCAAGCCACATAAAATAGCATTCATAGCTCTTGATTTGCACTCATATTATGCCTTATCCACTGAAGAGGTGATCGGTGTGGGTGGAGTTGTATATCCTTTTTCGATGCACTCCCAGATGTCAAAACCAAGTGACATCATATATGTATTCATTCTTATTCTCTAGAAAGCATAATTTGTCCCTGTGAATAGAGGTGATTTGGATAGACATAAAAATTATTTGTGATTGACTTGTTTTTATGCTTGTGATAGGAGGATCTCCTTGAATATGTTAGGCTTCTATAAAAAAATACCTTCTCATCGATACCAACCGTATTACGGATCAAAAGCAAAGAGAGGGGGTGAATCAATGCAGATTAAAACTTTTATACTCTTGATTCAATTTTATATTCTTTACCAATATATGTGTATGAGAAACATACACTCAATCAATTATTCATCATACACATAAAATTGAACACATAAATTTATTGTGGGAAACCCTTTCGGGAGAAAAATCCACTAAAACTATTGTTTATATTACATAAAGCAAGGACTAATAAGAATATAACAATCTTACAATATTTTTTAGTGAGACACCAATCCGATAAGGAGCACTAACCCCTACACCTATGTTGATATTATGCATAGCAAAGGAATCAAGTGAATATTATGCATCACAAGATATTTCTTCTACAGGCACCCACCTACATGGAAGTTATAACTCCCTGAATGTGCTAAGCTACAACTTCGACTTCTTTATTTACAAATTTATGATCATGTAGTTACAACAATTATTTATTCAATGAATTATGATCACTTTCCTGGCTTAATATGTGTTCTTTCTCTATCACACTCTTATGCTCTCTTTGGCTCATTCAATCCATTGGTGAAATGCTCTTCTTATCTGATCATGTTCTTCATTATTTTCTCGATCTCATCATTCTCTCTTCTTCATGATGTGGCTCTTCTTAGCTTGATTTTGTCGTATTTTCTTCTCTTTCCTTTTTCTACTCTCTTGCTCTAGTGCCCTTAGTCATATCTAATGAGCAACAACATCGAATTGACTTTCGATTTTTTTTTTATTGCACACATGACTCAAAAGCTTGCTTCAAAATTTGCATTATGTACTCTTCCTGATCTATCACCTGTGAATCCAGATCATTAAATTTTTTAGTTGAGTCCAAATTTTATTATTTCCTTGTTCAGCTTCATTCCTCCTTCTTCCATGCATCTAACAAACCAATTTATTAGCCAACTTCCAAAATTAGAAAACTTGCATTGTTTAGAATTTGCATCGTGAAATTAAAATGGCGACCCATCTTCTTTGCATTATTTTAATTCGCCTTGAAATCAAACTCCATCAAGATTATAACAAATTACATCATGACCAATCATGCATTAAATGCTAGTAGCTAAAATAGAGAATTTCATTAATCTGTGCAAAGTTCCAGTTGTACTTATAGTTGCAATTCTCTCTCAATCAAAGCTCCTTCAAATCTAAATACAAATGTTCCCTCTTTCGATTTGAAATGTAACTAATTATCCTTGATCCACTCCAATTCACTTTGATCGTTCCGTGGATTCTTTTGGCATATTTGATCTTTTCTTTCATATTGTGGCTTCTCCTTTTGTCCTTCAAATTTTCCCTTCTTTATGCATCTTTTTAGTTATCCATGAAATCTTTATACATTGTGCAAATTTTTCAAATTCTCATGGATTCCTTCTTGTTTGCTACTTTCCGAGGCTTTTCTCCTTTTCTAGTTCTTCACGGCTTTCCTTTTGTCTACGACAATCTTCTATACTTAGTGGATTTTTTTCTTATCCATGGTTTTGCATCTTTTCCCTTTATACGCAGCATTCTCCAAATATTCATACATATGGATTTACCTTCTAACCTTCTTCACTCTATGGCACTCACCCTGCCTTCAACGGCTTCTTCTAGAGCTTTCCTTTAGTCCACGGTTCCTTGATCTTATTTACTCCATGACTCTCTATGTACTTGGTGGATTACACCTTATATCCATAGATTTCTCAAATGTTTTCCAATTCCTTTAGGACTTATCCTTTATCATCTCAAATCCTTTATGGGTTGACACTACGAATCAACCTTCATATTCTTCACATGCTCACTTTACCGATTGACTCCTTTTTCCATCAATGTAATTGGATTTCAACTCATCCATCTTGACATCAATGAAAACACATATACCAATGACAAATATTCAACACCTATAGGAGATTCAAGAATTTCCTTCCCCTTCATTTCATCATGATTACAACATTCTTCACATAATAGGAAAGAGGAAGACTCATTTTCACATTCATACTCATCCACCAAGGCTTCAAAGAGAACATTGAGCTTACTTGTTTGTTCTATCTCATTATTGAGCACCTGTTAACCAAAAGGAGAAATAAAAATTGACTTGTAATTATCTTGGATTATTATGATGTAGGTTAGGATCTCAAGACAAAGCTAAGGATATTCAATCTTATCTACAATCTTCAAAAAAATTTACACGAATTCCTTCTTCAAAGCTACCACATACTCATTTTCACATATACTTGAAGAATATTCACTTTGGGTCTCATGGAGATAACTGGAAGCCCAATCTTTATATGGCCTAAAATTACTTGAAAAATCTTCTTTATCATGATCTACATTTCCTCTCATTAGGGATTCACCTTCTTGCATGTCAAGGCATGCATGATCTTCATTGTTTTTGAATAGAGGGAAAATATCCATGTTGAATGGGAAGGGAACACCTTTCAATTCAAGATTCATCATTTAATCCTCACAAAAGGAGGAAGAATACAATTTTGGGGATACAACATGATAATAATCATTTACTCCATCTTGAACTTCTCCTAGATATTCCTCTTCTTTACAAGGAGAAGTGAAGACCCCAAACTCACAATTATGACCGATGTCATACTCTTTTAGTAATGACAGTAAACAACTTTGAGAGATCATATTCAATTCGTTCATCTACATTTTCTCAAGAAGTAAATTAGATTCTTCAATTTGCTTCATTTCATCATTGGGCATTTGTGCATTAATTAAAGAGTCAAAATGAGAAAGAAAATCATCCATGATTACCTCAAATTTATCATCTTAAAGAACTTGTGTTGGGGAAGGAAGGTTCATCTTTGGAACATCTTCGTGGTTGGTGGAATTCTTGAAAAGCATTGGATCATCCATCATGAGACAAGAATACTCATCTTTCATGCACATTTTTCCTCCAAAGGGATGTGCCTTGAGCCAAAATGAAGTTATGAATGGAGGTTCAACTTTCATGCTTTCTTCATTATCCTCCAAGGTGCTGAGTTGACTTTCATTGGAAGGATCAAGAAGAGGAAAATCATGAGAGGAACATAAGATTCTTTCAGGAAAAAACAATTTGTAATATGGAAAATCATTAGAATCTTCTTCCAAAATATGGATCTCTTTTTATTCACCATTATGGAGTGTTACAAGCTTCTCACATATTTCTTGCATAGTCTCAACATAATTTAGAATCTCAAGATTAGTTTGAGAAGTGATATTTCCTTCTACAACACACAAGATCCTTTACAAAAACTCCCTTTTTAAGGATGTAATTTCTTCATCTCCATAAGTAAGAGAATCATCTAAAGGAAGAGAGACAAAAGACAAAGCTTTGAGTTTCTCAGTTAGTTGCGTGAAGTTTAAAACATTACCTTTAAGAGATTATTTATCTTAATGCTTTTCATACAACATTTTTTATCTCTTTTGAAATTTTCTACCGGGATCTTAGATTCTCAATCATCACTAGTGCAATTCCAATTTTATTTCCTCTAGCCACATTATTTTTTAATTAGAGCCACATGGATTTGATGGTGGGATATTTAGATGCAGCAATTTTATCCACTCTAAATACTCTTTCCATAACATTTTAAAAAAATTGGTTGAAGCAAGAGACCTCTTCATTATGCCAAAACCCATACTTTTGCAACAACCGATCCAAAATGATGGCTAATCAAGAATTTGCATATCTTGGTGGTAATCCTCTTCTTCATTTTTTTTGTCACTTATTGGTGATGAACATCAATCTTGAAACTCCATCATTGTGATGCGGGAAACGAATGTGACATGGATTTGTTCCTTGATAGAGTCACCTTCAAAATCTGATTTTTACTTTGAAATCTGATTTTTTTTATTTTTGAAATATATTTTTGTATTTTCCAGAGATCTTTAAGGGTGTAAAAGAGTAGATATCTCCTAGCAGAGTAAAAACTAATTGGTGAAATAATTTATTGAGGTGAAAATGATTGGTTTCCACCAATGGTCATGGGGTAAGCCACTCCTCCTTATGTATGGGAGGCTCCAATTACTGAATGCAAACTAACTAAGAAATTTGGGTGGTTGTTAGACTAGGGATATACCAAGGATCACACAAGAATACTCAGCTAAACCTATGGCAAAGTGATTTTACAAATTACAAGGAGGAATTTTCAGTGATGAGAGGTAAAGAGGAGTTGGGGAAATAAGGAGAGAGAGGGTTAATGTTGTGAGTAGGCTTACAAAATTCACATACAATAACTAGAGTAGGTCCACATTCAACTATAAGAACACAACAATGATAATAATGATAATACTAAAAAATCATAGACACATAATTCTTTTGATTCATTTATCAAATGCACTAACACCTTTACTGTGTTTTACAAGATCATTTTATTTACAAAGTTGGAAAGTGGAGGGAGAGAATAGAGGAACATAAGCATATAAAAATAAAATAAATGCAACTTTTATTTCTTGATGTAGTAGTGGTAAATATCAACAACATACAATCAATCAACAATTGTTAACCCTTTAGAATGGATAATTCATTCCAATTTATAGCATACAAAAATGTCTCTTCATCTACCCCCACATGACTTTTCACCTATCCCCATCACTTGTGACCTTTCATATTCCTAGGATACAAAAGTGAGTCTTTTCCTTATTAGTGAAAAAGGACTCTTACAATGTTAATGTTGAAGGTCACTTAAGTGAATAAGACAAAATAGAAAAAAATTCTTAATGGAAAATTAGAATATGGAGAGAGAGGAGAGATAGAGAGAGAGAGATAAGGATTGACTAATCTGATGAAGATGAAGCTTTACTTATGAATAACTAGCCATTAATGATCCATGAGGTAGAGTTCCCGAGGATTATCTCATGGCCTTTAAATTCTCTACTAAACTAGAATATTGTATGTGCTATCATTTATTTTTCTATAATATAGATGTGGTTCAAAACTTTAATTTACTGTCTTAGAAATATTAATAGTATCCTCGCACTTTCTGAGGAAAATTTTAGTGGTGAATTGTAAAGCGATTGGCTACCGCCTACTTCGCCTAAAATTTCCACCGACAAGTCATTTGTATGGTTCAAGTTCACCTACTATTTATATGTAAAACTATACTTATGCATGTATTCACTGAGGTATAATACATAGTATGGGGGATTGTAGGGGTACTTGTTTAATACATACATCCAAAAAGACCAGATGTCCATCCAACTTAGGTTGGATGGATGACAGCCATTTTTTATTGTCCAACCCAAGTTGGACAACGGATGATTGATGTTCGTCCAACCTGGGTTGGATTTTTTTCATTGTCATCATCTAACCCAACCATATAATGGATAGGTGTCCAACCTAGGTTGGATGGATGGGTTAGATGACAAACAATTGATGGTCGTCGACCAGGTGGTTGCAGATCCTTCAAAGCTAGTTATCATGGAGGGTGGCATGTTAACTTATAGGTGGAGGGAGAGAAAAATAAGGGTTAAGATCTTTCCATGTAGATGGAATATCAATGGTTATTGTTGCATGAGAGGGTAAAAGAATCTAGAATTGGAGAATTCTAGAAATTAGAAGAAGCATCCATTGAATTATAATGGAGGGAGTTATATTTGAAGAGTTATATTTGAATTAGAAGAATCATCCATTGAATTATAATGGAGGGAGTTATATTTGAAATTTAGAGAGGCTTCTAGAAATGGAAGTCTCTAGATTTGGAGGATTTGGTTAGCTTAAGATTAGGTTAGGTTAATTTTGATTTAGGGAGAGATTACATGGAGAGGCTAGGTGTAGGTAGGTGTAGAGTAGGTTGGTAGGTGGGTGTAGGAATATTAAATTCCTATAAAATGATAATAGGGATTAATAGTGGGATAATAGGATATTAATAATGAATTAGAGGATTAAGGATGAGATGGGATATTAGGTGAATGGTGAGAATAATTAAGATAAGGATATATATATATATATATATCTCTCGTGTGTGTGTGATAAAAGGAATTAATAATAATTAATCTTGTGATTAATTATTATATGGTTAAGATGGGAGTTGTGATGATGGGTTAGTGATGGGGAATTAATAATGTTTAATATGTATTTTATTTATTAATTAATTATGTCAACATTTCACATGTCTACATTTTTCCCCTCTTTGAAGGGTTATTGTGAAGTAATGACCGTTCAAAGAAAGAAGGTTTCCAGAATAGATGGCAAGGGTGATGCCCCCTTGAGGGGTCGAGCGAAGAGGAAATGAGTCGGGTGATCACTCGAAAGGAAGAAAAGATCATGTTAGTGGGAGTATAGAAAGTGATGAAATTAGGATAAATAGGATGCCCCAACCAAGGTGGCCAAATGATAAGATGCCTGGTGAAGGGGGTTGGATTGATTGATTGGATGTCCAAGCCAAGAGGATGAGCCTAGAGGGATTGATTGAGTTGATTAGAAGGATTGAATTGACAGGATTGAGAGGATGTCCTAGTTGGGAAGATTAAGTTGGAAGAAATAGATTTGATGCCCCAGTCACAGATATATGAAAGGGGTTAGGATTGGTTAATTGAAAGATTGGATGTCCGATCTAGTCGGGCATATTACCCAAATGTAGTCATCGGGATTTGAACTTGGATTGACTATTCGTGATTGGATTTGATTGTTTACAATACCATTGCACCACACGCCTCTTACACTCTTAGTTTGGATTATAAAGATCAATTGGATGTTGGTTGGGGTAGTTGAATGGGTGAATAGGTCTTAAGAGGATGAAGGATCAAATGGGAAAAGGAGGATTTTAGATAATGAGGGGATGGGGATGAAAGGGAATTAGTGCTTTATCACGAATTATCCATGTTTTCATCATTAGCGGTTGGAGTAATGTGGCACGAGAAAAATGTGGCAAGGCATAAAGACCATGATGCTTAAATTTCCACATACCTTTGTCCTCATATCATTGGACAAATTAAGAAACAGAGGGTCCTCATATCATTGGACTATGTAAAATAAATAAAAGAGGCCTCATATCATCGGCCAAGAAAAATATGCAAGAATTAAAACAAACATTCACAAGCATGCATCGAAAAAGAAAAAGTGACGTAATGGATTCGGGATGTGGGGATGAAAAATTGGTCATTTTGTGTGAGTTTTTAATTTTTATTGTTAGGATTTCTACAATTTTTTTATTTTTAGGATTTTGTACAATTTTTTGCCAATTTTTTCTTGTTTTTTTACGATTCTTAGATTTTTTTATGATTTTTAACAAAAAATAGGATTTTTAAATTTTTAGGGTTTTTTTTTTGGACGATTTTTTGGATTTTTTAATTTTTAGGATTTTTTGAATTTTTGGACTTTTGATAATTTTTTAAATTTTTGGTTTTTTTACGATTTTATTTTATTTTTAGGCTTTGTTGCAATTTTTTTATTTTTTGGATTATTTACGATTTTTTTAATTTTTGGATTTAAGGTAATAGATGGGAAATTTGGGCGGGGTAAGAAGAAACGGGAGGAAAAATAGATAAACAAGGTGGAAGACTAGGCATCGGAATGCGGCAAGGGCATCACAAGTGGTATAAAGAGGCCTTGGGGACCACCTTGAAAGTCATTTGCACCACTCATGATAGAGATATGAGAGCTTGTGAAAGAGGGAAATGACATGTGCGAAGGATTTGAGGAAACCGAGAAGATGCATGAGGGAGTATTAATGTGTGAATTGATGGACCTCTGATAAGTACCTTTTGTTTTCGTTTGGTTTTTGTTTTGCATGTTTTCGAGCTTTTTAGGGTTTTTAGGTAGTTTTTAGCACTAGGGGTAGGAAGTGGCACATATGCACACAAAATAGTGCCTTTTGCCATATCGTGGTGCATATGCACCATATTGTGGTGTTTATGTGTCGCTAAGGGGGTAGGGATGAAGTTTGACACCTATGTACCCGTGGAAGGGTAGGTTTTGTGTCATGCTTTGTAGTGGTACTTATGCAGGGTTTAGCACCTATGCCATAAATGGTGATGCCTATATAGGGAGGGATAAGAAATGACACCTATGCGGAGTATAGTGGCGCCTATGTTGTGTTTTAGTGTTTATGCTTAGTATAGTGGCGCCTTTATGTTGTAAAGTAGCGGTATGTACTAGATTTGGGGGTTTTAGAGTGTGGTAAGTGTAGAATCATGTTGGGTATAGGGTAGAAAGATTTTAAATGATGGGTTGGGGCTGATATTCGTGGGTTGATATGTGCAGGTGTCATTAGATCTTGTGAAGTTTTGACATCGGTGATCTTCTGCATTGAGATTCTTAGGATGATTTGATGAGGAGGTGGAGGAGGATGAAGCTTTGATCTCACATGTTCTTGGATTATTACACATAGCAAGGATGTCGACTATGCAAGAAGACCAAGGATTATTTACTACACTTTGGCGGAGAGGTGGCATTTGGGGACACAGTACATTATGGCTTTGTTGACAAGGAGATGACAGGTGACACTAAAGGATGTCTACTACATATATCATATTCCAGTGGATGAAGAGCCAATGGTATGGAATAGGGAAAGGCCCAGGCGTTGTTGGGATTATTTATAAATGTAGAGGGTGCACCAGTCGAGGGCTATGTATAGACATGGGGTTGTATTTTAGAGAGGGTTATATGGAGCGTATTTTGATGTTTTTATGCTCCCTTATCGGTTGTATTTTGTTACTCGATGGTGGACGGTGATATTTTAGCATTGGATTTCTAGATGTGGTACATATGATGTGGCGATTGGATATAGTATATGCATGGGCACCTATAGTTTTGGTGCGCTTATATTGTGATCTTCACAAGGTAGCTTCTTGAGGAGGTAGCAACATTGGGGCAGCTATTTTACTACGGATCTAGAGATATGATCACATATCCATAGGTATGTTGATAGGTATTCATTGGAAGTGACATGATGGTGAGCCTTCGATGTATGGATGGTACATGCATATCATAAGGAGAGAGCATCTGGGGATGATATATTTCTATAGGTAGAGGATTGACAAGATGCAGTGCGAGACATTACATTGTGAACATACCATGATTATGAGGCATGGACGGGAGTCCAGATGCAGTGCAGGTGAGTAGGATTCAAATGCCATTTTACTTAGTAGGGGTCACCCATACATGGTAGAGTGATATCAGCCAAATCGGGTCCTTTGACAAACTTGGTATCATATAGGATATACCTACATGCCATCATGTGTTTACATGGACCATACGTGAGGCAAAGGATTAGGGTGATTCGATTCCATAAAATGTGGCTAGAGCCATTTTTGTTGAGGTATAGGTTATCCATTAGGATACCTTACCGAGATATATTAGATCGAGTAAATTACGGGGTTATAAGGAGTGGTGGTAGGGGATTAGGCCAACCAGGACTTACACAACCACCGTGAGGTATGAGTTTCATACATTAATGGATATAGGTTTATATTGGATCCACGAGGGCGGGCATTAGTGGTGCATGTACCACAAGGACGAGATGAGTTCAATAGGATCCACTGTCATTATATTAGGTGGTCCTCCGAGGTAGGTAGCATCGGCACCACAATCACCAATAGGGGGGCTAGAGTAGAGTCTAGAGAGACTAGATGTTGATGTAGTAGGACCATTAGGGTCATGATTTACAGAGTGCGGGAACTTTAGTGTCATCAAGTGTCGATTTACATGTGTAGGTCTGTTTGGTGTGAGTCCTTCAAGATTAGCTAATATAGGGGTAGAGTTCCGGCATGTATTAAGAAGTTAGAGACTAAGGCTCATGCCCAGTAGTGGAGATATATGGTTTGAGTGCGAGGTGTAGCTCTCTTAAGATAGATATAGGATTTGAGGAGGACATGGAGCATGTTTGAAGTCCTCTTGAGTCGGATGATTGGGGAGGGGATATTATGGCAATAGAGATAGTTCACCTCAAAGGGGAGTGGGAAAGGATACATCAAGTCATTAATGGCTTAAGACAACAGGATGTAGGAGTGGAGATGGTGGATCAATTACGAAACCATCCGTCTTCGGGTGGAGTTAGAGGCAATTCAAAGAAGAGAGGATGGGCTATATGGCATTGAGATAGATATCATTGCCAAAGGGATTCTTACGAGGGATATATATGGCATGTTGGATATGGCAGCCGAGGCATCAAAGAGTGTGACACATGGAGCTGCTCGGGTGCAGGCCAATGGTGCCCCCATATAATGAAATTGCGTTAATACCGAGCCTTGGTAGAGGATATGTGCTATTATGAGTGTGTTGTGACTAGGAGAATGTTGGAGGAGCCACAATATGTAGAGTACCTAGCGGGAGGATATAAACATAGCCGATGGAAATAGGGAGTATTGTCGGTGTATTGTAGTCGAGACCGGATGAGGTAGGGGATGGCACGGGTAGCTCGGCCACAGTGATGAGGGCTTATATGTAGCCTTATTATTTTTGTATCCTTATTCATTTTGTTGGTTATTCAATGATGACCATAATAGTCGTATTTTTATGTATATCTGTATATTTCGGTAGTATCATGTTGAGACATTTGATGTATTTTTGAGGAGATGATATATGATTACCATGTAGGATTTTGGAATGATACGAGATGACATATGCTATTATGATGTTTTCAATGTAGAGATGATAATGTATTTTATTTTGATTGTTTATGATGATGTGATGGTGTATATGATGGTTTTATGTTGATTTAATTTATTTTGATCATGTATGATAGTGTTTTGATAGTTTTATGATGAGACATATGTATTATTTTGATGATGTGATGTTATTGGATGATGTATGATTTACGGTGAGTGATATATTCGATGTGATGATTATGAGGACATACTTTTGTTGTGATGTTTTTATGATGTGTTGATGATGATGTATTGATAATTAGTGGATGTTGACATGATGGTGTTGTGTATAGGATTTTACATGTTTAGATATATTTATTGTTTATGATGATGTGATGAGATTAGATGATGATTTATTATGGTTAGGTGATGTATGTGATGATGTTAGGATTATATTGTAATTTTTGTGTTAAGTAATTTGGATGCAAATTGAATGATCATGTAGTTTTATTATGATGTGATGATGTTAGATGTGTTGATAGAGTTTGATTATGATATAATGATGATGATTAGACTATGTGATGATGAGATGGATTTTAATGTGTCGATACTAATTTGTGAAGTATTTTGAATACAAAATGAATGAATTTTTATGATGATGATGATTATTTATTGGTATAAATATGTGATTAGTTGTTATATGTGGATGTTGTGGATGGATAATAATGGTGAAAAACTATTTGGTGTAATGTTTAAATATGGTGGTTATTGTGGATTATGGTTAGTGTAGATTAAATATTGTGATGATTGATATATGTGGATATATACATATGATAATGTCATGAATATTTACAATGTTACTAAAGGAAATTTAAAATGTAATCTAATTATACAAATATTTACAATGTAATCATTACACAAAACAAGGCAGAATAGTAGAGAGAAAGGGGAAGTGAAGACAAAAGGGAATATATAGCGATAACAAAGTGCATGGGGGTTAGAGAGAAATGAAAGCCTCGTGATCTTGTAAGGTCGCATTTCTCGATTGATGGCGAGATATTTTTACTATTGCGGTGTTGGATTTTTTTTGTAGAAAATGTGAGCTTTGCTAGAATCAAGATAGTGTTCCCGGTCATAATAGAGTTGTTACTTCTTAGGTAGGACCAGAAGATGTCCGGATTAGGATGGTAGGATAAGAATTTTGATAGGGATGGAAATATGAGTAGGGATAAAGGGGATTTCCCCGTGTGCTAGTTACATATTTAGGGTAATATTAGATGTAGGACCCAGCTACCATGGCGTTAGAAACTAGTTTTCACCATGGTAGTTTCCCAAGGCGGCAAAGCAGGAATAGTAGATGTGGGTGGAAGAGTGGAAGTAGGCGATTGAGTAGAGATAGTCATGGAAGCAGGTATGGATAAAGGCACATTAATCTCTACAATATTGGTGGCATCCTCACGAGAAGCGAATAAAATTAGGTCTAGACCCTTAGGATGCTCAAAAAGATGATCATTGAGGTCGTGAAGATCATCATCGATAAAGGGGATGGGCATGATAAAAAAAAAGACTCCTAGAAGAAAAGGTGGGATCAATTAGGGGGTTCACCAAATGATTAAGCAAATATTTGAATAAATAAATGCTAAATCTAAATATGTAATAAGCGCATAATATAGACAATTAAGTACATATTTGATCCAAGAAAATAAGAAATTTAAATTTGAAATCCTAGTTACAAATGAAGGGAATAAAACACTTAGCTGATTTGCAGTGATGTCGAAGGTGTGTAGAGTTGGAAAACTACTGAAATAGAGAGCAAGATGTCATAATCAGACCTACAAAATTACATAGGTGTTGAAAATTCTAGGACCGGGGAGCTTATGCGGGGTCGGGGGCACCGGGTGCCAGAGACCTATTTCAACCGCTTTGCTGTGATTGCTCAAAAGGTGTGAAACCCAATTTCACAAGGTCACAAGATGTTCGTTGTTTGTCACCTTTTATCACATGTATGTCATTGTACTTTATTTTTATTCACCTGAAACCTGCAATAAGAAAGAAGCACCTTTAAAACCCCTAAACTACATCAAATCTTAAAAATAAATATGAAAAATGGGATATCGCACTATCCTCGGTTGTCAAACAAGGTGAACTTACAACTAAGTGATGTACTACATTGCAGACCCCATGTAGTTATATGTGTGTGTGTGAATAAATCATGCCCTAGGTGGCTCGTGTGTGTGTCGCACTTGATAATGAGGAATATCTAGATGTAGAAGATGTAGATAGATGTTTGCATGGAAAAATGAACCTCTCCTCCTATGAATTGTATGCAGAAAAATGCATTCCCTTTCCCTTGCGTGAATGTTAGATGGATGCTTGAATGCTCTTGATAATGTATTTTGGAATTAACCTTAGGTGGATATAGTAGATTCTTAGTGTTTGGTCCTTTATTATGATCACATATCTTTGTATTTATATGATTCCCTTAGTTGAATTTCATAAGTAATCATTAAAAGGTTGACTATTATAAAAAAATATGCCCAAACAGATAGAAAATACCAAAATATGTGAGTAAAGTGCAAATTAGTCGGGGGCATCTAGAGGAGACGGGGCACTGTGCACTTGGTGTCCCGCTAGGTGTTGGTGCCTAGGGTGAGAAATGCCAAAGTATGAAAAGACAGACTAGGAAAGAAGGAGTGTAAGACCAAAAGAGGAAACAGAAAGCAAGCAAAGATGGCCAAAGATAGTGATCAATTAGTAATTTTCTCGCTTAGGAATCATATGAATAGTGGTATGTGATCAAGACTAGATAAATACCCAAAGTGCATGATTTAGTGTCTACATGCACATAAGTCATATATGAGAGGTATAAGCCAAAACCATCATTATCAAATACTAAATACAATATGGCCAAATTGGGTATCTACAAGGATTTTGTTGATTTATTATTTAAGCATGTATGTGGGTAAATGTCTTATTGTTGTTTACAAAGTGATTTTAGAGAAAACTAAAAATGCTAATGTATTAGAAAAAATATATGTTTAATAATTATAGTAAAAAAACATAAATTGTCAAATCAATTTATTGTTTTCTTATGATGTGATGGCATGGTATGGACCTTTGGACATAATTAGAAGGTAGATGGGGTGTTAAAGGAAAACTTAGTATAGGCACCTAAAAATTATCTTAGACATTTATTAGTAGTTAAATTACATAAGTTTAGCGTGCTTATGTATTTTTCAATTATTAATCCAAATTAAGTGTCACCGACATGTTTTCATGTCTTTGTTTCGTATTTCTCTTTTCTTTCTTTTCCCACCTTTTTAGGTCTTGAATTTTTGTTCCTTACATGCATATTGCATGAATACCTTCAAGTAGGGGATAAATTTGAGTTTCATATGACCATATTTTCATTGTTTTCTTGTAAAATACAATCAATATTTTTAGTAAATTGTATTTAATGTAAGGTACAAATTTATGCATACCACTAAAATTTGTAAAGGATTGTCATAAATACATTTGTGTGTGTTTTATAAATATGTATATGTATATACTGCATATATAATACCCATACACACACATTACATATATATGTATACATATTACATATATGTATAGGTATGTATGTGTGTGTGTATACACACATGCACGTGCACGTGTTTACGTGTTTACATGTACAAATATATATATATATATATATATATATATATATATATATATATATATATATATATATATGCATATATATACACATATGTATATATATATATTTATTTTATTTATTTATTTATTTATTTATTTATTTATTTCTTTATTTATTTATTTAACCCAAAATGAAATAAGTGCGTGTTACTTATTACACTTTAGATTAGGGTTAGAAACATGAGATATATTTAGATTAATTAATTTAACATTAATGTGTATATCAAAAAATATTATATTAGAAATTTGTAAGATAGATTGATTAAAAAAGTGCTAAATGGAACAAGACATAAGAAGAGAGATGGAATCGAGTTGATTGAATGCTCAAGAAGTTGATTTGGTAGTCGAAGATACTTTTTTCTAGATCTCAAAGTGTAAACCAAATTGGGACAAAATTGCTAGATATGTAGGGAGCGGTTTGGGGCTTTAGAACCTATTTGGAAGTTATGTACGTGGTGAATAATTGGAGTTATGGAAATTTTTATCTTGTGAAAGCTTAAGGTATGCCTTCCGGGAAACCTTATGTATGAATTGAAATAGCTTCAAAACCCTAACCACATGTAAGAGACCCTAAAAAGGGTTACTTGATTGGTTTGAAGTGTAATTTGTACATTTCCTACAGTGACAATACTCCAAAGGGGCCTTAAAATGAATGTAGTTCTCTACCTAGAGATGTGATATCTGTATGGGTGTGACTATATCTTAAAATATACAATTTATGATACTTCGTAGTGACTTGGTGTGATTTTTCTTGAATTGGCTTAAAGGGCTTACAAATTAGGATACTAGACTCTTGAACCTAGTTTTGAGTTCTTCAAAATTGTGTGGGTCTACTCCAAATGTGTGTTGTTACTTAGGGTAATTTTGGAGAGCTTTGAGTGCTTTTAAAATTATGATTTTTTGTAGTTATGTTAAAAATGTCAAGTGAGTGAATGAGTGCATTTAACTTACTTGTATAAGGATTTTTAGGTATATTTTCATATTACATTTGACCCGTGAGGAAATTATTGACCCATACAAAGATATCAAATTGAAAAAATGTGGATTGGGATGAATTCACAAATTTTAGATCAAATTTTTGGACAATTTGGTCCATGTTTAGGAGTCACGTATGGATAAGGAATGAGTTGCTTAGGAAATTTTTGGCCATGACACTTAGAGGTGATAGACTACTTTGGAATAATGTCAGAAATTTTGTGAGTAACAAATTATTGTAAATGAGGAGAGAAATTCATGCATGTAGTCTCTTATTTCCACTCAATTGATATGCACATTGGAGCCTCATTTAGACAGATCTGAATGCTCACCCAAAGCACGTGAAGCTAATAGGTCCATCCTTTGTGCTTGTTTGTCAAAATGTTAGCATACATATCCATAGTTATTAATATCAAAGAATACATTCCAAAGTGCATATCATTAGAGACATCATATCATGAGCTTATAATGGAAACACATGTAATAAGGTAACATAACAGATTAGGTACACACTAAGATCACTTGCATAATGTAATCACCATATTTAGATAATCCACCCTCCATAATCCATTACATCAAAGTATTACATATCAGAAGTTGAATAAATAACAATAATTACCACAGAGTCATGCATGGTAGTACATCAAAGTAGCATAACACTTTTATATCACGGTCTCTCATATATGTGGTATCCAAAACAATGACATTCAACATATATATAGGGGTGGGGATTTTCCTTCACTTTACCTATGCATTCTCAAAATAGTCATGCGTTAAGCTGTTGCATGCTTTTACAATGGAGCTAATAATAGATTATCATATAAATATAACTTGCTTTAATCCTAAAAATAGCTTGATCCATGTATGACCTTTCATCTTCACTCTACATGTGCTTTTACCCAAAAATAGACATTTCTTCGCCCTCAAATCATCCTGCTTTATCTTTTCTTGAGCCTCACTCCACCTTGATTTTATAGTTTTCACCCATATCATGCAAAATTGGCTAAATCCTAAAATTTATTTCTTTGGGTGTGAGCCTTCCCGCACACCACTTTACTGGTCCATGTGTGCATTTACGTACCCCACATGCATGCCTCACTTTCTTGCGTGCTCTTCATACTTATCCATTTTTCTAGTCCAACATTACCCCACACTAAATGCATTGTCTCCCACATAAATGGGGTTGAATCTTCTTGCAACTTCAAAGATGAAAGAATAATAATGTCTTACAAAGAATGGAAGAATGAGGTAATGGAATAATTCCCAAAGCCACACCTTACTACTCGGATGACCGTAGAAGCTCGGGGTACTCCTTGTTTATTGTGCCTTCCAATTCACTCCATTTTTCATCCCCTTATTCATTGTATCTAGTATCACCCCAACAATATCCACCATCTCATCTAGAGCCATGTTCTCCCCCTTATTCTTCATCTCCCTTATCACTCTAGCTAAGCCTAAAATCATTCCCTTCATTACATCCATTCTTTGCACCACCAACCCAACTCATTAATCCTTTTTCATATGGCTCCCTAGCTGCCTTAAGTGAATCGCACTCCTATGAAATAGAGGCCAACTTCTCTTCTCTTCCTAGTGACTCATCCTTCTTGGTTATTAGCATGTCATTCTCTTCCTAGATTGTGTATGCCTAAAGGATTTGTTCTAGGTCCCGAAATTTCTCGAGTGCCCAATTTTCCTTCTTCGATTCATCCCTCAACATTATTAACATGCAATCATATTCCACAATATTGTGCATGATAATCTTCTTTTTGTGTTCCCTTTCTTTAGTTATTTTTTTTGAGACCTGTACACTTATCTTTTCTTTTAACAAGAAATGTACCAAGTCTTGTAAGTGTAATTCAATGCAGATGGGTACGTCCTTGTGAATTTATCTTCATATTTTGGGCGTGCTTCCAAAATTTCTTCTCCTATTTTCTTTGGCATCTCTAAGACATCCTTTTCCTTTCACTCCACTCTATTCCTCTCCTCAATTAGTCGTTGGATATCTTCTTACTTATTCTTCATACCCTCCAAGAATGTCCTAAGGGTGGCCCCTTATCCAAGTTTCTCCAATCCACCTAACTTGTTCGGATAAACATAGGCATTTCATAGAGTATGATAATCTACATCCAGCTTCTCTACATCATACTTCAGCTTCTTCATACCATATAACTTGTTTACGAGTCCCGGAAGTATCGTGTGGTGAATGCAAAGGGTAGCTTGCACCAATGGATTTTCTATCCACTCTTCATAAGGAACACCCCAAGAAAAATTGTTGGTAAGCCGCAAACTCGCCTCCTCATCCACAACCAAGGGAAATTCTCTTGGTACATTTTATTCCCCTAAAAATCCTTTCACGTCCTTATGTACTATTTGTCCACTCGTTGTTTATAGGTGCACAAATGTTTGCCTTCACATGTGAAATTGGATAATCTTTCGGTCGATGACTTATTTTCCATTGGGTATACCCACATATTCTCATTGGGCCCATCTGGTACTCCAATTTCAAAAACACCAATAAAATAAAAATTTTCCCCACATAATTTTCTCACCTTTGTTTTTTTATACATGTTCTTCCTCAATAATGCTCTGCACTATATTGTGCGATGTTATAATATGTGTTGGCATGTGGTCCCAATAGGTGTTATCATTGATGAAAAACCACACTAATGACAAATTGTTTTTTTTATTATGATTTCATGATTATTTAGTTGATGCTTACATACTATTTCATATGTGCTTAAGTTGATACGTGGGATTCTATGAGGATAGCTTGCTCTAGCAAGCTCATGCAAGTGCCTAGGAGATGCGAATTGACAATATGAGATTCTTGGATGCTTGGGAAGCATGTTGACATGATGGCTAGTATTTTTTGAGGATGCTTGGGCACTCAAAGTAGTGGCATGGTGTAGGTACAGGTGGTTCAGTGTGTTACATGTGCACATTGGGAGCAGGTATGATAGCTTGGAGGTGTGACAATGTGGTTTGGAGCTATATGAGCTCATGGAAGCATGAATTTAGGTATATCATGGCATATCAGGTATGTTTGGGTCATTTTCAAAGGTTTTATGATTATTTATTACATTTTTAGTTGACCCTAGCTTTTATAGTGAGGAGCAAGAATGCAAGCATAAGTAAGTCTTAGTTACTGGAGATATTGAGGCATGGAGTTGTCATTATGTTTATTGTAGATGTTAGAGGGATAATTCATGATGATCTTAGAAAAAATTCAGGTTCCCATGATGTGTATTTTTTCAGATATAATAGTTTGTGTGAAACTGGGTGAAAATCAAGTCAAATTCCACCTCAAAGTTGAACTTTAGATGCTCGTTGTGAATAGTGTGATTTGCATGGTACCTTATTCCTTTTATGGAATATTATATGGTGAGTTTGTAATGTTTCAAAAACTAATGAGTTCATTTTATCATCAATGATTTTATGAACAAATGCTAAGAAGGTAAAGTGGTCTAAAACCCTAGTTAAACCCTAGCTAGGAGTAGTTTGCAGAGAATGAAGTATATTGACCTAGTTTTGATTGATTAATAAAATTTGATGATTGGGTTTTTTTATAGGATTCTGTCATCTTTCCATAAATGTATGGTTGAGGTAATGGTCATGAGTGTGCCCCACCTAAAATGGAATTTTTGAAGAAGAAGGTTTTAGGACAAGATGGTCCAAAGGAGTAGCACAAAAATTGATGTTTCATGATGTATGGAAGTTTTTATTGATTTCCATGGAGGTTTCATGACATTTTCATGTAGTTTCATGGTGTTTTGAGGTCCAAACAGTTGGTGATCAAAGGGTGGTTTTGGGGTCTCAAATAGCAGGGAACAGTAAAATGAGCATAACTTGAGATACAAGTGGATTTTTAAGGTGATTAAAGTTGTGTTCAAAAGAGGATTTAGATATGTTTCCATTGATATTTTTTTTTCCTTATTGAAATGGTTTCGTAGTCATTCTTTGACAATAATTATTTTGGTAGTTTAAGACAACATGTGTTCTAGTAAAAGTTTGTTGTTGGTTAAAGCATTATATGAATTTTTTGATGCTTCCTATAACTATAACGAGAATAAGGATGAATTTAGTATCTAATGAATCCATTTGGATATATTTAATATATGTAATAATTATTTTGTGAGATAACATTTTGAAAAATAGTTTTTGGTAGGTTGATCTAGTTAAGGCAAACGTAGCTATAGTTTTAAGATATGGATGTTTCATGGCTTATATATTAATTATAAGTGTTCTAAATGTGCTCAAATTTCTATTAGGTGGTTACATGGCATTTTTTGTTCTTAGTTAAGTAATTTTGTGGCCTTATGAAGTTTTTAGGGTGTTAAAGGGTGTAGGAAACAACTGTTTTGAGAATTGTAAAGGGAACTAGGCCCAATAAATGAAATAATTTGATTGGTTTATCTAAAATTGGACCATTTATGAAATTTTAATGATATTTTAATTATTTATTAAGGGTTATGAGTCATGACTAATTATGGTTTTGATGTAATGGCAATTTTAAGATTGTGCCCATGGGGTTTTGAGCCATTTTTGGCACATGTAATGAGGTTTTTGGCTAGGCCTACCTATTTGGGTCATATGTAACTATTTTAATGAATGTAAATGAGTTTTATATAGATTTATGGGTCGAAATTATCATGAGGTACCTACCTCATTTGGGTGTGAAGGAAGAAAAGCATATTTAAGTGCTTGTTTGGTTCATTTTTGAACTAGTGCTCTTGAAGAGAAAAAGTGCAAACTAGAGGAAGATATTTTGCATGTATGAGAGCATGATTTGAAGGCTGAGGAAGATAATGATAGGTTTAGGAATGTTTGGATACATGAGATCAAGAGGATAGAGCAAAGACAAGTGAAGAAAGAGCAAGAATATGAGAGATTGAAGACCTAGTGTGTGAGCTAGGGTTTTGAGTTGAATTAGTGATCTCAATCAGTTGTGGAAGAAAAAAAATTAGAGATCATATTTATTCAGGTGTCTTAGTTGGCACTAGATTATCTTTCGAGGTTTTTAGCCTCCTTGTGGAGTGTTTGCTTCACTAAATTAGGGGTTGGTGCTCCTTGTAGGGTTGGTGCTCTACTAAACTAGGGGTTAATGCTCCTTGTGAAGTTGGTGCTTCAATAAATTACTTTTATTTTTGTAATATAAGCATATTTTCAGTTGGTTTTATTCCTCATGATGGTTTCCCACTTAATTTTGGTGTCTTGTGTACTCGTTTTCTCTTGATCTTGCTTATGGTTGTTTTTATGCTTAAGTAAACACACATATGAAACATGGTTAAATGAATGGTTGTATGAATGGTAACATATGATTAATTGTAAATGAAATAAAAAATTTGTAGGACTGATTCACCCCCCTCTCATTCCATTGTGCTTCCAACAATTGGTATCAGAGAAGTTCCTTTAGAAGCAAGTCTAACCAATTGGAGGAGATTCTATAAGCACAAGCAATGGGTAAGTCTACAAACATTGAGGCTATATTAAGAAGAATGAATAAAACATCTTAGTCATGTATTGAGGCCTATTGAAGTTAGGTCAAGAATATGGAGATAAATCATGATCAAGCATCAAGGATTTGAAATCTTAATTGGAGAATATGGAAAAATCCCTAAAGGAGAAATAAGATGTTTGTTCCATGTATAAAGGCAAGTTGAAATTCCTTGAGTCATATTTGAAGGATGTAACTAGTAATTTAAAGATGTATGAGATATTTGAGAAGATCTCCAAGGCTCTTAATGAGTGTTTATAAGGTCAAAGAGATTTAGATAACAAAACAGGCCTAGGGTTTCAAGGAAAGCATGATCATGAAGCTGGTCCTAGTTCTAAATCAGATGTGAAGGTGACTAAGAGGACTAGTTTGAGAAGGTCTAACTCAATTAGAAAACATAATTCTATGATGTATGGCTCTTCATTCAATTTTTATTACTTTTTTGTCATGATTTTGGTCATAGAGCTAAAGATTGCAAAAATAGGTCTTCTAGAAGGGATATAGATCTCTTGAGTTGAATGTTATTCATGTTGTGAGTTTAGGCATAAGGCTAATGACTATGGTTATAATTTGAGTGTGTTTGAGCCAAGAAGAAGGAAAGAGGTTGTTTGCTTCAATTGTCAAAAATCTAGTCACATTGTTAAATTTGGTCAAAGCAAGAAAAATTTCATTGCAAGAAGGACTGCTCCTATGGTCAAGAAGGATGTGGTTCAAATAAAATATGCCAATAAAGCTGATTTTCAGTCTTCTATGAACAATATGAAGGTTATTAAGGTGGGATTTTGTGCTAAAATTTTGAAAACAAGCTCATCATGACCAATTCAGCTCAAGGGAGTATGTTTGCACTTGTTGAAGAAGAACATATGTGTTTGAATGGTTTTCAAGTTCCTGTGCAAGACAAATTGAAGAAACTTGGCCTATGGGACACATCAAAAGTAATAAGGTATGTCAAGTAGTCTCCACATGTGTTTGTGAGTTATTGTCATTAAGGTCATGTTACATTTAAAAGGCTTAAAATTATATCAAATTTTTAATATCATCTTTGTAAGGTCTGCATAGTATGTCATTATTATGTGAAGAGGTTTTTCAGCTTGTTATAAATTCTTTGTTGCTAATATTTCAAATTTTTAATCATCCAAGAGGTATTATGTTATACAATGGTATGTGCTTCATATCTATCATCATTCATTATTGTATCTATCCTTTCCTCATCTTGAGTCAAGGTGGACTATGTCCATTACTCTCATCATAGTATTATCATTGTTTGAGTATTGTCTTTGAAAAAGCTTGTGTACTGAGTTCTAAAGTTATTGGAGACTATTGTGATTGTGTGACTCCTTGTGTGAGGTCTATTCAAGTGAGTGTCAAGATAAGAAATGAATTTCATGCTCTACATCATTGTTGTCCGTGAGTTTTTTCTCATTAGTTTTTTGTAGTCCTTGTGTAATTATGATCCATTTTTGTGTCATGACCATCCTTGTCATCAACTCGGGAAGAGTTTAAGGTTATTATAATCAAAGAAATGGCTTAAAGGAAGTAGAAGGCATAGTGTGGGTTATAATGCCTCCTAAGATCTGTCAGTGTCAAGCATCCAAGAATCTATCATGATGCATTCAAGTTTGTGAGGTACTTCATGTGTTTTCACTCCTCCAAAGGTATGATTCTATGGTCATGATATGGTCTCGCATAAGTAGTTTTTTGTCATTGTCCTAAAAAGTGTGTCTCAAAAGAAGGGTTTGGTGATTGAATCTGTCATAGGCTTAATATTCTATTTCAAATTCAAAAGACTTGACAAGACCATATGTTTTTTTCCTATGTGCATAAGTTTTTTTCAATCTATGGAAACATGTTGTGTATTAGGTTTGAGTATGTCTAAATTTTCATGATCCAGTCATCAATCTTATGGTAGTTTGAAGTATAAAATTGGTCAAGTTTCATTATACTAAATTCATTAGTCTTAGAATTCATTTTTCTATATATCATTCTCAAAGGAGTAATTCATATGTCCACACAAGTTGATCAAGGCAAAGTAGGCTTCAATGATTTGTGCATGAAGGAATCAAAGTGAGCTATAGGGTTGTGTAAGATTGTGGAAGTAGATATTTTCAAGCACACCGTGTGGTAGGTTGACAAGTTACTATAAGATAGAATTCACTATGATTATTGATCTACATGTGGTCATTGACTATGAGAGAAGTGAAAATGATGGACACAAGTCTATAAGGGTTGTATCCAAGGTTTGAAGGAAAAAATGACAAGGTAAGTTGTGTCACGGGTGTGAAAATGTATAAGAAGGTCATTATACTATCTCAAGGAGTTAATTATATAATCCATGAGTTCTTGTAAGAAAAATTGTAACAAGGTCTTTACTCAAATAAAGTATTTTGTTCTATAGACTTTGAGGTGTGACATAGGCCTTAAGGTTGGGTAACAAAATAATGTAGGGTACAAATTGTCAAAGAGAATAGTGGAAATTATTTGAAGTCATCAAGAGATGTTGAAGGTCATATATGGGCTCATCTATCAAATTTATCATAAGTATGTATTTACCCTTGTGTATGTTTAAGTATTTGATAATTCTCTTCAAAATATCCTATACAGCTTATGAGTAAGGTTTTCAAGTCTCATGAGGTACAAATATTGTTGAATTCAAAGTTATAAGTTGAATATCAAGTCCTAAGATTGCCGGAGTCCCTGATGTAAATAATTGAAGGATAATGATGTCATGGATTCTTGTGTCATGAATGAAATAGTGAAATATCTTAAGATGGGTTGATAAATTTTGAGAAAACCTAAGAATGATTTGTATTCTATATCATCGGGATCTATAGATGACATATATTGCTCAAAAAGTGGCATTGCCTTATTTGAGGCATGATTGTTGGTGCTCTAAGTATTATTATTGTTACCTTTGAATCGTGGTCTTGAGACTCATTATTATGTATACTTACTTTGAAGGTGTTATCTTGCATTAAGGTAATTTGTGGCATAGTGCAATAAAGGCTATGATGGACGGTGACTTCATTCTACAGGTGTGTGTGTGAGGCTATTTCAAGTTACAAAGAAGGTAAAGAGGTGTGTGAAGTATTTTCAAAGGTATAGAGAAGCTTTCTAAACTAAGTTGAGTCTTATTCATGTTGCATGAAAAAGTTAAAAGAAGGTAAAGACCAAGGGGGAGCTAGAGTCTTCAAGGTACATAATGTCTCCATCAACCAAAGTGTACTCTCGCTTATGTCATGCATAAGTAATGGTGTTTGATCTAAGTCATGTGTGTAGAGGATATAATAGTTGAAAATGAAAAAAATTAAATACATATTCTTCTAGTCTGTAGTTAAGAGTTAATAGACACTGAAAATCATTGTAGAGGTCATTTATTATTGAAACAAAGAGTTAAGGAATTTTGTCTTTGTGTCCCTATACACAATCATGTTGTCAAGGCCTTAAGAACATATTTCCAGTGAGGTGCATTTCATTGTATGAGTAGGGAATTCAAGGAGCTTCTCGGGTGATTGAAAATTTTAAATATCTCATAGTCTTAGTTGGTAACCACTAATGTAGGGTAGAGTGACTAAAAGTGGAGTACATGTTAGTATGTAATAAGAGGTACAAATGCAATGGTGTCATAGATTTTTCAAGACTGATATAGGTCTATCATAGTGAAATTGAAACTTATTCATTGAGAGAAAAATGTCTTTGTCAAAATGTGCAAAGTTTTGATGTCCTTCAAGTGTTTAGGAAGATAATTCATGAGTAAACTTTGTGTGTACCTCACAGAGGTCTAAGAATGTTTCATTGAAGACTATGATATTTTTCACAGGCATAAGTGTGTTTATCAAGGAATGGGAGTTGTTCCATCTCCCAAATCTATCTCAAGTTTTCATTGATGACTCTATTTCAAGGTGGTCAAGGTAAGTTCCAACAAGACAATTTATGTCTTATAGTTGCTACAATGACTTTAAAACAAGATTTCAATATGATATGAGTCTCAAAAGATGTCAAAGATAGGGAGAGTGGTTACATATACTTCAATAAGGTGTATTGATGCTCTACAAGGTAGTTTGAGGTATGTTTCTCAATTATATGCTCTTCAAGATCAAAATTTGTCATTTCTCAATCAAATATGACTGTGGAAGACTGAAAATGTTGTTTTGGACCTTGAGAAAGTTGTAAAGTTGATTTCAAGGCATGATAACAAAGCTAGTAGCTCCAATTTGTATAGTTGAGCTAGAAATGGAGGTATTATGTCCAAGGGGAGTGTTATTTGGTTGATTAAAATCTTGTTTGACCCATGGTTGTATGTTGAAATTGGTCAAATTTACTCTAAGAAGTCAGTTTTAGACTCATAGTGTTGCTCTTGGTATGAAGAGTAAGAATATGCCTTATATTACATGGTTTTTTCCTAGATAAGATGGATTATTGTCAAGAAAGGTAATATGATGATGCGATATGCTTGGTACAAACATTTTTGGCTTGTTTAAGAGGTTTATGGTTCTCATCACAATGTGATACAATGTTTCCGAAAGGAGCAAAACAAGGTTGAGGAGAAATAATGCTTATTTTGCATGCTTAGGAGGTGGATTATGAATTTTTAGCCCCAAAAAAGGTGAGCCTATGATTTTTCATGCTTTACTAATGATGTTTAGATGATGGATGTTCTTGTTCCGGGGCATGTTACTTGCATGCTTAAAATGAAGCCAAGAATCAAATTTTGTGTAAAGTTTTCAATGTTTTGAGTGGAATGAGATCTTTGTTGATGTTTCTAACCAAAACATGATGTTATGAAGATAAATAAGGTGAATAATATGCTACTACAGGTATTCCTCTATCATTAATGTAAAAAAGGTGAGAAGTTCAGGTGTTTTCCATCAATGACAAAGGGGAGATTGTTGGCATGTGGTCGTAATAGGTGTTGCCATTGATGAAAAATGACATTAATGAAAAATTAATTTTGTATTATGATTTCTTGATGATGTACTTGATTCTAACATACTGATTCAGATGTGTTTGAGTTGATATAGTGGGATTCAAGTGAAGATAGCTAGCTTTAAAGCAAGCCCATACAGTGCCTAGGAGATGCAAATGATAGTGTGAGCTTCTTGGATTCTTGGGAAGCATGTTGACATGATGGATATCATGTTTTAAGGGTTCTTGGGCACTCACAATAGTGGCATGGTATAGGTACAGTGGTTCACTATGTTACAGGTGCTCATTAGGAGTAGGTATGGCAACTTGGAGGTGTGATAGTGTGGTTTGAAGCTATATGAGCTCATGGAAGCATTAATTCAAGTATATCATGGCATATCAGGTATTTTTGGTTCATTATCATAGATTTTATGATCATTTATTTCATTCTTTCAATTGACCTTAGATTCTACAGTGAGGATCAAGCATGCAAGCATAGGTAAGTCTTAGTGACTAGAGAAGGAATGTAATTTACATTATGATGATTAGAGATGTTAGAGGGATGAGTCATGATGATCTAAGAAAAATTTTAGGTTCCCATGATGTGTATTTTTCCATATATGACAGTTTATGTGAAACTGGGTGAAAACCAAGTCAAATTCCAGCTCAAAGTTGAACTTCTGATGCTCGTTGTGAACATTTTGCTTTACAGAGGACCTTTTTCCTTTTAGGGAAGATTATATGGTGATTTATAAGGTTTTAAAATAAGAATGAGGTCAATTCATCATCAAGATTTTATGAATGAATGTTAAGAAGGTAAAGTGATCTAAAACCCTAATTAAACCCTAAAGCAAGTAGCAAGTATGTAGAGAATTAAGTATAGTGACCCATTTTTTATTGATAATCAAAAGTTATGATTGGATGTTTTATAGGACTCTGTCATATTTCCATAAATGTATGGTTGAGGTCATGGTCATGAGTGGGCCATGTTGGAGCTCAAAAGTGCACCCGCCCCAATTCATAAACAATTTAGGATTTGAGATAACATGGGATTGTCTCTAAGTTATGGGAATTGAACTGAGACAGACACTTTGGAAGGTCAGCTTCCTCTACTTAATCCTAATGCTAAAATACTCCTAGGAATTGAAATGAAAATATCTAGATCTACTCTAACTTTCCAAGAGACCGGGGTGAGAAGGAGATGCATAAAACATAAACCTAAAATAGAGAAGGTGATAGCACCAAAAATAAGGGGATGAATATTTCATCAAGAGGGAAAATGGAAGAAAACAACAATGAGGAGGGCTGAACTGAGCCACAAATCAAAATCATTTTGAAGGTTCCAGTTACACGATGTGCAATGAACATAAACTTTGAAACAATACATGCAATAAACCTGTAACCAAATGAGAGGCAAAAGAGTGCAATAGAGTAATAGCTAAGTCCAAAATGATCCACAAAACCAGATATTCATTACTTAAATATCATGTATAGATCATCATGATATAGGAAGAAGATGAAAAACATTTACAAAACTTGAACCCAAGGCATGTGACCCTTAGAATTCTTATGCAAAGCACAAAATGTTACCTCGTGTATTCCTAAAGTATCCAACATTAAAATTGGGCATCACTTAACAATATATTAGAACTTGGAGAAGAGAAAGAAGGAAATAAGAAAGGGAAATTAAAATTCCCTATTACACCAATGGACCACCTCCATTAAATTCTCTAAGAAGATTTGATATTCCTACAAAATCCACTTCCCCATGCCATTTCCTTGTTGAATAAGGAATGATGCCCATACTACATTCAATTATGGTGGTTGAGTCGTCCTGAATGTAGCCCATTTGCATGTCGAGACGTATTTCTTCACTTCAGCCACCTACCAACATTTAATCAATGAAATTTGATTCCCTTCGCATGGAGAAGCTTAATATTCCTTAAAATAATATCAGATTACCAAAGATCAAATCATATTCATGTTTATCTAGTAATCCGCAGAAAATATTGCTTTCCTTTTATACACGGCTTTCTTCTTTCAAAGATTGCATGATTTTGGCTTCCATAGTTCCTCTTTATGTTCCACGAGAACTAATAAATTTTCTACTTTATTCCACAGCATTACTACGGTGCGGCCTCATGTTGACTTCTACAGACTACCTATTCTTTACCCCACAGCTTTTGTATTTGCTTTGTTCATGGTTTTGTCCTCCACGACCATTAAAGTTTTGTCCCTCACTCTGCGAGATTCACTCCTTAGTCATAGAATTTCCTTTTACTATGTATCATGCCTAAACACTACTGTGTCCAATTAATATAAGTCTACAAAAACCAAGTTTCTCTATTTTGCAATGGGTGCAAAAATAGTCAACAGTCCCACCTAAAATGGCAATTTCTAAAGAAGAAGGTTTTAGGATAAGATGGTCCAAAGGAGTAACATGAAAAAATGATGGTGCATGATGTATGGGAGTTTTAATTTATTTCCATGGAGGTTTAAGGACAATTTCTTGTAGGTTCATGGTGTTTTTAGGTCCAGACAAATTGACTGGTCAAAAGGTAGTTTTGGTGTCTCAAATAGCAGGGTCTAGTAAAATGAGCATAACTTGAGATACAAGTGGATTTTGAAGGTGATTCAAGTTGTTTTGGAAAGATGACTCAAAATTATTTTTAGTGATATTATTTTTTTATCATGATGAGGTCATTTGATAGGGCTTCTAGGTCATTCTTTAGATAGGAATATTTTTGGCAGTTCAAGACAACATGTGTTTTGGTAAACATTTGATGTTGGTTGAAGCATGAGATGGATTGGGTGATGCTTACTATCACCTAGAATGAGAATAAGGATTAATTTTATATCTAATTAATCCATTTATATTTCTTTATTGTATTTAAAAATTATTTTATGAGCTAACCTTTTGAAACATCTTTTTTTGTAGGTTGATCTGGTGAAGGCAAAAGTAGAAGTCATTTGTGTAGATGGATGTTTCATTTCTTATAACTTAATTATAATTTTTATACATGTTATTAAATTTCTATCAAGTGGTTACATGGCATGTTTTTCTCTTGTTGAATTAATTTTTTGGCCTTATGAAGTTTTCTGTGGTGTCAAGGATGTAGGAAACAGTTTTTTTTAGAATTATAAAGTGAACTAGGCCCATTAAATGAAATAATTTGACTGGTTGATCTAAATTGAGACCATGTATGAATTTTTAATGATATTTTAATGATTTTTGAAGGGTTATCAGTCATGATTAAGTATTTTTTTATGTAAGGGTAATTTTAAGATTGTGCCCATGGGGTTTTGAGCCATTTTTGGCAATGTAATGAGCTTGTTAGCTAGGCCAACATGTTTGGGCCATATGTAACTATTTTAATGAATGTACATTATTTTTATAGAGATGTATTGGTTAAAATTATCATGAGGGACCAACATCCTTTGGGTTTGAAGGAAGAAAAATATATTTAAGTGCTTGTTTGGTTCATTTTTGAACTAGCGCTCTTGGAGGAAGGAAGTGTGACCTAGAGGAAGATATTTTATAGGTATGAGAGCATGATTTAGAGTATGAGGAAGAGCATGATAGGTTTATTAATGTTTTAAGACATGAGAGCAAGAGGATAGAGCAAAGGCAAGTGAAGAAAGAGCAAGAATATGAGAGATCAAAGACCTAGTGTGTGAGCTAGGGTTTGTAAGATGAATTAGTGATCTCAATCAGTTGTGGAAGTAGAAAAATCAGAGATCAGATATCTTTAGGTGGTTGATTTGGTGTTTTTACTCTTTATGGGGTTGTAGCCTCCTTTTGGAGTGGGTGCTTTACTAAATTAGGGGTTGGTGCTCCTTGTAGGATTGGTGCTCTACTAAACTAGGGGTCATGCTCTTTCTAAATTTGGTGCTTCAAGAAAATTAATTATTTTTGTGTAATATAAGTATATTTTGGTGCTCTTGATCTTGTTTATGGTTTTTGTATGCTTAAGTAAACACACGTATGGTACATAGTTGAATGAATGGTTGTATAAATGGTAAGATATGATGAATGATAAAGGAAATAAAAGTTTTGTATGACTCGATTCGCCCCCTCTCATTCCATTATGCTTATAAAAAAATTTTGTTGGCAAAACTATCAGCGCTCCCCATGGGATTCATGACATGGACTAACCACCTCTCGTGGATGGACTAACCGCCTCCCTTGGATTCATTAACTCGTGATTATATCAACTATTAATGCCTAAATGTTTTGGTCTAATAACAATCATTTCCAAAAATTGGTATCAGAGTGAAAGGTCATGTGTTTAAATCCTCGATAACGATGAGGGGGTTTTGTTGGAAAACTTGTTAACACTCCCCGTGGGATTCGCGATATGGAATAATCAACTCTCGTAGATGAAATAAGCTCCTCCTTGGATTCATTAACTCGCAATTGGAATGTAAATTAATGCCTACAGGTTTTTGTCTAATGACAATAGT
This sequence comes from Taxus wallichiana var. yunnanensis, assembly GCA_018340775.1. NCBI lineage: Eukaryota > Viridiplantae > Streptophyta > Pinopsida > Cupressales > Taxaceae > Taxus > Taxus wallichiana. The sequence goes on from CM031243.1 coordinate 545,636,982, forward strand.
TTCCAACAATATGTCTCATGTGTTGGAAACTTGGACACTGAGAGGGGGGTGAATCAATGTCTTATCAAATTTACTTTCTCAAATTATCTAATATTAACACATAAAACCACACACAAGAAATTAATAGTAAAGTACACAGAGAGACACCAATTTTAATGTGGAAAACCCAATTGGAAAAAAATCCACTGAAACCATGAACTATACTTACGACCAAAATACCCTTTAATTGTTACATGATTTCATGGTTGAGCTTCTACTCAACCTAGAGTTGCAACTCCTAAGTTTGACCAAGATGCTACTCAACTGGAGGGTACCATGCCCCGTAATTTAACCATGTACAATTGATCTTTAACAAGCTATTGTTTACAAGGAGGTTATAACCCCCTATATGTTAAGTTATTACTTAGACTTGTTTTTGAGTTCTTATCACAATTTTTTTGTTGTCTCTCACAAATTGATGATGACCTATAGATTTTCTCACTTCTCATGTTCTACCCCTAATTCCTTGTTATTCAATTTCTTGCTCACTCTAGCTGATTTTATTAGATTCTTCCTTTCAATACTGAACTCACCTTTGTTTAAAAAAAATATTCAGTCACCTATACTTGTATTCTTTTCATCATTCTGCACCTTATTCTCTTGACTTTCAAGGCATTCAATATGCTCATCAAGGTACTATGCATTTACATAATTACTCACTTAACCTCACTACTTCATTCATTATCTTCTCCAATGTATTCGGCAAACATTGTTCCTCCTCACATTATCTACTTAGTCCCATAGTATTTTTGCTTATCCAATCAATCTCTCACAATTTAACTAGTCAATTTTAATAACCCGATCACAATTTTATTGTTCATTAATTAACTCTTTCTTCATCTCAATAAAAACCCACCTTTATATATATATCAAATTTCATTTGATCACTCATTATATTATATATTCATTAAGTATTGTCATACTTTCTCTATATTATATCTCATATTTTTAATACATTATTCAAGTACTAAGGTATATGTCTTTGTAGGATTCACTCTTTTTCACATACTCATGTTATTCAAATTATATTGTATCACCGCAACACATCTCTATTACATTATTTATCAACACCACACAATATGAACACACACTACTCATTCAGGATTCATCTAGCATCTATATGTTTCAAAATTTATTTTCTAGACTCGCTCGATTCATACATCTCCTAGATAAAAACACCAACTCGGTTTGATAGTTTTCTTTTTGTGTATTCAAGATTCCAAGCCACTATTTTATGGTTTTTCACCTATAGAGATTTTTTTCCTTTTCACATTCTATATCTTTATTAACTCACCGTGTTCTCTTCATACCTTCAACCCTATTCTCATATTGGTATACCTCACTTTCCTTCAATACTTTGGATTAAGCCTTCACACATACTTGCTTCAACCCATTTGATCAAGAATTCCAAAGCATTTATATGTATATATGATATTGCACATCTCTTAGAAACTCATTGTATCATCTCTCCTTCTATTAAATTTCCTACACTCTCTATATTTCATTCTAAAAGGATCGAACTTAACATCTCTTTTCACCTTCCAACACATAATACTTCTTCATCTTCTTGTCTTTTAAACTTTTCACCTTCCTTGACTAATGACTCTTCATCTTCTTGATATAAGTTAGAGAGATATTTTCATCTTTGTAACTTCCCTTGGCATGTTGAACTTCTCCATACTTCAAGGTCTTGGAATGAGATGATTTAAGATTGTCCATCTGTAAAAAACATTTGAGAAGGTTTTGAATATAAACATGTTACAATGTGTTGAGAGATTACTCAACCCTTTCCAAGTCTATCATTTGCAACCTTGACTCTAAGCACCACCTTCATTTTGTTTCTAACATCCTTTGATCTCCAATTGAAGCATACAATTTTTTTCAAACTCTTTTTAGAGGTGAATAGGCTCACATTGTCACTTGAGACAATAGCATTCTTATCAAGCTCACCAAAAATTGCTAACAGGAATAAATCACTATTTAATCTCATTTGAAGATATTTCAATTTTAATTCGATCACTATTAACATTTTAGAGGCTTGGAAAAAGGTTTAGAGTTCCGCCAATGGAAAAATTACACTTTACCACTTAGCTAAGACCAAAAACATGACAACTAGGTTTGTTCCTCACCATTGACACTAATTTATGCATTTTGAATCCAAAAAGACACACATATCATTTAATGCACTTCCATCTTATCTCCTAGAACCTTTGTATGGAAAATTTGAAGGATCACATCAAATAATTTAATCATACACACGAAATTGCCTTTATACAGAATGAAGAACTATTTTAATGGCTATTATCATTGAATTCTCCCGAAATTTGAGAAGAAACTTCCTAATTATTTTTTCATCTTTTCGTGATTCCTAAATGGAGATATCTAAAAAAAATAGGAATTTCCACTAGGTAGATTTTGAGTTTTGATCTAAATTTTCTTTCCAACCCTAGATTCGGGTTTAGAGCTCATGATGATCCGAGATGAATAAATAACTCATTTCTTTCTCCATTTTTTATGAAATTAGATTTTTAATGTGTTTTGATCATGTGGGAGTGTTCTCCATCTCTTTCAAGTGAACAAGATGTTTAAATCAACCCAATTTACTCCCATAAACCAAAGGAATAGTCCACAGTGTTATTCGAACCAAAATTGTGTTATCTATGTCAAGGTATTTTAATTGTTGTAGCTAGAAGAATATTCTAATTCATTTCATAGGATTAAAAATCATTTTTAGATATTTCTAAGTCCTTATAACATTACACTTCTTCAGCATTTCACCTCCCAATTAACCAAACTTGTAATAGTGTAGAGAGATGTAGTTTGTACTATGACTCACATTTTCCTACTATCCATAAACAAACCGTGACTATCTATATGAAAGTATTACGAGATAATTTTTCAATAAATTTAATAAATTGAGAATACCATGTAGGTATAGAAATTACAAGGACACCTTAGAATCATGCTCATTTTATTGGTTCTTCGAGCAAGTGGAAGGCATTAAAGCATAACACTGGAGATTTCTTGCTACCAATACTTTAACCTTATGAGTGTTTAGGACAGATGCACTCCAAGGAGAATATGGTCACCCACTTCTAATGAATAGAGTTCAGATACTTCAAGAAGAGAGAATTTTAAGCATGATATTCAATATTGTTTCCTTAATGCACCATTTCGTGATAGTATAGAGACAAAGGATTACTAACATACCATATGATCTATCAATTCAACATTGACATGTGTACTTGGCTAACATAACTACCACCAAGAAGGCTTGGAGAGATAATTATTCAGTCTTGAGGTGCTTTATTATCTTTCACAAGTCGATTTAACTCGTCAAACGACTCAAATTGTGCTTACCATTCTTAGAAGACAAACAACCATGTTAGAAAAATACTCATAACTTTCTTATTTCTCAACCAATCTTCCTCAAATTTTTTACAAAATCTCATGTTAGGATTTATCTTTAAAAATTATTTCTATGATTTATTCAAATAAGGCTTGACAATTTTTCTTAGATGCTAAGAATCCAAAGTCCTCAAATAGCATTCATTAATGGGGCACATTTAGAAAAACTTGAATAACTTTAAATCCCCATTCCAAATTTAATGAAAATTATCATCAAGCACTACAAGACACCCCTCTACACATTTCATGTGTTGGTTAGTCATAAATTTTCTTGTACATCTCATTTAACTTAACAACCATTGTCATTCCTAAAGGCTAGCTTTGGTGAACATTTGAAATTTGCTTCAAAGAGCTAAAATACACTTTTTTATGCTCACACATGCCCTGACAACATTCCTAGGATGCTCACATGATCACATGATCTTTTAATGATATTTCACACCTCATCGACTCTAGAAACAAGCCTAAATGAACTAGTTAAAACTATCACTCCTACCAACTAATATAGAACTCACTTTGTAAAATCTCTTTCTCATATTGAAATCATCATATCGACTGTAGAAACTCTGAGCCAAGCATACCAACCATGTTCATGCTTCTACTAGACTTCTACCTCACTGATCAAGCCTCGCAACACACCGAAAACCATCCTACAACTAAGAAGGCACTACCAATCAACCTTCATGCCTCTTATAGAGCTTCACTTCACCATTCATTTTTTTTTCATCAATGCCACTTGACATCAATGACAACACCAATGACCAGGGTTCAATAATATCCCCTTTTTCATTGATGGCAACATACTCGAAACCTTTAATGGAAAACACACACCAGCCAAGTTCACATCACTCTTCCTATTTTATGATAGAACTCTCTCCCATTTTTACATCTTTGACAAAGGTTCAAACATCCAACATCATGAGTAATATGAAAGAAAGCAATGATCAAACATGACCTTACCTCAAGAAGCTCTCCCTTGGATTAGTATCATTGTTTTTTCATATGTGACTTGACTCAATGCATACAACTCTCCACCAATCAGCCTCATGGCTCCCCCTAGACTTATTATCTCCATATTCATCCATCTTACTTCACCATGTACCATACAAGTTCATATTACTCCCCTTGGGATCATGAAATTCACATTTTCCTTGAAATGATAACTTAGCTCCCCCTATGAAAATGCTTGTACCATTTTCATTTGCCTTCCATTCACAAGAATGACTCAACTTACTCCATTTCATACCTAATGCATATTTTCATAGCAATATTCCCTTATCTATATTCCTCACTATTTCTTGATGATGACTTTTATTGCTTTCATTCATGGAATTTAGGCCCAAATGTTAAATTTTAGACCCCGCAACACTTAGAGCTCTTTCTAACACCTACACAGACCCAACTTGCCTCATTACACATCTTCTTAATCCACTTTGATCACATTCTCTTGTCCATGCTCTTATCTTCTTCATTTTTTTCCTTGATTCATAGAGTATGTACAGACTTCACTCCTCTTATACTCCATTGTCATGCATATATCACTTCTTCTAAGTCTTGATGCGATCTAGAATCGGGACTTTGTAATATAGCATCCTTTTACTAGAGTACGAGATATATCTTCTCATACTAATTACATCAATTTTCATTGAAAGTCATCTTTGTCATCTTCTTACATGATTTAAAGCAGACTCATTGACTCATTGTATTCATGTCTTACAATCAAGATCAACTTTTGATTCGTTTGAGGTCAACAAACTTCATCAATTTTTCCTATGCCTTGTAGAAATCCCTTCAAACAATTTTCTTGGGAAGCATCTCTTAATCGGATCACTAGCTCTGTTTGTCATAGGCTTGGCACAACCGCCATTTCTTCATTGTTCTCATGACAGAATGAACCTTATTCAGACCTTAAAGTGAGCTACGAATAAATTTGATAGTTCAAAATATATCTTTACTTATAACTCCGTATTTCGAGAACCTTCTAAACAACTAGGGAATGTTCTTTTGATTCTTAAATGCATGCATTTCTCTCGTCTCAATCCTGAAACATCACACATTTTTCATTTTTGGATTACTTGATATTGTTCACTATTTCTTTTAGGTTCCTTTGCTTTCTCATAGTCACTTGTCTTCTATTCTTTTACTCTTATCTTTAAGGACACCCACTTGACTTCAACTTACTAAGACAATACAGACCACAATACTTTCAAGTATAAATTTGAGATTTTCATGAGCAGAAAACTTTGACTCGTATGGAGCATTTACATACCGATGACCTTGCCCTAATTTGTAAGCTTTTGAGACCATGAACCATCTTCTAGTTTTAGAAAATACACAGAAATTTGCAATGTCCTTTACCTACATTCTTGGTACACCATTTGTAGACTATATGATGACTTATATTTTTCTCAAGGCACTCGACTTGATAACACAAGGGTTAACAACTTCTTAAGACCAATTTTTATTCAAGAACTCCAGACTCAAAACTTAGACTAACTAGAATACATTAGACATTTAAGACACTTGATACACTCCTTACTTGTACATAGAAAACCGGATAATGGAAACCTCTTACATTCATTTCTTTGATTTTATTTATACATAAATTAATGAGAAATTAACAATGCAAACCTAAAAATGTTTCATGAAAAACATTCGTACTCTTATTTATTTTCATGAACCTACTAAATTCATGAATTTTGGAAGTCCTCAAAATAAATTTAAGCTTCTTAGCTCATTTCTTACATCTTTCTCGAACCAAGACTCCTACATGAGACATCAAAACTTTGGTAGTAGACATGTATCTATTTTGTTGACTCATTTAAAGCCTCGACTCTTAATGACAAATCAGACATGACATAATTTGTTTGGATTAGATGGAAGCATTCTTGACAGACCAAATGACACATGTGAATACTATTTCCATTGTTTGAACAAATACATATGATCTTCAAGGTATTACACATAAATATTATATGCTCAATACTCCTATAAGAGAGTAAACAACCATAACTTCTCTAGCTCATTAAATTTGCAACATGAAGGGACTTCCATCAACACCTAATAATGATTTATTTGACTCGGATCCTATCTTTCTTCTTCCAGGTTGAGACATGCTTTCGATTCCTAGAGAAGGCACTCTTTTTTATAGAATCTCTCAAAACAATAAGAAGTTATCAAAGAGACTTGATGACTCACTCTTTCTTTCTCTCTCCTGTGAAGCCTTGTATTTCTTCTTTGATATACTGATGGATATTCTACCTTCATTTTTTGATACTTCCATGCTTGTTAGACATGTATGATGTATCACATTTCCTTGTCTTCTCCTAACTATGAGTGAGTGTTCTTCATGACTAGTTCTTGGCTTGCTTTCACTTTTCTTGGCTTGACCATCTAGTCTTGATGTCTTGCTTAAGCTTACATAATCTACCCACACTATTTTCTTATCCTTATTTTCTTCCTCAACTCTTGGGTTTTCTTCCTTAACCTTGTATATCCATTTAGCTTTCTTCTTTTTAGGAGTTGTTTTAACCATGGTTTTCTTAGTCTCATTTCTAGGACTGATCTTCATATTGGATGCCTTCATATATTTCCCTTTGAAGGTATAGTACCTATTGTTGTACTTAGATTTCTTATGATAATAGCATTGCTTTGAAAAATTCCCAAAGTTGTGACAAGTATAACACATGACATTACTTTTTCCTCTGGCTTGGTGTGAGCTATCATTCCTATCATAATTTGCAGCCTTGAACTCATGACACCTTTTAGCATAGTGTCCAAATTTTTTGCAGTTGTAGCACACTAACATATTCATGCCTCTTAAGTGTTCTTTATCCCAAAACTAACTTGAGGGTTCTTCTAAGTGATTCTTGAAAGTATGCCCTTTTTCTTCACTTTTTCAACTTGAGATTTCAGCTCTGTATTAATTTTGAGATGTTCTTTCTCTTTGTCTATGAGAGATGCTAAAACTAGCTCTAATTGTTTCTCAATATCTTTGACTCCTTATTCATCTTTATTCTTTTTCCCCTCCTCAAGAAGCTTGATTTTCTCTTCATATTCTTTCAACTTGGCCTTCAATTTCTTATTATTTTTCCTTTTATATTTCAGTTCATCTAGAGCAATAATTAGTTCTTCTTCAATATTTACCTCTGCTTCCTCTTCATATGAGATTTCATCCTCACTGACATATTTGTCTCTTGAACTACTGCTAGGCATAACTTCAATAACCATGCTTTTGATTCAAGAAGGACCTACTTCAAGCTGTTAGACTTGATTCCAGAGTACCATGCTCTAATACCAATTGTTGGAAACTTGGACACTGAGAGGGGGTGAATCAATGTCTTATCAAATTTACTTTCTCAAATTAGCTAAGATTAACACATAAAACCACACACAAGATATTAACAAGAAAGTACACACAGAGACACCATTTTGAATGTGGAAAACCCAATTAAGAAAAACCAACTTAAACCATGAACTATACGTAGGACTGAAATTCCCTTTAATTATTACATGATTTCATGGTTAAGCTTCTACTCAACCTAGAGCTGCAACTCCTAAGTTTGACCAACTCATCTGGAGGCTACTACCCATTGTAATTTATCTAGCTACAACTGATCTTTATTAAGTTATTGCTTACAAGAAGGCTACAACCCCATGTATGCTAAGCTTCTACTTAGAATTGTTCTTGAGTTCGATCACGCTTTGTTTATTGTCTCTCGCAATTGATGATGACCTCTAGATTTTCTCACTTCTCCTATTTTTCCCCTAATTTTGTGTTCTTCAATTTGTTTCTCACTCTAGTTGATGTTATTAGATTCTTCCTTTCAATATTGAACTCACCTTTTTTTAAACAAGATATTCAAATACCTATCCTTGCATTATTTTCATCATTCTACATCTTGATCTCTTGACTTTCAAGGCATTCAATCTGCTCATAAGGGTACGCTGCATTTATATACTTACTCACTTAACCTCACTACTTCCTTCACTATCTTATCCAAGATATTCAGCAAACACTGTTTCTTACTCATATTATCAACTTAGTCCCATAGTATTCTTACTTATCCAATCACCTCTATCACAATTTAACTAGTCAATTTTAATAACTTTGATCATAATTTTAATGTCCATTACTTAACTTTGTCTTCATCTCACCAAAACCAATCTTCATATACACTTCAACTTTCACTTGATCACTCACTATATTCTACATTAATCAAGTATTGTCATAATTTATCTATATTGTATCATATATTTTCAATACATTCTTCAAGTACCGAGGTATATGTCTTTGTAGGTTTTAATCTTTTCACACACTTCTATTATTCAAACTTGTATTTTATCATTCAACACATCTTTGTTACATTCTTTATCAACAACACATAACATGAACACACACTACTTATTTAGGATTCATCTACCATCTATATGTTCTGAAATTTCTTTTGTAGATCGAGTTAGTTCCTGCATCTCCCGGATATAAAAAACCAACTTAGATTCAAAGTTTTCTTTTATGTATTCAAGATTCCAAGACATTGTTTTATGATTTTTCACCTACAGAGAATTTTTTTCCTTTTCATATTCTATATCTTTATGGACTCATGGTGTTCTCTTCATACCTTCAACCATGTTCTCGAATGGTATACCTCATTTTCCTTAAATACTTTGGATTAAGCGGGCTTCACACATACCGCTTCAACCCATGATCAAGCATTTATGAGCATATATATATATATATATATATATATATATATATATATATATATATATATATATATATTTGCACATCTCTTGAAACTCATTGTATCATCTCTCCTTCAATTACATTTCCTAAACTCTCTTTATTTCATTCTAAAAGGTTCTAACCTAACATCTCTTTTCACCTTCCAACACATAACACTTCTTCATCTTCTTGTCTTTTGAACTTTTCACCTTCCTTGGCTAATGAATCTTCATCTTCTTGATAAGAATTAGAGAGAGATTTTCATATTTGTAATCGCCCTTGGCCTATTGAAATTCTCCACACTTCAAGGTCTTAGAATGAGATGATTTAGGACTATTCATCTATAGAAAACATTTGAGAAGGTTTTGAATATATATATACATGTTACAATGTGTTGAGATATTACTCAACCCTTTCCAAGTATGTCATTTTCAACCTTGAGTCTGAGAAACACCTTCGTTTGTTTCTAACATCCTTCGATATCCAATTGAAGTATACAAAGGTTTTTCAAACACTTTTTTGGAGGTGATTAGGCTCACATTGTCACTTGAGACAGTAGCATTCTTATCAAGTTCACCAAAACATTGATAACATGCATGAATCATTGTTTCAAACTCATTTCAAGTTATTTAATTTTTAATTCAGTCACTATTAACATTTTGGAGGCTTACAAAAAGGTTTAGAGTTTTTTTCAATGGAAAAATTACACTGCACCATTTGGCTAAGACCAAAAACATGACAAGTTGGTTTTTTCCTCACCATTGACACTAGTTTATAAATTTTGAATCCAAACAAGACACACATATCAGTTAATGCACTTCCATATTAGCTCTTCGAACCTTTTTATGGTAAATTTGAAGGATCACATTGAATAATTTAACCATGCACATGAAATTTCCTTTATACAGAATGAAGAACCAATTTAATGCTTATTATCATTGAATTCTCCTGAAATTTGAGAATAAACTTCCTAATTATTTTTGCATTTCTTTTTGATGCCTAAACATAGATATGTACACAAATTTATGAATTTCCACTAGGTAGATTTTGATTTTCAATCAAAAATTTCTTTCAAACCTTAGATTCAAGGTTTAGAGTTCTATGATGAACCGAGAGGCATAAATAACTCATTTCTCTCTCCATCTTTGATGAAATTAGGATTTTCAAGGTGTTGTGATCATGTGGGAGTGTTCTCCATATATTCTAAGTGATCAAGATGTTTGAATCAACCCAATTTACTCCTAGAAACCAAAGGAACTCAGTGCACAATGTTATTCGAACCAAAATTGTGTTATCTATGTAAAGGTATTTCAACCGTTGTATCTAGAAGAATCTTATAATTAATTTCAGAGGATGAAAAAAATAATGTTGATATCTTTCTCAATCCTTATAACATCACACTTCTTCAACCTTTCACCTCCCAATCAACCAATCTTGCAATAGTGCATAGAGATGCAGTTTGTACTATGACTCACATTTTCCCTACTATCTTCATAAACAAACCATGACTATCTGTATGAAAGGACTTCAGAAGAATTTTGTAAAAAATTCATCAACTTGATAAAACAATGTAGGAAAATAAATCAAAGCATGCCTCAAAATCAAGCTCCTTTTATTGGTTCTTCGAGCAAGTGGAAGGCATTAAAACATAAACTCCGAGATTTCTTGTTACCAAGACTTTAATCTTATGAGTGTTTAGGAAAGATGCACTCCAAGGATAATAAGGTCACCAAATTCTAATGAATAGAGTTCAAATACTTCAAGAAGAAATAATTTTAAGCATGAAATTCAATATTGTTTCCTTAATAGACCATTTCAGATAGTATAGAGACAAAGGATTACTAACATACCATGTGCTCTATCAATTCAACATTCACCTATATACTTAGCAAACATAACTACCACCAATAAGGCCCGGAGAGAGACTTATTTAGTCCTAAGATGCTTCACTATCTTGCACAAGTCAATTTAATTTATAACAACTCAAATTGTGCTTACTATTCAAGAAGACAATCTAGAAGACAAACAACCATGTTAGAAAAATACTCATAACTTCCTTATTTCTCAACCAATCTTCCTCATAATTTTTGAAAAATATCATGCTCAGAGTTCTATTCAAAAATTAATTCTATTATTTATTCAAAGAAGGATCTAAATATTTTCTTGGATGCCAAGAATCTAGAGTGCTCAAATTGCTTACGTTAAGAGGGCGCTTTAGAAAACCTTGAATAACTTTAAATCTCGATTCCATAATTTGATGAAATTTGGTAGAAGCACTACAAGAAACCCTATATGCAATGGAAAGTTGCAAAAGCTATGGAATGAGGTTAAATAACCTCAAAGATTTGCTAACTCAACTATGCACCATGAGATAAGAGATAAACAAGGGAAACTAACATGAAAGCATTATAACTTTGACAAAAACATCAAAAACTAACATGATAAAGCTACTCTCTACTCTTTTGAAAGCTATAAAACATTGAACCTATGAAGATCCTAGCAATCAAATGTGATGTTGTTTACTCCCAAACATAGTGAAGAGATCTCTCCAAGTTGGCTACATGGCCAAGCTTTAGATCTTCCCTTACTAACTATATTTGGAATGGATGGATGCAAGATGGAGGAGCTCTCAACAATGGAGTATGGCCAAGATCCAAATGTTCTATAGCTTAAAGCTATCACAAATGATTTCTAATGCCTTTCCAAAGTGCTTGAGAGAGAAGGACTTGTGAGTGAAGTTGTAAGTTTGAAAGGGAGGGGTGACCCTTCTATTTATAGTTTTCCAAATGGAAGAGTTTGAACTTTGGGTGCATGTGGGACTAAAGCTAAAAATCACTTTTAGATTAGATTAGGATAAACATGCTTTAGGCTTAGATAATCTTGGTTTAGGCTAGTTAACTAGGATTTAGGCTAGTTAAACTTGATTAGCAAGTGATTAGAGACTCGTTGAGAGTTGGAAGGGGTTTGGATAACTAATTATGACTGATAGATAGCCTACGAATCCAATAGAAGTAGTCTAGAGAGAACTAGGGAGGTTTTGAATGGTTGAAAGGAGGAATGTTTAGCTAATAAGAGAGATATTAGCCAAATTAAGCTGATTGTAGGAGGCATACGACTAAGAAGGTGTTGTAAATGGGCATCCGAGAGTGGAGTGAAGAAGGGTTGATTAATGAAATGTCATAAATAGTTGAATTAGATGAAATAATAAGTGTAAGCATGTTTTAGGTGTCTACATTTTCCCCTCTTTGAGGTGGTGTAAGCTACGTCACTTCAAAGAAAGTAGACAAGTACAAATGGGTAGAAAATTTTGAAGGGATAGAATAAAAATGAGTAGAATGGAGGATGCCCCCTCGATTGTCGATGGGGTGATAGAAAACTCGATTGACGATTGAAAAAGATGACAGAAAGAGAATAGAATAAAGAATAGTGTGGAGAAGAAGAAAGGGGATAGAAGAAAAATGAGAATGAGGAAGGGGGATTGAGCCAACATCCATCCAGTGCCTTTTAAACAACTTTATTTTCATCATATTGCGAGTGATCTTCATCATCGGTCCTTATTAAAAAGAATGAACAAAAGTGTAGTATGACATTGACAATCATATACGAACAAATGTCCATTGCTAAAAACACCAACTCCATGCAACATACAAAATGCAATGCAATACAAGAAAGTAAACAAACTAAACTAACATAGAAAAAAGATGCAATGTTTTTGTTATCAAGATTCAGTTCCGACCTATGTGAATTAATGAAAAGGGTTGATGACGGTGCCCCAAGAAAGGATACATGCAAGGGAAATAACGGAGGACACTTCTATCCTACGAAAAGCAACATACACTACGAAACAAGACCATGCAACTCGTTGTGCCCCAAAGTCATGAGACAAAGTAAGAAACCTAGCTTTTGTTGATGGAGGTAGATCAAGATGATCCACGAGTCATGCACATGAACATATAAGAAACAAAGAGCAACGTTTTGTAGGATGATTTTCAATTTTTAGAAGTTTTATTAAACATATTTGAATGTTTTTGTGATTTTGAAAGTTTTTTGAAACTATGTACAAGAAGACGAGGAAGTGTGGATGCCCCTAGTGATAGATGGAATGTACAAGGGCATAAGGCCACGTGTGTACGAGAAAGGTGAAGATGTAAAAATGCCTCAATGATTAGGTGGGAGTATTCAAAGGCAAACTCTTCACAGGGCGACGTGGACCCAAGGCCATTATGGATAGGTTCAACGTGATGATGAACATAAACCAATGAAGTGCTGGGAAGAAGTAAGGATGCCCCAACGTAAGTTGGCCTAAAATCACATGATAGAAAGGAAGGAGAAGATTGTTTTTATGAAAGGGGAAAAAGGTGTCCAAAAACATGGAAAAAAGTATTCTTATGCACATGGATGTTATGAACGAAGTAGAAGAATGATGTGAATGATATGAATGTAGCTTAGAAGCCTTACGCAATGAAGAAGTGATTAGCCAAAGGCACAAATCATGAGACAAGATAAGGACTAAAGTAAGAGTCTAAACAAGGTCTAAAAAAGACACTTGGTAACATACTAAACATGTTTACTCATAGAGGTCCATTGTGTGCACGTGGAATTTAATTACCTCTTGAAGGAAAGATTTAATAGACAACAAGTGAAGACACCCTAGCCAATGTGTAGGAATGATTTTTTTATAGGTGGTAGGTGATTTGTGAATGAAGGGTGGAAGGATAGTCGTACATTGCTCCGTTGTCATCCAAACATCCATAGCCCCAATGGAGATTCATTTGATTCTAATCATAACATTTCTCTACTTCCATCAGGAATCCATAGCCCCACTAGAGACTATTGGAAATACCCCAAGAGAGAGTAATATATCAATTTGTTTTTGCTTTGAGCTTTTAGCTTTTGATTTTTTGATTGATTTTGATTCTTTTGCTTTCTAAAAACTTATTTCAGCTCTCTTGTTTGACAAGGGGTTAAGAACCACATATGGCTTGATGGAAGGAGGTGGAAGTGATTGTGATGACGACATTGGCTAGTGTCAATAAATATGTCCAAAATTTCTTCACAATAAGTTTATTAGTTGTTGAATGTGATAGGATCTCTAAGAGGTCAATCATTCTTTAATTTACCAAGGTGATAAAATACCAAGGTCAAACAGATACCATAGAAATAAATGTCACAAAATGCATGCGAAAAGCTAACCACAATATCACTAAAGGGATGAAAATGGTAGGAAGACTTGCAGAGGAATGACAATAAAGGGAAGAAAGAATCATCCATGTGTATGCAATACCTTATTGCAATGTGTTATCTTTGTACCTATGATTTTTTTCTTATGTTTTCTCATGTTTTTGTATTTTTGAATTGTTTTGATTTTTAGATTTTTGATAGTTTTAAGAGGTTGGGACCAAAAATGTCACTCCATGTGATAGGATCCAACAACAATGTTTGTGACTTTCTTGATAAGGGATACTAGATGTGATTTCTTATCAAGTGTAATGTTTTCCCCGATCTCGATGATCGTGGTGAGATCGTATTCAACAAATGACTACGATTTATCTTGAAACATGGATTTTATATGTGGGATCTGAAAGAGGGTTTTTCAAGCAAGAATCATGAGGGACGACGTGCACATCAACAGATGTGCGAATGGCAGCATGAAGAGATCTCGGGAGGAGCGAGCATCAACTTAATGTGCATGCAAAGATTTGAAACATGGGCGTAACTCGGTTAAGCCATAAAACTCTCCTCTATCTCATAGATCAAATGGGATGTACATACGGGAGGTGTTAAGTAACCCACAAAGGTGCTACAATCATGACAACTCAAGTAGAGAGGGGGAGTTACATTCCCAAAATAGAAGTGTAACTCCCAATGAAACATATGATGCATTGACGCACTGACACGTAAGAGAATCTCATAATGACCCCTAAATGACACATGGACCTACGATCTCACTTAAGTGAGATGAATCACCTAATGATGTGGAAAATAATACACACTAACACCCCCCCTTCATCATAACTTAGGATGAGGCAGTAAGTCAAAAATGAGAAATGGGTCTCGGCACAAAGCCTGATGAGGTACCCATACACAAAAAGAAGTCCCAAGCAGTGAAGGAAAACCCGGGGAAAAACATCCACAATGATAGAACAAAACACTCTCTAATCTAAGAAAGATGCCAAAGATGAGTCCCAGCTATAGACAAGCCTAAAAAGGTACCCATGTACAAAGAGGTAATCTCTCGGAAAGAAGAAGAAGAGAGAAGAAGAGGGATACGAGAGGAATGCAGGGAGATGCCATGGACAGATCGAACTCTACAACTCTAGGAGGTATCCCAGAAGAATGTCAATGATGAGATCCTCTCCTCTGGACTAAAGAAGAGCCACCTACAATGAACTGTGTGCCTGCCCTTAGGAAGGATATAAATGATGTGCTGGAAGTCCGCCCACTCCATAAAGGAAACTGAAGGCAACAACACAAAGAAATCTGACTCTAGTGCACGGAAGTGTGACATAGGTCTAGCAAGTGAGTGCCAAGGAACCGAAGTTAATGCCATGTTCGTAGAACTGTCAAAGTGAAAAAGAGGAACACCCATAGAAAGGATGTCCAAGTGATGTGAAGGGAACAAAACATCCTTCACAACAAAAAAGGGATCCACAGCTGAGGGTGGATCAATGAAGGTCTTTGGAAATGTGGAAGTGATATGATTCCTAGAAGGGGCACTCCCAACAACAAAGATGATGAACTCCTCTGAAACACATGTAGATGGATGAGGGACCTGTAGTGCATCACAAGTAGACTCTATGAAAAGATGACTAAGGTCAGGCAGATACTCATCCCAATGAGGGGGCTCAACAAATAGAAGAGTGATGTTAGATAGGTATGAGTCATCCAATGAAGGTAGAGGAGTGAAGTGGGCCTTGCACACTGGAAGTGGAAAGGAGGCTGGTGTAATGATGGTATGAGACTGAGTATGAGACTGCTCAATATTTGATGAGATGGGAGGGGTGACAACAATGTATGGAATATTAAAAGAAAGAGGAGAGAAGTCCTCTATAATACTCTCTGCATCAGAACTGGGTGCACAATCCTTGTCATCAGAAGTATAACCAAGTGATTTTGTGTCAGTGGAACTGTCATCACATGAATAAATAGAGGAGACAATTGGATCAGCAACAACAACAATGGTGGCAGTATGTGAAGGGTCTCCATAGAGGGACTGAAGAATGCTTCGATACACGATGAGGTGGATCTAAGTCTACCACATGAAACTAGAGGGAATGAGAGACATGCATCATCATATGACCAAAGACATGGTCACAAGTGTCAAGGAAGTCCTCTAGATGATGATGATCAGTGGGTGCAGGAACTGGCCCAAGCAAGAAGGGTAAAAGACCCTTGTGGGTGAAGTACTGCCCATGGAAGCATGTCAAGATAAATAGTTCCCTCTCCCGGTGAGAAGTGGCAGAGGCTGTAAGTCAATCTTTTGATGCTCAAGTCCGGAAAGAGCACTCTCCATGATGTAAAATACAAGATGCACAAAAGCAAGACGTCGGACTCGGGCCGATAATGCATCTATGTGTGAAAGCCTAAGAGTATAGTCAACCCCCTGCATCGCAAAGACTTTATAAAGTAGTTTGTTTACAAAACTAACAATTTCATCATGTAATGTGTGATAAATCATTCAACTTTGACAAAGGAAGCGCTCAAAATGAGTCATGAGTCAAAAGTTATAGCATTAAAATGATTCCCGCAACTGATGGAAAATGTCAATAAACGCTACAAACGCATTAAAAAAGTGCTCAAAACGAGTGCAAAGGGTATCATGTGACTACTCATTGGAAATGACATCAAATTTTAGGCATAGTTTTTTTGCTTGCGAGGGGGGATTAGCCTCCTACCAACACCGGACCTTGCCCTCCGTCTTCGACACGCGAATGAAGGACATAATACAAGAAAAAAATGCAGCCCAAAATTTATTACAATGTCATGAATGAAATGAATGTTTTTCACTCTAAAACATTAAAGGGGTTGTTTTAACCTCCAAACAATACTAAAAGGGAGAGGGGGGGCCCGCATTGAGGTGTCATGTGGCTGTACTGAGCTGCTGCTATGCAAATGAAATGCCACATGGTGATAGTGCGGAGTCATCGGGCCAGTGCACAAGTTCGGTGCAAAGTGAGTAGGTCAAGAGATGAGGCCACATGTCGAGCCATGTGCGAAGGCCAATTAAAGTCACTGTTGACATAGTTTGCACATAATTCAACCCCGTAGAGGTCTATGTAAAAACACAGCGTAAGACGTTATGAGCAGAGGTGAAATGGCCGAGGAGTGTTGATTGGAAAGAACGAGTTGATTCTTCCAACAAGTTGTCTAGATAAAGGACGTCGATGCAAACTAGGCCAGCTACTAATGCAAATGCAAGAGTTCAAGGAAAAATACATAACATGAACATCATGAGCACGCAGACCAGGAAAACGAGAACAGAAATGCAGGGGGCCCGAGCAGGTAGGCACACAAGGTGAATAAACAATAGTTTGATCCAACCATTAGTGTGAGCATGTTGAACTCAATGTTCAATGAACCAAAAGCCACATGTCGATGTAAAGGTCATTACTTGGAAAGAATGAGCTCAGTGGGGAGTGCATGTAGGTAGCTAGAAACCAAACTCCGAGGCAGAGTGAAATCGGTCAGTAAACTCAATAGGGAAGCTCGAATGGACAACACAAGTCTACAGAGAGGTAAGATGTCAGTGAAAATCAAGATCTAAAGGACTTAAAACTATGAAGGAGGCAACCACGGATGCAAGGACACGAGAGATCCAAAGCAAACCGAGTCGAGTCAATTGGTCGAAGAACACTCACAACAAAGTTGAATGCAAAACTAAATCACCACCCAAGAGCAAACCCGAGCCGTAAACAATGCACGAGGTGGTAAAAAAAGTAGGTCGATCGAGCCAAAGAAGGGTGAGCTGGAGGAGTAAAGAAGCCGAGTAGGCGAAGGCTTAAACAAACTGATGTAAAACCAAATGCAGAGCCAACAGGGCTGAGTTATACGGAGAGCTGGAAGGGGAGCTCGGTTCCCAACTCAGCAAGTTGAGGCTGAGTTGGCCCTTGAAAATAGCTTAAACACCTTAAAATAAACTCTCAAAACCTGCACAAAGCTCAGATCTACACCTAAAAACCTCCAGAACATACATGCACCCAAAAACTTGAAGGCACAAACACCCAAAACTTGAACAGAGGTATGAATTTTAGAATCAATGCAAGAAGATCATGGTTGGAATTTCCATTAGGACACACGCACGAGAATTTGAATATCAAGCTGGAAGCCAGAAAACATGCACAAAAATGTTGATGAGTGCACGGATCCACAAGATCCACTCTAATACCATGAAAGAGGGTTTAAAACCCACAAGCGAGGATCATGAGGGACGACGTGCACATCAACAGACGTGCGAATGACAGCGTGAAGAGATCTCGGGAGGAGCGAGCATCAACCGAATGTGCATGCAAAGATTTGAAACACGAGCAAAACCTGGTTAAGCCATAAAACTCTCCTCTATCTCATAGATCAAATGGGGTGTACATATAGGAGGTGTTGAGTAACCCCCAATGCTGCAATCATGACAACTCAAGTAGAGAGGGGGAGTTACATTCCCATAATAGAAGTGTAACTCCCAATGATGCATATGATGCACTGACACACTGATGCGCTAATGCACTGACATGTAAGAGAATATCATAATTACCCCTAAATGACACATTGACCTACGATCTCACCTAAGTGAGATGACTCACCTAATGATGTGGAAAATAATACACACCAACAGGATCTTGAGTTCCCTATCCAAAGGTTTATGCACTTTTTCCATACTTGATGGCTGCGTTGATGTGCATTCTTCAATCGTGTTTGATTTACAATTTTGATATTGTTCGAGTTGTTGGGAAATTTCAAGCTCTTGGAAGTTTTGACCTGAGCTTGATTAAGAAATTGTTTGGGTTTCTTATAAGTTAACGCATGACTTTTCTGACCCCGAGAAGTGGGAGAAGAGAGCGAACATTTATGATTGATGATAGGAACGAGAGAAATGATGGTGGGCTTGCCCTGGTCATTGGTAGAAGGATGATGTGATGGATGAATAGGATATGGTCCAAGAATTGAAGAGGATGGACTACCAAGAGGTGAGCCACTAATAGAAGATGATGAAGGGCTACCAAGATATGGCCCTAAGATGGAATAAATTGGGCTATAAGGACATGGCCCAAGAATAGAAGAAGATGACGAAGGGATGCTAGGGTGTGGCCCAAGTATAGATGAGGAGGGACTACTCGGAGGTATCCCATAGATAGAAGAGGATGAAGGGATACTAGGATGTGGCCCAAGAATAGAAGGTAATGGGCTACTAAGAGGTGACCCACAAGTAGAAAATGGAGGACTACCTGGGGGTGGCCCAAGTATAGAAGAAGACGATGGGCTACTCAATAATGACCCAAGGTGAGATTTTGATTGAGGAATGATGATAGATAATGAATGATTTGGTAATGAGAAGATAGGCCATGGCTTAATGCTAGACCTCGAGATCTCATCATGCTTAGAAGAAGGTGAAGATGGAATAACAGAAGAATAATCAAGTTCCATGACTTTAGGATCTTCCTTTATGTTGTGTCGAAAAGGATGAATTTCTTCCTCCCCATACGCGAGCGTATATAGTTCCGAAATAATCCTTGTTTGTAATCCTCTAATGGGG
Source organism: Taxus wallichiana var. yunnanensis (assembly GCA_018340775.1). Classification (NCBI taxonomy): domain Eukaryota; kingdom Viridiplantae; phylum Streptophyta; class Pinopsida; order Cupressales; family Taxaceae; genus Taxus; species Taxus wallichiana. Next base: position 545,656,898 of record CM031243.1, read on the forward strand.
TATCTTTTTCTAGTCTCGAGTGTTCCTTCATCTAGAGAGAAATCAATCGATAGAGGTTGTTTCCCTTCGGCCATAGGAGGTTGACTAGAAGAAATGTATCCGATAAGTGGGAATGATTGATTAATAGAAGAAGATGAATTAAGAGAGGAAGTAGGATTAGTGGTAGGCGTCTCATGAATGGACGATTTAGATCTGGACCTAGATTTATTTTCTAGAAGATGATGCAATGTAGGAGAGAAAATAGGATCACATAGCCATCCATTAAGTTGTGATGTAGGAGTCAAATTAGATGATTGACTAGAGGGAATCCGAGTCGTGGAACTCTTCAACGGAGGAAGAGGTCATCAAGACGACTGATGACGGAGGTCTTGCAAAGAAAGGGAGAACCGTGAATCAAGACCCAAATTATATGTTTGATCGATGGAACTTGGAGTCACACAAGTCTTCAAAAGAGGAAGACGTCATTGAGGTGATTTGGAATAAAGGTCCTATGAAGGAAGGGAGGACTGTGATTCAAGATTTGATCTAGGGGTATCCGAACAATAGTTAGGATCCGAGTCTTCAGAAGAAGATTGGGAATCAAATGGTAGTTTGGATCTGAATCAGAAGAAGAAGAGTGGGGGAACCTGAATAATAATTTGGATCAAAAGCATCCAAACCATACCACCGACTATGAGCTGAAGGTGGGGAACAAGGTACCGTATGGGCCCTCTAGCATGAAGAACCAAATGAGGCTTAGTTATAATGGGAATCTTTTGATGTGAATACCTAAACCTAGGTTTTGTATTGTTGTAAATGTGAGAAACCTGCGTGATAGTCAGTCATTGTTGGTGTCATTTAGGTGTGAATTCCTAGACCTAGATAGTGTGATGGAACTCCTTCAAAGGGAAGGAAGTGACATGTCGATTTAGGAAGCATAATGACATCCAACTAGAAATTTGGTAAGTATGGAGATGCGTGCGTAATTTTCTGAAGAAGGTCTAAGGAAAATAGACATTGTGATGACGCAATCTCGACGAGATCAAAAATGATTTTCCTAGAACAATAAGTTTTTAGATGAATGATCACAAGGAACAATCATACAAGTGTGAAACACAAAGCCAATCAACAAGGAAATACACCATATGAAAATGCGTGTGCAAAGTGATAGTTCGATGCAAAGATGATCAACAAAATGTTAATGCTTAAGTCAAGTTCAAAATGAACAAGGCATAAGTATTAACAAAGCATAAGTATGACTCCCAATCAAAGGATACCATGACAAGTTCAATAGCCAACAAGGCCTAAATGTTAAAGGGTGATGTTTACACATGTAAGCCATGTAACCACACCAATTGGACACATTAATCAAGCTTCACAAAGAAGTGAGATATTAGTGTCAAAGTGGTATTGAAACGATGCAAACAAAGTAAGCGACACTCTTCAAGATTTTGGACAATGTTTGAAGTCAAAATAAGTCAAAGTATACTAAGGATGTGCTAAAATGTGTGCAGCATAACACCACAATGCAGATACTTAGATCACATTTATGAAAAACATGACATAAGTATCTTAATTGTGTTGAGACAATGCAAACAAGGTAACACATCAAAGGGAGATCAAATGATGAATCAATCCAAACTATGATGATGATCTTGAAATCAAGATCAAGTGGCCATCAAAGATATGAGGACGCATCCATGCACTTTAGACATTTAACAACTCAGCCACAAACATGGATGAGCATAAACGGACAAAAAGTGGTGAACACTATCTATGACAACACTCTTGAAAGATGCCTTCTCTTGTCCCAAATGGGCAACAAGAACGCAAAGGTGTAGATCAAAAGATGGAAATAAACTAAGCGTTACTTGGGCAGAGTTTCACCTTGTTTGAAGGTGAGAAAGAAACCAAGATAAGTAACACATTGTAAATTCCGTGATGAGAGGCACTTAGATATAACTTACATGGGTTCTTTGCTTTGTTCGAAAAACAAGGTTCAAAATCCATGTAAGTCATCACTTCGTGGTAGCTTGATGCGATGAAGGACTAGTAAAGTGGGCTCTAAGACAGAATGGCTTCCCTAATAATATCTCTCAACTAGGTGTTACAAAGTTGTCTTAAGCAAGCGTGATTTACCCAAAAAGTTGCAATGAATAAATTGGGAGTATCTCGGCTTTACTTTACCCCCTTCAAGCACAGTGGGCAATAAATGCATCCATGTGTACTCTCACTGGGGTCGCCATACGGACAACCGGTAATGCTAACTCACAATGGAAAACTAGTCAAGTGGGTAAGCGGAGCGCTTCCTGTTTCATCCATGAGGTTACTCAACGGTGGATTACTTTAGGGTTCTTGGAACCACCCCCATTATTGTAGCTTAAGGCGTTATGCTAAAGGGGTTATGTTCCATTGAGCAGATAGGGATGTACCCTTTTTCGAATCCTGTAATATAGTGTGATGTGGAATGGTGTGTTTTTTTATCTTTCTTAGCTTAATGTGGTTTTAAGTAGCACACCATTTGGCAACCTGTATGAAAACATGTGTTAGTGGGTTCTTTGTTTTGTCTTAGCTCCTCCTTTCTTTGACAAGTGTTAGGTCCTATATGCAAGGAGTTAGTATTTTTCCATAAAAGATCATGATATTAAAAGAGAGTTTGCATGTTGCTTTTGATTCCTAAGATCACCAAAAAAGGCACGAAGGAAGAGCATACACAATGCGGAAACCCAACTAAAACAATATATGGAAAATACCTTAAGTGTTTTTGCAGAAGGAAACTTGTTTTAGCCAACTTTGAACTTTAATCTATTTTAAAGCTTAAATTGAAGTGTTTTAGAAGTAAAAATAGAAGGTTTTTAAATGTTTTGATTCCCAAGATCACCTAAAAGGTGCGAGGGAAGAGCATACGCATTTCAAAGGACCCCTACAAATGAAAAATGTGAACACTCAACTAAGTTAGCACAAAAATACAATGGAAAAGCAACCTGCAAATCACTATTAGTGTCACAAAACCTTTCAAAGTGTTAGAATGGTCAAGAAAACAAGTTTTCAGACTTTAAGACACGTTAAAAATGACTATTTACCTAATAATGTAAACCATAAATTTTTTGTAAGTCAAAATCCTAATTTTATGATTTCATTGTGTAGTTCTCTTCAATACCTTTCCAACGCAACAAAAATGGAGTCATTTCAAGCTCGGGAGAAAAGATGGCCTCGGAAGATTGGTGGTGAATACAGTTCGACGTAGACGCGCCCCTTTACTGACATGTGCACGCATGTTTCAACGTAGATGCACCCAGAATGACACCTATGCGCACCCCCTGTAAAATCTACAAAAATCATGGAATTTGAAAATTTTCAAAAGCAAACAGGTTAAAGGTTAGTCAAAGAAGCCTATTTTTAGCTCAAACCCACAAAATATACATGATCAAGGATGATTTAGCCTACTTAAAAAATGAAATCATGTAAATAACAAGCTATTTATCCTAAAAAGCATGAAATTGGTTAGAAAACTGAAAATAAATAGCTTGAAAAGACTCCATTAATGGAGGATGGACTTCATGTCCCACTGGGCGTGCCAAATGTATGCAATGGAAAGTTACAAAAGCTATGGAATGAGGTTAAAGAACCTCAAAGCTTTGCTAACTCAACTATGCACCATGAGATAAGAGATAAACAAGGGAAACTAACATGAAAGCATTATAACTTTGACAAAAACATCAAAAACTAACATGATAAAGCTACTCTCTACTCTTTTGAAAGCTATAAAACATTGAACCTATGAAGATCCTAGCAATCAAATGTGATGTTGTTTACTCTCAAACATAGTGAAGAGATCTATCCAAGTTGGGCACATGGCCAAGCTTTAGATCTTCCCTTACTAACTATATTTGGGATGGACGGATGCAAGATGGAGGAGCTCTCAACAATGGAGTATGGCCAAGATCCAAATGTTGTATAGCTTAAAGCTATCACAAATGATTTTTAATGCCTTTCCAAAGTTCTTGAGAGAGAAGGACTTGTGAGTGAAGTTGTAAGTTTGAAAGGGAGGGGTGACCCTTCTATTTATAGTTTTCCAAATGGAAGAGTTTGAACTTTGGGTGCATGTGGGACTAAAGCTCAAAAATCACTTTTAGATTAGATTAGGATAAACATGCTTTAGGCTTAGATAAGCTTGGTTTAGGCTAGTTAAACTTGATTAGCAAGTGATTAGAGACTCGTTGAGAGTTGAGAGGGGTCTGGATAACCAATTATGACTGATAGATAGCCTATGAATCCAATAGAAGTAGTCTAGAGAGAACTAGGGAGGTTCTGAATGGTCGAAAGGAGGAATGTTTAGCTAATAAGAGATATATTAGCCAAATTAAATTGATTATAGGAGGCATACGATTGAGAAGGTGTCGTAAATGGGCATCTGAGAGTGGAGCGAATAAGGGTTGACTAACAAAATGTCGTCAATCAGGTTGAATTGGATGAAATGCTAAGTGTAAACATGTTTTAGGTTTCGACACATTCCATGTGTTGGTTAGTCATATGTTTTCTTGTACAACTTAGACCCATCTCATTTACCTCAGCAACCACTGTCAATCCTCAAGGCTAACTTTGGTGAACTTTTGAAATCTACTTCCAGGAGATACAATTTTTTGATGCTCACACATTATGTAGACAACATTCATAGGATTTTCTCATGCTCACATGATCTTTTCATGACCTATACCAACCTATCAAAACTCATCAAACTCTAGAAATAGGCCTAATGATCCAATTACAACTGTGACTCCTACCAAATGACTTGGAACTCACTGTAAAACCTATTTCTCATACTCGACATCATCATATTTAACCTATAGAACCTCTCGTGCCAAGCATGCCAACCATTTCCATGCTTCCACCGGAATTTTTCCTCACCGAGAAGGAACTACTAATCAACCTTCATGCCTCTTACAGAACTTCACTTCACCATTCACTGATTTACCATCAATGCCACTTGACATCAATGAGAACACCAATGACCATGGTTCAACATTGTGTGCTATTTTTTCACGATGTGCAATCAACGCTTGTTCACCTCCTTCCATCACTTATATGTTCCTAACTTACATCTTACAAGGAGTTCGGTCACTCTAGTTATAGGGTATTTAATCCCGAAACATCCATCGTACACCCTCCCTTATGATATTTAGTGTGATCAATAGTCTTTACCCCAACCTCATCATCCGTGTCCTATTATATCTCTTTTCTTGAGTTGTGCAGCCATGTCGCTATGCTTTTCAATTTCCCTATGAGGCGCATCCTCCTTACTATGAAATAAAAGTAGTCCTTGTGGACTTGCGAGACTAACCACCTGGTACAAACGTTCGGTTTTTCAAAGAAGGGTAGATCAAGAGTTGAAGCGCACCCAAATCCTCCGTAAGTCTACTCTCGAATTATCATACACCCTCTTTCCATTTTTTGTCGTTAGATTGGTCTTAACAACAAGATTCTGTATCAATTTCCTTCGATTATTCTCTAAGCAATGATTAAAACCATTGATCTTTGAATTCTTTAATTATGACTTCTATGGCATCCCTTTAATAACCTTTCTGAAATTGCATTTTAGAAAACCACTCATCTAGTACTTCCTCTATTACAGTTTCTTACCTTGTATGCAAATTTCCTTGGTGTCATTATTAAACAATAAACTCTACTCAAATGAAATTGTGCCCTAGATGTCAAATGATTTACCACCGCTTATCCTTGCACCTCCTTGCCTTCTTGTTGCATCTATATCCTCAAACCCACGTTTCCTAGATGTAAATTCTCCTTTTCAAACCCTAGCTCGAAAGTTGAACCCTCAAACCTCTAATCTCCTCTTCACACCTTTTCCTTGATCTACAAATTCTCATAAATGAGCTCCACTTCAGGCTGTTCCAAACTCTCTATAGATTCAAAATATTTAATTATGCACTCATTCACACTTTCTTCTCTCTTCAAGGCTCAAACACTATCATGCAAGGTAATAATGAAGCCATTTGCACCCTTTTTATAGATTCTTTCAAAATTTCCTACATTAATTACTCCTCACCTACCACCATACTCATACTTAAATATGTTTTTTCACTTTTTCCACATTTATTGCCACTTTATTTCATGATCCATTCATAGCCTTCTCGGCATGCCCCACTACTTCACAGGACATAGACATCCTTATGTGCGCTCTATATGCCGAAGTACATAATCCTCTACACTTCATACTAACTAGTTTATCATGTCGTTACCTACCTCGCATTACAAAGCACAATCATTCTACTCACATGGTCTTCAATCGATAAATTACCTTAAAATCACATTCATCCCCGACACCCATAATACATTTTCCTTCTATGAAAATACTTCGATAACACCCTCACACACACCAAGATTTATAGATCCCAATGTCAATAATTTTCTCTTTCATGCACTTGCACCTAGTTCACCCCACACTTAAATATGTGTGGTTCTCTACGCATGAAATCAATATATAGTATTAACTTCATGTGTACAAACACACTTATTACAAAAAATAACAAATCATAAAGAACAACTAGAAATAAACGCATAGAAGTGAAATCTAATCTAAATGGTGATATTGCCTTATTACAAACACCAAGAAGAATTATTTATAGTAGGGCTTCATCCTACTCCCATTAAAGTAACCAAGAAACATGGTGCCATCCAATGACCTACAACTGACATGCACCTGATTCAAGTATCTTTGTTACTACAAAAGGTCCCAACCAATGCACTTTCAATTTCCCTGGGTGGTGCACAAACTCAGAGTCATATAGAAGGACCATCTTGCCAACTATAAATGTCTTGTTCTTACTGTGCCTATCATGTCATGCATTGTGTCTTGCTTTCCCAAAAGATTCTAGATCCAAAGCACAATGGCACACCACTCATCTAATTGCATTAGTTTTTCAATGCGCTCTTCCATGGCTTGTTCATCATCTACTCCACCTACGCACGTAATATACGGGAGGGTAACATGAATTCAACCAGTAATGTTGCTTCCACACCAAAAATATATGAAAGGGTGTGGCCTTGTTCTACCTTTTATAAGTGGTCATATAATCCCAAAGTACGATGACACTTTTTCATCCCAATCTTTTCTTCCAATATCACAATTTTTTGTTAATGTTTGGCCCAATATCTTGTTGAAATCTTCTACCATACCATTAGCTTGTGGGTGATAAGGAGTAGTCTTATGGCGTGCCACCATGAAATATATTAAAAAAATATGATTGTCTCATTAAATAAAATGAGTTCCTATATCACTTTTCAATCTTAAGGGGCAGCCATACCTAATAATAATATTCTCCCATAAGAACCTTGTTGTTTTGGTTGTTGTATAATCCTTTATAGGTGTTTCTTCTTCCCACCTTGTCGATAGTCTATACAAGTAATAATGTAGTGCACGTTATTCCTACACACGGGTGGTGAAATAGGACCTACAAAATCAATAGCCCATTTTTCAAAAGGCTTCGTGCTTATAATAGGCCGCAATGACATCTCATCTTTGTGGCCATACTTCCCAAGGTGCTTGACAATGATCACATGCCTTGACATATTCCTTAGTATATTTGTACAAATTCTCCCACCAAATTCCATCCATTAGAATTTTGCGCGTTGTAGCATCACTTGTGTAATGCCCTCCTACTATTCAACCATAATATTCTCCTATAATATCCTCACACTCATGCTCCATAACACAATGACGCAAAAATTCATCACGACCTAACTTGTACAAATCTCCACCAATCAACTGATAAGGCACTAAGCGTATAGTAAAAAAAAATTCCTCCAATGTTTTCATTCCTTCAGTGCACTGTCTAGTGCTTAAAATACTTCAATATCCTCCAAGTCTACCGGGCACATTGTTTAACTCTGAAAATTTTTGCATCAGAATTGTTTCCTCAATGCTCTACATGCCCTCGCTTAAATTAATCCTTTATAAATGATTAGACCCTTAATTACTCTTTCCCGGTTTCACAAAAAATGTGAAGTCAAACTCATGAAGCAAAAGTATACATCTACAGATGCACCCTTACAAAACATGTTTTTTTGAATAATTACTTCAACACCATATGATTTTTGTAGAAAGTAAATAGTGTTTCCAAAAAGTATTGTCTAAACTTGTGCATCGTGTAGATCATAGAAAAGGCCTTGCGCTCAAAGTGGTCATGTAGTTATACTCTACGGGTGTCAACTTCTTGCTTGTAAATAAAATTGGATGATCCACAATTCCTTCCCCTGGTTGCGCCAATATTGTGCCAATCGCCATGTCAGAGGCATAAGCATGGACATGAAATGGTTTTTCCCATGAATGAAATCACAAAATAGGTGCGAGTGAGCCTCTCCTTCAATGTTTCAAATGTATACTATTGTGCATCACCCCAATATAATTTCCCCTTAGCCTTCAGCAATTATTCCAAAGTCATGGAAATCTTTGGATAGCCTTTTATATATTTCCTATAGTAACCACTGTGCCCCAAAATCTGTGCACTTCACTCTGATTGAAGGCTCTTCTAAACCCAAGATCATAACTATCTTGGTGGGTCTACCAATAATCCTTCCTTGTAAATGATGTGTCCAAGTAAAGTACCAAAAGGTGTAGCAAAGATGCACTTCTTAATTTTAAGAGATATGTTCAACTACTTGCACCTCTCAAACATGAGCCTCAGGTTATCACAATGATCTTTGACTAAGCCATATATTGTCCAGTCATCCAAATATACCTACAAGAATTTATGAATAAAATCTTGAAAGGCCTGCACAATAATGTGCGAGAACACTGCTGGTGCATTTTTCAATCCAAAGGGCATAATTGTATATGCAAAAATTCCCCATTCAGTGGTGAAATTTATCTTCTCCTATTCTTCCTTCACGATGTGCACTGGTGATAACCTAAAAATCCATCTTGTGAAATAATATATCTCACGCCCAACAACTCCTTCAAGTATTTCTTCTGTGAATGGGGTAGGGAAAGGATTGATTACACATATAGCATTGAGTTTTCTATAACCAACACAAATACTTATCCTACCATCCTTTTTGATGTGTATAACCATGGGTCTAACCCATTCAAATTCTTTAATAGGCTCAATAATTATAGACTTGAGCATCTTATCAATTTCCTCCTTCACCTTTACACGCAGATTAGGATTCATCCTATAAGGCCTCTTCTAACTAGGTGTGATCCTTATTTCAACTTGATCTTCATTTCACCTAAATAGGTATATACTCCCTTTAAATAATGATATCCCTATGGAAAAAAATCCTAGAAGTTGTGCAAGATCTCAATAGTATTTTCTACTTCTTACTCGACCAAGAATCATCAATAATGACCTCATTGCACTCGCCTTTGGTACCAAGGTGTTAACCTTCTTTGTCTTCATAGGAGCATGGTACGTGTGTTCCTTCTCATCTATAGTTTCCATCACCTCACATGCACCTTTAGTGTGGCTAACATCCAAGTTATCAACTTCCTCATCATCTATCATATATACCAATTTTTCCTTTTCTTTTCCTTCCGTGCACAACCCATCTCGTACTTATTTTTTTCCTCCAAATCAAGGCATGCCTTAAGATCGGAGTTCCCAAACAACTCTAGAATGAGTTCTTTAACCTTCGCGTTATCTCCCAAAGTGATGTGCTTCATGATCTACAATACTTCATGGACTAGAGGATTAGTAGAAAATTAATCAAAGGTTTGGATCATACCTACAATCATCTTTTTCCAGTTTTTTGTTTCTCTTTTTGACTCAACATGGATATACCATGCTCCCGTACAACCACACAATATGGAGTAGAACTTATGTACCCAAAGTGATGGTGGTAAGGCCTCCTTTCCCGGACCCAAGATCTCTCACAATCATGGATGTGATGAACGGAAGGAGACTTCCCATGATATTCACATGTTTTTTCGTAGATTGCTTTGAGTAAACTCGGTGGAAAAGGAAATTCTTGCTTCTTGCCATTCCAAGATGGTATCTCTATTTTTCGCCCACCATCATGTTGTTGTCCTATGTAAAGTATAGACCATCATGTTTCTTCTATCCCCTTAATTTTTTCACTAAGTCTCCATGGCACATGATAATGTATTGGGGTTCCTTCATCAAGATACCTTGATACCTAAGTTAATCCAAACCACCTCACCATGTGCAGCCTAATCATTCTTGTGACTCTTCCTTTGACTTCGCACCCAACCATCTCACATGTTCCATGATCCCAATAATCACAAGAACCACTAGTAGTGTCACTTATATATTACATGTCTTCCCACTGAAGGACGCCTTCCTTTGATGGTTCTACATTCTCTGGATCACGCATTGTATGAGCATAGATTCTATTAAGTTCTTCTTCACTCAAGGGCTCAACATAAGGCTTTGCCTTCTTATCCTACAGGGGTATGATCACACGCTCTTCATCATTCTCAAAACTCGGCGTACCTTTTGTTAGAGCACATATCAACATTGTTCGCATAATAAAGGGTCATCCAAGTAATGTTGAGAAGTTGTCTTCTCCTCGCAATCATTGATACCTCAAAGTCTTCAATAAACTTGGCTCCATGAATGGTAATAGATGCATCCTTTAGTACCCCAATAGGAATATCCCTAGTTTTTTTCACCATATACAACACATTTGAAGATGGTTGCAATGTTGGTCTACCCATCTGATTCCATGCATCCAGAGTCAACACATTCACTTCCATGCCAATGTCAATCAGTATGTTGCATAACAACCACCCATCAATTATTGCATCTAATGTAATATCTTTGTCAAATTCATGGTTCTGAGGTGGTATATTTGTGTGAAGTATCTTCTTCTCATGATTAGATCCAATGAGTGGTACCTTTTCTCGTATGCATTCCCTTAATAAAGGAATTATGTTCTCCTAGCGCAACATCCTACACACCTTCAAGGCATCCACATCATTCTATGGGAACTCGCCATTCTTTCCATGTTCTCTCTTGTGTGCTTGTTCTTTCAAGCACAGTATTTCTCCCTGAAGCTCCCTGATGACCCCTATGGTTTCTTGGTAGACTTCCTTCTATTGGGAAAAATTTGGATACTTATCATGTATCACCTCTTCCCTCGTAATGAGTGGCTTATCCTTCAATGACACACTTGTGCACGAGCCTCGGCACATTTAGTAACCATCACCGTATGTAAATCAATATCGGTGTCTTCTTAGGCATCTACTGATCAACAATAGCACATTGTACCTTGATCATTCCTACACCCTTATCCTTCTTCTTATTTTTACTCATATGCTCATATAAATTTGGGCATTCCTCTAACTTGTGTTGCTTCCCACACCATGAGAAATTTGTATTCTAAGGAAATCATGTTTATAAAGATCGGAGATCCATAAGTATAACAAGTTCCATGTATGAACCTACCTCTACTACCATCGTGACCTAGACCTCAAAATCCTTCATTCTTGTTATCCCCATTGTTGTGCGCTTTACTATTTTTTCCTTCTTATTCCTTCAATCCAATCGCCACACTAATCTGGTGCACTCATGTCTCAATGGCTTCATGGATATTATCAATCACCTCACTGTTAGGAAATAAGGGATAAAATATGCGGAATAATCCCTCACGTAATCACAACACAACAATAGAAACTAATATGCGAAAATATTATAGATCTTAAATAAAATTGCAAAATAAAATAACACAACACAAAGAGACATTATTTAACGTGGTTCACCCAATTTGGGATACATCCACCAAGAATCACTTGCTCTTATTTTATTACAAACCACCTCTCTCTCAATACAATACCTAGATCTATTTGGAGCTATGCTTAACAAACTCTACAGAATTCACACCTGAATTCAAAACACATATGCAATGTTACATCATCTCTACCATATGCATAAAACCATATAAGTAGACAACTACTTAATTTGTTTTACAAAACCATGGGTATCGTAACCATGGGAAAAAACCGTCCCATAAATCTATGGGTCAAAATCCCACCCATATAAGAAAATCTCATTTCCAAGTATATCGGGCATGTTTTAAGGCTCAAAAAATAACTCGTGGGCTGTGCCCCCAAACCCCTACTACCCCAAACAGACAATTGTGGAAAGTGTATAGTCTTCAACACTTTCTCACATAAAAACAGACTCCACAACCTAACATCTACATTCGGTGATGTCGTAAGTATGGGACTTGCAAATCTTGCAATACATGGACATCTTCTTCTAAATAGTGTGTTGCAAAAAGTGAACAGCTTCCAAACATCATGGATCAGGTGATAGACCTCACAATATAATAACAACGTGCACTCGACTTGCATGGGAAATTATATTTAGTATGTCCTTTGATTCGTAAACCGGGTTAAACAGTTTTACACAACGGATACTGAAGTTCTCAATTCCTTTAAAAACATAGAATTGGAAGCGGATTCTCAACTTTCCTTTAGTATTGAATAGAAAATTGGATTCTTTTTACTATTCTAGGAATGTAAAAAAATCTCACTTAGAAACCTCTGATGAATTCATTCCTGCTTAACTCTTTCATGTGTCATTTTGTAAATCTTCACAAGTTTGTTAACTGATGCATTCAAATCCATTTGCAACTACATTTAACTAAACAATGAACAAACTAAACATTAAAGACACGTGGTTGATAACGGAGTTCATCCCATTTGGGACTACATCTCTGGGTTTGGAATAATGAACCATTTCCATTAAAAACCAATGTAAAAATTTCTTTTACAATTTACATCAGTATGGATATTTTTTAAAAATGGAATAGTACTTCACTGAGTGTGGGATTCATTGATCTTAATATCAATTTCATGTTCTCAAAACTCCAAGCACTTGTAACTTTCTCCACCTTGTGGGTATTCAAAACTCCTTGATCTAGGTATGCAAATCAACAATAAATTTCATAGAAACCCATTAGAGTAATAATTAAAATTTCTAGAGGCCCTGGATCATTCCTCGTAAAAATCGAATTATTACTTCCATAGTTGTTTAGCTTCATATAACAGAAGATTATAGATGTACATACATGATAAACTGATCAATATATCTCTCTAACTATGTTGCAATAATAATTAAATTATGTAAATACAACATAAAATATATGAACCTGTAAATATTATTGAAATTAAACTTTAAGAACCTCTAAAACCATTCAGAGAAGCGTCTCCACAAGTTCGTAGCACCAGTTCATTATCTCTTTGCTCCTTCTCTCGAGTTCTCCATAAAAACCCTCACATTTTGCTTCCAAAAATAGGTCAAACAAACTCAAAATGGGAAAATAATCACATCACTAGAATCTTCTCTAGAATTCCTGACAAAATTCTAGAAGACATCAAGTCTCCATTCGGCCTCCAAGACCCTCAAAAATGGCCTTGAATCAAAATTGCATGTTATCCTTCTAAGACAATCAAATTGTGACCCCATTTTAAATAAAATAATGTCACTTTTATAACCTGTCAAGTGACTATGGCGCAATGGTTGGGTGCTTACATTGTTTGGATGGAGGTTAGGGGCCGTGTTCAAAATTGAACACGTCATAACCCATCAAAAGGGTCTGAACATGTCAACAAAGGCCAACCTAAATTTTTCCCGTAAAAAAAGCAGGGTATACAAATTGTTTGACAAATGGGAAGGTTTGTTTTTAATTAACATGTCACCTGAAGGGCGTCAACAACAACAAATTTTTCTCCAAGCGTATATTTAAAAATTAGAATTTACATTGGATTTGGAAATTCAATACAAATGCAATCACCACTTTAAGATGTAGCTCATTTATGATTCACGATTCCACTTGTGCCATATCTGGAGACTAGGAGACGTAGACATGAGTGGATTGTAGTCTGTGGGAATTTGGAAATAATTTAATGAAACATGTTTTACGGCCATGACCATTACCAACGGTTACAACTTACAAGAATCAATCAAGAATCATGATTCACATTTTTCCTTGGGCCATTAAAAGAATATGATATGTTTAAGCGATCAAAAATAAAAGTGTGGTTAAAATCAAGGCTTGGAGTGTGCAAGAATAGATTTAAATAAAGGAGCAGACCCTCCTCCTAACTCTCACTGTCTCACATCTCGCTTGTCTACGGCAAAAAGATCAACCTAAGTTTTCCATACTCTGTGAGTCCTGTGAAAGAAGGAATTTGTGTAGCAGAAGAAAGATTTGAACCAGACTTCCAGTTCCATATTACATGTAAGCATTGTATTCCATTTTGTGTAATTATCAAGGAAATAAATCCTTTCTCGTTAAAATAAATGTTATGCCAGATAAATTAGGAAACTCAATTTGTTGCAACTCCAAATGTATGTGCATTCATGTTTGTTTTAGATCGGTGGGCTTAAATTGAAACTCATTTCAGCTCCTTCTGTGCAAAGTGGAAAACATGTCCGCTATGTTAGTTGAAGCACATCCATTGGCACCATAACGAGCTAAGCCTATGTATCAGCATACACACAAAAATGAAATATGATCTGAGCAACCAAGGATGGTTTGTTGAAATGGATTTAAGGTAGTTGTGGTTGATATCTTAATGCAGGAAGTCAGAATAGTATGGGGTTCAGAAAATGGCTTCTGGTTACAACTTAATGTATCTAGGACTTTGACAGAGCAAACACAACATTATTGTCTTGTTAACTTCAACTGTAATAAGGTAAGTGTCATAGCACAGAAAACAACCATGTTTTATTTTTCATGACAGTACCTCAAAAAAATAGTAGTTAGTGCAAATGACGATAATTTTAATATTATTTTTCTTTTAGTATGTTTTTTTCTTACTCGGTTGTATATTATAATTTACAGGAAGAAACAGTGGCATTTGCTCATCCTGCTATTAATATTTACCATATTGTTAACTTTGAATTTATCGTCTTCATTTCTCCTACAAGGGAAACAAATTCCATAGAAACGGTAACCCAAATTCTCCTCTCCTTGCATTGAATAAATTGATATATAAAAAGAAACAATTTACTAATTTGTTTTTAATTTTTGTGAAAGAAGTTTATTTTTATTTTTCATTGTAAGCCCTACTCAACTGTGCTTTCATAATATATTGTGTGAAATTGGACATAAAACTTATCTGGTGTTGAACATTAAATGTTGAGGGAGTGGATAGCTTTAGCGAGGAGTAGTTCACCAAGCGTGAAGAGGTAAGGAATATGAATCCATGACCCTCTGTTAGTGCAACCTTATATCTTATATTTTAATGTTGCATGATTATACAAATTATTCTAAATTATTTTCTTAAATATTCTCTATTCTATAATTCTAAATTGTCAAAATAATACACATGGAAATTCATGTGAAAACACTATTTTGATATTTATTTATAATTATTTCATTGGAATAGGTGACAAGTGTGGTGTAAGTTGTGAGAAAATGGATTCCATTGGTCATCCGAAGAAGGATAAAAATAAATGTCACTTGTTGATGAATTTGGTATCTCTCAGCATTCTAGTCAACTATGTGATTCTCAAAATGAAGAATTTGGTATTCTTGCACAAGAAGAACACGAGTTAGATGGATCATAATTTGTGGAAGAGGAACCTACATAAAAGAAACCTAAAAGAACATTCAATGCCAAATGGAAAACAAGATTTCCATGGGCTTATGTTATAAAATATTGCAATGGTGTAGAAAGGATAAAATGTTCTTGGTGTGTCAAATATAAGAGAGATACTCCTTTTACTAAAGATGGAAGCACCACCCTTCAAGTTAGTGGCCTTCTTACCCATGTAGAATTATAACCTCATAAATTTACATCACAACATTTGGAGGGAGAAAATAAACAAAGTAACATTCCAATCACTAAACACATAACTCATGGTAGATCTTTGAGAATGAGAGAATTATATCAATGATGGAAAATATGTATTTTTGCCATACATGATTTATCTTTAGAGCTTTATTAGCCCATTTTGTTGCCATACCGGTTCTCTCGTGACCGACCTCAGTTCTTAAACCGATGTCGATGATGTTAGAACGAAGCCAACGCCACACAATTTGGCATAAAACACCACACCAAGTGCCTACTGTGAACGAAGCTGATAGTTGATCTGAGCCATACATTTCAAGAAGCATCCAAATCATACAAAACCACTACAACAATAATACATGCAAATAAATTACACCAAGATGAAACACATCACCTTACCAGCACTAAGATATTCAACCGCATATTCAATTGAGCTAAAGTATATGCTTCTTTTATGGAAGCCCCGCTTTGTTCCATGCTTCAACCTCTCTACCGAAACTCAGTGCATCTAAATGCACCAAGGATGCATACCTTCTCCTTTTCTCTATCTATATCGACAATCCAAAACCATGCATGTGCGGTTAAACCATAAACTGTAAAACTAAGATAAAACCATACCTCAATAACCGGATCTGCAATCTGACTACCATGCTTGTGCCTCTAGGAGCCAGGGACACATCAACAAACAAGATACATTTCATGCATCTCTCCATTTCTTCAGATCTTTGACTTCTTGTTTAAAAATTAGGCTTCCCAAGAACCGACCACGATTACCCTATAACCAACCATGATCACCTTGTCGATGGCGGTTGCCACTTAACCAATGTCAGGTCACTATAATTTCCAGCAACCTTATTATTCCGATCCCACTTGAGATTGAATCTCCTTCTACAATTTTCACATCAAGAAAAATAAACCCTGCTCTCATACATGTTAGTAATAACCAATAACAAATCCATGAAGCAAACCCTTGCTAAAAATAACCCAGCTTCTGAAAACTAAAACCCCGACCGATACCACTTGTTGGGGATGGGTCTATGCAAAAACATTTGCAACTATAGAATATCAAATCCAAAACATGCAAATACAAATCTAACAATCCCCACAAAATCTATAGCAATGGAAGTATAAACAAGAATAATCCAAATCACACAAAAGTACACACACATAACATAGCATGTATCGTGGTTCACCCAATGTGGGCTACATCCACCAAATATAGAGATCTCATATATATAATATAACAAGAGATTACAAATCAACTCTTCTGCACAAGAGTAAACGTATCTCTAAAAGAGTATCTCCTCCTCCTGGATCTTCAACTGGATCTACATGAGTATATTAAACCGTGCCTCCATACCACCACATGTGTCTCCTCCAGATCTCTAACCGAATCTACCTGAGTGCACTACAACCGTGCCTCTGAAACACCACTAGATCTCACATACCTAAAGTTACCCTACATATGCCACTGTGTAACCAAGCTCTCACTATACTGTGAATCTGCAAACAATACCTCTAGAAGGGTCTACCAATGTGCAACCATAACCATGCACCAAGAAGTAAGTCTCTCCTCCATCATTGCATCAACCTGCAAACATGAAGACAACTTCCTCTACCATGCTAGATTCCTATGGATCAATAATACAACATGATCTCATGGATTTGCAATACAAGATCTCACAACATGTGGATCTACAAGAATGAGCAATAACAAGATCTCACAACAACCCGGGATCTAACAAGAAGTAACCATAAGTGCTTTGCATACTATGCAAGCCATTACATGAGACTAAACAATACAAAGGAAATACAGTAGAAGATAATACCATCTTCTCACCAATAGTGTACCTGCACTTTCCTTCTATTCATTTTCTCTCCATGAAAGCTCTTGTCTTCATGTAATCTACTTTTTCTTCTTATTCTTCATCCTTTCAACCAAGGATATATCTTCTTCTCATCTCACTTATTCATTATGTTCTAACCCTATTTTTCTAGCTTATATAAGCTTAGACAAACTTAGGGCACCTTAGCTATGCATTTACAACCTTTAAATCAGCTTTAAAAAAGCTAGATTAAATTCCCGTGAGTTAAATATAAACTTTCATGCACAGTAACCGGCAACGTTACCCCCGATTTTGACCGTGATTGACGCCATTCTTGAGTAAACCAAAGAAGGTGTAACTCATGATAATTGTGAAGAAATTCAGCTCCACAATCCTAACATTGTTATTGTTCTTGTTCCTCTTCTTGTGTATCTATATTATATTCCATTATATTTTGAATATTTTTATTTTGTGTGTGTTCTTGAATTGTATATATATCCATCTGATAACCCCATTGAATTCCACCTTTTATTTTAATGAGATGTGTAATAGATCACTCGCTCAAAAGAAGTAATGGTTCATCTATGTCAAAGGTAAAATATAGTTAACATTGGATCACATTAAAGGTTTTTGTAGGAGGAGTTGAGTAGCAAGAGCTCCATTATGAGAAATATTTCTCATAGGAAGTTGAAAACCAATACGTTCAAGGAGGGACTACCTTGGGTGATCAGTATCCTGCGTATATTGATTTCCCTGAAGGAAGAGAAGGGAATCTATTATAATATGATGTATCATAAGTTATAATTCATTTTTATTCGAGAAACTTAAGTTTTGGATCTAGAGGATAATAATTATTTTTATAATGTCCATTAATGTAATGGAAGTTATAAAAGGGTCAACCTTTTTCATGTTCAATCCAATGAGGAGGAGGAGGATTATTAGATGGTAACCAAATCAAGCACTCATCAATCGGGGTCAAAAAATATAGTGTTGATGATCCAAATACTTATTGTTATCGCCAAATCACTGCACCCTCCGAATGGTTAGAATGTGAACAGGATGTTCGATGTGATTGGGTAACATGGGATCACCTCTCAAGTTGTGGGACTTGGGTTCGAGGTGAACCTTAGGAAAAGGTCGGATTCCTCTTCCTAAACTAAGTGTTGTACTACTCCTAGTGTAATAAAATGGTTATCTAGACCTATGTTAACATTTTCATGGGATTTAGGGAGAGAGATTTGCAGGAAATAAAACTATACTAGGGATGGTGATGCACTAAATAAAGGGTATTGCTAGACTTTTGGAAAGGTCATTTTGAAGAGGGTGTTGTACACCAAAAGCCAACTTCACCTACTGCAACTTAAAAAGGGTAAACAAAATACCACAAACTAAGAAGCGTGTGTTCCCTTTGTTAAACTCAACTAGACAAACAATATTTCAGTCTTCCAGTGAAGAAGAATGAAACTGAGAAGGGTGAACAAGCACCACAACTCAACTGCATGTAGAACTCCACCACTTGATAAGCACGAACTCCAAGAACCTGCAATGGAAACTTAAACTTACACAGTGTACCTGTAAGCATGAGAAAGGCACAAAGAAGTATATAGGATGATGAAAGGACTAATAGTAGTCACAAAACACACACTTTTATTACTTCAACAACGTGCACAATGCATCATTACATTCAAAAGAGGCAATGGTTTCCATTACATCTTAGAAATGATGCTTGAAGGTTCCCAATCCACAAAGCTAACGTGCGTAAGAGAGGATTCTTGAAAAATATGCACTTGTCTAATTTTCCAACCTCCTAAATGAGTTCCTCATTTACATTTATAGAAAATCCCAGTTGTGAGAAGAGAGAGGAAGAAAGCCTAAATTCTGGGCACTTGGCCTCCATGATTGACAACATCATTAATTGCACATGAAAGGAACATTCCACCATTATTTCCTCATAAATTCAAAAATTTGAATTTAATCCTCCATTTAATTAAAAATAATATTTTTAATAAAATATTTTAATAAAAATAGTATTTTAAATAAAATAATTTAATAAAAATAAAATATATCTTTGGTATTGCCTTAGATGAGGGTTTTGGCTTGGCTTGGCAAAATGACTCGCCAGCCAGCTCGCCGAGCTGGCTGGCGAGTTGTTCCTTTGTGTTGCTCCGAATGAGCTCTACATTCTTTTCACAGCTACTCCTTTCTATTGAGCGCCCTCACTTGTATTGAAATTAAGGCTCCATCTTTAACGGCTTGCCGCAGCGAGCTCCTCCTTATTCACTAGGCTGGTAAAGATTTGACTTCCACGCATCATTTGATGGCTTTAACATATGTGGTGAGCTCCTCTTTATAACATTGCATTGACATTTATCACCCTATTATATGTTTCGGATGAGTACTTCAGCTAATCGCTTTAGACACGATGAGCTTTACTTAATTTTTTGCCCGAGAGCTTCTCAAAATAACTGACATGTAACCAAACATTATGTTATTTCCCGAGTAAGTTGTTTATATGGGATGTCATTGCATTTAATCTTCCACTTGGATGATGAGTTATTGAAGTCACTTTGCACACTTACATTGGTTCATTAATATGGCTCGACCAGGCCTGAAATTGACCGGCTGTAGCCTGTTTTTAGTGGTTTTAACCGTAAATTACAGGCTATATTAATTATTAACCGTAATTATGCACAGCTATTAAATTATACAAACCGTAAGTTTGACAGGTAAAAATTGATATAGACTGTAAATATTTATAGTAGGCAATAAAGATATATATTAATATGAGTATATGTATTTTATAGCTTTTGGTAAAAATTTAAAATATATTTTATAGAGTGTACAACAAATTACAATAAATGAATTTTAAAACTTGATTGACAACTGCCATCCCCAAATCTCAATAGTGAATTTGTAAATCTGTAGATTGTAATTTGTGATATCATATTTATGATTTGAATTTTGAAGTGCAAGTAAATTTTTTAAATATTAAAATAGTAATCAAAACAAATCTTTCCGAATCCCTATCTCCAGACTACATTTAATAAAAAATGATATTAAATTCTTGGCACAGTGGCACTGGGAGTGAGGACTCGAGGAGGGTAGTTGGGAAGTGAATGTGTTTGGTGGAGTTGAGTACAGGCACACATGAGGTAGGTGATGTCAGGGCACGAGTGCCCATCTAACAATTAAAACATTCACCATTTTTTTCAAAAAATCTCCAACCAGATCAGTTTACCCAGCCGACATCCTCCTTGCCTCTATCAGAATGGAGCTTGGACATCCATGATAGGCACAGGGATAGAGGATTTTTGTCAGAAGTTGTAGTTGCAACTACATGTAGGCAAAAGGAGACGTTGAAAGGCTTAAGGAATTTCCTCCAAATGCAGCCAACAAGTGTCCAATATGATCATATTAAATTTTCCAGCATTCTCTCTTCCTGGGTGCTAATTTGGGGGCTTTAGAATTGTTTTGGACGCATCTAATCTGGCGAGCCTACCTTACACGTACCCTCCCAGCCTGTGCCAAATCAAGAGCTTCGAAACAAGGTTAGGAGTCTAGAAAAGTAGAGCAGGCATCTGTTTTTTTTTGTCTAATGTGGTAGTTGCTAGAGCTCTGGTAGACATATATGCAATGTAGACACCTACAAAAGGAACATGAAAAGTTTGACAAAATGCCTCAATCAACGTGGTATCACGGAGTGCAATCATTACTAGATATGCACAAAAATTTTGTTTTTTGTTTGTTATTGTCAAAAACGCGTGGGGAAAACCTTCAAGCAAGTGCATTGGTAGGTATAGGGCAATCCTCCTCAATCTACACCAGCTCTCTCCATACTGGCCGCTTCACCTTACTATGAGCCTGATTTTGGCAATGGATGGCATTGGCACTATATGTTATCATTTTAATTTGGCATAGAATTTGGATTCATGCCCATGAAATGCAAATTGTTTGTCCAGATGCCTTATGGAAATGTGGATCTGTATAATGCCACGGTTGCATATTACTAACGCAATAGATTGCCAAAAAGGCATTGGAAGTGTAAAATAGACTTCCAACCCCCACTTCTTGGTTTGACAAGGAAAAGTGCTTTGGGATGTTTTCTAGTTTTCAAAATGCCTTATCAATATGTGCAGCCCCTAAAACAATTATGGTTGTTGGTTTGCAAAAAATGGGTTTGTTGATAAAGCCTTGGAAGTGGCAGCGGGCAAATATGGATCATTAATATAAATGTTAATTAAAACTAGTAGTTGTGATAGCAGTCCTCTCTGAGACACGCAACAAATATGGATGATTATTAATATAAATTTGTATGCTGCATATTTAATTTTATGGTGAATGATGGATCATTAATACAAATTTGTATGTCTGCAGCCTGCATATTTAATTTTATGGTGAATCGTGAGCATCTAGGCGCCATCATGGACAGAGTTACATGCTTGAGCTTCTTAAATATGTGACAATGTTATCTTCATTTTGCAAGCAGGTCACACTTCCAGTTCCTACCTTTCATATGCAGACCAGCTATCCTCCTGAAAAATTGTCTATGTTCTCTCACATTTTAACATTGGATTTGGTATGTTGCATTACCATTTCAGAGTGCCACTGCCAGGTGAGGTGAGTATTATCTATTTTTCTAATGTTACATTTTCTGTAGATTATTTTTCACAATGACTAGCTAAAAATTAAAAAATTGTTATTAGCTTGTAGTTTAATTCTCTTAACCTTGCCTGCCACTTCCATGAACGTAGCTCAATGCTCTGCCCCATCTTTGCAAGGACAGACTTTTCCACTCCAATACTCCTTTATTTGCCATTGCTTCTGTCTCTGACTCTGGCATTATGTGATGCTTGCAGTTTCCTTTCCAACAACATTGGCTTGAATCTTATTCTGCAGTGTTTGTCCACCCTTAAGCCAATCTTCTTCACAATACTTTACCTTTTGAATGGCATTGCTGAATGTCACCGGCTCCGATTTTCTAACTTGTTCAACTAGTCTAGAGCTCTGACCATTTGTAATATATTAGACATGATGTAGAAGTTTAATGAATTTATAATTTTATTCTCATACTTATATACTAAACAAGAATTTTTACACAACATGCTGAACTCTTAAATTTGGTTCTTTGCATAATGCTCCAAAAGATAGGTGTTTAAAACATCTCTCGACCTTTTCTAGGTCAGAAGCTCATCATGGATTCTCTTCAACTATTGAAGGTGTTAGCACTATAAGTATGTTTTATAATTGAAACAATAGGTAACTACCCATTGGCCGAAGCCTTCATTTCTTTTGAGAACTGATGAAACAAGAAATACTTTCTCCTCTTCAGTAGCCTAGTCGTTGTAGCAGTTTTGACTTCCATTTGATTGTGAACTGGGGGTGTGCTTTTTTAAATCCCTAAGTCTCTAACTATTCTATCTGTGACCTTCAAGATTCTACTGAAAACTTTGATGAATAATTCAATCAATAATGTTTTCTTTTATTACAATTTTCAAAGAATATCTTTATTAGATGAATTAGTCTAAATTTTGAATTTTTACAGATTGAGTTTATGTGAGAAGGGAGAAATTTTGATCCAATTTATTTGGGAATTGGAACCTTTGCAATTTTCCTCACGAGTTTGAATACATTGGCTCTTCTCTGCATTCAGGTAGCCAATTAATCCATGTTTTGTATATTTTTCTTATTGATCTAAAATAATCCAATCTTTATTAATTTACCAATTGAGACTTTGAATGTTTTTCATAGGCTTATATTTAAACATTTTTTTAATAAATATTTAAAAATTAGATTATTTACAATTAAGTAATAATTTTTTTGTAATTTTCATGTTAAATGCAAATTTTATTAGTAAGTTTTATATATGTTTTGATGTTAAACATCAAGTTAAAATTGAAAGGAAAGCCAACAACATTTTTATTTTAAAATACTTTATTGTTAATTTAAACTAAGCGAATATCCTTCTAAAATTTATGAATCTATTAATTGTATTATGTCTATATTATTTTACTGATATACTTCTTTCTACTATTTAGGTGATTGAAAAAAATGTCAGAAAAAAGAAAGAAACAAGCTACTCTTGGGGAAATGTATAAATGGACTAAACCTAAAACAAATACAACAAATGAAGAGACTCATAACATTAAAAGGAAACAAGTATTCCAAGAAATTTTTGGGTCAGAATCAAATGATTCTTTAGATGAAAGAAATGAAGTTGAAGAAGGAGGAAACAATCAAGGGAAAGAAAAGTTATCATCAAAAAGGAAATTTCGCATGGAATGGCTAGATAAGTTTGTCTGGTTAAATTATTTCAAGCGTGATGGTAAAACAATTATGAAATGTAACTATTGTGAAAAGTACAAAATGTCTAGTCCATGGGGTACAGGGATGGATGTGTTAATTTACAACATGATGCTCTTGTCACCCATGAAAAATCGGTGTTTCATAAGGATGCTCAAGCAAGATGGATCAATTTTTTAGAGAAAAAGATGAAGCCTATTCCAGATCACATTATTCAAATGGAAGATATTAATATGGAAAGAGTGATCACCACAATGAAAACAACTTATTTTGTATGTCGAGAAGATTTATCTTTAGCCAAGTATGAAAAAATTTGTAAGTTTCTCTTCAACATGAATACTCCACATATGCCAAAGTCACAAGATTATGGTTCATACACAAATCGCAAGGCTGCAAACGATTTCCTTTACTGCACATCAAAATATTTTGAAGAAGTTCAAAAAGAAAAAATGTTGAAAAGTCCATTCTTCTCATTAATGGTTGATGAAAGCACTGATCGCAGCTTGGAGCAACACTTGGTTGTTTACACAACATTTTTAACGTCAGAGGGTTTTGGGCCACCTACTTCTCAATTTATGAAGATTATGAATGTTCCAGATGGAAAAGGGAAAACAATATATGATACAGTAAAACAGTTAATGAATGATAGAGGCCTTTTGATTAAGAATTTGGTAGCCGTGTCAACAGATGGAGCTTCAGCAATGGTTGGGCGTGAAAATGGTTTTGTTTCATTCTTGAAAAGGGATGTTCCAGATCTTATTTCAGTGCATTGTGTAGCTCACCGCGAGTCACTAGCTGCAGGAGATGCTTCTAAAAAGGTACCAGAGTTGTTGCATGTAGAAAAAATTGCAAATAAAGTGTATTCATGGGTTCAAAACTCGCCAAAGAGAAACAATGAACTCAATGATTTACTCAAATTTATGCACATTGATGTGCTAAATGTTCTACAAATCCATGCAATCAGGTGGCTATCAAGAGGTGAGGTAATTATAAGGCTTGTAAAGCTTATGCCTGCTATTTTAAGTCTATGGAAAAAAGATAAGAAATTCTCATTGTGGTATGACAAGGCAAGAATTTACTCTACTCAATATTGTTTGCATATGCTTGTTGATGTCTTGGGTGAGCTCAATAATTTGAACAGGACATTTCAGGAAGAAAATGTGGACATAACAATGATTGGGTTGGCTCTTGATGAAACAATAAATAATTTATACAGATGGTTTTTGCAAAAAGAAAAATTTACAGAAGGTACAACATATCTATCCAAATTTTTAGTTGATTCTCAATATGGATATATTGAAATCAAAGAGGAAGGAATAGTCATAGACAGGCATGATTTAAAATATATACAAATTCCAAATGAGGATTTTGGCTATAGTGAGGCAAGGAAGAAAACCATGAAACCTCTTATTGAAGGCACACGAGAGAGTTGTCAACAACTCACAGAAGGTTATATTCAATCTCTCATAGACAATTTGAATGAAAGATTTCCAGACCTTCCACTTTTTAATGCAAAGAAATCTTTTTAGCCCTTCCTATTATCCATCGGATCGTCAAAGTCGAGATAATATTACAGAACGTTGGCTTGAGAGGCTTCTTCAACATTTACAACATACAAATGTTGATGTAACTGTTGACTTTGTACCTATATTTAATGTTGCTTTGGTTGTAGAAGGGAGTTGCATTCTTTTGTTGATTCATTACATTTGGCTTGTGAGGGTTTTAGAATGAAAGATGCATGGAAGGTATTTCGTAACACAGAACATTGGCACAAAAGTTATCCTCATCTAATGAAGTTGTGGCAAGCCGTACTTGTCATTCCTGCAAGCACAGTAGATTGTGAAAGGGGTTTTTCTAAACAAAACATCATCAAAGACATAAGAAAATCAAAATTGGGGTTGGATACATTAGATGCACTAATGCGAGTATCTCTCAATGGACCAGAAGCAGATGATGTAGATTGGAATGAAATCTTTAAGATTTGGAAAGATACAAAGTCAAGAAGAATTCTTGATCTTTGATATTTCAATTTTTGTGATGAAAAAACAAATATATATTTACTTAAACGTTTTTTAGATTTTTGATATTCTCTATATTATCTTTTGTCGAAATATAAATGTATAAATTAGCCATTTGTGTAGTACACAAATGTGACTTATAATTCTATTTTTGTGATGAAAAAACCAATATATATTTACTTAAAAGGATTTTTAGATCTTTGATATTCTCTATATTATCTTTTGTCAAAAGATAAATGTATAAATTAGCCATTTTTGTAGTGCATAAATGTGACTTATAATTCTATTTTTGTGATGGAAAAACCGATATATATTTACTTAAAATATTTTTAGATTTTTGATGTTCTCTATATTATCTTTTGTCAAAAGATAAATGTATAAATTAGTCATGTAGTACATAAATGTGACTTATAATTCTATTTTTGTGATGAAAAAATAATATATATTTACTTAAAAGATTTTGAGATCTTTGATATTCTCTATATTATCTTTTGTCGAAATATAAATGTATAAATTAGCCATTTTTGTAGTGCATAAATGCTACTTATAATTCTATTTTTGTGATGAAAAAACTGATATATATTTACTTAAAAGATTTTCAGATTTTTGATATTCTCTATATTATCTTTTGTCGAAAGATAAATGTACAAATTAGCCAATTTTGTAGTACATAAATGTGACATGATTTTATTTTTGAAAATGACTTACTCTTGTAAATAACATAATTCATAATGGAGGACATGCTTATTTTAATTTGACTTTTAAATTATTATTTTAAACGTAATATGACAGGCACTAATAAACTAAAACCGTAAAAAAAAATTGAACTGACAGGCATGAGGAATTTGAAATTCCAGCCCTGGGCTCGACCCTTGAGATTTTCTCGTGTGATGAGCCCCATCGATCGGCATTTAACTCGTATATCCCAAGTACTTAAAGTTTTGAAAACCACTAACTTATTAGTTACACGAGTTCTACATCATCATGTAATGGCCAAGAATCACGGCACTTGCCTCGGTCTTTTGGCCCTATCACCATTCAACATCTCGGTGACACCTTACTCATGTAATCCACACTCGCCCTAACTGGTTCAAATCCCACCGTCTTACCTGTCTGAGAGGTTAGCTTGCATCTTATCACCTCGCCACAACCCCATATCGGATGGCGAGCCCACTATGCATCGGGCTTGGTTGGCATTTCTCATCGAGGACCTGAGCTCCCAAAATGACTCGGCCCAAACGCACCACACGTCCCCATGACCAATCGTTCAAAGATCTCTGTGTTTTTCATGCCAAGTCTGACATGGATCTCATGTTGCGAAAGTATGAAGTGGGAACTTTGATGTCGTTCTCCATGCACCACCTTGACGAGTTGGCTCCCAGTCTCCATAATTACCACAAGCTCCAAAATCTTCCGTCGATCTCATATGTTGAGCTTGAACGTTTTCTCCAACACGTTGCTATACGCCAATGTCAACTCAGCCCTTTTCCTCGTGCATGGTCTTTCTCAAACTTTTTCCAAACAGGCTCAACACCTAGCTCGCCCAAGTGATTTAAATCCTTTGTGTGATAGAACCGTGCACGAGCCTCGAGCTATACTGTAATTCCATCCTTATGTTCACGAACTTGCTCCAAATTTCTATCTTCCCAAGATTATCTTCGATTTTAGCTCAGTTGACTTAGAAATGAATTCCTGCCATGAATGATTCCCAGCCGTTCACTCACGAGCTCACCTCTCCTATACATTGATCACGAGTTCCTCGCCAGTTTTAACTCAGAATCTCGATCCCTTCCTCCAACCTTAGTGAACATTTTTATGCCTGCAGCTATTCTTAACTGAGCTCAAGCTCTATG
This sequence comes from Taxus wallichiana var. yunnanensis, assembly GCA_018340775.1. Lineage (NCBI taxonomy): Eukaryota > Viridiplantae > Streptophyta > Pinopsida > Cupressales > Taxaceae > Taxus > Taxus wallichiana. Next base: position 545,684,655 of record CM031243.1, read on the forward strand.
TACCATTGACTCCACTCAATGCTGAGTTCTCATGCATGATCTGTTGAACTCTTTAACAAGTTATCTTCACATGAGCTCGTCACTTTTCCTGGCTTTGTCCTCCACGAGCCCCCACTTGAAGTGTGCAATGTATTTGAGTTACCCAATCACGGACTAGTCTCTTCGTGCATCTCTCAACTCCCATAGCTCGATGAGCTATGTTTTAGCTCACCCCAGATCTGATTTAGCATGCTCACAAAACAACCCTGCAAACGTCACTTTGATTTGTGTGAGCATTATCTTGGCTTAGCCCGAGATATTTCTTTATGCACCTGACGAGTGACTCGCCGACCCGAATTGATCATGCCTTTCTACGTAAAACTCTACGAGCCCCCACTTGAACTAGATTGCCTCAACTCATCGAATCATCCCAAACTCAACCTGGAAATTACTTGAAACTCCTTAGTAACTTCATTTCCTTCTGCCAAGCATTGGCTCAAACTGGTGAGCTTCACTTCGCGACATTGATTTGCAAATCTTTGAATTCCCGAGCCATCCTTCACGCACTGTATTGTGTCGTCGAACCATGATAGCCCTTCCTTCCACACGGCTCAATCTACCGAGTCTAAATATGAGCCCACTGAAACAAACTTGACTCACATTGTTCACATGTATAGCCCCGAATACTTCATGTAAAATAGATATGATTTTTTATTCGCTGCCAAGTCAAGCTCAATGTAGCTTGGCTTTCCAAGTCCTTTCCATGAGCTCGTCACTCTAATGAACTAACTCGCCTATGGATTCCTCCACATTGCTTTTACACTTCGCACCAAGTTCGACTTTGTAGCTCATCCCTTCATCTCGATTGATATTTTCCTATAACCTCACCTGATGTGACATTTTTAGCCCATGGGCTAGAACCTTGAGTCACACATTGATCCAATGATCTCCTACGAGTATATACGAGCTCAATGACTTCATCCTTAAGCGACTTGCTCGCCAAGCTTAGCCACCGATCTTGCCTTCTTACCGATTCATGAACTCCTTTAACATCCCTGAGCTAAGTTCATTGCCAAGTTAGTCTTTCAATTTGATCGAGATCCTATGGATAATACTTATATTTCATCGACTCAACTCGAGCCATCTTCATGCTTTCACCATGTTGAGCCTCGACTCGATGTTCCGAGTTGCTTTAAGTGACTAGATATTTGTTATTAAGGTTGAGCTCACCTGTAACCACCTCTCCTTCATGATGGTAGTCACCCCTCCTTGTTCCATTCCATGGATCATGCAACTTCAACGAGGGCTCGGTGCACCAAGAGAACTTAGCCTGTCTAAATGTTGGCAAGTCCCAACGATCACCTCAGCTCCATACCTGATCCATCTAACAACTCACCATTGTATCCTGCCTTGACATGCCCAAGTTCTTCCATGAGCACTGAGTTGGTTTCTCACCACCGAGTCTTCTACAGATTGGCTTTTCTGTTAATCTTGTGAGCTTGTTGGACTTCTATATTACATTCATTGCCACAGGTTCCACACCCGAATTGATCTAATGTTGATGTTCTCCCTACCTCTCACGAGCCATAACCATTTCACCAATAGATCTACGAACTTAACAGAACATTGAGCTATCAATAACGAGCCACTATGACTTTGTCATGATTTAGAATAGCTTGATCGAGCTATCTTAAACCCGATGATCCATGTACTAATATTAGCTCACTGAGTTGTTTCACAGCTCAACTCCATTTAGGCCTCCCTACTAATCTTGTCATGCTTTTGATCCTTTGAAGCTCTCTCTTAAAACCAGAGAATCATAGAGAGACCCCTTAGAAGATGATTTACCAATTTTGATCATTTTTCCTATGTTGATCGAAATGACCCAAAATGCTCACAAAGGAAATTTTCAGTTCCGGAGTAAAAAAAAGCCCTCATTATCTAATTTTTCCAAGTGTGCATAATTGGATAACACTTATCGGAGTGTATTGGTTTTTCCCATGAAAATGATAATAAGGTTTTGTAGGGGCCTTAGTTCTAGGTGTAATATGCTATGAAGTATTTCCACAATGTAAAACATTGAGTTGTCCTAAAGTAAAATATGAAGCATTAACAACTTAAGCATTGGGATCCATTGAGGGAGTTGGAATAGGATTAAATGAAGGTGTAGGAATATTTGAGGGAGAAAGTTCTTACTCCAATTACAAAACATGAAAGCAAGGGTGCATGAAAGAATCACATGTTTCATAAAGAAATTCCTCTTTAAGAGAAAAAATAAGGCCACGATACAAGATATATTACTTTTATAATCAATATGCTTATATAGTAAGTGTCCTAAACTATATTTAAATCCTAAATTATAATCATAAACCAGCTCAAATTTTCCTTGATGCTAGGAAAGATATCATAAATAAATCTAAGGCCTTTTTGTCAATAAAGTGTATAAGAAAATCATCTTTGAATTCTAAAAAGTTGTGTAATGATTGACTATGAAGATTACTAAACCAATATGTCATATTACTTTTGAGGCTATTAGGGAAATCTTTAACTATTTATTTATCATGAGTATAAGAAGACAAAGTAATTCTATAGTGTTTATGAAGATAAGGATCAGAAATCCCATCAAAAACTGAAATTCAGGGATGATTAAATATCTAGGGGAAGTAGATTAAAATATCTTACATGACATCGGATTGGCACAAAGGGCATTAGATTCAATCCAAACATAATAGGCATCAATTTATAGGGTTAAAGTGTGCACTTTGCATTGCAAATCAGCTAAAGCATGCATTAGATCAATCACTTCTTGAGGAGGGATACCATACATTTCAAGAGGTTCATTGAGTGGTTGCACTTTTCCATTAATATTGTTCATATGAACACTATTCCTCTTAAATGAAGTATGATGTAATTCATCATGACTAGGCACATTGGTATTGAGCAAATGTGACCTATAGGTTTAGCCTCACATGGTAGATGTAAAGAGACAACTACATTAGAGACATAAATATCTTTTGCAACAACACTAATGGAAGAAATAACATTGGTTTCAAGACAAGAAAGACTAGGAGGATCTACATTATCATGTTCCAATTCCTCAAGAGGTGTAGAAGACATACTAGCATTTTCCATATTATTATTTACAAGAGGAAGATAAGAGATACGATTATAATTATCTTTTTTTTCGTTCAAGAGCGAGGAAGAAACAAAAGTATAAGTGTCATTTGTGCATTCATTAAAAAGAGAAGAAAAAAGTAGATATTGTGTGAGAGATAGAGAGAGAGCATGAGGACCAACAAAATGTGTGTACATAAACATAGTTGCACTCAAACGAAATGCGTGAAAGCTCTAAGTAATCAGTAAGCAATTAACCACCAAGAAATTGTGCATGCAAGAAAAAGGTTCTACTCATTCTCATAAAATAATAGGTACATATAGGAGTGATATGTAACTCCCATGCATGGACATGTCATACCCCCAATAGGAGAGGGGAGTTACAATCCAAAAACAGAATGTAACTCCCATATGACATATGAAAAAATATATCATATGTCATATAACTTGTAATGAACCACCTAAAGTTCTATGACTCGCCTAAGTGAGATGACTCACCATGGGTGACGGAAATTCACCTAATAAATAAAAGATGAAAAATATTCCTCACACCAAAATATATATATGATTGTTACTTGGAATAATAGCACTTGCATTTGTATTATCATCTATATGACAATAAGGAAGAGAATATTCATTTGTATATTCCTCATCATTGCTAATATCTATGTTGTTATCATAAGAATAAGAAACGCCATCAATTATTACATTAATTGAAATTATACACCAATCATGTGAAACATCATCATCATAAGAGAAATCACTTTCATCATTAGTTGTATATAGAGGTGGATAAGAGAGAGAATTATATTCACAAGCATTATGTGTTATTTCACTTTTAAATGTCACATTATTAAAATCATGCTTATTTTTATTATGAGAAATAGGGTAAGAAGCATCAATAGTATTACTATTCCAAACATCAAAATCATTTGTCTCACATTCAAAAAAAATTATCATCATAACATGGTTTATGTGTTTTAGTGGGGTTAGTTTAATTAATTCTTCATAAGTAAATGAAGTTTCTATGGGAGGAAAGCTAGGTGAACTTTTGGCTTAAAAGTTTTAAGACTCTTGAGTAACCTTTAAAAGCACCTATATAAGGATCAGTGAGCTTGAAATTTAGGATGCACATGTGAAGGTGTGAGGTGAGGAGGATGTTGTGTAGTGGTAGGAATAAGCTCATATTGTATATCAATGTAAGTAGGATTCATATTGGAATTAAAACAAGTAAGATCATCAAAAACAATAAGTGGATGTGTGGTGGATATATTCTTACTCAAAATCTCATCAAAGGCATGGGCTTGGATAAAGGGATAGTAGCCCTCATGAATTTGTAAAGAAAGATCCATACCACAAGCCATAACTATAAAAAGGATGACTAGCCCTAGAAACAATAGCATATAATTAATGAGAAATAGGAAACCCTAAGGCCACTATGGTTTTACAAACAAAACACCTAGCTATGATATACAATCCAAAACTAGGTGAAGGGTTCGAGAGATAAGAGGGTTCACCACTTGTTTGAACCCTAAATTAATTAGATGGTGATTCGTCTAATTAATTTAAATAGAGTTGAAGAATGTTATAGGAAATAGATTGATTTATATTACAAATGATTATATTTGCATAATAGAAACTAAATCATTACAACATGATAAATTGATAAAGAAACTAGAAGTGCAATTGGGGTTTGAAAGATGACTTATTTGGTTTAGGTTGACTTCTAGATATGTCATCAATAAATCTAGAATAAGTGATGATCTCTAAATGTGTCTAAATAATCATTTCTTGTTGAAATGTGAAGAGCCGGGACCATACCACTTAGGAAGGCATACTTGACTACGAGACCTAGTTTGTATAGTTTTGGATCTATGACCGGCATGGATATGGGTTTATCTATGTTGCTTCACCTTTGCTTGTGTTGAAATTTGATATAATTAGTTTTTTTATAACCCTAGAATTTTCCTTGTACTTACAATCAATCCTAGTTTCTGCAAAGAACCTTAAAAACACATTAGATAACAAAATAAAAATATGGAAGTGCTTAAGATGGACATACCTTAGTGGTCACCCCATTTGTGATTCACCAAGCACTACACTACATTTCAAACTCAATGTATTTCTCATAGTGCTTTGTACAAATTTACATGCAACTAAACCCTTGATCTATCTTCACCATCGTGTTTTCACACCAAGAGTGAGATAATTACTTTTCCCCTATTGAAACCCTTGTATACAAATGTAGAATATAGAAAATTTCACCCTTGTGTTGTGTTTTGTAGTATGTTGTAGTGGTTCTTACTTTTCATAGCTTGCATGACATATAGGTGTTAGCTAGTCCTTTACTTTAAATTTTGAATCCTAGCGGTGCAAGAGAAAACACCAAACATATGGTACAATAGTAACGAAAGGACCCAACAGAAAAAGATACCCAAAAGTAAAATGGGGCAAGATTGTATGGATTCATCAAGACCGTAGTACGATTACGCACCATTTTCAATAAAATTCAAATAGTAAATTGTAAAAGTTAGATATCTTTATGACACAACACAAAAACATATGAAATATTCAAACAAGTCAAAAACTATAAGATGATCAAGAAATATAAGATTAAAACAATAAGGACTTGCGCCACTAAGATCTAGTTTCATCATACAAACACACACACACACACATGTGTGTGTACATACATATATATGTATATGTGTGTGTGTGTGTATACATACATACACACACACACACACACACACACACACACATGTATGTATACATACATACATATGTGTGTGTGTGTGTGTATGTATGTATATACATATATATATGTATACATACATACATGTGTGTGTGTGTATAATGTTTTTCAAAAACATGATGTAGTGATTTTGTACATATTTTGGTGTCTACAATGGGGAAAAGGAGATAATATTTATACTTAATACTCTTATAACTTGGATTGTTCCATAAGCCATGTGGCTTCTATGGCCATCAAATATAACAAGATTCATATTCAATGGTAAAACACCACCTAGAACCGATCTCACAAAGTAGTGCAACCAATTAAGAAATAAACCCTTAGTCATCCATGTGTGCATGGTTGGGTTACCATACATGCACCAAACCCATAGTCTGCAATGTAACTCATTGACTTCCTTTGTGCTTTAAGAAGATAAAATCATGGTATACTCTACCATGCTACACTAACACAACAAAGAATGGTGAACCAATCTCTACTTGTCAAAAGTGTGTGGGGTACACTCTTGTTTCCCATATTTTTCATAATACTCATCCCATAATTCCTACAAGCTTGTACACCAATTTCATCACGAGTTCCATATCCTACAAGCTTCATATTACTCTACTTTATACACCATGTATAGGTTGTCATAAAATGTTACGGCTATGTTTCGCCTAAACATGACTTCTTTGTCTTAATCATGGCCTTTTGTAGTCCTTAAAAATATGTCTTGGTGCCTTTTTCTAAACTCTAACCACTAAGATCTACCAATAAAATTGTCCTTGAATAGAGTGGAATTAGTTTGGTAATAAATTGATTAAGCAGCACCATCTCTACAAATATTACACATTTTTGGTCTTTTCATTGTTTATTAATATGGTTAGGGTCCTTCGTATTTGTTTTAGACCATTCAACCAATTTAAAAATAAACCTACTAACATCCCCCACTTGTATACAATAACCCTTATGGGGGATCCAATCTCCTCAACATCATTGTTACTCTTGCCACGTCATCCTCTATCAAATATTTTCTAAAGTAAAATTTCTTTGATTCGCCAATACACTTTCCATCGGCAATAAATAACTTCTCAAAGCATCTTATGAAAAAATGGGCTAAGGATCTTGAGGTGGACAAGACTCAATTAGTTGTGTTTGATTTACAACATCGTTGTCCTCCTCGGGTTCAAGTATGTATCTAAATGTGACACCCCTTTTTTAGGGTCCATTTGTGGCTTGTGTAGTGGCTTCTTCCCTTTCTTCTTATGTATCATGATGGTCTGCAAAAAACAATTTATTTATACATATAATATAAGTTGCCAATATAAAGAAATAATCAAACTGTAGTAGATGATATCTTTAAAATACATACAAAATGAGGTGAAAATGTGTACTTGCATGTAATTATCATTGAAGAGTATAAATTAACATAGCTCTGACCTTTCAATTTCTCAAAAATTGATAATATTGACTTCTTAGTGAAATGTATAGCACGACAATTATTCTCTTCAATATATGCATATTTAGAAGATTACATGTATACTTGATTATTAGTACCTGCCGCGCAGGATACTAATGTTTTCACATGTTGCTATTAATTTGTTTTGGTGTTCAGTTCAATATACATATGCTAATGTTTTGGTAAATATTTGCTTTAACTATTGGTAGGGGTAGGTAAATGTTCGAATTCCCTCGTCGATGATTGGTTGATTCATGTTCCCTCATTGCCCGATTTCCCTCCACCGTCTGCCACATATATGACCAGGTTTAATAAAGTTTTCTTTGCCTCTTTTATTTTGACATGTAGCTAAGGTATTTTTTGTGACTCTTTCCCTACTGGTCGTTGCAGCGATGGCTGCTATTGTGCTCTAAGATTCACACCTGGCCTCCTGCATGCAGCAACCTGTATACATGGCAGTGTCGAAGAGAAGCTGGTTTTTTTTACTGTATCGAACGTTTGTTGCGGGAGCTTGCAGATTTGGAGATATCATTTTTATTTTGTTTTGAATATGTCCATAAAGGCGGCTACGACTGTGGAAGATGTGAGTACGCTGAGGCACGCTTCTCTTCTTGTTTTCTTTTCATTTCCTATTTTCATGGTTGTGTTCAATTGCTGGTAGGTTTAGAAATAATCAAACTGTAGTAGATGATATCTTTAAAATACATTCAAAATGAGGTGAAAATGTGTACTTGTATGTAATTATCATTGAAGAGTATAAATTAACATAGCTCTGACCTTTCAATTTCTCGAAATTGATAATATTGACTTCTTAGTGAAATGTATAGCACATGACAATTATTCTCTCTTGATATATGCATATTTAGAAGATTGCATGTATACTTGATTATTAGTACTGCCGCGGATACTAATGTTTTCGCATGTTGCTATTAATTTGTTTTGGTGTGCAGTTCAATATACATATGCTAATGTTTTGGTAAATATTTGCTTTAACTATTGGTAGCGGTAGGTAAATGTTCGAATTCCCTCGTCGATGATTGGTTGATTCCTGTTCCCTCATTGCCCGATTTCCCTCCACCGTCTGCGCAGATATGACCGGGTTTAATAAAGTTTTCTTTGCCTCTTTTATTTTGACATGTAGCTAAGGTATTTTACGCTGCGGTGACTCTTTCCCTCTTTGGTCGTTGCAGCGATGGCTTGCTATTGTGCTCTAAGATTCACACCGGCCTCCTACATGCAAAAGAACTTTGTATACATGGTAGTGTCGAAGAGAAGTGGTTTTTTTACTTGTATCGAGCGTTTGTTGCGGGAGCTTGCAGATCTTGAGATATCATTTTTATTTTGTTTTGAATATGTCCACAAAGGCGGCTACTGACTTGTGGAAGATGTGAGTCTGTTGAGGCACACTTCTCTTCTTGTTTTCTTTTCATTTCTGTTTTCATGGTTTTGTTCATTCTGGGTAGGTTTAGAAATAATCAAACTGTAGTAGATGATATCTTTCAAATACATTCAAAATGAGGTGAAAATGTGTACTTGTATGTAATTATCATTGAAGCGTATAAATTAACATAGCTACTGACCTTTCAATTTCTCGAAATTGATAATATTGACTTCTTAGTGAAATGTATAGCACGACAATTATTCTCTTGATATATGCATATTTAGAAGATTGCATGTATACTTGATTATTAGTACTGTACAGAGATACTAATGTTTTTCGCATGTTCTTTATTAATTTGTTTTGGTGTGCGATTCAATATACATATGCTAATGTTTTGGTAAATATTTTCTTTAACTATTGGTAGGGGTAGGTAAATGTTCGAATTCCCTCATCGATGATTGGTTGATTCTTGTTCCCTCATTGTCCGATTTCCCTCCACCATTTTGCCGAGATATGACCGGGTTTAATAAAGTTTTCTTTGCCTATTTTATTTTGACATGTAGCTAAGGTATTTTCTCGTGAATCTTTCCCTCTTGGTCATTGCGGCGGTGGCTGCTTTATTGTGCTCTGAGATTCACACTGGCCTCCTGCATGCAAAGAAACTGTATATATGGCGGTGTCGAAGAGAAGCACGTTTTTTTTCTTTGTATCGGACGTTTGTTGCGGGAGCTTGCGAGATCTGGAGATATCATTTTATTTTTGTTTTGAATCATGTCCACAAAGGCGGCTATGGTGTGGAAGATGTGAGTCTGTTGAGGCACGCTTCTCTTCTTGTTTTCTTTTCATTTCTGTTTTCATGGTTGTGTTCATTCTTGGTAGGTTTTTGTTTTTTTCCTCTGTTGTGCGGTGAAATTGGAGCCGTTGTATGGATCTCGACCCCCATCGATTATTGAGTGCCTCTTCGTCATCGTGGATACGAAATATCCTCCAAATCCCCTTCATTTTTTTGCTCTGCCTTTCTCTGGTTAGCTTCATTTGCCCCCGCAACTTCTAGGTCTTCTACGTTTTGATCCCTTAACTGATTTAATTGCATAAAAAGACAAATACACTAATTTTGTGTGAAAGCTATTTGCTCAAAGAATGCCAAAGAGGCGAGCCAGGACAAAATAGGCAAGTTACCATGTTTGGGGATTATTAAAAGGTAGATTTGTTGTTTTTAGGTCGGCCAAGTCATAATTGCCCATGTTGTATGATGAAGTGAATAAACTAATCAATACAAATGACTCTTTTATTTTCTCGGGAATAGGTATGCATTGATTAAAATTGGAAAACCACTTGCATCCACCGAGAGATTTCCTCCACTCTCTAACTTGGAATAAATAGATTTTCACACACCGATTGCCTAAGAGCGAGTTTTTAAAGGACCTAAAAGCTGAAGTTGTGATTCAATAGCACCGATTTCATTCAACTTTGTAACATTGCTAGATTCGAATCCAAAATTAGACTCGACAAGAGAAAGGATACAAAATCGAATGGAATTTTGCTTTCACTGTTGCAGAATTTCATGCAACATTGCTTTTAGTATTGTCAAATTTAGTGCAACTTTGCTTTCAATCTTGTCAACAGATTATTTCCTATGTAAAAACTAATCTTATTTTTAGATGTGGTATACATAATAACATACTCCTTATTTACTTGATTTCATTTTCCATGCTATGTCTATGCTGTGGATATATCTTTTTACTTCTGTCATGTTACCTGCATCTTAAATAGTGCCCTTCAGATCTTAGGCCTGCTGCACTTGGCTCCAGCTACTAACAATTGTACGAGTATAGTATTATACACTTGTCCCTCACACACACACACTTCTCATGTATTGTCATGGACATCCCCTGCTTTCTTCTATGTCTGATCATAAACCCTGTTCTAGATATAGAAATAGCCTATAACACACAGCGTGGGAAAAACTGACATCTACCTCAATTGTTTCAAAATATAGATAGTTTTCTATTCATGGTGTACATATTACGCGTTATTGCTAATGTACCAATAGGTTAATGTCATTTTCTTATTTGTTGTGTCATATTCAGGTACAATCTTCAAAACGTTTGCAGTTGCTGTTACCTAAACATTGGCAATCAGACCATAAGAATCGCCTCGTCTTAAAGGTTAGTAGGTTTGTAATTTTCTATACACCTATATATGCTTTTCCACAACAATTTGTAGTGAGAAAAATAGCCACAGAGGTATTTTACATTTTATTGATTCGTTCGATAGTCAAATGGGTATATCAAATTGCTAGGGTTTTTAGGATATTAGCATTCACTGTTTTTTTTGTTGTGTGTATTACAAACTGAAAACCAAGATTTGGATTTGTATCTGCCGTCGGATTCAGTACTTTTTGACGCTACTTGCATTTCCATTTGCATTTGGATTGAGTAAATGTTCAGATATATTTTACATTGTTTGTTGGTTGTGTTTAGACGGGGTTCCATACTCCCTTGGCCTCCATCGCTTTGACAATGATTTGAGAATCAAACTCAATGATGTCATAGTTTAGAGTTAGTTGCATTCTTCTCATTAAGGTTGTGGCTTCAGATTTTTTATTTGCAGCAAGTTTGGCCTAGCAGTTCATCGTGGGAATTGAACCTGGGCATTTATTCTGGCAATTGCTTTACTTTATAAACTAAATTTACGTTTTGGGCTAAAATGAAGTTTTGCATTTTTTGGGGTTTCGACATTAAATAATTTTGACATTTGCATCAGTTTGACTGTACTACAAACTTAAAACTGAATTTGCGTAGTGTGATTAAGTCAAACATTATAATAAGCTTGCGCTATCTTTCACATTTTTGAGTTTTAGTGTCGAACGATGTTGGATTTTGCATATTGTTGCAGGAAGTTTGGCCTAGCAGTTCACCGTGGGAATTGAACCTGGGCCTTTATTCTGGCAATTGTTTCACTTTATAAACTAAATTTACGTTTTGGGCTAAAATGAAGTTTTGCATTTTTTGGGGTTTCGACATTAAATAATTTTGACATTTGCATCAGTTTGACTGTACTGCAAACTTAAAACTGAATTTGCATAGTGTGGTTCAGTTAAACATTATAATAAGTTTGCGCTATCTTTCACATTTTTGAGTTTCAGTGTCGAACGATGTTGGATTTTGCATATCGTTGCATGTTCTGCAAATTTAACTGAGTTTGCACACTGACATTTAGACTTGGTATACAGTTACACAATTTTGCACGAATTGTTCTTCTTTTTGTGGTTTCTGTTTTAAAATGATTGCAAAAATTAGATATGTTTGTTTGCTCTGCTAACTTAACCTAATAAATTTACATATACAAACGGATATGTTAAATCTTTAGACAATTTTGTACTTAGTTTTTATACTTAGTGGTTTTGGCAATCAATCATTTTGATATATTAACATACTCCGCTGCCTTGGAAACTAACAAATAATTTTGGTTGATCACGCAATTTTCCTGGTTTTAAGGTTTCCTTTGCAGGTCTGTTGTTCTACTGCATTTATGACCTGTGTTTTAGCATTTACAAAACTATACTGTTTCCGTCCTTCAAATTCTGGAAAGTAGGTGTTTAGAAACATATTTACATTTAGTTTTATATTTTTTTCCTATTTTTTTGTAGAAAATAATACTTTAGACTGAATCTTTGAATGAAAGGCTATATAGTAGTTTACAGCCTTTTCTGAATAATGTCTTCCAAGGCACCAAGAGAGAAAAATTGCATGATGCATAGGCACCAAACCCTCCAATAAGGTTGAAACCAAGAGGAATGCCCTAGGCCAAGATGTTTTTTAACCCAAAGTACCCGATTTCAGGTCTTCAATATCTAAGATTCTCGAGTCAATTTGTTTTAAAATTGTCGCTTTTGTCTTCTTTTTCTGTTTCAGTCAGAGAATGCTTGAAATTTCCAATAGCCACTTGTGAGAAGTAGTTTAAACACCAGCGCTGTGTATATACTCTTAGATGTGCAAATACAAATGATACTCTATGTACATATGAACAAATGTGGAACCGTAGACAAGACACGCGAACTGTTCGATAGAATGCCTGAAAAAATGTGGTTTCGTGGACAGTCATGATTGCAGGATATGCCCAAAATGGATTTGTTGAAAATGTGTTATAATTACTTAGAAACATTCATGCAATTGCAATTGGCAGATGTAAAGCCAAATTCCACAACCTTTGTCAGCATCCTCCCTGCCTGTGCCAAAATGGGAGCTTTGGAACAGGGTATGGACATCCATCAAAGCATAATGGATAGAGGAATTTTGACTGATGTAGTTGCAACTGCCTGGTAGACATGTATGCAAAATGTGGAAGCATAGACAAGGCACATGAACAAGAATCAAAATATGTATGAGACTTACTTTAGGCGTGCAAGATGAAAGATTGCAAGGAAACAGTGACAGCAACTGAAGTTAAATTATTAGCACATGATGAATCAAAGGCAGCCTCATCTACTTGGCAATAAGAAGTCTAGATGTCAGTATGTAGTTAGGATCATATCCAGATTTATGGCAGGACCAAAGACGGTGCATTGGTTGGTACAAAATATTTTCTTTGAGGTGTTCTATCAAACAGTTCATGGGCTTTTTATGCATATCCTGCAATCATGGAACTCCTTGAGATCACATCTCTTCGAGGCATTCTATCAAACAGTTCACGTGCATTTTCAACAAATTCATATTGTGCATATTCTGCAAACATGGTATTCCATGAGCCCACATTTCTTTGAGGCATTTTATCAAACAGTTCACGTGCCTTGTCTATGCTTCCACATTTTGCATACATGTCTACCAGGCAGATGCATATCTTGTTCCAAAGCTCCCATTTTGGCACATGCAGGAGGATGCTGACAAAGGTTGTGGAATTTGGCTTTACATCTGCCAATTGCAATTGCATGAATGTTTCTAAGTAATTATAACACATTTTCAATAAATTCATATTGTGCATATCCTGCAAACATGGTATTCCATGAGCCCACATTCCTTTGAGGCATTTTGAGCATACATGCATACCTATATCCTTACCCTCCACTGTCTCCTGGCTGATAATTTTTTAATTTAATATTTTTTCCTCTTATTAAATTAAAAAATATCATTTATCTGATAATGACAATTAATAGTTATCTTCAAATAAACTTAAACACACATATAAAATTCCACAAAAATTAACAATCTAAGCCTATCATGACAAAAAAGGGGAAAAAATAATAGAAAAGCTTTATAAGAAACTTCCATGCTATTTCTGTTCAGTATAAGTTTATAACCTCCTCTTCTCCTTTAAAAACACAAGTTGGCAATATCAGTAGTATAAAAGAATTCAAAGTTCTTCAATTCATAATGATCAGAGAATCCTTAGATACAAAGAGGGAAATAACAATGTTCAATAATTCCATAATTCAAATGTGCCCACAGTGTAGGATTTATACCCTCTGTTGTCTTCTTTGTTGAGTATTTCTAGCAAATTGTTAGAATAAAACAAACAAACCAGAGCCATTTGCGGTATCCTATTTTTCATCAGGTTGAAACCTTGTTTGTTGCATATGGTGAAATACCATGACTGCCTTGTAAGGATAACCATGTCTTCTGTATATTGTAATAATTGTATTCCATGAGAAACTGTCTTCTTCTTTTACTTGCTCAAACTCTTTACTGGCATCTATCAAAACTTTGTACTTGACATACATTTAAATATGTTTTTTACGAAAAGTTGTGTCTAGCAAATGCCATTTAATCACGTGTGCCCAATGAAAGAGTGGAGTGTTTTTCCTTGTGAAACCATGCTCATGAAAATACAGGCCTGCAGTAATTGCAAGATATGTAATCTTCAGAGCGGTTGTGTGTAGTAAGCAGAATGTGCATTTACAGTCATCAAAGCATAATGATTTCTTACATGTACTTGCATTTGAAAGAATGCCTGATGTAGTTGCAACTGCTCTAGTAGACATCTATACAAAATGTCGAAGCATACCTAATGCACATGAACTGTTTCAAAGAATGCGTGAAAAAGATGTGGTATCAAGCATTGTCATAATTGCAATATATGCGGTAGATGGATTTCACATGGATTTTCCCACTCTTTGACATACTAAAACAGTTTCGAACATGACCAGACCATTTAAGCTTTATTTCTATTTTATTAGCATACAACTATGCAGATTTAGAGGATGAGGGCTATGGATACTTTTAAATTGAAAAGTGCATAAAAATACAGTTTCAATTTCGTGAACTATAATTTTAAATTTGTCATTTGACATGGGAATTGAAAACCTGGCCTAATACCATGATTTCGGTTTCTTGTTGATGTAGTTGCAAGTACCGTAGTAGATATCTATACAGAATATGGAAGCATATCTAATGCATATGAATTGTTTAGAGGATAGGCAAAAGGTTTTAAGAACTTGAAACTGTGTTTGTATATCTTCCTGAATTTACATGATTACTAATTTGAGGGCATTGTTCTTACAAATGATATGGTTTTTTTAGACACAGGTATCAAATTCCCATAATGTACCAACAAAAAGCGTAAGAAATTCACATTACTTTTACGGTTACATCTGTAAAGGTATGTAATACCATCTACAATATCTTCTCAATTTGATGTAGTCTGATACAATTCATGTACATTTGAATTTTATAAAAGATTACGTTTCCTACTGTAGCTGTTCAATTTAAGGTTACATAACTCGTTACAAAAATGGGTAAAATTGTGAATCATATAGAAATAAGGTTTCGAAATTTGCATATGCTTAAAAACAAATTGCGCAAGCGAAAACAAAGCCACAACAATTTAGGAAAACATGTTAAGAAATATGAAACAACTTGCGAACCCACTTCGATTTCCAATATAGTAACAGAACTCCCTACAAAAAAAGGTACAGATGAAAAGGAAGTAATCAATGCTGAAACATATATGCCATCATTTGTTGACATTGAAAGTGCATTGCAATACGATCATCTGTTTCAAAGTACATCATTCAATTACAACGCAGGTGATTGTCTTTTCGACACAATTCAAGTATTGCTGCATTTTCAGTATACGTCACTTGAATTGCGTATGGGTACCATAGACTATTTTAGATCATGCTTAACTAATAGGGACCCAACAAAGAATATCATCATATGAAAATGAATTGCATGTTGATATGCTTTTCGATTTGCATAGAATATATGAAAAGACACACACTTGCGTAGAATGCGGCTTTCTGCAAATGCAAATAGAGATGGCATTGAAATAGGATTATGGGGTGATACATTTTGTATCCATTGGCTGTCTAAATGGCTAAACATTTCAATTTGCATATGGTTAGTCACTCACAAAAGAAGATACCTTCACTTTAACAAAGAATCATTAACACCACCATATTCAATATTATTTCACGATAGAAACCCAACTTGTGGCCACTATGAGCCGTTGTTCTATACCATAATAATCCCACGGAAAATTGTAGATACCCATACAAAGTTATCACATACTTGTAATGATCTAACTCCTATTTGGAATGCCATTGCTCCTCCAGCATAGCAAACTCCGGCCTTTTAAAAACACATGTATTTAGTAATGACTGTGGCGAGAGCATTTTTACTGCAATTAGTCTACTGACAATAGAAAATTTTAATGCAATAGCTCTTCGCGGTATATGGCACAATCTTTGACTAATGCAATTTTAGGAAAAGATACATACGCAATTAAATGCTTAGAGCTATGCAGGCCAAACTTTGGGCAGCCAACAGAAAATCAAGTTTTCGACTGCAAATATATCTTTCTTTAGTTGGACTACCATACCAAACAAGCGGTATTGAAAGTAGCGATTTATGTTTGTTATGGCTTTCCCATATTCTCCAAGCAAAAATCCAAAAATGGTCAGCAACAACTAAAAAAATTGTTCATGTATATGAATTTTGTCTCCAACCAAAAAGAACCTTTAATGTCATAACATATGAAACAGATACAGGCCATATTCATTATGAGCCATTAAGTCATTTGCATAGAACAACAGAAACCACAATGCACAGAACAATAGAAAACACAATGACCAATGCAATGCAATCGGCAAGAAACAATGAAAGTGAGTCAACCAAGTTTAAGCAACATTCAACATTACTATCCGCCACTGCAAAGGCAAATGTACGCGCCAATACAAGATTCCACCATTTTAAATCCCAAATAAGAAAAACAAAAGGAAAGGACCAAGTAACTCAACAAGAAGACAAAATAGAAAATGCAATGACCAAACAAATGCACTTTCCTGCAACAGATGAAAATGACTCACCCAGGTGTAGTCAACATACAACTTTGCCATTTCCTGCTGCAAATGCAAATACAAGTGCTACTATAAAATTGCACCATTTAAAAGCCCACATAAGGAAAATGCAAGGTCAAGAACATGCAATGCAACAACAAAACAAACAAACAGATAAAACAATTACAACATACCTCCGTGCTATAGAAGATACGCCAACACATGCCTGTGCTCTTTGCGAATCCTTCCATTTCAAAAAGACATAACCATGATTACCAACAATACTATCAATGTTTTTTTATTCTGTATCTAGTGACATATCAATAAAAAAACTTACATTAGGAGACAAGATATGTAAGCAATGCAATAATGCCATTCAACATCAATTGCTTCCTAAATTTGCTGCTCCTTTCAACATAAGAAGAAATGCAAAAATATCTTCATCCATATATTAAGCCTTTTAGAAGAAAGACTTGTTACTTTACAAATGCCATTTGCACAAATAAGGCAACTTGTATACAAAAGGCCACAGATTCGGTCTTATTGAACGCTTATTAATGGGCCATGTCGATTTCAACCGGACACAGAGGCATTGCCAAAGAAAATAAATGAAACCGAAACAATTGCAATTTAGATAAAAAGAAAGTTGGAGTATAAAAGTGCATATCTAATAGGAAATGTTAGGCCTAACTACGTCATGCACGCATTAATGGAACTATGTAAATGTCCCTTGTATATTGACAATCATGTAGTTATTAACAATAATCGCAAAGTAACTTTGAAACACAAATTGCAGATGTAGTAAACAACATTGTAAATATCGAAGAAATAGATTACAATCCTAATGACATTGAGGCTGAACCCATCACAGAAATAGTTGTACATGCTTATGAAAATGCTCATTTGATAAAAGACCTCTAGGAAAATGCTCTTAGTTCGCACCATCAAAAGGATTCAAACCCTTAGGTCTTTTTGAGGACACATTTTGTGAAGAAATGAGTTTTCCTACTTTATACTATGGAATGCATTGTGACAATGATATTACAAAAAGATTCCATTACCAAAAAATAGCAAAATGGGAACTACTGCACTGTAGAAATGATTTTGCAACTCACACTACCAATCTTTTCTTCAAAGCAATTAATGTTATTTTGCAACAAGTTTCAAGTCATGTGCATGGATATGCATACGCAAAGGGCAATTACAAGACCTAAAAAACAAATCGGGGGTGGCCAACATCCTTAAATCGTCAATAGGATTTACAAGCTTAAAAACCATCCGGACTTCACCGATTATTTAGCAAAAACCAGAAGAACATAATGATAAGACAACTAGGTGCACCAACTTTTTTGTTACCCTAACAAGTGCTGATCACTTATGGCCCTCACTATGCAATGCACTATGTGCTCTATCTCGCTAAAAACAAAAGACAATGAAAACATTGTGATGATAACATCAATGCAACTATAAGGAAAAACCCAGTAATTTGTAGCCGTTACTTTAACCACAAGATAAATGCATTCAAAAAATTGATGTTGACTAACGATACGCTATTTGGAAAAGTCTTAGACTTCTTCTTTGTAATAGAATTTCAAAACCGTGGAAACGAACATGTGCATTTTATGCTATGGGTGAAGGATGCTCTGTTTATGGCAAAAGTGCATATGAAGAAATACAAACATTTATAGACAAATACATCTCTTCAAGCCATACACTGTCAGCGCCATCATTTTAAGGTAAATCAGTTACCCCATGCACACATATGTTTTACCTATTTCATTTGCAATACAAATGAAAGCCAACTTCTAATAGTATTTCATATCTGTTTTGCAGATCCAAAACTGAAGCTCCACTTCCTGCACCGCAACATTTCTGAAAATCAAATTTGTAATAGCATACATTAGTTTAAAACAGAACTCAATAAGCAATATGTTTATATGTATACATTGTAAACACATTCTGCTTAATATGCATGGAATGACAGACTTCTACATTTCTAAGTGTTTGTAATTGGCCTTTATATATACATTGTAAACACATTCTGCTTAATATGCATGGAATGACAGACTTCTACATTTCTAAGTGCTTGTAATTGGCCTTGTTGCATCTTCAAATTACCTACGCCTAATTCTGCATAGTAATTTTTATCAGTACCTGTTGTTGTTTGTATTATTTCAGTTTCCTCTTGCAAATGACTGAAATAGACCAGTGCATTTCACATGCATTTTAATATAAGCTGTTCAAAAGAATGTTTGCAACAAAAGTGATATCAGAAACTACCTATATTGTTGTTTGTATGACTTCAGTTTCCAGTTACAACTATCTGAAATAGACCACTGCATCTGAAAAAAGATATCAGCGACTGCCTAATGATTTGTTACATGTCATTGCAAGTGCTCTTACTCGCAAAATGCCCCTGCTACTTACTCCTGCTCTTACGGCAGGTACTCTAGCTGCCCCGCAGCACTTGTTGTATATGTGAACTAAGCAACAATATATAGATTAACTGATGACTAGAATTTTAACAGATGAACGTACGAATATATTTTAATTAAACATTGTAGTAAAATCCAACCGTTACAGAAGCTAGAAAACGTGCAGATTTTAGAAGTGGTATCAAAAATACAAAAGGCACTTGTTGCCAACAATCGGGCTAAATTTTAAATCCATCATTTAAGGACTAAAAATGTAGAAGACAAAAAAATATTAATCTACACACGTGATAATTCATAGCTATTAGTGAATTCGAAATTCAAAATGGCAGTTATGAATCACAAGTAAAATATTTTGGGATGACCAATGTTCTAGACACATCCCGAGTTATACTAACCAAATATTCTATAGCACTGCAATATTATATATTTCTACAGTTGTCTCCGACTTCTTTTCAATTTCAAACTCCTGTTTCATTTCATATTTAGATTTTGTAAGATTTAGAATAACTATTGTAGGTTTTAAGTTAGCCTCTTAGCAGGAAATCATAGCATTAACAAGATTGATAATAGTAAGGATGTTCAATTGCTAGACACAGTGCATAGATATATTAAAATCCCTTCACCTTTTAGAAGCATATATAGGACCCATCACTAGAAGAATGTATATGTTAGATTTAGATTTCATGTAAGGAAAAGTTCAACATGCAAATCTTAATCTAAATCTGCCAAAATACCTCAAAGATGGAGCAAAGGAAAAGATGCAACACTTGCCAAAGTGCAACTCTTTTTGTTGCAAGGATTTGCTCATAGATGAAACGTGAAGCTTTTTATTGTGGATGCTCAATGGATTGTGCAAGATTTCAACAACATGAGAATATGATGAGGATTGCGCAAAATGGAATGGCTTCTACATGGAAGAAATTTTCTAAAATAGAAAGGTTTCACAAAATGGAAAGTTTTCTTGGGTTTGTTGCTGTACAATGATGCCTTGGAGGGTCCTTTATATAGGTTTTAGGTGCTTAAAGTTCGTTGGATTTAAGAGATCTGGGATATTGGATGTGTAGGATGACTAACTAGTTAATGGTGATTAACTAGTTGATTAAATATTCATGGTATGTTGTAGGATTTGTTAATGGGATCAATGTATTAATTAATTAACTTCTATTGTGATACTAGGATGTGTTTTGCCACAATGATTCAAAGGGTGGCGAACTTGGAGTGTCTACAAATGCATTAAAAACAAGTTAGTCCTTACAGGGGCAACTAATGCCACAAAAGGAAAGGGAATGCACTATAAAGGAATATACAAATGCAATCGGTTAGGGAAAGGAAACAATCTACTACTGAAAAAAATGGACAAACCAAACCCCTACAATATAAACAAAACATTCAATAGGTAGGTGAAAGAAATTATATCAAATAGTCCTCAACATGTATCAAGGTAAGTAAAATAGTTCATTAATATAGCTTGGTATGCATCTCGTAGATGGACATATTGGGGAGCAAAGCCATGTCAACCCTCAAATTCCTAAGCTTCATTGTTCAACATTCATTTTTTTTCTCGATGGAAGGTTTGTGGAGGAGATGTGGCATGTGGCATGTGGCATCGTATGGATGGGAGAAGGAGATGAGAGTTGTAGAGGCATGCAATAAGTTATACCATGTAAACAACACAAGTAATGAGATTGTCGAATACAAGGAGGTGGCAAATACATGGAAACATATCAACTCTATTGGCAGATCTTATCATCTATCTTCCTACTGATGAAATGCACAACTAGTAGCCAAGGACATGTGGAATAGGCTAATTTTGTATTTTCTTTCACCGTTATGCATAATTAATGGTTAATTTTCTATTGTTACGACATATGCTTTCTCAACACCAAGTGAGATTTTTATTGGTCACCAAATTTCAACCACTTAGTTATTCATTAAATTCAACCAAGTTGTATTTGGAGGGTGGATGATAAACTTTGGCTAATATTGAATAATCCATTATATTTTGGGTATTTTTGGCAAATTAAAATGTTTTTCTTCTATATGACATCAAGGGAATGGAATATATAAGATCAAAGTTAACAAAAACATTTTTGAGGACTTAAATAGTTGCAAAGGTTTTGTAAAAAAGACTTGACACTTTTTTATAGAGACGCCCCATAATAAAACACCTTTGAAGTAATTATTGAAGCAAAGGACACGTCAAACAATCACATCTATTTTAAAAACAACACCAATCATATCTACCAAAAAAAAAACCAACTATCATTCTAGGGAATAATTTTGGGTCATTTATTGTATGGGAGATATTTTTGAGGCAATGGACACATCAAAATAGGCAACAATCACACAATCCTTCTATGTTGATGCTTGTAAAAATGGAATTATTAATGGGATATGATAGATGGGAGGTAGTTGCATGATGCACACTCCTTTACATTCATAACGTGTTACTTGTTCAATAGCATGATTAGTTTGTATAGTATGCTTTTAGATACGAAGCAAGTTGGATATTCAAAAAAGTGAAGAGATGAGAGTGTCATCCTCTTCTCTAAACAATGTGAAAGAGAACATATATAATTTGGGCATCACAAGTATTACCTTTCTTTTTCTACATTTGAGGTCTATTCTCAATCACTTTGTGTTGGGGACTACTCTTCCTAATCTTATGATTTGGGGATACTATACAATTTCTTTAATGTAAAACTTACACAAGGATTATAAATTTAATTTGCCAAATAACAACTATGTAATTACTAAAGTTGATTTGTTTGCTCTATTTAAACAATAATAATAGTTATTTTATTACAATTTATCAAAAGAAGAAAAAAACCTCTTGAATTTAGTTGGGTCGGCTATTCAAAAAGTTGTGGTTTGCCCTCTCAAAAGGCTTGACACTTTTTGATAGAGACACCCCGCAATAAAACACCTCCAGAGTAATTATTGAAGCAAAGGACGCATCAAACAATCACATCTATTTTAAAAACAACACCAATCATATCTACAAAAAAACCCAACTATCATCGTAGGGAATAATTTTGGGACATTTATTGTATCGGAGATATTATTGAGGCAATGGACACATCAAAATAGGCAACAATCACACAATCCTTCTATGTTGATGCTTGTAAAAATGGAATTATTTATGGGATACGATAGATGAGAGGTGGTTGTATGATGCACAGTCCTTTACATTCGCAACATGTTACTTGTTCAATAGCATGATTAGTTTTTATAGTATGCTTCTAGATACAAAGCAAGTTGGATATTCAAAAAAGTGAAGAGATGAGAGTGGCATCCTCTTCTCTAGACAATGTGAAAGAGAACATATATAATTTGGGCATCACAAGTATTACCTTTCTTATTCTACATTCAAGGTCAATTGTCGATCACTATGTTGGGGACTACTCTTCATAATCTTATGATTTGGGGATACTTGCAATTTCTTTAATGCAAAACTTACATAAGGATTATAAATTTAATTTTCCAAATAGCAACTATGCATTAATTACTAAAATTGATTTGTTTGCTCTATTTAAACAATAACAATAGTTATTTTATTACAATTTATCAAAAGAAGAAAAAAAAACCTCTTGAATTTAGTTGGGTTGGCTATTCAAAAGTTGTGGTTTGCCCCCTCAAAAGGCTTGACACTTTTTGATAGAGACACCCTGTAATAAAACACCTCTGGAGTAATTATTGAAGCAAAGGACACATCAAACAATCACATCTATTTTAAAAACAACACCAATCATATCTACAAAAAAAAACCCGACTATCATTCTAGGGAATAATTTTGGGACATTTATTGTATGGGAGATATTATTGAGGCAATGGACACATCAAAATAGGCAACAATCACACAATCCTTCTATGTTGATGCTTGTAAAAATGGAATTATTAATGGGATATGATAGATGGGAGGTAGTTGTATGATGCACACTCCTTTACATTCATAACGTGTTACTTGTTCAATAGCATGATTAGTTTGTATAGTATGCTTTTAGATACAAAGCAAGTTGGATATTCAAAAAAGTGAAGAGGTGAGAGTGGCATCCTCTTCTCTAAACAATGTGAAAGAGAACATATATAATTTGGGCATCACAAGTATTACCTTTCTTTTTCTACATTTGAGGTCTATTCTCAATCACTATGTTAGGGACTACTCTTCCTAATCTTATGATTTGGGGATACTATACAATTTCTTTAATGTAAAACTTACACAAGGATTATAAATTTAATTTGCCAAATAACAACTATGTAATTACTAAAGTTGATTTGTTTGCTCTATTTAAACAATAATAATAGTTATTTTATTACAATTTATCAAAAGAAGAAAAAATACCTCTTGAATTTAGTTGGGCCAGCGATTCAAAAAGTTGTGGTTTGCCCCCTCAAAAGGACCTCTACTTATATGAAGTACCTACACAACAGTTGTAATTTGTCCTCTTGATGGGACCATTTTTGTACCTACACAAAAGTTGTTTGTCCTCTTGATGGGACCATTTTTGTACCTACACAAAAAGTGGTTTGTCCCTCACACTACATAGAGAAAGTACCCACACACAAAGTTGTGGTTTTGTCCCTTGCATGGGACCATTGCTAAAATAAACTTCAAGCAATAGTTATACACTCTTACATTAGGGTCGTGGCTCAAAAATGGGCAAAGGTCTCAATAATCCAAGTTTAGCTTCCCAATAGATATGGTACTTATGGAATGGCCACATCCACTCATTAATAACTTAAAATACAAAGCATTTTTCAACTTCAAGACAAATACAAGTTGAATAAATGCAAATGATGGTTGTGTGTTTGTAGGTCAACTATACAAAAAGTAGAGGTTTGATTCAAGTTGATTAACAAAATAAACACCCCTCAATTCTTAGCACTAAATCTTTATTAATTATTTGTGCATCTATCATTAAAAACATCCATGACACTAAATCAAGACCAATTATTCATGCACCTAATATTAAAAATGCCTTGGTATACTAATACAAAGTGCTTAACAATCAACAAAAAGAGATAATTAATTTGTTTTAAAATTATCTCAATGGTTATGATAATAAACCACATCATCTCTCCAAAACACACATTGTTTCATTATTTATAGGTAAAATTTTATTTAACCTTAAATAAAATGTCTCCAACATAATTATTGAAGCAATGAACACAAAAAAATGCAACAATCAAATGTAAAAAAATAAAACAAATCACAATCAAATATACCAAAAATACAAAGCAATCATAGCTATTATTTTAGGGAACAATTTCATGAGAGCAAAATAAAAGCCAAGATAGCCAACTTTTTCTCTTTTCTGTTGATTTACCAAAATGACACATCCGCAGGAGAAATGACAGGGTCTTACATCCTACTCATTTTAGAACCACAACTTGTGTGATTCAGTACATGAGTTGCATGGTATTGGTTATTTAGACCAATAATAAGGGGTCTTGTTGGATTTTTAGTCCTTCTAGCACCACTCCTACAATTCTTCCCTTGGTTTGTCTTTTAAACTTTGCCTAAATTAACTTAAATCTAACCTAATCTAAGAGGGTGTTGCCAAAGAAACCAATAAAAGGGAAAGAAGGGCAAGGAGAAAAAAAATCTATAGAAACATGTAAATGCAAATCCTGAGTGCTTGATGGAGATAACATTACTTTCCTAGTTAAACCAAAGGCATAAAATCTAGTTAATCACTCAAATTTCCATGCACATGGTGCAAGAATTCTAAGGGATTAGTGTTAGACAACATGAAGATTAGAAATCACCATGTCAATAGCCAAAGCACATTTAAATGGTTCATTCAACTTACAAATGGCCAAAATGATTAAAACATGAACTAGCATACACGATCAGCATAGCACATTTGCAACAAAGGTGGGAAATGAAGATCTTGATCCACAAAGCTTGCATAAGTGAATATTTTACATTGGCTTGCATTATTTCCCAAAGATAACATCCCCCTTTTTCAAAATGGGAGTTGACATATTTATACAATTTTGGGGTCTCGTCTTCCCACCCAGTTTAAACAGTGATTACAAAAGCTTGAAGAATATTACAAATAGCCTACTATGCAAGTCAAGGGTTAAATTTGACAGTCGTTTAGGCGTTTTTGTGATGTTAATCGTAATTTCTTGCAAATTTTAAAATAACCGTCACATGTAACTTTCATTTTTAAAATGTGACCATCATTTTTAATATATATTTATATACAAATTATATTAATATATAATAAATAGAGTTTAGAAAATACAAAATAGTCTTTTATTAGTATGATATAAATAACATTTTTTTGAATTTTTGAAGGGTAGCATGGCATAGGTGGACAAATTTAACCCCTAGTGCAAGTGCTTGGAAATATTGATGGTGACATTTCTTTCATGGGAGATATTGAGACAATGAAAACAACAAAAGAGACAACAACCAAACAATGTTTTTATTATGATGCTTACAAGAAAGGAATTATTAATGGGATATCATAGATGAAAGATGGTTGTATAATACACAATCCTTTATATTCAACAACATATTTCTTTTCCAATAACATGATTGGTTTGACTAATATGTGTTTAGAAACAATGCAAGGCGGACATTCCAAAAAAACAAAGAGATGATTGGCATTTTTTGTTTGACACAACAAAAGCAAAAGAGAATAGATCTAATCCCAAAATCACAAATCCTATGGTGGCTCAACTCTAGAATTACAAACACTCTTTACCTTTAATCCTAGTTCTTTAAACCATGTGCCTCAAATTCGATCTATATCGCCTAATATTAGAGAGATGAAAGTAACGATAGAAAAAAGTCTAACAATATCATTGAGTTGCTACAATTTGCAAACATATAATATATTCATTCCATCATTTCACCAAATATTTACATGTGATGTTAAAGCCATAAATCTAATTGTGATCAATAATTTTAATTTTGTTCTATCATTTTTTTTTTTTAATCATTAAAAATGATAAATTTTAATATGTTGTATAATTATTTTTCTTTTAAAATCTTCAAAATTTATCATTTTTTGTAAGCATTACCCCTCTTTTTTTCTATTTGAGACTACTCTTCCTAATCTTATAATAAAGAAGAAACTTTACAACTTCTGTAATACAGAACTTGCCACTAAATACCAATTGCTAGTAATGCAAAACTTACTACTAAATACCAAATTACAAATTAATTAATTAATGTAATTTGTTTGTTCTAATTTTTAAAAATTAATAGTAATTTCATGGCAATCCTTCGTATTAAAATCCATTGCAGAAAAACTTACAAATCGTTGAACTATTTCTCTCCAAAACAACTCTTAAATTTAATTTAAAACCCTCTCAAAAAGGTGTGATTTGCCCCCTCAGTAGGACCACTTCTTACAGAAACTTACCTACACAGAAAGTACTGATTTGTCATCTCAATGGAACCACTAGTTAGAAAAGTACTTCCACAAAAATTGCAGGTTTGTGCCCTCAATGAGACCCCCACTTGAGCAAGCAAATACACACAAAGATGTGGTTTAGCCCCTCCATAGGACCACTAAAAAGAAAATTTTATGCACGAGGATGTGGCTCAAAAACGAGATAAATGCCTCAATAAGCCCAGGCAGGCCTAGAATTTGACGGTCACCCGTCTGTCAAAAGGAAAATATGTGACAGTTTAGTCATATATGTGCCTTTATGTTATAAATAAATAATATTTAAGATTGTCAATATAAAATCTGGAGTAATTATTTTAGTTTTTCTGCTTTTAAGTTAAAATAAAATCTACATTGAAATAAACCAAATCTAGTCTGTATTTAAAGATTGTATAAGGATAATAATTCTAAATTTAAGTAAACTGATATTAGAATAGCAAATTACCAAATAGTTAAAGAAAAATAAGTATAAAATATCTTGTAGTTTCACTTGACAAAAAAAAAAAAAAAAACAAATTTGAAAATTTGAAAATTGCAAATGAAGATAAATCAGTTTTTCCTAAATTTATTTTTAAACTAAAAATCATATTCAAAATCATACCTTATTATATATTAGATTTTTAATATATTAGATTTTTTTATTTAATATACTGTATGACTACTCATTTTTTTATGGTTTATAAAAAATTAACCGATCTATCTAAATTTACGGTTGGTAAAACGGCCCACAGACCATCAAATTCCAGGCCGAAGCCCAGGTCACAGGCTCGAGTCACAAACTTAGCTTCCTAATAGATTTGGGACTTACACAATGATCACATCCATTCATTAATAACTTAAAAACAAAACACGAATTTGAAGTTCAATGAATGTAAATCCATGACATGAAATCCAAATCAATTATTCACGCACCTAATATTTAAATTGAACACTGGTTATGATCATTTTTACACTGGTTATGATAATAGACCACAAGATCTCTGCAAAACTTCAACACGTTGCTTCAATATTCAGAGGAAAACGATATTAATCCTTGATTCAGTGACCCTTTACAAAAAAACCTCACATTCCCAGCATTAAAACAGAGAGAAAACAAAACCACTCCATAAAAAAACAATCATTTATAAACAGAGTAAAATTTATAAAATCGTACTCAAGGAAACCGGGGAGTGGAAACAAAAATCAGGAGACAAAAATAAGACTGATAAACCAAACTTTAGAGATCTAACAGCAAGAAATGTGTCATACATGCCTTGTCAGATTACCCTGTGGGAAGGCAAGCTGATCAATAAAAAACAGTGTATTGTTGTTTTATGTGAGCACCGAGAAATAGCAAAAGCCCATCAATGCCTGTATATGGCCATGGGAAGCCAACCATTAGTGCTGCGCCAAAATAATCCCCAAAAAAATAAAAATTGTTCTTTTGACCATCTTATCTATCACAGGCAGCCATGCTGCTGTGTATATTATCCATCCTGAATTTATGGCGATATGTTTTTCCAATCGATAAAATGATATTAGGGTTAGGGTTTTTGTTTCAATTTTAAATTACATCTATTTATTTTTCAATAGATTTTTTTAATTGGAAAATTAGCCAACCTTGTCTCTATGGGGCCAAGGTATTGACGGATATTTATTTTGTGTTAGAGTAAGAGTTGTGACATATACAGTTTTCATTATTAGGTGAGAAAAGAGTACCATGTGTAAATGTGGAAAGTGATTTTATATAGAATGCACACAATTATAATTAGCATTTTTACTAAAAAGAGGTGTAATGTTACGTTGTTGGTAAAAATGCGAGGGTTTGTAGAGTTGTTTAAGTAAGTTCAAGATGTATTGAAGAGGTATGTTTACCCTATGTAGTAAGGCATGTAAGGTTTGAAGGGAAATCGAAACAATTCCAAGATGCAATGAAAAGGTATATTCGATGGTGGTAGCAGGCATAAAACATATGTATCCCACGAGCAATCAACTATTATGTTAGTGAGAGGGTTGCCTCCAATACGAAGTGTTGTCACTATTGGCATAAGGATTGTAATATATTATTGTGGGAAAGGCCACCAACTTAAGCAAGTTTGATTTTTTTAAAAGAGTGTTAGAGATGTAGAAGCAATTCTAAGATGCGTGAAACTCGCAACACAACAATGTCTATCGGCGCCCTTCCAAGCAACATCGGCAGCTTTGTTTGAACTAAAGACGAAGGAGCATTGTTTGGTGGCCTATTCATTCCAAACTTGTTGGAACGATTATAAGTCATTGCTTAGGTGTCAAATAGACAACCCTAAAAAATAATTGGATATCACATGCCCCTAGTTTCAACCCAGGACATCCCAACGATAAGAAAACCACGGTTTGTTTTGATTTTCCAAAGACCGAAACAACACAACCAAAAATTTTTACCATAATTAACAAATTTTCTATATATTACTTTACAATTCATGCATATATATATTACACTAGTATTTTATAATAAAATAAAAATATATTTAAATGCCACCAAAGTATACTAGCAATCGTATGTGAAATGTACGATGAAATCGCTGAGAGGGATCTTTTGAAGGAATCAAATTGGAGGGAGAGAAACAATGGGAGAGGAAGAGGGGTGAAGAAGTAAGGGTTAGAGGGAGGAGAAGTGTGAGGGTGGCGAAAATGGAAAGGGAAACAATGTGAAACTCAATCATCTAACAACCCAATGACATTTATGTCATTAGTTAATACAACGTAAACACGTTAAAAAAAGAGGGGTGAGGAGCATTTAGTATGAATTGTTGACATCCCAAAGACACGGTTAAGAAGATATGTGATTATTCTTATAAAATTGGAACCCGACATAGCAAGAGGTTTGTATCAAAATAACAGTCTCAGGATATATAATCGGGCTATTTTTGTGGAGGAGTTGGTCGCCGCCGAATGGTTTCGACAAACCGCTTATGCTTCAAGCCTTGCCCTAGTTTGTTATGCTTATTTTGTTTTCTTCACATCTTAGTTCTCTAAGATACTTTCCCGTGGAATATTTACGACCATTAACCATTGTAAAAAGAATTAGCTTTTTATATCTGGGCATGATTGCTTGTTTTCACATTTTCGCTCAACAATAAACAATTCAAATTTAGTCAAAAGGATTTTTTATTATGGCTCTGAGGAACATTGTTAATTTTTCTATTTTGAGTGTTGTGTGTACATTTTTTCATTCTATGTCCAATGTAACAAACCAAGGTTCGAACATAAATTACCGTCAACCAACAAAATCTAAATCTATGTTTGAATTGTGGGCATATTTGAAGAGGGCTTCGGGACTTTCCCTAATCAGCAATTTGGGATTAGTGCAGTTTGGGGATTTCAAGGTTGATGCAGATTCCACTTCAAATGATGTTGTAGACAAACCAAGTCAAAAACGCCGGTTGGATATGTTCTTCTAAAAGGCGGGGTTAAATTTGACGGTCATCCCTACGAAGTCCACACTTCATATGCTTTCAATTAAACATCAACAACAAGTCTTGTCACACACCCATAATATCTCTAGCTTATTGCTTGTTAGAGCTTAGATTCATGTGAGCCAGTTTAACCTTTAATTTTCAACTTTTGAGGCCACTAGACCGCTAGGCATGCAAGTCTTCTTTAACACATTTCATGCTAATGGAGTGGATAAATCTCATAGCTTTCATCTGGCATGATTTGTTTATGATGATCATAATCCATATTTTTTTAACTTTTCAACTAGACACAAACACAAGTTCCCTAGAGTGAAACATGTTAACATAAAAACCAAAATGTCAATGACATAAACAAGCACATAGGACATGGAATTTTCATAAAGTTATCGGAGTTATTTGCATCGCTGATAATGATGTCAAAATACAAACAATAAATGGGAAATGATATAAAATCATAGTACTAGAGTTTGAATATGCATGTTGCATCAAAAATAGTGTGGGTGAGCCCTCGAAGATACTTGACAGTCGGTAAAAGGTGTCGAAGATACTTGAGAGTCGGTAAAAGGTGCTAAGGAAGGTAAACATTCTTCATAATACAAAATGAAAAGAAAGGATAAATTATTTCAAAACAATAATGACCAAAGTAGTCAAGAGTTCTCCACCTCAATGAAAATACAATATTATATACAAAAGTTCTCCACCATATACAATATTAAGAGTTTTGCACCATGATATACAAAATGCCATAAAAGTAAAATAATGACTACTTGGCTTCGTGGACCATTTGGAACAGATAGCTCAAGCCTCAACCTAATTGTGTAAAACAATGTCTTATGTGTGTGTATGTGCAAAGAGAGCGGGTTGCGGGTGTAGACATTAAATCACACACTTTGGGTACATTACTAGGTCCTAATCACATATTATTATTCATATGCTTCTTACGGGATAAAGGTACTTATTGATCATTATACTTGGCCTCTTAGTTTCCTTTTAGCCTCCCTCTTGGCCTTACAGACCTCACTACGCTTGATTTGACCCTTCATACTTCACCTTTTCGGCTTTGGACACCAAAGGACGCCTAGCACCCTAGACCTCTTTGTACTTTGTTCACTCCTTTTTGGGTCCTTTCTAGCCATTGGGCATCCCTATCTCTTAGGGGTCGACCTTTTAGTGATCAATTATGAAATTTGAACAAGAGAAGCATATAAATATAAAGTTATGTGACCAAATTAAAGGACCAAGCTCTAAGCATCTATACTATCACCTAAGGTTGCATCTCATAAGCACTCAAGAGCATCTTTGCATTCATCTAACACCATTACAAGGGACAAGGGTTGGTTTTCTACATCACACGCATATGGAGGGAAGTTCATTTTATTCCATGCACACATCTATTACATATTTTTACATCTAGCTACTTTGCTCACTATCAAGTGTGACACACACAAGAGCCACCTAGGGCACGATTCCGCACACACACACATAAAATTACATTGGGTCTGAGATGTAGTGCAACGCTTAGTCATAAGATCACTTGTTTAACAATTGAGGACAATCTGACCCCTCATTTTGCATCTTTCTTTTTAAGAATTTGATGTGCTTTTGAGGGTTTTACAGTGATATCGTTATTACAAAGTTATCAAGCAACATCAATGATCATAGCGAACCATCTAGAACAAACAACGAAGGTTTCAAATCATCCAATGAACCTGTAAAATTCATCTTTAGACCTCCTGCGCAAACACCGATGCCAAGGAAGGGATCTTAGTGCTAAGGCGCCCAAGACTGCAGTCCGTGCACCTTGGTCCCTACTCCTACATTCTTGCACTTTGTCCGGGTTCATTTCGAGGTCATGTATCTTATCGTTCTTTCATCGCCAGTCTTCCACCTTAGCATACCGTCGAGATATTTGTGAAATCAGCTAAGTGTTCTAACTCTTCATTGCACTTAGGGTTTTTCTTACTTTTTTATTTGCTTGAGTCATTAATTGTACTTTACTTTATATTTATTTGTTGTAACATACATAAGAATTTAACAAAGTAATCTACACACTTTAGTTTATTTTTGTTAAATCATTTAGTGAACCCGATCATTCCTACATTACCTTTATGAGAATGTATCAAAATATTGGTCCTGCTTCTGCTTAAATCCATGGATCACTCTTCTTATCCTTCTTTTACTCCAACCAAAATTTTTGGTATTGTTACTTCTACTGTTGATTGCATGCACATTCATACTCAGCACCCTCCTTGCTTCATTACTCATATGGTTGACCCAACTATCAATGTTGTTACTACTCACCGCACTTGTCCTCCTATGGCTCCACCACTTATATTCCACCACCTATTACTCCTACAAATCCTGCAACCACCAATAAAGGGTATGACATTGTTGAATAACTTAAGAACACACCCGCCAAAATCTCTCTTTATGATCTATTGCACAATGCACCTGACTATCGTAATACATTAGAAGCCACTCTTCGTTCTATACACATTGAGAGTGTTAACTCCCAATTGCTTTTACACATCTTATTCAATCTCTCAAAAATCTACCACATGTTATATCATTTAACGATGAGGACATACCTCCATCTGCTATTGACAACCCATGTGCTCCACTTGTTTATCACTGTTATTATTGGAAAAATTGTCTCAAGTGAGTATTAATTGATAATGGGTCCGCTATAAATGTGTTCTCATTCTCTTCTTAAAAAAATTGGTATTCAAGATAATCTAATCACTAAGAACTCTACTCTCATCTGAGGTTATGATTCCACTACCCACACGTGCTTGGGTACTATTACTTTACCTATCCAGGTTGGCCCTAAGATTGTGCCTACATTGTTCTTTGTCATCAAAGCCTCCTTCTAGTTCAACCTATTATTAGGTAGGCCATGGATTCATGTTATGCATGTAGTACCATCTATAGTACATCGGTGTGTCAAGTTCTTACATGATGGTTATGAGCATACAATTGTTGTTGACCCCGAACCATTCAAATATTGTCACATAGATCTTGTTATTGCTATGCCTATCCCTCCATCGCAACCTATTCCATTTCACAGTCTTGATACATATGATGTTGGTCAGCCTAGTGTTTTACTACCTTCATCCACATTTGCATGACCGTACCATCTATTCCTACTCATACTACTGATATTATATCGCCCAATGTAATTATTTCTACCACTACTACTTTACACCTCCTCTGAGGTTGTCTCTCTCCTACATCCTGGCTCCACTCCTAGCATTGTTATTGATTCTATTACTATTTAAGATTATGTCAAAGCACCGATGACTCGATAACGAGGTTGATACTGTTGAACTTACCGATGAAAAATTAGGTTGCCTTAACTTCAAGCCTATTG
This sequence comes from Taxus wallichiana var. yunnanensis, assembly GCA_018340775.1. Classification (NCBI taxonomy): domain Eukaryota; kingdom Viridiplantae; phylum Streptophyta; class Pinopsida; order Cupressales; family Taxaceae; genus Taxus; species Taxus wallichiana. The sequence goes on from CM031243.1 coordinate 545,718,245, forward strand.
ACATTGATGACTCATACTTCGATGATAATTTTTTTACAGTTGGCCTGGGTGAATATAAATTCAAGAAACCACCCCCTTTTACTAATGCTATGGTACTCTATCAAGGGTCTATCCATACATTGGATGTCGTTCCACCCATGCAGGCTTCCCACAAGCAATCTACTACTGCATGCTTTCCTTTCACATGTACTCTTCTCATGAATAACTCTTATTGGAATCATATCCCATTCAATCCTACTTGCCTTGCTATTATCTACACACACGATGGCTTGACGCAACTCAAATTGAAAGTGGATGATCTCCTCCCTCCACCTCATTCTCCTCATCTCTATCATGGATATATTCACATTATCGCTGCTTATGGTCTTCGTGTATTCCATCTCTCGGTATTTCTTGCACAAGCTCCTCACTCTTCTCTACTTACACTTGGGTAGTCCTAACTTGATTACATTGGGGGAACTCTAGCTCCTGATCATGCCTATATTTCATTCCCCATGCCTTTCGGCATTGTTTCCATTAGCAATGACTCATCCCCTACCTACTCTCCAAATCTTTCTCAATGGCACGCACATGGTTGTCCACCACTACCTCTGTCGATGAAGAAGAATATGATATGGGCATGTAAAATTTACGTCGCAATGGGTCGTTATATGACCCCCCTCATACTATCGCTTATCAATTCTCTGATGCTTATCCATTTGGCTTTGATCACACCACCAATGATCTTTTAGACAATGTGACTTGATTCTTGCATACAACATACACACTTGAGGGGAATCATGCATCATCATGAAGCCTTCATTTCTATCATGTCACACACTCCATGCATTCTCCTTTGCATATAGGCATTCATCACATACACTTTGATACACTATTTGTATCGTCATTACCCTATGACACACTCTTGTGCTAGGTTCACACTTGACACTGAGGGCATACTATACACATGAACCTCACACACTACACATTTCACATCTATGACATCTTCTTCTTCCTACACATCATACATGTTGTGCGCTTCCTACATCCTCTCCTTGCATCTATTACACATCATACGCACTTTGTGCTTTCTACATTGATCATTCTACACACTTTATATATCTTGTGTTGCACACTATATGTCTCTACATTGGACACATTCCACCTACACACTTACAATCTACATCATTATAACATATTCTACTCACACTCTACACATAATGATTGAAATTTTACATTACACACTACCCGACGATGCACTCATGTTCTATGGTTCTTACATGACTATTGAGGGATCTATATAAAAAGAACCTCATGTCACTCACTCTCTATACACTACACTTCAATGATAAATTTTTCTCCCATATAACAACATCAATCAAACCATTTCTCGATGGCACACTCTTGTTATACGGTTCATTCTTGATGAGGGGTCTTGTATAAATAAACCTACTTCCACTCATGCATACATCCGTACTCGGGGGCATGCTACCCCTATCACACTCATATTGCATTCCATTCCATCTCATCCACATCATGTTGCATATCTTAGTTGCACATAGTTCTTACTCGCTTATGCTTACATGTACACTTTATTACACATGCTAGATAGATATCTTGTATGTCATTATCTTTATCATACACACATGCGCGTTCACTTACTTTCTAGTTGTGATCACGAAATTACACATATCGATACACGTAACATGGATGTTTGGTGTAGTACCTCATACTAGTCCCGTAGCGGCTCCTGGGGCATCCACATTCATACACATTTCAGGTGTTATTGTTTCATTATTTTACATAACACACTACTATATCGGATTATACATGCTTTGACATACTTTATATTTTCTAACATGCTAATGGGTGCTTCATGTGTAGCATTTTCCTTGTAGGACCTATTTACCACCATGGTTATATGATGTTTTCTTACTCTTGTTTTCCATTGTTTTTCATTGTTTGGGGGCTTTTCCTATGCTTTGTTTTATTTGCACATTGTATACTTTCAGCCACTGTGGCCTCGATTGTCTTGCGACATCGTGAGTGATGTCCCATGTTTGCCACCCACTTTTCACATTGTCTTCATTGTCTTCTTGTTTCTACACTAACACTTGTCTTCTAGTGATTGTTTGTGTGTGCCTTGGTCTTTACTATGCACACTCCTCCTACATACCGTATCACTTCAAAGATGGGGTCCTCTTTTGGGTCACATCCTCCTAGCGACGTTGCATGTACCCCAAACAAGGGGGACATATATTGGGTAAATCAATCACCCCATTCAATAGTTACAATTACAGTTTAGTAGTCTACAATCATAGTTTAGTACAATACAACACAAAGTCAACACAATCTACAGACTCAGATAGGGCTCAGAATCAGACTTGGGTCCTTACTTCAGCATAGACACTAGTGCCCAAAATTAGACTTGGGCACCTAGGTGCTTCTTTCCCTTCCCGGGTCCACGAGACCAGGGGGTATACACATATTTCTTCGGTTCGAAGTATAGTTTTCAGCATTATCACAAAGGCTTTTCATAAGGTAGGCGGGAAGTCCTTCAACACTTGGTAATCGTGTTTGATTTCACTTAATCATATTGGATCATAATTTTACACACCATCTACAATGGTGTTTTTACTTTGGAAACAATCGAGATTGGATAATAACATTATACCTTTCTCCCTACACTACTTTTGTCATGGCGTGAGATCACCCAAAAAAACTCACTCTTCATCAACATCTTCAGGATCCTTTCTATCACTTTTTCTCATCATAGATTAGGTGCACATGTTCCTTTTTCTTCCTACTTTTCAACATTTTACACACTTTTTACATACATTTTATACATCTATACACATATTTGACTACTTGTTCATTCTTCTCTTTTGTAAGTCTATCCTTATCGGAATCGGTAGTCAACATTAACAAACAACCATCATGCGCTCCAAATACATCATTAATAATAGCTAAAACATCACATCTACACGTTTGTTTTCACCCTAGGGTCATTATTCATCACTTTTCTTTTTACTTCCTCTTCTTTAGCATCCACGCTTCACACTTTTTATCACTCCACACTTTTCTTGTCTCAACACACTCTTCTACATCAATCTACATGGTTATCGGTATGCATCTCTATCTACTTTATGTTACTAAGCTTTCACTCACCAACATTGAGTGGGGAAATTTGTAGACACTAAATCACACACTTTGGGTACATTATTAGGTCTTAATCACATACTACTATTCATATGCTTATTATGGGAGAAAAGTACTAATTGATCATTATACTTGGCCTCTTAGTTTCCTTTCTAGCCTCCCTCTTGGCCTTATAGACCTCATTGCCCAGTCTGACCCTTCATACTTCACCTTTTATGGCTTTGGACACCAGCGCCCAGCCAGGACGCCAACGGCAAGCACCCTCATCCCCTCTGGGTGCCCTAGAAATCTTTTTAATTTTCTCATTCCTTTTTGGGTCATTTCTAGCCATTGAGCATCCCTATCTCTTAGGGGTCAGCCTTTTAGTGATCAATTATGAAATTTGAATAAGAGAAGCATATAAATATAAAGTTATGTGACCAAATTAAAGGACCAAGCTCTAAGCATCTATACTATCACCTAAGGTTGCATCTCACAAGCACTCAAGAGCATCTTTACATTCATCTAACACCATTACAAGGACAAGGGTTGGTTTTTGCATCACACACATAGGAGGGAAGTTCATTTTATTCCATGCACACATATTGTTGAGCATGGAAAATGACTTAGTGCCTGAGAACAAAGGTTAGTGCACACAAGAGGCATTGTAGAAGATAGGCGCATGAGGACATGTGTGCGAGGAGAACAAGGTTTTCACGTTGGAGTCGAGATATGAATGCACATAGGAGGAAAGGAAAGACCAAACATTTAGTCGGGTTTTGGGATGCATATCTAAATATAGACTTAGAGTGGCGACCAAGCAAGGTTTTGAAGATAATATTGAAACATGAAGACTTGCGGTTGGCGAGGTCTATTTTGGGATAAGGAGAAGACTAAGCGACATGCATAGTTCTGAGATAATAATAGGATCTCGAACAAAAGAGTGAACTAAAGTAGATCGATTATTAAGATAGCTTGTTTGCTTTTGTAGTTAGCTTATAACGGGGCATGACTATTCTTAGCATGCAACGTATTTTGAGGATGCATGGATGGTGAAGGGAAAGTCCCCGCTTCTATATATATGTATGATTTGCATAATTTAGGGGAACTACTACTGTAACAAAGTTATACTTGCTAGTTTGTATACGCGCATGAATCATGGTAACATTATTATGTATGTAAGAAGCTTATGTGTTTTACAACAATTAATATAATGGATCTTTGTGGTTGGATATTGGTTGTTGACATAACTGAGCATGGATCTCATATGGTAAATCTAATTTTGGTTCTTGTTTAAATACTCATGCATAATAGTTGTGATCTAGATCTTGTTCATATTGTGCTTTATTCTTGAATGGATATTATAGATTTGGAGTATTTGTATGATGATGCTAAATTCTTGAAAAACTACCATAAAAGAGGGACCTCGTACCCTTGCACGCTTCGGGTGAGTGCTCAGTTCTGGTTGAGTGATATACCAATGCACCTTGGGCTGATTGTGGGTAAAATAAGACTACATTTTGGTTCTGTTATTGGGACCTCTTTTCCAGTTGTTTTCTAGGATGTTGTATGATGAAGACGTATTGGTTGACCTTGGCCAATATTGAAGAGTGGTTAGACAATTTAGAGGAAGAGTATGCTCACATATTTAGCACTAGACCTGATTTTGATGCACGCATGTGGGTTGAACAAAATATGTATCACAAGCTCTATGAGACATTTTTCACCATGTTTTCCCATAGAGTTGTATGAGTGGCTGGTAGCTTATGCATCAAAGAGAAATTGGAGGTTTTAAACACTTGTTTAGACACAAGAAGAATTCCAAGCTTTGCATGATGCTGATTTGACTTGGACACATGTTGTAGATCATTGGTGGAGTGGTGCCCTGAATAGTGATTAACAAAAATATAGTGACCTAAAGAGGGGGATTTAGGGTTCTAATGTTAATCTAAATAAGAGGACTAAAACATTATAAATAAAGATGCTAAACAATGATAAATGACAACAAGATGATATGCTAAAGTAATGTAAAGTAATTGCACAACTTGATCTAATGGAAATAAACCCTAAAATACAAGAGGGAATAGGGAAATGACTTAGCTGATTATTGTAGATGTTGTAGATCCGGAATCGGAGCTCGGTTGTGTAAATGATTAATCGGGGGCCTGCCGAAGGGTAGATCTGTACCATTTGAAGTGACATAGGAACCTAGGAGTGATTGGGGTGCCTCGGGGTGTCCCGTCCGGATTCAGGTGCTTATGAATGTGCAAGAACTCAGAAACTATGTTCAAAAGTGTCACAACTAGGTCTAAAACCTTGCTTGTCTATTGCACTAGATTTTCTAGATGAACTGGATGATACCCTACACATTAAGAAGAAGGGGTCATATTGACCCCAGCTACCAAAATGGTGGACTTATCGCTGAGTGATGTACTACATTACGGACCCTGATGTAGTTTTGGTAAGTGTGTGTATGCCATGCCCTAGGTGCTCTCGTGTCAGTCACACTTTGTGTAGTAGCGAGCTATGATAGCTATAGAAGATGTAGAATGTAGAATAGAATAGATAGAATCCCTCCTCTATGTGAATGGATGTGATGCAAAATTTTCTAGCTAGGATGCATGGAGCTATGTGGATGGAGATGGTGCAATGGATGCAACCCTAGATGGAGTGATAGTAGTGATAGGATGCAATGACCTAGAACCCTCATTGTGGTCTTATATGCTTTATATTTATAGGGCTCTCAATTTTGATTTCACAATTAATCCCGACAATGCCGACTAAGGAAAAGATAAGGGAAACCAACGATTAGAAGTGACCCAAATAAGAATGAAAGAGGTTAAACATAGAGAGGGGCACCCGGGTGGTGGTACCCCGGGTGCCTCGATCAGTTAGGGCACCTGGAATCAGGGATAGAATCTCGAGGAAGTTACGAAATGGGTGGATAGGTATTGGGAAATACATGGGAAAGATGAAGTAAAATATAAAACAAAGATGGAGAAAAAGGTGGGATTAATTGGTACTTTGTACACTTGAGAACCTTCTAAATAGTAGTATAAGATCAAGCTAAATATTTTCTAATGTGTAATATTTGTGTCTACATTTACTCCCACTTTATGTTGGTGAGCGAACAACAACTCAAGTAACATAAAATAGTCAAAGAAGCGTACACTGAATACGTGCGAGTGTAGACGAAAAGTGCACCGATGGACTAGACTCAAATGTGGAGGAGTGTGGATTCTAAAGATGAAAAATGTAAGTAAAAGTGATGAGAGTGAACCTAGGGTAGAACACGTGTGTAGTTGTTGCATGTGTGTGGTGTACTTGCATGGTTAGTATGGCAAGTACCATCACGGTGTGTCATTATTGTCACTATTGTTGTTTTTTGTTGTTTGCTCCCCAATTTGACCGCTTGTTTCTCATATGACGTAACCTTGTAAGGAGAAAACACTTAAGTAGTCAAATATGCATGTATGTAAAAACGTTGCGTAAAAAGTACGCAAATTTAAAATATGCTAGAATCAAATGTGTAAATGGAAAAATGGAACATGTGTACTTGATCCATGGTGAGAGAAAGGGTGTAGAAGGATATCCTATAATTTTGTGAGTTTTTGGGCAATCTCACGCCACCCTAGTCAAGAAGTGTAGAGAGGAAATGCTCGGTGTCTTCCAACTCTAACCGCTTCTACTATAATTTGTTGAAGAGATATCTGTACTGTGCTATTTTTTTGGGTGATCCTATGCCACTGGATGGAGAAGTGTTGAGAGGCCACCCATTGTAACCCCTGAGCCTATGACTGCTCTATAGAATTGCCGAAGGACACCATGTCCTGTTGAGGCTGTTGTGTATGGAGTTTGATCTAATTTGAACTCACTCGTTGTGTATGGAGTTCAGTCTAATTTGAACTCACTCATTGTGTCTGAACCGGTGTAAATATGTTGTGTTAGTCTGAAACCCATAGTGATGCCCCCCTATTTGGGGGTGCATGCGATGATCATGGAAGGAGAATGTGGCCCCAAAAGAGGACCAATTGCACTTTGACATTGTAACCAACTCAGCCCTGCGGGGAAGGGGAAAATGTTTGGTAGATACCAAGGCATGCACAAAAGGGGATGTCTAGCCAATACAAGTGTTAGTTTGAACACATGCATGCAAATAAGTGTAAAAACATAAATAATATAGAAAAAATACCAAGTACAATAGTGCAAACATGCAAGAAAATAAGGAGACCACACAAAGCGGGTTTCAAACATGGGACATCACTCACGATGTCACAAGACATGCAAAGGCCATCATGGCTACAAACAATAGACAAGTGTGCACACAAGAAAAGGGAAAAGCCCGCATACAATGGAAAAAAACATACAAGTAGAAATATAAGTAGTCATGGGAACATGTAGTCCTACAAAACAAGTGTTGCACATGGAACACTGTTAGCATGTTAGAGTGAAAACCAATATGTCAAAGCATGTATAAGCAAGTAGTATAAGATGCTAAGTACAAAATGAAACAATAACACATGTATAAGTCAAATGTGGATGCCCCCAACGACAACTATACTAAGTATACAAGGCGAGCATCCATGCCACGTGTAAAGTCTTATATCTGCGATCACACTAAATAAAGGCATGAACACACATGTGTGTATGATAATGACATATAGGAAAGCAAGATAACATGTGTAGTAGAATGAGCATACAAAACACTAGTAAGCAAAGTAAATGCTACCAAGACAATGCAGTATGTTGTGTATGGATGGAATGGAATGATAGGAGCAATGTGCCCCCCAAGTGTATGGAAGTGTATGCAGTGAGGTTCATTTAGTTTTCCCCCTCGGTGAGTCGGGAATGAGCGACAAACGAGTGATGATTTATCCCTAAGCTTATATCACTATAGAAGATGAGAGGATGGTGATAAGATGTATAGAAAGATGTGTGTGGACCTTATAGCCTAAGCGTATACCACGACTTGTTGAATGGGTGAGTGATGATTTAGCCCTAAGCGTATATCACTATAAGATGAAGGGATGAGAATGCAACATATGAAAAAGATGTGCGTGGACCCTATAACCTAAACATATACCATGACTTGGTTGAATAGAGGAGTGATGATTTATCCCTAAGCGTATATCACTATAAGATGAAGGGATGATAATGTGACATATGAAAAATATGTGCATGGACCTTATAGCCTAAGCATATACCATGACTTGGTTGAATAAAGGAGTGATGATTTAGCCCTACGTGTAAATCACTACATGATGGTGGAAGAAGGTGACGATTTAGCCTATAGTGTATGTCAAAGATGAAATGGGCGATGAGGGTGTATGAAGCATAGATAAGTAGGCAATGAATAACAAAAGGTAGTGATGGTAGCACTAAGCGTAGACCACTATGTGATGAATAAGACAAGGGTGGTGATAAGATGTATAAAAATATGTACGTGGACCTTATAACCTAAGTGTATACCACGACTTATTTGAATGGGTGAGTGATGATTTATCCCTAAGCGTATATCACTAAGTGATGAGTAGAATAAATGATGATGTAATAGAATGACTTAGAAGAGGATGATAGAATAGGTGATGATTGGATGTAAGAGGATAATGTGAAATGGATAAAGGAAGTGGTGATTTAACCTAAGGTGTATACCACTAAGTGATGAGTGAAGGCATGATAGTGTAATGGAATAAGTTTGGAATTGATAAATGAAAGAGGATGATATAAGAGAAGATGATAGAAGGATGTAGATTTGATGGAAGGAGTGGTTATCTAACCTAAGGTGTATACCACTACGTGATGATGTGTGAGTGACAATATAGCCTAGAGCATTGGTCACTAGTCCAAGGAATGTGGTATGAGGACATGTTGCATGTAGGTAAGGTCCATTTGATTGGTAAACCATTGGTAGTCAAGTATGGACCGAGGAACTAAAGTGTGTCATAGGGTGGTGAGTGCAATGCATAAAACAATGTAGTGTAGATGACCAAGGTAGGTGAATGTGTGTTGTAGGAAATGTAATGTAGCATGTGTAGGTAGGTAGAAATAGAATGTGTACTGATGAGAGATGAAACTAGACCCAAGTATAAGGAAATCTAGTGTAGGGTGTAGGATAGGTAGGGTGTATGAATGTAATATGGGTAAGTGTGTAGATAGGAATAGAATGCGTAATGATAATAGATAAAACTAGACCCAAGTATAAGGGAATCTAGTGTAGCATGTAGAATGTATAGGATGTATGGATGACAAGGAAAACTAGACTCATGTATGATGATGACTAGTGTAGCGTGTATGAGATAGATGATGGAGAAGTGATTGGTAGATAAGGCATGTATAGGATGATGTAGGATGTATATGAATGGGTTTGGTAGTGCAATGTGTGGGGTTCAGTGTAATAATGATCCCTCAACAGTCTAGTGTGAACTAAAGCACTATGGTGCGTCATCAAGTAACGAGGGTACTATGACGGATGAGATATGATGTCTATGGAAAGGATGAAGATCTAGAGAAAATATGAGATGTAAGTATATGAAAGAGAGGGGGGATGTAATGTGTTATGCCCCCCAAGTGATAATGTGAAAAAAGGGGACTATGAAATACCATCAAGAAAATCATCGTTGTCTTGATCAAAACTAGCAGGAGCAGCATTGGAAACTTGATAAGTGATAGAATGAGGAAGATTGTATAAAGATGCATTACGACAAAGGAGTTAGGCATTCACATCATATTCTTCATTCGTAAAAGTTAATCGATGAGAATCCATAAGAACACCAATGCGAAATGTTAGGGATATATGCAGGAGAAGAATCATTAGCAATGGAGATAGTACCAAAAGGCATGAGGAAGGAGAGTGAGGAATGAAGCGGGTCGAGAGTGCCACCAATATAATCAATCCAAGAGCATCCAAGCGTAAATGGTAACCCATGGGAGTGCGTATGACAAATACGGTTATGTGAAAAACCAATAACCCGTAAGCCACCGTAATATGGAAATAATCGTAATAAAGGTGGGGTGAATGGGGAGGTGGCAATATGTCATTAAGTGTCATGCCAAACCTGGGTAAGCAATCATGTGTATAGATAGTATCAAAACTAATGAGATCGAGAGGAATGTGTTCCCAAAATGTCCTATTGATATATAAAGTATAGGTGAAGGGTGGTCACAAGGCTATTTTTGGGGGAGAGGTAGATGAAACTGCATCGACACTATTAATAGAGTCCTTATATAAGACCATGACATTAGTGGAGGGAGGATTTTGAAGCGGCGTACTCTCTAGGATATCAACGAAAAATGTGTCTTCAAAGTAAGAATTGTCAACACCGAGAGGAGTAAAATCAAGTTTTTGTAATGTTCCATCATTGAGTTCGACAACATCAACCTTGTCATCAGACTCGATGGAGGCATCGGTATGTGCATTGTTGGTTTAAGTAGCGCTATCAAGGACTTTCTAAGGTTGTGAAGAAGTAAGGGGTGGCGGTGATGGAGTGCTAGTAAGGATAAAGATACCGAGTGAAATAATAGCTGAAGTGTGAGTAGATATGGCGGGAGAAGAAATGGTAGGAGTAATAGAGGTGGGAACACTAGATTGACCAACATCAAAGTGATCCAAGTTAGCATACGGAATAGGTTGAGGGGGTGGGACAGGCATAGAAGTGATAGGGTTGATATGAAAATATTTGAAGGGTTCTGGGTTAGCGGTAACAATATGTTCATAACCATCATGAAGGAATTTGACACATTGATGTACGGTGGAGGGTACGGCTTGCATGGCATGTATCCAAGGCTTGCCTAAGAGGAGATTAAATTGAAAAGAAGCATCGAGGACGTAGAATTCAGTTAGAACAGTTTTTGGTCCGACTTGAATATGAAGGGAGATTGTACCTAAGCATGTACGGGTGGAAGAATCATAACCACATATGAGAGTGGAGTTATGAGAGATGAGACTATCATTAATGCCTAATTTTTGTAAGAGGGAATGGGTACATAAATTAATGGAAAACCCATTGTCATAAGGAAATTCTTAATATAGGTGGTACTAATAATGATGGTGATGAGAAAGGGTGCATAAGGGTTATTATGGGTAGAAGGTGATATGTCCTCATCTGTAAAGGAGATCAAACATGGTAAATTACAAAGATATTGAATGAGATGTGCAAAGGCTTCAGTAGAGTGATCACACTCAACATGAATGATGTGAAGAGTAGCCTCAAGTGTAGTCCAAAATCTGGTGCATTACGTAATAAATTGTAAAGGGATATCTTAGTGGGTGTATTTTTAAGCTAGTCGATAATATCATAGCCTTTAGGAGCAGTCGGTGGAGCGACAGATGTGATTGGTGGTGGTATGGAAATAGGTGGACCAACTGGTGGAGTGATACGAGTGCGATGAGTAGTGACGATGTTGATGGATGAGTCTAGTGGGGGGTGAGAAAGCGAGGTGGATGTTGAGTGTAGACACACATGAAGTCGATTGTGGTAGTAGTTATATTGGTGACCTTGGTAGGTGTATAGGTGGGGTATGTGGATGGGGCCATGACTTGATAAGGGGAGGACATGGTAGGAGCAAAGGGAGAGAGGAAAAAACTCTAGAAAGGCGGTGAAAAGAATGATTGGGTTCACCAAAATGATTAACAAAAATATAGTGACCTAAAGAGGGGGATTTAGGGTTCTAATGTTAATCTAAATAGGAGGACTAAAATGTTGTAAACAAAGATGCTAAACAGTGATAAATGACAATAAGTCGATATGCTAAAGTAATGTAAAGTATTTGCACAAATTTATCTAATGGAAATAAAACCCTAAAATGTAAGAGGGGAATAGGGAAATGACTTAGCCGATTACTATAGAAACTGCTATAGGTTGTCATAGATATGGAACTAGAGCTCGGCATGTGCAAACGATCACTCAGGGACCCTGCGAAGGGTAGATATGGACTATCTAAAGTGACACAAGCATATGGGTGTGTCTTGGGTCGCCCAGGGTGCCCTAGTTTGGATTCAGGTGTTGTGGACTATGCGGGAACTCATGAAATGTGTTCGCAATGTTGCGAACTAGGTCTGAAACCCTGCCTGTCTATCACACTAGATTTGTTGGATGAACTAGATGACACCCTACACATGAAGAAGAAGAAGGGGTTAGACTAACCTCATCTACCAAACCAGTGGACTTATCACTGAGCACTGCACTACATTACAAACCCTGATGTAGTTCTAGTGAGTGTGTGTATGTCATGCCCTAGGTGCTCTCATGTCAGTCACACTTTGTGTAGTAGTGAGCTATGATAGCTATAGAAGATGTAAAATGTAGAATAAAATAGATAGAATCCCTCCCTCCTATGTGAATGGATGTGATGTAGACTTTGCTAGCTATGATGCATGGAGCTATGTGGATGGAGATGGTGCAATGGATGCAACCCTAGATGGAGTGATAGTAGTGATAGGATGCAATGACCTAGGACCCTCATTATGGTCTTATAAGCTTTATATTTATAGGGCTCTCAAGTTTGATTTCACAATTAATCTCGAAAATGCCGACTGAGGAAAAGATAAGGGAGACCAACGGCTAGAAGTGACCCAAAGAAGAGTGAAAGAGGTTAAACATAGAGAGGGGCACCCAGGGTGGGACTAGGGCTACCTAGGGTGCCCCAATATAGGTTAGGGCACCCGAAATCAGGGCTAGAATCTCAAGGAAGTTGCAAAATGGGTGGATAGGCATCGGAAATACATGGTAAAGACAAGTAAGATATGAAACAAAGATGGGATTAATTAGTACTTTATACCCTTGAGAACCTTCTAAATAGTAGTATAAGACCAAAGCTAAATATTTTTTAATGTGTAATATTTGTGTCTACAAATAGCTATATTTTAGAGTACATAGTTTCTACTTATTCTTGTCCGAGAGGTTCTTTGAGTTCCGCTTGCATGAACCCAAAGGATCATATTTGTGTGGCATCCCTTTAGCGATTAAGATCTTGATTGTGACCACCGGATTTTGAACAATGTCCTATGACTAGCTAGATCCCGCCACATGTAGGGGTAGGAGCAAGAGTGGTGAATGATGGAAGACATGGTAGAAAAAAGGTAGAGAGAAGAAAGGTGGCTCAATTTTAATGAGGCGTGTGAGAGGGTTTTAGAGAAGCAACGTGAAGTTGTGGACTGAATGATGTTGTGGAGAGATATGAATCATGAAGGATTTGGAGCTCACACAGAGGACATGGTGTTTCACCTTTTTCTTAGATTGTTTCTTTGAATTGTTGACGAAACAGATAGGGTAACGGGCATAGGAGGAATACATGTTCAAATGTTGGTTGATGGGTTGTTGTGCGCGTATGACTTCCAAATCCACAGCTGATCGTGAGAGCTTCCTTTTGGCTAGGAGGAACTACCTGTAATGAAAACAAGACCACCAGAAGGAATTAAACAATATGGGCAGTGAATTTCCTAGCATAAGCTAGATCCGAGAAGTATGATACTTCCTAGATGGTTATCAGTCCACTATTTTAAACAAATTAATGTTGTAAACAAAGTAAATCCTATTGTTATTTTAAAATTATTTAGGTATCTCACTTAAAAACACAATAAGAGAAAGATCTAATCTAATAGGCTAAGCTAGAATAGAATCAAAGGTCAAATGATTGGTTCTGGGTCTCTACTGTTTTGATAGAGGTCTTTGGTAGGTCACGGGTGAGTGAGGGTGAGGTAAAATTTGGTGGGTAGGTCTCTGTTTAGGGCTATGTGGGCAAACACAGAGAACGGTGTCGGTCGAGGTGGTGGCCATGACGGTTAGGTATAACCGGTGCCAGTTACTGTGAGATCCAGAAATGTCACATAATAGGCTAGGGTCTCCTTTGTGGTTGCAAAAAGGACTTTGGATTGGTCGGACGATGTATTGGGTGATGAGAGTAGCGTTTTGTGAGGTTTTAAAGGGTCTATGGAGGTGAAAATATTGGGGAAGGTCAATAGGGAGCAACATAAACAAAGGGGTGATAAAATAATGATGAAATGAAATAACCAGGAAAGTATGATGTTGTACTTACTTGGATTTTGTTCTTGAAGGTTTGTGTGTGAAGGATGGAGGTGATGATGATGGGTTTGAAGGCTGCAGTGATCACCAATTGAAGAAAATCTTCTGCGTGGGCTGCATGCACACTCCTCTTTACTTGAATAGATCAGATTGTAGTTTGGGATGGGCATGCAGGGAGAAAATTCTCAATCTCCTTCCTTGGAGGTGAGTTTTTGCTTTGAGTGGGGTCTCTCCGAAGATGCATTATCTCTTTGAGATGTATACTCCTTTCATTCTTCCCTCTCTTGTGCCTCAGTCATAATTTTTTACTTTTCAGGCACTCAAAACTTTCTGGAAATGGCACCATTGGATAGAGCTCTTTCTCAGCTTTCCAGAAAGGTAAAGTTTTCCTCCTAACTCCATGTATTTTTGAAGTTATGGCTCAACGGAGTTTTTGTGGGAAATTTTCCCTGAAAGGCCCGCAACCAATGAAATGGCACCACGTGTCCAAGGAAGTGGCGGGGGTCGGAGGAAAACTTGGTTTTTACCAAGTGTTTGGAAAAGTTTTCAAAAGGGATATTTTTCCCCATAGGCCCACCGTGAATCAAATTATGCCACGTGTCCAGGGGAAAAAATTGAAAAATTTGACTAAGTGTTGGCACAAGGAAAATTTTAAGGAAGGCCCGCGCCCAATCATGTTTTGCCACGTGTCCTATGGCATCGGACCGGTGGAGCGCGGGAGAAGTTAGAATTTTGGTGAAGTGTTTTTGCCAAATTTCAAAAGGAAAATTATTGGCCCGCAAGCCCGCCAACCATTTAGAGTAGGCCACGTGTCCCCGGGCACCGGAATGGCGGAGCGCGGGGGAAGATTGGGATTTTTCCCAAAGGATTGCGCAAAAGGAAAAATGTTTGCAGAGGGTCCGCGGTGAATGAAATTGTGCCACGTGTCTCGGACCGGTGGAAGGAAAGGAGAATTTGGGAAATTTTCCCAAAGGAAAAAAAGAAGGAAATTTCAAAGGAAAAATCCCCCCAAATGCGAGCCAATGGAATCTCGTCACGTGTCCAGGTGGCGGTAAAAAACTCAAGACAAGCTTGCATGGAAAATTTGAAGGGAAAGGCCCACAACGAATGAGGTTTTGCCACATGTCCAGTCAAGAATAGGATCAAACAGTGATGGAAAATTTAGGAGGATAGGCCCGCCCAATCAGCACGTGCCACGTGTCCTCAGATCATCGGCCGGCGGGATTTTTGGAAAATTTTCCAAAGGGCAAAACAATGGAAAATGAAGCATTAAAGGCCCATGCCCAATCAAAACATGCCACGTGGCACCTAGAATGGCGGAGCGTGGGGAATTTTTTGGAAAATTTTCCAAATGACCAAAAAGTGGAAAATTTAAAAAAATTTGCCCATGATCCGATTTGGCCCTGTTTTGCCCTAAAATTTCAAACGGCCATATCTTTCGATCCAGCTCGGTTTTCATGTTCTTTATATCAATGGAAAGATGGTGAAATTCTCTACAAGATTCTAGGGTCATTTTTGCATTTTGATGGAGTTTGGAGAGATAAAATTGAAAAACACCTCTAGCACGTGGTCATGGACAGAAATGACGTTTCAACCACCATTTTTAATGAAGAATGGCTCACATTCTCTCCCAGCATGGCGAAAAATGTCAGGGGATGGGCCTGTAAGGATGCCCATGCTATTTTAATGCATTTTGGGTTGGTGGTTGAAGCTCTCCCATGTTTTCCCATGTTTCTCTCTCTTGGGGTCGTGGTTTGCACTGTAAAAGCTAGAATGGGTTCATTTTTGAAAAAAGGAGACACTTTTCAGCTCTGCAACTTCCCTTTTTCTTCCTTTTGGTAGAATTTGTGGAAATTTTTACCTTTCCATGCAATACAGACACCCCTTTTTCCTCTTGATCACTGTAATGCATTGTATTGGATCTGGAATGTTAATATATGCTCTGTGATTAAAATCCCTCAATCCTTTCATATATCTACCATTGTTTTCCTGATCTTTCATTACATTTTGAGCAATTTGTGCATGCTTTGTGCTGTGTTTTCTTATGGATTGTGTATGTATTGTAGTATCAGGTGTCTGCAACTCCTTTGGTGCATCACCTCATTAGCATTAGCTTCATTTTCTTGCATTCCCTATCTTTGTCCCCTTGGAATTTAGGGTAGGAACTAGGAATTCAAACCTCTGCAACTTGTAAGTGATATATCGATCAGGAGTTGAGGAACCAGCCTCTAATCTGGAGATTCCTCTCCCATTTTACAAGTCCCACACTTGGGGAGAGGATTCAATGTTGTGCAATCACACTGGATGTCCAAGATGTCAAACTAGAAGTCTGATCAACATCCGAGTGTCTTTGCTTGATTTGCAACAACAGTTTTGGCACACCCGGTGGGACCTTAGAGGTCTTCATCTTCATTGCAACAAATTGATGTGCATTTTTTGCAAGTTTCTTGCTTAAAAGAGCCCTAAATTACACATCTGGCGACTCCAAGGAAGAAGAATCAGCTGGTTTTAGCAGTGCAGACCTGAAAACTCATGAGAAGAATCACCACAAGGTCAAGAGTTGGAGAAGAAGAAGTGTTGTTTGAGTATCTGTAGTTATCTCCAAGAAGAAGGCAAAGAGGGAGGAGAATTCAAAGGTCTCCATCTCCACCAAACAGAACTCTCTCAACTCCTCCACCTGGTAGGCCTTTCATTCAATCAACAAGGGTTCTAAGGCCAATCAGAATGGCACAAAACAACCCCTATGTCAATTTCACTGGCAGCAGCCCACTTGCTCTCAATGCACAAAATCCAATCCCAGTTGCAGCATTGAAGAACATCCCATACTTTACTAGAGAAAATCAGACCACTCCTGGTGATCATGTTAAGGATATTGCTAATATTTGTGCAATCCATGAGATCAATGAGATGCAAGTTGTTGTCAAATTTTTGGCATCTTCATTCAAAGGAAAGCTTTGCAATGGTTCAGGAGTCTTGCCTCAGGTTCTATCAAAATTGGAACTAGCTATGTATAGCCCTCCATGAGTAGTTTGGAGAAAAGGGAGATAACTTGTCCCTTTTGGAATAGTGACAACCATCGAGAGCTCCCATGAGCGGTGGCCGACTTCAACTTCAATTTCAAATGACTTGGGAGAGAATTCCAGTGGCAGTAAGGCCAGCGAAGGTGCTTTTCTATATTACCTTAAAGCTTTAAATTCTGATATTTCTATGTTAATTCAATCCATGGGAGGCACAACTATCCTTGTTGCTTATAGCATTGCCATTAGAGCTGAAAATTGTTTGATTCAAGCTGACAAGCTAGCTCCTAGGCCTCCAATGCCATTGTTTCCAAGTTTAGAGAGCCCAAATACTAGTCAAGTGCCTATTTTAGCTCCTATTCCCACTCCTAGAAATCAGAATTCAAGTGAAGCTTCTACTTCATCTTCTAGTGCCTCAAATGAACTTCAAGAAGTCATGAAGCAATTGCAAAATCTAGGTAATGAGCTGGTTACACTCAAGAGGTAGCAAGCCCAAGGTTTTAGACCTCCTTTCCAGCCTCAAGCTCAGCCTAACAGGTAGCCATACCAACCTCAAAGACCACCCAATCCAGCTTGCAAATTTAAACCAAGCAAGACCTCCTGCCAACAGACCATTTCAGCCCTATAATCCCAATGCTATATCTACCTCTAAGGCATTAGTGCCAATGCAAAACAACATAGCTCAAGAGTATGATTGGTGTTTCCCATGCAATGAACCTCACAACCAGTCTATGTGTTTCAATGGTGCCTTAAATCAAGCATTAATGGTGACAACTACTGGTGTGGAGGGTGAAGGTAGTCAAGGAAATAACCAACAACAAGAAACATTCCAGCAAGCAATCAGCTCCAAATGATACCACACTTGTAAACTGGCAGGCGAAGAGAGATTTTGTGGCATGAATCAAATAGTTTCCCAAAGTGTTGCAGCCAACACAAGGTCAAAAAGGAGAAATTTGGGTGAAGAACAACCATTGGCTCCAAGTAATCCACAACCTCCTACTACTCCACAAGTTATTGGCAAACAAAATTCAGTTCCAAACACACAGGGCTGCCTAAAACAGCTCTAGGCCAACTCAAATGCCAATTGTTGCTGCTGCCCATATGCAAGGAATGAATGTGCAGGCCAAGGGACAACAGAGAGATGCTTCATCTCCATTCAACATCATTGATCAGATGAAGAAGACAAATGTAAACATATCAATGTGGGAATCACTATCTATCCCAGGCCAAAGAGATTTGCTACAAGCTGCCATGAAGGACTGGTCAACTTCAAATCAGCAAGTCCAAATGCAAGAGAAGGTGCTCACAAATGCTACCCATCTGAGGGAATCATGGAGGACAACAAGGTAAAATGTTGAAGCCCCCTCCATTCTATGTTTCATTGATCATTGGAAACCAATTAGTACACAATTGCATGATTGATTCGGGGCAAGTAGTTCAGTAATGCCCAAGAAAATAGCTGATCAGTTGGGCTTCGATATGAAGTCATATCCAAAGGGGTAGTGCAATTGGATGGGACAGCAGTAACAACAGTTGGAGTGATAAAAAACTTGAGTCTTACTTTGCATGCCTGCCCCAACGTTGTTGTTTTGCAAGATGTCTCAGTAATAGATCTTCCACCACTCTTTGCCCTATGTTTGTCAAGGGATTTCACAGCCAAGATTGGAGGTTACTTATCTGCTGATTGGTCACACATGTTGTTCAGAACAAGATATGGAACCAAAGCCACAATCAGATCTGAACTATTGCAAACTTTCACATTGAGCCTTACACTCCAAGTCAAGATCAATACCAATTGTTCAGCGTTTGATCAAGAGGATTATCCAAGCACTGATGAAACTGACACCAAGGTAGGAAGCATCCCAGATCTAACTCTTGATGAATGGGAAAACAAGGTGCATGCTTTTGATCCTTATCAAGAAATAGAAGAATCTGAGCTAGGAGTCTATTGCATGCATGAAGAAAATCAGCCTATTCCTAGCATCACCAAGCCAAACCACAAGGATGACAATGAGGTATGGCAGTTGTTTTTGATGGATCAAGGAGTAGACAAGGTGCAGGAGGGAGCTATGCTTGTTTCACCTCAAGGAGTTAAGTATTATTCAGCTTTTAGATTTTAGTTTGCATGCTCTAATAACACTGCTGAATATGAAGCCTTGATACAAGGATTGCATTGGTCAATCAAGAGAGGAATAAAGAACTTGCAAGTCTTTGGTGATAGTGAGTTGATTGTCAACAAGTTAAGGGGCAGCATCTTTGTCAAAATGATCTACTCAAGTGCTACAAAAAATAGGGTGTGGGACCTCATTGAAGATTTTGAGGGCTTTGGCATAAAATCCATTCCTAGAAAAGAGAACCAAGCTGCGAGAGGCTTGCGGCGATTGGGGCAGCCTTTGATGTTGTTGAAAGCATTCAAAAAGACAAGGTACAACCAAACATCCATGTGATTGTAAGGCCTTGATGCAGACAACAATGTAAGTTGGCAAGTGTTTGAAAATGATCAGCAAATCATCCATTTCTTGCGAAGAAGAGGTGAGTTCTCGGCTAAAAATCGGGAAAAGTTGGAGCAGCGTATGGTGACCAAGTGGTACAGCAGAGAACCAACAAACTACCAAAGGGACTTATTACTTTGGAGTCCATTTTCAATCCTAATGATCGGTTTAGGAAGGAGAAAGCAAACATTCAAGTCAAGGGAGAAGATTCAGTGTCCATCTTGGTGGAAGAAGGCAAATCACTCCAAGTTGGTAAGGTGACAACTGAGCAAGAAAGGTATGAGTTCATACAACTTTGTCAAGAATTCCCTGATGTGTTTGCTTGGAGCTATGAAATTTGAAAGGTTTCAATCCCAAGTTAGCTCAACACACCATTGAATTGGATCCAAGTACTAAACCCATCAGACAAAAACAAAGGCCAGTCAATCCACACATGGAGCCTCTCATGAGAAAGGAATTGAATAAGTTGATAGAATCAAGAATCATATTCCCTATCAAGCATTCTAGTTGGGTAGCCAACTTGGTTCGATTAGAAAGAAGAGTGGGAAATCAGATTGTGTGTTGACTTCAGAGATTTGAATAGAGCATCTCTCAAGGATCATTACCCACTTCCTTCCATGGAGCAGATTTTGCAAGTTGTTGCTGGCTCTGAGAGGTTTTCATTACTTGATGGCTATTCAGGGTATAATCAGATTATGGTGAAAGAAGAAGATCAGTTCAAGACAGCCTTTACAACCAAATGGGAACTTATGCATACAGGAAAATGCCATTTGGGCTGTCCAACGCTTGGAGCTACTTTCCAAAGAGCAATGGACATGGCATTCAAGGGTTTGATTAACAACATTGTGTTGATATATCTTGATGATATCACTATTTTTTCAAAAAATGCAGCAGACCACCTCTTTCATTTGAGACAAGTGTTCCAAAGGTGCAGAAGATTTGGAGTATCCTTGAATCCTAAAAAGTGTATTTTTCTAGCCCATGAAGGAAAACTCCTTGGCCACATTGTCTCCAAAGAAGGATTAGCAATTGATCCAGAAAGAGTTGAAGCCATAAGAGCACTACCATTGCCAAGCCACAAGAAGGCCCTTCAAAGTTTCTTGGGGAGAATAAATTTTGTTCGGAGGTTTGTCCCAAATTTTGCAGCCCTTGTCAAGCCTATCACCAAGATGTTAAAGAAAAGCATGGCTTTCAAATGGATAATAGAAGGAAAAGAAAGTTTTGAAGCAATCAAAGAAGCCATCTCTCAAGCCCCAACTCTCATTAACCCGGATTTCTCCAAGGATTTCATCCTCTATGCATTTGGGGTGATGATACTATTTCTACAATTTTGGTACGTAGAACAAAAAGACAATGATGAGCAGCCAATTGCTTTCTTGACCAAATCACGGAGGATTATGAGGTGAGATATTCTTTCATTGAAAAGCATGTTCTTGCAGTAATCAGAAGCTTGAAGAAATTCAAGCATCTAGTTTCAAACAACAAGGTTCAATTGTTGGTTTCTCATGTGGGAGTTAAAGACTTCCTCCTCAACAAAGACTTGAATGAAAAGAGAGCAGGTTGGATTACTCGTGTCATGGAGTATGACATTGAGATCAAAGTCACCAAGTTGGTTAGAGGAAAAGGATTGTGTGAGCAGCTGATTTTGAGCAAACAAAAGGAAGCATGCAATGAGAAGGAGGTTGTTTTGGCGTTGCAAGACAGCCATGAGCAAGGAAGCACTCAAGAGGAAAATAATGGTGTTCTCACTCCTTGCTTGGACCCAAGACATAATGCACTTCCTAAACACGAGTCTATGCCCTCCAGAGATGAACAAGACCAAAAGAAGACACAGTTCATTGCAGGCTGTCCCATATGCCCTTGTTGATGGTGTTTTGTTCAAAAGGGATGTGAATGGAGTGTTGCTGAGATGCATTGGTACAAATCAGATTCATAGGGTGTTGGAAGAGTTCCATGGTGGATCAGCCGGTGGTCATTTTGCACCAGAGTGATAGCTCTAAAGATCATGAGGGCTGGCTATTATTGGCCCAAGATTTTTAGTGATTGTTATGCATGGATCAAGAGGTGCAAGAATTGTGCATTCTTCACGGGTAAAGAGAGGCTAGCTGCCCTTCCATTGCATCCAATTTTAGTTGACCAGCCATTCATGCAATGGGGTTTGGACTTCATTGGAGTCATTAATCCCAATTCAAGCCAAGGGCACAAATGGATTTTAACAGCCACAGATTACTTCACCAAGTGGACTGAAGCAGTAGCACTCAAGGAAGCAAATGAATCTAGCATCCTAGATTTCTATGAGGGAATAACAACCAGATTTGGCATACCTGCTACAATAATATCAGATAATGCATTGGCATTCATTGGGTCCAAGGTGACTGAATGGGCTGTCAAGAATGGGATCTACCTAAGCACTTCATCAAACTATTACCCTCAGGGTAATGGCCAGGCTGAATCTACAAACAAGAACTTGTTGAGGATCATTAGGAGGACTCTTGATGAAAATCAGAGGTCTTGGCATACTAAGTTGAAATCAGCCTTATGGGCTGATAGGATAACTCCCAAGAGATCTACAGGTAACTCTCCATTTAAGCTTGTTTATGGGAGAGAGGCAATTTTGCCCATGTCACTTGAGTTGCCAACATTGGAACTCATGAAATAGTTGGAGTTGTTGGAGTTTGAGCCCATGGAGGTTAGATATGCAAAATTGATGGAGCTCCAAGAAATCAGAAATCAAGCATCCCAAGCAATGGAGAAGGATCAAGCTTTGATAAAGAAGACCTTTGATAGAAAGGCCAAGAATAGATCTTTCCAAGTTGGAGATCTAGTGTTAAAATGGGATGCAAACAGATAGAGAAAAACGGGAAGGCATTCAAAATTTGATGCCATTTGGAGTGGCCCATACATGGTCACAAAGTGTAAGGACAACAATGCTTTCCAATTGTCTTCATTGGATGGCGAAGAACTGATTCCAGTCAATGGGATCTATCTAAAGCATTGCTACTGAAGGGAATTCTCCACCTTGTACATATTAGCTTAGGTTTTCATTCCTCCAAGTGCTTGTGCACATTGTTTTGTTGTAGATTAGTTTTCTTTCCCTAAGTGCTTTGGCACAAGCTTGTTGTTCTGGAAATGTGTTTTGGCCTTGCTCCATCAGATGATGTTCCACCCTCCATCTTCCTCCTTGCAGTGTTCTAGTCAGTTGGGGTACCAAATAGAGAATTTGATGACTCCATGCCCAATGGATTGCTTCAGGCAACTGGTAACTTCATCCAGTAGGCAGATGACCCCTCTGAGTCACCAAAATTGTTATCCAAAATGTGCCCCCTTGCTCATTTTGTGGCTAACTCCTTTCATTCTTCCCTCTCTTGTGCCTCAGTCATAATTTTTTTTTTTTAGGCACTCAAAACTTTCTAGAAATGGCACCATTGGATAGAGCTCTTTCTCAGCTTTCCAGAAAGGTAAAGTTTTCCTCCTAACTCCATGTATTTTTGAAGTTATGGCTCGGTGGAGTTTTTGTGGGAAATTTTCCCTGAAAGGCCCGACCAATGAAATGGCACCACGTGTCCAAGGAAGTGGCGGGGGTCGGAGGAAAACTTGGTTTTACCAAGTGTTTGGAAAAGTTTCAAAAGGGATATTTTTTCCCATGGGCCCACCGGTGAATCAGATTATGCCACGTGTCCAGGGAAAAATTGAAAAATTTGACTAAGTGTTGGCGCATGGAAAATTTTAAAGGAAGGCCCGCATGCCCAATCATGTTTTGCCACGTGTCCTATGGCATCGGACCGGAGAGCGTGGAGGAGAAGTTAGAATTTTGGTGAAGTGTTTGCCAAATTTCAAAAGGAAAATTATTGGCCCGCAGGCCTGCCAACCATTCAGAGCAGGCCACGTGTCCCATGGGCACCCAGAATGGCGAGCGCGGGGGAAGATTGGGATTTTTTTCCCAAAGGATTGCGCAAAAGGAAAAATGTTTGCAGAGGGTCCACGGTGAATGAAATTGTGCCATGTGTCCCAGGACCGGTGGAAGGTGGGGAGAATTTGGGAAATTTTCCCAAAGGAAAAAGAAGGAAATTTCAAAGGAAAAATCCCCCCCCAAAATGCGAGCCAATGGAATCTCGCCACGTGTCAGGTGGGCAAAAAAACAAGACAAGCCCACATGGAAAATTTGAAGGGAAAGGCCCACAAAAATGAGGTTTTGCCACGTGTCTGAGTCAAGAAATAGGATCAAACAGTGATGGAAAATTTAGGAGGACAGGCCCGCGCCCAATCAACATGTGCCACGTGTCCTCAGATCATCGGCCGTGAGGGATTTTTGGAAAATTTTCCAAAGGGAAAAACAATGGAAAATGAAGCATTAAAGGCCCACACCCAATCAAAACATGCCACGTGGCACCCAGAATGGTGGAGCATGGGAATTTTGGAAAATTTTCCAAATGACCAAAAAGTGGAAAATTTAAAAAAATTTTGCCCGCCAATCCGATTTGGCCTGTTTTGCCCTAAAATTTCAAACGGCCATATCTTTCGATCCAGAGCTCGATTTTCACATTCTTTATATCAATGGAAAGATGGTGAAATTCTCTACAAGATTCAAGGTCATTTTTGCATTTTGATGGATTTTGGAGAGATAAAATTGAAAAACACCTCTGGCACGTGGTCATGGACAGAAATGACGTTTCAACCACCATTTTTAATGAAGAATGGCTCACATTCTCTCCCAGCATGGCGAAAAATGTTAGGGGATGGGCTGTAAGGATGCCCATGCTTGTTTTAATGCATTTTGGGTTGGTGGTTGAAGCTCTCCCATGTTTTCCCATGTTTCTCTCTCCTGGGGTCGTGGTTTGCACTGTAAAAGCCAGAATGGGTTCATTTTTTTTTAAAAGGAGACACTTTTCAGCTCTGCAACTTCCCTTTTCTTCCTTTTGGTAGAATTTGTGGAAATTTTTACCTTTCCATGTAATACAACACCCCTTTTTGCCTCTTGATCACTATAATGCATTGTATTGGATCTGGAATGTTAATATATGCTCTGTGATTAAAATCCCTCAATCCTTTCATATATCTACCATTGTTTTCCTGATCTTTCATTACATTTTGAGCAATTTGTGCATGCTTTGTGTTGTGTTTTTCTTGTGGATTGTGTATGTATTGCAGTATCAGGTGTCTAACTCCTTTGGTGCATCACCTCATTAGCATTAGCTTCATTTTCTTGCATTCCTTATCTTTGTCCCCTTGGAATTTAGAGTAGGAACTAGGAATTCAAACCTCTGCAACTTGTAAGTGATATATCTGATCAGAGGAGTTGAGGAACCAACCTCTAATCTGGAGATTCCTCTCCCATTTTACAAGTCCCACACTTGGGGAGAGGATTCAATGTTGTGCAATCACACTGGATGTCCAAGATGTCAAACTAGTCAAACGCACACACACGTATAAATTGTAGCATGCTACCAGGTTGAAGAGCAGGAAAACTCTACATTGTCTAAGGTTGATAGGTTTATCCAAACAAGGTTGAAGTGAATCCGGTATCCAAGGTATAGGATAAGGTCAGGAAACACAACGTAGGTTAGGTGCAGGAATGTTTAGGTATGTTCTGGTACACCAAAGGTAGGGTCAGGATAAACGGTCACGGTAATAGGCTAGGTAAGGTCATTAGGTCAATCAACACAGTAATCAAGGCCACAAGGTATAACAAACACATGAGGTCAAAGGTCACTAGCGATGGTCTAGGTCTAAATATCTAGGTCGCGGCACGGGTAAGGCCAAGGTAGGGGTAAAATAATGAGTCCCCAAAGGAGGACAAATGGAGGTAGTAAATGATGAGGTCAGGAAGGGTAAGGTTATGGGTTGGGTAAAGGGTGGAGGGGTAAAGGAGCAAGGTAAAGGGTCGGGTAAAATGGAAAAGTAGGTGCAATGTGTAGGTAAGGGTGATCAATGATAGTCATGGATAATCGACGGGTATAAGAAAACCGGCGATGGTTAGGTAGGGCATGAGACCGATGCTTTGGTCAAGGGAACCGATGTCGGTTAGGTCGGGTTTTGTATAAAAACAAAAAATCCATGTTTTTAATATTCATTTGTGAATTACAAAGTGAAGAAAGGACAAAAAAGAGAGAAAAGTGAGAAAAGCATCCAGAGGAAACGGGATAGTGAGTTGGTAGTGTGAGTTGACAGGTGGTTGGGTTGGTGAGTAGCGGGTCCATGAGATCTTTGTGAGGGATTCGATTGGTCGAGTGTGTGGGTAGATAGTTGGTGATGGCAGAGGCGGGAGAGGGATCGGGTGGACCACCGGCATAGCGGCCAGACATGCCACCAAGACGGTGGCAACGCGACGAGGTAAGCGCCTAACTCTTTAATGTTAATTAGATAAAGTAGAGGTGTAATAATTGTTTTTTTTTGGTTTTGTGGGTGTTTGTATTTTGTGGCGGGAAAAAAGTTAAATTGGGTATGGGGGAAAAATGGGCAAAAAAGAGGGGGTAGGAAATTGGATAGGTGGGGTGGGTAGGGGTTTTGGGGTAGTGTAGGTCATTGTAGGTGGGGAAAAGGGACAGGTGGGAGGGTTTTAAAAAGGGGGTTTGGCAAGTCGTGGATTTTTCTCGATAGTGACCGACGTCGATCAAGCTTGGCTGGCATCGGTCGGGTAGAACCAGGATCGATCACCTAACAGGTGACCGATGCCGGTTACGTGGTAACCATGGTCGGTCAAGTTGAAACGGTATCGGTCACCAAATAGGTGACCGATGTCGGTTAAGGGTGACCGGAGTTGGTTAGGATGAACTGACATCGGTCGGGACTTTAGGCAAAAGGGGCCAAAAAATGATGTAGGTTAGGTGGTTGAGATGGGTAAGGTAAAAATAGGGTGATGGGTAATGATAAGTGATGAATAAGGTCATGGTAAAGGTAGATTAATGTTGTGTTTTAGATTGGATGCAGGGTCAATCGCAGTTACACATGCGAGACAGGGTTCCGCCACTATTGGTGACATTGCATGGTCTAGCGAGCCCGTTGGAGCTACAACATGTGGAGGCAATGGGCTTGAGTGGAATTCAGTGATACTGACATGTTGTTTGGAAACCTAGTTTGATGGTCATGCTCATCGATAGATGGGACTCTTGACCAACACATTCCACCTTCCGACGGGTGAGATGACTATCACACTAGGATGTGTTCTAATTCGGAGGTTACCCATATTAGGGGCCCAGTGTACTCTATCTCTTCTAAGGCCTCAGAGGAGATGATCAGGACCATATTTGGCAAGGGGGTGGTAGAGTTGAGCTTTCATAGCTCTAGTTTGAGCTATTGCGAGATGTACCTATCCCATCTAGATGAGACGAGGCTAGTAGTTTTGTTGATGGAGGTAGTGTGCTTTGCTATGCACTTGCACGATGTAGAGGTGGATGCTTTCCCCAATCAGCGATGGGGTACTCCACAATATGATGGTGCATGAGACATGGTTTTCCTGCACCAACATTCTTGGTTTAGCTATCTGACAGAGCTATGGGTGTATGGCGGTTGCGTAGGTTCACTGTGTTGCACATTTATCTTGCACTTTGTTGGACCTATGAGCACATAGTCTGTGTTTGACCTATAGGGATGCCCCGAGCAGATGCATTCCCACCAAGATGTGTGTGGTTGGGATACAGGGGATGGGTGCTAGTTGCAGGAGAGCGGAGGTCAGATAGGCCGACATAAGATGTGGCTCATTTTTGGTAGTTGTTGGAGGGGTTTTCCGAAGTGGACATATTTGGAGGCCATATGTGGATTCCCCTCATATAGGCACATGCATGAGGAGCTAGGCCGAGCTCCGGCTAGAGAGGTGGATACAAGGTCATCATGTTGGGGAGGATGAGATGATCATGGTTGACAAGGTCGACGGCGCTTCGGGCTTGTATTGGATATTCCTCTGCCCTTCCCACAATATCAGAGAGATGACGTGGAGAGGCTTCTCCCTCTACCACAGCCTACAGTGCCCACAGGAGATGAGGAGCAGCCAGTGGATTGGTGGATTGATGACGCTAGATGTATAGATAGGTATAGGCGGTGGCGGGTGGCTCGATTCACGAGCCATACCCCCTGCACCAGGGGGTAACCAGACCTAGCTACTTTGTGATAATACTGAGAGACAACCTATATAAGGCGAGTAGCGATGTTGATCACATAGATAGGTTTATTGTGATAATACGAGAGAGACACCCTATAGGGGTAGGTAGCGACATTGATCACGCAAATAGGTTTCTGCAGAGACATAACTGGAGGGTCGAGGCGAGGGTAGCGAGAGCTATGAGTACATGTGGCTAGTTTGTTGGCCCAAATGGTGAAGGGAGAGGGTGGAGGAGATGGAGACAGAGATGTTCAAGTGGCAACCTTATAGGCTTAGGTGACAAGATTATAAGGTCATTTGGCCATTTCCCAGCACAAATTGGAGTCTTACGGTCCCAACTATAGGCACGGGATAGGGGGCACCACCACAAGCACATGGGTAGGGGGCACCACCACAAGCGCGGAGGCTGATCCCGATTCAAAGCTAGGGCGGGGTAGATACGGGGCCGAGACCTATGGGATCACCATAGACCATGCCTATATCCGGGTTGCGGGATGCCCTAGGTGAGGTGTGATACTATCAGGACTAGCTCATGGCGGTCGGGATAGACTTCCTCTCTTACGGAGAGTACAGGGCACAACAGGCATCTAGTGAGAGGATGAGATCCTACACACATAGTGTGGAGAGCACAGGAGGGCAGCGAGCTCTGAGGCCTGATCAGGGTGAGGCCACTAGTGCATGATGACTAGAGCCAGGTGATGTGCCAGTAGGGACACAGAGGAGGCCAAGGGTGCAGGTGACACAGAGATGGAGGACATCTGGCAAGATGTCTGATATGTGGCCACCCAAGTTTTGATGTATATGAGTGATTTATTTGATATATATGCTAGCTGCGTGCCGAAGATAGTTGTAGTTTTGATCACATACCGGCCTGTGTGCCAAAGACAATGAGGATGTATGAGTGATTTTGTTGTATATTGTGAGCATATACTGGCCTACATGCCGAAGATTTTTGTATTGATTCATTCATTTGTTTTGTATATATGAGACCGACATGCATGCTGATGACATTTTGTATTGTATATCGGACTGTGTGCTGACATTTTTGAGAGGATGGCCATGATGAGATAGGAATGTATTTTGAGATACACATTTATTGATTTATATGATGAGATTCATGGTATTTTGTGATGTGTTAATATGCTTATGAGATATTGGTTTATGGCTTGTGTTAAATGAGATATGGATGTGTTATTTTGATATGGATGGAAATTAGGTGAGTTAGGCATGATGGAGTCAAGTCAGTTTAGGCATGGATCGAGTCAGGTTATAGGCATGGATTGAGTCAAGTTGGTTAGGCATGGATCTGTCATCACCAATCGCACTATGATAATTCTTCACCGGGAACTCCTCGTCTTATGATTATTTAATAATGCACTGACCTTTAGTTTGGTGGATGTAATTTGGAAACAAAACAACAAACATAACATAAGAATACCATCGACTATGATAAGATAGAATGATGACAAATCTGAAATATCAAAGTAAATTATAATATTAACATGAAATTGTTACAATCTCACCCATGAGGTACTTCAAGTGTTATTGACTTCACTTGCCTTCCACCAATACTATGGGAGAAACTTTACAATTACACCTCTTAATGGCTTCTTCAACACACCTTTAAACTGATGGCTTCCTTTACACACTTCATACAATATTTCTCACTACTTCCTTCTATGCTAAATGAGGGGGGTGGCCTCTTTATTTATAGAACTTCCAGGCTTATCCATCTTATCTGTAAGATAGGATAAGAAATCCACTCTGACGAATCATATTCCATACCTTAACTCTTATCTGTACATGTAAGCTTATCTTTTAAGATAAGATAAACCTTATCATTTCACATGGGTTCCACATTTTTAGACATTTTACAAATAAAATACACAAAATATTTATGACCTCACTCCTTGTCCTTATTACCAATATAATATTTCTAATTCCTAATCATGTAGACCCTACTTCTCTACTTACCCCAACTTTGACATTTTAACATTACTGGACCACTTACGACAACTATTTACTTTTTACCACAACATTCCTATTGTACTTTTGACTATTTTCGTACTATACATTATTGGTAGCGTCGTACTGGCAGCGCCGTTATCTTCTATCGGACGCTACTACTAATTATACTTAACAACATCCTATTCCTAATACATACATTAATGAAATAGAAATTACGGAGGAAAATTTTAGTGTCGACATCTTCCCCCTTCCTAGCTTCTACTCCGTCCTCGGAGTAGACTATTTTGGTGCTTGGAAAATCTTCAACTTGTCGTGGTTAACCCATTTCGTAATGGGAGTGCCATCCAATTCCTCCAAATAGTACGTACCATTTTCATACCACACAATGCTTTATTTTGTAGGGCCCCATCCATTTTGGAAGAAATTTTCTCTGTCTTCTTTTTTTGTATCTGGAATCATATACTAGAACCAAGTCATTCACATGAAATGGAGACCACCGGATCTTTTGATCAAAGTATTCCTTCTACTTCATTTTCTTCTTATAGCTTGTATCCTTAGCTATTTCCGTCATTTCCTCTAGCAAATGAAGATGTACTAACCTTTCTTTTACTGAATCACTTTCATCCATTCTTTTATTTTCCATTACTCTGACCGTGGGAATATCAAACTCAATAGGAAGAAATGGATCAATGCCATAAGCCAACTGAAATGGGGAGTATCCTGTTCGACTTTGATGTTGCCTTATATGACCACAATCTTTGCATGAATCCTTTTATCCCATTTATGTACCATGTAAGGCTACATCTTTTGCTAGAATTTGACACAACACAAAATTTGTTCGTTCCACCTGTCCATTTGTGCTTGGCTTGTATGTTATTTCCTTCCTGTGCTTAATAGAAAAATTATTGACTAGGGCTTCTACCACCTCATTAATGAAGTGTCTTCCTTGATACATTCTGATTTCTAATGGACAACCAAATCTGGTGACAATGCGTTCATATATGAACCTTGCCACTTCATCCATGGAAGTGTTTTCAATGGCCTAGCTTCAACCCACTTGGTTAAATAATCTGTGGCAACTACAATATACTTATTTTGGCGTGAGGTAGTTGGAAGTGGACCTACAATGTCTATTCCCCACTTTTCAAAGGGACCAAGTGGAAGAATAGGACATAATGGAGCTGATGAAGTCTTACGGTTACCATGTGTTTGAAAAATATCACATGTCTTACAATAATTATAACAATCTTTAAAAAGAGTGGGCCAGTGATAACCTGCATCCAAGATCCTTCTTGTTGTAAGTTGTCCAGAGAAGTGCCCTCCACATGTACCATTGTGGAATTCTTCTAGCAATTCCTTCCCTTGATCACGTCCAACTGCCCTCTTGTACTGTCCATCAAGTCCTATTCGAAATAATACTCCATGCAGAATAGAATATGGACGACCGGTAGGCTTGAATAATCTTTCTCTTAGTCTTTACATTGGCACCATCGGAAACTTGAATTCATTCAGATAATTCCAAATATCTATGTATTCACTAGGGATTGTGTCGAGGATAACAATCTTTGCATCGGCGAAATCATCATCATCACAAGATGATCCTAAACCATCATAGGCTCGAGAGAGTGCATCTACATTAACATGCTTCTTTCCTGGCCTATCTATAATATCAAATTCAAATTCTTGTAGCAAAATTATCCATCTTGCTATCCTCCTTGATGGGTTAGGCTTATTGACAATATATTTTAGAGCCTGATGATTTGTTACAACTATAAATTTCTGCCCTAGCAAGTAATTTCTAAACTTCTTTACAACAAAAATGATAGCTAGAGCCTCTTTTTCAGTTACAGTATAATTTACCTCAAGATCTTTGCTCATTTGTGCACTCCCAACATAAATTAGATGTTCATTCCCATTTTCATCCTTTTGGCTCAAAGTACTTCCTAGTGCTACATCTGAGGCATCAGTGTACACAATGAATGGCTTGCTCCAATCTGGATTCTTTAAAACAGGTGAAGACACCAGGGCTTCCTTCAGTTGTCCAAAAGCTTCATGTGCCTTATTTCCTAGTTCATAAGTAACATCCTTCTTCAAGAACTGGGTTAGTGGTGGCAATCTTTGAGAAATTCTTGATGAACCTTCTATAGTAACCCACATGGCCTAAAAATGATCTCAACTTACTTCTATTCATAGGAAATGGTAAATCTTTGATTTTTGAAACTTTATCAGGATCAGTACCAATACCATCTCTGGATATAACATGCCCTAACAAAATGCCTTTAGAACATCCAAAGACACACTTTATAGGGTTTAGTGAGGCTTGTGCTTCATCTAACCTTTGAAATGCTGTCTCCATCTGGTGTAGGTGGTCCAACTTGCTCCCATAGATGCAAAAATCATCCAGAAATACTCTGATGAAGGTCCCAATGTAGGGTTTGAACACCTTATTCATCAAACGTTGGAATGTTCTTTGGAGCATTACACAACCCAAAAGGCATAACTCTATAAGCAAACATTCCCAAGGAGTGGTGAACGTGGTCTTGGTGATCTTTCTCCACTATATGGACTTGGTTGTATCCGCTTATATCCATCGCAAAAACTATAACACTCCTAGCAGCTACTTCGTCCCAAGATCGATCGAGAATGGAAGAGGGTAATGATCCTTCTTTGTTGCCTTATTGAGCTTCCCGTAATCAACACAAATACGTAGCTTCCCATTCTTTTTATTGAGATCACAATGGGAGAAACCCATTTTGAATTCTCCATAGCAAATATGAATCTGCATCAAGCAACTTATCTATTTCTTCTTTTACTGAGGTCTTAGAAAAATTAGGATTCATTCTATATGGCATTTGCTTTATAGGCCTAAAGCACCATCTACCCAGCTCAATAGAATGTTCTACCCAACTTACTTGACGGAGTTCCTTGTAATAAAAAGTGAATATGTGTATGTACCTTGAAAGAGTGGAGGTAGGATTCCTTCTCACTCTCCATCACAGCATCACCAATCTTTATTTGTTGGAGACGATCATCAACTTCTTCTTGAGATATTTTTGGGGTCATGAGTCGGTGACCGGAAGGATATCCATGATCCCGAAACATCAACCTCACTTTCTTCATCTTCGATGTCCACTTCATTGGTACTAGAGTAATCGAGAGGATGTCCAATCATCAGTTTCATCACTTGAATCCATAGTTACGCCTTATGATGTCGAGGATCATGTTTATGTTCACCCTCTCTCTACCACATCCAAGTGTCATGAAGCCTTCATTCCAGGTAGTTTCTTGCATGAACTCTCCTTAGCCATGGTCTTCCCAAAGAACATTGGGTATGCTGTGAGTACCATTTTTTATCACTGAAAGTCTACCACACATACAACACCCATAACAGATATTGCCACATTTGAAACTACACCTTACGGTTTAGTTTTCCCTTATTTAATGACCTTAACATAAGTGTTGAAGGGCGATCAATTTTAAACCCAACATATTCATTACTGAGACTCGGTCATTACATTAATTGCAGCACCTCCATCAACTAAGACATCATGAATTGAAATACCATTACATAATACCTCGGCTTATGGAGCATAGGGATCCGCATCTGCCTCCCAAAACAGGGGACCTCAACCTCCTTCCTTCGTCGAGCATTGAGTCCACTTCGCAGCTCCCGCCTCTTCTCAGAAGACATAGCCAAGAGTTGACCATATGTAATATTTGCGAGGCCTTTTGGACAGATCTTCCAAGATGGAGTATGGTCCTTGCCCTGTGAAATCGGAAAATCCCGCACACCCAAATTTCTTCTCCTATGTTTCTTACTAGTTTTTCCTTTCATCTTCTTAGGGTCATTTCCATCTTGATTATCTTTTTCTTTCTTTCTTTTTGTTACAAACACATCTACTTCATTATTTCTACTCTTATCTACTACATCAAAAGAATTCACAGGTGCTTTTCCTTTATCATTATCTCCTTTACCAGATGTAGAAGCTCTATCTGGACAATTATACTTATAATGACCCTTTTTATAACAACCATAACATACAACTTCAGAAATATTTCTTTTTGGACCTCTATTTCCTCCCTGAGAACTAAATTCTTTTCCTTGAAGAAGATTAATAGTTAACCGACCCATTTTTTTGAGCCAGATCTTCATACTCAGTAGATGTACTAGGAGAAATATTTGTGCTCACCGAGAGTGGTTGTGGATTACGGACCAAAGATGCTTTGGTGTAGGCTCTACTTTAGCAACAATTTCTTTGGGCTCCTCTTCCATGCTTTCTTCTTGCCTTCTTGCAATCTCCTTTGCTTGTTCAATGGTAGGTAGGCGGTCATACTTCACTCGTTGTCTGATCTCTGGCTTCATCCCAAGAATGAAGTGCTTACATAGGAGATTATCCACGCCATTCATCAACCCATCTACTAATCCTTCCTTCCGGATCTGGGCATCGAGCTTTCTCCTTAGCTCTAGAACACGAGCATGATAATCCCTTATCTTCTCCTTCTCTCCTTGGTATAGCTTTGTGATCTCGATCATGAGATCTCGCATATTTTATTGTTCACCAAATTCTTCAAGAAAACTTTCGCTTAATAAATCCCATGAATTTTTCATTATCACCTAGTGTTTCAAACCACCTAAGTCTTGAACCATCCAAAAAGGTAGGAAAAATTTAGTCCATTGTTCCCTTCTTATGAGGCCATTACAAATACAAGATCATTTAAACTCTTAAATGAAAGAAGAAGCATCTTCATTAGATTGAGCTGAAAAAAATAGGAATCTTTTCCATTTTCAAAAGTAACCACCGTGAAATACCAACCCACAAGTACAATCAACAAGACTTATGTGCACAAATAATTGGAATCACTATACTAGAAAGTGACTTTACACCTTTCTACAGTAAAATAGAAATGACCACGGTAAACTATGGTAAAACTTGACTTACTGTGGTAAAAACTGACTTTACTGTGGTAAACACTATTCACGGTAAAAAGTGAAGTTACTGCGGTAAATACTATTCACAAAAAAATGACTTTAACATGGTAACTACTATTCACGGCAAAAATGAATTTACCATGGTAACTACTATGCACAGTAAAAACAAGGTTACCCTCCAATTGATTTTTGACTAAGTGGGAATATCTCTCCAGAAAATCCACCAACGAGGAATGGTCCCGGCAACGGAACCAAAATGTCATCACCAATCCGGCACTATGATAATTCTTCACCGGGAACTCCTCGTGCTATGATTATTTACTAATGCACAGCCTTTAGTTTGGTGGATGTAATCTGGAAACAAAACAACAAACATAACACAAGAATACCATCGACTATGATAAGACGGAATGATGACAAATCTGAAATATCAAAGTAAATTATAATATTAACATGAAATTGTTACAATCTCACCCATGAGGTACTTCAAGTGTTATTGACTTCACTTGCCTTCCACCAATACTATGGGAGAAACTTTACAATTACACCTCTTAATGGCTTCTTCAACACACCTTTAAACTGATGGCTTCCTTTACACACTTCATACAATATTTCTCACTACTTCCTTCTATGCTAAATGAGGGGGGTGGCCTCTTTATTTATAGAACTTCCAGGCTTATCCATCTTATCTGTAAGATAGGATAAGAAATCCATTCGACGAATCATATTCCATACCTTAACTCTTATATCATACATGTAAGCTTATTTTTTAAGATAAGATAAACCTTATCATTTCACATGGGTTCCAAATTTTTAGACATTTTACAAATAAAATACACAAAATATTTATGACCTCACTCCTTGTCCTTATTACCAATATAATATTTCTAATTCCTAATCATGTAGACCCTACTTCTCTACTTACCCCAACTTTGACATTTTAACATTATTATTGGACTACTTACGACAACTATTTACTTTTTACCACAACATTCCTATTGTACTTTTGACTATTGCCGTACTATACATTATTGGTAGCGTCGTACTGGCGGCGTCGTTATCTTCTATCGGACGCTACTACTAATTATACTTAACAACATCCTATTCATAATACATACATTAATGAAATAGAAATTACGGAGGAAAATTTTAGTGTCGGCGAGATCAAGTCGAGTTAGTTAGGTATGGATGGAATCGGGTCGGTTTAGGCACGAGATCGAGTCGGGTTATATGCATGGATTGAGTCAAGTTATAGGCATGGATTGAGTCAGGTTAGGTTATGATTCATTAATGTTTGTGATGAATGATACTATGGGTCATATGTGAAATATTATATAATCGATTCATAGTGATGATAGATGGATGGTAGGCGTAATAAATGTATAAAATGGGAAGCAAATTGTTATGTATGTGGCTTAATTTCTAATTTTGTTAGAAAAGGGGAACTAAGTGAAATTGGGGGTAAATGGTGAGTTAGGCATGGTTGAGGAATTTTTAGGGTAGAGAATGGCCGAGCTAACCTCCAGGGCCCCATGCCCTCGTAGTCTTTGCCTACATAGTCCCGATGAAAAGGGACCTTAGGCCGATGTAGTTCTCCCATGAGTTAGGGAAGAATATAAAAATGAGTTGGTAGGTTTGTGGGCATATAATGGGTTTAGGTTTAATAGGTGTGGGTAGATTATAGGTAAAATGTTGTAAGTCAAGGTGATTATGGTGAAAGGGGAGGATTACCCCAAAGGTAAGTGTTAAGGACCAAGTTCTGTATAAGGTAATCAAAATGTAAACAAAGATGGTTAAAAGATAAGAGGGGGGTAATAAAACCACCTGATTAGGTAGGATCATACTGAGTAGATCATACCTTGAAGGGGGTGGTGAACACAAGACCCAAAAGCATTGCATGATTAATTGTTCTACGGTGAAAGTAGTCACAGGATCACCAAATGTCGAAATTCCAAGATGTCCCTTGAGGCGATTTAGGAAATGAAAGTGGAAATGGTAAGGTGGGTGAAAGATAGTTAATTGTATATGTTTTGAGTGATAGGTCTTTTGGGCAAGAGGTCCGAGGTCACAATGGGAAAGTCCATGACTAAAAGGTTTTTGTTTTGATAGACTGATCGATGTGGGAAGTCTATATGGGATAAATAATATGGTACTCCTTGAGGTCTTCGTGAAGTTGATCGATGTGGGAAGCTTCGGTGTTTTTTTTTTTTTTTTTTTGAAGCTTCACATAGCTATCCTTCGAGGGAGCAGTCTATTTATAGTAGAAATTTGGTCAAGAGGAAGATGTCCTTTTGAGGGAGTCATAATTTTTATTAGAAGTTTGACTCAAGGAGTTTGGTCCCATTGGAGGTCTTTGAAGTCATGGACAAGACCAAGGTGAAGGATAGGACTCTTGTTCAAAAGGCAAGGTGGAACGACCATGGGATCTCATCTAAAGGTAGACAAAAATTATCCATGAGAATCATGCTATGTGGAGTGTCATGGTACACATATTCAAGAAAAGATAACAAATGACGGGTACTCACATGATTCTTGTTTAATCGTAAGGGAGGCGTATGAAGTGGATAACGCTCAAGGCATGAGCTGTAAAGAGACAAAGGGTGAGGTAGGACAACGAGTCAACAATAGAATGGTTGAAGATGCAATGTGTTAAGGGGCTCAGGTTCGGTTTACCCTCAAGTGAGGACAAACGATAGGCACCCGATCCATAGGTATGAGTTACGATGTATGGTCCAAGCCAATTAGGAGTGAATTTTCCCTGTTTACTTTTTTCTGCTTTGGTTACGTGTTGATTTTCTTTCAAGACAAGGTCACCGACTTGGAAGGTTCGTTCATGAACATGTTTTTCATAAGCACGTTTGATACATTGTTGGTAAACTTGAAGGTGATCCAGAGCGTTAAGACGATGTTCGTCTAATAACTCTAGTTGTGCTAAGCGGTCCTAACAAAAATCATCATCAGTAAGCATGTCCTGGAGAGAAATGTGGAATGAGGGGATTTGGACTTCGAGAGGCGGAATGACCTTGCATCCGTGTAGACCGAGAGAAAGGGCATGGCCGCGGTGGAAGTGTGAATACTAGTGCGGTATGCCCATAGAGCAAAAGGAATGTGCGTATGCCAATTCTTCCCAGTGTTATCAACCACTTTCATGAGAATTTTGTTGAGGGTTTTTTAGTGGATTTAGCTTGGTTGTTGGTTTGTGGGTAATAAGGTGATGAGAAACTAAGTTGAATGCCAAAGGCGTCACAAAGTTTTTGCAATGTTTTGTTTTTGAATTGTTTTCCATTGTCAGTGATGAGGCGATGAGGAACACTAAAGAGAAAATGATGTGATGGTTAATGAACTCACATATTTTCTCAGCTTTTGTGGAGATGAGTGGTATGGATTCCACCCATTTTGTGTAGTATTCGGTAGCGGTTATGATCCATTGATGGCGTTGGGAATAATGAGGATTTATTTCTCCGACAAGATCCAAACCCCATTGAGAGAAGGGCCAAAGGTCACGAGTGACTGTAAGGCATGACTGGGTGTATGATGAAGGTTCGAGTGTTGTTGAAATTTCACACAGCGTTTGACATAGTCATAACAATCATGGGTAAGGGTAGGCCAGTAATAGCCTAGGAAAAGAATACACTTAGCAACAACAAGGCCACTAAAGTGACCTCCACATATGCCATCATGAACCTCCTTAATGGTATAAGGAATTTCAGAACTTGTGAGGCATCGTAAGAGAATACCATCAAATCTGCGCTTATAGAGGAGTCCCCCCAGAATGATGAAACGGGAGACCTTTTTAAGGAAGGTGCGTTATCTGTTACGGGTGAGATCAGGAGGTAAGATGGAGAGGGAAAGGTAGTCGAAGTATTGTTTATACTAAAGGTCACTCAGGTTAGGGGTGTCATTTCTGATTGAGTAAACATCATGAGGTAAATAAGAAGGTGAATGGAGGTGTTGTATAGTTGATAAATATTTTGGAATTGGCGGGGAAGCAGGTATTTGGGAAGCTAAGTATACCATGGTATTTGTAAATTTATTGGTTGAACGTGGGATGGTTTGAAGGGTGTAACAATAAAAGGTGGTCAAAAGTATGTCTACGTGATGTTTATACTTTTGGAGTATCTCATTACGACATTGGTACATACCATTGACTTGGTTTATGACCAATTGAGAATCACCAAAGATGTTGATTGATTTGACATCTAGGGAATATGTAGCTGGAGACCTAGTACGAGTGCTTCGTACTCAGACAATATTGTTGTGCATTCAAAGTCTAGTTTGAAATAAAAAGGCATGGGTTCTCCATCTAGAGGAATTAGGATAATGCTAGCCCCACCCCCACGCTGACACTTGGAACCGTCGAAGAAGAATGTCATTTGGTAAGGGGTTCGTCCATCCATGGAAATAATAGTAATTGACTCATCAGGAAAGTCAAAATTAGAGGGTTGGTCCCCGAGATATAGGTGCATCGGCCAGTTGGTCGGTGATAGCTTGGCCCTTGATGGAATTTTGGTGAATGAACTTGAGGTCAAGATAAGCTAAAAGCATAAGCCATCATGTGACACACTGATTTTGATAAGGTTTGGCGTACATGAAGTGTAAAGGATTGGTGTTGGTCACGATGTAGGTTTTTGGATGAGTAGGTAATGGCGGAGTTTGGTGGCAACGAAAAACTAAGGATAAGCAAAGCTTTTCTTGATGGTTGTATCGGGTTTTATAGTCCAAAAGTATAACTTATGTAATAAACCACCTTGATCCCTATGTTGTTCATCGTGATGAGTGAGCATGGCTCCCAAGGAATGATCGGTAGCTGATATGTATAGGTAAAAGGGTGATCGTCCTTTAGGTGGAATGAGTATGGGTGGTTGGAGAAGGTATTGTTTTAGGGCCTCAAAAGCTTTGTGATAGTCATCATCCCATTTAAAGGAGACAT
Organism: Taxus wallichiana var. yunnanensis; assembly: GCA_018340775.1. Classification (NCBI taxonomy): domain Eukaryota; kingdom Viridiplantae; phylum Streptophyta; class Pinopsida; order Cupressales; family Taxaceae; genus Taxus; species Taxus wallichiana. The sequence continues at coordinate 545,757,815 of CM031243.1, forward strand.
CCTTCCTAAGCAGATGATGAAATGGTTGACACCGAATAAGATAATTGTGAAATGAAATGGTGAATGGACTGCAATTTACCTTGTAGACTACGAAGTTGTTTAAGGTTAGTGGGTGGAGGAATTTCCAGAATGGCCTTGACTTTAGCAGGGTCAACTTCTATACCACAGAGGGAAATAATAAATCCCAGGAGTTTTCTTGAGAGAACCGTGAAGACACACTTTTTAGGTTAAAGGTGGACACAATATTTAATGAGGTGGTCAAAGATGGTTTCAAGGATGCTAAGGTGCTCAACGCGACATTTAGATTTGGCCAAGAGATCATCCACGTAATCTTCCAATATTCGATGCATGATATCATGGAAGATGTAAGTCATAGCACACTGATATGTTGCACCAATGATTTTTAAGGCCAAAAGGCATGACTCGATAGAAAAAGGTTGCCTAAGGGGTAATGAATGTGTTCTTGTGTTGATCTTCTAGGGCAAGAAATTTTTTGTTATAACTCGAGAAGTCATCCATGAGTGAGAGCATCTCGTGACCAGCGGTGAGGTCAACTAGCTGATCAATACTGGGAAAGGGAAAGTCGTCTTTTGGGCGAGGCTAGGTTGAGGTCACGGAAGTCCATGTAAATGTGGAGTCTTCCCATTACTTTAGTAATAGGGACAATGTTAGAAATCCAATGAGGATAATCAATGGGTAAGATGAAGGAAATGGAAAGAAGGTGTTGAAGTTCTTCTTTGATGAGAAGAGCAATATGAGGGTGCATTTTCCTCAGCTTTTGTTTGATAGGTTTGGCATCGGGAACATGATTACGATATTATGGACCACTATGGTGGGGTCAATACTCGGGCATGTCTGCGTAAGACCAAGCGAAAGCATGGTTATGATCTCGGAGAAAAGAAGTGATGGCTTCTTGTTCAGCAGCATCTAAAGATTGTCGATCTTTAGGATGTGCGGGTCATCCTGAGTATGAATGTTGATCTCGATAGTCGATTCATTCAACATGGTTTGTGTCTCAGAGGGTAATGACCGATGAATATATGAGTCTTCTACACCAAGGTAGGTGAGTATGGATTCATCATCCTAACATTGAACGATGTTAATGGTAGGTGTGTCATCATCGATCATCTTAGGATATAGGAATGGGAGAGTGGAAGGGGCCTCACCTTCACGTTGATAAGTCAAAGGCCCCAAGGAAATGGTGTTTATGAAAAAAAAAAGTTAGAGGGATAGAGTCAGGATCCATCGACTTCGTCGGTGAGGGTGGTGATGAAGGTGGAGAAGGGCTAGGGTCCTCAATGAGTTCAATGTGGGCCTATGTTTGGTAGGAGGTTTGGGGAAGCCGATACCACTATGGTCATTATGTTTGTGGGTGGTACATGGAATAACGATATGGTGTTTGTGCTCGTAAAATCCAAAACCAAAACCCTTCCACGCACAACAAAGTGCAGGAAGGTATGGGCAAAATGGTGATTGGTAAGTGATTGGAAGTCAACAAAAAAATGGGTGGGGTTGTGATGGTGGTTCAGGTGTGTAAGTGGTAGTATCAAGTCCCCATAGGTGAGACTAGTATGAAGATGAGGAGGACCATAAAGGAGGCGTTCTCCTATACGGTGATCATAACGAGGGTGTTGGTGAAGGCTTCCATACTCATGCAAAGTAAGGAATGTGTTGACACTATATAGGCAATACTCCCCCAGAGTGAGGCATTGAAAAACACCTTCCAAGGGATCAGTGGTTGGTATGTGGTAGCTGGTATGGATGATGTGTCGGAGGTTAATGCGGAGGTGGAGTTAATGGATTGGGAAGCTAATGGGTCAGCCGTGGAGGTTATAGTAGCGGTAGGAATAGAGGAGGTATGTGTGGTGAAAGCAATGGTTGTACTGGTAGGTGGAGGTGTAGGTGAAGTGGTAGTGGTTGCGGAGGTAGATGGCTTGACAGGTATGAGCACATCATTGGGTTGGTAAAGCATGTTGCATGTTTTGAAAGGTGATGGGTCAAATGGAATGGTATAAGTGTGTCCTTCGTGTTCAAAATTTACACAACAATGCAAAGTGGAAGGAATGCAACCCATGACACGGATCCAGGGTCTACCAAGCAACAAGTTATATTGGAATTCCCCCTCCAAAACATAAAACAATTCTGGAATAGTGTGGGGGCCCATGTGAACGTGAAGGATGATAATGCCTAGTGTGGAGGTGATAGCATCATTGAATAAATGTAAAATAACTTGATGTTTATGCATGTAATTGTCAGGTATGCAAATTTGAGAAAATGCATGGGATGAAATAATGTTAATGCTAGCACCTCCATCAATCATCACACAACGTACCCATATGTCATCAATGTGGACAAAGATGAAGAGGGCTGGGTTCGGGTCATCATTTTGGTGTGGTGTGATCTCCTCCTCTGAGAAGCTAAGGGAGGCCACTTGGTGGACAAGGTGAGGTGAGGATGAAGGTGGTAATTTTGTGAGAGAGGCTACATGATGGGGTGTGATGATGGAGGCTACGGGTGTAGGGTCATTGGGTAAAACCTCAATAGATTGAAGAACCTCCATGAGGCTTGACGATGGGATTCCTAGGTTTGGATGAGGTCATATAAGGACATTTTGAGGGGAGATTGGTGTAGTTGTTTGAGCATGATGTGATGTGTGATGCCATTAGAAATGGGGTATGTGGGGCCATAGATAGTGATTTTAGGTATGGGTGTAAATGGTATGTTGGGTATAGGATTGGTTGGTGGGTCAGTCCCTTTTCTTTTCCCTTTCTGCGCACGTGTAGTGACGTGTACCATGTTGATTTGAGGGAAGTTGGCAAATGGAGAAGGTGTAGGGTGAGTGGTATAACGACATGAAGGGAAAAAACCTACTGGAGGAGAAAAGCCCTATGAGGTTAGTTGGGCGCAATGACATTTGGGTGGTGGCGTGGCAAGTTCTTTGATGCGAACCATGTTAATTTCAAATCTTGAGGGTGGCTCTAGGAGCTGTGAGGGTGGAGGTTGTGGTTGTTGAGTGGGTAGTGTGGGAATGGGTGTTGGTGAAGTAGGATCCTTGTCGAGAAGGTCGTCATTGTCAAAGTTGGTTTCTAGTGGACACAATTGGATAAGGATGGTTTTCAAGGCCTTGTAGTTCTCCACATCATGCCCTGGCACATGATGGTATGCAAAAATTTTAGTATCATCAAACCCTTTTGGCTTGGGTTTGAGGGGGTCATAAGGTTGGAGTGGCGGTAATGTGATAACAAAGTCTTGAGGAGGTTGGTTAAAATTTTGGCATAGGACCCTGCTAGTGGATCACAATGGGAAGTGAATGTGGGTTTGGGTGTAGGTGTGGTTGGTTGTCGGGAATTTTTTTGGAAGAGTAGGAATGGGTCAAGCTATGGGTTTAGGTGCCGGTGTGGTTTGAGGTATCGGTCGGGTTCGTTTGGGTAGGGGTACAGTAGATGGACAGGTAGGAGGGTGTGGGGTTGTTTTGACTACCTTGTTGTGGGGTAGTGGGGTTTTGTTTTTGGTTGCACCTTCTTGGGTAAAGGTGATGTGGGTGTACGAGGTCTAGAAGGAAAAGTAGATGGAGGAAGAGGGTGAGTTACCCATGGGGATAATGGGGTGCTATGAAGATAGATGACGCGGGTCGTGCTTGGGGTGTGAGGGATAATGACTGAAGTGTAGTGGGTAGTGAAGCAATAGTTGAAGTTATTGGAGGTATTAGGTGGTAAAGAGACTACAGGTGCGGGTATGAGTCATGTTGTGTGCCAGGTAGGTTAGAGGTTTTGAGGAAGGAATGGGTTGTTGTGTTATTTGTTTATGGATGGGTGAAGGGTGCTTGACCATGTTGGGCGATTGAGGTATCTTAAGGCGAGATGGGACAAGTGTGGGTGTGATTGGTGCATTCGGGGTATGAGGTCGGTGAGTTTGTTTCTTTGGTTTGGGTGTTAGAGTAGGTGTGGTATTGACATTGGAGGATGTAGCTAAATCTAGTTTAATAGGTGGATGAGTAAGGTGGTGGTGGTCGGGTGACCCTAAAGTGGTAATAGGTTTAGTGGAGGAAAATGTTTTAGGTATGGTTTGGGTTTAGATATAGGTTGGGTTACGGGTAAGGGTGTGGTGTGAGTGCTAACAGGTATCGTGGAAGGGGTTACGATAGTAGTGGTTGTATTTGGTTTGATGGGTGGAAATGTGTTTGGGTAGATAGTGGAGGTGTCATCGAGGGATCTCTGCATCTGTGTTGAGACAGGGAGTAAGAGGTGCCCCCATAGTAAAGCCCTATCCACATAATCTAAGTGATCAGGCCAAATGTGAGAATGGCACGTTTGTGGGTGGAGTTGGTGAGGACCTAATGGGAATTCCCATAAAATGCATCTTAGAGATGGGGAATTGGCTAGCTTCAACTTCCGTGGGTAAGAGATCTGAAAGTAGGTCTGTTGGATGTTGGGTAGCCAATGGAGAATGCTCGCCAAGAGGAAAAGTTATCTCCACTAGTTCTATGATGGGTGGAAGAGATGATGGGGCTCCTCTATAAGTGGAGGAATGGATAGGTGATCCTCTACGGGTGGAGGAGGTAGTGGGTGCTCCTCTATGGGTGGAGGAGGTAATGGGAGCTCCTCTATGGGTGGAGGAGGTACGGTAGGTAAAGATCTCTAAGTGGTGAAGCTAGGGGTGAGAGGGGCTCAATGTTAGTGGAAGACTCCTCTATTGGTGATGAAGGAGATGAAAGGTGTTCCTCTGTTGGTGAAGGAATAGTGGAGGTTGGTTCCAATGTGGAAGGAGGATTTCGGGCTAGGATTTCCTCTATGGAAGGGATGTGAGGTAATTGAGAGGTGACAGTACCTCGTTAAAGATTGCATGAACCTCACGGGTATGGGTATCGTGATTGGATGTCTCACCGGTTTGATTGGATGAAGGGGCATGGTTGGGAAATGATTTTTTGAAGATTTGTAGATTTTGGTTGGGGTGGTGTTGGGATTATCCACAGTTAACTCACTTTCTCAAGAATTTCTTGGACAATATTCTTGAAAGTGATGTAGTTGCCATCACTATGACCCTTCACTCGATGATAGTTACAGAAATCATGCTCTTTATACCATGCGGGCATGGGGCGAGCAGGGTCAAAACCAGTGTGTGGTTTTATGGGTGGAAGGGTGATGGCTCCAGCTTTGATAAGCTTTTCTAAGATAAAGAGTAAGGTTCCCCAATTGGGGTATATTTTCGCTTTCTCTTGTCTGAATCAAAATCTGGATAGGTGATAGATTAGATGAGGGTGTAGCCTGATTGGATGGATGTGTTGGGCCGGCCTTGAGTACCACTACGTTAGCGGTACCCTTAGCCTTTGAATAATTGGTTGGTGGTTTGGAAGAAGAAGAGGTTTCATTCAAATTGAATGCCGAATTCTTATTTTGTAATTGGATTTTCTTCTCTTCGATGGCCCGAATCTCTAACTTTCGTGCCATAGTGAATGCCTCATCGAATGTTCGGAAAGTTTGGACCTGCAAGGTCGGGGAGATATGTCTAGCGCAAGCTCATGTGAAGAGCTCGATGAGTTTAGTTTGTGGCAGTTGGAAGGTAAGTTGATTGATCAAGCTGCGCCAACGAGTGAAAAAATATGTGATAGATTCATCCTCATACTGATGTGTGGAATATAGATTGGTCATGGTAACCTTCTTGGTGATATTGATAGAGAAATGATCCAAGAAAGCTTGGGCTACCTGATTGAATGAGAATATAGAGTGTTTAGGTAACCCACTATACCAATCTAATGCTGGTCCAGTGAGGGACATGGGAAAGGTTCTCAAAAGCAGGGCATCATCATGAGCGATCAGATAACACCCATGTTTGAACGAGTGCAAATGTTGTTGTGGGTCTTCCTTGCTATTGAAGCGGTTGAATTTAGGCATTTCCCAATGCACAGGGTATGAATGGATAGGAATGGATGGGTGAATAGGCTCATTGCAAATCTTGTCATAGGTGAGAGTGTTGCGGGAGCTGGAAATCGATGCCTCCAATGTCTGCATCTTGTCCAACATCAATTTAATTAGGTCATTGGTGGGTTGTGATGATTGGATGCCTCCTATAGCGTGAGGAGGTTGGTTTTGGGCATATAATGGGGGTGGCATTCCAGTGTATGGGGCTGCCATGTAAGGTGGTGGAGAAGAAGGCAATGAAATAGGGGGTACATACCTGAAATGAATAATAGATGAAATAGGTGGTTGTTGGTAGTATGTATATGGGGGTGGAAGGGTCATGGTAACCCTAGTGGAAATAGGGGCTAATGATTGTGGAATGGAAAGAACCATGTTCTGAAATGGGGTAGGAGTCACCGACACTGGAGGTGGGAATGTAGCTACAGGTATGTGTGAGACATGAGGGGTGGATGAGGTTGTGTTTGGGGTAGTCATCGATGGTATGGTGGATGTAATGGGTGCCACAAAGACAACATATGTGGTAGTCATGGCGGGTATAGAACCTAATTGTGAAATGACTAGGGGTAACATGGATGTGGGTAAGCATGGGCCGGAATGGGGCACGGGTGTGAGTCGGGGGATAGATACGGGCATGTCATATATCAATTGACCCGAGGCATCTCGAGTGGATGAGTGGGAGAGGTAAAACTACAAGGCGATAGGGTTCTGGTCAAGGAGTCATGTGAACTCCTCATCTCCGGTAGTGATAGTAGTAGGCTGGATGGGATCCATGGCTGGTGATAAAATAGAAGGTGGTGAAGGACTAGGTGGGAGTGGTTGGCAAAATTAGCATGGAACACGAGGGCACTTACTTGTCTTTGGGTCAGCACCATGTGAACCAGTATTGATCAGGTAGGGATGATTTCTCTGTAAATGACACAGAGAACAACAGAACCAGTGAATCTAGTGATAAAAAATGGATGAAGTAACAAATGGTGGCTAGAATGTGAAAAAGGCTAACCGATGCTTTGGTTAGGGAAAACCAACGTCGGTCAGGGGTAACCGCTGCCGATCACTTTGTAGAAAATGGACAGTGAGTAAACAGCAAGGTAGAAGGTAAAATCTGATAGGTATGCAAATCTGAGGATGTTTAAAACATCAATGAGAATAATGACAGTGACAAAGACTGTGGAAAGTGGAAGAAAGTGAAGTGAAAATGTCCTTTTGAGTAGGTTAGCAAAAGGACTTGGAACCGATGTCGGTTGGGTATAACCAATGGGGTCAGAGGTAACCGATGACGGTTACTTGTGAAATTGAAACAATGATGAAAGAAAGTGGTTGTGAATTAAAATTTGATGTGGAATCAGACCCAAAATTTTGGGAATGATGATGATATGGCCCAGGCACACTCAGGTGAAGCCGGAATACACCAGCTATGATGAGGAGCATGCAAGGATGAACAAAAAAAAGTGATGAACGTGATATTTCACCTCAAAATACAAGCCAAGCAGAAACACTAAGAAAATGCGATCCTAAGAGTGCCCTTTTCTATTATGTTTGTTTAGCTTATGCTATTTAGGGACTGACACATGAATTGTGAAATAGAGTTTTTGGTGAGGATGGCTTCCTACAAAGAAGGAGATCTAAAAGGTGAGGTTTCAGGTATGTTATGGTGGGGGCGGGCTTTGCTCTGAAGTATGACTCGACAGAGTAGTGAGCTAGGTGCCCACTGTGTTGTGATCATGTGATCACCTACAACTTCTTCTAGGTAGGATGTTGTTTAAGAATGTATGTATTTTAAATTTTTGTGTGGTTTTGTAAGACTCAGAGAAAGAGAAAAGGATAGAAGTGCTTTTCTACGATTCATTTGTCAACCATCAGCTGGTCATGACTTCCAACGATATAGGTTACCCTCAATTAATGTGAGCTAATGCAATAAATCAGAATGGAATGCAATTGTTTTTAAACCCAAATCAAAATGTGAAATTGGATGACACAATAAGATGAAGAGGAAGAGGGATGCTCTTTCACTATAATGCAAAAAACATGAAGAAATGATTCTTTTTAAATACACCAAAAGAAAAGTTTCCTTTAGAGCAAATAGAAAGGAGATGTGGATTACCAGGGAAGAAAATTAGTGTGTACGATTTTTAGAAGGAAAAAAACACACAATTTTTTCCTAGGAATGAATGAAATGCAAGGAACCCCGATGGGTCCCACCGGGCGTGCCAAAATGTTTCACCTTTTTCTTAGATTGTTTCTTTGAATTGTTGATGAAACAGATAGGGTAACGGACGTAGGATGAATACCTGTTCAAATTTTGGTTGATGGGTTGTTGCGTGCATATAACTTCCGAATCCACAACTGATCGTGAGAGCTTCCTTTTGGCTAGGAGGAACTACCTGTAATGAAAACAAGACCACCAGAAGGAATTAAACAATATGGGCAGTGAATTGCCTAGTGTAAGCTAGATTCGGGAAGTATGATACTTCCTAAATTTTTGCCAGTCTAATGTTTTAAATAAATTAATGTTGTAAATAAAGTAAATCCTATTGTTATTTTAAAATGATTTAGGTATCTCACTTAAAAACACAATAAGAGATAGATCTAATCTAATAGGCTAAGCTAGAATAGAATCAAAGGTCAAATGATTGGTTACGGTCTCTGCAGGTCTGATAAAGGTCTCAGGTAGGTCACAGGTGAGTGAGGGTGAGGTAAAATTAGGTGGGTAGGTATCTGTTTAAGGCTATGTGGGAAAACACAGAGACGGTGTGGTCGGTCGGGGTGATGATGACGGTTAGGTATAACCGGTGCCAGTTACTGTGAGATCTGGAAATGTCACAAAATAGGCTAGGGTCTCCTTTGTGGTTGCAAAAAGGACTTTGGGTTGGTCGGGATGATGTATTGGGTGATGGGAGTAGGCTTTTGTGAGGTTTTAATGGGTCTATGGAGGTGAAAATGTTGGAGAAGGTCAATAGGGAGCAAGATAAACAATGGGTGATAAAATAATGATGAAATGAAATAACCAGAAAGTATGATGTTGTACTTACTTGGATTTTGTTCCTAAAGGTTTGTGTGTGAAGGATGGAGGTGCTGATGATGGGTTTGAAGGCTGCAAGTGATCACCAATTGAAGAAAAGATTTTGCATGGGCTGCATGTACACTCCTCTTTGCTTGGATAGATCAGATCGTGGTGGGATGGCTGTGCAGGAGAAGATGCTCAATCTCCTTCCTTGGATGTGAGTTTTCACTGGAATTGGCTCTCTGAAGATGCGTTATCTCTCTGAGATGTGTTCTTGCTCATCAACTTTCTCCCAATGTTTTCCAACTTCCAAGTTCCAACCTTGAGAATAAGGTTGTTTTGGGTTAAAAGGGGTAACCGACGGTGGTCCGGCTTAACCGGCGATGGTTAGGGGTAACCGATGTCGGTCAAGGTGAGATTTCCTAGGTTTACTAAACTAGGAGATCCTCCTGATTTCCTCAGATCTCATGTCGTTATCCCACGGATTAGACTCGGAGCTTCTTGTGAGCATGTGGGAATGTGGTTAGAGGGAATATAGGCATTGATTTTTAGGGTTTGGGTAAGTCTTAGTTAGTTATGGTAACTTGCTAAGAATAGGTCTTAGGTTGAGTTAGCTTGGTGAGGTGTCTAAGTGAAATATATGTGTAGATATTATTTAAATAAACACTAGATCTAAGCATAGATGCACCATGAAAAGAATATAAGCATTATTAACATCACAAAGGAATCAGATCTGAACCATGAGAAATATGAAGAACACTAGGGTTTGAACCCATAAATAGAGATATACATAACAACCCATCATATTCATTGATTCACAACTATTTACAATATCCATATTACATCAAAAGGGTCATAGTAGACCAAATACATTATGAAATAACACCCTAGCTCTACAAAATGACTCTACTCAAAGGGTTCTATCCATGCTCTCTTTTATGCACCTAAAATACCTGTGCCTTACAACACACATCTTCTTCCTCCTACATCACCTCTCATTCCTACATGTCTCTCTTTATCCTTACACATAACACTATGCTTACACACATACACCCCCTTGTTTTTTTGGACCCAAACACCTTCTTAAATAGAATGGGATCTCTCCTCTACCACCTCAACTTCACTCATGGGCAGGCCACATGCCAGATGGAATCATGCTCCTCCATAATCGAGTGCCTATGCCAACTCACCAAAACCCTTGATTAGCCTCCACTAACCATAATGATTACATCCTAGAATATTCCTTTCTAGAATATTCTTTCCTTGAGCTGCAAGACTCCAAGTTCTAACCTTATCCACTCATCATGCCCTCACCTCCTCACGTGTTTTCCATGCAACACCATATTCCATAATGCGGCTAAGTCCTAGAATCCTCTTTTTCTTCCACGTGCACCAACCTCCACACTCTCCATGTTTACTCAAGCCCTTCACTCAAACTAAACTGTTCAAACTATTTGCACGCACACTTAGTTCTTCTTGCACACTTTCTTCTCCATGCACCTTCTTCCTACCTTTCCTTCCACATGGCTCATCCTCTACTCCGGACTTAGTCATTTTTAGGCTCAACATTACCCCACACTAAACGTGTGTTTCCATCCTCTGAAAACAATCTGATCTCCAACAAAGAATAAAGAATGGAAGGAAAGAATAACATGTATCCGGCTTACGCCAAAGAACAAAATAATTTTTTTACTGTTGTACAAGGATTGGGAAAGTCTTATTCAAGGATGCTTCAATCTCATTCCAAGCATCCACCTCCTTCTACGCACTGTAAAAAAATCCCCTATTATGCATTGAATTCATCAAATGTCAATTCTTCACCCTTAGCCTTCAATGTATCAATGATATTCTCCATCTCTTTCTAAGGTCATTCAACACGTCCATCTTATGTGTAACCTAGGGATACACTTCCTTCACCTTATTTTTAATAGAGGCCCTTAAAATCTCAATTTCCTCATATTTATTCTCAACCTCTACCAAGATCTTGTCATGTCCACCCTATTGCCTTTATTCTTGGCCTAGAACTCCTTCCTTCAGATCCACCTCATGCGTAGCAACCAACACACTTTCACTCTGTCTCTATCTTCACAATTGTCATAGACAACCTCGGCCATGTGCATCATGGTCTTTACTAAAGCAAGGAGTTCAGAGTACCGAGTTATGGTCTCCTCAATATTTGATTTTTCCTGTTTTTTTTTCACACCATAACTTCCTCCACTGACTCTAGTGCAAAGTGGTTTCCTCTCCATCATGATTAAGCACGTCAAATCCTCTAGGTAAGTGGAAGGATGAATCATACTTCTTCTCGGGGGGGCTAAATCTAGGTGCTTCAAAATAATGGAGTCTGAAATATTCTCCACTTTCTTGTAGGCCTCGCACACCTTCCCCTTTTCTTCTCTCAACTCATCCCTCAACTATGCAATTATCGACTCCTTCCCTTTATCTCCTTGTCTCTCTCTATGATTTCTTTGTTCTTCTCCTCCAACTCTTCTCTAATGCTTTGATTTTTTTATTCCTTCCAAAAAATCATGCTTTGATTTCCACCACACCTTGTTTAGCATTTGCATGCCTGCTCATCAGTTAGCTGTTGTGAATCCACAATGGGATTTACCTCCTCGTGGGGTTTTGGTGTATCTAGCAATGTGCCTGCATTGACTTCAAATTCTGGTTCATCAACATGGGACTCAAAATTCCATGATAACATCTTCCTGGTGTGTGGGTATGCACTATCTTTGTCAAATGATGACCAACAAAAGAGTTGGTCTGAGGGCACCATGCTCTGAAAAACACATGCAAGACCTTGTTTGATCATCCTCATAAGTCATTACGGTCCCTTTAGATGTTGTTGTTGTGCCCTTTCCACCTATGTGCTCCTGTTAAGAAACCGACTACTAAAATTGTCTCTCCACCCATGCTTCCATACTTCTCCTTTTCTACTTCTCCCATGCTTGCGCTCCACCTCATGCTCTACCAAGTCCTTGATGATGTCTCACCACCTCCTTCTCCACTATGTCCTCTAATTGTTCACCGTAGGTGTGGGGTCTCATGTGCCTTGGTCCCCACTTCTTCTTCACTTTTTCTCCCTCATGAGCACCCTCGAGGATTCATCCCTCTCCTCATCATATTCATGCACATTGAATACAGGTGGGTTCTTTTCTTCCTCATGCTCTCTCATCCTCCTCCTCCTCGTCTCATTCCCCTTCATGCTCTCCATCCTTTCAGAGTCCAAACTCCATGTGCTACCTTCTACTTCTTTTTCACTAGAGATTCCTCCATCACTGGGGACTTCTCCTTCATGGGAGACTTCTTCCTCTGAGTATAAGTGCTTTGTGCCCACATGTGACTCCTATGTGCTCCTGTGGTCTGAACCACACACATGCTTGGTGCCCTACTTGTTTGCTGGAGTTTCCTCCCTCTCTCTTCACTCCTTTCTTCCTTCCGGAAGGGTCTTAGGGATGGAGACATCATCCTCAATGTACACACCTTCTCAAACTTAGGCCTTAGGTGTATGTACACCCTTGTCATCATTGTGCCTGCAAGTGGTAATGTTACGGGCCTTAGCATATGTATGTCATGGAGACATACTTCTCCACATATGCCCACTTCTTAGGATACACCAATGTCCTATGCAACACGTGGTGCTCCTGATCTACTTCACTTAGATCAAATCTAAGTTTCTTGGCCTCCTTAAATCTATACTACTGTGCTATAAAAATAATGCACTGTGAAGGAAAAGGTAGTTTACACCATGGGCTCTTGGTGCCATCTGTCAATGTGAACCTACCAATGCAAACTGTTTGGTACACTACAAATTCAACCTCATCCTTCACCAAGGTTGGCAGTTGTTATAGAATTCTCCACTCTACTCCAAATGCATCATGCATCCACTTTGTACCACTTATCCAAGCATGCCTTATAAGAAGATGTCATTGTTTCACAAGTGTATGCCTCAAACCTCTTAGTTGGGGAGGGGTTCTCATCGGGTACTCCCAAATGTAGTTGTTCATGCCCATCGGGCACTCCAATATCTGAAAATACAATGGTAAGAAGAATATTACCATACATGATCTTATCTCCATCATGCGACATCTATGATATATCCTCAATGAAGGCCGAGATGTTGTAGATGGTCCCTTTTGAAAATATTTCTACAAATGTTCAACCATCTCTTGTTCACTTGCATCCACCATTCTTGTCCATTTAACTTGGTGAGAAAAAGCACATGACCATCTTCATAATTGGGTTAGTGATCTTGGAAATATCAAGTAGCACCCCACCCTTTTTGTATTCATATGCCTTAGTTGTTTTGATGATAGCCTCCTTGTCACCCAAGTCATCATCCAACGACTCTCCCATGTAGATAAGCCCAGTGTACTTGGAGATCAACTGTGTGAGTTATGTGCATTCTCCTTCCTGCGAAAAGTAAAAGTAATCCTCATGCACACATGACATCAGCCACTGGTATAACCTTTCAGGTTTTCCAAAAATGGAAACTCATAGAGTTGTAAAAGCCCAACCTTCTCCAATTTCCTCTTCACAGTCATCGTATACTTGGTTGGTCATCTTTTGTTCTTTCTCCTAGGGGAAAATGAGCTCCAATGCCATCTCTTTTTCAGTTGTATCTGTCCTATGGTTATAATCACTTATAGCCATCTTGCATATGTGAGATACCCATTCCTTCCCCAATGACACACCATCTGGGTATTGCATCTCCACATACCACTCTTCATTAAAACTTGTTGATGCGACTGGTTTTCCCTTCCCTTTCCCTTTCTTGGGTGAAACATTTGATCCCTTCCTTGGTGCCATCTTTCCTTGTCGGGTCCTAGCTAATTCCTCCTTGTGTCTTGCTTCCTTACTGCTCGATCCTTCGATTCCAATCCCTCTACAACTTCTTCATGAACCCATGCCCTAGTTTCACAAACCCTAACCTAGAAACTCCTTCTTCCACCAAAAAATGTAAAAAATCATAGGAATCCTTCAACCAACCACTTCCATGCATGCCCATGTACTCCATTCCAATCTGTTCACAAATCCATCATTCTTCACTTCACACACAACTTTCATATATTTCTCACAAGGATGCCCTAGTTCACAAGAGCTCTTCAACAAATAAATGCAAGGTGAAAATAACATACACCCGACTCCCTATTTATAGTTTTCTACTTTTTCCATTAATTTCCATGCCACCTACCACCATACTTCTACATTAAATCCAGGATTTTTCCAATGCTTTTATACCGCACATTTTTTCTAGCACTTTTTCTTCCACACACACTCACACGTAACCTCCTCAACCTTTTAGCGTGCCAAACTATATCGACCACAGACCCTTACACACACTCTTAGCACCAAATTCCATCTTCCTCTACATCTTAAACCTAGTTTTCCTATTGCTTCCTACCTCATTTTTCTCTATGCACGTTCATCATTGTACGTGGTTTTTATAAAGCTTTCTTGACACCATTTCATCTCTAACCCTTATCACCCTTGTTACACATGTTCCTTCTCAGATATCCCATGCTTATGTTTTTCTCTCTCTGGGCCACCAATCAACATTGCTCCATCCATGTGTCACACTTCTACATTCTCCACACTCTCCTACCCCACACTAAAAGTATGTGTGGTCCTCTTGCATGAAAACCCCTTTAGATAATAATTGGCTACAAGCACAAAAAACACTTTATTACACAACACACCAAACTAAAAGACAAATCATAACAATGATGAAAGGAAACACATATAAAGGAAAATGCATTAAGGGAAACCTAAGCTAAATGGAAACTACCTTATTTACAAACACACAAAGACTTATTTATAGTAGGGCTTCAACCTACTCCCATTGAAGTAGTCGGGAAACCATGTTCCATCCAACGCTTATAATCTGAAAGCACCTAATCAAGTATATGTGTTATAACATATGGTCCCAACCAATGCACTTTGAGTTTCCCAGGATGGCACAAAAACTTTGAATCATATAGAAGAACCATCTTCCCAACCTCAAACTTCTTGTTTTTAATGTGTCGATCATGCCATGCCTTCTACCTAGCTTTCTCCATCTTTTGAACTCCACCTAGCAATGGCTCACCTTTCATCCAACTTCATAAGTTTTTCTATGCATTCTCTTCAAGTGCTTTCATCATCAACAATCCTCCTACATGTAATACATACAAGGATGGTAACATGAATTCAATGGGTAAAATAACCTCCATGCAAAAACACCAATTGAAAAGGTGTGGCCTTGTTCAATATTTTATAAGTCATTCGATATGCCCATAATACTATAGAGACTTTATCATCCCAGTCTCTCCTTCCGACATCATAAATCTTAGTCAATGTGTGGCTCAATATCTTGTTAAAGGCTTCAATAGTCCCATTAGCCTGAGGGTGATAGGGCGTAGTTTTGTGATGGGCCACCATAAACTCTACCAATAAGATTCTAATAGTCTCATTCAAGAAATGAGTACCCCTATCACTTGTTAAACTCAACGGGCATCCATACTTGCTGATTATATTCTCCCACAAGAACCTAGTGTTAGTAGCCATCATGTAATCCTTCAGTAGGTGCCACTTTTTCCCACCTCGTAAGATAGTCTATACAAGTGATAATATAATGTGAACTGTCTCATGCACATGGCTGGGGAAATAGGGCCTACAAAGTCAATTGCCCATTTTTCAAATGGATCTTGCACTAATAATAGGTCTTAACGACATTTCATCTCTTTTCCCCAGCTTTCCAAGGTGTTAGAAAATGGTCACATGCCTTGCAATATTCTATACAATCCTTATAAATTGTCTCCCACCAAAGGCCTGCCAATAGGATCTTTGCACGTGGTCGCATTTCCTACATAGTGACCACCTATAATGCCACCATGAGCTTCTTCCATGATTGTAGTATGTTCATGTTCCAACACACACCGACACAAAAACCTCATCTCAACCTAGTTTGTATAGGTCTCCACTGACCAACATATAGGGCACGATGCATATAACAACCACTTCTTTTCTAAAGCCTTCATTCCTTCAAGGTGTACACACTTCATAAGAAAAAAAATATCTTCCAAATCAGAGGGTGCATGTTGTAATCTAAAAAATTGTGCATCCAAATTGTGTCCTCAATGCTCTATGCATCCTCACCTAATCAATCTGTGATAGATGGTCCAGGTCCTAAATTTCTCTTTCCTAGTTTTACTACGACCAAAAGTCAAACTCCTGAAATAACAAGATCCAACGACATATGCACCCTTTAAAAAAGGCTTGTTTACCAAGTACTTGAGTGCCATGTGATCTATGTAAAATATAAATGGAGTGGCCAACAAGTACTACCTAAATTTATGCAGCACATAAATCATCGACAATGCTTCATGCTCCATTGTTGTGTAATTCTTCTCACTTTGGGGTTAACTTTTCTACTTGCAAAACACAAAGGGTGATCAACAATCCCTTCTCCAGGATGTGCTAACACTGCTCCTATTTCCATACTTGATGCATCAACATGCACATGAAAGGGCTTGTCCCATGAGGGAAAGTGCAAAATGGGCACAATAGTAAGTTTCTCCTTTAATGTGTCAAAAGCCATCTATTGTGCCTCACCCCAATAGAATTTACTCTTATGTTTCAACAACTCTTCTAATGGCATGGAGATCCTGCATATAGCCTTTGATGAATTTTTATAGTAACCCATATGCCCTAAGAATCCACACACCACACTTTGACTGGTAGGCTCCTCCAATCCCAAGATAACAACAACTTTGGCAGGATCTACCAATAAGCCTTCCTTGCAAATAATGTGACCTAGCAATGTGCCAAAAGGAGTAGTAAAGACACATTTCTTAATGTTTAGAGAGATACTTAACTACCTACACCTCTCAAACATCAATCTTAAATTGTCACAATGATCTCTTACTAACCCATACACCATCCAATCATCCAGGTAAACTTGCAGAAATTTATGGATGAAGTCTTGAAATGCTTGCACCACAATGCGTGAAAATACAACAGTGCATTCTTAAGTCCAAAGGGCATAACCATATAAGAAACTTTCCCCATTCAATGGTGAAAGTAGTCTTCTCTTGGTCTTCCTTCGCAATCCTTACCTAGGTGATAACCTGAGAATCCATCTATAAAAGAATAGATCTCCCACCCTACTACACCTTCCAAGATCTCTTCAGTAAATGGGGTTGGAAAAGGATCTATGACACATGCAACATTCAAATCTCTATAGTCTACACATATCCTTATCCTCCCATCCTTCTTGATACTAATCACCATTGGGCTCACCCATTCAGATTCTTCAATTGCTTCAATGATTCCGATTCTATCATCTTATCAATCTCCTCTTTAACTTTTACGCAAAATTTGGATTCATCCTATAAGGTCTCTTTCTAATCGGGCACACCCTCCTTCAACTTAATCCACATTTCTCCCAATGAGTGATGAACTCCTTTTAACTCATGGTACCCATGTGGGAACAAATCCTGAAGTCACGCAATAACTCAATTATCTTTGAAACCTCCTGGTCCATCCAATAATCTCCAATGATAGCTTCTTTTGGCTCTACTTCTGTACCAATGTTGACCTTCTTCATTTTCAAGGGCATGGTAAGTGCATGCTTTCTCATCTACACTTTCCAAGACTTCACACATACCTTCCATATGATTAACATCCAAGTTTTCTACTTCCTCATCATCTATCAGTACACCAAACTTTCCTTTTCCTTTCCAAGAAGGCACTCAAATTGTATCTCTTTTGTTTCTCCTTCCTCAAAGCACGCCTCCAAGCTAGGTTCCCTAGAAAATCTAGGATTCGGTCTTCAGCCATAGCACAATCTCCCAGAGTAAGGTGCTTTGACTACCTACAACACCTCATTCACCGATGGCTTAGGACTTAGATACTCAAAAGTTTGAATAATATCCACCATCAACTCTTTCCAATTTCTCGTTTGATGACGTAGCTCTAATGGATATACCATGCATGCACACAACCCTTGTAAGGTGGAATAGAACTTATGCACCCATAGTGAGGGAGGTAAGGCTTCGGCCTACCATCCAGGCTCTCTCACATTCCTAAACATGAAATGAGGTGGATTCCTTCCCATCATAGTCACGTATTTTAGAGGGTGCATTGCTTGAAGAGAAACCTAATAGAGAACATGATTCTCACTTCACACATTCTAGAAGATTATCTCGATGAGTCACCCACCAACGTGTTGTTGTTGTGTACAAAGGTATAAGTTAGCATATTCCTCCTTTCTACTTGACATGTCCACTTGGATCTCCATCACACGTAGAAAGACATCAGGGTTACCTTCCCTAGTATAACTTGGTAATTTTCTTCCTCCTAAGCACCTAACTGAGTGTGCTCTAGAACTCAAGTTACATGCCCCTTAATTTTCTTCCAACTAACTCATAGGTCCCATGCACCCAATTATCACATGCAATGCTAGTTGTATCACTTATAGATTGAGCATCTTCCCACTGAATGACTCCTTCTCTTGATGGATGAATAGCCTTAGGGTCTCTAATGGTGCACACATAGATTCTATCTAGGTCCTCTTCTCCTAAAGGCTCTACATAAGGTGCAAACCTCCCATCTATTAGTGGAATAATGATGTGCTCCTCTTTGTTCTCAAAACTGATGTATCCCTTGTTAAAGTGCAAAGTCAACATTATTCACATAACACCAAGGGGTGTCCAAGTAATGCTGGAAATTATCTACCTTGGAAAGTGTGCTAAGACTTCAAAATCCCTAGTAAACTTAGCCCCTTGAATGGTTATGGAAGCATCCTTCAAGACTCGATGGGCATAGCCTTTGTCCTATTCACCATATACAACACATTTGAAGAGGGCTGCAATGGAGGTCTCCCCATCTGATTCCATGCATCCAAAGTAAGGACATTGACCTCTTACACCCATGTCAATTAGTATGTTTCTCAAGATCCATCCATCAACAACGCATTCAATGTAATTTCCTTTTCATAATCAAGACTGTGAGGGGGAAGATTAGCATGTAAGACCTACCTCTCGTGCTCATCTCCCACATGGTACCTTTTCTCTTAACCACTCTCCTAACAGGGATAATGTTTTCTTGGCGCAACATCTTACACACTTCTCTAACCTCATCCATGTCTTTCTAGGGACCTCAACATTCTTTTCCTATTCTAACTTCCATGATTGCTCCTTCAAACATTGAATCTCTCCTTGCAGGCTCCTAATCACTTCCATGGTCTCTTGGTAAACCTCTTTTGATGGGTTGATCAGATATTTCCCATGTAATACTTCTTCTCTTGTAATGAGAGGCCTTTTTTGGTACTTCTCTAGCACATGTAGCCTCAATGCATGTAGTTACCAAAACAGGTTCTAACTCGGGTTATGCTACCCTAGGCATCCATAGTGGGTCAGTTCTCTTCACACTAACCATCCCCACACCTTTTCCTTCTTCTGGTTCTAGCTCATGTGGTCATACAATTCAGGGCACTCCTCATACTTGTGCTTCTTTCTACACCATGAGCACTATAAAAAATCTAGACATTCGTGCTTGTAGTGTTCAGTAGATCCACAATTGTAACAAGTCCCATGGGGAAGTCACCCTTCCTCCACATGACCACTATGACCTCTAAATCCTCCGCAAAAACCTCTTCCTCGACCTCCTCCATCTGTACGCATGTCCTTCATACTAATGACCTTCACTCTTAGAACTACTCCCAATGTCGGTCTGGTGCACACCAATATCAATGACATCATGAATTTGGTCTATCAATCGAAAATTCCTTCATATCGTGAGTAGTGGATGTGTAAATCTTACAATAAGAAGACACATTCTTACAGAGTGCACATGCTATAACAAAGGGAATCTACTTGGATCATGATCCCTATGATAGATTTCACAATCTAATGACATGGCGCACACTGACCTTCAAGGGAACTATCCTTTGTGTGTCCTTCCACTTCACAATATATGCACCAAATTCCACTGCATGTTTCATGAGCTGAATTCACAAACAATTTTTCAAGCTACTTTTCCATGGCAACAATTTGTGCTTCTAAAAATGGGCTTACCCTAGTCAATGCTTTTGATGGCCTCAACGGTATAGAGTAACCTCTAAGGCCTCATGCGGATCCATGAAAGTCTTATGGGAGAGCGCTCATCTGAAAAGGTGTTATCAATCCTCCAACAAACCACTGAGCATGTTGCGAGGGATGGATATCATAAGATAATTTGAAAAGAGAGTCTTAAAGCATGCATCATACTCCCACACACTCTCTATCATACCCTGTTGAATCTCCTTGAGCATGTTGATGCTCTTTTGCTCAAATTCAGAATGTGGAATTCCACCAAAAAGGCATCACACAACGCGATATAATCCACCACCATCTGATGTGGGTCATACTTCTGTACCATTATGTGTGCACGTGCCCTTGCAACATGGTTACAAAATGACTTGCCTTCCACTCTAGGGTAGTGATACCCTTAGTGCACCATAGCAACTCACACTTATGTACATGCTCTGCAACATCCTCAACACCTTTGTAATCAGGTAAATGCAAAGACATCTCATAAAACACCTACTGAGGTGGTTGAGGTCCTTGTCCACTAGATCCAGACCCCGATTTCCTCTTGTGTTTCCTCCACCACTAGCGACCACTAGATCCACTAGCTCCTATCCCTCAGATCCACCGATCCTCCTCTTGTAGTAGGAAAAAGGTCCTAAAGTAGTTCCAATCTGCGTCCCCACTATTGTGTTGAACTACACACCAACAGTTTATGACGTTGAACCACTTCCAGATGTGATACCCAAACTCTGTACCCACACCTTGTCCAAATGATGTGTCACAGGATTCCACCAAACACCAGGAATGTCTATGTGGCCATAGATGGATGTAATGTAAAATGATATCTACCTGATGTGTTTTTTTACCAATGCCAACCAAATTAGAAATACTTGTCTCAAAAATTGGGAAACTAAGCGCAAGGGTTTGGTCACATGGTGGGTTTAGATGCACACCTATGATTCTTCTCCTTCCTTCATATGATGAGATCTCATCTAGAAGCCAAGGGGTTTCTCTCCCATGCTTGCCAAGATGGGGTAGCATAGACTTCTCAAGTTCCACATCCTCTTGCATGAACCTCAAATCCTTCCCGCAACATCTCCTCCATAATTCCATCATCCTACAACTTCACATTATCTTACCAATTCCCTCTCCCACTTCATTATACTTGATCCATCTCTCTCTCTCTCACTTTCTACATAGGATCCACCATCTTGCACCACACTAGCTTCCATGCCCCACCTAGTGGGAATTTAGCTAGCCATAGGAAATGCTTCCAAACTCAGAGTGATGATCAAGATCTTGATGGCTAATGGTATAACATGTAAGAAAGATCCTCTTGGTTCTCACAAGAACTCAAACTCAACAACCTCTTGGGCAAGAATACGTAGAAATTGTGTACTCCAACGTATAGCTAGTCAACACACCACTCCACCAATGATCAACAACACGAGTCCAAGTTAGATCAACAATGAATAATCTTGGGTCCAAACATGAGGTCAATAATACCAACTCTTCCTCGATGCATAAACCATTCATACAATTCTACTGAAAACAATGTCTCATAAAGCTCATGATACAGATGATCCTCTACCCATTTACATGCATCAAACTCGATCCAAGTATCAATCATGTGCAAACTCATCCTCCATGTTCTTAAGCCAAGTCTCGATGATGTTGTCCAAGGTCAAGTTCTCATCACACACCATTCTTACAAAACTTCAAAAGAGGTCTCAAAATGGAACCAAAATGTAGTCACCTTTCCCTACTCCCTTTAAACCCCAAGCACGTTAGCATATCACCCACTCTTGACTCAGGGTGCTCACCCAGGCTGCACCAGCCCCTCCTTTATGTGAGATTGTTTGCTTCACCATTAATGGAGGAATACATGTAGAACAAAAATACATGCATTCATTCTAGAAAAAAAAGACACTAGATCTAAGCATAGATGCACCATAATGAAAAGTAATATAAGCATTATTAACATCATAAAGGAATCAGATCTGAACCATAGCAAAATGAAGAACACTAGGGTTTGAACCCATAAATAAAGATATACATAACAACCCATCATATTCATTGATTCACAACTATTTACAGTAGCCAGATTACATCAAAAGGGTCATAACAAACCAAATACATTATGAAATAACACCCTAGCTCTACAAACTGACTCTACTCAAAGGGTTCTATCCATGCTCTCTTATGCACCCATAATACCCGTGCCTTGCAACACACATCTTCTTCCTCCTACATCACCTCTCATTCCTACCTATATTATCCTTACACATACACACCTCTCCTTACACATACGCACCCCTTGTTTTGGACCCAAACACCTTCTTAAATAGAATCAAGATCTCTCCTCTACCACCTCAACTTCACTCATGGGAAGGCCATGCCAGATGGAATCATGCTCCTCCATAATCGAGTGCCTATGCTAGCTCACCAAAACCTTGATTAGCCTCCACTAATCATAATGATTACATCCTAGAATATTATTTCCTTGAGCTACAAGACTCCAAGTTCTAACCTTATCCACTCATCATGCCTGCTTGCCTCCTCACATGTTTTCCATGCAACACCATATTCCATAATGTGGCTAAGTCCCAGAATCCTCTATTTCTTCTACACACCAACCTCCATGCGCTGCATGTTTACTCAATCCCTTCACTCAAACTGAATTGTTCAGACTATTTGTGCACACTTAGTTCTTCTTGCATGCTCTTCTCCATGCGCCTTCTTCCTACCTTGTCTTCATCATGTGCTCATCCTCTACTCAGGACTCGGTCATTTCTAGGTTCAACACCGAGTTTGAGCAGAATAGCATCAACGTGCTAAAGGACATTAAGTAGGGCATGGCTGAGAGTGTTCAAGAGTATGATGCACAATTCAAAACCCTTTTTCAAAGTTATCTTATGACATTCACCCGAGTCAACATGCTCAATGGTTCATCGATGGTTTGATCAAACCTTTCAGAAGGGCACTCTCACATAAGACATTTACAGACCGCGAGGGCTTTGGAAGCTTCTCTGCAGCACTGAGGTAGTTGGGAGTGTAGACACTAGAGTTAGCCCATTTTCTGAAGTTCATATTGTGTCTATGGAAAAATAGTTGGAGAAGTTTTCAGCTAATTCATCTCATGAGATGCGCAATGGAATTTGGTTCACGGACGGTGAAGTAGGACATACTAAGGATAGTCTTTGTAGTCATTTCTATGCCCTTAAAATAACCTTCTAATCTCTTGCGCGTCGGCCTATCATCTAGTGGGCATTGGGATTTCACCCGAGGCATGCGCGGGTGTCAAGCCCCTCCTTTATGTGAGCATTATGAGAAGACATTGTCATTGATGACATATTAAGTGCAAAAGATTAAATGATCATGCATACATTCTAAAAGCATAGGATGAGTCATTTACACCAACATACCCATTCAAATAACAAAAGAAACATCATACAGATAGTAGATTTGATCCATAACATAAAGAAAAAGGCACTAGGGTTTACACCCATGAACAATATATTTAGAACATAACCATATATTCATGTTGATCATAGTTCAATAACCACATTACATTCACAAGAGCCATAACAGACCAATATAGAGATCTAACTCAGGTATCAATAGTTCTATCTATTCTCCTTATTACAAAAATTTAGCAGACCCATCCCCCTAGATATGTTAACATTCCTACAGTCCTCTAATGAGAACCCCAATCCCTAGAACCTCCTATTATTTTTACAGAGCTTCACCTTTCATCCTTTCTATGATGATCATGAAGCTTCCCCTCATCGACCCATATGGTAACACTCTCTCCAAAATGCTCTTCTCTCCTTTTCCTTTTCTTTCACCCAAGCATCTCTATAAATAGGTTTAGCACCCATCACCATGCCACCCATTAAAATCCTTAGCCCTTGGTCATCATGGTGGTATGGTCATATGAGGGTTTAAGCTTGTGATTCCTACTAGTAGGTGCTTAGCTTCAATCCCCTTTAATTTTATGTGTGGTGAAGGCAACAACAATTTATTTTGTTTTAGTGGCAACTAAAATAAATAACAAAGAAAAATATTAAAAAGTTTGTAACTTTTGATCGGTAACTCGGTTTTGAGTGCCATTTTTTGTAAAAGTGCTTCTTTTTCATGCTCTTTCCATTAGAAATATTTATTTTGAGACTTGCACTATAATTATAAAGTGCCAAATATGGAGGAGTGTTGTAATCAATTGTGGACACAATTTCGGCTGAGCCCGACGTCCTAAACTTTTAGGAGTTGTAGTTTGTACCTATCATGGATTCTGAGAATGATATGCTTTTCTTTGAAGTATGTGGACTTCAAGAGGATATTGTAAAATTTGTGGAAGAAAATAGATCACTCAAGAAGCGAAATTCTCTTCTACAATCACTCATTCACAATAAGGATATAATAATACACTCCTGTATAACAAACTTGTTAGCCTACAACATCACCATCATATTGTGGACAACCATATCCATGCTCCTAGTCCACTTGCAGTTGTTACTCTTGTACCCACTGATATTGATCTACCAGTCTTTGAGCCTGAACCTACTTTTGGTGTTTCTAAACTTGTGAGGCTTATTACTGCATGCTCTTCCACATCTGTGCCTATTATAGTACCACATGTTGTGTATCCTACTTTTGCTCAACTACATGGATTTTTTGGGAAGCATACCACTACATTCAGTTCTTGCATGCTCCGTTCTATGGGTTTCACTAGAGGAGTCATTGGCAGACATTCACAGGGTATTGTTTCCTTGATTCCACATGTTAAGTTGAATTCTCGTCGTGACATTGGTTTTGAGCAGAGATACTTCATTGGGATCACACATTGATAGAGCTCATTTTTGTTCACTTGACTCTTTCTGAGGATCATGAGCAACACATGAGTTCTACACCTTCACTCAGGATTGAGAAACCTAAGATTTTAGTTGTCAGACATGATCAACCTGACACACATTCTGATGTTCTTTTGCATACACCCATTGTGCATTTTACACCAAGTCATATGTAGACATCTTCTTCATCCATCTGTGTTGATTTGGGGTGGATATCTGATCACTCATGGTGGCGACATAGGCATTCATTGAGAGGACTCTACAGGCGTGGCTCCTCCACCATTCGGCCTCTTGCTCCACTTTCTATACCTTCTGCATTGTGATGCTTCTTGTTTTGAGCATTTTTCTTTAGCAGGTGTAGTGTATCTCTCTTGTTTGTTGAGAGATTTTGTATCTGTATTTTCGACACTTTTGGCATGTTGATAGTATCTCTTGTGGGGGATCTATTCTGGTGAAGTCCAATGTTATTTTGTCAGTGTTCGAGTAGTTGATTTTGGGCAACTCATACATATTTGTAGCATCACTCCACCCATTCAGTAGTATGGGAGGGTGTGGTGCTGATCCTGCTTCTTTGGGTTTCGTGTCCTTGCCTTGTTACCTTAGATTTTCTTGGATTGTGACACTCTAGAGTTTGTGTCCTTTACTTGTTGCTTTGGTTATTGTTCTTAGATTGTGTCACACCTATTTGTAGCGATTAATCGAATTATGTTTGGTTTTTTTTTTTCGCACTCGACATCACTCGTTGATAATCTCCTTGTATGGAGCTATTCCGGTGGAGCCAGTGTCGGTTGTTTTTTAGTTTTGTGATCAAGCAAAGGATTCAAACTATAATGCACACCAAAATTCTTGACATTGTATGAATTTTTTTTTAGCTGAGCTTCTTGGGGATGCCTTGGAGTGGGTTTTTACTCTCTTTACTTTGTTGTTACTGGTTTTGGGTACCTTGCGGTGTCCCTTTTTTCCCAGTTATTGTACATGAGTACCTGTTATCCAAAATTCACCCCCAGGGTAATTTTGATAACATGCATCATATTATTCATTCCCGAGCAAGTAGATTGATTCAAGGTAAAAATCATGTTTTTGGGCTCCCCTCGGCCTTTTTTTTAACTCCCCCACCTAAGAAGAAATCCCTACAGGTTGAGAAAATGGAAGAAAATGCAAAAATAAGGTTGCAGGACTTGTGTTAAGGCATTTCGGTCCAAGGGTTCGGTCGTCTTGAGGTTCATTGTACCAAGCTTGAGGCCAAAAATGAAGAAAATGGGCTAAGTCCTAGTCTAGGCGGTTTGCGGGGACGGTTGGGACGTCGGGGCGCATGGGATGTGAAAAGTGAATCAGCCGAAAGAGGAAAAAATTGCCTAAGTCTTCATTTCACACGGTCCGGGACAGCCGTAGATACAAAGAGTACGCGCGAGACGCGGATCGGCCCGTTGGCACAAGTTGGTCCATTTCGGCCGTTTAGAGATATTTGTCCCAGACAGTTTGGGACATCCGGGCCAAAAGTACGTGTGGGATGTGAAAAGCTGAAAGAGCCACCAACGAATGGAATCTCGCCACGTGTCTTCACCTCAAACAGGAACAAGGAAGCTCGAATTGGTGGCCGAAGCGGGAGATTTTCGTCCTGGACATCCGGCCAAGAGTAGTACACGAGGGACGCGTGGGACGCGAAAAGGTGAAATGGCCAAAAAGAGACAAGGAGGCCCACGGACAAATCAGAACGTGCCACGTGTCAGAAGGTTGAAAAGTTGCTAAGTGTTTGGCGCAAGGTAAAAATGTGCCCCTCAGGCCCGAACCAATAAAATAGTGCCACGTGTCCAAGTTTAAGGGCCCGAAAGGAATTTTTAGAGGATAAGCCTACGGACGAACCAGAGCCTAACACGTGTCATCCAAGTGGCGAGAGCATGGGAAAAAATTCAAAAAAATTTCAAATGCAAAAAGAGGTAAAAGTCAAAATTTTTCCCGCCGATCCGTTTTGAGCCTGTTTTTGCCCTAAATCTTCAAATGGCCATAACTTTCGATCCAGAGCTCGGATTTCCGCGTTATTTATATCAATGGAAATCTGGTGAAATTCTCTACATGATTTCAGGGTCATTTTTGCATTTTGATGGAGTTTGGAGAGAGAAAATTAGGAAACACCTCTCGCACGTGGTAATGGCCGAATCGACATTTCAACAACCGGCTTTTGCTTTAGGGTTCTCACCCACCACCATAATGAGATAAATTAAATGCAACCTAGAAGTAGTTGGGGTAGATTTGGATTTCCTCCCTCTTCCCTCTCTCATTCTTCCTATAAATTGTAAGGAGGGGCTTCTTTCTAAAGGTCGAACATTCTTGTTTTGCCCCTCCTTCTTCTCTCCTGTAGCAGTGAATTTGTGGAGTTCAAACCTCCCATTTAAAAGCGTAATGCAAATTTTCCTTTTGGCATTTTGTAGTGTATTGTATCAATCTTTGTAGCAAGTAATGCATGTCATGGATGATTCTCAACCCTCTCTCGTGTTCATTTGCATCCTCCTAATCTTTTACTGCAAATTTTGTTATCTATGCATGATCTTGCATCACATTTTAATGGTTTGTGTTTATTAGGTAAGATAGGTGTTCTTCATTCCTCAAAGTGCATCACCTTTGTTAGTTTAGGTTTATTTTTACGCATCTTCTTACCCCTGTCTCCTTGGCAAGTTAGATTAGATTTTGAGTAAACCATCTACATTTTCTCACGTGCATTTGAACAGAGGAATAGGAACCACCCTTCTCTGGAGATTCCTTTCTCATTTCTCGCAAGTCCCACACTTGGAGAAAGGATTCAATGTTGTCTGCAATCACACTGGGTGTTAGTATGATCAAACTAGAAATCTGATCAACATCCAGGGGTGCTGTGAATTTGCACTAACGGTTTTGGCACGCTGTGTGGGACCTTAGAGGTCTCATTTTCATTGCAGCGAAGTTGATGTGAATCTGCTGCAATTTTCTTTCTTAAAAAAGCTATAAATTGCACATCTGGTGACTCCAAAGAGAAGAATCAGCTGGTTTTAACAAAGGCATGCCTGAAAACTCATGAGAAGAATACGAGACCAAGTCAAGAACTAGGGAGGAAGGATTGTTTGTTCATCTCGTACCTATCTCCGGAAGAAAAGAAGGGGAAGAAGAGCTCAAAGATATCCATCTCCACCTAATAGAACCTTGTCAACACCTCCACCTGGTAGGCCTTTCATCCAATCAACAAGGGTTCTCAGGCCAATCAGAATGGCGCAACCACCGAATCCGTACGTCAATTTCACTCGCGTGAACCCACTTGCTCTCAATGCACAACATCGATCAATCCTAGCGCAGCATTGAAGAACATTCCATACTTCACTGGAGAGAACCAGACTACTCCTGGTGATCATGTTAAAGACATTGCCAACCTTTGTGCAATTCATGAAATCAATGAGATGCAAGTTGCTGTCAAATTGCTGGCATCCTCATTCAAAGGGAAAGCTTTGCAATGGTTTAGAAGCCTTGCCTCAGGTTCTATTCAAAACTGGAACCAGCTATGCATTGCTCTCCATGAGTAGTTTGGGGAGAAAGGAGACAACTTGTCCCTTTTGGAGCAGCTGACAACTATCAAAAGAGCTCCCAATGAGCAGCTGACTGATTTTAACTTCAGATTTCAAATGACTTGGGAAAGAATTCCAGTGGCAGTCAGGCCAATAGCAGAAGGTGCTTTTCTTTATTATCTCAAAGCTCTAAATTCTGATATTTCTATGTTGATTCAGTCCATGGGAGGCATAACTATCCCTATGGCTTATAGCATTGCCATTAGGGCTGAAAATTGTTTGATCCAAGCTGGCAAACTAGCCCCTAGACCTCCCATGCCATTGTTTCCAAGTTTAGAGAGCCCAAGTACTAGTCAAGCACCTATCTTAGCTCCTATTCCCACTCCTAGAAATCAGAGTTCAAATGAAGCTTCTACTTCATCTTCTAGTGCCTCAAACGAACTTCAAGAAGTCATGAAGCAATTGCAAAATCTAGGCAATGAGCTAGTTACACTCAAGAGGCAGCAAGCCCAAAGTTTTAGACCTTCTTATCAACCTCAAGCTTAGCCTAACAGATAGCCATATCAGCCTCAAAGACCACCCAATCTAGCTGCAAATCAGAATCAAGCAAGGCCTCCTGCCAATAGACCATTTCAGCCCGATAACCCCAATGTTGCATCCACATTCGAGCTTTGGTACCAAAGTGCAAAATAACATGGCCCAAGAATATGATTTGTGTTTCTCGTGCGGTCACCACATAACCAATCAATGTGCTTTAACGGTGCATTAAATCAGGCTCTTATGGTGTAAACCATTGGTGGGTCCCAAGAGTCCACCACGAAGAGGATCAATAACAAGAAGCACCTCAGCAAGGAACATCTCCGAATGAAACTACTCTTGTCAATTGGTAGGCTAAATATTTCTGTGGTATGAATCAAATACCCTCTCAAAGTGTTGCAGCCAACACAAGGTCAAAAAGGAGAAATTTGGGTGAAGGACAGCCATTGGCTCCAAGTAATCCACAACCTTCTACCACTCCACAAGCTTTTGGCAAACAAAATGTAGTTCCAAACATGCAAGGAGCACCCAAACCAGCTCCTAAACCAACTCACATGCCAGCTGCTTGCTGCCCATGTGCAAGGGATGAATATGCAAACCAAGGGACAACAAAGAGATCCTTCATCACCATTTAGTATCATTGATCAGATGAAGAAGACAAATGTAAATATATCAATGTGGGAATCCCTATCTATTCTAGGCCAAAGAGATTTGCTACAAGCTTCCATGAAAGACTGGCGACTTCAATCAAGCAAGTCCAAATGTAAGAGAAGGTGCTCACAAATGCCACCCACTCTGAAGGGAATCATGAAGGACAACAAGGTAAAATGTTGAAGTCCCCTCCTTTTTATGTCTCATTAATCATTGGAAACCAATTGGTGCACAATTACATGATTGATTCCGGGCACAAGTGATGCCCAAGCAAATAGCTGATCAACTAGGACTTCATATGAAACCATATCCAAAGGGGTAGTGCGGTTGGATGGGACAACAATAGCATAACAGATTGGGGTGATTAGAAACTTGAGTCTTACCTTGCATGCATGTCCAAATGTTGTTGTTTTACAAGATGTATCAGTTATAGACCTTCCACCACTCTTTTCCCTATGTTTGTCAAGAGATTTTACAGCCAAGATTGGAGGATATTTGTCTACTGATTGGTCACACATGCTGTTTAGAATGAGGTATGGAACCAAAGCTACAATTAGGTCTGAACCTATTGCAAACTTTCACATTGAGACCTACACTCCAAGTCAGATCAATGCCAATTGTTCGACATTTGATCAAGAAGATCACCCAAGCACTGATGAAGCTGACACCAAGGTTAAAAGCATCCCGGATCTAACTCTTGATGAATGGGAAAACAAGGTGCATGCTTTTGATCCTTATCAAGAAGTAGAAGAATCTGAGCTAGGAGTCTATTGCATACATGAAAAAGATTAGCCCATTCCTAGCATCACCAAGCCAGACCACAAGGATGAAAATGAGGTATGGCGGATGTTTTTGATGGATCAAGGAGTAGATAAGGTGCCGGGAGGGGGAGCCATGCTGGTTTCACCTCAAGGAGTAAAGTACTATTCAGCTTTTAGATTTCAGGTTGCATGCTCCAATAACACCTGCTTGAATATGAAGCCTTGGTGCAAGGGATGCATTGGGAAATAAAGAGAGGGATAAAGAACTTGCAAGTCTTTTGTGACAGTGAACGATTGTAAATCGGGTCAAGGGGCAACATCTTGCCAAGAATGATCTACTCAAGTGCTACAAGAACAGGTGTGGGATCTCATTGAAGATTTTGAGGGCTTTGGCATCAAATCGGTTCCTAGGAAAGAGAACAGCTGCAGACAGCTTGCAGCGATTAAGGCAGCCTTTGACATTGTGGAGAGTATTCAAAAGGATAAGGTACAACCAAACATCCATGTGATTGTGAGGCCTTGATTCCCAGATAACAATGTAAGTTGGCAAGTGTTTGAGAATGACCAACAAATCATCCATTTCTTGCAAGAAGAAGCTAAGTTCTCACCAAAAATAAAGAAAAGTTAGAGCAGCAAGATGGTGACCAAGTGTTACAGTGAGAACTAACAAGCTGCCCAAGGACTTATCACTTTGGAGTCCATTTTCAATCCCAATGATCGGTTTAGGAAAGAGAAAGCAAACATTCAGGTCAAGAGAGAAGATTCAATATCCATCTTGGTGGAAGAGAACAAACCATTGCAAATTGGAAAGATGACAACTGAACAAGAAAAGTATGAGTTCATACAGCTATGTCAAGAGTTCCTTGATGTGTTTGCTTGGAGCTATGAAGATTTGAAAGGTTTCAACCCCAATTTAGCTCAGCACACCATTGAGTTGGATCCAAATACTAAGCCCATCAGGCTGAAACAAAGTCCAGTCAATCCACACATGGAACCTCTTATGAGGAAGGAATTGAATAAGTTGATAGATTCAAGAATCATATTCCCAATCAAGCATTCTAGTTGGGTTGCCAACTTAGTTCCAGTCAGAAAGAAGAGTGGAGAGATCAGATTGTGTGTTGACTTCAGAGACTTGAATAGAGAATCTCTCAAAGACCATTACCCACTCCCTTCTATGGAGAAAATTTTGCAAGTGGTGTCTGGCTCCGAGAGGTTTTCACTTCTTGATGGCTACTTAGGCTACAATCGATTATGGTGAAGGAAGAAGATCAATTCAAGACAGCCTTCACAACCAAATGGGAACTTATGCATACGGGAAAATGCCATTTGGGCTGTCCAACGCCCGGAGCTACCTTCCAAAGAGAAATGGACATGGCGTTGAAAGGTTTGATCAACAACGTGGTGCTGATATACCTTGATGATATCACTATTTTTCAAAGAATGCAACGAGATCACCTCTCTCATTTGAGACAAGTCTTCCAAAGGTGCAGGAAATTTGGAGTGTCTTTGAATCCTAAGAAGTGTATCTTCCTAGCACATGAAGGAAAGCTCCTTGGCCATATTGTCTCCAAAGAAGGATTAACAATTGATCTAGAGAGGGTTGAAGCCATAAGAGCACTACCATTGCCAAGCCACAAGAAGGCCCTTCAGAGTTTCTTGGGGAGAATAAAATTTGTTCGAAGGTTTGTCCCAAATTTTGCAGCCCTTGTCAAACCTATCACCAAGATGTTAAAGAAAAGCATGGCTTTCAAGTGGACAACAGAAGGCAAGGAGAGTTTTGAAGCAATCAAAGAAGCCATCTCCCAAGCACCAACTCTCATCAACCCAGATTTCTCCAAGGATTTTATCCTCTATGCATTTGGGGGTGATGATACTATCTCTCGAAATTTTGGTACAACATAATAAGGAAAATGATGAGCAACCAATTGCTTTCTTCACCAAATCTCGGAGGACTATGAGGTGAAGTACTCTTTTATTGAGAAGCATGTTCTTGCAGTAATTAGAAGCTTGAAGAAATTCAAGAATTTAGTCTCAAACAACAAGGTCCAGTTGTTGGTTTCTCATGCGGGAGTTAAAGACTTCCTCCTCAACAAGGATTTGAATGAGAAAAAAGCAGGTTGGATCACTCGTGTCATGGAGTATGACATTGAGATCAAGGTCACCAAGCTAGTAAGAGGAAAAGGATTGTGTGAGCAGCTAATTAAGGCAAGCAAAAGGGAGTATGCAATGAAGAAGAGGCTGTTTGACAGTCAAGATAGCCATGTGCAAGGTAGCACTCAAGAAGAGGATAATGCTATCCCCACTCCTTGCTGGACCCAAGGTATAATGCGCTTCCTAAGCATGGGCCTATTCCCTCCAGAGATGAACAAAACCCAAAGAAGACACTTCAGATTGCAGGCTGTCCCATATGCCATAGTAGATGGTGTTTTTGTTCAAGAAAGACGTGAATGGAGTGCTTTCTTTGAGATGCATTAACACAAATCAGATTCATAGGGTATTGGAAGAGTTCCATGGTGGACCAGCTAGTGGTCATTTTACACCAAGAGTGACAGCCCTAAAAATCATGAAGGCTAGTTATTATTGGCCCAAGATTTTCAAAGATTGCTTCGTGTGGATCAAAATGTGCAAGAATTGTGCATTCTTCACGGGTAAAGAGAGGCTTACTACCCTCCCATTGCATCCAATTTCAGTTGACCAACCATTCATGCAATGGGGTTTAGATTTCATTGAGTCATTAATCCCAATTCAAACCAAGGGCATAAGTGGATTTTGGCGACACCACTGACTACTTCACCAAATGGATCAAGAAAGGTAGCACTCAAGGAAGCAAATGAGTCTAGCATCTTAGACTTCTATGAGGGGATAGCAACCAGATTTGGCATACCTACTACAATAATCTCGGATAATGCATTAGCATTCATTGGATCCAGGTGAGTAGAGTGGTACAGTCAAGCGGGATCTACCTAAGTACTTCATCAAATTACTACCCTCAGGGTAATGGCCAGGCTGAATCGACAAACAAGAACTTGTTGAGGATCATTAGGAGGACTCTTGATGAGAATTAGAGGTCTTGGCATACCAAATTGAAATCAGCCTTATGGGCTGATAGGATAACTCCCAAGAGATCCACAGGTAACTCTCCATTCAGGCTTGTTTATGGAAGAGAGCCAATCTTGCCCATGTCACTTGAGTTGCCAACATTGGAACACATGAAGCAGTTAGAGTTGCTTTAGAGTTTGGGCCCATGGAGTTGAGATATGCGAGAATTGATGGAGCTCTAAGAGATCGGAGATCGGGCATCCCAAGCAATGGAGAAGGATCAAGCTTTGATCAAGAAGACCTTTGATAGGAAGGCCAAGAGTAGATCTTTCCGGTTGGAGATCTAGTGTTAAGATGGGATGCGAGATAGAAAAACCGGGAAGGCATTCAAAATTTGATGCCATTTAGAGTGGCCCATACATGGTCACAAAGTGTAAGGACAACAATGCTTTCCAATTGTCTTCATTGGATGGCGAAGAACTGCAGATTCCAGTCAATGGAATCTATCTAAAGCATTGCTACTAAAGGAAATTCTCCACCTTGTAAATATTAGTTTAGGTTTTCATCCCTCCAAGTGCTTGTGCACATTGTTTTGCTGTAGGTTGTTTTGTTTTCCTAAGTGCTTTGGCACAGGCTTGCTATCCCTGGAGATGTTTTGTAGCCCTTGCTTCCATCGAGTGATTTTCCATCTTCCTCCTTGCAACGTTCTAGTCAGTTGGGGTATTAAACAGAGAATCAAGTGACTCCATGCCCAATGGATGCTTCAGGAAACTGGTAGCTTCATCTAATAGGTAGATGACCCCGCTGAGTCCCCAAATTTTTATCCAAAATTCACCCCCGGGTAATTTTGATAACATGCATTAGATTATTCAGCTCCGAGCAATTAGATTGATTCAGGCAAAAAATCATGTTTTTTGGGGTCCCCTCGGCCTTTTTTTTTTAACTCCCCACCCAAGAAGAAATCCCAACAGTTGATAAAATGGAAGAAAATGCAAAAATAAGGTTGCGGGACTATGTTAAGGCATTTCGGTCCGAAGGGTTCGGTCGTGCGAGGTTCGTTGTACCAATCTTGGGGCCGAAAAAATGAAGAAAATCAGCTAAGTCCTAGTCTAGGCGGTTTGTGGGATAGTTGAGATGTCGGGACACGTGGGATGCGAAAATTTGAATCGGCCAAAGAGGAAAAAATTGCCTAAGTCTTCGTTTCGCGCGTCCGGGACAGTGGGACAAAGAGTACGTCTTGGACGCCTTGGATCGGCCGGTTTGGCGCAAGTCGGTCCATTTCGGGCGGTTCGAGATATTTGTCCTAGATAGTTTGGGACATCTGGGCCAAAAGTACGCGTGGGACGTGAAAAGCTGAAAGAGCCGCCAATGAATGGAATCTCGCCACGTGTCTTCACCTCAAACAGGAACAAGGAAGCCCGAATCGGCCGAAGCAGGAGATTTTCGTCCGGGACATCCGCCAAAAGTACGCGAGGGATGCGTGGGACGTGAAAAGGTGAAATGGCCGAAAAGAGACAAGGAGGCCCATGGATGAATCAGAATGTGCCACGTGTCAGAAGGTTGAAAAGTTGCTAAGTGTTTGGCGCAAGGTAAAAATGCGCCCCTCAGGCCCGAACCAATAAAATAGTGCCACGTGTCCAAGTTTAAGGGCCCGAAAGGAATTTTCAGAGGATGAGCTCATGGATGAACCGAGCGACACATGTCATCCAAGTGGCGAGCACGGGAAAAATTAAAAAAATTCAAATGCAAAAAGAGGTAAAAGTCAAAATTTTTCCCGCCGATCCGTTTTGAGCCTGTTTTTGCCCTAAATCTTCAAATGGCCATAACTTTCGATCCAGAGCTCGGATTTCTGCGTTCTTTATATCAATGGAAATCTGGTGAAATTCTCTACATGATTCCAGGGTCATTTTTGCATTTTGATGGATTTGGAGAGAGAAAATCAGGAAACACCTCTGGCACGTGGTAATGGCCAGAACTGACATTTCAACAACCAGCTTTAATGCAAAATATAGTTCGCCGCTTTTGCTAGGGTTCTCACCCACCGCCATAATGAGATGAATTAAATGCAACCTAGAAGTGGTTGGGGTAGATTTGGATTTCCTCTCTCTTCCCTCTCTCATTCTTCCTATAAATTGTAAGGAGGGGCTTCTTTCTAAAGGTCGAACATTCTTGTTTTTCCCCTCCCTTCTTCTCTTTGGCAGGTGAATTTGTGGAGTTCAAACCTCCCATTTAAAACTGTAATGCAACTTTGCCTCTTGGCATTTTGTAGTGTATTGTATCAATCTTTGGAGCAAGTAATGCATGTCTGTGGATGATTCTCAACCCTCTCTGTGTTCATTTGCATCCTCCTGATCTTTCACTGCAAATTTTGTTATCTATGCATGATCTTGCATCACATTTTAATGGTTTGTGTTTATTGGCAAGATAGGTGTTCTTCATTCCTTGGTGCATCACCTTTGTTAGTTTAGGTTTATTTTTACGCATCTTCTTACCCTGTCTCCTTGGCAAGTTAGATTAGATTTTGAGTAAACCCTCTGCAATTTTCTTGCGTGCATCCGAGCAGAGAGAATAGGAACCAACCTTCTCTGGAGATTCCTTTCTCATTTCTGCAAGTCCCACACTTGGAGAAAGGATTGATGTTGTCAGCAATCACACTGCTTGGGTGTTAGTATTATCAAACTAGAAATCGATCAACATCCGGGGTGCTTTGTGAATTCGCACTAACAAGCACCTCATCGAGCCTAGTTGTTGGGACTCATACTATGGACATGCCACTTCTATTTTGCCCCTAGATTCACTTGAGGGGGTGTTAGAGTAGGTATTTACCTTAGCTCATGTTCACCTAGGTATTTTATTTAACTTCATTGTATTTATCCTCACCCACTTATGTGTGTAAATATTTCTTTTATCTTATTTAGATATTAGGAGATATTATCTAGTTGTTAGGTATAGTTCTTTCCTTGATCTATGGTATTGACTAGATCCTTGATGTGTAGTTCTCTCCTAAATCTATGGTCTTGACTAGTCCTTTGATGACTAGTTATTTCCGTGATTTATAGCTTGATCTACGACCTTGATTGGTTCTTAGATTGTTATTCCTTTCCTATTTAAGCAAGGCCCATTCTCAATGTATTGCATTGAGTTCCATAATAATATACGATATTGCTACTCATTTGTTTGTAAAGGTTTTATGTAAATTTATTCTGGCAAATTTCTTTCATCTTATTGATCGTGGTGTTTGATTAACATCCTGTTCTTGGCTTGGTACGATCTGGTTATCATTCCTTTCAGCTAGGATGGCACCTTATCCACTCAGCGTGCCTAGTCGGGTCACATTTTTCCTCAAGTGCCTCTTAGAAAGCCAAATTTGACTAAGTCTTGAAATCCTTTTCTCTTCCTTGCGCGTGCGCCGTGGTTTCTACTAAACCCTTATAAAACCCATGTCCTATGTAATTTGCCCCATGCACCCATCCTCTTCATTGGTCCCACGCATGCACGTGCCCTTTGGGACTTAGTCAATATTCTAAGGCCCAACAATTGTCCTTGAAAATTGGTGCGTGTCATGATGCTGGACTGCAAGATTTATCACTTGGATCATGATTCAAGTAGGTGCCCACTGTTGCAACACACGATAAGGAAGAACCTTTCCTATTACTATAATATTTGTAGGTCCACCACACATAATACCGATAATTACATGTTGATTGACCAAATTCATAATGTCTTGATACTAGTGTAAGTCGGACCGGTGTTGTAAATAATTCCAAGGAACAAGGTGAGCATCACAATCATAATCACAATGAAGGGCACTCTAATGGAGGTTGAGGTAGAGGTAGAGGATTCAGAGGCCAAGGTCATGAAAATGGAAGAAGTGAATCTCCATCATGAACATGTTATACATGTGAATCCCCTGATCATTATAGGCACAAATTCCCGAGAATGTTATTTGATCTTATTGTGGAAAGAAAAACAATCATGAAGAATGCCCAAACTTATATGAACATCTAAGAAAGAAGAACAAAAAGATAAGGGCACGGGAATGGTTAGAGTAAAACACACAGTGGAAGATCAGTGGATGTCAAACTTAGCACCTGATCTTGAGATGGTACCTGTGTTAGTCACTACATGCACTAAGGTCAGTGCGTGCGAGGAATTTCAAAGCGTGCCTATTATTACAAAATAATAGGTACTACATGCAAAGTATCCGGACCCTACTCATCAAAAGGAAGTTTATCAAGAAACCATGGAAGTTATTAGAAACTTATAGGGTGAGATACAATGCTTAAAGGAGCAGTTGCGGAAGTTGGAGCAAGCCAAATCAACTGAGCTTCCTTAGAAAGATGTTGATGATCTAAAGGAGGTTTGTAAGATGCCGTGATAAGAAAACATCATTCCTTTATTGGGGAAATGACTCGGAGGAATATGTCATGCGCTGGAGTTGAGCGCAAGAGATAAATTTTACATGCTAACCTATCTCCTCACTAGTCTGGATTATGACAAAGAGATCGCTCTGAATGCAATTGTTGAAGGATGGATTTTGAGTAACATTTTGATTGATACAAGTGCATAAGTGAATGTAATCACCTTAGATGCATGGAATCAGATGGGAGGCCACCATTACAACCATCTTCAAATGTGTTGTTTATGGCAAACATGACTAAGGCCATGCCCATTGGAGTCTCGAAAGATGCTATTAGTACTATACAATGGGCCAAGTTTACTTGGGTACTTTGAGGTCTTGCGCTTGCAAAGGTAGATAGTTTTCCAGCCCGGTTCTTGGGTGCCCTTGGCGTTATGTGAATAATGTTGATCTATGCTTCAATAAAGGATACATCAGTTTTGAGAAGAGGGAAGAGCGCGCCATCATTGATTTAACAGATGGAAAAGCTGCACCTTATATAGAACCTTTAAGCGAAGAATATTTAAAAAAAATTTATGTGCACACCATTAGAGATCCTGCTGTACTTAAGCCATCAAAGGAAGGATTTATTTAGTGGGATGATGCATAGTCTATGAGTGATACTACACATATTGCTTGTGATAACTGGGTGCACAAGACTTATGAAATGGTTTGGTGTTAGGATTGTGGAGTTGAATTGATTCACAAATAGCATGATTTACACCCTACTTAGAATACATAATAATCGATGTC
The DNA here is from genome assembly GCA_018340775.1 of Taxus wallichiana var. yunnanensis. Lineage (NCBI taxonomy): Eukaryota > Viridiplantae > Streptophyta > Pinopsida > Cupressales > Taxaceae > Taxus > Taxus wallichiana. The sequence continues at coordinate 545,796,305 of CM031243.1, forward strand.
GGTCAACCTAAGAACCACCATTGGTCAAAGCATAAGAACTGCCATCGGTTAGGGTAATCGTCTTGATTACTGTGTGTGAAATTTTATATTTAACTCATGGGAATTAGATCTATTTTTAGCATTAAAGCAGATCTATTAATTGTAAATACATGGCTATTGTGCCCTAAGTTTATATACGCCTAAATAAGCATGAAAGTTAGGGTTTAGAATAGATTTAAGAGAAGGATTGAATTAGATCATTAATTCTTCTAGATTGAGAGGATGAAGAAGAAGAAGAGAAAGAAAGAACATGTTACATGAAGACAAAGTATCCATGGAGAGGAGCTAGACAAAAGGAAATAATAGGTACATCTGAATGGTGAGAAGAGGGTAACATCTTCTACTGTATTTTCTTTGTATAGTTATTGTCTCATTGTAATGGCTTGCATAGTATGCAAAGCACATATATTTTCTTCTTGTAGATCCACATGTTGGTGAGATCTTGTATTATAGATCCATGTAGATCTAGTCTTGTATTATAGATCCATGAGATCATATTGTATTGTTGATCCATGTAGATCTAGATATTGTAGAGGAGGTTGTCTTCATGTTTGCATAGGTTATGCATGCAGTGATGGAGAGACAAACTTACTTCTTGGTGCATAGTCATGGTTACACATTGGTAGACCCATGCAAGAGGTCTTGTTGTAGATCCACAGAGAACTTGGTAGCAGTTCAGAGATGTAATAGTTCTAGGTTATGTGAGATCTATTGGTGGTGTTTGGAGGCACAATTGTAGTGCACTCATGGAGATCTGTTTAGAGATCTAGAGGAGAGGAGATACTCTTGGAGAGATGCATTGTACTCTTGTATTGAAGAGTTGGTTTGTACTCATATTGTATTATATATATGAGATCTCTATTTTTAGTGGATGTAGTCCACATTGGGTGAACCATGGTACATGTTGTGTTATGTGCTTGTACTTTGTCTTGATTTGGATTATTCTAGTTTATACTTCCACTGTTGTAGATTTTGGGGAATTGTATAGATCTTGTGTGCATGATTTTGTTTATTATTAAATCATAGCACTATTCTGCAGTCCCAAATTCCCAACAATTGGCCATGAGATGACAAGTGCAGTCATGTTCATGAGTCAACCACATTGTGTTAGGTGTTTGGGTAGTAACCAGCTACCAAGGTACACTAGTGAGGGAAATCCTGAAGTATTTTTGCATGCTATGGAAGCCCAGTGGAAAAACCAAGTGGAAATAAGGAATATACTAGTATATACCTTGCGTGGGACAACAATGCACTGGTGGAAGGTACACAGAGATGGTCTTTTAGAGTGGCGAGAAGTGAGAATCACCTTCTTTGCTATATTTTGTTAGAGTAATGTGCCTACCAAGACGTGTGAATTTGATGGGAATGATGCTCAACACCATGTTTAAAAATGCGAGAGACTCTGGACAAAGGGGCAAGAGGCCTTACCACCTTCAATGTGGGTGCACAATTTTTACTACACTTTGCGAGGCTGCGTGTGTGCATGGTATGTTTATGTATATGTAGAGTTGAATAGTGGAATAGGGAATTGGAAAGAACTGATTGCAAGTGTGATTAATACCTTTGACTATTTTTCCACTAAACCTCCAGTGAATGAGGCATTATAGGTTATGAAGTGCTTGATGTTGGGAGATAGTGCAATGGCCGAGGAACTTATTCGGGAGTTACTACGTGAGTCGGTATGGAGGAACATTTTGAAGAAGAAGAGACATATGCAAAACAACTTGGGCACGCCTACCTAAGAAAAGAAAAAGGTAAGATGGTGTATGTAATTGATGATGAAGAAGTGGAGAATCTAGATGTTGAGCATATTGAAGGTACACATGAGGTCTTATACAGGTCAGATTAGAAGGCATGCATGTATCATGAGCCTATGAAAAAAAAAAAGGTCGACATTGGGATAGATGCTAAACCTAAGGAGGCCATCATTGGTGATTATTGGTTTGACTATGAGGTTGCTAAGATAATTGTGTTGCTTTACACAACTTCCAAGATTTATTTCCATGAGGATATCATGAGTTGAAAGGAGTACATCACTCTTTGGGTGAGATGCGGATTAAGTTAAAGGAAGGTGTGTGCCCGGTTAGGAAGAGGCCTTACAAGATGAATCCTAATCTTCTCATCAAGGTAAAGGAAGAAATTGATAAGATAATGGAATTTGGGATCATTGTGCCCATTGAGGAGTCGATGGGTTATCCCTATGGTGATAAGTATCAAAAAATATGGCAGGATACGAGTTTGCATGGATTATAGGGAGTTAAATGTTACGTGTGTAATATATCCCTTTCCTACAACATTTATAGAGGAGATTCTAGAAGGTGTTGTAGGCCACAAGATCTACTCCTTCACCGATGGATTTTTGGATATCATCGGTAAGGATAGCTAAAGAGGATCAAGAGAAGAGGAATTTCACCATTGAGCGGGAATTTTAACATACACAATTATGCTTTTTGGATTTAAGAATGTGCCTACAGTATTTTCAAGCATTTTTGTACAAGCATTCCGGACTTTATTCATAAATTCTTACAGGTTTACTTGGATGATTGGATGGTTTATGGGCTAGTGTAAGATCATTGTATAATTTAAGGCTCATGTTTGAGAGATGTCAACGATTGAGAATCTCCTTAAACATTAAGAAGTGTGTTTTTGCTACACCTTTTGGGACATTGATGGGACACATTATCCGAAGAAGGCTTGCTAGTGGATCCTGCTAAGGTTGTTGTTATTTTTGTCTTAGAGGAACCCACTAAATGGAGTGAAGTGCACGGAGTTTTAGGGAAGACAGTTATTCAGGAATTTTATCAAAGGATATGCTTGGATTCTGCGCCCTTGGAATAATTATTAAAGAGTAAAGGAAAGTTCCATTGGGGTGAATCACAATAACGCACATTTGAGAAATTGAAGGAAAGGATTACTACAACGCCTATTCTCATGCTTTCCTTCATAGACCAAACCTTTTCATGTGCATGTGGATGCCTCTAGCATGGCCATTGGCATGGTATTATCCCAGCCTAGAGAAGGTATTATTGATCATCCTATTTTTTTGCAAGTAGGAAATTGACACCAACTTAAAAGTTATACAACTATAGAGTGCAAGGCCTTTTCTATGATCTATACGCTGCATCATTTTCACCAGTACTTACTGGATACCCCATTTATATTCTATACAAATTACATGACACTTAAGTATTTGGTGAACAAGCTCATTTTGCAAGGGAACATATGCTTTTGGATTCTATTGTTGTAGGAATTTGACTTTATGGTGGTGGTTAAGCCAAGCAAAAGTATATTTGGACCATATCATTTATCAAGGATTAATTCGAGCGAGGACATGTAGAGCATTGAGGATACAATGCCGGATGCACAACTATTAAGATTAAACCACATTCCCTTTGTCTTATAAAATATTGTTGTCTTTTTATGAACTGTTTAGTGCTCCGAGGGAATGAAGAGTATAGAGATGAAGTAACTTGCCATACACGCCACACCTTACATGTTGATCAGTGGAGATTTATACAAACTAGGTCGAGATGAATTTTTATGCCGGTGTGTGCTTGAGTATGAGTGCGAAGCTATCATGGGAGGAAGCTTATGGTGGGATTGCAGGTGGACATTATACAAGAGATGCTACCATGCATAAGGTTTTATTTGTTGGTTTATGGTCGGAAATGATGTATAAAGATTGTAAGGAATATTTTAAGGATCTGTAATCACTATATTATCAATAGGTATGGATGTCTGTTGAGTTTGACAAGTTATAAGGGTACTCATTTTCTTAATGAGACCATCAAGATACTATTGGTAGAATTTATGGTGGCACACCATAAAACAACACCCTATTACCCTTAGGTTAATGGAACTGCTGGGGCTTTTAACGAGATATTGAGCCACACATTGACTAAGATTTGTGATGTTGGAGTGAAATCTTGGGATGATAAAAAAATTCTACTTTGGGCATAAAAGACAACTTATAAAAGATTGAACAAAGCCACACCCTTTCAATTAGTGATTGACGTAGAGGCTATTTTGCCCATAGAATTTATGTTACCATCTCTAAGTATTGTGTGTGTAGGAGGTTTGGCTGATGAGCAAGAACTTGAAGAGCGCATTGATAAAATGATGTAGTTGGATGAAAGGTGTGTTATAACATGATGGAGTTAGAAGACAGAAAAATCCAAGCAAAAGGCATGGCATAATAGACATATTAAGGATAAGAAGCTTGAGGTTGGACAGATGGTTCTTTTGTACGATTCAAAGTTTTTACACCACCTTGGAAAGCTTAAATTGCATTATTTGGGACCATATATAGTGACTTACATGCTTGATTCAGGTGCTTGCTAGTTAGAGGCACTAGATGGGACACAGGTTGCCCGATTACTTCAATGGGAGTAGGTTGAAGCCTTACTATAAATAAGTCTTCTTGGTGTTTGTAATAAGGTGATTTTATAGTTAGATTAAGTTTCCCTTGTTAGATTAAGTTTCCCTTGATGCATTTACTTTATATGTGTTTCCTTTCATCATTGTTATGCTTTGTCAATTTAGTTCAATGTTTTGTGTAATAAGCGCACTTGCGCGCTAGAATATGATTACTCTCTTTTTGAGTTCATTCACAAAGGACTGCACATACATTAAGTGTGGGATAGAGTACAAACATAGGCAAGCGTATACAAGTTGATGTTGACAATGGCCTAGGAAAAACAAGAGCACGCGATGGGATTCCTAAGTATTAGAGGGGCGTGCATAGTGGTGATGATACTGGTTGTTGGAAAATGATTAGGTGTCATGAGGATGGTGATAATAAGGATGATGCTAAATGAAAAATCCATGTATAAGAATAAACACCTAGGGTAATGTGAGGTAGGCAGAGGTAGGGAGAACTACTTGGAAAAGGACGTAGTGGTTAATGTACTTCGGTCTTTGAGAGTGTGCATAAGGAGGTTTCATCGGTGTAGTTTTACGTGTCGAAGGTTATAGAGGATACACATGGAGGAAATGCACTTGGAAAGGCGAAAAAGATGAATTTATTACGGAAGTATAGTGGTAGGTGGGATTGTAATTAATGTGGTAAAAATAAAAAAGCATAAATAAAGGGTTATGGTAAGTAATTTTTACCTTACGATAATTTCTGAAAGAGCTCTTGCGAACTAGGGCATCCTTGTAAGAAGTTATGAAGAATCGTGTGTGACATTAAATATTTATGAACCATATTTTAGAGAAGAACGTGAAATTATGCAGAGAAAGTTTGGGAAAGAAGTTCTACGGGTTTGGATGGTGTAGTGTGAAGGAAAGAAGGTTTTTAAACTAGGGAAAAGGTTTGTAGAGTTTGCAAAGAGAAGTGTGGTTTTAGGTTTGAGGCATTGAAAGAACCAAACACAAGGTATAATTAATAAGTACCTGACCAAGAATGACACCAAGGAGAGGAGAAACCATTTCACCCAAGAAAAAGGGCAAGGGAAAAGATAAACCAAGTGCGACAACAAATTTCAATGAGGAATGGTATTCAAAGATGCAATACCTAGATGGGGTATTGATGGGGATGGAGTGGGTGTCCCATGTGAGGAGAATGGTTATAAGTGATTATAACCATCAAAGGAAAAAGGAAAAAGGAAAATTTTTCCCAAGGAATTTTTAAAAAAGCGGATAAGTTTAAATTTGGTCCGCCCCTCCGAGGTGCCATGTGGCAGATCCCAATTGGTTGCAGGATGGCAGGGGCCATGGACTTTTTAGGAAATTTTTCCAAAGTTTAAAATTTAAATTTTTAACAGTTAGATTAAATTTTATTACCTTTTGAATGCCAAATTGAAGTAAAACTTCAAATGGCCATAACTTGAGCTAGAAAGCTCGGTTTTGGGAAAACAAGGACTTTTCAGAAAGCTCTTGATGCCCTCTTTACACAAGAGTCATAAATTTTGAAATTTGATGAAGTTTAAGTGGTAAATTTTTAGAAAAAAATCTGCAGGGATTTCATTAGTGAACTGGCAGTTTTCAACTTCTCAATTTGGTTAAATTAGATCTCCTCCTTCACTCAACATGTCAAAAAGACATGGAGGATTGGTCTAGGGAGGGTTTAGAGTGTTTTTAAGAGTTGATTTATCCAATTGATTTCAAATTTTATTTCTCTGACAATAGATAGAAAAATGACTGTGCAAGTTTCAAGTTGGATACTATAAAGTTTTGAAGGTTCATTCTTAAATGTTAGGGTCAATTTGAGTTCTTTGGGACTTACTAAGTCTAAATTTCAATATTTCATATCTTATTGTTTGGTGTAAGTTTGAACTAGCTCATTTTTATTAAAGAAAAGAATTGCCAGAATGAAGTTTATGACAGTGAACTATTTCTTTTAAATCTGTATATCAATTTTTATCATTTACGGATGTATATAGTTTCTAAGATATTCTCATACATTTAATTGAATTCAATCAACCATTCAATAGTAATTATGCAAATCCTTATTTCTAAATTCAACTCATTTCAAGAGAGCAAAACACTTGTCTTTTACTTCATACGCATTATTCTTTTTCAAACAATAGTTTCAATCTTTAATAATAATAAATCACATCCAAAGCACAAGTGCAATTTTGAAACTAATGCAATCCTTTATTCATTTCCAATACAATTTTACAATCTTCTCTTTTCCTTTTTTATTTATAAAATACAAAATACAATGCATGTAACATCTTTTACATTTCTTTTCCAAAACAAAGAGTAAAATAAATCTCCTTTACATTTCACAGTCCAATTTCAATCTTCCATTATCAATACAAATGGTTTCACATTACAAATATTATACAACTCATCCACTTCAAGTGGGGAAGGATTACAAAAGAACTTGCTCAAAGGGAGGGACTGTCAAACTATATATTCTTCTTGCTCCAAAACAACAACATGCTAGTTTCTTCATCTTTTCATCTTGATCACAACAAGGAAGGGGGAAAGGCAACGCTCTCCACCCAACCAAGACATCCAATGAGAAGGGAGAAGCCATCCTTCCTCATTGGCCCCCGAGCCCCAACCATATTGAAATAAGATATGAGAATCAACACATGGCAACAATGGCTTCCACAACAAACAAGTAGCATTCTTTCACATGCATAATTCAATAAGAAACACAGTTCAAGAAAAACAATAGTTCACAACTGCATTTGATAACATTCACACAAAACTTAGGCTTGATCAAACAAGCCAACAAGAGCAAGGAACTATGGGGAAACTACTTATACCTCCCTATTTGGAATTGGGCATCCACCTAAAATCATACCGCCAATATAACATATCAAATCCCATAAACCTTATGTCTCCCAACCCCTCCTTATGCCCCCTAAATTTTCTCCCTTATGCCCCCTCAAGAGTAAGAAATGCAAGCTATTTCTTTTCCAAGGTGGATCCCAATCCAAAATCCCTCCACAATAAAACTAATGCCCTTGGCATTCCCTTATGCCCCCCATTTGAAATCCCCATAGCCTTCTCCTACAAAGATGTCCTAAGCGATCTACCCAACCAGCCAACAACACATAACATATTCACCATTTTACACATGCATGCAAGTGAATAAAACATTTTATAAAAATGCTCAAGTTCATACCTCTCCATAATGGAGTTTATTCTGAGATTCACAATCTTCCCAAAATCCAAATACAGTCCAAAATCAGAAATGTCCAAGCATGCAAAAAGGCTCCAACTCCTTCCACAACAAGCTCCCAAAATAGCAAGCAAAAATACACCCCCAAGAGGAAAAAACAAAGTTTCAACAACCACAAACAAGCAAAGAGTTTTGAATTTAAAAGAGAGGGAAGAGAAGAGGATGATGTGGAGCCATGTGGGATGCCACATCATTCTTCCTCAACCCCAAGAGGAAATTCAACATCATGCACCTAAACATAATAAATAAAAATGACAAATTAACTTACACACTCCAAAATAACCCATACCCCAAAAGGACTGAATTAAAAACATGTAAGAGAAGTGCAATTAAAACTTACAATTAGTCATTTCAAAATGCATTTAAAAGGCCTAAATTTAACCTCCAAACCATAGGTATGGTTGGTGAATAATTTTAAGAGGTGTGGGACAAGCTTAACTTGTCCCACAAGCCTCCAAATTTAGCCTCCAAGGACAAATTCGAATTCCTAAGAGGATGAAGTGTCTTTCACTCCAAAATCTATCTTACATTCTCTTACATATCTCTTACACCTTCTTACACATTTCTTACAACATTTCTTACACACCCTTACAACATTACATTTAAGATCAACAACTTCATTAATTACATTCTTATGACATATTGATTTATTTATTTTAACACATGATTATTCACAACATTAATACAACATATATAGTAACTAATGAAAAGGGGCAACACATCACAAAATAAACACATGCCACATTAATAAAGAAACCACATTAATAAAATACACAAACCCATGGTCACATATAATGAAAATCCCCCATGGGAATCCCTAACAACATACAACACACAACACACACACACACAACAGTTGCCATGGTGACCTTGTTGAATTCACCTAGAATTTCAATATGGTTAGTCTCCAGTCCCCCGACATTGTTGTGATATTTTAACCTACAAAATGAAAATACCTCCTTCGGCCTCATGGCCATATCAAAACATCCAAAATGATATAAAAAACATCTCAAGATCATCTAAACACATGAATCACAACAACATCAAGAATTCAACATTATTATTTTCAATTAATTAATCAACTATATCATCATCAATAATCTACCATACTAGGTCTACTCAAAATATCCAATGTCATATGTCCAAATCAACATCTATAATATGTCCATGTCAAATAGTATATCATCATCCACATATAAAAATGTCTCTAGTAACCATCATGCATAATAACTGAATCCAGATCAATAATAATCCATGATCTAACATCTAACCATCATACTAAAACAAAACATAATAGTGTCCATATGATCGCAGTATCAAGATCAGTATCTAAAAGTGTCAAAGGGAAGTGGGCACTACAATTGTAGTGCCCTTGTCTTTCTAGTGTTGCTTTGATTCATGTGCTCTAACAACTCTAGGCACTCCTCATACTTATGCTTCTTTCCACACCATGAGCACCGCAATAGGTTCGGGAATTATCATTTGTAATACTATGTAGACCCACAATTGAAACATGTTCCACATGGGAACTCGATCCTTCCTCCTCCGCAGATTACCATGACCATAAAATCCTCTGCGAAAACTCCTTTCACGTGTGTCCATCTCATGCAGTCCTCATAACGGCGATCATCACCCTTGGAACTACCGGTAACACTGTGCAGCACACCCCATGATCAATGGCCTCATGGATCGATAAATGAGCCTACAGTCCTTAGTATCATGGGTTATTGAGGTGTAGATCTTGTAATAACAAGACACATTCTTGCAATCGTGTTGTTGTTTTGTTGCTGTTTTGTTGCAGCTGGTTTGCTTTTGTTGGTTCCTTCCTTGTCAGTTTTTGTTGGGCTCTTTTGTGATGATCGTCTGGTTGTTTTCTCCGTTAGTGGTCGGCCGGAGTACATTGTTATCATTTTTGTGGCCGGACCACTGCGTGTTTGCTGTTTGATCACTGTCCAGCAGGTGTTTATTTGCTGTTGTGTTGCTGTTGATTGTTTCTTTGCAGACTGCGTTCTGCACTTGGTCCTTATTGTTATATCAGGATGTTGATCCTTTTTTTCGAGCTTTATTTTCCTATTCTGGCTTCTGAGCCTTGCTGTACAAGGGTATAGTCCCTTTCAAAAAACTATTTGCCAATAATAAAAAAACAAGACACATTCTTCCGATTGTGCTCAGAAAGCAGGGGCACCTACTTGCATCATGATCCCCATGACAAATTTCATAGTCTACAACCACGGCACGTCATCTTGTCCTCTAGAGAAACTATCCTTAACATGCCCCTCTACATCATATTATGTGCATCATAAACAACTACAAGTCTCATGGGCTAAGTTTGCGAGACAAATTTTCCAGTGCTTGCCATAACAACAATCTGAGTCTCCAGGAATGGGCTAACACCAGTATCAACACTACCAACAGCCTCGATGCACAGAGCAACTTCTAATGCCTCGTGTGGGTCTATAAAAGTTTTATGAGATAAGGCCCTTCTAAAGGGTGTGATCAATCCTCCAAAAACCACTGAGCATGCTATGAAGGGTGAATATCATATGAAAACTTAGACAAGAGATTTTTAAAGCGTGCATCATACTCCCGCACACTCTCTACCATTCCTTGTTGAATCTCCTTCAAAGCGTTGATGCTCTTCTGTTCAAATTCAAGAATGTGGAATTCTACCAATAATGTGTTCTTTAAAGTAGTATAGTCTACCACAATTTGATGAGGGTCATATTTCCTATACCAGCTATGTGCGTGCCTTTGCAATGTGGTTCAGTAAACCGACTAGCCTTCCGTTCTAGGGTTGTGATACCCTTTACGTGTGATAGAAGTTCACACTTGTGAACATGTTCCGCAGCATCCTCAATACCTCTATAATTAGGAAAATGTAGAGACATTTCAAAGAAAATGTGTGGGGCGGTTGGGGCCCGAATCCTCCTAAGCTTTGAGCCTTGGTTTCGCCCCGTGTTTCCTCCACTACCTGATCCACCAGGTCTTGAACCACTAGATCCACTAGGTCCACCACACCCTAAACCACCAGAGCCACCAGCTCCTATTCCTCATGAACCACTAGACCCACCAGGTCCTATAGTGGTCATGCCAAGGGTCCCCACAGTTCCACTAAGCTACGTGCCTATGGTTTTCCATAATGCCCCACTACTAATAGTATACCCCGTGCCACTCCTAGATGCGAGATCAAAAGCTTATGTTTCTATACCTTGCCTGAAAATTCCTAACACTGGGTTGGTGTTTGCAGCCATAGAAGGCCCGAACAAGAAATTATACCTCCTAGGTGTAGACCGATCACCTCTAATGTAACCAACTAGACTAGCAATATTTTCCCCCTGATCTGGAAAACCAAGCGCCAGGGTTTGGTCACTAGGTGGGCTTAGATGTGCACCAATGGTTCTTCTTTCTCCACACGACGAACTCTCATCAAAAGTCGAAGGGGTCTCTCTTACGTGCTTGCCAAGATGGGGTCACACAGACTGCTCAGGTTCCACATCCTCTGCATGAACCTCAAATCCTTCCCGCAACATCTGCCGCCATACATCCATCACACCTACAACCTTGCATTTTCTAGCAATATCCCTTTCACGCACTTCACCATACTTGAGCTGTCTCTCCTCCCTTTCTTTCTCCATCACAACATCTGCCATCTTCCTCCACTCTAGCTTCCTCGCCCAATGCTCAGAATGGTTTAGCCGGCCATTGGGAATGCCTCTAAACTCATGGTAACCATCAAGATTTTCATAGCCAGAGGGACAACATGTAGAAACGATCCTCTGGGATCCCTCAAAAACTCAAACTCAGCAACCTTTGGACAAGAATATGTGGAAATGGCATACTCCAGTGTAGCTAGCCAATACTCCTTTCCACCAATGATCCACAACATGGTTCCACATCAGATCTACATCCTACAACCTCGGTATTCTTCTTGGGTCCACACATGTGATCCATAATGCCAACTTGATCTAGATGCATAGGTGAGAGCCATTCATACAGTTCCACTGGGAAGCAACAGAAAAAAGTTTCATACAGATCATGGTAGAGGTTCTCTTCTACCCATCTACGTGCATCAAACTCGGCCCAAAGGTTGAATCTCTGAGAAAATTCATCCTCTCGTGCTCTTGAACCATGATTCAAAACTTTCCAACGTTAACCGCTCTGTCATTACTCACTACATAGATCATGATGTATGTTATTTCCCACTATAACTTTGAAAAGAGGTCCCGGCAATGAGAACCAAGATGTAGTCATTTTTACCCCTATCACAAAAGAAAGGAACCCCATGCGCACTACCTATCACCCAGCGGATGCTTTGGGTGCTCACCCGAGGCACGCGTGGGTACCAAGTCTCTCTTTTATGTGAGTTAAGTGGGAAACATCATCTATGATTTGTGTTTAAGAGATTTAAAGAGGATTTAAGACATATAAGAACCATAGAGCTTAGAATGACCTCTAGATCTTTGCAGCCATTCCACATGATAGTACTTAATATACTATATGACTTGTATCATAACAGAAAGAAGTATATAAACATCCATACCTAGTATAAACATAAATGAAGAGAACCTTTTGAAAAATATGTATGTATCAAAATCATTGATATTCATATATATAAACTGGTAACCTCATTACATCCATGGAGCCATTACAAAATGTCACAGAGAAGTAGACCACAGTCATGCATTACAACTAGACTAATGTAGCTAGGCTAACAAAAAGAAAAATTACAATCCCCATACCCAATACATCCTTTCCCAAGTGTAATTACCCACTAACAGAGTTCTTGCAGTATTTCTAGAGCTCCGCCCATTCTCTAGTTCTCTCTCTTTTTTACTCTACAGGCACTTGTATTTATAGCCTTCTACGGATCGCAAACTCATCCTCTAAGCACCTTCGGATCTGATACCAAGTGTCCGAATGTGGTCCTCCATGCGAGCATGCTCTCCCAGGCTTGAGCTTTCCACTTTTCACCACGACGTGTTTCTAGAAGTTTCTACCGTAGGCATTCTCCTTCACGGGAAAACTCCGTCACTAGGCTAGCACCTTATCCACACGTAGTCGGTTCATGCTTTTCACGTGTTCTACCCCGAACACCCAATTTTTCCAAGTCCTGAACCCTTGGTTTTGTATACGCGTGCCATGAATTTCCTTAAACCATTTTCTTAAACCCCGCCCGTGCGCTCTGTCCTTATGCACCTTTCCTTAATCGGGACCTTGTGTATCTACACACCTTTTGTACTTAGTCAATATTTTAGGGGCCCAACAATATCCAATACAATAGAATCTAACTCCTCTTACGTAATCTCTTCCTTCTCATTCTATAATACTAGAACAATATTGGACATTGCAGTCACCCTTCCTTCTAGAAGATCCATCTTCTATGCTATAAGTTTTCCAATTTCATCCAACTTGGGTCTTAGAAGCTCTGCAAGCGCCTCACACTTTTGCTTGACCGGTCTGCTAATCTCTCTACGTGCCCCAAAGTATCGTCCTTCATCACCTTTAGGAATTCATTGTCTTCTACCATCATCCAGATTCTGATTATTGCTTCTGGAGCTGCACAAATATTCAATGCCTGGTCTGCTTTCTTCAACTCTTCCTACAAAGTCTAGAGTAAGGCTTCATAAGATGAAATCTTTCTAACTATTGAGGCCCTTGCTCTCTCTGCTTCCTGTTCAGGGTCCTTTGGCACTGGCATCTGAATCGGTCCATCCTCAAGCACCAAATCAACTAAGGTATGCACATAATGCATAGCCAAAGGGAACCTTTTAGGTACCTTGGACTCCAAGTGTGGTCTTGCCTTCAGGACATGATCATCGATATCCTCTGCCATGCTTTGATGAGGACCCCATTATTATTTTGATCTAGGTCCTTATCTCCTTTTAGATGTGCTATTTCAACATCTTTGGCCTTGTTTTCTTCTTGTAGCACTCTAATAGTGGCAACCTTATCTACGTTCCTCCACGCCACCTCTGTAGATACTTTTACCAAGGCATTACTTACCTGCTCATCAGACATGAGAGTGGGATTTATAGTTATGTGCCTATTCTGTGGCACCTTCTTCATTCTTCTTGATACATAGGAATCTTCACATACATCAAAATCGGGCTCATCCATGTGAGTTTTCATGGACCAAGACAATTATTTCCTTGTGCATGTGGTTGCCATGTCTGGGTCCATCAACTCCCATCCATACAACTCCTTGAGGCCCAATGTATTATGGAATCGGGCACAAAAAATTTTACCTGTGTCCTCATCATAGCCCATATGCGGAACATTATATTCCCCACTTGTGCACTTTGTTCTTGGCCCCTTAGGTACCTAAGCGCCAAGGTTCGGAGCTAGATCTTTGATATTATGAGTGGTATCATGTTCTAGTTCTCCTGCCTCTTTATCCTTTATATATTCCTCCCAGGGTTCTTTCACTTCTTCTGGTTGTACCGGGATCTAGGCGCGATCTCTACAAACTCCTCCACCTCCTCATTCAACTTCCACTTCCTCCTTTTCCTTTAAATTGTCTCTTTTTGAGGAGAGAAATGTGGTGACCTCCTAAAAAACTGAGGAGTTCCTATGCCTTGTGTCCTTGTTCTGCTGAACACCCTCTTGAAATGAAACCTCCTTGGACTGCTTCCAAGTCTTCTTCTTCTTATACCCAAGGTGGGGTACTTGTGCACTCAGTATTTATTCTATTTGTGGGATGCCTCGGCCTCTATGTTCTAAGCCGATACTATCCTCATATTCTTCCTCATCATCTACCTCTATAGCTTCTATGGGCTTTGGGGATGGCATGTTCTCCATTGTATGCTTTCCCTTAGGTGGCCCTGGGAGTGCAAACTCATTCTCCACATATTTTTTATTCTCTAGCTTGGGCTTAAGATGAAGGTATATGAGTGCTGCTCCAATTTCCCCAATTTCCAAGCTTACAGGCTTCATGCTTATAACGTCTGAAATGAGCCTCTCAACATAGGCAATCTAACCTGGAAATACATATGTCTTCCTCAGAGTGTGGTAGTCACAATCTACCTTGTCTGCAATAAAATTTAGGCATCACACATCAATAAAATGGTGGAATGATTCTTGGAAATAGCATCTTTATAAAGGCATATGTAGTTTACACCATGGGCTCCATGTCCCATCCCTCATAAATGAATCTGCGTGATGCGGAGGTGCTAGTGACAATGCGAACTATACTTCCTTACCAACTACCATAGGTAGCTCCTTGGGGATGCACCACTCCTCTTCAAATGCCACGTGGAGTCGATCATACCACATCTCCACCCTTTTTCAAATGTCCCACTCATGGACCCTTCACATAAATACTTGTCAAATATTCTGCCAAGGACTTGTTTTCCATGGGATATTCCCAAATCTTGTTCTTTGGCCCATCGGCACTCCTATTTCCATAAATCCTGTTATGTTATAGACTACTCCCTAAGATATCTTCCTCATGACATGGAGCCACATTGTATTCACCTGCGACCATCTCTCCTTATCATTCAACTTGGTCACTAGATGCGCAATTGCTTGTACCACTGAGTACTTCTTCAATTTGTCAATGTCCATTCTATGTGGACCCTTTGTTTACCCCAAATCCTTTTGTGACTTCATGATTGCTACTTTATCGGGAAGGTCACTAGCCGTATACTCTTATGCCTTTTAATCCTGTCAATGTTAAAATTAGGGCTGCCGTTGGACTTTGCTCATAAGCCACTAGTATAGAGGTTCATACTTGCCAAAATATGAGAGCTCATACAACTGATATACTCCCACCTGTTTTAATAGTTTTTCCCCAGCGTCATCATATATTGGAATATCTTCCGTGTGCTTGTTGGTCTTTATACTCAACAATGCGTCCAATTCTTTCTTGTTATCAGAAGTGTGGTGGTTGTAATCACTCACCTTACAACTGTAGATGTGGGAATCCCATTCTTTCCCAATTATCACACCTTCTAGATATTGCATTTCTGAGAAATTACTCTCGGGAGAAATTTCAACTTTTGTTTCTACTTTCTTCTTTCCTTTGGCTCATGCGGCAGGTGCTTTCTTTGGTGCCATATGAAAATCTCAACTTTTTGTCCTCTGTAGTGAGAAAGTCAAAACCCTAGCTTGAATTTGTGTGCCCTAGTTTGAAACCACGTGCCCTAGCTCTTTCTCAACATGTTTTTTTCACTCAAACCCTTCACCAATGGGGATGCAAGCTTCTTCTGCACACAAATCCACTCTCCACGTCTAGTTTCACACTCTTTGCACCTCAATAATCTTCACTCGCTCATTCGCACTTAGCTCGTTCAAATTCTTGTAATCACAATGGTAAAAATGAACTCACATCACATCCTTATATAGATTTTCAAAAATTTAGTGCATTTATTTCTCCTCCACCTACTAAAAATCCTCTCATTAATTGACCATTTTCACACTTTCCGCATGGTACATCTTTGCACCCAAGCTATAACCTTCTAGCGCGCCTTCCTACCCTCTAGCCACAGACTTCTCTTCAATGCACTTCCTTATGCCTGAGTACCTTACCACTACACCTTCCCTTGGTAGTCTCCATGGCCTCTACTTACCTCGTGTTATACTTGTTCCTTCGTTTATCTCCATATATGGTCCTTGTTTGGAAGAAATATTCTTTCCAACAAATCTCCAAACTTGAATAACACATGTAGCAGTTTGTTCCTTTATGTGTACCCATTTTTCAATAGCCACCCCACACAAATGGTATGTGCAATCCTCTACGCATAAAAATTCTATAAATGGTAATTAGCTTCCAGTGTGCAAACACACTTATTACAAAAACACCAACTAAAATGACAAAGCATAGTGATGAAGAAGGAAATACATTAAGGGAATACATAAATGAAAACCTACTCTAAATGGAAACACTACCTTATTACAAACACCAAGAAGACTTATTTATAGTAGGGCTTCAGCCTACTCCCATTGAAGTAACCGGGTAATCGTATCCCATCAAGCACTTCTAACTGGATGGCGCGAAACTTAGAGTCATAAAGAATCACCATTTTTCCTATCTTAATATTCTTGTCCCCGATGTGCCTTTTTATGCCACACTTTCTACCTAACCTTTTCTTGCTTATAACTCCATCATGTTAATTCTCATCACTCATCTAGCTTGATGAACTTTCCAATTCGTTCTTCTAATGATTTCTCATCAGCTAGACCTCCTACGCATGCAATACATAAAGAAGGTAACATGAATTCCATAGGAAGAAATACTTCTGTGCCAAAAACCAATTGAAATGGTGTGGCCTTGTTTAACCACTTGTATGTTGTTCTATAAACCCAAAGCACGACAAAAACTTTATCATCCCAATATTTTCTTCCAACATCACAATTTTTTTCAATTTACTGGCTCAATTTTTTTTTGAAGCTTCAAAGAGTCCCATTTTCGTAAGGATGATATGGTGTAGTCTTATGGTGTGTAATCATGAACTCATCCAATAGAATTCTGTTTGTCTCATTCAAAAGTGTGTGCCCCTATCACTGGTCAAACTCAATAGGAATCCATACCTTGTAAGAACATTTCCCATAAGAACACGGCTGATGTAGCTATTGTATAATCCTTGGTAGGTGTTGCTTCTATCCACCTTGTAAGATAATATCTACAAGTGATGATGTAGCATGATCTAGTTCTACGCGCGATTTGGTGAAATAGGCCTCAAAAAATCTATAGCCATTTTTTCAAATGGTTCTGAACTAGGAATAGGTCGTAAAGGCATTTCATCTCTTTTCCTTGGTTTGCCAAGGCATTGATAGTGATCACATGCCTTGCAATATGCCTTACAATCCTTATACAAGGTCTCCCACCACAATCCAACGAGTAGAATTTTGTGCGTAGTGGCATCACCTGCATAGTTCCCACCTGCAATACCACCATGAGCCTCTTCCATGATATATGTGTGCTCATGCTCCAATACACATCGGCATAATACTTCATCTCAACCTAACTTGTATAGGTCACCACTGATCAACATAAAAGGTGTTGCACAAATTTCTAGTTGTTTCTTCTCTAAGGCTTTGAGTCCTTCGTGGCACACATGTGCGTAGAAAAATAACAATATCCTCCAAGTTTGAAGGTGCACAATGTAACCTATATAACTGTACATCTGGCATTGTATCTTCAATTATTTACACATCTTCCCCTAATTATATCCTTGATAAATGGTCTGGCCAGAATTACTTTTCCCGATTTTACCACAATTGTAAAATCAAATTCTTGGAATAAGAGCACCCATCGACATATGCACCCCTATAAGACTGGATTATTTACCAAGTATTTCAATGCCATGTGATCGATATAGAATACAAATGGTGTTGCTAGTAGGTATTGTATGAATTTATGTAGCACATAGATCATTGACAAAGATTTGCACTCTGTAGTTATATAATTCTTCTCTGCATGAGTAAACTTTTTACTATAAAAATAGATAGGATGATCTATAATACCTTCTCCAGGTTGAGCCAACACTATGCCAATGGCCGTGCCAGAGGTGTCCACATGTACATGAAATAGTGTGTCCCATGAGGGAAAGCACAAAATAGGCACTGTAGTAAGTTTCTCCTTCAATGTCTCGAATGAGTGCTATTGTGGTTCCCCCCAATAGGACGTCCATTTTCCTTTTAGTAACTCCTCCAAGGGTGTGGAAACCTTAGCATATCCTTTCATAAATTTTCTATAATACCCATTGTGACCCAAAAATTCACACACCTCACTCTGACTGGTAGATTCTTTTAGGCTGACAATAACTACAATTTTAGCTGGATCTACCAACAAACCTTCCTTACAGATAATATGTCCTAACAAAGTGCCAAAAGGTGTAGCAAACACACACTTTTGACATTCAAAGAGATGTTTAACTATCTACACATTTCAAACGTTAAGTGCAAATTGTCATAATGATCCTTAACAAGCCCATATCTTCGTCTAATCATCGAGTAAACTGCAGGAAAAGATGAATAAAATCCTAGAATGCTTGAACAACTATTTGTGAAAATACAAAGCGGAGTGTGTTTTTCAGTCTGAATGACATCACAATATATTCAAAAATTTCCCATTCAGTGGTGAAAGTAGTCTTTTCCTGATCCTCCTATGCAATCCTAACTTGATGATACCCAAAGAATCCATTTGTAAAGGAATAGACTTCACGCCCTGCAACACCTTATAATATTTCCTATGTGAATGGATTAAGAAAAGGATCACAGGACATGCAACATTCAGCTCCCTGTAGTCCACATAGATCCTAATCTAACCATATTTCTTTATATTGATCACCATTGGGCTAACCCATTCTGACTCATCCAAGGGCTTGATGATTCTAGACTTCAACATTTTGTCAATTTCTTCTTTGACCTTTTCACGTAAGTTGGGGTTCATCTTGTAGTGTCTCTTCTTGACCGGGCACACGCCTTCCTCAATATTTATCTTCATTTCTCCTAATGATGCATGTAATCCTTTTAATTCATGGTAGCCCCTAGGAAATAAATCCTAAAAATCACAGAGTAACTCCACTATTTTTGCTACTTTAGATTCAGACCAATAATCTCCAATTATTGCCTCTTTAGGCTCAACATCCGTACCAATATTCACTTTCTTGGTCCTCATAGGTTCATGATAGGCGTGTGTGTTGTTATCTACACTATCCAAGACCTCACATGCACCTATTGAATGATCTATATCTAGTTCTTCTACTTCTTCATCATCCACTATGTAGACCATATTCCCTTTTTCTTTCTCAAAGCAAGCACACTTAAGTAGTGTGGCATATGTCTCTATTTCTACAGAAAAAATGTGCTCCTGAGTCATTTCCATCAAATAACTCCTAAATGAGTTCTTCTGCCTTTACTGTCTTCCATAGTTAACCGCTTTATAACCCTTAATGCCTCTTCTACTAGAGGTTTAGTAGAGAAGTAGTCAAAATTCTAGACCATATGTATAATCAAATCCTACCAATTTCCAGTTTCTCTATGTAGCTCTACATATACATACCAAACACATGCACAACCTTGTAAAGGAGAATAAATTTTGTGCACCTAGAGTGATGGAAGTAAAGCTTCCTACCCCTTTTCTAGAGCCTCTCACACTATTAAATGTGGTGCTAAACAGGTTGATTACCATGATATGTGTAGATTTTATTTGGTGCATTGCTCTTGGAAAACCAAGTTGTAAGAGCAATCCTGACTTCATTCCATTCTACAAGATTATCCTGTGAACCACCCACCAATGCACTTTGCTATCTCGCATAGGGTATATGCTAGCATACTTCTTCTTTCTAACTAGTCTATCCACTATTCCTCCATGGCGCACAGGAATACCATAGGGTCCCCTTCCCTAGTGTACCAAGGTTTAGGGATATTACCTATTCTCCTGACGCAATGAGGTTTACTGTTCCACGTAAATGTGCTCCTTACTTTGTGCCCTACCAACTCATAAGTACCATGAGCCCAATTATCACAAGCAATACTTGTAGTATCACTAATAGATTGTGCATCTTCCCACTGAAGGATTCCTTCTTTAGATGGCTTGAGCACTTCTAGGTCCTGTTAGCATATGGATTTGCACGCATGCAAATGACATGCAACAAAGCAGTGGGAACGAAGTCCCTCCTCAATGAAGGTGAGGCTGCCTTTATTGAAAACCAAAACTGTATTTACATCTGTACATTCAAAATTGTATGTGGGGGGTGTTTTGGAACATCAATGGAAGAAAAGTGAATGAAGGAGATAGAATGAAATGAAAGAAAGGAGTGGAATGGAATGGACTGAAAGAACATGCAAGAGTTAGGTAAAAACAGAGCCTAATATTGCATGAAGAGAAAAGATGAATAACCAACACAAATAAAACGGAGTTTGAGTTAGCCAAACAAGAACATGCAAAAGGGAACACACATGAGCAAGTAGATAGTCAGAGCTTGATCACTGTGAACTAGAACAACTGATTACTAATGTTGACAATAAGATCAAAGATAATATTTGCATGCAAGATTCAAACACCTAACATCTAATGAACATAAGAACACCAAATGTTACAAGAGACAATGAATGAGACACAAAGTTCTTATTCTATTAACTCCAAAATGTTTTTCACAAAGAACACAAAGTTTCTTCTTGAAACAAAGCTTGCACAAAAGTATCTTCTTCTCCTCTCTCAAAGTCACTTTACAAATGAGCCCCTGACTTCCTTTTATAACCCAAAAGTTGGTTACAAAGTAGTTAGGGTTTTACATGATCATTAAATAAGGCACTTAAGTGACCTTTGACTTTTTCTAACCAACTTTATTAAATACAACCCAAAAATAGAAATTACTTAAAATATCCAATGTTTCCCAAATAACAACACCTTTAAAAATATACAATAATAACCAGTGCCTTATCCATTGAAACGGGGTCCGCCTATCTCAAACGTATGAGAAATGGACTCTCCCAATTCGCTAGATATCAAGAAAATCAACTTCCTACACCGCCGGTGAAATTAGGATCTGCTGCTTTTGATAATTGAAAGGATCTAAACCTTCCCAAAGTTTCAAACATCTTTTCTTCTTCTGGAGGTTCACTTGGCCGAAGAATAGCCTCACAAAATACCTGCAATTCAAGAATTCTACTTGGCATATCATTAAAATTAACAATTTTAGACTGAGCATTCTCAAACAAGTTCTTCAATTTGATACACCGTTCCATGGAAACCGACGAGAAATTGTTGGCAGGAGTGTACATGTCTTTGAACAATCGTGAAAATTGTTCTTCCACCTGCTCCGATGAACACCTTTGATTATGCTCATTTACTAGGTTGCAAGGAATCTCAGCTATGAAATCCTGGATCGAGGAAAGTGAAGCGAAAACTTCATTGCACATGTTGTCATAATGGATCATAGAATCCACAAGAAGCGTCTTTCTCGATTTGAGATGTAGACACCAGAGGAAACGTGTCCCTCGATGTTCAAATTCGAGAATCCCTTCAATAGCCAACACTGAAGATTCCATACTTGTCATCTCCTGCAGACTGGGCAATATCTCATCCAAATTTGATATCGTAGAAACAAAAGTTTCTTTGAAAGAAAGAATTGGATCTAGATATACACTGATATCTTCATGAAGCTTAACTGCAGTCTTGATCGCTCCCTGGCCCAAAACGAGAATCTCCGAAAGCCAAGTTTTAGTGACATGGCCCAACGTGTTTATTTCCTTTGACAAATTAAGAGTCTCTTCATCTGGGGCAGCCACCGCATCAGGTACTGGGAAGGTGGATGATATGGGATTTATCAAATGCTGAACATACTCCACCAATTGACTCTTTTCAGCCTTGAGCCGAGAATTTTGGGACTTGTATTTCTCCAATCTTTTTAGCACGATATCAATTGAATCTCGAGCCATCGCCATGTCACTTTCTAACGTGGATCTCCCAAGTCCTAGTCTGGAAACTTCATAGTCGGCTGGCGTCATAGCATTACGCTCTTTATCCACTCGTGGAATGGCAAGGTCTGCAAACTTGTTTCCATCATTATCCACCATTATTCGAGAAAGTACCTTGGGCTTCTTAGGAATGGCGTCATTCGACAGTTTGAAAAGGGCATCAAAATCAATGTCGATTGGCTTGACAACTCTCTTCCTTTTCTTCACTTCAGAATCAACCCAAGAAGGAGTTTCATTTACTATCTCGGCATATAGAATCCTGGAGCTTGAATCAATATCCTCATTATCCCTGACATCATGAGATCCTTCTTGAATCCTATCAACGGCCTCGATTTGAGGAGACACAACCTCAATGTCCACTTCCTGATCATTTGGGAGATTTTGGGAAATCCCTTCATGAACTACGTGCTCCGAAGTATTTGATATTTGAATTACTTGCACTTGAGTGGGTGTTTGTTCGAAGCATGGCTGAGGATCATTTGCTACCAGCGTATGAGTGCTATTAATGATGTGAGTGGAAGAATCTCTACTCGAGGTAGAAAATCCAGACACACGCTCCTTTCCTTCTTCAGGGTTTGGATCTCTGGATCTCTCTCTTCGTGACACGTTGCTTTCAAATGGCGGTGGATTTCGAAACCATTCTTTTCTTGTATGTCGGGTATGATTGGATGGTAACGAAGTTGATCGAGAAGAAACCTTGGTCGAATGGAGGTGTCCTGATATAGGCAATTTTTGTGATTCTGAAACGGGATCTGGAATTGATTGAAATTTGGCAAGTTCCCTATCATACCAAGATATGCTTCTTTCGATAATTGGTTGGTTCTTGCCATCGAGAGAAAATTCATCTCTTTTGGTCCAGTCGATTCGAGGCAACGGTGTGAAGGCAATGGCATCATACGAGGGATCGACGACATCCTCATCATCGGTTATGAATGAATCGGGAGGACTCCGGATGTGGAAGGCCTTGATCTGAGCAAGTGTTAGGCGAGAGTACTCCCGTCTCCTTACCTCATGTTCATCCGAGCAAGCGGCCCAGAAATCCTCCATGGTAGGATTATGTTGATACTTCGCTCCCATAATCGTTTGCATATAACCATTGATATCGAACTGGGCTCTCTTCACATATGGATGGATGGTTATGAGAGCAAACTCCTTTTCCATTAGTTGTGCACTGAATAAGTTTGGGCATTGGTATTCCCCGATTTGGATCGGGAAATGAATTCCTGGACGGTGCTTATCACTAAGTAAGCAGTGAACTTGGAACAATTGTCGCGCCAGCTCCATTAATGCCCACTTATCACTGACGTACTTGGGAAGTTTCCACGGGGTCCCAGCAAAGCCACTCACGCGAATGTAGGAAAAAGATGAAAATTGTATAAACCAGGTTCCCCATTGGGAAATGACACTCATGGCTTCTTTGGAAAACCTTTCCTTGGTATTTCGATTCAAGTTCCAGATCACATAGAAGGTGAATGCATCGTTGACTCTTCTAAAATGGTGAGAACTATTTTTGAAGCTGAGCTGAGGGTAATAGTGAAAAACGTTGTTTGATGACCCCAGGACTCCTCTCGTTTCAAGTCCCGAAAATAGCTTTCTTCGTGCTACTGCATAGGTCAGATATGAGGTCATGTAGAAGCATCCAGTCATTTTGACTTCTATCAATTGCTTGTGAATGGTGTTGCTGATGATGGTGGCCCAGTCCACAAACTCCTTCTTGGCTAGGATGATACAGATAAACTGGTACATCCATGGGTGGAAGACCCTTGCAGAAGGTAAACCAAAAACTCGACTTAGGAGAGTGATCATGTCTCCAATCTCTTCCACGAACTCAACGCGGTACAGTTCTTTGGGGAGCCTGTCAATCCGAGGTCTCTTGGTTACCAGCCAATTGTTGTTAACCATTTTGCTCCATCTTAGGGGTTCTTCGTCCCAGAAATCTTACGCAGACTGGCGAGTGATATCTGCATTCTCAGGAAAGTCAGGTATCTCGAGAAACTCCTCAATGTGTTCAGGTGTGATTAAGAGGAAAGGTTCACGGTTGTCTTTATAAATTCCTCGTCTCTCAGGATCGTAATGCTCTACACAAGCAATCACCAATTCCGGACACTGCACCGAGACAGGGGAATGCTGCTGCTTGAGGTAGGCCACTGTGGTAAAGCCTATCAGAGAAAATGGTTTTGCCTTCAGTTTTCACTCGCTCGCAAAACTGTTGCACGTTGATGTGACCCAGATTTGTATCGGTGATGTTGTCATATGCCGACTTAATGGAGCTGGGAGGAATAATTCCTTGGAATTCATATTTCAGGGCAGATTTATTAGATCTTTCCACTGGCTTCCTCGATCTCCCTACAGATTTGGATCTTTCGGCCATTATGAATTTAATCAAAAGGTGACTCAGGCACGCCAAACAATGCAAACGGGGCTGGGTCTCAGTCTCCAACACCCCGTCGATGTAAGAAAAATATTCCCGTTATATATTATTATTATTATTATTTTAAAAATGATAATAATAATTGTCTCGAATTACAACCTTTAGTATGTTAATAAACAAATCGAGACCAAGCTCGAATTCTAACTCCGACAATAACAATTAAAATCCCCGATCTTAATATTTACGTGAATGGAGTTTCCTTTCTTCGGCGTTTCTTCTGGCTTTAGGCAAATAAAACAAATTTATTCTCTGGTTGTCTATTGCTTTGTCTTCCTTGGCTGGGCGTCTCCTCCAAAAGAATGCGTGGTTTTCTTGTATTGTGTGGGCTTTGGCTTGATGTATTTTACCTCTGGCTGTGTGGAACTAAAACTTTGGACCAGCGTGGGAATGAATTCTTTCTTTTGTCTTCTTTTGGACTGTATCTTTTTCCTTCACCCAACACGCAGCTTGCTATGTATCAGAGTTTTTGCTATTCGTGACCTTCATTTGTTGCAGCCTTTAGCAATTAAGCTGTAAGCTTTATCAGGGCCCCAGATCCATCCATATGCAATATTACGCATTCTTTCTGAAGGCCGATGAAAATGCAGAATATAACAAGTCGCAAAAACAATTCATTTTTTAAAACATACTTGCCCACGGTTCGGTTGGGTCACGTCTTTTTATTTATTTATTTTTAAAAATACAGGCAATGCAAACAGTATTGACAGTATGGGCGCAGGATCAATCGATGATGTTCTCCAGAGTATGGGTCGCGCACTGTTCCGTATGCTTCCTAAACTTCGCCCAAACTCACGAATGCTTGGCTGCGCTCCATCAAATGCTGCAACAGATGTATGGCAAGCATATGTTTTTGTTTGCTGGCTGGAATGTGTGGAGTTTTAAGAAATTTGTTTTCTTCCTCCAAAACAAAACAAATGTTTCTTTCCGTGCATGCGTGGGTTCTTAGAAACTATTCTCTGCTTCAGCCAATGCGTGGCTTTTTGTCAATTTCTGAGTCTTTTAAAAACTGTTCTAGTTCTCTTTGCCAGGCGTGTGCTTCTTGGTATGGACTGTTTCTTTTTCTTCTTTTTTGAAAAACTGGCTTATTCCCTTCCTTTCCTGTGCATTTCTTTGTATTGTCCAAGCTGTTGGACTGTTCTCTTTGTCTTTCTTTTCCTTCAGCCTAGGCGTGGATTTGTTGTTTTTTGCTTTCTTCTTATGCAATGCGTGGAGCTGTTGGAAACAAAACCAAAGCATAATGCTAACAAAAATTATGTCTTCTGAAGAAAAAGAAGCTTCTGACTTTTTCCACCGGGTTTGATGGAGGAAGTTACGAGGATTAATTCAACTTCCTCTCATCCCGGGTAGTGGCTTAAGTGCCAGGGGGAAATGGGAAAAGTAACGGGCAATTGCCAACGGGAATGGCAAAATGGGTTGGCAATCCCCGTCCAATTTCCCCATGTGGGAAATTGGGGAATTTTATGCCCGTTTGCCAATCCATGATTTGGCAATTGGCAGAGGAAAACCCACGTGCGGGAAATTTGAAGGAAATTGCTAGGAAAGTGGAAATTGGGTTCGGATGCCAACCCGTGAGTTGGAAACAAAAGCTAACTTCCCCGGCACTAAAACTTGTCGGATGAACCTTCATTTATATTTATTTAATTAAATACTCCTTAAGTGATTAATTTAATCAAACAAGGAGCAATTAATTAATTAAATATTAATTAATTATTTTAATGCGTTTTATAGCCTGGCGGGAAGAGTTCTTGCCCAAAAATCATGAAATGAAAACCGAAAAGATCACAAAAATAAGATGATCACAAGGAGTCCAATGAACCACGCAAAGTAATACTTTTCAAAATTTTCTAATTTTTAATTATTCAATTGTTTTTTTAACAATTTTGTGCAGTCAAAATTGGTGAGATAACAGTCCCTGGATGGTGCTTACGTAAATCCTATTTAGATATTCCTCACTCAAAGGCTCAACATAGGGTGCAGATTTTCCATCTATTAAAGGGATAATAACTCTTTCCTCCTTGTTTTAAAACTGATATATCCCTTGTTAAACTAAAGATCAACATTATTTACGTAACACCAAGGGCATCTAAGCAGAGCTGGGAAACCGTCTGCCTTACGTAATTACTAAAACCTCAAAATCCCCAGTGAACTTGGCCCTTGTATAGTAATGGATGCATCTTTTAAAACTTTGATAGGAGTGGCCTTAGTTCGATTAGCCATAAATAATACATTAGAAGATGGCTGCAATGTAGGTCTCCCCATCTGTACCCATGCATCTAAAGTAAGTACATTGAATTTCGTGCCTATATCAATCAATATATTTCTCAAAAGCCATCCATCCACAACAACATTTAAAGTGATTTCCTTGTCGTAGTCTAAGTTATGGAGGGGGAAGATTTTCATGCAGGATTTATTGCCCATTCTCAGTATTAACACATAGAGTGTTTCCCTTCAGCCAACTCCCTAGTAATGGAATAATATTCTCCTGCACAACATTCTGCATACCTCCTTCAAGTCATCAATATCTGACTGGACCATCTCTGCCTCCTTCTTTAGTTCCATCTTTCATGATTTCTCCTTTAGACATTGCATTTCACCCTGAATATTTCTAAGGACCTCCATGGTATCTTGATAAACCTCCTTCTGATGGGTAGGATTTGGGTACCGGGCATGTAAAACCTCCTCTTTAGTGATGGTAGGTTTTTACTGTAATGCCTCTCTAGCGCACACAACTTCAGTATGGGTAGTGATATTTACAGAAATACTTGATTCCGGTTCCAACTTGGGCATTCACTAATTTTCCACAAAGACGCTATATCCTAACCATACTTGCACCTTTTTTTTCTTGTTTATGTTTCTTACTAAGATACTCATATAAGTCTAGGCATTCCTCATAGATATGATTCTTTCCACAGAAAAGAACATGTAATATTCTAAGGACATTCGTGCTGTAGTGGTTAGGTGATCCGCATGTAAAGCATGTTCCATGAGGGAATTCTCCTCATCCACCACCACGACCTCGACCTCTAAATCTGTCATGGTATCCTCAACCTCTACCACATCCTCCATCATAGTGCCCCTCGTTCCAATCATAACACACTTTATTATGATCCCGATCTTGATGCTCACCCTTACCCTTAGAGTTATCTAATACTCTTGTCTGTCGCACACCAATATCTATAGCATCATGGATCTGACCAATCAACCTATAGTCCTCTATATCATGAGTTGTGGACCGACAAATATTACAATAACAAGATACATTCTTCCTTATCGCACATTGTAATAATGGGAAATGGCTGGCATCATGGTTTAGGTGACATATCTCACAATCTAGCAATAATGAACATACTTGATCTATGGGGAAAATTATCCTTGGTGTGACCTTCCACTTCATAATTTGTACACCAAATCCTAGTGCACATCTCATGTGCCAAATTTTTTGATAGTTTCTCCAACTACTTCACCATAGCTACAATCTGTGCCTCCAAGAATGGGATGACTCCAGTTTCTATACTCCCGACTACCTCAGTGTGTAACACTACTTCAAGTGCTTCATGTGGATCAGTGTATGTCTTATGTGATAAAGCCCTTCTAAAAGGTGTGATCAAACCTCCAACGAACCATTACGCATGTTGGCTTGCGTGAATATCATAAGAAAGCTTAGATAAAAGTGTTTTAAAATGGGCATCATACTCCTGGACACTTTCAGTAGTGCCTTGTTTAATATCCTTGAGTGTGCTTATACTCTTCTACTCAAATTCAAGGATATATAACTATTTAAGGAATGCATATTTGAATCTGTGTAATCTACGCAAGTTTGATTAGGGTAAAACTTCATGTACCAATTGTGTGCATGTCCCTATAATGTAGTTACAAATTGACTTTCCTTGTGCTTAGAAGTCGCGATCCCTTTTGTGTGCCATAATATTTCACACATGTGCACGTGCTCAACAACATCTTTTATGCCCCTATACTCTAGAAGATGAAGAGACATCTTTCCCAAATGGGGAGTTCGTGATGCTTTCCCAAATGGGGGAGTTTGTAATGCTCGGCTCCACGCCTTTTGCGTGAGCTCCAAATCCTTCGCTAGCCATATCTCTCCTCAATGTTATACACTCTGGAATGTCAAGCTACTTCTCTATATCCCTCTTGTGCACCTCGTTGTACTTAAGCCCACTTTCTTCTCTCTTCCTCTCTCGTCACTAGGTCCACCATATTTCAAAAAAATTGCTCTTACTACTCTGCGCGTGGTGGGGTTTAGTTAGCCATCGGTTTTCTTTCCAAGTTCAGGGTTACCATTAAGATCTTAATCACCAATGGAATTCCTTACAAGTAAGTTCCCCTGGGATACCATAAAAAATGGAATTCTGCTACCTCTGGGAAAGAATAAGTGGAAATTGAGTACTCTAGAATATAGTTGTTTAGAACACCACAAAACCAAGTATCCACAACGATGTGTCCAAATCAAATCAACATCATAAAGGGCCTGAAATTATTCCTGCATCCAGACAAGTGTGTGATACCTCCAATTCCTTTTAGATGCATAAGAAACTAGCCACTCATACAGTTCTACCAAAAAAATAGCGAAGAAGCTCTCATAAAAACTATCATACAGATTCTATTCCACCCACGCACGTGCGTCAAACTTAAATCCAGTGATGAACCTCATGCGTACTCTTCTTCTAGATATTTTATCCACTCCTCAACACTTGTTAGGGTCAACTGGTATGTCTTCATCATGAACCATCCTGAAAACAACTGAAAAAGAGGTCCCGACAATGGAACCAATGATGTAACCTAGAATTTACCAAGAATAACCTAGGCACGCTAGCACATCACTCAGCCTAGACTAAGCACTCACCTGAAGCATGCAAAGGTACCAAGCCCCTCCTTAGAGTTGCTTGTGTAGGATGTGAACATGATGAAGGGTTAATGCATTCATATCCATAAACAATATAAAATTTCCACAGAGCATATCCTAGATCTAGATCTTAAAGAATCATGAATCAAACAAGAAAACATAATGAAATTATCCATGCAATAACTAGTTATAGTCATGTTTGACACCATTATTCATATAATAGACTCCATTATATTAAAACAAAATGAACATAAAAGCTTCTTACAATAATTAGCACCATAAGTTCATTTGCGCATCAGTTCTAACAACACAAATCCACAATAGCTCATACACAATCCTCTCTTAACCTATGCAGATTACTGCATATTTATAAGGGTAAGGACTTGCCCTTCACCGCTAACATAATTCCCAAAATACGTCACATGTTAAAAATAGCCATGTGCCTTTACAATAATAGACACACATGTAAGTGCGCTAAAAATATATCTCTTCTAGCTAACCGGCAATGGCAATCCTATTATTAACTTGAACTCATCCAAAGCCCTTAGTAGACACTCTTCCAAAAATAACATTTACATGATGTGCAAGTTTCCATTTAGTTGTGTGTCGTGCACGCTATCTCCAAAATATCCCATAACCATGAAAATGGCCAAGTCTAGATTCATTACTGTCTTTCGCGTGTGCTTCCTTCCCCATCCTTCTGCGCCTTCAAATCTATCTTACTACCCCTGCATGAATCATCTATATACCTTATTCTTATTGTCATAATTTAGGCCATCATGTTTCAATTGAAGGAATTAAGGTTGATCCAGATAAGGTGAGCATCATTGTAAAATTCCATCACCCACCAATAAAACTGAGGTAAGAAGTTTTCTTGGTCATGTTGGTTACTACCGTAGGTTCATATCAGATTTTAGTAAAATTGCTTCTCCATTATTTTCTCTTCTAACTAAGGATTTTGAGTTTGAATGGACATGAAGCATGCCAACAAGATTTTGATGTAATTAAGGACAAGATGATAAGTACACCAAGGTGTTGAGAGGTCCTAATTGGAAGTTTCCCTTCCATATCCAAATATATGCCTCAAATGAAGTAGTAGGAGTTGTCTTGGGACAACAAGAAGAGGGAAAACCCATGCATGCAATTTATTATATCAGTAAAAATATTTCCCCTCTGTGAGAGGAATTACACAACAACGAGAAATAATTTATGGCAAGAGTATATGCAATCAATAAATTTAGACATTATATCACTTTGGTTATGAGGTATTTTTCCATACTAACCACTCAACCATTAAATATTTAATGAATAAACCTTTAGTTCATGGTAGGATTGTTAGGTGGTTGTTGCTACTGCAGGAGTTCAATCTCAAAATCATTGACAAACCAGGGAAGTCCAATGTTGTAGATGATTTTCTCTCCAAGCTTACCACTTCAAAAGAAGATGAACAAGTCAACGATGACTTTCCAGATGAGCATTTGTTTTCACTTTCCACTACCTCTCCTTGGTATGTAGACATGGCTAACTACTTAGCCACAGGGAAGTTTCCAAACTTTTTCACACTTAAACAAAGGAAACAATTAATCAAACAGAGTGTGATGTATACTTGGCTAAATGGAATACTTTTCAAATGTGGGCCTGATCATGTTTTACGCAGGTGTGTAGCTGAAAATGAAGTGTTTGACATACCTATAACATGCCATGATGAACCTTCTATAGGAAACTATTCAGTTCAAAGAACCATCCACAAAATTCTTGGAGTTGGTTATTATTTGCCTTCCTTGTTTAAGAATGTCAAGAAGTATGTATGGAGGTGTGATCAATGCTAGAGGATGGGGAAACCAACATTTACATTAGAAATGCCCCTCCAACCACAAATTGTCCTAGAACCATTTGAGAAATGGGGGCTGGATTTCATTGGGCCATTTGATCCAACATCCCAAGGTAAGGAACACATATTGGTTTGCACTGATTATGTTACCAAATGGGCTGAAGTGCAGGCACTGCCACATGCAAGATATGAGAAGATTACGGATTTTCTCTATGAATGAATCTTTCAAAGATTTGGAGCACCAAGATCAATCGTGTCAGACCAAGGGCCACAACTCATGTTAGGAGTAATTAGATATTTCATGGAGATATATTAGTTGAGGCATAAGAAGTCATCCCCCTACCATCCAAAATAAAATGGACAAGTCGAGGTAACCAACAGAGAGTTGGAGAACATACTCACAAAGAATGTAGACATCTCAAGGAAAAATTGGGCTCAGAAACTACCAAAAGTAGTGTGGCTTACAACACCACATGGAAGACAACAACATGGTTTACACCATATGAACTAGTCTATGGCAAGAAACCAATATTGCCCATAGATTTTTAAATCCAAACATTAAAAACAACATTTGAGGTGGGCAT
The DNA here is from genome assembly GCA_018340775.1 of Taxus wallichiana var. yunnanensis. Classification (NCBI taxonomy): domain Eukaryota; kingdom Viridiplantae; phylum Streptophyta; class Pinopsida; order Cupressales; family Taxaceae; genus Taxus; species Taxus wallichiana. Next base: position 545,828,114 of record CM031243.1, read on the forward strand.
TGAATTGAAAGAAGCACATCAGGCAAGAATTGTTCAATTAAACAACCGGATGAAATCAAGCTTCAAGCATTGCACTATACTAAAATCATCCAATAATAAAGGCAGCTTTGGCATGACAAACAAATTAAGCCAAAGAAATTTCAAAAAGGAGACTAGGATTTTCCATTTGATTCAAAGTATAAATACTTCAAAGGAAAATCCAAATGAGATGGATGGGGCCATATCAAATTTCAGAAGTGTTCGACAATGGGACAGTTCAATTGGTTCCAATTGATGGTGAAAGGAAATTAATGCTAGTTAATGGGCACAAAATGAGACTATACCATAAACCAACATCTCGAGAAGAGTTTCAAAGAGAAATTCAAGAATATTCGATCTTAATTGTGTAGGAAAAGTCTCTTTGCCTATCACAATTCAGACTGAGCAACCATTTACTAAAAATAAGAGGGGATGGTTAAAAACTAGAGATGGTGATCATCTCCATCCGGAGTATTGGTTGAAAACCAGTGATGGTGGCCAATACTTCGTGAAAAAAATATGTAGAAAAATATAATAAAACAGAGGATCAAAAACAACAATGACAAGATGCTCTCCTTAATCGATCAACAAAATAAAAAGGGGAATACCATGTACACGTGGAGCATAATGTCATGATGAAAGATGACAAAGATGTGAAAAAATTCAAGTTTGAAATGGCGGGAGAGATTAATAGGCTTTAATGTCCAGGTATGCACAATTAATTACTTCTAGCATAGTAGAGTTTTAAATTTAATTTTTAATTATTTCCATCATGTTTATTGATTACCCCTCACTTCCCAAGTCACTTCACATGCTCCCAAAAATCCACACCAAATTCATCACCCATTACATACCATAATGACTCACACACATCATGTACTCACCCCATCACCTCGGGATTTTATCATCACTTCCCAAATTCAGTTACATACCCTACATGTTAACTAGTTTAAAATTTTCTTCCAACTTAGTCCTTCCAATCCCTACGCCATCAATTTCTTAGGATATCACCCTAAGAAGAATCCTAGATTTCAGTTTATGCCCGTGTTTTTTTTTTTCTCAATTTAGCATGGGGCCTACACTGCAACAAGAACCCATCAGTTTTGTCGATCTCTTGGTGGACGTAAGTTCAATGGAGGTATTTGATAAAGGGGGATGGTTAGATTTTTTATTGGCATATGAAGAGTTTAGCATTCCAATGACAGAATAATTTGCATGGAACATGGAAGAGGTCTAATCCACTTTATAAACGGTAAGGAAATTCCTTTCTCTCCCACTTGTAATCAGTCAATTGTTTGGTGTACCTAATGATGGGTTAGTTATTACTGAAAGGACAATGTATCATGAGTTAATCAAGAGATTTGCAGTAGGGAAGAAAGAAAAATTACAGTTAGTAGTTGATAGTAAGGGAAAGGAAAAATGGATTAAGAGATTGAGTATACCGGAACCTTAGGTGGAGTGGATAAATGATTAATTAGGTATTTCACATGTGAAGGCCAATATGAAATTATGCTAGGTCTAGTTTTCAGAATGCTCATTCATTTACGCCATGGAAAAGCCAAACCCTAGTACAAAGTCAATTTACCCCAATTCCTTTATGATGACATTTGTGTTGCTACAGAGAAATTTTTCTGGGAAGATAAGTATCTCAAATTTTAGGGTCCAATTCACTTAATTTACAAACACCAGTTTTTGAAAAAGAGGCATGGAACAAAGAAGTGGCTAAAATTCCAAAAATCATACTCCTTAAGCATGAGACTATTGAGGAACTCACTCCATCCACTTTTGGTAGACCTAGGAAATTCCTCTGTACCTCCCAAACTACCCCTGTCATCCATGAAACCCCATTTGAAAATCCATTGTCACAAGAAGAGCAAGAGGCAGTCAAAATTATGCAAACTCTAGTTCAAACTCTACCCGAGTCTCCACATGAGTCAATTTCTCCATTTGTTCCTAAGAGGCATTAGTCAAAGATAAGGGTAAGGCACCAATGGAAGAAGGAGAACCTAGTTCTCCACTAGACCTTGATACTCTTTTACCCCAAGTTCTCTCCTTATCTAAGGTACAGTTTGAGCTACAACTAGCTCAGAGAAAATTGGTCAACTATAGTCACTTTTGGAAGCTAAGGATGCTAGCTTCTCTAACAGCTATCTTTTAAGGAACAAAATATTCAAGAGCTACAAGAAATGGTAGCCCACCAGGAGGAATCCACTCTCCAAATACATTAGGCCTTGAAAACAAAGGAGCAATAGATATACTTACTAGAGCCTAACAATTTAGAGCTGAAAAAATCACTTGCTTAGTTGCAGAAAACAACAAAGAATAAGAAAATACCTTTCCTCAAATCATTGTGTTGAAAGGAATGGTTAAATGGATGGAGGAGTGTTATAGGCTCAGAAAAGTGGAGGAAGAAAATAGAAATTTAAAGGAAGAAAATGAATTGTTGAAACAAAATGTGGTCACAGTCAGTCGGCTTTATGATCAGGTACTCTCTTGTAGAACCCCTTCCAACTTTTATGCCCTATTTTTAAAGGAATAATTTTTCAAATGGCAAGATAACTAGAGCTAGGGCAATGTTGGATATTGAGTTTGAGGATGACCATCAATTTGTAGGGGCATATACTACCGCCAATGATATTGAGAAAAATATGCTATGTGAGTTTTATGTCCATAAGTTTCTGCTTCCAGAGAAGATTGAAATCCCAATCAATTTATATGTGGGGAAGTCCAACTGAGAGCATTTGTTTCAACCCTCATACATCAGGGAGAGTGGAGGGATCAAAGAGAAATATTTGTGCAGGCCGAGTCTAACATTGGCCTCCTCATGAGGCATGATTTACTAGCTCCCCTCGGTTTTTCAATAGGTTCCATTCATAAGTGTATTGTCTACGTCTGGTAGATAGGTACACATATATTCTTCAAAATTGTGTCAAAATTTTAGGAAATAGGTGATACCCACCTTCAATGTCAATTTTGATACCTCACAATTCTAATATCAATTGTTTTCAGATCCATACAAAAGGAAGGAGGTCATTTCACCAACAAACCTCTGGTGGTCCTTGAAACAAGAAAAGGATATTTGTAAGATCATTTTGGGCCTCAAAGAACAGTGGATTGGAATGAGATACATACCTCCTCTGATTCTTGCACCAGTAACACGTTGGAATTCAACCAATGACCAATCAAGGATAACTATGCAACATGGAGGAAGAATGTTGTTGATCATTTTGGTTTTTCTGATACATCTGCAAATGAAACTTGGCAAACATTTTCCAATGAATATAATTGTTCTAGGATAGTTGAGCAACTTAATATGTAGCAGGAGGACCTGCTAAATCCTTAGTCTAGGGAGTGATGAACCCCATTTTGTTATGTTTAAGCCATGTTTAAACCCTGTTAAAACTCATACCATTTTGATATCATGATACACGATGAACAATGATTACTCTTTATATTTAATACTTTACTATGATTATGAAGAAATTATTGTGTATACTTGTGATGTTTTATCTTGTTGATTATTTTGCATAAATGGCTTGAATAAGATTGTTGATGAGCATTAACTTCATTTCTAGAAAGAGGTATATGTTGAGTTGTCACAGAGAGCACAAGACTTAATTCATGAAGGAGTGTAGGAATCTATTTTATGTGTTAGTGCATGACTCTCATCCACTTAACAAGGGTCTCAAGCAAAGCACCTCTAGATCATCCAGTCGCCATTCCACCTCTTCGCAACTTAGGGAAACTCATATGAAAATCGGATCTCTAAAGTCATAGTTGTCAACACTACACCCTGAATAGGAATCATCATCATTAATTTAGCAGCTGATCATTCAAGCCACACAAGGAGGAAATATGACCAATAGTTGGAGACACATCTTTAGTTCAATTCTCTTCAATCAGTTAACGATTTGAAGAATCTTCTAGAGGTGATTGAATCCTTCCAAGGATTCAATCATGGATCCTCTCTTCAGTTGTCAAGAATATTTCAAGTTCAAACACTTCATGAACTGCTCCCGCCATTAATGTATTTCTAGAAATAGATAGCATTGTTAGTTAAACAATCAGTTAGATTTAGATGTAGTCATTTGGAATAACTAGATCTCCTAGAGAGACTAGGACTTCTCTTGTATAAAATAGATGATGTAACTAGACTTAGGGGTTCAATATTTTAGTTGTACAAACACATTTCTAATTCAATAAAGATTGTAGATTCAAGAGGAAGTTCAGTTGTTTAAGTTTTAGTTTAGATCTTGATCGAAGGGCAGGAGCAAGGGCCACTCCTACCCAATGAAAGGGGGATTCATAGTTGTTTCTTTTCTATTTTATTTATGAGTTGTTTTATAGTTTATTATATTCTTGAATGTAATGCAGTTTCCATTATGAATGCTTAGTGATTTTTTCCAGTCAATATTTCAATTCTAGTATTTTCTTTTTTTGTAATCATGATCAATTCATTACTTTATCATCTTTATTATTAGAAACCATGGCGAGCTTGCATTGATCATTGTCCCCTTTATTTTGCAAACAGCTTTTAGACACCACGTTGGATTAATAGAATAACTTGATTAAAGTATGAGCACTAATGACACTCATCATCAACCAACCCAATTGCCGACGATTGTTGAAATTTTCCACCAACTCCTATAGAAAGATGCTTAATCTGATTAAATTTTTCAACCTCTATTAAATTTTTACAAGGATCACCAATGATTTTGTCCAATCACCAACGATTATGGATCTAAAATTTCCAATAATTTTTCTGAATCACCAAATATTTTAGATAAATCACCAGTGATTCTCTACATTATTGGAAATATCTTGAAACCAGATTTTTGACGCATTTTATGTTTTGTAAAACGAGCTCGGTTCTCAACTTATCATCAAAACATCAGAGGTTGGTTTTTGTCATATTCAGAACCTCTTCATCATGTAGGTCAACAATATTTGCATCATGAGCCTTATAAATAAATCGGGATGATTTAGCAGCATGACACTGGAGGAAGAAGGCAAAAAAGGATGGAGAAAAAATAATGTCCTATCGTCAGTCACCTATGACGGGGCTGCATCACTAGTTTGGTGACATGTGTGTGTGTGTTTCATTTTTTTGCTTTCAGCATGGTGTGTTGATTTCAAATTTCATTATGTTGTGTTATGGAAACTTCACATTGTGGGGGGGAAATGACACATTGTTTTAGTTTTTATGGATGAATAATATGCACTATCATGGATTTTGATATGTAATCTCCTAAAGAGAAACAATGATGAGAGCCAAGAAATGTACTGCAACATCATGATATTGTGGTTGTTTGATCCAACCATCTATAGTTGTGGTTGTTAGTAATCCATTGGAAAAACTATCTATAGTTGTGGTTGTTAGTAATCCACTGGGAAAACTATCTTTGGTGTGGTTGTTGGTAAACCACTTGGAAAACCATCCAGAGGTTGTTGGTATTGTCCTAGAAACCATCTAGATCATGAGCAACATGGAAGTGACAGTTACAGTACACATGCATGTTTTCCCCATGATCACACTAAGGGGGAATGTTAGGAATTCTATGGTTTAGTGCTTATCATATGGTTTTATATTTATGCATTGTAAAATGTAAATGTTAATGGTGAAAGTAAATAGGGTGAAAAGTGGGTGGTTAGTAAGTTAGAATAATAAAACAATTAGTATTGTTTTATTATGGTGTTTGTTGAAACCATTTGGGAGAATTGGTTTCATGAGGAAACATAATTTTTGAGAGATTTTTATTCCTCCACTCCTATATAATGGATTCATTTATAACAGAGAAGATTGAGTAGTTGTATTGTGTAGTAATAATAATATATTTGTGTGGAGTTTGAGTTTGTTAAATCTATGTAATTCATGTGTATATTATCTAAGTTTGTAGATCAATTAATGGTGTTTTGATCACATAATATAGTGCTTAGATTTAAATAACTATTCATACTCACCATCTAGCCCAAATAACTATGAAAATCTTTATCCATCAAGACTTACTTGTGCTAAAACTACCTATTCTCACCCTTTTTCTTCCCAAGGACCCTGAAACACCACCAAAACTCGAGAACAAACCTGAAACTCACCATACACCTCAAGTACACTACCACCATACTGCTACTCTACTCCAATACAACCGATCATCTACAAAACTCACGTCTCGACCTCATTCTGCATGATCTAGGGCTATAAACAAGTTTGGAATGGCTTGACTCAACACTGACAACCCATGAACTGACCTTGCTGACATCATGAAGACCCATAGACACCCATGAAACATCATATAAATGATTTTTACCTCATTAAACTCTCCAACCAACTAAGGAGGACTCATACTATGACCATGCAAGCTAAAACCATGCTAGGACATCATGATAACTCACCAAACTTTGTCACTACCAATCAACCTTCATGATTGACACTTGAATAACATCACATGGAGACTCATACTACACCATGACACCCTTTTCCATCAATAGATTTTACATAAATGACAACACTAACACACAATGGCTAACACATGGAAAATATACCTTTCGTGTGCACATCCTTAAGTTTCTTGTGTAGGGAATCATTTTTCTACTCTCCCCACCTAATGTATTGTTGATTTTTATTATAATATATATGTATTGATACATCCATTCTTGGAAATACTTAGCAACAAGAAGACCCATAACTCTACTTAATAATGTGATAATGTCGTTTACCTCTTGTATGAAATCACTTCGAGGTAGAATTTTTTTGAAATGTACGATTGAAGGTTTTAGCTTCTTAAGATAATTCTTGTTGAGATGTGTTGAGCAAACATATTTTTGTAAGGATTAGGCATAAAGAATATTCATGCGTAGGAACAAGGAACATTTGAAGGTGCGGAAGGATAGGAAAGGAAACGCTCGCCAAGACAAGCCGATACGGGACTTACCTATTTTCATGGATGCAGGATATTTTTTGAAGGTAACGTGCATAGCACACATCAGGTTGGAGACTTGCGCAACACACAAATACTATTTTGGGAATGAGTGTTTGATAAGAACCATGAATGAGTTTGAGATAATAATAGTATTACTACTAGTTAACTATAGGATGTCTATTATTAACGCACTTGCATGTGTGCATGTTATTGTAAAGGCACGTGGCTATTATCAACATGTGACCTATGTTGGGAAGTGTGTAGGAAGTGAAGGGAAAGTCCCCAACCCCATAAATAATTAGTGAACTATGTAGTTTAGAGAAACACAATTATTGTAGAGTTATGTTGTTGGATATGATGTTCGCATAGCTTATGGTAATATTTTGTAATGTAAGGAGCTTCTATGTTTTATAGTGTTTAATATAATGGATTATATTGGATAGATAATGGTGTTAAACATGACTATAACTAGTTTTTACATGGTTAATCTTATTATGGTTATCATTTCATTAAATATTCTCTAAGATCTAGATCTAGAATATGATCTGTAGAATGTTATGCTTATTTATAGTTCGAAGTATGTTGTATCTTCATTACACTAACATCCTACACAAATAACTCTAAAGAGGGTCTTTGAACCTTTGCGTGCTTTGGGTGAACACTCAGCTTAGCCTCGGTGATGTGTCGGATGCATGAGTTTTTTTCTCGGTTTTATATAGTAAATTCTAGGCTACATCATTGGTTCCATTGCTAAGACCTCTTTTTTAGCTCTTTTCAAGATGTTTCATGATGAATATGTACTGGTTGACCTTAGCAAGTGTTGATAAGTGGATAAAGGATATGGAAGAAGAGTATGCTTGGAGGTTTAACGTTGGATCTAGGTTTGATGCACACACGTGGGTGGAGTAGAATTTGTATGACTGTCTGTATGAGATCTTCTTTGCTATTTTTTTTCGGTAGAGTTATACAAGTGGCTGGTTGCTTATGCATCTAAAAGGAATTGGAGGTATCACATGCTTGTCTAGACGTAGGAAGAATTTCAGGCCCTTTATGATGCTGATCTAATTTGGATGCACGTTGTGGATACTTGGTTCCATGGTGTTTTGAATAGCTATATTTTGGAGTACTCAATTTCCACTTATTATTTCCTAGAGGTAGTTGAGTTCTAGTTTTTATGTTATCTAAAGGGAAATTATTTGCAAGGAATTCAGTTAGCGATCAAAATCTTGATGGTAACCACAAATTGGAAGAAAAACCGATGGCTAGCTAAACCCCACCATGTGTGGGGACAAGAGAAGGTTTGGTGAAATATGGTGGATCTAGTGGTAGAGAGGCAGAGAGAATAAAGGTGGATTAAGTACAATGAGGCATGTGAGAGGGAGATAGAGAAGTAGTGTGATATTGTAGATCAAATGACGTTGAGGAGAGAGATGGCTCATGAAGGATTTGAAGCTCACACGGAGGCACAAAGTCGACAACCCGTACTCCCCATTTGGGCAAGCATAATAGGGAACCCTCCTCGTCCTCACATGGGAGCATGCCAACGAGAGATGACATGGGCCACGGGTGTGCATCTGAATCTACCTAGCAACCTAGCCCTTGCACTTGGATTTCTAGTATCTAGTACAACCAATAGTCAACAAGCTAGTTTGGGCGGAGAAGATCGGGAGTAAGTCGGATAGAAAATACATCAATGATAGGGAAAATGTCTTATTTTTTGTTTTGGGGTACCTTCTTAGGTGCATCATCAGCATAAAACTCAAGCGCACAAAATTTTGGACTCACTTATGGGAGTAGTACCACTTCACAGATTGTAGGAGTTCAGTTTAGTACTACTATTGGGACATAGGGAAGTACATCTTTTGGTCCACTTCTGGTTACAAGTGGAGGATCAAGAGGCATAGGTGGCTCTAGTTCTGGTGGATTTGGTGGTTTTGGAGGTAGAGGTAACACATGAGGTTCTAGATCAGGTGGGTAGGGTCCGCACCAACCCCAAAATATTTACATGGAGATGTCTCTTCATCTTCCAGAGTATAGGGGCATAGAAGATGTTGTTGAACATGTGCACATGTGTGAGATATTGTGACATGCAAAAGGAGTTGCTACTTCGAGCACAAGGCAAGTCGGTTTGCAACTTAATTGTAGGGACGCACACATAGTTAGTACAGAAGTTTGACCCTGATCAAACTTACGTAGATTATGTAGCATTAAAGGATGTTTTCCTTAAGGAGTTTCATATTCTGAGTTTGAGCATAAGAGTATAAGCGCGCTCAAGGATATTAAGCAGAGCACTACTAAGAGCATTTGGGAATATGCTACCCATTTCAAGACATTGTTGTCTAAAATTTCTTATGATATTTATGCAAGCCAGCATGCATAGTGGTTTGTTGGGGGATTGATCACACCTTTTAGGAGGTCACTGTCACATAAGACTTATATAGACCTGTGTGAAGTACTTGAAGCAACTTTGCGTGCTAAGGTAGTTGAAAGTATAGACACTGGCGTGAGCCCATTCTTGGAGGCACAAATTATAGCTATGGAAAAGTAGTTGGAGAAATTATCTGAAATTCAACACAAGAGACACGTCTTTGGGATTTGGTGCACAAATCATGAAATGGAAGGGCACACCAAAGATAGTTTTCCTCGCATATCAGTTCGTTCATTGATGTTGGACTATGACATATGTCATTTGGACCATGATGCAAGCCTTTGACCATTATTACAATGTGCGATAAGGAATAATGTATCTTGTTATTGTAAAATTTTCTCGGTCCACAACTCATGATACAGAAGACTGCAGGTTGATTGGTCAAATCCATGATGCCATAGATATTGGTGTGCGACAGACTGGAGTATCAAATAACTCTAAGGAAAAAGTGAGCACCATGATCATGATCACACTCAAGCGCACTATGATCAAAATGAAGGGCGCTATGATCAAAATGAAGTGCACTTTGAAGGAGGTCATGGCAGAGGTCAAGGATACCATAGTGGATTCAAGGATCAAGGCCATGGTGGTGGATGAGGCGAGTTCCCTCATGGAATATTTTTACATGTAGATCTTCTGACCACTACATATGTGAATGTCCTCAGAATATTACTTGTTCTTTTTGTGGGAAGAATCACAACTATGAGGAATGCCTAGACTTATATGAGCATATTAACAAGAAACATAAATAGGAGAACAAAGGCACATGGATGGTTAGAATACAACATGTTGTGGAAAATTAGTGGATGCCAAAGCTAGCACCAGAACCTGAGGTATTACCTATGAATATTACTACATGCGTTGAAGCTGCATGCACCTGAGAGGCATTACAGTAGAATCCTACCATCACCAAGGAGGAAGTTTTACATGCACGTACCTAGACCCTACACATCAGAAGGAGGTTTATCAAGAAACCATGGAGGTACTCAGAAATATTCAGGGTGAAATACAGTGTTTGAAGGAATAGTCACAAAAGTTAGAACAAAAGAAGGTAACAGAGACAGTTCAATCAGATATTGATGACTTGAAAGAGGTATGTAAAATGTTACACCAAGAGAATATCATTCCATTACTAGGGAACTAGCTAAAGGGAAACACTCCATGCACAAGTGTTGAGACTAGATGACAGATCTGCATGCTAATCTTCCCCCTCATAGCTTGGATTATGATAAGGAGATCACTCTGAATGTTGTTGTGGATGGGTGGCTCTTGAGTAATATATTGATTGATACAGTACAAAAGTTAATGTGCTTACTTTAGATGCATGGGTATAGATGGGAAAACCTCCATTATAGCCATCCTCTAATGTACTGTTCATGGCCAATTGAACTAAGGCCACTCCCATATGAGTTTTAAAGGGTGCATCCATTACTATACAAGGGGCCAAGTTCATTGGGGAATTTGAGGTCTTAGCACTTACGTAATCAAACATCTTCCTAGCTCTACTTGGGTGCCCTTGGTGTTATGCAAATAATGCTGATTTACGGTTCAACAAGGGGTATATAAGTTTTGAGAACAAGGAAGAAAGAGTAATTATCCCTTTGAAAGATGGAAAATCTATGCCTTATGTTGAACCTTTGAGCGAGGAAGACCTGAACAAAATTTATGTACACGCCATTCCATAAGTACTTGAGCCATTAGAGGAAGGAATCCTCTATTGGGAAGATGCATAGTCTATCAGTGATACTACAAGTATTGCTTATGATAATTGGGCACATGGCACCTATGATATGGTTGGGTGCAAATTCAGAAGTGCATTTGCATGGAGAAGCAAGCCTCGATGTATTCGGAGAATAGGTAACAACCATGTACCTCGATACACTGGAGAAGGAGATCCTATGGTATTCCTACATGCCATGGAGGAGAAATGGACAAATCAAGTGGAAAGAAGGAATATGTTAGTATATACATTGCGGGATAACAACGCGTTGGTGGATGGTTCATAGAGATAATATTATGAAATGGAATGAAGTCAGAATTTCTCTCACCACTCGTTTTTTAGGAGCAATGCACCTACTACAATTTGCATGTATCATGGTAAAAAACCTATTCAACACCACATTTAGTAGTGTGAGAGAATCTGGATAGAGGGGTAGGGAGCTTTACCACCTTCAATTTAGGTGCACAAACTTTATTCCACTTTATAAGGTTGTGCATGTTCTGATATGCTTATGCAGAGCTGCATAGGGAGAATTCAAATTGGCAAGACTTGATTACGGGAATGACCCGAATTTTGACTACTTCTCTACTAAACCTCTGGTGGAAGAGGCATTAAGGGTTATGAAGCACTTAACTATGGGAGACAAAGTAAAGACCAAGAACTCATTCAAGAGGGAGTTTTGATGAAGTAGAAGAGACAGGATGCCACACTACTTAAGCACCCTTGCTATGAGAAAGAAAAAGGTAAGATGGTCTACATAGTGGATGATAAAGAAGTACTCAATCTAGATATAGATCATTCAAGTAGGTATGCATGAAGTATTAGATAGTGCGAGATAAGAATGCACGTGCCTATCATGAACCAATGAAGACCAAGAAAGTGAACATTGACACAGATGTTGAACCTAAAGAGGTAGCAATTGGGGATTATTTGTCGATTCTCAAGTGGAAAAGATAATTGAGTTACTACAGGATTTTTAGGATTTATTTCCTAGGGGCTACCATGAGTTAAAAGGAGTAGATGAGTCATTAGGAGAGATGAAGATTAAGCTAAAGTAAGGTGTGCACCCGGTCAGAAGAGACCTTACATAATGAACCCTAATGTGCACGTAAAAGTTAAGGAATAAATTGACAAAATGTGAAAACGCTTAAATTTGATATGACCGACTTCACTGGCATTTGAGGAGGAATGGTAGATTCCAAAAGAACTACCTTTGGTAGTAGGAAATACAAGATCGTTCACGAGTTTTCCATTAAGGATGGAACATGGAGTCCATGGTGTAAACTACCTTATGCCTTCACAACGTGCTACTTCTAGGCCTCAGCTCACAAATTTTCTGATGCATGTAGACTGAAATTCAACGTAGACAAGGTAGATTATGACTACCACACCCTCAAAAAAATATTTTTATATCCAGGTTGGTCTGCCTACATTGAGAGGCTCATTTCAGATGTCATAAGTATGAATCCAAAGTAAGTTTGGCTATCGGGATAAAGCAAAGCCGCTCATATATCTTCAGCTCAAGCCTAGGCTAGAGAACAATAAGTATGTGGAGAATGAGTTCATGCTCCCAGGGCCACCTAAGGGCAAGCACACAATGGAGAATGTGCCAGCTCCAAAGCCTACTATGACCATACAGATCGATGAGGAGGAAGAGGAATAAGAAGATAGTGGAGGATTGGATCATAGAGGTCAAGGAAGCCCACAGACAAAGTGGAAAGTGAGCACGTAGATTATCCACCACAGGCATAGGATGAAGAAGAGGACTTGGATGTGGATGTAGTCCTTGAAGAGTGCCAATTTAAGAAGGTATTCAAAAGAACTAGGACCCAAGGCGTGGGAACACCATAGCCGGTAAGAAGATCACCTAGACTCTCCCCTCAGAAAGAGGCACTTGAGAAGAAGAGAAGGAGAAATTTGAAGCTAGATGAGGAGGCAGAGGAGTTTGAGGAGAGTGCACCAAGGACCCTAGTACAACCAGAAGATATGGAGGATCCTAGAGATGAAGAAATGAAAGATGAAGAGGAAGGGATGAAGGAAGCAAAAGAGACGACGTAAGAGAAACCTAGTGCTCATGTTACTACTCAGGAAGGAGAAGGGCCAACTCCAAACCTTGGCACTTAGGTTCCTAAGGGGCCAAGAATGAAGAGAACCAATGAATAATATGTTGTGCCAAGTATGGGCTATTTTAAGGACACAATAAAAATTAAGCTGCGCTTTGGTTTTAGGACACATGAGGCCTTAAAGAGTTGTATGGATAAGATCCGATGGATCCGGACATGGCCACCAAAAGCACACGGAAACACTTATCCTAGTCCATGTAGACCCATATGGATGAGCCATATTTCAACATCTGTGAGGAGTCTTGTGTATGAAGGAGAGTGAAGAAGGCACCCCAAAGAAAACACATGACAGTCAAGCCTACTCTAATTTACGATGAGCAGTAATCAATGCTTTGGTTAAGGTATCTATAGAGGTGGCGTAGAGGAACGTTGATAAATTTTCCACTATTAGAATGCTACTTGAAGATAACAAGGAAAAAAATACAGAAATAACACATTTAAAAGGAGAGAAGGACCTAGAATAGAAGAAGAATGAGGCCTTCATTAGCATGGTAGAAGAAATTGGTGACTATGTTTTGAAAGCAAGACCTCATCTTGAGTCTAAGGTGCCTGAGAAGTTTCCTTCGGCTATGCATTATGTGCGCACATTAGTTGATTTGGTGCTAGAAGATGGACCAATTCAAATGCCAACACCAAAAGATGTTGAACAAGAAGCAGAAAGAGCAAGGGCCTCTTTGGTAAGAAAAATTTCAACTTACGAGGCATTGCTCCAGAATTTAAAGGATGAGCTGAAGAAAATAGACCAAGCTTTGAATATTTGTGCACACACTGAAGTGGTAATTAGAACCAGAACTATAATTGAAGATAACAAAGTTTTAAAGGCCATGAAGGATGAATCAATAGGGCATGCAGAAATATTGGCACTAGTAAAACAAAAGCGTGAAGCCCTTACAACAACCCAATATCCACATAAGGAAAGAATAGATGAGATTGGGAAGTTGATAGCACAGAAAATGGATCTTCTAGAGGGAATGATGTCATTATGGCTAATGTAGTCCAAGTATTGCAGAATGAAAAGGAGAAAATTACTCAAGATGAGTTGGATGCAATAGCCACAAACATTCTAGAGAAGACAAGGACCACACTAGATGATTGGCAAGCATTGGAGGTGGAAATCAAAAGTGAATATCCATAGTTGATCCTCCCAATTGAAGAGGAGGGTGCTTTGCAGAGTAGAGGTCTATTCTTTTGTACAATGATTCATTATATTCTTTCAATTCTTATTATTTATTCTTTGGGAACATCAAGGAAACCCCATTGTCGGGATGACAATGTACTTTAGTGTGGGGTAATGTTGAGAAGACATATTGTTCTAAGGAGTAGGCACACAAAAGATTCGTGTGTGGGAACAAGGCACATTTGAAGGTGTGGAAGGATAGGAAAGGAAACACATGCCAAGACAAGCTGATTCGGGACTTAGCCATTTTCATGGATGTGGGATATTTTTGGAAGGTAACGTGTGAAGCACACATTGGGATGGAGACTTGCACGACACACAAATGTTATTTTGGGAATGAGTGTTTGATAAGCGCCATGTAGGAGTTTGAGATAATAATAGGATTACTACTTCCAGTTAACTATAGGATGTCTATTATTAGCGCACTTGCATGTGTGCATGTTATTGTAAAGGCACATGGCTATTATCAGCATGTGACCTATTTTGGGAAGTGCGTAGGTGGTGAAGGGAAAGTCCCCACCCCTATAAATAAGTAGTGAACTGTGTAGTTTAGAGACACACAATTATTGTAGAGTTATGTTCTGGATTTGATACGTACATAGATTATGGTAATATTTTTAATGTAAGGAGCTTCTATGTTTTACAGTGTTTAATATAATGGAGTATATTAGATGGAAAATGGTGTTAAACATGAATGTAACTAGTTTTTGCATGGCTAATCTTATTATGGTTATCATTTCATTAAATATTCTCTAATATCTAGATCTAGAATATGCTCTGTGGAATGTTATGCATATTTATTGTTCTGAGTATGTTGTATCTTCATTACAATAACATCCTGTATAAGAAACTCTAAAAAGGTGCCTGGAACCTTTGCACACTTCAGGTGAGTGCTCAACTTAGGCCGGGTGATGTGCCAATGTGCTTTGGTTTTGTTTTTAGGTTTTATATAGTATATTTTAGGCCGCATCAAGATGCTTAATGCAAGCCATCAAATTATCATTCAAGGCATGCTTTGAGCTTGTCCTTAACTAGTATTAACATATTGATTGAGGTCAAGGAGCTTGAATAACTCCTTAAAATGTATAGTATCCAATTTGATTATGACCTCTCCATCTTAGTTTTTTATAGTTCTAGTGTCTATGTCATAATGACTCATAGTCACAAGAATGAACTCCTAACATTGAGTTGATAGGGGAAAATTCTTGCAAGTGCCAAACCACTGTTGTCTATGCCCTAAATCTAATTTGGCTTAGATGTACTATTTACCATATTCTTAAAATCTAGAAGATCAATGGGCTCCAAGTTAGCACCTTTTATTTGATGAACATTAGAATCAATGTTAGAAGGGGGAATACCCCCGATAACTACATTTCATTGCTCTATCCTTTCCTTTTGATGATTCTGTCATTTTTGTAAGAAAGAGCACCGGAAATTTCACCAAAACCTATCCTAGAATTGTTAGAGATCAAGTCGAAATTATGTTCTGCTCTATCATTCCATAAACTTGAAAAACACTTAGGTGGAATTTTGGTCTTATTTAACACCTTGTATATCCCGAAATACGATAATCGGGGTTATAGACTTGCTTAACAACTCAAAAATATTGAAATACATTGGGGTTAGTGATTCAAACTTGATTTACACCTTTAAAAACCTGACATAGACCTTATTAGGGTTTTGACTTGTTGAACAACTTAGAAAACCCAACATAGACCTTGATGGGGTTTTTACCCCTTTGTCAACTCAAAATCCTAGATACACAAAAGGCTTTGATATTTTTAATTTAAAACTCTTCCCATGAAAAGTAATCAATAACATAAGGAAAAACACCAAGTAACCCCAAGACAATAAGAAAAAAATTGGGAAGGAGGAAAAATAGGGTTTTGAAAGCCAAAGAACTTTAAGGGAAAAAATCATTCCTCAAATGAGCTTAAAAATTAATAAAAATTAATTAGGATGGAGATCTCACCAACTTGTGAAATGAGTTGGAGGGGTTTCTCAAAAATATGCTTGAAAATGAGAGAATTATTTGATTGGGGTTCAAGGCACCATGCACAAGTCAAATTGAAAATCCAAATAAATAAAAGGAGAAAATAATGTGGAAAAAAGCTGAATTTATATTCACTTTTTCAGATAACTATGTGATAGAAAAATGTCACACAACTATCCCAAATTTTTATATGAACTACATTAATTAATTTTAGTGAGATATGTGTCGGTAAAATCCACTTGAACTTTAATGTGTTGACTCGAGGACAGGGTTTGACTACACATTGCATTTTATGTTTTAATACATGTTAGTCCCGAAACCCCAAAAGAAAAGTGTTTATTCATATTTCGAGGTTTGGGGTTTGATAAAATTTGACATGTTTTGGTGTAAGGATTTCTTGATGTATTAAACCCTTGAAATCCTAACATACACTATCAAGTGTATTTCGTGGTCCGAGTTCAGAATCAAGATACATTAAACATGATTTGATGCTTTAATGTCCCGATAGTCTAAACCCTTGATATCTTGACATACACTATCAAGTATATTTCAATGGCAGAGTTCAGGAATCAAGGTACCATGGACATGCTTAAGTGTTAGAAAATCCCAAAAACTTGAAAAGGAAAGGAAACTTACAAATTTTATTAAACTTGATTTTTTTGGAAAAATGACTGACTTCAAAAATTTTAAAAGAAAAAGTTTTATAGGTTGTCCCAAAATTACCATGAAACTCAATTTTGGGATAACACAAGCTAGTTAAACAAAAATGATGGCTTATGAATCCTAAGATAGTGTTTAATGTAAAAGAGGAAGTCATAAAACTCATCAAAGTTGGTTTCATTAAACTAATATATTACACAAATTGGTTATCCTACATTGTTCCTATTCTAAAAAAAGAATGACAAGATTCAAATTTGCATTGATTTCAAAGATATTAAAAAGGTTTTCCCCAAGAATGATTTCCCACTTCCCTCCATTAAAGTGATCATTAATGATACTACAGGTTGTTAGCTTTGTTCACCCATGGACATTTTTTGGGGCTACAATCAAATCTACATCTTTGAGGAGGATCAGTTTAAAAATTGTTTATTATCCCTAGGGAACCTTATTATGTTATGTAGCCATTCCTTTCGCACTTGTGAATGTGAGGGAAAATTATCAAAGGGGGTTGAATCACGTCTTCCATAACCTAATCCATAAAATAGTGGAATCGTATGTTGATGAATTATTAGGAAAGGATAGGAAGAGGGAAGATCATGTAGGAGTGTTGCAGATCATTCTTACGTGACTCATCAAGTTTGGAATTAGTTTAAATCCATAGAAGTGCATATTTGGCATGATGGGAATAAACTCCTAGGGTATATCATATCTAAATGAGGTATCAAATTTAATCTCACAAAAATTGTGTTATCCTAGAAATGATCCCATAGACTAATGATTTGAGAATTAGGTAATTTAGGGAAAGTTAGATCCATGGCAGTTTTGTCACGAGACATCACTTATCTTTGTGAATGCGATTAAAAATTTACCAAAAATGAGAATGTGATAAATTGAACCCAAGAGTATCATGAAGCCTTTGAAGACATTATGTGCTTCTTCTTGTCCCCTATTACCCTCATGATACCTATCGATTATACAAGGCTTTTGGGTTCAACGAATGCACTATGTAGTTGTAAGAATTGAGAAATCAAAAAGAGGAAGATGGAAATAAATGAATTCCAATACTCAACACATAAATGAATCAATAATTGAAGCAATTGTATTTACCCATTGACCACTAAAAATATCACAAAAGAAGTGTATATATAGGAGAGGGAATGTGCAACTTGTCCTAGAATAGTGGATAACACTATGTGAATAGGAATGGGATTTATAATCTTAGAATAGCTAAAAAAATGATCAACCACCCTAATGTAACTTGTATGATACACTAATCTAATAATGAGAGTTAAGAAACTCCTATGTCATATGACACATGTTACTTAAGTATGACATATAACACCTAAGAAATCTTACACATGAGAGTAGGGATACTCCATATGTGTAGGAAACATTCCACGTATATAAACACATACAAGGAAAACAATAACTTGCACCAACATTCCCTTAATCATAGTTTAGCTGGGTAGAAAAAGTGGTATCTAGACACAATGCTTGATGAGGTAACCAAATAAAAAAATAAATTTCACAAAGTGGATAAAAGGATAAAACCCATGTGAAAAAAATCCCCCAAAAGAGAGAAAAGGGAATTACATAAAATATATCTCTTGGAGAATAGAGAGAAATAAAAGGATAGGTATAGAGCCCCCCTAGAAGAGTGTTGATGACATGGTATTCTACTTGAAGACTCAAGAAATTCAACTTGTGTTGAAAAATGTTTCTGCCCTTAGGAAGAACATAAAAGGTGTATTGAAAATCTTCCCACTCTATGAAGGAAATTAAAGGTAATAGTATGAATAAATCTAAATTTGGTCCATGACTAAAATATGACATAGGTATGGAAAGAGTATGCACAAGAACTGATGGTAATGCCACCGAAGTAGATCTATCAGAGGATGGGTATGGATCATTCACTGAAAGAATGTCCATATGAAGTGAAGGCCCAATAACCCTCACAACTGTAGAATGAGGATCCACTAGTAGAGGTGGATCAATGATGATCTCCAAAATAGTAGAAGTGACTGATATCCTCGTAGGGCCACTCTCATCAATGGATATATATGAATCCTCCAAAGTTAAAATGTGTGATGACTCTATAAATGGAAGATCATATCCCTATTTTGTAACTCAAGTAAAGTCTACAAAAACTATGAGGTCCGATGAAACTCATCCCAAAAGGGTTTCTCAACAAAGAGAAGAGAAATGTTTGACATGAATGTATCATCAAAACAAAGTAGGAGGTGTAGAATATGCCTCACACAATGACTATGGATCAGAGGCAAATGTAATGAAAGAAGCTAGAACACCATATAACTATGAACATCTATGCCTAGTTTGTGATGGATCTCTAATGGTGACAGAGTTAGGAGGATATTCAAAATTATCTCGAAAGGTGATCAAGAGAGGGAGTGATTAAATTAAAATGGGGAATAATGTGTATTTAATATAATCTAGAATGACATGTAAATACAGTAAATGAATGCAATAAAAAAGTATGGAAAATGACCCAAACAACTAATATAATAAAAGTAGAAACCCTAATGTGCAAGAAGAGTGAGGAATTGACTCAACCGATTAGAGAATATTATTGGATTGTGTCGTAGAAGTGGATGGAGAAACAAGAATTAGGAATGATTATGAAAAGGCCCTAGAAATGATAGATTCGAGGTATCTAACCGACAAGAGAGCACTTGGAGAGGGGAGTGGGGTGCCTGTGGGCACCCTCTTCAGAATGGGCACCCGTCTGCAGGGAGGCCAAAAATTGAATTTCATAGGTTCGTAAAGTGGTCTAAAACCCTCACTGTGTGTCACATCAGATTTGTTGTACTATGCTAGGTTTCGCTAATAATCCAAGATGATAGAAAGACCGAAAGAGACAAAATGAAGTATCAACACCCTAAAAAAGAAGAATGCAAATAAATAGGTCTGGATGACCTCAACTACCACAACATTGGGCTTATGAATGCAACCCTAGGTAAATATTGTTAGGAAATAAGGGATAAAATATGCGGAATAATCCCTCATAGAATCGCAATAGTAGAAACTAATATGCAGAAATTATTACAAATCTTAAATAAAATTGCAGAATAAAATAGCACAACACAAAGAGATAGTATTTAACGTGGTTCACCCAATTTGGGCTACGTCCACCAAGAATCACTTGCTCAAATTTTATTACAAGCCACCGCTCTCTCAATACAATACCTAGATCTGTTTGGAGCTATGCTCAACAAACTCTACAGAATTCACACCCGAATTCAAAACACATCTGCAATACATTTGCTTGTACCTCTATCATATGCATAAGACCATATAAATAGACAACTGCTTAAGTAGTTTTACAAAACTGTGGGTATCAAAACCATGGGAAAAACCCGTCCCATAAACCTATGGGTTAAAAAAACTCGCCCATATGAGAAAAGCACGTTTCCCGATATGTCGGGTGCATTTTTTCAAGGCCAAAAATTTTACGCCTAAATTTTTTTTTGGGGGCCGCCCGGCCCCGAACCCCAGCGAGGATACATGAAAAGTACAATACTCTTAGTGTATAGTCTTCAACACTTTCACACATGAAAACAGGCTCCACAACCTAACAATCTCCCACTTAGAGACTAGTTTTCCTTTGAGCAAGCTTCTCAACCCTTCACTAGTTTCTGTGAAGACCAACCAAAGCTGAACACAACTTTAGTTTTTCCCTTGTGACCACCTTGGTCATCATGTCTGCAAGATTTTGACTGGTATGAATCTTCTCCAACTTCAACTTCTCTTCCTCCAAAGTGTCCTGATGAAATGGTACCTTAACTGTATATGCTTTGTCCTAGAGTGGAAAGAGTTCTTAGCTAGGTGTATAGCACTCTGACTATCACTATGCAGCTTACATTCCTCCTGCTTATGCCCCAACTCCTCAAGAAATTGTTGTAACCAAATCATCTCTTTTCTTGCCTCTGTGGTAGCAACATACTCAGCCTTTGTGGTTGACAAAGCCACCAGCTTCTGTAGTCGTGAAATCCAACTCACTGCTTTTTTCCACCTACAAAAATATAACTGTCGTGCTGCTCCTCCTACTGCTACATCTCCAGCCATATCTCGAATCTACATAACCACGTAAAGTGGTGTTTGATCCACTATAGCACAAAATGCTCCATGGTCCTCTCAAATATCGAAGGATCTACTTTACTACTTGCCAATGCTCTTTACCTGGATCACTCATAAATCTACGCACACTCCCACCGCATGGGCAATATCAAGCCTAGTGTACACCATAGCATACATCAAACTACCAACTGCTGATGAGTAAGGTACCTTGACATCCGATTTCTTTCCTTCTCTCGTCTTGGGACACTGCTCCTTTGATAACTTGAAGTGGCTTGCCAAAGGAGTTCCAACCGGTTTAGCATCCTGCATATTAAACCTCTCCAAGACCTTCTTAATGTACTCTTCCTGAGATAAAGTCAGCTTCCGTTCCTTCCTATCCCGAGATATCCTCATACCAAGGATTTGTTTGGCTGCACCCAAATCCTTCATAGCAAATGATTCACTTAGCTGCTTCTTGAGTACTTTTATTTCCTGCATGTTTTTACTTACTGAACCAAGGATGTCATCAACATACAAACACAGGATAATATAACTTCCATCCTCAAATTTCTTTGTATACACACAATGGTCAGAATGACATCTGATATAACCTTGCTCCATCATGAAGCTATCAAATTTCTTATACCATTGACGTGGAGCTTGTTTCAGGCCATACAAGCTCTTCTTCAGTTTACACACCATCTCCTCTTTACCTTTGACTTCATATCCTTCTCTGCTGCCGCATATATAGCTCCTCCTCCAAATCACCATGGAGAAATGCAGCTTTTACATCTAAGCTGTTCTAAGTGCAAGTCTTCTCGCTACCACTATTCCAAGAATAGTTCTGATAGAAGTCATTTTTACTACAGGAGAAAAAATCTAATCAAAATCTATACCTTTTTTCTCGTGCAAACCCCTTGACCACCAACCGGCCTTGATCTTTTCTTGCCTCCTTCTTCTTCTCTTTGACTCTAAACACCCACTTATTCTCGTAATTCTCTTTTTCCTTCGGGTAGCTTTACCAAATCCCATGTCTGGTTCTCCATGAGATCTTGATGCTCCTCATCCATGGCTTGCTCCCACTTCTTCCTGGCATCTACCTACATTGCTTCATCAAAGCTCTCTGGTTCTCCACTATCAATGAGTAATAAATAATAAATAGAAGGAGAAAACGTTCAGGTTCTCTTCTTACCCTAGAAGACCTCCTCAATATAGGAGTTTGGGGTTCCTGTTGAGGGGGTTCCTGAACTAATTCATGTGTCACTTTCCCATCCGGAAGATCCTCTACCACTGCATATTCTTTCTTGGATTCTTCCCTGTTTTCCTGCAACTACTGCTTATACATGACTTTCTCATTAAAGACCACATCCCTAGATCAAATGATTTTCTTGTCCTTAATACTCCAACATTTATATCCAAAGTCATCACCACCATAACCAATGAAAGTACATTTTTCTAATTTAGCCTCTAGCTTAGTCCTATCATCCTTGTCTATGTGAACAAACACCTCACATCCAAAGACTCTAAGAAATGAATAATCAACTTTCTTACCATACCAAGCCTCCTCAGGTATGCCTCCATCCAAGGCACTTGAGGGTCCTCTGTTTATCAAGTACACAACTGTGCTCACCGCTTCTGCCCAAAAGAAAGAGGTAGTCCTGCATGTAACCTCATGCTCCTAAGACGCGTTCCATTATTGTTCTGTTCATCCTTTCTCGATACCCCATTCTCTCAAGAAGTTCCCGAACTGCCTTTTCCTATGGATTCCATTCTTAGAACAATAATCATCAAATTCATTGCTGCAATACTCCCCTCCATTATCTGACCTAAGACATTTTAGCTTAAGACCTGTTTCATTCTCTACCAAGGCTTTCCATTTAACAAAAGTGTCAAATACATCAGATTTGTTTCTAATACAATAAACCCAAACTTTCCTTGTTGCATCATCAATAAAAGTAACATAATAACTTGAACCCCCAAGAGATGATACCTGAGCTGGCCCCACACATCAGAATGCACTAGCTCTAACTTACTCTCTTTCTTTGTAGGTCCAACCTTGAGAAACCTTACTCGCTTCTGTTTCCCATATATGCAGTTCTCACATAAATCGAAACCTGTTTCTGTATATCCAGGAAAATTCTTCTTTATGATGTTCATGCCCTTATGGCTCATATGACCGAGCCTATAGTGCCATAATGTTGTATCTACATCTGAAGCCACAAGATTACAATCATTAGTACTATCAATGGTTAAATATAAGGTTCCAACCTTCTTACCTCTTGCCACCACAAGAGCACCCTTGGTAACCTTCCAAGAGTTTGTTGTAAATATCACAATACAACCATCACTTCCCAACTGCCCTGCCGATATCAAATTTTGTTTTAATGTAGGCACATGTCTGACATCCTTCAATAGCCAAGTATTCCCATTATGCATCTTAACATGAACAAAACATTTTCCAACTATGCTTGCAAGGCTCATCATCACCAAGAAAAACATGCCCAAAATCTCCTTGAACATAATCAACAAAATAATGCCTATGTGGAGAAGCATGGAAAGAAGCCCCGAATCTAAAACCCAAGATTCAGTAATATTGTGCAAAAAGAAAGAATCAAAGCATCCTGACATACATTACCCGTTGCCACATTTGCCTCCTTGTTTTCTTCTTGTTGTTTCTTCTTATCCCAAAGCTCCCAACAATCCTTCTTTGCATGCCCAAGCTTTCCACAATTCCAACATACAATCTTGTTCTTGGATTTTGACCTTGCCCAATCTTTTGATTTTCCACGATTTCCTCTATTCTTCTGTCTCCCTCTAGTTTCCACTGTCAAAGCATTCCCTGAAGTAGAAGATTCCCAAAGCTTTTTCTTCGCATTTCCTCGCTTAGAATCACCCCTACAACATCCTCAAACTTCAACTTCGAGTTAGCTGGAACCGAGTTACTTACCGCCATTACCAGGCTATTCCAACTCTCAGGTAAAGAGCACAGAATTAATAAAGCCCTAACTTCTTCATCAAATTCTATCAGAATCAAGCTAGCATATTCACTACCGTATTGAAATCATTTAAATGATCTCACATCGAACTATTCTCGAGCATCTTCATATTAAACAACTTTTTCATTAAAAATATCTTATTAGAGACAGAGGGTTTTTCATACAACTTCCTAATGCATCCATTAGATGTTTTGTAGTCTTTTCCTTTGAAACATTAAATAATACCGAAGATGCAAGACTCAAATTTGGATCATTCCAAGTGCCTTCCGATCTAACAAATCCCATTCCACATCTCATCATACTTGAGGGTTTGTTCACCTTCTCGCACAACGAGTATAAAGATCCTTCGATAAAGGTAATCTTCCATCTCGCATCTTCCAAAGACTGAAATTCTACCCGTTGAATTTATCAACCCTAGATCTTCCTTCATCTCGCCATAGCTCCCACTCAAGCTAAAAACTTTCCCCGTGATTCAACACTTCAAGAAACCAAACCAGTGCTCTCGATACCAATTGTTAGGAAATAAGGGATAAAATATGCGGAATAATCCCTCATAGAATCGCAATAAAGAGAAACTAATATGCGAAATTATTACAGATCTTAAATAAAATTACGAGAATAAAATAGCACAACACAAAGAGACAAGATTTAATGTGGTTCACCAAATTTGGGCTACGTCCACCAAGAATCACTTGCTCGATTTTATTACAAGCCACCGCTCTCTCCATACAATACCCAAATATGTTTGGAGCTATGCTCAACAAACTCTACAGCTGCAATTCACACCCAAATTCAAAACACATCCGTAATACATTTGCTTGTACCTCTATCATATGCATAAGACCATATAAATAGACAACCCGCTTGCCATTTACAAAACCATGGGTATCAAAACCATGGGCAAAACCCGTCCCATAAACCTATGGGTTAAAAAAAAACTCGCCCATAATGAGAAAAGCACGTTTCCCGATATGTCGGGTGCATTTTTCGATGCCAAAAAATTTTATGCCTAAAAAAAAAATTTCGGGGGTTGTGCCCCCAAACCCTACTTCTCGGAGGCTACGCCCGAACCCCTGCTACGGGGCTTCCACCCCGGACCCCACTCGAGGCCCGACCCGGCCCCAAACCCCGGCGAGGATACATGAAAAGTGTACAAGACTTTTGAGTGTACAGCCTTCAACACTTTCACACATGAAAACAAGCTCCACAACCTAACAATCATAATAGTGAATAATACTTGGTCCCTCATTATGGTCTCATAAATTTATATTTATAGGTCTCTCTTTACCTAATTTTGTAATTAACCCCAAAATAGCTGACCACCAAAAAGATAAGAAGTTGAAACGGCTAAAAAGTGCCCAAAAGGTGGCAGGAAATTTCAAAAAGGATTGAGGAGCCCTTGGTAGGACTAGGTTGCCCATGGGTGCCCCAAAATATAAAATGATGCAAAATGATGAAAGCTAACTGGGCATGCAGGTGCAAGAGGTCAGGAATGATGAAAGAAAACAAAGCAAGATGGCTAAAATCGGGGTTAATTAGTACTTTCTTCACTCAAAATCCTTCGAATAGTAGTATGAGACCGAGACTAAATAATGCCTAAAGTACATGATTTTGTGTCTACATTTGCCCCCACTTTATGTTGGTGAGTGGAAATCTCGGTAACATAAAGTAGATAGAGATGCGTACCTGATGTCCATGAAGATTGTAGTAGAAAATGCGTCAAAGGACTAGACAAAGCATGGAATGAAAAAAATATGATGGAGTGTGGAAACTAAAGATGGAAAATTGAAAAAGTGATGAGAGTTAACCTAGGGCGAAACACATGTGTAGCTATTGATGTGTGTAATGTACCTATATGGTTAGTATGGTGTGTGCTACTATAAAATTTTGTTATTGTTGTTGTTGTTGCCCCCATTTGACTGCTTGTTTCTCATATGGTTGGACCTGCAAGGAGAAAATGATCAAGTAGTTAAATATATATGTATGTATGTGTAAAAATGCAATGTAAAAGACACATGTATATAAGTGTAAAAAGCATGTGAATGTAAAATACATAAATGAAAAAGTGTAAATGGAACATGTGCACCTAATCCATGTCGAGAAAGAGAGTGTAGAAGGATATCCTTTACCGCCGATGTTTTTGGGTGATCCGACACCATAGGCTCAAGAAGTATAGGAAGGAATTCCAGTATATCCTCCAACCTTTAACTGCTTCCTTGAACACGTGTGAAGAGATCTTTGTATGTCCTAGTTTTTTGGGAAATCGACTCCACCGACCAAAGAAGTATAGGGACGAATTTCATTTTATCCTCCAAATTTTAACTACTTCCTAGAATGCTAAGGACTACCATGTCCTTTAAAATATGCTGTGTACGGGGTTTACAGAGACCGGTCGAACCCACTCACCATATGTAACCCGTAATGTTAAGGGTAGAAAGTGCACCAACTAAATTGGTGTATAAGTGTTGTGCAATATGTAAAACCCCAAATTATGCCCCCCTCTTTATGGGTGCATGCGATGTCGCTGATAGGAGAATGTGACCCCAAAAGAGGACCAACCGCATTTACTCTAAAACTCTACCCTGTAGGGGGAAGGGAAAGCACTTGGTAGAAACCAAGGCACACACAAACAAAATGCTAGCCAAAGAAAAGTGTTAGTACCAACATGTATGCATGTATAAGACAATGTATAATCTATGCAAAAAGTGTGTAAGCTACCAAGAAAAGAGATGTAAACATGCAAGAAGACAAGTAAGCCACACAAAGCTTGTTACAAACATGGGACATCACTCACGATGTCACAAGACACACAAGGCAATCATGGCCGCATATAAACAAACAAGTTTGCACACCAAACATAGGGCAAGGCATGCATACAAGAAAAAATAATGACATGCAATGTAATAAACTAGTATTGAAGCAAATATCCTGCATAATAAAGACTGCACATGAAGCACCCGTTAGCATGTGAGAAAGATAACTAGTATCTCAAAAGTTTGTATAACCAAGTAATGTAAATTTCTAAGTACAAAATGAAATAATAGCACATGTGAGAGATGAATGTGTATGCTCCTGCAGACCAATGTAGGAAGCGTAGAAGATGAGCATACATGTTGCATGTAAGATACTTGTATCTCGTGATCATAGCTATAAAAAGAAGTGAACGCACATGTGTGGATGATATAGATAAATGAAATACAGTAATATAACTAGCATGTGTAATAAAGCGACCATGAACAATCAAAAGTAAGAAAGAGTAAAAGAAACCATAATATGTAGTATGTTGTCGATGTATGGAATAGAATGCAAATGGAGTGACAGATCCGTGTGTCCCCCGAGTGAATGGAAATGTATGCAGTGAGGTTCATTTGGTTAGCCCCCTTAGAAGACAAGAATTAAGCACAAAAAATAGTGCGTCAAAGTGAGAATTGGTCAATGTGTGTGTGTTGTGTCTAGCACGTTGTGATGAGTATGTATGTGTAGTGATGATGATATGTGACATATAGAAGAGATGTGCATGAACCTTATAGCCTAAGCGTATATCACAACAAAATGAATGTATGAGTGATGATTTATCCCTAAAGTGTGTATCACTACAAGATGATAGAGGAAGTGACGATGTAGCCTATAACATGTGTCACTACAAGATGAATAGTAGGGAGTGGTGATGTAGCCTAAAGCGTATACCACTACAAGATGAATAGTAGGGAGTGGTGATGTAGCCTAAAGTGTATACCACTACAAGATGATAGAGTAAGTGATGATTTAGCCTATAGTGTGTGTCACTATCCTAGAAATGTCACATGATGAAAGGTTGAATGATAAACATGATGAATGTAAGATCCATTTGATTTGTAAACCCTCGGTAGTCGAGTATGGACTAAGGAACTAAAGTGCGTTATAGGGTAATGAGTGCAATGCGTAGAATTAGATGTAATATGTGTGATATGTAATGTATAAGATGTAATACAAAAATGCATAGATAGAATAATAGTGTGAAATGCATGCTATGTGATGGGTGGGGGAGATGTATTAGATGTTATGCCCCAAGTGTACATGAATGAATTAGCTAACCAATAACTGTGAAGGACGAAGGTCCTCCATCTGACACATGTGATGGTGAAAATGTATGACTATGCTCTAACAATGGTGGTATAGTAGACAGACGTTGTGCTGGTGAATGAATTCTATGCACATGTGAGGGATGAATGTATGAAGAAGGTCGTGGCATCAAAAATGTTTTGGTGAAGGATATCTACGTGATGTTGAATGTGAAGATGATGAAGACCCACATGGAATAAACTGAGGTGGTGACCTATGTCGAGATGCAGTAACTGTCCTAGGAATGGACCTATACCTATGTATAGGACTAGTGGAATGATGTAGTCATGTAGATGAGGCTCAAGTAGGTGAGCTAGGAGTAGATTGTGCTTTGAGCAACATAGAATGTGATCTGTTAGAAGAAGCAGATGATGGGCTAGCTATTGTGCAAAGAGATGGTGACCATGGAGCAAACAAAGAGACACCATCAATAGAAATGACCTGATTGTTGTGAATAAATTTAATTCACAAATGATTCATATAAATGATAGATTGAGAGTGACGAATCCAATTGAGACCAAGAAGCATGTCACATCTGTCAACTGTGTTTCCAACAAGGAAAGGCACAAGTAGAGTAAGAGGACCAACTGTAACATGTAGCTTAACAATGCCAAATGGTTTATTGAAAGGGTACTCGATTTGTGATTGAGGATAATTGATATCCTTGAGAAGTGAAATAGAGAACACACTAACAGAAATAATAGGTCAACCTTAGTGTTGTTAATGGAGGTTGAGCCAATAGATGCATTGATATGTAAATGATTAGATGTGAAATTCACATGATAATTGATGTTGGAGAAAGAAATGATTGGTGGTGAAGTGTCAGTGTTTGTAACTAAGAAATCAAGAGCTCTTGATGTAGTAGGAGACATTGTGTGAGAGACATAATTAGTGGATGAATCAGTCATTTTTGTGTTATGTTTCGGTAATGGGTTATTAAAGATCTTGAGTTTATGATTTTCATTAATAGGTGTAGATGTTGTGGATTCTAGAAGCTCAATTTGACCATTGTCAAGAAAATCTTGAATGAGATGTCATAGTCTGAAACAACGATCAATGGTGTGTCTAATGCATTGATGATAATTACAATAAGAGTGTTCATCGAAATTGCATCCTTTTGGTTGAGATGGATCTATTTGAAGAGGAGATGGTAATGTAATAAGATTATTGTCGATTAGTGTGGGATTTGAGCACCCAAAGGTATAATAATCTTAGTAAAAGAAATTTTATATGGTTGCAATTGAATCTCCTTATGAGTATATATTGTGTTTACAGTAGTTTTTCCATTTATAGGTTTAGTTATGGTAGGCTTAAATGTTGTCTTACCTTGAAAATGTGTGGATGATGATGCTTGCTATTGATACTTAAGTTTTCCTATTTCTAGGATTTTAGTCTCACAAAGCTTGAGAGTTTGACAAAGTTGATCAAATGAAGGAGAGGTTTCAAAGAGAACAATCTCTTGAAGATGTGGTAAGAGACTCTGAATGAATAAGTCCTGAAGCTCGATATTTGAAAGAACGTTAGACATCTTAGCTAAATTGTTTTTGTATCACAAGACATAATCAGATAAGTGTTCGTTAGACCCTTGCTTGAGTTGTGCAAGTTGAGTGTAGGATATCTTAGAGCCAATGTTGATAGATAAATGCATGAGAAAGGCATTAACCAGATGTGTGAAAGAGACTACCGAATGTACAAGTAGGTCATAGAACCAATGCATCACATAGTCTTGTAAACTACGAGGGAAAAGCTTAGCTAGTATAGTGTGATTATCTACATAGTCAAGGCATGCTACATGAAATTCTTGGAGATGCTCTTATGGGTCCCCATGGCCTTTAAAGATAGGTAGCTTAGGAGAGATGAAATTAGGTGGCAATGGATAGGTTAATATGGTAGGTGTGAAAGGAGTATGTAACAATATTGTAGAGTCTAACAATGGTGTTGTGTGTGAGGTAGCTAGTTGAAGCTGATGAATTTGGGTTTGCAAGTCCTGATATAAAGAGGTCAAATATGGAGAATTCAAGAAGAACCAAGGTGTAGATGAGGAGTACCAGGGTGAATGGTGGGAGCGGTGGTTATAGTAATGGGAGCAGAAACATAGGTAGGTGGAGTAGAGACCATGGGGAAGAAGAAGAAACTAGAAGTTAAAGCATCACAAGCTCTCTTAGTGGTGATTAGAGCATGCAAGACATGAGGGAGATGAGTAGGGTTTTCATGCAATGCTTGGCAAAAGTCAGTAATAACATTAAGTTGATCTTGGTCAATATTGGTATCTTCATCATATGACTTCTCACTATCATTTTCTTCTATCTCATGGAGAGGGATGTGATGGGAATGATCTAGAGGGTTATCAGCCATAGATGTAGTTGTATCATCCATTGACCTAGAAGTACGATGCTTAGATGAAGGGAGCTCACAATATTGGAGGAATCCAAAATGACCACATGGGTAGCAGCATAAAATGAAAGAAAGATGAAGTAAGCCCTAGAATGATAAGCAATGAATGAATACCCTATATGCGTGAATGATCATGTCATGTTCACCAACATGATTAACTTAAAATGGGGAATTATGTGTAGTTAATCTAATTTAGAACAACATCTAAATACAAGAAATGAACGAAAAAAACAAGTGTGGAAAATGACCCAAACAACTAATCTAATAAAAGTAGAAATCCTAATGGGCTAGAAGAGAGAGGAAGTGACTCATCTTATTATAGAAGCTCGCTAAACTATGTCGTAGAAGTGGTGGAGAAACAGGAAGCAAAAATGACTGTGCAGAGGCCCCGAAAAGGATAGATCCGAGGTATCTACCTGGATTGAAGCACATGGAGAGGGACTAGGGCACATGTGGGCACCCTGGTCTATGCAGGAGGTATAGAATTGAATTTCAAAGGTATGGCAGGTGGTCTGAAACCCTCGTTGTGTATCACATCAAGTTCGTTGTACTGCGCCAGGTGTCACTAATAATTCAAGATGATAGAAAGACCTGAAAGAGACCACAAGAAGTATCAAAACCCTAAAAAAATGTAAATGAATGGTTCAGACTAACCTCAGCTGCCACAAAGAATGGGATTACTAACTAAGCATTGCACTACATCTCGAACCCAAATGTAGTTTTGGTGTGTGTGTGTGCATCATGTGCCCTAGGTTCTCTTGTGCCAATCACACTTTGTGAAGTAGTGAGCAATAACTAGATGTAAAAATGTAGTAGAATGGTGGATGGAATAGAATATAATCCCCTCCTATGCTTGTGTGATGCAGATGAACCAACCTTGTCCTTTGTGATGGAGCTAAATGAATGCAAATGATCTCCAAATGCCTTAGATGAATGCAACCCTAGGTGGATGATAGTAGTGACTAGTGCTTGGTCCCTCATTATGGTCTCATAAATTTATATTTATAGGGTTCTCTTGATCTAATTTTGTAATTAACCCCAAAATGGTTGACCACCAAAAATATAAGAAGCTAAAATAGCTAGAAAGTGCCCAAAAGGTGACAGAATGGTCAAAAGTATCGTGGCACCCATGGTGGAACCAAGGTGCCCTTGGGTGACTAGCTTGGGTGCCCTATTCAAAGCTAAAATAATGCAAAATGAAGAAATCTAACTTGGCATGCGGGTGCAAGAGGTTGGGAATGATGAAATAAAACAAAGTAAGATGGCCAAAAGACGGGGTTAGTTAGTACTTTCTTCACTCAAAAACCTTCTAAATAGTAGTATGAGATTAGGACTAAATAATGCTTAAAGTGAATGATTTTGTGTCTACAGGGGAGGATATGTATCCTCATTAATATTTGTATCATAATAACTATAAGAATAGTCCTCATCATCGGGAATATGAATAAGTGAGTTTGTATCAACAAAACTATCATCACATGAAGGGGGGTGGAAACAACAAATCTCGGAATGATAAGAACTAAAATATTTGAAGGGTCTCCAAATAATGTCTAAAGAATTCTCCAAATAGTGTGAGGAAACTCCATGTTTACCAAATTATGGTGGAGAAGCATGGAAATGTACATCAACAAGTGACCAAGAACCATGCCAAATGATTTTAGCTAATCATTGAGATGATCTAGGTCACCGAGGGTAGGTATTAGTCCATACAAAAATGAATAGAAGTCTTGTTGAGTTATAAAAATACCCATGTACAAATTCCATGATGCATAATAGGCCCTACCAAGGATAAGTGATGGTGGCTATGATGCATATCGAGTCCCATGAAGAAGAAGTATTTAAAGCACATCTTCAATCATGCATCCATAAATGAGAGGTAATGCAATAAAGTTAAAAGTTAAAAATGAATGCTTAAATGGATGTCGTAATAATATGAAAATGCATCCATGAAATGTAAAAATAGATTAGTGGTATGAGTGTGATAAATGGAAAAAAATACTTAAAACAATGAGATATTGGAATCATCTAAAAATTTGTTTGCATGTGATTACAATCCCTTGAAATTTTATGTTTTAAGCCACCCATTTTGGCACTTTATAATTTTAGTGCTATTATAAAAGGGATAGATCCATTGGATTAAGCATAAAAATTATGCACTTTTGAAAATAACACTAAAATAGGAGTTTCCTATAAAAAAGTTACAACCATTTCTATTTTTTTGCTATTAACCTATTTAATGTATTTACACTTAAATTTTTCTAAATGCACTATTGTGTAGTTTAAACAATATGGGTGAGGTTTAAACACTTTACACCCAAGCTAAGTTGGCCGAGTTGGAGTGTCCACCGAGTTGGGAGGCCGAACTGAAATTTCGAGTTACCCGAAGTCTACCGAGTTACAAATGGAGAAGTTGAGATGAGTAACCATCGAGTCAAATTTTTGGCTATGAGTAGGGGAAATGATAAAGGTTTTAGTGATGGTAGTGGTTGAGCTCACTGGGAAATGGAAAATTAGGTATCCGATAGGATGAGTAGGAGGAACCAATTGAGTTACAAGACAACACAGAGTTTTAAGCCTACGAAGCAGAGCCGAGCCGATCAGTGCGAGTTGAGAAAATCTAGGGCCAAGTCATGGGTCCTAAGGTTGAGTGAGTAGACTATGAAACAATTGGGAATTCTAACAAAAACATTGATTTTTTAGAAATGGCACCAGGATGGGTTGAGGTAGAACATGTGTGGGCTAAATATAGGAACCAAGCCCGATACTTGTAAATGAGCCTCTAAGCGGTGACACCAAGGCTAAATGAGTAGAGATGGGAGGAGAGAGGACTGGTGTGATTCGAGATGAGAAGGAAAAATGAATATAAAAGATAAGTAAGGTTGAGAGATCACGTAGGCTAGTGAGCTATATGTTGAGTAGGGAAGGTGTCGGTGTCGGCGAGCCAAGAATGGGTTGAGTTAGATGCGGAGCTAGAGAACCGAGCTAGTTGTGGCATGATAATAGGGAGGAGCCAAGCTAAAACCAAACTTGTAAGACACAATACTCTAAAGCACTCCACACAAACAAAAGATCTAAAACCCTTTAAATACCATGCTTTTTGAGTTTTTCTTTTTAAGCACCCTATAATTTTTGTAAACCCTCAATAATGAAATTAATAAAATTTACACCTTACCTTTATAATGATTAATGAAAACTGAGATTTCAAAATAAAAATTTATTACGTACACTAGACAAGTGTATACCATACATGCTATGATACAATATCGAAGTGCACAAGGATTCTCGACTCAATTAATGCACTATATAGTTGCAAGATCGAGAAATAAAAAAGGAATATGTAAATGAATGAATTACAATACTCAACACATGAAATGAATAAATAAATAAATCAATTGTATTCATCTAATGACCACTAAAAATATCACAAAAGAGGTATACATATAAGAGAGTGAATGTGCAATTCCTCCTAGAATAGTGGACAACACTTCATGAATAGGAATGTGAGTTATAATATTGGAATAACTAATCAAATGATCAACCAACCTAATGTAGCTCCAATGACACACTAATCTAATAATGAGACTTAATACAAACATGTGACATATGACACCTAGATATGAAACATGCCATTCAAATATGACATATGAAACCTAAGAAATTACACATGAGAGTAGGGATACTCCATGTGTGTAGGAAACATTCCAAATATATAAAATATACAAGGAAAATAATATCCTACACCAAAAACATTGGGGCTTGACATATTTCTTATCTTGTATATACATGCAAATGATTTTTTTGACTTGTATACTTACTCAAGAAGACAATGATGGTAAAGAACAAGCTATATACTTCATCAGTCATGTCCTCTTATATTATAAGACTCCGTATTCCCAAGTCAAGAAGTAATTTCTTATTATAGTGTTTCCAACTAAGAAACTACAAAATTATATGCTAAATCAAGAAACTAGGGTGATTGTTATATCTTAAGGATTTCACACATTATTGACACAACCAAACCTCTCTAAGAAATCCAATAATATAATCACACTTGTTGTCAAGTTCAAAGTGACATACATTAATCAAAATTATGTCAAAGGAAGAATAATTCCCAAATGGTTAGATGAAAATCCTTTACATTAAGGAGACCTAGTAATATTGAGCTTTTCCATGAATTATTTTTCTACATCGAAAAGATTAACATAAATTCCCCCTTGGTACACAGACATGATCACCTATCCAATCAAACACACTTCTTTAGAAGATGTTAATTCCCAACACAGATGACATCTTCATGTCTTAGCCATGAAATATATTATCTTAGATTAAGTTTTTTAAAGGAAATCCTTTGATGGAATTCTCCTCTAATGTATAGATCAAGAGGATTCCAAAAAAAAATTATTCCAATGACATGAAAAATTTGTGGCATCCACTTTAATGGCCATGCAAATTCCTATAAAATCCATAGAATGAGTTAGTCCTAGCTCAACCTAAATAATGATGTAATATAGTATTTCAGAAGTGTCTTAAATGTAAGGATTTCTCTCATCTTATACATGTTTTGGTATAGTATCTTTGACCCATAGTTATACCATGGCCATTTTTCATGTGGGGCCAAGACATGATTGGTAAACTAATTTCCACCTTAATTGATAGGAAAAATTTCATCATTACTTCTAATAAGTATTTCAAGAAATGGGTGGAGGTGATCCTATAGACATTGATATCATCTCAGTTATATTTATTTTATGTTAAATCTAATCATTTACAAATTATCATTTTAGTTATATTTATTTTGTGTTGAATCTAATTTTGATGGAGAAGAAAAATGAGGTGGGGATGAAACATGAGGGATTTTTGTGAAAATAGGAACAAAAGGAATGACCCCGGGGGAGAGGTAGAAGATGGTTTCATGATATGAGCACTAGTTGATAACTACATACTTGGATAATGTAGAGGATAATAAAATATCACCACCATTTTTGAAATAGAAGTAGTGGGAATCCTTTCACATTTGCTAATAAATTTAAACTTTATTGGATTTGTGTAGACCTTTTCTTTATCTTAAGGAGTTTGAGAAGGGCCAGATTTTGACAAAGGCATCATACTTGGTTTAATTAATGGGAGACTATCCACATGTTTGGGATGGATTCCTAAAGATATTAACTAATCCAATATGCCTTCCACTAAACCTTGGCATAGGGTGAGTGTTTTATTTTATTAGTCTTTTGATATTCCTTCCTATATATTTTGGTTATCGAGAAACCATCTGTCTTGTAGTGGAAAAAATTAATTTTCAATCTCTTCTAACCAATTCATACAAACCATGTGCCCAATTATCACAAGCCACACTAGTGGTCTCTGATACCAATTATGCATCTTCCCATTTAAATTATCCCTCTTATGTTAATTCAAAATTATTCATCCATTCAGCCATGATATTGTAAAGGTTTTGTAGGTCTTCATGATCCTCTATATTCTCAACATATGGGCACCTTGTTTTGGGTCCATAGGAAGTATTACTCATTATGATGCATTCTCAAATCTTACGTAACATTTTTTGAGCCGCATATCAGTTTTTTTTTGTGTAGCACCATGGTCATCCAAGTAGTGATAGGAATTTCTTCTAATTTTGAAAAGGTAACGAATTTAATTTTCATGGAATCCTACTCTCATTATGCTAATAGTATCATTATTCAATACACCTATTGGCATGACACACATTTTTCCCATAAAAAGGCATGAGGTGATGGATGGAGTGTAGTTTTCCCCATCTAATTCCAATCATATGTGGTAAGAATATTTACTTTCACCCATGTATCCACTAATATGTCACTAATATCCCATCCATCTATGCATGCATTGAATAATATCTCCCAATCAAAATCTTAGACTTTTGTTGAGTTGAAAATTTTCTTCCATGCTTGCCCCAATTTTTCCTAAGTTTTATTTTTATGATTTTATGTGAAAACCATTAAATTAGTAAAGGCAAAGATACATTTAGTTCACAAAAGTCTACAAACCTCTTGGAACTTGTCTCTGCTCGGTTTGCTAATATATGTGGTTCCAAGGGTTTCATTCTATATTCACACATCTTCCCTTAGAAACATGATTTCTCCTTGTAGCTCACAAATTAATTCTTTTATTTGTTGAAGTATCTCATTTTATTGCTTACCATCAAGGTATTCCTTTCTTTAATTTGTTTCCTTTTTCCATATGTTTTCAAACACAATAGATAATTATGC
Organism: Taxus wallichiana var. yunnanensis; assembly: GCA_018340775.1. Classification (NCBI taxonomy): domain Eukaryota; kingdom Viridiplantae; phylum Streptophyta; class Pinopsida; order Cupressales; family Taxaceae; genus Taxus; species Taxus wallichiana. Next base: position 545,864,960 of record CM031243.1, read on the forward strand.
ATGGGCGGTAACTCCTCTTATTTTGATTTTTACATTAGGAGAAGGATTTTTCTGTGGTGTGCTTATTTTGGGTTAGAAATATTCACCAAGGTTGCGTGTAATATTTATCATCCATGTGCCCTTTTCAAAAAAAAATTCATGAGTACATAAAGATTTGTACAATCTCTAACTTTATGCTTTTTGTGGTAATGTGTGTATACTAGGAAGCTAGGCGATCACATTGATAATGTCCTGTTGATCCACACTTGAAACAAGTTATTGGTGGAAACCTTCTTCCCCATGTGCACCTCTACATTTACCAATTCTTCCTCATGTGTATCCTCTACGTATTTCTTGGGTATTTTCTATTGTATCCTACCTTAGTCCAGTGACCTTGTTTCATGAATGTGATTAATTACATAGAAATTGGATCTATCATGCGTATGCATGTCAAAAAATTTGCAGTAGAGTGATAATTTCTTTTGATTACACACTGTAATAAAGGACAATGTCTTGCATCATGACTCCATTCACATAATTCACATGCTAGTAACATTGATTTTATATTTCAATGTGGGGATATACTCTTTTATGTCCTCTATCTCACAATTCATGCACAATACCTTCTTGTGTGTCTCCCTAACATTATTCATCATCAATTTTTCTAATCAAGTCACCATCGACACAATATGTGCTTCCACGAAGGGACTAACCCCAATATTTATGCTTACATATACTTCGACATGTGAATATTATTTAACATATTCTTGTGGATGTGTGAAAGTTTTATGTGGAGGAACATATGAATGATGTGATTAACCCCTAAACAAACCATTTCACATGCTAGGTCAGATGTATCTCATATGACAACTTAGATATTAGAGTTTTAAAGAGCACATCATATGCTTGCACAATCTTAGTTATTTCCTATTTAACTTATTTAAGTGTTGAGATGCTCTGTTGCTCAAACTATGGTATGTCAAATTCCTTTATAAAGGGTTACTTCAATTGATCATAATCCACAATAGCTTGTAGCAAGTTATGCTTTCTATATCAAGTATGGGTGCGATCCAAAATGTCATAAAAATGACTAGCTTTGCATTTTCGAGAATTAACACCCTTTACATGCCAAATCAATTTACACTTATGAACATGTTTAACAACATTATAAACACCACAAAATTCTGGTAGGTGTAAATACATATCGTAGAATATGTTTGTCGCTAATACTCTTTACAAAATAGCCGCAACTTTTCCCTCAGTATCGGTATACTTACTTCGAGGCATCCCAAAAATTCTACTTGCCTCCACCACTAGCATTTGACATTGTAGTTCCAATGACATGTTGTAATGATGCACTTCCTTGCACACCACATTTTTTTTTTTGGGTTGGAAATCATCATTCCAAATATATGTGCCTTTGGGATGTTTAGGTTATATTGTATCCTTTTTTGGTGTTAGTATTTGTGATTGAATAATATATAGGAAAATATTGTCTAATGTCTCCCTTATCTTAGATTTATCCACTTCCTCATCACTTTTTGTTTCAATTAACACTTGATCCTATATACATGGTGTTCTAGTTGCATGAGAAGGCACAATAATTTGGGAAAGGATGCCATTTGCATTATATTGGGCCACTTAATCATCCAAAATGATTATTGTTATGGTGTATGCTACTTCATCTTCCCCGGTACTCTTCATCCTCTCTTTCTCCTTCCCGTGGTAACTAATGTATTTGGTTTTCCCTACTAGTTATTGAAGTTTAATCCTATTGAAAATTTAGTTCCTTATATTCTATCACCTTGTACGTTTGTTCTTCATATCACATCCTTCTTAATGTACACTCATAAGAGGAATCCATGATGTAGTCCAATGTTTCTCGTTCCCTTTCTTGTCCTTACACGCCACGCACACATGTGGAATTTTTACCGTCCATGTGGAAATTTTAAATATGTAGGTCTACCATCAACTTCTTGATTTCCAATGAGAACTACTTCAAATAGGATCTGCTTGGATCTCGTAAAATTTTTAACTGGGATTCTTATGTGAAATAAAAATTAGATATCGAGTATTCAATAATATAACTACGATGTGTAAATTTCCATCAATAATCCACAAATTGTGTCCACGTTATATCATGTTTTTCAAGTATTTTTATGCACCCCGGAGTCCAAGGATGATTTTCCCCAAAATTTTGATTCTTTTTCAAACAATAAGTTGTTATCCAAACATACAAGTTTGTTGGAAGTTCACCAAGAATCTCTCATATAGCTCATCGTATAGATTCTTCTCCACCCATGTTCTTGGGGGAAGTTGGGTGAATTGCTATTTTAGATAAGATATCTTTGTGCAAAGGCTTCTTTAATAGTGTGTTTCTAGATATCTATATTTTTGTGTGAGTGTAAAAATAGTTTGTCCACCTTATCATCTTGCACAATTGTTATCGTCGTGACAACATAACCAAAATTGTGTATGTCTAGTTACACCTACACAATCACAATGGCACATGTGAAAATTTTGGTACACTAGCGTGCATAGTTATTCTCACCCCTTGTGCCAACCTATCACGCCAAAGTAGAAACCCCGATGCACTCACCGATGCGTGAGATATTATCAATCCCATCATCTTTTAGCATTATGAGAAGGATTTAAATAGATAAAAGATATAAGCATTAGTCAAATACACACATTAAGTACTGTGTGCATAAAATATAATTGCTCCATCTAACATTTTGTACTTTCTATTGATCACTCAAAACATTACATAATATTCCCAAAAGAACATCCTTCATGCATCCCGGACTCTACGTATGTTCGTGATCATCCCTCCCTCTTTTTACAAAACCTAGAGGGGGTATGTATACTAGTGGGAGCTTTCCCTTCACTAGTTGAACAAGAGATATTCTTAGCCCTTAGATTCCATAATTACCACTTAACTATTACATCAAGGTGGTGGTATTGTGCCATATGTAACCATACTATGGTTCTACGTTACGTATGGTAATTTTACGGAAGTATCTAGACTATATTTAGCCACGTATGTTCTCTATCCACCTCATGTCCTATCTTTAGATCGTTTATATTTATCCTATTCTATCTTTTCGTACAATGACTTCATGAAACTATCTCAAACTGCAGTGGCTTCATGTCCTATCTTTAGATCATTTATCTTTATCCCGTTTTATTTGTTCCTACAATGACTTCATGCAAGTATCTCAAATTACAGTGGATTTTTCAATCTTATCCCATCCATTTCTAGCGCGTTGCTTTATCTTTTGCATGTTCGTGCTCTCTTATAAATATACATATGTGGTTTAATGTTCTATTTTTAGGCGTGAATCTTCCTCTCACCTTATCCTAAATCCTTTGTGCTTCCTTCTAGAACTTGTACATTTTCTAACTTTTCAAGTTTTCCTTTGTAATTCTCATGCTCATTCTCTGATATTCTCATGTGCATAAAAAATAATATAAATAATAAAGAATGAATAATTAGTTCCTAATGTGGAATTTAACTAATAAAATAATGTAAGAATCTCAAGGCCCAACAAAGGCATATATGTCCTTGGGTATGGAATTCATGATCAAAATTATATGATCACACTTTTGTAGCTACAAATAGCTTCTCATTTGTAAAAACCCTAGCTCTTTTACTTGTGACATATAAAAGGGGTTAGTTTGATTTGGTCAAGTTGTCTCAACTAGCCATTAATATGAACATTGCCTACATATAAATACTCGAAGAGGGCTCAACCTATGCGGTTATCCCCACATAGATTTGTGTGAATGTGCATAAATAGTGGTTTTGAAAATAATTAAATAAGGCCTCTAACACTTGAAAATTATCATTGACTTTAGTTGTAGTGCATGAGATTGTTTTAGGGAAACAACATAGGGCATATTCAAACTTATAGCTTTTGATGTGATATAAGGATGTGATGATTCAATGATTAGGTCCCAAAATCATTCTTAAAATGCTTGAGAGGGAGATTCCTAGATATGAAAGATGTTAGGAGATACTCCTAATGAATAGGGTTTATGTGTTCATATATCTTACTTATGAAATTCTCTACCCAATGGACCCTAAAATAACTAGAGTAAATGTGATTTTAAACTTTTGACCATTATAAGTGCATAAGATTTTTTTGTCTAGGTAAAAATGTTAGTCATGTCTACCCCATGCAAGGTGATTCTCCCTTGGTTTAGCTCAGAACTAATCTAAGAAATGAGCTAAGTGGATATGAGTATTTAAATGTTTTCAATGTGGGATACATTGGTTATTGAATTGCTAAACTAAGTGGGAAGTACTAATGTAGTGGAGTTTAAGTGTAGGAATTAAGAGAGATATATTCGGGTTGAGTCAATTAATGTGTAAATGGAAATATTCTCGATTAAATGCTAAATGATTATTGCCAAGTGCCTTAGGTCCAAATTTTGAGTACTACAATATCAAAATTTTATGTCATGCCCTAAGTGTCAAATTGATCATCATAACCTTACAAGGAGATGAGGCTTGGAAAATTTTGTTGAGGCATTACATCACTCAAGGAACTCATTTGGGAATGAAGGCATGGAGTGGGCTTGATTTGTAGAGTGTACTTCTTTCTCCCTTGATTGTTAAAATTGGTTGCACTTTTATGGTTAAAATTCAATGGAAAGACTAGGAATTACTCAATCCAAACCACGTATGGGTTGGAGATGGATTTGGACATAGAGTTCCTCTTAATTATCATTCTCTTAGGTGGTCTCCAATTCTTAACTTTCATAATATTTCCATGGTCTCATATATATATATATATATATATATATATATATATATAGTCTTAGTAATTTTAAAAGAGAGTCAAGTTTATTAATGACATTTTATACAAGGTTTATCACATGTGACTCACATGGGATATGCTTAAACTTAAACTATAGCTTAAGAATGAGGATGCGGGATCCATTTTATGAATTTAAATCTCCATGATTAATAATTACCTTCATAAGATTGGAATTTTTCTAGAGTTCCATGGTGGTGAGACTAACATTGGCTTATTGATACTTTGCACAATTCTAGTAAAAACCATGAATTGATTATAAAATTATTTCCCTCAACATATTTAGGGTGAAACCTTCAATCACCATTACAAATTAAGGTCCTTTTATGTTTTCTCATATAGAAGGTTTATTAATATTTAGAAAGCCCAAATTGAGTCGAAAAAAGCTCATTTTTTATATCTTGTATCACGATTTACCGATTAGAGATATATTCAAGCACATGGGTATCTTAAATCCACTTATTTTTCTGGTTGCTAGGTTGAAACCTTTAAAAACATTTTTGGTTTTACCCCACACATATTCTCCTAAAAATGGCTTCATATTATTTTTCAACCTTTTCTTCTATAAACATTTACCAAGAAATGGTCCTTCTTAGAGACTTGTCCCTGTAACATACAATAGTTTTTGGAAAAAATTTACTTGTTGATCTTATTTTTCATATGTAGAAAGTTATAAATCATGTTATTTGTAACAATGTAGCTATGGAAAAATAATTTTTGTGACTAAAACAATTACTATTATGTCCAATATTTTGCTTTAAATCTAAGTCTTGACGGAGAAGGTTTAGTTAGAGGTGAAGAATATCTAGACTCTTTTAGACCACTGGGGAGAACTAAATGTTATCTCATTCAAGTGCATCTGGAGTATCCTCGTTGTTTTTCTCCCTCTTAAGGCTATGACTAGGGTTTTCATCTTTGTTCTTATATCTGAGCAAGAAGAGATTCTCTCTCCACTCTTTTTGCTAAACACCGTGTTGTTATTCACGTTGACATTGGTGACATGATGCATTGATGGAAAAGAGAAAGTGATGAGATGTAAACCCTTCAAGAGCACAAATTTTAATTTTTAGTGCCTTCTTCAGTCCTCAAATGCATGTTTGGAGTGATTTGGTGAGGTTTCTTGAGAATTCATGGTGTGTGCACAAGGTCTAGGTGCATGGTTGATGCCTTAACAAGCCACTAGGTGCATGGAGGTGCTTGGTGTGGACTCAAAAGGTGTCCTACATGTCTCAATAGTTGTTTTAAGGATGAGAAAGGGATTCAATAGTGAAAAATAGGATAGGCATTATGAATCATGGTTAAAACAAGCTCACTTAGGCCTAGTTCAAGGACCTAGTGCAAGATTGAATGCATGTATGATGCAAAAAAATACATGGTAGGTCAATCCAAGTAAAAGGAGTGTGTTAAGACATGCTAGATAGGGTGTGGAAGGCATTTCAAGTCAATGATCAGTTGGGAAAGGCATATTCAAGGTCTTCTTTATGATTGTCCTTGAGGACAAACAAGATTATCGGTAAAAGGATGTTGGTCAAGAAGTTACAAGACTAATTATGAGAAAACAAGAATTAATACATGTGAATGAGGTTTCTCTAGTGCTGGGGAATAATTTTAAGGAAAATGTGTAGAAGATTTTTCAATCTGTGATGTTTTTGGCTCTACTCGAGCTCACAAAATTCTCTCTACTAGCTCGAGAACAAATTTTGAAGTGTTCATTGGTATGTAAAATATATGCATGGTGACCTAGATATTTCATCAAAGTCAAGGCATGGAATCTAGATCATTTTAGAGTTTTAAAGAGGAAGAATGAGGTCCTATTATTTATGAACAAAATTTAACAAGTCAAGTTGCTCCAAACCCTCCCAAAACCCTCATTTGAAGTGATAGGAAAAATATGATGTATTTGGTCCTCAAATTTCATGAAAATGCCAAAGTGATCATTTGGGATTGTAAAGGACTCCTTCTAGTACATTTGTGCATTAGTGGCATGTTCCAGGTTAGCTATTCAAGTACAATTTTACTCCCGTTTCAAGGAAATTGATAGTACAGTCATGCATGACAGAGTTTAAGATGAAAATATTGATGTGGAAGCTTTTATAGGAAGTTTCCTTGATGTCCATCAAAATATCCAGGTGAGTTCTGTGTAAAATTTAGGTGAACCATGTCAATCAAAGTAGCCTACTGCTAAAATCCAAACAAGCCAAAACCAGTCATTTGGGTTTGAGAGAGCCTTGATGAAATGACATGCTTTCAAATGCAATATGAGCATGAACATGTGTTAAAGGTATTATAAAACTTTATCAATCCCATGACATGGCGTGGCGAAGCATTTTTGTATACTAGTCCTAATGGTCCAAAACTTCCTTCTTATAACAATCAAGAAGGTCTATGAAATGGGCATGTAAACATGAATTTCACCACACAATCCATGCGAATAATTCTTGAATATGGAGTACAGGTCCTATTGAAATGTACATGAAAAAATTTGTCCATGAAAGTGAGTTTTGACATGTTAGATGTAAGCTAAAGCAAGACTAATTTTTAGAGCTTAAGAACCAATTTGAGTTGTCCCGATATTCAAGTATATTTGATCTTTATTCCCGAGATGAAGAAATACATGGGCTTGGTGAGATGTAAGAGACATAGAGCCTTCTATAAATGTGGCTTTGGAGCTATGAACATGAGTTTGAATGCATGAACCAACTCACTCTATGAAGATTAATTTTTGTGCTTGAAATCTTGTTAGTGCCTTGTCCAAATTAGTGTCTCTTTGACTGAATGAAGGTGAAAGGCTTGCTCCTTGAATTTGAAGTTGATCTAGAGATCACATACAACTTTGTCCAAGAATTGAAAATTTATGAAGACTCATGCATTCGGGTTGTTGAAAATTTTCTATGACTGGATTTTAGGTCCTCCATGATTGTGTATGGAAAGTTGTGAAGAAGAGTTGAAATGAATGCTTCATGCTTGGACCTGTTCATCTCAAAGATCTTGGTGATGGTAAGAAATTTTGTAGATTCATTCTTCCTAAATTCCCTATAAGACACGAGTTTATAAGGCTTCTCATACACCCAAGTTGAAGGCTGCAGTGTAAAGTTCATACATCTAGTAGTACATGTGAGTTCTAATGGAGACTTGCGAAGTTGAATAACGAGTTGTGAAGGTTGGTATGCCTATACAAGACATTGATATGTCATGTGTAACATATAACTTCTTCCCCAAACACTTGGTGCATGTTTTCATTAGATACAAGACAAATAAACTACGTTGAAGAAGAAGACAAAATGCGTAACCATTACACGAGATTTACATAGGTCATAATGGAATTTTTCATAAGTTTTAGGTGTGCACAGAGGGATATGATGGTTCTATAATTTCTTATAGTTAGGTGAATATTTTTGTCGAGTTGATGTAAGATATGTAATTTATATGACACCTATTCATATGTAATGATTGCAAAATGACAGTTTTGTATGATGTCAACTAGCTCCTCCTTGTATGAATTGAAGACCAAGAAGGTGAATATTATTTGGAGTTTTAAGTGTATGAGATGAAAATGTATGTCTCTCTTAAATATTTAAACACCTTTGTGTGCATGAAAAACTATTGTAGAGAGGACATAGCTGCTAATGTATGAGAACTAGTGCAAGTAGGTGAATGAAGGTGTGTGAACAATGAGTATAAGAATGTGTGAGATAATTTTGGGATCAATAATATGTTGTAAGAAACTAGAAGAATGAAGGTGGTCAAAACTTATGAAGACTAAGTAGGTGCTTAGAAAATTTGGGAGTGGGTGCTTCCATGCAATTTGTAGCTTGCAAAAAGTGTCAAGTAGGTGCTTGATCTGAATTTTGGAGTGGGTGCTCAACATTTGAAATATTTGTAATTCTTCATTAGAAAACTTTTCCACATTAGTGCATTGGTTTCAGTGGGTTTTTCTCCCTTCAAGGGTTTCCCACATTAATTTTTGTTCTATGTGTTTTACTTGTTGTTTTCTTATGGTTGAATGTTGATGTTTCTTCATGGCAAAGTGAATCAAATTGATTTGTATTCTAAAATTTTAAGGAGCACTGATTCACCCCTATCCTCTCGGTGCTTTTATTTTCCAACATTTTCATCATTCCCTTGATCTCGTAATCCCTTGCCTCTTCATGATGGTGGTATGTTTGTCTATTGTAGAGGTCATGGTGGTAGTAACTATGATGATTCTCCCTAGGAAAAATTTCCACGCTTGGGTCTCACCATTTTCCTACTTGAAAGGGAGAGGAAACTAAAGAAATGCCATAAAATGATGGGTGGGATCCCATATCTGACATAACAAACCCTCTCGGTGCTAGTAGTTAGGGGTGATCCCGATAGCCCCATCCTCCCACTTCCTTTGGCCACCATGTTCATCATTGTTGCCTAAGTACTTTATTGTTATGGCCCTAGGTTTATGGCTCCTTTGTTTTATCACTATTTTTTAACCACTTCTTTAATAAGTTTATAATTACTATACAATCATGATTTTGGTGTTTTATTGATGATGTGATATAGATTCTATTGCAAGGCTCTTTCTAGCTCGATGTGACATGCATTTTGTGGTGTGGTTCTTTTCACCCATTTTTGTATAATTAAGGTTTCAATCCTATGTTTTTAATAATCAAAGTACACTTTTGAATAAAAAAATATAGATATATAAATAAGTTATGTACACGCTAATATCAAAAACCGAGTATGAAGAATTTAGTTGACAAAATTTTCTAAAAGTACTTTGTAAAATATCATATTCGAGTGATCACAAAATTTAAAGACTCTTAATCAATATGAAAGGATGAAAGAGAGTTCCTACATCAAAAAAAAGGAGAAGAAGAATATATAATTTCAATCCACACACAATAAAAATCTAATATATACCTTCACCCCTCACTTCTCTGTGGTGGCATGTTTGGCCATCTCTCGGAGGCTATGGTAGTAGTGGCTAGGATGTTCCTCTTAGGAAAAAAATTTCATGCGTGGGTCTCACCATTTTCTTGCTCGAAAAGGCAAGGAAATTGAAGAAAGGAAATATAATGATGGTGAGATCCTATATTTGACATGACACACTCTCTTGGTGCCAATGTCTAGGCCATATCATGATAGCACCCTCCTTTACCTCCTCTAACCACCATGTTTGCCATTGTTGCCTAAGTGCCTTATTTTTGTGCCTCTTGATTTATGGCTCCTTAGTTTTATCACTCTTTTTAACCAGAATTTTAATATAGTTATAATTACTACCTTGATTTTGGTGTTTTATTGATGATGTAATATGGATTCCATCTCAAGGATCTTTCTAGCTCGACATGACTTGCATTATGCGTTGTGATTCTTTCCACCCATTTTGTCTATGATTGACATTGTAATATTATGCTTTATTAATAAAAGTGTGCTTTTTAATTAAAAACCATGGATATATAAATAATTTACATACACGTTAATATCCAAAATTTAGTATGAAGAATCTTGACAACAAAAATCACATTAAGTATCTTAAAAAATTTCTATTCAAGTGGTCACAAAAGTTGAAACTCTTAATCAATATGGAAGAATGAAAGAAAGTTAGTACATCATGAAAAAGGAGAAAGAAGAATACATGCCTTCATTCCACATATATTACAAACCTAATATTAAAGTTACAATGTTTTAAATATTTACTTACTTTTTCTTACAAACACATTTATTGATATAAAAATTAGCTCAAGTGATAGTTTTATATTGTAATAATCTTATCATAAGGATTGCAATTTAATTTGTGTGGATGTTCTCAAGGCTAAGATTTGATGCTGTATTACCCATTTTTGTGATTTTCCACATATTTGACATTTTTGTTAATGTATATCCTTGATAGTTGAGAGACGTATATGTGGAAAAATTATCTATTTTTATGCTTTGAAAGCATTACACTCGTAGGTCTCCTTCACCTAGTTTGCCCCATCAACAACTTGGAATTAATTTAACGCATGGGATGACCATTGGTTTCATCTAGATCGTCAATGGAAAAACTAGTAAAAATTTTGTTTTTTATGATACGAATTGTTGCAATGAATGTGGAATGTCTTGGTGTGCATTGTTTCTAGCAATTATCCACGTCTTTAGCGTAAAACCCAAATGTCAATATGTCCATTGGAGTCTCACAACACCTATATGCATTTGATGTGAATTGTGTAGGTTGAATCTCACAGTAATTAAATGCATTCACCAATCCAACATGGTCACAGATTTCATAATCTTATCCATAGGTGGTGCAATATCCTATTTTTCTGCTATTCAACATTTTAGGGTTGTTAAGACAAATTTGAGGTGAGTATGGCCAAAAATAAGAGATTTTTACTTTTTATAGCATGAATTCTAGACTAGGAAAATGATGACAAAAGCAGATTTTTTTAACGGTGGTTGTTTTTTTAAATATTTTTGGTCCAAGGTTTAAGATGATTCTAGTGGATAAGGTGAGGACCATAGGTGTGATGAGTGGATAAGGTGCAGCTTGAACCTTGGAGGTCAAGAAAGGATATTCCATAGGGAATATTCCTAGAAGACATCATTACAAAGTGGAGGGTTTGCAAAGGGATAAGAATTCACCAATGGAGGACCACATCGACACTTGGCATGTGATCTATTTAGAGAGAAGGCATGGTGGTGGGTGTTGATCCTATAAAAAGATATGCTCGAAGACAAAAGAAAAGAGGATAATGAGAGAAGAGAGATGAGAGAGAGATGATGGGAGATGCGAGAAATGCAGAGAATAAGAAGCAGAGTAACAAAGTGTTGCAATAAAATGCTAGGGTTTAGAGCACTTAGTGCTAAGGGTTGTAAGGGATGTCATAAGCCTCTGTATGGCACTAGGATCTATAACAAGGGTTAAAATGGGAAAGGTATAGTTAGGGTCTCATATCAGAGAGGATTTATGGAGTTAAGTCTCTGTCATTTAATATATATGGTCTGAGATGACCCTTTTGACTATAATGTGGCTACCAGAACTATGTTAAATCAATATATATATATATATATATATATGGTTCATTCTGTATATTTTTTTAAGGGTGTAAACCCTCATGTTATATGACTATCATGGCTCAAATCTAGTTTATTATGCTTATTACAATGTTATTTAGTTTTTGTAATGCATTAATGTGTGATCTATTAGTTGCATCTTCTACCTCTTTAAATAAGTGAATGTACTTCTACTTCTACAAATCATCCTCCATTAATGGTGGAACCTCTCACAAATCTCACATAAAGGAGGGGCTCGGCACCCACGCATGCCTCAGGTGAGCGCCCAATGCCCACTGGGTGATAGGTCAACACGCTGGGGTTAGTAAAGGTATTAAGGGTAAATAAATGACTACATCTTGGTTCCATTTGTTGGGACCTCTTTTCAAAGTTGTTGTGAGAATGGTGCGTGATGATAGAGTGCTTGACCTTGGACAATGTCAAAGCATGGCTTAAAATCACAGGATGAGTTTTCTCAGAGATTTAGTATTGACCTGAGTTTGATGCACATAAATGGGTAGAAGAACATCTGTATCATGAGTTGTATGAGACCTTATTTTTTTTTTTCTAGTGGAGTTGTATGAATGGATTTCAGCGTATGCATCTAGATCAAGTTGGTACTATAGACCTCACGTATGGACCCAAGATGAGTATCAGAGGCTTGCATGATGTTGATCTGACTTGGACACATGTTGTTGATCATTGGTGGAGTAGAGTGTTGATGAGTTACACCTTGGAGTACATGATTTCTACGTATTCCTGTCCAGAGATTGTTGAGTTTGAGTTCTTGGGAGCCAAGAGGATCATTCTTGCATGTTATCCCTTTAGCTATAAATATCTTGATCATTACACTAAGTTTGGAAGCATTTCCTATGGCCGACTAAGCTTCTTCTAGTGTTGGGTGAGGAAGCTAGGGTGGAGGAAGATGGCAGACCTTGCGGCTGAAAAGGAGAGGGAAGAGAGATGACTCAAGTATAATGAAGCTCATGAGAGGGAGTTAGATAGACAACATGAAAGTTACAGGAGTGATGGATTTATGGAGGCAGATGTTGCGGGAAGGAATTGAGGTTCACACAGAGGACATGGAGCCTGAGCAAGTCTGTGCTACCCCATCTTGGAAAGCATGGGAGAGAGACCCCTTCAACTTCTGATGAGATCTCATCACTTGAGAAAGGAGAGTCCATCGGTGCATGCATCTAAATCCACCTAGTGACCAACCCCTAGCTTAGTTTTCCAAATCTAGAGATAAGTATTACTAACCCAGTTGGTATTGGTGGAAGTGACCGATCAACACCTAGGAGGTATAACTTTTCATTTGGCACATCTATGGCTACACAATCATTTCCTATGTTTGAGGTATATTGTCTAGAATGAAATTTGGGAAAATTTTGGGTACACAAAGCTTGGGTATCACATCTGAAGTGGCATGGGACACACATCTGGTAGTGGTGCAATATCACATACTATTGGCAGTTTAACATGACAGTGGGGACACAAGGCATGACCACTTTAGACCTTTACCAGCTATGAGGAGGATCTGGTGGATCATAGGAACTAGTAGACTAGTGGACTGTGGATCTAGGAGGATCTAGTGGGTCAGGAGGAATAGATGCTAGTGGATCTAGTGGATCTGGTGGTAGAGGAAACACTCGGAGAATCAAGGTTCTGATCAGGTGGACAAGGGCCTCAACCACCTCAAAAAGTATTTTTTGAAATGTCTTTGCATCTACTACATTTACAAAGGTGTTGAGGATGTTGCAGAGCATGTACACAAATGTGAGCTGCTATGGCACACAAAAGGGGATCACTACCCCAAAATGGAAGGCAAGTCAGTTTTGCAACAAATGTTAAAGGACACACATAGTTGGTACCAAAGTATATGACCCCCACCAGATAGTGGTATATTACACCACACTGTGTGTAATGCCTTCTTAGCTGAATTTCATATTCCTGAGTTTGAATAGAAGAGCATTAGCACACTAAAAGGAAATTCAACAAGGTATGGAGAGAGTGTGTGGGAGTATGATGTGTGTTTTTAAGACTCTCTTATCAAAATTGTCTTATGATATTCATCCTTCTCAACATGCTCAATGGTTTTTTGGAGGACTAATAACACCTTTTAGGAGAGCAATTTCACATAAGACTTTCATAGACCCACATGAGGCCTTGGAGGCTTCCCTGCACACATGAGGCTATAGGAAGCATGATACCAGTGTTAGCCCTTTTCTTGAAGCTCAGATTGTTGTAATGGAAAAGCAATAGAGAAGCTATCTATGAACTCAACCCATGAGACTCACAATGGCCTATGGTGCATGGATTGTGAGGTAGAGGGGCATACAAAGGATAGTTTTCCTCAGAGATCGGTACATGCCATGATGTAGACTATGAGATTTTCCATGAGAGATCATGATGCAAGTAGGTGTCCACTACTATGCAATGCATGATCCGTAAGAATGTGTCTTGCTATTACAAGATTTTCACCTCTACTACTCATGACACCAAGGATTGTAGATTGATTGACCAGATACATGATGCCATTGATATTGGTGTGCACTAGACCAACATTGCAAACAATTCCAAGGATGATGGTCATCACTATGAAGGATGCATGGATGGAGGAGCTCATGGAAGAGGATTTCATGGAGGATTTAGAGGCATGGAAACCATGGAGGTGGAAGAAGTGAGTTCCCACATGGAACTTGTTACAATTGTGGGTCTATAGAGCACTATAAGCAAAATGTCCTGACCTACTATAATGCTCTTGGTGTGGAAAGAAGCACAAGTATGAGGAGTTCCCAGAGCTATTTGAACATATGAGCCAACAACACCAAAAGACAAGGGCACTCAGGATGGTAAGCATTAAGAAAGAAGACTCACAATGGATGCCAAGGGTGGCACATGTGAGTCAGAATTAGAACCTGTACTGGTGATGACGCGAGCTAAGGCTGCACACGCCAAGGAGATACCAAAGTAGAAACCACTGATTACAGAGAAGAGGTGGTGTATGGGAAGTATCCAGACCCTACCCATCAGAAGGAAGTCTATCAAGAGACCATGGATGTAATCAAGAGTCTTCAAGGGGAAATTCAATGTCTAAAGGAGAAATCCAGGAAGTTGGGGTAAGAAGAAAAGCACTGAGGTCCTCAATCAGATATAGATGATGTCAAGAGAGGTGTGTAAGATGTTGAGGCAAGAGAATATCATTCCTCTATTAGGAGAATGGTTGAGGAATAAGATACCAAGCATGGAGTAGAGCAAGAGGTAGGTTTTGCATGCTAACCTTCCTCCCCATAACCTCGACTACGATAAGGAGATTACCTTGAATGTAGTTGTTGATGGATGGATCCTAAGCAATATTCTGATTGACATGGGCACAAAATTCAATGTTCTCACCCTAGATGCCTAGAATCAAATGGGAAGGCCCCATTACAACCATCTTCAAATGTGTTGTATATGGCCAATAAGACAAAGGCAATGCCCATTGGTGTTTTAAAGGATGTTGTTATCACTATCCAAGGGGAAAAATTCACTAGAGACTTTGAAGTCTTAGCACTTGCTGAGGTGGAAAACTTTCCAATGTTACTTGGGTGCCCCTGGTGCTATAAGAACAATGTTGACTTACATTTCAATAAGGGGTATATAAGTTTTGAGAACAAAGAGGAAATGAGTTATCATTCCTTTGATAGATGGGAAGTCAACACCCTATATTGAGCCTTTAGGAGAAGAAGACCTAGATAAAATTTACGTGTGCACTATCCGGGACCCTAAAGTTGTGCAACCAATAAAGGAGGGCATTATTCAGTGGGAAGACACTCAATCTATAAGTGATACAACTAGTGTGGCATGTGAAAATTGGGCACATGGGACATATGAGTTGGTCAAAGGTAGTTAAGAGGCTCTTGTGATGAGAGTAAAAAGGCACACTCAATCAAGCACCTAGGAAGAAAGAAGTTTCCAAGTTATTCTGGAGGAGCCAACCCTGATGTTTTCCTACAAGAAATGGAGACCCAATGGAGAAGTGAGATCGAAAGGAGAAGGATGCTCAACTATACCTTTCTCGAGACCACAACACATTGGTGGGGTGACCCATCATGATAGCCTTCTAGAGTGGCATGAAGTGAGAATCACATTCTCTATTAGGTTTTTCCAGAGCAATGCACCTACTATCATACAAGATTATCATGGGAAGGAACCCACCTCATTTCACATCCAAGCATGTGAGAAGGCCTAGATGGAAAGGCACATGGAAGCCTTTCCACCTTCTTTATGGGTGCATAAGTTATACTCCACCTTACAAGGCTTGTGCACACATATGGTACATTCACTCAGAGATGCACATCAGACAGAGAAATTGGTAGGAGTTGACGGCTGACCTCCTTCAAGATTTTGAATATCGAAGCACCAAGCCATCGTGGATGAGGCGTTGTAGGTTGTTAAGCACCTAACTATGGGAGATAGTGCCATGGTGGAGGATAGAATACTTGGAATTATTGGGTGAACTTGGTTTAGAAGTGCACTTTGATGAGGAAGAATCAGAGGAGATACAACTTGAGCATGCATGCATGCATGGAGAAAGAAAAAGGAAAATTGGTCTATGTGATCGATGGTGAAGAAGTGGAAAATTTGGATGTTAACCATACTATGGGTACACATGAAGTTATGGATAGTGCTTGATGAGAAAGTGCACCTACCATGAACCCCTAAAAACCCAGAAGGTTAACATTGGTTTAGAAATGCCAACCTAAGGAGGCTACTATTGGGGACTATTGGTCAAAAAAAGGAGGTTTCAAAGATCATTGATCTATTGCATGAGTTTCAGACTTATTTCCATGTGGGTACCATGAGCTTAAAGGAGTTCACCACTCCTTGGGGAAATGAAAATCAAGTTAAAGGAAGGTGCACACCCAATTTGGAAGAGACCTTATCGAATGAATCTAAATCTTCATGTCAAATTCAAGGAGGAGATTGACAAGATGATCACATCAGCATCATTGAGGCCATTGAGGAATCAAATGGATAATTCAATGGTCATCAACATTAAGAAGGATGGGAGGATAAGGATTTGTGTTGATTATAGGATTTGAATGTGGTATGTGTTATTGACCCTTTTCCAACCCCTTCACTGAGGAGATCCTAGAAGGAGTAGCCGGGCACGAGATCTATTCTTTCACAGATGGATTCTCAGGATATCATCAAGTTAGAATTACAAAGGAAGACCAAGAAAAGACAACTTTTCACCACTAAATGGGGAAGCTTTTCCTACACAGTCATGCCTTTTGGACTGAAGAACACACCTATTATGTTTTTGCACATTGTGGTGCAAGGAATTTCAAGACTTCATCCATAAGTTTCTTCAAGTCTACCTTGATGATTGGATGGTATATGGATTAGTGAAGGGATCATTGTGACAATTTGAGGTGATGTTTGAAAGATGTTGGCAGTTGAGGATATCCCTCAACATTAAGAAATGTGTTTTTACTACTCCATTTGGAACCCTTTTGGGGCATATCATATGTAAGGAAGGTTTACTGGTGGATCCTACCAAAGTTTTGTTATTGTGGGATTGGGGGAACCTACCACCAGAGCGCAAGCATGTGGATTCCTTGGGCATACGGGGTATTACCAAAAATTTATTAAGGGGTATGCCAAATTGTCTCACACCATTAGAAGAGTTACTAAAACACAAAATGCATTTCACTGGGGAGAGGCACAATAGATGGCATTTGATACATTGAAGAATAAGCTTATCACTTGCACCCATATTATGCTTTCCTTCTTGGGATAAGCCATTCCATGTACATGTTGATGCTTCGGGATGGTGATTGGGGAAATCTTAGCACAACCTAGAGAAGGAATTTTTGACCACCCCTTTGTTTTTTTCTAGTAGGAAGTTAACACCAAGAGAGAAACTATACTACTACTGAGCAGTGAAGCATTTTCCATGATCTACACACTACAAAAATTCAGGTAATATCTGTTGGCAACACCCTTTATATTCTACATGGACCACATGGCATTGAAGTACTTGTAAACAAGCCCATTTTACAAGGGCACATATGTCGGGTGGGTCTTGTTGTTTCAAGAATTTGAGTTTATAGTAGTTGTGAAACCGGGAAAGAGTAATTTGGGACCTAACCATTTATCAGGATTGACTCAGGGGAGGATGCATAGAGCATTGAGGATATAATGTCCATAGATGCACAACTATTTAGATTGTGGGTGCACACCCTCTGACTTGGAAGATATTGTTGTGTTTCTCAAAATGGGTGTGGCACCAGAAGGAATGAAGACTTTGGAAAGAAAGTAGTTAGCCATACGCATCATGTCACACCCTACATGTTAATTAGTGGAGACTTATACAAGCTAGGTCATGATGAGGTTTTTGCATCGGTGTGTGTTAGAGCATGAACATGTTGCAATCATGGAGGAAGCACATGGTGGAATTACAGGAGGACACTATGCAGGGAATGCAACCACACGTAAAGATCCTTCTAGTAGGGATTTTGTGGGAAAGCATCTACCAGGATTGTATTGAGTTTTGCAAGGCATGTGACCATTTCCAGCACCTTGGAAAACTAGGAAGAAGAGATGAGATGCCCTTGAGACCGATAGCTAGTGCACAAAACCATTTGAGAAGTGGGTGATTGATTTTGTAGGACCATTTCACCTACCACGTGAAGGACTGGTTCACGCTATATCATTACATGCATTATTATCTTACAAGGTGGGTAGAAGTGAGTGCCTATAAGGGATTACATAGCAAAACAACAACTAGGTTCTTGTGGGAAAATATAATCAACAAATATGGATGTCCATTTAAGTTTAACAAGTGATAGGGGTACTCATTTCTTGAATGAGACAGTTAGAATCTTTATTAGAAATTCATGGTATCCCACCACAAGACCACCCCTTATCACCCCAAGCTAATGGAACTATCTAAGGCATTTAACAAGATACTGAGTCACACGTTAACCAAAATTTGTGATGTAGGAAGAAGAGATTGGGATGATAAAGTTTTTTTGTGTTATGGTCATACCAGACTACTTATAAAAGATTGAATAAGGCCACACCTTTTCAATTGGTGTTTGGCATGGAAAGGTGTTACCTATTGAATTCATGTTACCATCACTACGTATATAATACATGCAGAGGGTTAGCTGATGAACAAGTACTTGAGGAGAGGATTGATAAGTTAATGCAAGTTAGATGAGAGGTGGGCTATTGCTCACTTGGAGTCAAAAATAGAAAAATCTAGGCAGAAGGCATGGCATGATAGACACATCAAGAAAAAAAAAGTTTGAGGTTGGGTAGATGGTTCTATTGTATGATTCCAAGTTTCTGCACCATCTTGGGAAATTCAAATTCCATTGATGGGCCCATACATTGTATCCTATATACTTGATTCAGGCACTTTCTAGTTACAAGTGTTGGATGGAACATGGTTACCAAGCCATTTCAATGGGAGTAGGTGAAGCCCTACTATAAATAAGTCTTCCTTGTGTTTGTAAATAAGGCAAGTATTTCCATTTAGCCTAGGATTTCCCTTTAATGCATTTCCTTTCTTTGTGTTTCCTTTCTCTTGCTTTTTTCTTTTTTTTGTTGTGTGTATTGTGTGCCTAGTAGCCACTTATTATTCAAAAAAATTTCTATGCGCAGAGGACACACATCTATTTTTGTGTGGGGTGAAGTGATGCAACAAGTACTGGAAGATGGTATTGGAAGTTGTGTTTCGATGGCCCGTCAAAGGATCAAAAGTGCATAGTTTGGAAGAGCATGCATGGAAAAGGTGAACATGAGGAGTTTGGTGTCAGGAAGGATTTACAAAAACCACGTACAAGGGTGAGAAGCATAGAACAACATGAGGTAGGTGATGTCAAAAATTAGGGTAAGGATAGAAGAAGTGCCTTCGACATGCAAGCACACATGTAAGGATCTTCGGTTAATAAGGGTTTTTGTGTGCTAGAAGGTTGTAGAAGTTTTTCACATAGGATTGGGCATGGGGGTAAAAGTGTTGAAGGTTGGCTTTAGAAGAAAAAAATCACCTTTATTGCAAAGGTACGTTGGTAGGTGGCATGGCATTTATTGGAAAAAAAAAAGCTATAAGTAGAAGGTCGGGTACATTATTGTTTACCTTGCATTTGTGATATCGAAGAGCTCTTGCAAACTAGGGCATCCTTGAAGAAAAATTTGTGTGAAAAAGGGTTGTGAAGATTTGAGTGCATAGCTAGTTTGATCAGTGAACCAAAGTGGAAAAAGAGTACACAAGCATGAGGGAGAAGGTTGTAGAAGTTTTTGAATCCCATAAGTGAATACGTTGTCTTGTGGAAAGAAGGGTTTTCCAGGTTAGGGTTCACATCTAGGGCACATGATTGAAGGGATTTTCACAAAAGGGTAGAGCCACAGAATTGAGAAGAGCTAGGATCAAGAGAAAGAAAGAACTTTTAGTGACCCACAGAGAAATGGCACCAAGGAAAGCAACAAACATTTCACCAAAGAAGGGAAAGGGAAAAGGGAAACAAGTTGTTTCCACCAGTTTCAATGAAGAATGGTACATAGAGATGCAATATCCAGATGGCATATTTCTTGAAAAGAATGGGTGTCTCATGTTAGAAAGATGGTCGTAAGTGACTACAACCATCAAACAAGCACCATAGAGAACAAGATGGCATTGAACTAGTTCTCCCTATAGAAAAAGGACACTAGATGGAATTCCTATCTATGATGATGAGGTAAAGGTGAAGATGGAGAAGGCTGGGTTATTGCAACTCTATGAGTTTCCCTATTTCAGAAAACCTGAGTGATTATACCAGTGGTTAATGTCATGCGTACATGAAGACCATTTCTACTTCAGGATGTAGGATGCGGATAACTCCCCAACTAATTTCTAAATTTACTAGGTCTTACCTACGAGGAGAATCTTTTGATGATGACTTGGATGATAAGGAGGCCATCAAGAAGATTATTAAAGCCTATGACTACAAGAAGGGGTCATGATACTTTGACATCTCTGCGATTTCTGACCCTATAATGAGGATGGTTGTGCACTTGGTCACAAAGCTAAATGGGTAGGAGAGATGGACACAGATCAACAAGGCTTGGTTGAACATTTTCCATAAGATCTCAAAGGGGACCATCTATAACCTCTTAGTGTTCATAGTAGAAGAAATCATCAATGTCACGTGTAATGGAGAAAAGATCATGTTTGGTAATGTCCTCCTTACCATTGTCTTTTTGAGATATTGGAGTGCCCGATGGGCCGATAAATTTGTGTGGGAGTACCCAGATGAGAACCCTTCCCCTACCAAAATATTTGAGAAGTACACTTGTGACACCATGATGGCCACCCACAAGGCGCGCCTAGAAAAATGGTATAAGTGGATGCGTGACACATTTGGCACTGAGTGGAGAATACCTGAGCAGTTACCTATTTTACTACAAGGTGAGGTTAAATTCACCATGTACCAACACTTTTGTATTGGCTGGTTTACCCTAGCATATGGGGCCAAGGGAACCTAGTGAAAATTGCTATTCTCCTTCACAACAAAATACTTACAAGCCGGAGTCAATATATTCAAAGAGGAAAAGAAGCTAAGGTTTGA
Source organism: Taxus wallichiana var. yunnanensis (assembly GCA_018340775.1). Taxonomy (NCBI): domain Eukaryota; kingdom Viridiplantae; phylum Streptophyta; class Pinopsida; order Cupressales; family Taxaceae; genus Taxus; species Taxus wallichiana. The sequence goes on from CM031243.1 coordinate 545,886,363, forward strand.
ACTTGGCACGTAGACCAGGATTACTGCGAGCTGTGCATGACATTGATATATCCAAAGAAGCGCACCTATGTGGAGAAGTATGTCTCCCATGACGTACATATGTTGAAGCCAATAAAATTTCTTGTTGTTGGGAGGACCGCAACAAGGGTATACCTACACATAATTTTGAAGTATGAGAAGGTCACTTACGTTGAGAATGATGTCTCTATCCCAAAAGACCCCACCATAAGAAAGAAGGTTACATCAAGGAAAAGGGAGAAAGAGGAGGCCCCTGAGAAAAAGGAACCAAGTACACAGACATCGTAATCTGTGGAGGTGCACATGAGTTAAGCGCAAAACCAAGCACTTATGCACGAGAGGAAGAAGTCCCTTGCGAGAGAGAGAGAGAAGAAACTCGAGGAAGAGGTGCCAGAGGCAGAGAATCCCCTAAGAAAGAAGACTCAAGTCGGCAAGAAAGGATTCATCTAGGGAAGAAGGAAAAGAAGAGTCTCCTATATTGGAATCACTAGTTAGGAAGAAGCAAAGAGTAAATAAATGACTACAATCTATCTAACTTAGGCTATTCTCTCTAATATTTGAGCCGATTTCATTAATTTTGAGAATTTTCTTCGATGTTGGTGATCTTCGTGCAAATTTGAGATGAACAGTATGTCCAAATCAGGGAGAATCTACAGAAAATGAAATGTTATATGACATGATACAATTGTAGGATTTCTCTTTGTAGGAGTTGATTTGGGTCTATGAGGTGTGGGAGGGCACAATGACATGGAGGGTATCTTATGTTCCTCACACTTGGGAGTGACACAAGATTCTTCATCTTCATATCCATTTCCAATCTTCTTTTCTGCATCGAGATATGAAACTAGACTTAACTCTAATAGGCACTAAATCACTTTGAGGATTTCTGTTGCATTTCCTCACCGAATTTATTTCCTTTGTTACTTCAACTTCGACTACACCACCCACATAATCATCTACGGACTTTCTTTTCCCTAGTAAGGAAGAACATCCATTTGTAGAAGGTGTAAAGAAATGGAGCCCCAATATGAATCAAGAATGTTTTGATAATCAATTAGGTCAACATCACATCAAAGACATCCGACACAAGACCCACTTTGACATATCACACATCTTAGACCATGCTCAAATAACCAGATTACACATCAGCCAAGTGGACACTCCATCCCATGCTAGGTGGCTCTTCTAAGGCTTGCATTGTGTCGAGCAACTATTTGTCGACTCTTGTACATCCGGTAGTCAAGCCACATAAACATCCGAAGGTAAAAATGCTTACATAGAAGCCCAAACAATTTAACTTCCATAACAATTTTTTTCCAAGTCTTAGTGCTTTGTAATCCATGTATGCATATCTATACCTAAAGCATTAGATACCAATCAACAAGGGGATTAAGCCCTAGGAAGACTAGGCAACTGCCTAGGCGCCAATAGTTAGGGGCGCCTAAATCTAAAAATTTTCATTATTTTTGTTATTATTAGAACTTAACATTACTATTATTTATCTTAATTTTATTGATATTATTATAAAGTAACATAAATTTCATGCATACACATAAAAATGTATTATAATATTTTTGCAAGTAAAAATAAATATGTATATTTTTAAGCTCATCGATTTTTTTGGTATGTTTACTCTTTCTCTAATGTAGTTTTAGATAATTTAGGTGTGAATTTTTTCTTAGAAAAGGTTCATCTATTTTGTATAATGTCATTAGTGTAGCTAGTAGAGACAAGTATAATTGAAGGAAAGAATGATTTAATTATCTATTCTTAATGTTTTGGGGAAATCTATTTTTTTATGGAGGAATTTGTAGGCTTGGTCCAGATACCACTCTTCACAAAACCATGGGAGCTTCCTAAGAATTTTTATTGATTTGCAAACATATGGTGCTTTGTTCAATTTTGAGTCTCATTAAATAAGATAAGTAACAAGCCTTGTATAAAAAATTATATTTGTTGCATTCTAAGCATCTCTTGTGATCAATTCTCTCAAGCCATGAATCATTACTTGTCCTTATTTGAAAATTTTATAGGATATTTTCATTCCTTTTGTATACCAATTTCTCTAAATTAGTTATTTATTATTATCCTTATACAATTTTTAAATACAATAAGGTACGTAGCTTTTATTTATTTATTTGATTGAAAAAAATTACCAACTAAGATTGTAAGGAGGGCGTCCACTTCACTTACTGCCTAGGGCACTCCTAACCTTTAATTCGGCCTGTCAATCAAATAATAGACGACAAATGACCATACCACTCCCTCGAGAGTATGCCATGTATAGATTAGGAATGTTCCAGTTCTATTATTCTCTGTATTATGAGTCTTATTCGTAGATGCCTTGAATTAGTCTGATTTTTTTAAAATTCCTTGATGTGGTCAGACATTTGTTGCAGGTCATAGGTGAGTCTACAACACACCCATGTTACCTAAACGTATTAGTGAGCAAATGATTAAAATACTCTCAACTAGTGATCAAATTTGAAGGGCTCTCCATTTTTAACTTGACAAGTTAGGTTAAGCGTTACCCTTCCTAAATGAAAGATTAAACAACATGTTACCCTTGAATAAAAAAATAAAAAAAGGTTAATTTCATTTTAATATATATCTCATTAATTTAAATAAAATAAATATGAAAAATGTCAAAATTATTAAATATATAACATTTAATAATAATTTTGAAATTTATTTAAATTAAATAATCAAGATAAATAATTTAAATGACCAGTTTACAAAATAAATAAGGGAATTTCAAACATGATTTACAAGCTAGCAAAAGCTAAAATAAAATATCGTTATTTTGAAAATAGAAAGAGCAAGGTAATTGCTTATTTTCTAGAGATTTATCATTTTTCCTAGTGATTTTGTAAATGATTTGTTTGAAGTGAGTGAAGATTTTTTTAATATATAAAATAGAAAGCTAGCAATCATGAAGTTTATTGCTCTAATTATTATTTAATATTTTATTTATTAAAATCAATGTTACAAATTATTAAAATTAACTTAACATACAATTTATATGACAAGTTATTTTTATAGTTAGCCTTTCTAATGAAAATTTATAATATTTTAATGCATTTTAGTATTGAAGTGTAATTTTAAATTTCATTTTTTTGAAGTGCAAATTTTTAATTACTCTTCTATGACAAGTTGAAAGACATTTGAAGGGTATTGTGACTTCAAATTTGATTCTTACTCTCAACATATCCAAATGTATGGGCTGATCCCTATGTTTTTGCATCGCCATTTGGGTGCAAATACTTAAGAATCAACACCTCAAGTCTTTTGGATGCTTCTTGCTAATGTAAGAGCTTTATCTATCTTATTGGTGATGCCGATTTCACTCCATGCACTTCAAAAGCTATCATATTTGTATCTTGCTCATCTAATATGGGTCTCGGTATGGATACGACAAGGATATGTCTTAGATACTCGAAAATTTTGTAACATATCTGGGTATAAGTGCATATTGTCTTTAAAGACAATTTCTTTGAGTTGGATTTTACCATAAATAGTTGCTCGATTAGATATATAAGACAAATCTATTTTCAAGAAATCCAAGTAGACATTCTCAATTCTATTTTTCACCATTGGTACTTATAATTATAAAAGAGGAAAATGAGAAATGTAAAATCAAAGTAGTTCATAAAAATTGTTTATGAACTTATTAGTGATACAAATGTTTTCAAGTGGTTCCAACAAAAAGTCCAAAAGAGTCTTTTCATGGAAAATATTTCTAAATTCATCTTTATCATTTATTATGTATGAGGTTAAATTTAAGGTATTTTAGTTTATAAGCAAGCTGGTAAATTTCATATCTTTCGATATTACAAATTGTAGTTCACTATTGTTGAAAAATCTTTTTAAATGTCTATGCTTAAACTACATTTTCTCTTAATTTTACAAGTCATTTTCAAGGATAATCATCCAAATGAGTATCTAAAATGAGTGGCAAGATGTTGGAGGTGAAATTCCATTGATCTCCATGATTTTATCATGTAGAAGAAAGTAATCTTGTCTCTCGTTAAAGGAACCTTTTAATATCATTGATTCACCTTGCTAAAATGACTTGTTTGTGGATTGATATTGAAATGGCGAATGTAAAAACAAACTCTGTAAATGAGATGGTAGACTGATTACAGATTCTAGAAACAACTTTTATTTTCTCTAGACAAAGGGTGGTATTAAAATCATGAATTTGTACAATTCAAACTACATGGGATCAGGTTGGACATTAAGTTGAAGTCTTTTTAACTTATCCATGTGTCTTGAACTTGCATTTTCAATTGTAACAAAAGCAAGCAAAAACCTTTGTTCATCGTCTTATTGACATGATCTTAATAAAACGTTGAAGAAAGAACAAAAAAATCTCCTAACTGAAATAGATTAAAATTTAATTGCATCTGTAGGAAGTGTACAAAACATTTTTTCCCTTTCCCAAGACATCCCTATCCATGTTTGTTGTCCACCCTTGGCATACCCATTGCACACATTTAGTGCAATTACTAGTAATATATTAATACAATATTAGGTATTGTAATATCTCAATAAAGGTTTTGAATAAGTGTAAGGGCATATAGAAAATTATTTTTAAATGAAAGATTATATTATTTTATTTTACTCGAGGACATGGACCAGAATAATTTCCTATCACAAAAAAACCTCTAATACACCAAATCACCCATCAAATCTCATATGTAGATGCTCCTTGACCTTTAACATTAAATCGAAGAAGGTCAATTTTCCATAAAATATCCCTTAATCATTGACATTAAACCATTAAACTAAAAATGGTCAATGATTCATGCACTCAATACTTTAAAAAACCAAAAACAAAAAAAAAAAAACCATTGTTTTGGCTAAAAAGTCCACTCATTGAGATAAGGTCGTAAAGTGTTTATCTCTGAAGTCTTTAGATATGATTTAAAGGCGTACTTAATTTAAGCACCTTTGCAAAAATTTCATTGCAAAGTCTGAAAGAAATTATTGATTTCTTTTTAGTGCACACTTCGTTGACCACATCATATCCTCTTGTTATAATGCGTTCAAGCATTTCTTAAAAGACAATATCTTTATACGGAAAATGCCCACTAAAGAGAAGTTTAAATTTTCCACAATGCATGGGAAATGTTGGACATCAATATTTTTCCAACTTTAATGAGTTGTAAATGGAATGGGTTCCATGTGCTTTCTCTTTTGTGACATAATCCTCACTTATTCTAAATGCATGATCTAGGAAACTTTGCTCTATGTATATTAGAGGAGTTCTTGAGATTAAAATCCAAACATACAAAGTGTTTTTTTTTTTTTTAAATAAATATTATAGAGATATATGAATTTGAAAACACGTGACATTATTGGTCACATCCCAAAATCTATAAAATTAGATATAATGACTTTAGAGAAACCAAAAAAAAACATTCAAAGTGATGTAGACATGGTAGACCACTAAATGAACATTATATTAGAAAACCAATATACAATTAAACACCCAAAAGGAGGATGTTAATGTTAAGCAATTTTGATCATTCATTTTTCCCCAACTAATATTCGATAGCTCATCTTCCTCGGGATAGGATCTCACACAATATTTACATTATTTTCTTTATTCATCGTTTTTATGACATCACATGTTTTAGTTTTTGGTCATGTGTAATATCTTTGAGAGGAGAAATGACTAAGTCTATTTGAATGAACTAATAGGGACGAGGACTCCAACCACCATGCTTTGAGTCGAATGAGGTGATTGCCTATATAACAATGAGAATATTACATGGTTGTAAAAGAGGTTGTAGATGTGACCCCCTCAAAGAATTATAACTTTGGAGGTGAGGAGGGCGAACACTAGCCACCATGTAGGTAGAATTGGCCCAATGATCCAACAATGTCTAGAGATGGGAAACCTCCAATGTGACCTTGGTATGCACTTGAATTTATATAAGCACATTTGATACATCCGTATTTTTTTTATAAGTATAGAATTTCTTTTCAATTACATAGTTAAAAAATAGCAACATTTCTTTCTTTCCAAATAAAAAAGATGATTTCAACTTGGAAAGTATGCCAAATATGTGTGAATTTCATAAGAAGAATAAACAAATCCCCCAAGTGAAACACTCACGACTAAATAGGGTTTGAACAAATCATGAATACGTGTCCATGTGAACTGATCTATTGAAAATAATAAAAACAATTACTTAATGGACTCAATTTGGCCACAAAAAGGCATTTGGATGAGAAAACACTAGAGTGAGGGGGAAAATCTTATAAAACAGACACCTTTTATAAAATGAGAAAGCTTTGGCTCATGAATAACATTTCCAATGATTTCAAACCTTCTCTTCAAAGTGTGAGCAGTAGGATAAACAAACCATCTTTCTTTGAGCTTTGAAAACATGGAGAGTAAAGGGGAAGCCACTCACATTCCTTACTATGAATGTAAATAAGGAAAGGGGTTTTGACATCTTGCTTCTAATATTTACACTAAGGTTGGGAGGAGTTCAATGCAATTTTATGTAGCATTTATACAATGATGAAATTAATAACTTCATAGAAGGAATCTTCGTCAATAATGTGAAGAATAAACGTGGATTTGGCCTTAATCTAAGAGAGCTATGAATGAGAGGTTTTTGAAATGATATCTTGTATAGTGTGAGTGCCTCATCTAAAATGTTTAAGAGATTAAACCCTTGGAACTTCTAAAAATATAGACAATATGAAAATGTGATAACATGAGACCACAACTATCAATGTTGGTTGGTGGATATCACATCATTTTATTCTTTTTCATTCCATAGAAGCTTGGATTCGATAGCTTCCCATGCTTTCTAAATTATCTTGGCCATAAAGGCCTCACAATATCAATGGTATTTTAAAAGACCAAAAGTTTTGAAATTTGAATCCCTTTCAAGATGTTCCACCATAAGGAGTGCCATAAGAGATATATATCCTTTAGAAAAAATTTAAAGCTTAATTTTCTTTAATAATTCAATATCGATTTTTGCATATTAGATGTACATAGAGAAGAACCAAACCTCCAACCTCTTTATGTAAACAACAATACTCCAAGGAAATATGATGAAAACATCCCCATGTTTAGAGTTGGCCCAAGGGAGATCCCTTAAGATATTTTACAATTATTTATTTGAAATTAACTCAAACAATAAGGGCATATCTACTTAAATGCAAAAAAAAAAAAAAACACAAATCCAAAGATAATGATGCATAATTGATATTTGAAGTGATATGAATGAATCATATATATAATGTGCACTCGGGGTGATCTCCAAAATGAAAAATAATAATGAAAGGATAAAATAATAATAAATAATATTGTTGTGATCTTTGATAAAACTATTTCTTTAAATAGGCGATGGATACAAAATTATGGAAGAAGCTACATAACCACCACCTATTTAAGTGATGCTTTTATAACTACCTCAGCAATGTATTTGTAACCACATATTTTCCTATACATGTGGTTTCTTCCTAAACAAAAAATAATAACATCCAAAATCTTTAAAAAATAACAAGTGGGTCATTTTTCCAAGAACTTGGGGATTTTAAGGTATGTGAGTGATATGTGTATGTCTTGAGGATTTCAATTCATAGTAAGGGGAAGAGTTGCATTCAATTGAGAAAGAGGCAAGTTGAGGAAAAAAATCCAAATAAATTTTGAGACACCATATGAGATAAAATAGAGGGAATTCAGGTTTTAGCTTAAAGATTAAGAAGTAAAATAAAGATCTTATAAGAATTATGTTTGTGTGATAGTCGGTCCTTAGATTGAGTGTATATATTATTCATAATTCAACGAGGGTAGGGAGTGTAGGGTGTGAATATTTGTAACATTATTATTTATTTAATAAATAGAAGTGTGTTTTTCATTTTTTTCCTGTAGACACCAAATTTTGGTTCGCTCATCCCCCATCCCACATTCACTCCCCTTCATCGTCATCTTTCCCATTAGCACCCCTCTTCCTATTCAAAATTCTCATTTCCCTCCTAAACCATGTTTATTCCTTTTAATTTCTTGTTTTCCTATCTTAATCATATCCCATCCCATCATTATTTTATCCATAATTATTACGAAAGGAATGATAACTAGATTATACCAAGCCAAGAACACAGATGCTAATCAAACACCACGATCAATAAGATGAAAGTAATTTGCTAGAATAACTTTACATAAACCTTTGCAAATAAATGAACAACAATATCATATATTATTATGGAACTCAATGAATTACAATGAGAATGGGCCTTGCTTATATAGGCAAGGAATAACAATCTAAGAACCAGTCAAGGTCGTAGATCAAGCCATAAATCAAGGAAATAACTAGTAATCAAAGAACTAGTCAAGACCATAGATTTAGGAGAGAACTAGACATCAAGGATCTATTCAATACCATAGATCAAGGAAATAACTATACCGAACAACTAGATAATATATCCTAATATCTAAATAAGATACAAGAAATATCCACACACATTAGTGGGTGAGGATAAATACAATAAAGGTAAATAAAGTACCTAGGTGAACATGAGCTAAGGTAAATACCTACTCTAACATATTCACCCCTAATCACATTTAATTATCCCTAAGCACACTTATTATCCTAATCACATCCCTAAACCCCTCATTTATCCTCCCTAGACTCTCATCTACCCTCATTTAATTCCTTTCCACCCTCCAACCACTTTTATTATCCCTATGCAACCCTAATCCACCAAAACAACTCGTAACCCTAATCTAACCCTAATAAGGCCTCTTGTCTCGAGTTGTGCATCATCCTCATCTACCAAATCAATGGTCCTCCACAGTCGATGGAGACACTATCAAAGTTTTATGTCGACCCTATAAATATATCCTACCCCAAAAGGAGATGAAATTTTGGAGATTCTAAATTCTTGCAAACTTTTTATGTTTTCTTCTCTTCTTGTGAGTTGTTATCAACATTTTGAAGCTATCTTGGATCCCTCATCAATCATCTTTGGAGATTTGAATCTTGGAGTTTTCTTGGATCCCTATCTTGTTTCATCATCTTTTCATCAACTTTTTAAGCCCATTCATCATCTTGGAGATCTCAGTAGCCTCATTAGTCACTCTTGTTTATTTCTTATAGTTTGTTTAGCACCTATCAATTATCTTCAAACCCTAACCCAATCCTAGTTGCCATTGATACTTCCTAGTCACCATCAACCTGATTTGCATCATTCCTTTTCCCTGCATTTTGTCCCATTTGACATTTGTTTCTCAACCTCTACACCATCCAAATATCTATGTCTCTGATATACCTATCCGACAGCCCAAATCTCACATTTACTTCCCCATCCACCATTAACCGTCCCCGAGATCAGCCTCAGGTCACCGTCAACTTTGATATGCATCCATTACATTCTTATATATCCACCTGCAAATTACATCCTTTCTATTTCTTGTGCCTCTACATCTCGAACCAGGACATCTTCAACATTTCGAATCAGTCCCAAATCCACGTTTTCACATCTTTTGATCTGTTATGCTATAGTCTTCATCAATTGCTTCCGTTTGCCTTGGGTCACCGTTGACCTTGTCGATTTACATCCCTTTATTTCAATTTTTCATTATCATATTTTTATCTTAGCATATCTCTCATTTTGTTTATTTCTTACATGTCATTTATCCATTATTTTCAATCAATATTATAATCATGGGGTTGACATCCTCCCTAGGAAGTTTATCACTTCCCAGGACTAAATTTTTCAAGTATCCCACCAATTAATCTACTAATATTTATCTTGTCTAGTTGTCTCTTTCAAGATACACCTTGGGTTCTCTCACCTTAGTTCAGAAAATCGAAAAGAAACAGTGGAAAACCACACCCTTAGTCAAGTGCCTCCCTATAATTCCCACAAGGAATGGGCATGTGAGATAGATAGATCCCTCCTTGGCTATTGAAACAGAGTCTAGAAGAGATATAGAAGAAGAAAAAGAATCCATGCAAATGAATTTACTATTGGATGAACTTCATGTGGGTGTCAAAGGAAGTATTCTTCTATGTGACATCCAAAGTTGCTTGCAAAAAAATCTAGTTCAACATTAAAGGGAAAATCATAGTGAAATACACGTGCACTTTATTCAGGAGAAAGTTATAAATGGTGAGATTGATCTCAAGTTTTGTTCTAATGAAGATCAAGTAGAAGAAATTTTTACAAATTAATTGTATGCTACAAAGTTCTGAAAATTTCCTGTCATATTAGGCCTTTCAGAATTTGATTCAAATTATCATGTGGATTACATTAATCTCCACCTCTGAATCAAATGAGCATTTTTCCATTCAAATTTCCCTTGAGAAGGAATGAGTATTTCAATTCCATGTCTTATCATCTGGTTGTGCCAATTGTAAACTGCCTAGAATGTTTCCATTGTGTTTAAGTAAATAATCACTTCATGTGAATTTACTTGTAATACCCAACGAAGCATTAGATATGAAATATTATTGTTTTATAAAAGACTCCATAATCTTATGTAAGACTTCATACTTAATCACTTTATCTTGAGAATTTTGTTTGTTCACATACCTTTTTGTGGCTTTTCTAGAATTCGTGGAACATTAGCTTTGCATTACGACATGGGTTTTATTAAAAAAACCATGGGACATTAAACTATTTTGTGTTGTGGATTTTCTAAAAATGCCTAGAACACTATGTAGTGTACTACGAATTTTCCAAAATCTGTGAAGCACTACAACTTTGTATCGCGACACGATTTTCTTAAAACTTGCAAGACATTAAAATCTATGTGTTGCATATTTTTCAAAATTTGTGGAACACTAAGCTTTATACCACATATTTTCTAAAATCTATGAAACATTAAATCTTGACACCACGACATTTTTTTTTCAAAACTCACGGAAGACTAAAGCATTGTATTGCGGATTTTGTAAAATCCACAATTCAAAGTGCTTTGTTTGCATGCTAGCCTAAATCACTTTGATGATTCATAGATTGTAATTCTTTCTGTACAAAAAGGTAGCTTGGCATGTGTTTCTTGGGAACAATTTTTATGTGTTACATGTTAGCCTAAATCACTTTGATGGTTTATGAATTGCAATTCCTTTTGTATAAAAAGGTGACTTAGCATGTATTTTTGTGTTTGTATGCTAGTTTAAATCTTCATTTGATGATTTATGGATTATAAGTCCTTTTATATAAAAATACCATTTTACATGTTTCCTACTTAATATTAAGGGGGAGTTTTGGGGTTTGTAATATTAAGTGGGAAATCATTTTTATTAAAACCCACCAAAGACTAAAAGTCGTGGCTTATAACTTATGTTTAAAACATAAGATTGGTGTATCCCCATGCTAACCAGTGATAAGGTGGCTGATAATTCAAATTTAAATTATAAGAGTGACCCATATAATGGACCACCTACCTTGTATAAAACAAGGTGATCTCATTTGAGATTGTTAATGAAAAATGATGATGTATGATGTAAGTTATATGTGAGCAGAATTATCAAGCATGAATTTGAAATACGCGAGCTAGTACTCTGCATAGAGAAAACCAAAATTATAGTTTGTAATAGCTTTGATAAGGTGTAACTATCAGGGATTTTCCGGAAATAGTGGTATTGTTGGATGAAATCAAATTCTCAATGCAGATAAGTGATATTTTCAGTGGGTTTTTTACCGAAAGGTTTTCCCACTTAAATCATGTGTTTTGTGTTCATTTGTAATGTGTTATGGGATCTTTACATTAAACTATAATGCACTCTATAAATACACAATCTATGTTTAATTCATTATAATTGTTGTTTAGTCACAAACTATAATCTTTAGAAAATTAATATGGTGGATAATTGATATGTGTTTATTATTTATCCCCACATTTCCTAACAAGAAACACTAGTTGCAAGTACCAATACATTATTGTGATATTATATGATTAATGTTGGAAGTTAATTCATAAAAAAACTCCTAGTATTCTAGCATTACATTCCATTTAGTTTTTGTGAATTCCATAAAGTTCTAATATTAAGTTAATCTTTTTAAAAAAATATGTAAACACTTTTATTAGTTGATGTTTCTTGCACTTAGATCTATATATGTGCTTTGTATGTGGGTTTTACCCCATATTTGAAAGTGCATAAGCTCAATAAAATTCAATTAAACATATATTCAATAAACCATAGTGAAATTATATAGGAAATGTTTTTCATATTGAATAGGAGGTCCACTCTAACTCCTAAAACAACTCTCACTAATATAGGATGGTTTTTCTAACAACATAGGTTCTCTCCTCCCTATTATTTCTCTCCTAAACATCTTCGTGAGTTGTTGTGAAACTCACTCAACACATGATTACATTATCTTGCACATACTACTACAATAACATATTGACTAACATTTATAACATACCTAATATAATGACACACTCATAAATGTGAGCACTAGATAAAGATATTCCTAACATTCCACACCTTAGTGCTAACTTGGGAGAGGAACATTGTTCTAGAGCCACATCACATCGTTATTTCTATCATTTGATTTTTTTATGATCGGAATTCCATATGGTGTATCTTTCCCGTCTTAATAAAAAACCTCTTTGGATGTCAGGTTTATCGATAATGCATCTAATTACAATATTTTAAAAATATATTGATATTTCCATTTTTCGACACATTGCAACGTTTTTCAAAAAAATGTAAATATTTTAAAAAAATAATCCCTTATGAATTATAGAAAAATGTTAGGTTTTGTGGTCTCATTCCTATACCGACCACGAATCTAATACTTTCAAAATAACTTAGTTGCTAGTTGGGCTATCGCACACAAGCATGAAAATATAGTCAAGTTGAATCTTTAAGAGGTATATCCATCGAGATTAAATTCGATCTTATATGGGAATCCATTAAAAAACAAAACCACATCCTTCACCTCAAAATATCTCTCCCCCAATTTCTCTAAATCCCTAAATACATTCACAAGTGTATGGTACTCATGATTGGATACAAACCATTACAAATTCCCAAGATTTGGATAATCCTTTTCCTCGAGAGACTCGAGAAAACATCGGCTCCACCATTGTATTATTAAATAAATACCCCTTTTACTTCAAAATTTACAAATTGAAGTGCCTCGATGGAAGCATGGATCAATCTCGAGTCCCGATCCTGGTCTCAAATGATGTGTCACCCAAGCACATAATCTTGTTTTCCTTCGTAATTAATCGTAGGAATTCACCTTTGCAGATTGCCTTTACTTTGGAAAGTGTCAAAATACAAGAAGATTTTTTCCGATAACATTATTTTCTCCTATACCAAAATAGATATATAAATATTTAAACTTTCTCTGGGTAATTTTCAACTCATGTGTAATTATAGACATGGGGCTTCCAATTGTGCCTACAGTATTATCTCGAGAAGCATAACCTCTTCCTAGTGTTTCTTTCCATTGTGCATGCTTTTCATTGATGTCTTTGTGTTTTCCCAGTGCTTCCTTTTCATGGAAGTAGTGTGTCTAGGGAGTCATAGAGTGTTGGTTTCTTGTCAGTCCATGCCAAGCCAAATTGATATCTTTTAAGTGCATGGAATTCATATCAGTCGCTACGAGGAAAAGTGAAGTTGTAAAATACTTATATCAGGTGTATCTTAGGTGGATGGACTCACTTTAGGCCTCAAAATGCCAATAAAAAAGCCTTGGATAAAAATGCTAATTCTAGCCAAAACTTCCTTGAGGAACTCAATTGTTCTTTCATGCAAATGAGGTTTATAAAAGATTCACAAGAAAACCTATGGATAACCAACACTTGGAATATGTAGAGGGATGTCTTGCAATGTTCCATGTCAAATTTCATTAGATTCTCTAATGGGGATTTTGAGTTATTCAATTTTTTCTAAAATAACCTTTTTGAAAGATGCATTTTGAGTTGCCTAGCTTCTTAGGTCTCAAGAAAAATATGAGGGCTTCTTCAGATAAACCATAGAAGGAATTTTTTTTACTAGACTCTAATCTTGAAGTAATGCAAAAAAATTTAGATCAATTAGACTTGTTTCAAGAAATTTATGAACAATATTCTGAGCATGTTCTTCAGGTGTCTAAACAGTGCACTGAATCGATAGGAGCAAAAAGGTGAAATTGGTCTCAATTTTTTTTTTGATCATTGATAAAGATTTTATCAGTGTATTTATTGTGTTTTCAAGGGTCATATGGTGTTTTAAGGTCAATCTCCATGGAATTGCATATAGTAGTTCAGGTCTTGGACCTTGTTTGAATGATGCTTCTGGTATAAACTTGCACAAGATCCCAACAAAGAGTGAAATTTTTATAATAAGGGCCTATACTCTCTCCAAAGTTAATTTTCAAGGCTCTTGATCATTTGAGGTGGCTTCCACTAAAGACCTAGGTGTAATTTTAACTCTATTATGTTTTCCTTGAGAATGATTCAAGAAACACTATCTTAATCCTTCAAGGAGTCACTTCCCTGAGGAGTTTTTCACTTCAATTTATTGCTCTTAATCCTCATTAACATCATGCACAGATACTATATAAACTATACACATCACCAATATGAAGTTTTGAGAAACTCAAGAAAATATTTCAACTTCACTAAGAGAAGATGAAAAGGCAATGTTTGTCTTTTCCATGCAAATTAAGGCCCAAGTGATTTGTTTGAATTTTGAAAGGGAATAAAAAGAACAAGAAGTGATTAAGGAAAAGAGCAGTAGCTCGAAGAAGGAGGGAATTTTCAGTTACAAGATTGAATAAAAACTCAACAATCATTTTTCCTATTCACTACTTGTTAAGCTAAATTGGTTGATCTCAAAAAGAGAATATGGAGAGTCATTTATTTTTGCATTCTAATTGTGAATATCGAGTCGATGTTGATGAGATATAATTGAAGAGTCAATAAGGTAAAAATAGGAATATGAAATATTATTGAATAAATATGACAAGTGTGAGATGTCGAAATTATGCAGTGAGAGAACAATCAAGGTGTGTGAGAGCTAATATTCATGAGTGAAAAATAGAGAGGACTGTGATGAATAGGACAATGAGTTAGTACCTCAATGTCCTATTTTTTCAAATCTTGGACATAGTTGAATATTTAGTAACATAGAAGGAAGATAGGGACATAAACAAGATCATGAAGATTTGACAATAAGAAGAGCAATTGAAAAATCAAACTGACCGATAAACTAAATCCAAAGTCGAGAATAAAGTTTAGCATGAACTTATGAATAATGAAGTGCTTTAGCAAAGTTTCCATAATCAATTTATTTAGCAACAAGATATCTATATGGTCATTTTATTGCAAATATTATTTGAGTGGGTGTTTGACTAAAGAAGTAGGTGGTTCTTGTACAAATTAAGCTGAGTAGGTGCTTAGCTTTGGAAGTTGGTGCTTCAGTGATAGAGTGGGTGCTTGATCAGTTGTAAATCAGTGTTTAGAATTGGTGTTCTAAATAAAGAGGTTGGTTTTAAAGTCATATTTTCCCTTCTTGGGTTTCCCACTATAAACTCTGTGTCTTATTATTTTATGTTTTCTTGATCGAATTTGTTCTTGTGCTCATAATCTATCTACTTATTCAAATTAAGCAAAATAGAAAGTTTGAAAAGATCTTAATTTTTCTAAGCACTGATTCATCCCCCTTTCAGTGCTTGTGACATCTAACAATTGGTATCAGATTAGGGCCTTTAGTGAAAGTTTAACAACTTCAAGGTGATCCTATCTTCACAAACATGGTAAACAATCAAGCTTAATGTGGTTTATCAATCTCAAGGTCACCACTTTTACAAGAAAAATTATGCACTCTAGAAAATAAGAATGAAGATTTATCTCAAGTCACTTGGTTTTGACATATGGGAAAGTGTGGGAAAAGTCTTCAATCCTCCAGCCACTCCAATTACAACTGCAACAGATAAGACTAGATATGAGAATAATTCAAGAGCCGTGAATGCAATTTTATGTGGGCTTAATGAAACTGAATTTGTAAAGGTGATGCATTGTACCACAACCAAGGAGATTTGGACCAAACTACAAAGCATTTATGAGGGAGATGAAAAGTCAAGCTTACAAAATTACAGACTTACTAAGCACAATTTGAAATCTTAAAGATGAAATAAGATGAAATCATAGCAGCATACATGTAGAGGGTAGATGAGATAATAAACATGATCAAAGGCTTAGGTGAGAAGCTAGAAGAGACAGTCATTGTTCAAAAAATTTTGAGATCCTTAACCTCCAAATATGATGCAAAAGTTTCAGCCATTGAGGAAGAAAAAGATATGAAGACCTTGACCCTAGATGAACTACAACACATTATATCAACCTATGAAATGAGGACAATTGACACCAAATCAGCCAAGAAAGAAGTTACCTTCAAAGCTAAGAAAGGGAGTCATTCCAAGCAAGATAAAGATGAATCAGATTTAGACAATGAAGAAGATGCTAAGAAGATTGAAGCTTTGTTTATAAGAATATTAGGAAGAGGCAAAGTCAAATATAAAGGTAAACTCCCTTTCAAATGCTTTAATTGTGTTCAAGTAGGACACTTTGTTGTTAAATGTCCAAACAACAACAAATAGGTTGAGTTTGAATGTGGAGAAGAAGATATAAACATGGTAAGAAAAAGATGAACTATAAGAAGAATGGAAAAAAGAACTATTCAAGAATAAGAAAAACTTTTATTCTAAAGAAAATTCAAGTGATTCAAGTAGATCAGAGAGTGAGAGTGATGGAGCTAAAATTGAAACCTTATTTATGGCTTTGGAAATTTTAGATGAATGTAGAAATAAAGGGAAGAATATGGTCAGCTATGAAGATTCAGATGAAGAAGAGGCACAAGTAAATTTAGAGGATGAATTGGTAAGTGCTCTTGAAGAACTCCAAATTTGCAGGAGAAGGAACCAAAAGCTAAAATACACCCTAAAGGATTATGAAGAACAAATCCACATTCTTGAAAAGAAGAAAAGCCAAAAGGAAGAAAATGAAATGAATGAACTCAAGGAGCTTGAAAATTAGATGGAAAAGATTTCCCAATCCTACAAAGCAAAGGAAGAAGAATGTCAAAGGTTAAAATCAGATTTAGAACTCCACAAGGCTGAATTAGAACAGGAAAATAGAAAACTTAAGATGTATGAGAAGCTAGAAAGGAGCTCAAGTGTCCTAACAAACATTCTAAGCACTCAAAGGGATGTAAGTGACAAAACAGGTATTGGTTTCAAGGAAGAGAATAAGGAAGATGAACCATCAAAGAAGAAAGAAGAAAAGTATACATCAAGCATCTCATACACCATGAACAAGGAGGCCACAAAATCTGAAAAAGAAAGACAAACCATCCAAGAATCACATATGCCATGAGGTACTCTCATTCCTTTTATGGTTATTGTTTTTCTTGTAATATGTTTGGTCACAAAGCTAAGAAATGTAGAAGAAATGCTAGAGGAAATAGAAGAAAATTTAACTTGCAACATACAAGAATAAGCTATAATCCAGTGTGCTACAAATGTCAAAAGGAGGGTCACATAGCTAGCATGTGCAGCTCACAAAAACCCAAACAAAGCAAGTGGATATATGTGGTGAAAGATAGATCAAACAAGAAAGAAGAGAATGGTATGATAGCTCAAACTAATTTTCATGTGCAAGATGAAGGGATGATTTGGTACTTGGATAGTGGCTGCTCTATTCATATGATAGGTGAAAAAAGTAAGTTCATTTATTTGTCAAATAATTCTTTAAGGGATGTTAGATTTGGTGATAATAATTCTGTAAATATTGTGGGCAAGGGAACTCTTAGTCTTGACAATGGAAAAACAATTACAGAAAATGTGCTATATGTTGGACTCAAAATAATCTGCTAAGTGTTAGCCAAATGTGCAAACAAGGATACAAACTAGTTTTTAATGATAAAGGATGTAAAATAATTAATGGAAAAATAGGAAAGAAAGTTGGAAAAGAAAAAGAACAAAAAATAACATGTATGTGCTCAAAGAGGTAAACAAATAAAAATGTTTTACAAGAAAACTTGATGACAACTGGTTATGGCACAAGATTAGTACATATCAATTTTGAAAATCTTGTGAATTTGAGTGCTAAAGATGGAGTTAGAAACATGCCAAAAATTGTAAAACCAGCCGATTCTATGTGTATAGCTTGTTTACATGGAAAACAATCAAGAAGTACATTCAAATCAAAAGAGTATTCAACTACTCAACCTTTGGAGCTGATTCATACATAATTATGGGCCTACAACAACTACAAATATGCAATGTGATGAGTAATTCATGCTTTTAATTGATGATTTTACTAGGATGACATGGGTAGCTTGCCTAAAACAAAAATTAGAAGCATTGAATAGATTTAAAGCCTTCAAATCGCTTGTAGAGAATGAGAAGAACACCAAAACAAATGATTAAGATCGACAGGGGGTGGAGAATTTTTTTCTAATGAATTTGATGACTATTACAAAGAACATGGAATTCAGAGGAAATTTTCAGCTGTTAGGACACTAGAACAAAATGGCATGGTTGAAATAAATAACATGACCGTGCAAGAGATGAGCAGGACTATGTTGAGTGAATCTAGACTTCCTGATAGCTATTAGAGTGAAGCAAAGTGCACAACGGTGTATATTTTAAATAGAGCTCAATTAAGAGTAAATAACAACAAAACACCCTATGAAATATGGAAAGGAAGACTAACTAATGTGAAGTACATAAGAGTCTTTGGGAACAAGTGTTAAATCAAGAGAGATGAAGAATATTTGGGCAAGTTTGGGCAAGTTT
This sequence comes from Taxus wallichiana var. yunnanensis, assembly GCA_018340775.1. Taxonomy (NCBI): domain Eukaryota; kingdom Viridiplantae; phylum Streptophyta; class Pinopsida; order Cupressales; family Taxaceae; genus Taxus; species Taxus wallichiana. The sequence continues at coordinate 545,905,158 of CM031243.1, forward strand.
TATTTCAAGTGTGATGAGGGCATATTCCTCGGTCAATCATCGATTAGTACAGCCTATAGATGCTACAATAAGAGGCTTCAAAAGGTAGTTGAAAGCACCAATGTGAAAATAGATGAAACTCAACCTTTAAAAATCAGAAATCATCCTAAGGACAACCATGAATATGATGCACATACTATTGAAAATCGTGAAAATGATGATGAAATAAGAAGCATGTATGAAGAAGTAGAATATGTGGATGAAGAAGAAGAAAGGCATGACACCAAGAAACCTTCAAGGCAAGTTAGAAGAGACCATCCAATAGATCTGATTATAGGAAGTAAATAAGGTGGTGTGCTCACAAGAAGGAAGCTAAGAAGTCACAAAATAATGAAGACACAACCCTCTTATCTATGATAAAACCAAAGAATGTGCAAGATGCATGTAATAAAAAACATTGGATAGATGTCATGAATGAACAACTTGACCAAATTGAGAAGAATGAAACATGGGAGCTAATGCCTAAGAAAAAAGACAAGAATGTCATAGGAACAAAGTGTGTCTTCAGGAATGAATGAAAAAAGTGAAGTAACAAGAAATAAATCAAGACTTGTGTGTAAAGGCTATGCACAAATGGAAGGATTTGATTTTGATGAAATATTTACACCAGTGGCAAGAATGGAAGAAATCAGATTATTCTTAGCATATGCAACTCAAAAGAAAATAATTTTTTTCAAATGGATGTCAAATCTACATTTCTAAATGGTAACTTAAATGAGGAGGTGTACATTGAGTAGCCTGAAGGATTCTCTTTGAGTGGAGATAAGGACTATGTATGCAGGTTGAAAAAGGATTTGTATGGGCTCAAAAAAGCTCCTAGAGATTGGTATAGCATGTTGGATGCTTATCTTATTGAGAAAGGTTTCAAAAAGGGAGTAGATGATAGCAATATCTACATCAAGGAAGAAGAAGAAAATCATGCTAATTGTCATAGTTTATGTTGATGACATCATTTTTGGAGGGGATCATGAAAGGATGACTCATGAATTTTCTGATGTGATGAGTAAAGAGTTTTAAATGTCTATGCTTGGTGATATTTCATACTTTCTAGGTCTTCATATAAACCAATCAGATCAAGGCATCTTTATATCCCAAGCTAAATACATCAAGGAAATGCTAAAAAGGTTCAAAATGGAAGATTTCAGACCTATAAGCACACCAATGGAGGTAGGATGCAAGTTAAGAAAAGAAGATGACTCACCTAAAGTGGAAAAAACATTATACAGATCTATGATAGGCAACCTTCTCTATTCCACTACATCAAGGCCGATATTATGCAAGTTGTGGTTTTAGTAGGTAGGTTTCAAGAGAATCCAAGAGAAACACATCTCAAGGTAGTCAAGAGGATACTTAGATATCTCATGGGAACTTTAGAGTATGGCCTTTGGTATCCTGCAAGCAAAGAATTCAATATAAGAGCATACACTAATGCAGATTGGGCTAGAAATATTGATGACATGAAGAGCACAAGTGGTGGAGACTTCTTTGTTGGAAAATGTCTAGTGTCATGGTTGAGAAAAAATAAATCTTCAGTGGCATTATCTACTTGTGAAGCAAAGTACATAGCTTCTGCCATGTGTTGCACTCAAGTTCTTTGGATGAGGAAAACATTGGAAGACTACAAGGTAAAATTTGATGAACCAAATCCCTTGCTTTATGATAGCACTAGTGCCATTAGTGTCTCTAAAAATCCAGTATCCATTCAAAGACTAAGCATATTCCAATCATATTTCATTTCTTGAGGGAACAAGTGAATGATAAGAAGATTAACCTTATATATGTGAGCACAAAAGAAAATATTACAAATATTATGACAAAGCCACTTCCAAAGGCAGCATTTGAGAATCTCAAGGATGAATTGGGAGTCATTCCTAATCCTACCAGCTGTTAAGAGGTCTTGGAAAACTCAAGGGAGAATTTTTCTTTACAAAATCAGCTCTTGTAATGTGCCACAAAGAGCTTCAAGAGAGGGGGAGCTAGTCTACTAGATCATGGTTTTGTTCATGACATTCTTTATATCAAGTTTTTACATGTGTGTACTTGGCGAGCTCATGTATGTCTTCATATCAGTTTGTCAAATGGTTTTATGTCATGTATGGTGATTGTTTAGTCTCAATTTTTCCTAAATCCCAGGGGGATAAACCTATGTGGTATATTATTTTCTTGATGTTGCTTATCATTTCTTTCATTGTCTCATATTTGTCATGGATTTCAAAGGGCAATAATATGTGCCTGAGGAACGTGAATATGTTGTTGGTTTGTATTTTGGTTTGTCACACTTTCATCAATTTATTTTGGCTTGTGTGGGTATTAACATCAATGAAAAAGGGGTATTTTGTTTCCCACCCTTGTGCCTAGTTATCATTGATGTCTCTATGTTGTCCCAGTGCTTCCTTGTCATGGAAGTAGTTTGTCTAGGGAGTCACGAGATGGTTTCTTCTCGAGTTCATGCTAAGCCAAATTGTTGTCATTTAAGTACATGGGAGTCATATGATTCTTTGTGGTGTAAAGTGAAGCTATAAAATACTTCTATCAGGTTTATCTTAGGTGGATGGACTCACTATAGGCCTCAAAATGTCAAGAAAAAATCCTTGGAGAAAAATGCTACTTCTAGCCAAAATTGCCCTTTAAGAACTCAGTTGTTATTGCATGCAAATGAGGTTAGTAAAAGATTCATAGTAAAAGATTCATGGATAAAAAAAAATTGGAATGTGTATAGGGATGTCTTGCAATGATCCATGTCAAATTTCATCAGATTTTGTAATGGGGATTTTGAGTTATTCATTTTTTCTAAAACAACCTTCTTGAAAGATGCATTTTGAGCTACCTAGCTTCTTAGGTATCAAGAAAAAATATGAGGGATTCTTAAAATAAATCATAGAAGTAAATTTTTTATTGGAATCCAATCCTGAGGTAATGCAAAAATTTTCAGATCAATTGGACTTGTTTCAAGAAAGTTATGAACAATCTTCTAAGCAAGTTCTTCTGGTGTCCAAGCAAGACACTAAATCAATGGGAACAAAAAGGTGTAATCGGTCTCAAATTTCTTGTTTGATCATTTCTAAATCCTTTATCAATGCATTTATGGTTTTTTCAAGGGTAATATGGTGTTTGAAAGTCAATCTCCATGGAATTACATATATTAGTTCAGGTCTTGGACCTTGTTTGAATGATGTTTCTGGTATAAACTTGCAAAAGATCCCAACAATAGTGAAATTGTTATATTAAGGACCTATAATATCTCCACAAGTCATTTTCAAGGCTCTTGATGATTTGAGGTGGCTTCTAGCTAAACACCAAGGTGTAATTGCAACTCTACTATGTTGTCCTGGATATTGAGTCAAGAAACACTATCTTAATCCTTCAAGGAGTCACTACCCCGAGGAGTTTTTCACTTCAATTTCTTGTTCTCAATCATCATTGACATCATGCACAAAGACTAGAGCAACTATACACATCACCAATAGGAATTTTTGGGTAAAAAGATAAATTGTTTGATATTCTTTCTTGTTGACAAGGGTCTTTGGAAGCATGTTCTCAGAGTAACTATGCGAAACCAACAAAAATGATTATTCAATGTATTCAATTGACTTGCAAATAAATATCCTAGAGTAGCATGTATCGGTGTTCATATTTGTAGAAAGTGAAGTTGAAAACAATGTTTGAACAATGTGTCACTCCTTCCAAGCACTTTAGGATCTCTATAAACAATCTGGAGGCATAAATTCGGTGGAACTCATGTTTAGATGCAAATTTGACATACACATTCTAAGAAAGTAGAGAAATGGTTAGAGTGTTAAAGCCTTCACCGGAAATGAAAAAAGGTCCTTCTTAAACTCAAACCAGTATTGGTGAAGTTGTAAATATTTGAGATGTTTTTCTTTGAGGTTCTTGAATCCCTAATTGAACCTCAAAAAGTCACGTTCAATAAAACTCAAGAAAATATTTCAACTTCACTAAGAGAAAATGAAAAGGCGTGTTTGTCTTTCCATGCAAATCAAGGCCCAAGTGCTTTGTTTAAAGTTTGAAAGGGGATAAAAAGAACAAGAAGTGATTAAGGAAAATATGAGTAGCTCGAAGGAGGGAATTTTTAGTTAGAATATTGAATAAAAAATCAACAATCCTTTTTCCTATTCACTACTTATTAAGGTAAATTGGTTGATCTCAAAAGAGAATATGGAGAGTCACATATTTTTGCATTCTAATTGTGAATCTGGATATGGTGCTAATGAGAGATAGTTGAAGAGTCAATAAGGTGACAAAAAAGGAATATGAAAGATTATTGAAGAAAGATGACAGTGTGAGATATCGAGATTGTGGAGTGAGATAACAATCAAGGTGTGAGAGAGTTGATGTTCATGAGTGAAAAACATTGAGGACTATGATGAATAGGACAGGTGAGTTAGTACCTCAAACGAAGTTTTTAAAGCTTTGAGATAGTTGGAAATTTAGTAGCATAGAAGTAAGACATGGACATAAACAAGATCATGAAGATTTTACAACAAGAAGAGCAATTGAAAAATCAAACTGACTAAGAAATTAAAGCCAACATCAAAGAATAAATTATAACATGAACTTATGAATAATGAAGTTCTTTAGTAAAGTTTCCATAATTAGTTGATTAAGCAACAAGATAGCTATATGGTCATTTGATTGCAAATATTGTTTGAGTGGGTTTTGGACTAAAGAAGTAGGTGCTTCTTGTACAAATTCACATGAGTAGTGCTTAGCTTTGGAAGTTGGTGCTTTAGTGATAGAGTGGGTGCTTGATCAGTTGTAAATCAATGTTTAGAATTGGTGTTCTAAATAAGGTGGCTCGTTTTGAAGTGGGTTTTTCCCTTCTTGGGTTTACCACTATAAAATTTGTGTCTTTCTCTTTTGTGTTTGCATGATTGAAGTTGTTCTTGTGCTCATAATATATCTACTTATTCAAATTAGGAAAAACAGAAAGTTTGAAAATATCTTAATTGTGTTAAGCACTAATTTACCCCCCTCTCATTTCTTGTGACATCAAACACCTAGAATATTTGACTCATCGGGGCTATAGGATATGCAAATATGATGGCTAATTGCTTGGGGAAATAATCCCGATTTAATGCACAATTAGATTGATTGATGGTCGAGAGCTGAATTTAAGGAATCATATTTTCCACCACCAGAGTGTATGCGGTATGAAAAGACATTGAGAGATAACATGGAGTACATGGTCATGCATAGAAAAATCCACTATATTGCATTCAAAAATGTATTGTCATGAGAGGCATCAAAACGTACATCATTGCATAAACGAATGCACAACATTTCCAATGCAAAAATAGAGATTCAAAAATTATGCAAATGTAGGGTTTTCATACAAGATATAAGCTATATATAGAGACTTGATCCATATGATGCAGAGCTCTAGGAGTTCACCAAATAAAATATCAATAATTATCTAGTATGTCATGCTGGAGACACTACAAATCGAATGCAAGATATATATAAAATGTGAAATTTTGAAAGCATGATTGTAATGTAGATTAGATGTATTTTATTTATTTATTTATATCTTTGGATTTTATATTGTAGCTTCACATATATAGATCTACAAAACATATCCTTCAAATGATGAGTTGCGTCCAAGTTTATTTTGAGATTGCACTCCAAATAATGGAAAAACCTACAAAAAGCCAAAATAGCCCAAAAACGATTGAAATAGATGCCTTGTTTATAGTCGATTTAAATGGTTTTGGAAAATTCAGACTCAAATTTGAGGTCAAATTTGTTGTAAAATGTTGTAGGAAAAATGACTTGCAAGAGTGCTCACACAAACACACAGAACACCATATAAGGTTAAACACACTTAATTCCAAGCATGAACCCAATGAAAAAATGGATGAAAAATGTTGACAAAGCAAACATGGTGGAAGGAGAAAGGTGATGAAAATTAATGATGAATTCCAATGGGTTCACTAGAGGTCTATAGTCTCCAATAGTATCTGTTGAAAAATATACAAGAAGGATAAATATATGAATAAAGGGTTCACATGAGGTATGTGGTATATACAAGCCTTTGTTTACACATTTTGACATTACAACAAATGGAAGAGCATGGAAAAGGTAACAAGTTGGATTAAAGGTATTTTGTATCCGCTTGTCTATTCCCTAAGTCTACCTAACGAACTAAAACATGGGTGGAGTGAAAAATAGAGAGGCATATTTCAAGAACCTTCTCTAATACCAAATGTGGGTTTTACCCCATATTTGGAAGAGCAAAAGCTCAATAAAATTCAATTCAACATATATTCAATAAATTGTAGTGAAATTATATAGGCCATGCTTTTCCTATAGAATAGGAGGCCCACTCTAACTCCTAAAACCAATCTCACTAATCTAGGATGGTTTTTCTAACAACCCAAATTCTCTCCTCCCTATTATTGCTCTCCCAAACCTCTACGTGAATTTTTGTGCAACTCACTCAACATGTGTTTACATTATATCACACATTTTACTACAATAACATATTGACTAATACTTATAACACACCTAATCTAATGACACACTCACAAATGTGAGCACTAGATAAAGATATTCCTAACATTGTAATCTTACATAATTGAGTGGTTAGAGATGTTAAAAAATGGAAATTATTATTTTCCTATTTGTGGAATCTAGTTAGCTCGACGTTTTCATGCAAAATGAATAGCCTAAAATTTAAAATTTAAAATCATGACAACTAAGCCACATCGCAAAATTTTACTTCTCGATCCTTCCGAACCCTCCTCCTAGCAAACCTATCTCAAATGGCACCATCATATTATCCCCAAAGAGGGTCTTACTGATTATTACAAACATGCCTTAGTGTGAAAATAAATATGATGAAGTTAATGGATGAGCTCAACAAGATTTACTGAAAGACAAGTCTTCCCAGGCCTAAAAAGGCCAATTTTGGTCATTCTGAAGCCAGTATGAACTCTCCCAAAGAGTTCAGGAAAGATATAAAATATCTGAAGTTAATTTTAGGGATTATTTAAGGTGTTGGAGGAAATTTAGCAAAGAATTGATCATTTAGGGATAATCATCAAAAGTGGGTTTTTTAGGTGGAAGGACTGATTACCCTAAAAGTAAAACATGATTTCTTCATATGATAATGAGATATCCATAAATAGTTATGAGGCAATCAAATAGGAATTGGAGTTCTAGGAGAATTGTCTATAACGTGGGAACCAATTTGATTATAAGGTTTAAGGGTTTATTGAAACATTCTAAAACATACAAACATACCCCTCTCGATTATAGACATAAATGGGCCTAATTTTTTAATGTCACGCATATTTAAGTCTTGAAAATTGTTCTATTGATTGTATAATGTGTTTTGGAGTTAAAATAATATAATATTTGACCCCAAAGCATCATCCTAAGCCTCCAGAGTGAAAAAGTAAGTTTCCTAGCTATTTTTGGACATCTAGTACAAATCTGGATTTCCATTCTTAGCCTAGGCACACTTTTCACTTCCTTGTGTCCCACTTGTCCCCTAAGGGAAAAGGGGCACATGAAGGACACAAAATTGTGACCTCATCCTCCTCCTCAATTCATACTTTTTTTCCTATGTGTCTCAATTGTCCCCATTATCCCAATTGTCCCCATAGTGCAAGGGGGACAAGAGGGGCACAAAAGTGTGACCTCACTCCTTCACCATGGTCGCACTTTTGTGTATCAATTTTCCCCTCTGTCCCTATGGGAAAAGGGGGATAAGAAAGTGTGGCCCATGCAAAGTTGGAGCTTCTTGACCCCCATAGAACCCCCTCACCTCCACATGTGTTTTTCCCAACCCCATCATCTCATCCACCTCTCATCTCATCCACATGTGTTTTTCCCATGATGCCACTTGTCATAATAATGATCCAAGTCATACTTCTCTTCCCTATTGTCCCAATCGTCCCAATTTCATGATTTCAAACTCCATGTAAACTCAACTTCAACCTGAGTTCAAGGCACAATTAACAGGGTGAGTGAATACCTTGGTAAAACTCATTTGCAACTCATTATCACTACACAGGCCACCATTTTCCCATAGGTTATGGCTGAAAAACCCTCAAAAACTCCATTTTCACCTGAGGTGCTGCCAAATTTTTCTCAAACATCCATAGCCACAAAAAATAAAGATTTGCACATATCTTTCTAACCGAGAGTCTGATCACTATGAAAATTTTCCAGAATATTCCTCTCCAAAACACCTTTGGGAAGATTACAAAGAAAACTCATTGATGCCCTAGATTTTTTACAACAAAAACTAAAATTCCAAGCCCTTAAACCATAGTTTTCAATTTCCCAAAGATTTAGTAGATGGAAAACAATAAAATTCACAGTAGAAGATCCCAATGCAAAAGAATTTGTAGTAGTAGGTGCTCGAATAATAGGTTACTAAAAATAGTAAGTTTCCCAAAGTGACGAATTCTTAGCATTCAAAATATCCTGAAAAAGTAAGAAACATAAAAAAATCACGAAACTTTCTAAAAATAGAAATATTCACAAAAAAGGGGAATCTAAAAATATTAATTTTTTATAACTGGTAAACCTTCATCAATTGTAATAATCCAAATGAGCTAGAGACATCAGAAGACAAGAACAATGAAAACTTGCTAAAAATAATAGTCCTGGATAGGACATGCTAAGAAGTTATTCTCATAATTTTTACCAAAAGGTTGTGATAGATCCTGTTCTATTTATATTTTTATTCTTCCCATCATCACAAGGTGAAGAAGTTATTTCTTGGCCCAAATAGGAAAAGAAACCCTCCGCAGGCTCTCAAAGTATCAATTTTGAAGTGATATCTGCAAAGCACAACCTGATACAAGCATGAATGACAAGAATATACCACTATGAGTGATTTGTTAGCAATCATTTCAGTCTCGCAATCAATGCATATGATGCGAGAGAAAATAAATCAACACATACATTCAACAAATCAAGAAGGTTTCAATCAACCACCCACTCCACTCTCTACAAAATGAAGATCTTCTCAATTTTCTAAAATTGCTTAAAATTGTAAATTTTGAACAATTTTCCCCTTAAATGGATTCACTAAACATCATACCCTATTTCAACACCTTATTTAATGTCATATACACCTATACCAAGGATTCATAATCAAAAAATCATCCTCTTACTCTTATTCACCAAACTGTCCTTCACCATCTCATTAGCTCCTTCTTCCCAAAACATACAACTTTTTCCTTTTTAGCTTTGCCAAGGCTTCCTAGCTCATTCACCCCTGTTACTCACTTCAAAAAGTGTAAATAACACCATCAAATTGATTCCAAAAGATCATAATACCATTATTTCATCTATTTTCTCAAACTTGCATTAGTGTTATTAAGACCATGCACCTTGATACATTCATGGTTAACATGATTTAGAAGTACCCATCAAGAGGTTAAAACAAATTCAAATACCCTTCATCATCAATAAGGCATGCCTTAAATTTCATGAGCTAATTCACTATACATTTCTCACAAACCCTCCTTTTCACCTTCAAGCTTACCTAGCTCTTCTAGCCCTGCTCATGGGCTCTTTTAGACATATATTTTAATTTATGATGTTATCAAACACACAAAAATAATTTTGAGCACCCATTTACAAGAATTATTTTTGAGAAAAGTTTCAGGATGGAATTCCAAGTTTAAATGCTACTTCCTTTCTTAAATGGCCTCTCCAATTAACCCTCAAGACTCGTGTCTCTTTGTCCTACTAGGGACCATCATGAATTTATTCACATTTCACCCTTGGTTTCTAAAATTTCTTTGAAAATCCTCTTCATTGGTCTTTCAACATATTATCTTGAAATTACAAAGAAAAAGTCATTGGTTTGAGGTTTCAATTCTAGTTTTCCCTTTTAAAACCTCAACAACACTGCAAAGCTTTGAGAGGTTCAAAACTTCTATAAAACAAATGATTATTGATTTCAAACCTTTCCACTTGGCATGGAGGTTTTTCTCAACCTTTTCTAGGGTCCTAAGTTACCAGTGAATTTTCAAGGAACAATCAAGCATCAAAACACATGATTTCTACTCTCCAAGATCAAAAAAAAGAGTTTATTGCACCTGCACAATCAACTTCAAAGGAAACCAATTTCATAAGCCAGCCCAATAATATTTCCTCTAATACAACATATCATTTAATATTGATGATAATCCTCACAAATAGAATATAAATCTCATAGACTTTAAGTCTACTCAAGCCATGGAAAACACAAATTAGACTCGGGGTTTCATACACACATGTCTTGTAGTAACTTGTTTAACCTCCAAGGCTTGTCATAACATATTTTTACTCCTCATTACATGGAATAACCTTCCTAAAAATGATCTCCATGCCTTTACTTCCTTAAAGCCTACATAGTTTTCAAACATCCCACAAATCACAGTCTAGATCTCACATAATGTGACAAAACAACGAATATCTTAAATATGTTATAACAATTCTTGAGTTAAAGCCACAAATTCCTCCTTTTAACCCCTTCAAGATGAATTCTCACACACCATCAATCAATTCTTCCTTTTGTAAACGTATATTCTCAAGAACTATGAAACATGCACACAAAATTTCATACTTAAAAAGAGTTCCGCATTCAAATATATATAATTGCATAAAAAAATTATAGGTTACATCTTTTACTTTCCTTGGACCCTCATGCTCCTTCCTTGAGGAATGTCTTCTCCACTCATTCTTGATTTAACAAAATTGAGTGGATATGTTAAACCCTAAATAATCTATTTCGAGTCACAACAATAAATAAAAGCAATAAAGTGCATAAAGTGACACAAGCAATAACCATCAAGCATCAAAAAGCGTGATTTCAAGTCTGATATAATGTGAAATTAGAAAAGAAGGTGTAATGCATACATGTCAATTGTTATAGGACCGTGTCATCTTTATGCCAACTGCTTTGTGAACTACTAAAAATAGTGCTAATCGAGAACAATTTTGTATCCGCCTTCTACTGGTCCTAGGTTCTTAGTAAGGGATAGAAGTGCATAGGCACCCATGTCTATATGTGGGCACTAGTGTACATGTTGAATCAAAGACCCAAGTCGAAATCGGGCATACCTATTACCGTGTCTCGAGATCTATCATGTGTTGAACTTGTGACTATAAATTGTTGAATGGGATGGTGATTCACCCAATAGATCTAGCTCCTCATTTGGGGTGTATGTGATGTCACTAGAAGGATGTGGCCCAAAAGAGGTCCACATTTTGAACTAATATCGGTATGTAGGAGGGAATGTGCTTGGTAGAAACTAAGGCACACAAAAATAATGGGTAGAAACAAGTGTTATTGTAAACAAACATGTATATAGAAAACAATGTAAGGTAGCAAGAAAGAAGAAAATGTAGACCACAAAAAGTGGTTTAAAAACATGGGACATCACTCACAATGTCGCAAGACAATCAAGGCCAAAGCGTCCAAAAATATACAGCAGTAAACAAACAAGACATAGGGAAAATCCCATAAACAATGGCATACAAAGGAAAACAATGACAAGTAATAGTAATAAAATTATCGACAACCATGGAGACAAATATTACATGTAAAGCAAATGTTACACATGAAGCACCCATTAACATGTTAGAAATATATAAAGTATGTCAAAAGCGTGTATGACCCGATAGATTTGTGTTTCAATAAATAGGAAGTAGTATAAAATGAAACAATAACACCTGTAATGTGTACGAACTTGGATGCCCTCGGGAGACCATTGCGAGACCGGTAAAGGTGTAGAAATTAATCGATCTAATACAAAGAATCCATGAAATAGCTACGGATGACAATAATTGAAATCAACAACTCTATATTATATTTTTATTATCTGTTCACTATTTCATTACACTCCATTATATAGGAGATGTAAAATAACAATCCTTACAACAACATTTGTCTTCATATACAACCATACACCCATATGGTTTCAACCTCTCACCAATATAATAATAAAACAATACTAATTGTTTTATTATTCTAACTTACTAACTTACCACATACTAACCACATTTTACATTTACTATTTACATTTACATAGTAAATGTACTTTCACTAATTTACCATAATAATAATTACACATGTAATTATTATTCACCCATACAAATGGAGCACTAAGATATATTTCCTAACATTCCCCCCCTTAGTGCGAACATGGAGAAAACCTGCCTTTGTACTTGCACCTGCTCATGATCTGGTGATTTTCACAGGATGATCACAAACCTCAAGGATGGTTTTGCAAATGGTTGACCAAAAACCGAGAATGGTGGTTTTGCAATTGGTTTACCACAAACCACAAAGTGATGGTTTTGCAAAGGGTTTACCAACAACCGAAAATGGTGGTTTTACAAGTGGTGTACCACAAACCAAAAATGAAGGTTTTCAAGTGGTTTACCTACAACCACATCATGATATGCCAAGTATTATTCTTAGCCCTCATCACATCTCACTGTAGGGAATAACATAGGAAATTTTGCTGAAATCAGCTGCATATATAGAAAATACCAAAATGTAGAAAACTAGAAATGGAACATTGAGATCATGCTCCCCCTCAATGTGAAATTTCCTTTATTCTGCAAAACCACAATAGAACACCGCTGCTGACCAAACACTCTGCCGAAATACAAAGAAACAACAAGAACACACTGTATAAAAAAATAATCACCATAGCTGATACGGCCCCGTCGTTGGTGACTGACAAGAGGTCGCTGAATGACCTCCAACCTCCTGTGCCTCCTTCCTCCAAGAAATTCAATTAGTATAGAAATTCTTCATATTTATAGTCAATTTCATCTGTTATTTGTTCATCTCTAGCTTCCCATTCTACAATTTTGCTTATATCTGTAGGTGTTTTTTCTTTTCCATCTACTATCCTCCATAGGTTTTTATTCATTAACTGCATCTGAATTTTTACTCTCCATGTATGGAATTTCAGCTCATTAAATTTATCTAATGGTGTATCCATTTTTCTGAATCTAAATATCCAAAAAAAATTGAATGTAGATTTGAATTACCTTTGATTCTCTGATTTCTTCAAAAAACAACAATGATCAATGTGCTGTATAGTAAATTGCACTTTTCTCCCAAACTACAAACTGGGTTATGCTGAAATTTCTCCTGTAGCTTCCTATATAACAGATCGTTCCACGCACAAAATTTTGGAGAAACCCAGATCACGAAACAAAAGTTACAAGATCATCTTCGAGACAGATTTAACCTGCTCTGGTACCAAATGTAGAAATTAATCTGATCTAATACAAAGAATCCATGAAATAGCTACACACAATAATTGAAATCAACAACTCTATATTATATTTTTATTATTTATTCACTATTTCATTACACTCCATTATATAGGAGATGTAAAATAACAATCCTTACAACAACATTTGTCTTCATATACAACCATACACCCATATGGTTTCAACCTCTCACCAATATAATAATAAAACAATACTAATTGTTTTATTATTCTAACTTACTAACTTACCACATACTAACCACATTTTACATTTACTATTTACATTTACATAGTAAATGTACTTTCACTAATTTACCATAATAATAATTACACATGTAATTATTATTCACCCATACAAATGGAGCACTAAGATATATTTCCTAACAAAAGGTACAATGAAAACAATCCATGTTGTGCATAACAATATGTGCAGAGTCTGCGATCACAACCAGAAATCAAGTGAACACACATGTGTATATATAAAAGATAATGACATAGAATGTATTCAACTAACATAGTAAACAAGATGTATCATGCAAGGATAAGTAAGCAAGACCAATGTGCAACCAAGATATGCAGTATGTTGTGGATGAGATGGAATATGATGCAATGTGAGTGTGATAAGAGCCATGTGCCCTCTGAGTGTGAATGGATGCATGCGTAAAATGAGGTTCATTTATAAATGACCCATGAATAGTCAAGAATGAACCATAGAACAAGAGTGTATCATCAGGAAATGGTTCAAATGGTGTGTATGTTAGAAAGATTTGAAAATAAAGTAGAAAGGGTATATTGTAGAATGGTATAATGTGATGTGTAAGAAGAAGATAGTAGAAATATTGAATGAAACACTAGAAAACATTGGTTTTGGAGCATAGAACATAGGATGTATAAATATGTGAATGTGTAGAATGTAGAATGATGCAAGTGTGGTGAGGTTCAATTAAGATTTAGACCCTCAACAGTCGAGTATGAACCATGAGACTAGAGTGTGTCGTTGGGTAATGATGCATGCACTAGAAATATTTGATCATGAAGCATATATTATAGAATAGAATAGTATGAATTGTAAGGAGAAGGTGCCAGAAAAGTGTGCAATTTATTGTTTGAGAATGCGAAGCTAGAAGGATGTACATTGAATTTTCCAATTGTAAAGGTGTGTTGTGTTTATAACAATAGATGAGAGAGTAAAGTGTAAAATGTGTAGAATATGTAGTAGTAGATGTAAGAAAGAGTTCAAAGTATGTCTTAGATTTGAAAAGAAGATGTCGTAAATGTGTGAAGTGTGAAATGTGTAGTGTGTGAGGTTCATGTATGTAGTATGCCCTCAACAGTCAAGTGTGAACCATAGCACAAGAGTGTGTCATAGGGTAATGATGATATAAATAGTGTATCAAGTTCGCAAGATGAATGTCTAGAAATGTGAAGTAGGAGGTATGGAATGTGATAATAGAAGTGGTAGACACCTAATGATATAATAAGGGTGGGTGGGGGAATATGATGCCCCTCAAGTGTATGATGAAGAATAATATCATGTAACATCATCTAAGAGATCATCATTGTCATGGTCAAAGCCAAATGGAGAAGCATTAGAGACTTGGAAAGTAATAGTATCAAGATGATCGATTAAATAGCCATCGAGGCATAAATTGTACATGCCCATAGCATATTCTTCATCAAAGTGAGAGGTGTTTGTGGATAACCATGTGCATGCGAGCAAGAAATATTTGGAGAATAGATAAGAGATGAATCATTGATAATATATTCGGGCTGAAAGGCATGGGGTATGAGATAAGAAAATGATGAGGATCTAGAGTGCCCCTAATGTATTCAAGCCAAGACTACCCAACTGTAAGTGGAGAAGTGTGAGAAGTGCACACAAGGAAAATGTAATATGGAATACACAAAGACCATAAGAAACAATAATTCAAACATATCCATAGTAGAGATTATGAGAATGAGGTGGAGGGATGAGATCTTTCAATGTGAACCCTAATCAAGCCAAGTCATCATGTGTGCATACAAGAGCGAAGAAAATAAGATAAATAGAATACGATGCCAATAATAGTTATTCACGAAAACAATGCATGCTAAAGGAGGATGTGTGGATGTAGGTTTCTTGTGAGAGGATAGTGAAGGTGGAATGGCGTCCAATGTATGGAAAAATCCTAATAAATAACCATAGCATTACTAACAGGGGAGGCTTCTTGAATTGATATTCTCTAGGTCCAACCTCCAAAAAGGTATCGTCGAAATAGGACTCATAGATATCAATAGGATTAAAGTTGAGGTTGTGTAATTTTTCATCAATAAGTTCGATAAGATCCGAACTCATCATCGTAGTCATCAATGCTAATGTAATCTTGTATGATAATTGGCTAAGTAATGTAACGCTAGAAGTAGATCCGGTTGTAGGAGCAATAGTCTCTATGGTAGGCGTGAAAATAATAGTAGTAGAAATAGTTGGAGTGGGTGATATAATATTGGTAGTATGAGTATGAATGGATAGTACACTTGTAGATGTGGATGAAGATAATAGAGCACTAGGTTGGAAAACATCATATGTATCAAGACTTGTGAATGGTATATGCTGCTATGGAGGGATAGGAATAATAGTAACAATATCTATACGAAAAATAATTTAATGGTTTAGGATCTGCAACAATTATATGCTCATAACTGTTGTGTAGGAATTTGACACACCGATGGACTATAGAAGGTATGACATGCATCGCATGAATCTAGGGTCCACCTAGTAAAATATTGAATTAAAAGGAGGCCTTAATAACAAAGAACAATGTAGGTACAATCTTAGGGCCAACTTGGATGGGTAGAGTAATAGTACCCAAGCATGTATGAGTAGTAGAATCATAGCCTCAAATGAGAGTAGAGTTATTACAAATTAGATTATCATGAATACCATGTTTCTTAACAAGATAACGATCACATAGATTTATAGTGGATCCTTTGCCAATAAGTAATCTCTTGCGAAATTTTTATTGATAACAACAATGATAAGTAGTGGAGCACATGGGTTGTCAATAATAGATGGAGGTATGTCCTCATCATTAAATGATATAACATGTGATATATTTTTGAGAGATTGAATAATATGTGTGAAAGAGACTGATGAATTATCACTCTTAATGTGTATAGAATGAATGGAATCCTCTACTGTATTATTAAAACATCCAGTGCATTGCATAAGAGATCATAAAGAAAAATATTGGTGGGTGTGTTCTTAAGTTGTTCAACACTTTCATACCCCTTATTAGTGGTTGTAGGAATTGTAGGAGTAATGGGTGGTAGAATAGAGGTCAAAGGAGCCGAAAGAGGGTGATTGTGGTGAGTAGTAACAATATTGATAGTTAGATCATTTATAGGAGTAATGAATCAAGGAGGACACTAAGTACAAACTTGCATGAAATCAATAGTAGAAGTAACAATGCCAGAAATCTTGGTTGGAGAAAAAGAAGGATAAGAAGATTGATCCATGGAATTAGAAGCAAGAGTAATATTTTGATACATTCTTAGAAAGTTAGTGAGGAAATGGACGGGTTCACCAAACGATTCAACAAAATTGAGTGGATATGTTAAATCCTAGATAGGATATTTCAGATTCACAATGATAAATAAAAGTAATAAAGTGGCACAAACAATAATTAAGATAAATAAAACCCTAAGTGCAATGGAGAGATAGAATAATTAGCTGATTTCGTAATAAATATTATACTATGCGAAGGTGGAGTACTTCGGGTAAAACTGGAACATAGGAGGTCATAACTGAACCTAGAAAAATGTAGAAGTGTAGAAGAAGGCTAGACCAGGGTGCCTAGGGAAGTACTTTGGGGTGCACAGGCACTAGGATCCATGTCTAGGAACCGAGTCTCTGCATAGATGCTCAAAAATGAATTTTGCAAGGTCACTAACATTTCATAATCCTTCATTTTCTATCATTAGAATGTCACAAAATGATCATCGATGTCACTGATAACCTGTAATAAAGATATGACCTGTAAAACCCCAAAACACATCAAATCCCAAAAAGAAAATAATGCAAAATGGGGGTCATACTATCTTCGGGTGTCAACAAAGAGAAATTATGACCAAGTATTACACTACATCTCGAATCAATGTATTTCGTGTGTGTGTGTCAAAATATTTCCCTAGGTGGCTCTTATGCGTGTCACACTTGATAGCAAGCAATTATCTAGATGTAGAAAATGTAAATAAATGTGTGCATGGAAAAATGAACTTCCCCTCCTATGCATGTATGCAAAATAACCAGTCCCTTGTCCCTTGAGTGGAGATAGATGGATGATTTGATGCTCTTTATATGCCTTTGGATGTAACCTTAGGTGGTGATAGTAGATTTTTAGAGCTTGGTCCTTTAATTTGATCCCATAACATTGTATTTATATGATTCCCTTGCTTGAATTTCATAATTGATCACTAAAAGGCTGACCCCTAAGAGATAAGGATTCCCAACAACTATAAAGGACCCAAAAGGAGTGAGTAAGATAAAAATAGGTCTAGGGAAACTAGAGGGGATGAGGGCACCAGGCGATGACATCTTGGTTGGGTATTGGTCTCTAGAGCTATAAAAGGTGAGGTGTTGAAGGTTAGAGTGGGCACTAGGGTGTGTAACACTAAGAAGGAGACCAGAAAAGGAACCTAAAAGCCAAAGGTAGTGATCAATTAGTAATTTTCTCCCTTAGGAATCATATGAATGCAATGCATGTGATTAGGACCTAGAAATTTACCCAAGTGTGTGCTTTAGTGTGTATAATTCTCTCCCTCTCTTATTTAAAAATTACATCCTTTCATGTAACTTCTTATTGAATTTATAACTAACTCCCTATACATGACTCATTAACACTTCATTACATGTCATACATGGAAAACACCCTCATTTACATCATTTATGAACTTCATTACTTATTTTTATCCTTAAGACTCACTAGAACATGATTAGATGTTTACATATACTTTATGACTCACTTATACTCACTTTAACCCTCAAAACACATTTTTCACTATTTAACAAGCCATTATTTCTCTTTTAAAATTTTAAGAAATTTTAATCTAGGAATAGAGTGAAAGCCTATCACATATATTTTTGAGCCACTTAACCATAAAAAAAACTCTCTCACGACCTCTACACATTCTAACACACTTAAGTACAACTATGAACAAGGAGAAATTCCATTTTTGATGTCTATTGATAATACCCTTGCATCATACTCCCAAGGTGGAGAAAAAGTGTCCATGTCCTTTGTTTTCATAGCTGAGTCTTCATCATTTTTATTGTTCTTGGTCTTCTTTCCTTGCTCCCGTTGTCCTTGTTTTCCTCATGTCCACCGGGTCCCATACTTTTCTCTTTGTCCTTCCATTTTCTTTCACTCTTTTCTTTCTCTCTTTCTCTCCCTCTCCACTTTCATCATCTTATTGTATCCATCCTTGGTACCTACACATACAAACAACACAATAACAAAAACATATTTCTCTTCATCTTCTAACACCTTCTCCATCCATGTGTAGTTCATATCTAACTTGTTCTCATCATTCTCCTTGTCATTTTCTTTCCCCATTATTTGTTTGATCATGTTCTTCATCATACATAGCTGCTCCATGGTTTTACCTCCTTCATCTTTTCTTCCATTTTTATCATCTTGTGCCCAAGAAACCACTACATTATTAGTTATCACTACACTCTTTTATCTTCATCCATCTCATCCAAAAAAACTTTGTAAAGATCATCAACATCATCCATAGAAAATTCATCACATCGTTTCTTATTATCATGCTCATCATTCTTCTCAAATGCACAATTAGAATCATTTTGTATAATTTCAAGGAATTCATATAGATAATAATCAATATCAATAAAAAAATCATAAATAGTTTTTACCTTGTCTTCATCTTTTGTTTACTTTTATTTTTTGACCTCTGGAATCTGTGTATCCTCTCTCGATTTCATCCTGTTTCTTCTTCATTTCATTCTCTTTTACGTATACCATATTGGTTTCTTTCCTTTCCCATACTATTTTTGTATCCTTGGGCTTTACTTGTGTTCTCACAAGGTCTGATTTCTCTTTCTTGTTTGCCTCTTGTTTGCTTTCTCTTCCATTTGTTTGCTTTGGTTTTTCTTCTTCTTTCTCTTTGCTGAATTTTTCATCCATATAGGCATTATGTATCCATGCTCTTCAACTGGTTTTGAGATCTTCCCTTGGTTATTTTCTTCATTCTTATTTTATTCAACCTTTTACACTTGTTTTTCCTCTTACATCAACTTTTCCTCTTTCTTGATCATCCTCTTTAACTAAAATCTCTAATTTCTTCTCATAATCAGCTCTATAGGCCATGTTTCCTTCTTCTTCATCACATATCCAACCTATTTTTTAATCTCACTCTCTTTTCTCCAAGATTCATCAATTCTCCAAGATTCTCTATATCTCTTCTCAACTCTGTTATCTCATTCTTCATCCATTCCTCTTGTTTTCTATGCTCTTCTCTCTTATTTATCTCTATCTCATCTTGTTTCTTCCTATGGCTAAACGACTTCATCAAATCTCTTACTACCTCTTATTTTTCCATCTTATCTCTATAACAAGTCTTTTTCACCTTTCCTATTCTCTTACACCTCACCAAGGATTACAACTTGGTTTGTTGGTGTCTTCTTACTCTCTCTTATTTCACTCTTCTTTCACTTATTCTCACTCTTCACTTCAACTCCGTAACTCCATTCAAGACACACACTCACACAAAACTATTAGCCATAAAATCATTCATTGAAATCTCAATAAGAATTTCACTCTGATACCATTTGATGTAGAGAGAAATAAATCAACACATACATTTAACAAATCAAGAAGGTTTCAATCAACCACCCACTCTACTCTGTACAACATGAGGATCTTCTCAATTTCCTAAAATGGCTTAAAATTGCAAAATTTGAACAATTTTCTCCTTAAATGGATTCACCAAACATCATACCCATTTTCAACACCTTATTCAATGCCATATACACCTATAAAAAGGATTAATAATCAATTAATCATACTGTTACACTTATTCACCAAATTTTCCTTCACCATCTCATTAGCTCCTTCTTCCCAAAACATGCAAATTTTTATTTTTTATCAAGTCACCAATGCTTCCTAGCTCATTCACCCTATTAATCACTTCAAATAAGTGTTAATACAACCACCAAATTGATTCCAAAAGATCATCATACCATTCCTTCATCTATTTACTCAAACTTGCATTCTAGTGTTCTTAATACCATGCACCTTGGTACATTCATGGTTAGCATGATTTACAAGTACCCATCAAGAAGTTAAAACACATTCAAATATCATTCATCATCAATAAGGTGTGCCCTAAATGTGATGAGCTAATTCACTATACATTTCTCACAAACCCTCCTTTTCACCTTCAAGCTTACCTAGCTCTTCTAGCCTTGCTCCCGGGCTTTATCGACATATCTTTTCATTTATGAGGTTATCAAACACAAACATAAAAAATTTTAGCACCCATTTACAATAACTACTTGTGGGAAAAATTTTATGATGGAATTACAAGTTTAAATGCTACTTCCTTTGTTAAATAGCCTCTCCAATTAACTCTCAAGATTGTGTCTACCGTCCTATGAGGAACTTTCATTAATATCTTGTCATTTCACCATTGGTTTCTTAAATTTCCTTTAAAATCCTCTTCCTTGGTTTGTCAACAAATTATCTTGAAAGTACCAAAGAAAAATTCATTAGTTTGAGGTTTCAATTCTAATTTTCCCTTTTAAAACCTCAATAGTGATCTCGTAAGCCCGAGAGGTTCAAAATTCTATAAAACAAATGATTATTGATTTCAAACCTTTCCACTTGTCATTGAAGTTTTTCTCAACCTTTCTAGGGTCCTAAGTTACCAGTGAAGTTTCAAGGAACAATCAAGCATCAAAACACATGATTTCTACTCTCCAAGACTAAAAAGCAGAGTTTATTGCACCATGCACAATCAAATTCAAAGGAGACCAAATTCATACGCCAGCCCAATAATATTTCCTCTAATACAACATATCATTTAATATTGATGATAATCCTAACAAATAGAATACAAATCTCATAGACTTTAAGTCTACTCAAGCCATGGAAAACACAAATTAGACTCAAGGTTTCATACATGCATGTACTGTAGTAACTTGTTTAACCTCTAAGGCTTGTCATAACATAGTTTTACTCCTCATTACGTGGAATAAGATTCATGCAAATGATCTCCTTGCCTTTACTTCCTTAAAGCCTTCATAGTTTACAAACATCCCACAAATCATAGTCTAGATCTCACATAATGTGACAAAACAACAAATATCTTAAACATGTTATAACAATTCTTGAGTTAAAGCCACAAATTCTTCCTTTTAACCCCTTCAAGATGAGATATCACACAACATCAATCAATTCTTCCTTTTGTAAACGCATAAACTCGAGAAAAATGAAACATGAACACAAAATTTCATACTTAAAAAGAGTTCCTCATTCAAATATATATAATTGCATAAAAAATTATAGGTTACATATTTTACTTTCCTTGGACCCTCATCCTCCTTCCTCGAGGAATGTCTTCTCCACTCATTCTTGATTTAACAAAATTAAGTGGATATGTTAAACCCTAAATAATCTATTTCGAGTCACAACGATAAATAAAAGCAATAAAGTGCATAAATTGACACAAGCAATAAGCATCAAGCATCAAAAATATTTTTTTATAGGGTTCTAAGTTACCAGGTGAGGTTTCAAGTAATAATCAAGCATCAAAATACGTGATTTCTACTCTCCAAGATAGTGAAAAAATTAGAGATTATTACATCACGCACAGTCAACATCAAAGGAGATAAAATTCATAAGCCAACCCACTAATTATTCCTCTAATACAACATTGAATTTACTCTTGATGATAATCCTCACACACATAATACAAAGCTCACAAACTTTAAGTCTACTCAAGCCATGGAAAACACATATTAGAATAAGGGTTTCATACATGCATGTACTATATTAACTTGTTTAACCTCCAAGGCTTTTCATAACATAGTTTTACTCCTCATTATGTGGAATAACCTTCATAAAAATTATCTTCGTTCCTTTACTTCCTTAAATCCTACACCATTTACAAACATCACACAAAGAATGGTCTATATCTCACATAATGTGACAAAATAGAGAATATCTTGCACATAATGTAACAATTCTTGAGTTAAATCCATGGATTCTTCCTCTTAATCCCTTCAAGATGATTTCTCACACACCTTTAATCAATTCTTCCTTTTGAAAATGCATAAACTTGATAACTATGAAACGTGCACATAGAATTTCATACTCAAAACAGAGCTTCTCTTACAAATATATATAATTACATACAAAATTACAGTTACATCTTTTACTTGCCTTCCCCTCATCCTCCTTCCTTGAGTAATGTATTATCTCGCTCATTCTCTCCCTCTCTTATTTAAAATTTTCATCCTTTCATGTAACTTCTTCTTGAATTCATAACTAACTCCCTCTACATGACTCATCAATGCTTTATTACATGCCATACATGGGAAAATACCCTCCTTTACATCATTTATGACCTTCATTACTTAATTTTATCCCTAAAAATCACTAAAACCTGATTATATTTTTAAATACACTCTAATGACTCACTTATACTCACTTTAACCCTCAAAATTCCTTTTTCACTCCTTAAACAAGCCATTGTTTCTCTTTTACAAGTTTTAGAAATTTGAATCTAGGAATGGAGGGAAAACCTATCACTTGTAGTTTTGAGCCACTTAATCATCAAAATATATTGCACATGACTTGTACACATTCTGATACACTTAGTACAACTATGAACAAAGATAAATTCCATTTTTTATGTCTATTGGATGATGCCCCGGATCAACATACCTCCTGAGAGTTTTTCTAAACACTTAATCAGTGCTTGATGATGAGCTCGATACAATTTGGAGGTCGAAACATGTGATTCATATTCAAGTTCCATTTCCATGAGGAGAAAATTGATCAAAAGGGTGTTCAAATGTTGTAGGCATGTTTTCACTCAGGTAACATCTTGGTCAAGGAAGTGAATTGTGAAGTGAAAAAGGGTGTCATCATGTTCAAGAGTGAAATGTAAAGCTCATGGAGTAAGTCAAGAGTCATCATGTCTTGAATCTTCCATAATCTCTCCGAGAAGCAAGTCAAAGTGAGCTAATCAAGCTATCGAGGTACTCAAATCCATCATATGTGAAGGATCAAGAAATCATATTTTCCCATGGGAGGCATATGAGCAAGAAGGTATGTAAGCATCCCAAATATGATTTCATTCAAGAAGTACTATGGAGTTAGGAAAGGTAAATAGGTGATATTCATGTGGGGCACCATGTATGGAAGAACAAGAAACCATCTCAATTTCATTTGATGTCATTCACTTGGTAGTGTTCTTAAAAAATCATCCAACACTTGGAAATGTGATCACCTCAAAAGAAAAGACATTGCAACCAAATCTCAATTTAGTTCCACCAAGGGCCATTCAATAAGAACCTTCTAAAAGAAAGAGGATGAAAAGAGGGAACACTAGGCTTCCCTATTATAGAAATCTTCATACAAATTTTAGAATCATCGAGGATCCTCTAGATCTTATTGATCCATGTGAGGTTTTTCCATAACTTCGTCCCTTTCTTCATCAAAATTCAACTATATATTTCTCGGTGGAATAATCTTCCCAAAATAAGAAAAATATGATCCATCACTAGACTCTTGAAAGTGTTCCTCTAAATAATATCATGTCTACTCTAGAAGATCCATTCCCATGGTTTCAAGAGTTACTCGTGAATGAACCAAGAATAACACAACAAGCTACAATGTCCGACTTTGGGGTGATCACAAATATCTTGAAGATAAAATGAGGTAAGATGGAAAAGATAAATTCTCTCTTTTCAAAGTGGAGTTTCGGTAATCTATATGTAGAGGTTTCCTAACCAAAATTTGCAAAACATGGAGAGGAAGTGATTCAAGAAGACTATGAGTTGACCCACACCTCTTTAGGTCAAGCTACACATGAATGTGATGCCCATTTATTCAAGGATTCTACTACCCGCATGTTTTCTCGATGATTAATTTAAAATATAAATTTTAAGAGTTAATATAACAAGTACAACTATGAAATAAATATCTAAATTAAATAAGGTGACCCAAAAAACTAAGAAAGTAGAAATATAAAACCCTAAAGTGCAAGGAGAGTTAGAAAGAACTCAATTGATTTGAAAAGCTTGTTGTACTATGTCGCAGAGGGGTAGGTGCACAAAGTTGGGGGCCAAAAGTAGACAAGAATCCAAAAAAGCAAAACACGTATGCATTTTGCTAAAATGTGCTCGTGTTTTAATTTTTCTGCTCAGAATCATCGAACCTATAATGCATACACATTAAAATGCCTATGCGTTATAACGCTAATGCATTTTGTGTAGTATGGACCATGCATATATGTTTTGGTGGTTTATACTTACAAAAATAAATGTTTAAGTATAAGAAATATTTTTCTTATAATTTAAATTTATTTTAGTAAATATAAGAAATTAGGGTCACTCTGCACCTTATGGAAGTGGTCTCGTAGCTCCAACAATTATAATCTAGAAGATAGTTTTTCAAAATCTAATCTGGTCAGTACTTACTCATTTTCAGGATTTTAGCAAACGACCTAAAACTTTCAGGGCATATATATTGTAGTCGGTCTTTGTTTTGGGAAAGCATATAGTCATTTTTAGGTTTTTGACCTTCTAAAATGGATTTTGGCCCTACCACTGCTTGAATTGGTACTAATTTTTAAATTTGGTCCATAATTCACTTTAGTGACCATGAATTAACTCTATGATGTTTGTCTACTTCTTACTAAAAAGAGATCCTCACTTTGTAGATAGAGGATTGTTCCCTGAATGGGATTCTTGTCCTATGGCCAAAATGAGGTGATTGTAATGTGCCTCCTCCTTAAGGTGTGATAACACTACTAGGTGTTGAATGAGTTGTTACGAATAGTACCAAGTGAATTACATCAAGTGAACTCAGATGATTGCTCATTATTAGAAACATGGTGCTCCATATAAATATCATCCCCTCACCTTTCCTAGCTCTAAAAGCATCCTTTCATGGAATAAAATTCATGATTCTCATACATGCTTTTTCTCATATGTCTCTTATGGAGACAAATGATGCCTTAATACTTCACAAATAATGGTCCTTGATAACTCGGTGACATGACTAGCTCATTTTAGCTTGTTCTGAAGGGTGTTCAATTAACTACAAAATGGCCAAAAATGCCTTTTTGGGCCTTGAAGTAATCTCTCATAAAAACTAAATGAGTCGATCGATCACCTTAAACAATATTCCCTACACACTGAAACATGTTGAATGATATTTTTAGGAATTTCCTTTGGGTGAAGGTTTATGATTTAGGGTTTAGGGTTTAGGGCTAAGGGTTTAGGACTCAAGGTTTAGAGTTTAGGGTTTAAGGTTTAGTGTTTAAGGCTCATAGTTCAGATTTTAGGGTTTAGGGTTTAGGGCTCAGGGATTAGGGTTCATGGTTTAGGGTTTAGAGTTTTGGGTTTATGGTTTAGGGTTAAGGGTTGAGGGTTTAGGGTTTAGGGCTCAAGGTTCAAGGTTTAGGGTTTAGGGTCAAGGTTGAGGGTTTAGGGTTTAGGGATCAGGGTTGAGGGTTTAGGGTTTAGGGTTGAGAGTTGAGGGTTCAAGGTTTAGGGTTCAGGGTTTAGTTTTTAGGGTTTAGGGTTGAGGATTTAGGGTTTATAGTTTAGGGTTTAGGAGTTAGGGTTTAAGGTTTAGGGTTGAGGATTTAGGGTTTACGGTTCAGGGTTTAGGAGTTAGGGTTTAAGGTTTAAAGGTCAGGGTTCATGGTTTAGGGCAAAGGGTTCAAGGTTTAGGGTTTAGGGATCAGGGTTTAGGGTTTAGGGTTGAGAGTTGAGGGTTCAGGGTTTAGTTTTTAGGGTTTAGGGTTGAGGGTTTATGTTTAAGGGTTCAAGGTTTAGGGTTTTGGCTTAGGGATTATGGCTTAGGGCCTAGGGTTCAGGGCTTAGGGTTTAGGGTTTAGGGCTCAAGGTTTAGGGTTTAGGGGTCAGGGTTTAGGATTTAGGGCTTAGAGTTTAGGGTTTATGGCTTAGGGTTTATGGTATAGGGTTTAGGGCTCATGGTTTAAGGTTTAGGGTTGAGGATTTAGGGTTTATGGTTTAGGGTTTAGGAGTTAGGGTTTAAGGTT
This sequence comes from Taxus wallichiana var. yunnanensis, assembly GCA_018340775.1. Lineage (NCBI taxonomy): Eukaryota > Viridiplantae > Streptophyta > Pinopsida > Cupressales > Taxaceae > Taxus > Taxus wallichiana. Next base: position 545,931,752 of record CM031243.1, read on the forward strand.
TAAAGGTTAGGGTTCGGGTTTAGGGAAAAGGGTTTAGGGTTTAAGGCTTGAGGTTTAGGGTTTAGGTTTTAGGGTTAAGGGTTTAGGTCACAGAGTTCAGGGTTTAGGGTTTAGTGTTTAGGGCTTAGGGTTTAGGGTTTAGGGCTTAAGGTTTAGGGTTTAAGATTTAGTGCTTGGGGTTTAGAGTTTAGGGGTCATGGTTTAGGGTTTAGGGTTTAAGGACCTTTAGGATTTAACATTTAGGCCTTAAGGTTTAGGGTTTACGGTTTAGGGCTCAGGGTTTAGGGTTTAGGGGTTAGGGTGCATGGTTTAAGGTTTACAACTCAGGGTTCGGGGTTCGAGTTACAAGTTTAAGGTTTAGGGGTTAGTTACGGGTTTAAGGTTTAGGGGTTAGAGATCAAGGCTCTAGATTTAGGGTTTAGGGCTCAGGGTTTAAGGTTTAGGGTTTAGGGCTCAGGGTTTAAGGTTTAGGGTTTAGGGCTCAAGGATTAGGGTGTAGGGTTTAAGGCTTAAGGTTTAGGGTTTATGGTTTAGGGATTAGGGTTTAGGGTTCATGGTTTATGGCTTAAGGTTTAGGGTTTAAAGTTACTGGTTGAAGGTTTGCGGGTTAGAGCTCAGGGCATTGGATTTAGTATTTAGGGTTTAGGGCTTAGGGTCTAGGGTCAAGGGTTTAGGGTTATGGGTTTCGGGTTTAGGTTTTAGGGTTTAGTATTTAGTGTTTAGGTTTTATGATTTATTATTTTGGTTTTAGGGTTTAGGGTTTATAGTTTAGGGTTTAGGTCATAAATTTCAGGGTTCATCGAATTTGTAGGCAGAACATTCAAAGAGAGTCATCAAAATTTGATGTTTTTCATCTGTTAATATTTTGAAGGAGGGAAATGTCATATTCTTGACTGTCTAATCCTTCCAAAGACCCCAGTAGTCCTCAATCCTTGGATGTACAGGGAGACACTATTACTTGGATTCCATTTATAATGATAGAGATATTTGTAAATTCATGTTATGACCTCTAAATCTATATGAATTTCAAGTTTCTTGGAAATCACATCACAACCTTCACTAGGATTGATGACTAACCCTATCTTTTTATTCAAGGGATTTTGAAAACATCCATGGGTTTATCATACAAGGAATTATCAATGAATGGAAGGTCACTAAGTCGTAGGCTAGGTAACTCCCATTTAGAACTAAACAAGAAATATTTACTAGGTGATTGATAACCCCTTAGTGTTCTTAGCCATTCGTTGTTTCTATGCTTATTTTTGAACACTTTGGGAAGTTATGTAAAATTTACTATCCATTCCAAAGGTAGAACACTTGAACTTTATATTTCTTTGGAGGAGAGGATACTACAGGAAATTCAATTATGATCTTACACCTCTTCATTGATATATTCTTTATGTTTCGTTTGTTTCCTTTAAGATTAATTTTTTTGTTGTGATGGTTATTTTTTCGAGCTTCCAATGGGTCATCCTGGCTTGCGTAATACCATACATGGAAATATGAGAAATGTGAAATTTGTTTCAGAGAGAGTGAATATATTTACATTCAAGAGCCCAATTATATATGGGGAGAAACAAGTTTGGAAGAGATGTGTAATATATGCATTACAAGGCACAAGGTAGATGTCATATCCATTTATTTACTTGTCCCACCTCTCCTAAACAAGGTAGTTCTATAAGTAGACTCAATGATGGTTCTAGGCATGCGACTAGGAAATATTGATGAAATATGGTTTGGGGTTTATGGTTTAGGGTTTAGGATTTAGTTTTTACGGTTCGGGGTTTAGGGTTTAACATTTAGGGTTAATGGTTCATGGTTCATGGTTTAGGGTTTATGGTTTAGGGCTTATGGTTTAGGGATTATGGCTTAGGGTTTAGGGCTTAAGGCTCGGGGTTTAGGGCTCACGGGTAAGGGTTGAATGTTTAAGGTTTAGGGTTTATGTTTTAGGGTCTAGGGATCATGGTTAAAGGTTTAGGGTTTGTTATCTCATTTTAGTGATTCTAGCTAAAATTAATATAACCATAGAATTTTTTTGAGAAAAAAATCTCCTAAAATGCCCTTTTGAAGAGATTTTCGGGTTTTCAAGTTTCAACAACATGAAAACATGTTTTTTACATGCTATATGCAAATTGTTTCCCGAAACCCGAAACCCAAAACTAGCTAGTATTTCAGGTTTTGAACTCATGAGCATCGAACATGACTTGCAAAAAGCATGTTACATGTCGATTGACTTCCAAACCTGAAACCCGATATGTCCCTTTGTGTTGGGTTTTGAACCTTGGAACACCCAAACATCTCATGTTTCATGTCATTTGTTTCTAAAACCCGAAACCCAAATTGATAGCTAATCCTTTGTATCAGGTTTTCGGGCACTCCAAGCATGATGACATGGCATTAACTCCGAGTTGTTAGGTAGTTGGCACATGTGTCATGTGAAGTGTAATAAATGCAGGGGTTTTTATAAATAGTTGGATTTACACGTCATTTTTATCTTTTGTGCTTTTGGTTGCGTGGATTTTCTCGTACATGCTCTCTCAACCTTCGAACCCGATTTGATTTCATGCTTGATTGCGTGATTCATTTTCGATTATTTTTTGAATTTGTTGAAGGTATTTTCTCTACCCTCTACTTGTGAGTTTTGTTGAAAATGTTTTTGTGATGTTCTTTACATCTCTTCTCCTTCCTTTCCTGTTTTTCTTCTAGGTTTAGGGTTTTAGGTTTTCTTCTTCTTTTTGGGTTGTATTCCAATAGAAATTATTGATTAAGAGTTCACCCTTAGGGTGTTTGCCTATTCTATACCTTGGAATATACCTTTTTGTGTTTTAAAGAAAAGGAGAAGAATACAAAAATCGTAACTATTGAAATGGCGGAAAAATTTCATGTCTTGACATCTCAAAAACCCAATCCCTTATTTTGGGTTTTGCAGGGTGTTTTACAATCTCCAAGTTCCGCATTGTTTCAGGATTTTCTAAGTGCTTTGGACATCCAACATCATCAAACATTTGATTTCCAGTGTGTTGGGTCTTGTAAGGTGCTCAACATCTTCCGATTCTCGCAGTGTGTCGGGTTTTGCAGAGTGTCGGACATATACTAATTTCTGACACATTCTCTCCAGTGTGTCGGGTTTTGTAAGTATCAGACATATACTAATTTCTGACACACACTCTCTAGTGTGTCGGGTTTCATCAGGTGCTTTACAAGTCCTAAAATCCAGATAGTGTGGTGGGTTTATGGCGTTGCTCAGCAAGCTTCCAAGTCTGATTTCTCAGATAAGAGTTGTCTAGGCATTCTTTCTTCATATTTTCTCATGTCGAATCCTGGATCATCTAAAGAAAATTCAGACAGGTCAGGGAAGATGAAATACAAGTATCAGAAGATAGAATCCCCCTCCTATATAAATTTCAATTATGACATCCGAGATACGGAACTCGGTAACATTGACATGGAGGATTTCTGGAACAGAACCAAGGATTATTCTCAGAGTCTCTAGATGAAGTCAATAACCAACAATGGCCTCCCTCTTGCAGCATGATTCCTAATGTCTGCTCAATGCCCTGAGTTCATTTTGGCCTGTGCTTCCCATTATGACTCGGACTCTCGCTCAGTGAAAAATCAAGCAGGAGAAGTCATAGTTGTTAGGAAATATTTATTTAGTGCTCCATTAATATTTATGATTTAATATTTACTTAGAGGTAAATATATGTGTGTAATGTAAATGTTAATATGAGTTGTTTATTAAACAACTCATATAACAATATTAGTTTTGGTGAGTTTCAATAGCTCACGTATTTAAGTGTTGAGAGAGAGATTTTGTGGGAGTGTTGTTGAACAACCTCCTTGTTTTTAGGAATGCATATTCCTATATATGTGTAATCCAAATCAATTGATTGACACAGAGTATTATCATTGTAGTATTATTCCTTGTAAATTTGTTGTTGCACTTCTCATTTGGTATCGAGCGATGTCAATTAAGCCATGAGAGATTTTTTTGTGAGCATTCTAGATATAGTTCAGGTAGTTTGTAAAAGTTATTATATTGTGCATCTATGTGAACGTGGATAGCCTATGCTTGTTTTTGGTTAGATTAATTCTCTCACATATCAAATCCATGTGCCATCCATCTACCAGCTCATATGATTTAATCATCATCAAGCTTGAAACATCTCTACAGGCATTTGTTTTTGGATTGGGTGCATCTACAGTCACCCTCCTAATAGCCTACTCTTTAGTGGCTCGTGTTGATCGGTTATATGTTGCTGCATTAATTCTGTGCATTAGATGAATGATCAATTCAATTTCAATATTGAAGTCTTTTGTGCAACATTCAATCGTTGGAGTGAACAGTCAACTATGAGCTTACCCTAAATCTTAGGTGAATCTACATCACGTGGAGGAATTATCTCCATTAGAAAGGTATTTGCATGCTTTTCTCGGTCATTCAATGGAATTTAGTCTATAACAACGTGAAGGCATCAAATTTCTATTCTACGCATTGGTTTTTGGATACACATCAACAATGAATAAATTTTTTGAACGGAGCATGCAAAAACACCAATGTAAAAGCCACGTGCCCCAAAGTTGTCACTCTGCATGTAGATGCATATTTCTAGTAGAGAAGAATTACATCTTGGATACTTAACACAGGCTCCCAATATAGCCGTCTCTTTGAGTCAATCTAATAAGTTATAGTTTAGTTCTCGGTGTTGATAGGTTTGTTTGTCTATAGTGGTTCAATTAATATCGTGCATGAAAGTATCATTATCACCAGTCAAGTTTTAGTATCAAAATAAAAGTTTTGAATAGTTATATTTTCAGCCAAAGTCTTTATATTGTCATTTTTTTGTATTGTTATAAAAGAAGTTGTCAATCGAACTCATTTGTCAATAAAGTCTTTGTATGTCATTTTGTCGTATTTTAAAAGAGTTAAGTGTCACTATTCTCGAAAAGTAATCTTTAATTACTTTTCATTATCGTTGTCATTACTTGTCATTATCGTTGTCATTATTTGTGTTAATGTTTCCATTCTCATATATGTCATTGTCTAAATAATTGTGTTGTCAAAATTCAGTATCATTTTGTCAAATGTTATTGTTCAAAGTAGTCTCATCGTCAAAAGAGTCATTGTAAAAATAAAACATCTTGTGGATGCATTTTCGGTGGTGACCGATATCCTAATAAATTTTGTGGTTCACATTGCGGGAGGGAGACAAAAAAGTTCAATGTGAAACCTGATGAGCTTCAAAGACATATTCTGTTGAGTTAGCAACAAACACTAGAGAGATGCGAGGCACATGAGGCTGGAGGTCATTCAACGACCCCTCATCAGTCACCAACGACGGGGCCACACGAAGCTGTGGTGATAGTGTGTGTGTGAGTTTGCTTTTTATTTCAGAGTTGCAGTTGATTCCAGTTGTGTGCAGTGTAATTTTTTCTCAGTGTTCCTGTTATGGCTTGAATAAGTGAAATGTTCACATTGAGGGGGGGAACATGGTCTCAATGTTCCATTTTATCTTTTCATATTTGTAATCAGTGAGTGATATTTCCTACATAATTCCCTGAAGGAAAAGCATAGTGGATAGATGAAAGCACAAAAGGAAAAGCAGCATCATGATATTGAGGTTGTTGGTTGTCCTATAAAACCATCCATATTGAGGTTGTTGGCTGTCCTGTAAAACCATCCAGATCATGAGCACGCACGGGCGGCACGCTGCGAGAAGGAAGTGTGATTGTTTTTCTCCCATGTTCGCACTAAGGGGGAATGTTAGGAAATATTTATTTAGTGCTCCATTAATATTTATGATTTAATATTTACTTAGAGGTAAATATATGTGTGTAATGTAAATGTTAATATGAGTTGTTTAATAAACAACTCATATAACAATATTAGTTTTGGTGAGTTTCAATAGCTCACGTATTTAGGTGTTGAGAGAGAGATTTGTGGGAGTGTTGTTGAACAACCTCCTTGTTTTTAGGGATGCATATTCCTATATATGTGTAATCCAAATCAATTGATTGACACGAGTATTATTATTGTAGTATTATTCCTTGTAAATTTGTTGCTACACTTCTCAATAGTGAAGTTGGGCGGGGTTATTTTGATGACCTCTTAAGATTACCCAACTTTTAGGAATATATTGACGTAGATCTTAAGTCAACACAGAATGCATGGGACAAGGATCAAGATAACTGCATCAGGCATGTGAATAGGAAATTCTTGATCAAGGCCAAGCTAGCCATCTCAAGGTTCCCCAAGTTTGTCCCAGTGATTTCATCCTTGAGATCAGCAACATCATCACCTTGCTAAGTCGAGTATTTGGACTCCTTGAGTCAAGGGACTTCCAAGGATGGATGTATCAATTCATGGTGATTATGAAAAAGAACGAACAAGGGATCAATTAGAGCAGTCTCATAAGTGATGAGATTGATTCCCAGATGAAGACAGTCTTGACTACGGGAAAATTCTATATGTCATCGTATGTCACCTATGCAGCAGCTGGCATGAGAAATTATCTAGGATTGGATGCAAAAGGAGATAGGGCTACAGAACACATATATCGGTACCTCCCTTAGCTGACAATGAAAGGTTAAAGATCAGTTCAGAAAAGAGTGAACGATGCTTTCTTTTATGAAAATATATGTAGGATGAACCCTGATCTAAGGAAAAGAAGAGTCTCTGATGAAGCATGGGCCAAAGTATCAAAATGGGGTTGTATCTTCTTGTAGTTCAAGAAGTTCACATACCTTTGGGTGGTCATGTATCTAGGTGATCCTTTCAGATTGCCCAGATTCCCAGGTGATAAGCTGATCCTAATGGAGTTAGTAAGACAGTTGTTGGATTTCCACAAATTCCAACAAAGCAAACACAAGGTTGTTGTATCCTTCCCCATTTCCATTGGAAGGTACACATGCTCAATGGTGGTCAAAGCTAAGAACATGGTGCATGAGCTTCAGGACAAATTGAAGAAGCACATGAAGCACAGAGATGGATTTGATTTCCGAGGAGTCCTTAAGTCATACGGGACTTTATATCTACATGTTCCCAACATAGAAGATATTTGGGTTGATCTTTGGGATGAAGTTGCCATCCAAAGAAAAGAAAACAACAGGTTGACAATTGAATAAATCTAGATGTTGGATTTATCTGACATCCCAAAAGGAACTAGAGACAATGAGAGTGTCCTTGATGCCTCGTATGACGAGTTAAATGAAGATCAATATGTATTCTGGCCATTGATTGGTCCATTACTTTGAGAAAGCTTCTATCACGGGAAGAGCTACTCAAATTCTTGCTCATACTAAGGCGTGGCTCATTTCTTGGGGAATGAGTTATAAAGAAGGGAGTTTTACAAAGCTAGATGCTTTGGAAGAGGGACCCTCAAAAGGAAAAAAGGAAAAGGATAAGAACCCTTCCAAAAGGCCAATGAAGGTTAAGTTTGTAAGAAAGGGAGAAGATCAAGTAACTACACCAGTGGCCACTCTCCCACAAACAGTTGAGGTTCTTGATTCACCTCCACAACCAGAACAAGGGAATCTTCCTTCAAGAGAAGAGATCATTCACCTTCCATTCCTCCTTTGGTAGACAATTCATCAGAGGTAAGTCTCCCTCCCACTTCTCAAGCTCTAATTCTAGAATCCTTGCCTCCTCCCATTCAACCTTCCTTGCCTCAGGTTTCTTCACCAAGTTCCTCAGCCATGGCTAGTATCTTCTTTGGCCTCTCACCTCTTCCCACTAGACCCCAGTTAACCATGGACATGCCTCCTCTTGTTGCGCCTTTATTCCCTGAATCCACTACCATGGGTGCTACACTTACTGGTGGTTACCACTCCACAAGATAATCCTCCCCCACCTAAAGATGTGCCCATAATGCCTGCAATGGAAGAAACTTATTCCAATACACCTCAATGGTTGGTAGATCAGACTCCGAGGAAGAGGAAGGTAGTTGTTCCATTACCAGCCTTTGATTTCAGTTCCCTCAAGGTCACTCCCACTAAGTCGGCCAAGAAACCCAAAACAATCTCAAGGATTTCAGTGGATGCCTCAGGGCATAAATTTACAGAGATTTCTACTCCCACAGCTGATAAAACTAAGGATGACATAATGGTCATAGATTATCAAATCACGAGGGTGGACCTAGGGAAAGTAACAACAAAGGGAGCACAACAGGACACACAAGATGCCATGAATGTGTTGTGCCAGAAGCTGAGGGAAACTAAGGAAAACAGAGATGAGTTAAAAGAGAAAGTACAATAGCTAACAAAAGTGCTACTCAAGCTCTCAAAGCCTCCTGAGTCAACACCATCATCCTCTACTCCTATCGGGTTCGATTTCTCATCGGTACCCATGATCAAGAAGATTAATGAAAAGGGGAGAATGGTCAATGAATGGACCCAAAGGCTACTCCTGCAAGGAAAAGAAGTCATCAAAGATACTTGTGGAAGTCTACCAATCTTTAGAGGATATAAAGAAAGATGGAGAGAAAATGGATGATGAGTTTTCAATGGAAATCGGGAACCTAGAGTTGACTTTTGAAGCTCTCCAAACGCTGAAACAAATTCCATCCTGCATCTTGGTTGAAGAGGGCATCATTCCACATGGGGATAAAAATTTTCAGCTGACCAAAGCCATTAGATTCAGAATAAAGATTCTCAATGAAGCTTGCAGAAAATTGAGAGAATCAAGAGATCAATTGGTCGATGACAAGAACAACTTAGAAGAAGAGCTAGTCAAAATTTGTGCTAAGGTGATTGATGGATCGAATATCCTACCTGTTGATGACCTTTACAAATAGATCCAAGAATCAATTCAACATGAACCAACTTATGGATTCAACATGGAAATCATTGACAGGTTTGTGAAGATTGAACATTCTTTGGAGACCCTAAGGAAACTCAACAAGAGATTGAAAAAGCTTCCTGGCAACGCTAGTGATACTCAGGAAACATGTGAAGTTCTGAGTGATCATTCCACTGCACCTGATGAGAATGAAATGTAGGGCATAATCTAAAGATTCCAAGAATTTTGGGACAAGCAGGCTTTGTTGGAGGAAGATAAAGATGATGATATAGAATAGGCACAATGCAACATGTCATTTCAATCTTGAAATCGACATGTCTTTTTCATTTTTGTTTCATCACATAGGAAGAAAATTTTGACTTGGTCTCCTACGTGAGAGTCAAGCAAAATAGGACTCTCTTTTAAAAGACTATTTTCTAGGATTTATCCTATTTTCTCTCAACGCCTTTTATTATAAATAAGGGATGCTTATGCATTCCAAAGGGTTGATATTTTTGGAATATTGAGAACTATTGTGAAGAAGAAAAACTTTGTGTTTTCTTTTAATCATTTGAGGAATAGAAATCAATGCTATTTTTGCAAACTTTGTGTTGTGAGATTCATCTCTCTTAAGATATTGTTCTTATGTTCAGGATCTTAAGCTATTCTTTGTTTAGCATTCTCAATCATTTTAATTGTTTCAAACATTACATTACATTTGTTATCTAGAACTCGTATGATTATTTTGTGATCTGTGTTTGCTCGAAAGAAAATACGTTCCCCATTGTGTATTCCTTTCTGATCCATTCTATTTCAGAAAATAGCAACATCTTTACCTAGCATGGATATGGATTTTGGGATTCTATCCCAACCCCAATGGTTAGATTAATGTGAATACTTTGTACATATTATTTTTGTTGTGTTTTAGATTAGTAATAAACAAGCAGCCTCACCTATCTTTGAGGAGGGATTTAATCCCATGTACTGTGGTTGAACCTCATATTTTGGCGTGACAAAATATCCAACCAATAGGGTTTAGGGTTTAGGGCTTAAGGTTTATAGTTTAGTGTTTAGGTTTATGGCCTATGGTTTAGGGTTTCGATTGTAGAAGTTAAACGCTAAAAGATTTAGGTTGAATGCTGAAATCTTGAAAAATTACCTATGTATTGACCAGATTATACTTTAAAAACTATCTCCTAAACCATGACTCATGGAGTTGTGAGACTAATTCCATAAGGTGTAGAGTGACCCTAATTTCTTATATTTACATAAATAAATTTAAAGTATAAGAAATAATAAAATATAAATAATAATAAATGAAAAACTTAAACATTTATTTATGTAAATAGAAGCATGTCAAAAGCATGCATAATGTTTATACTACATTAGGCACGCGCACACGTTATGTAACGTGTACACATTATAACACGTATGCATTTTGTATTTTCTCTTTTCCCAAGCCATGCCTCAAGGCTTGGGATCCGGTTTGGATCCCCAAGCCTGAGGTATGGACCTGCACAAACACAACAAACAACGTGTTTTTACAAAAAAATGTAAAAATGCCACTTCCTCTATGATAAATCAAAATAAAACAATCGATCCATTTTTAAAAAATTATACCACGACATAGAGTAGAGTCTCTTCTTTTTAAAAATATAATTTTTCAAATTTTTTGACTAATATAAGATTTCCATATTATTTATTTTGTAACCATTCCTTTTATAGCTATTTTTGAAATGTAAATATGTCTATGTTTCATGGTTTATGTTTATTTTTGGGTGATTGAAATTTTTTAAAAATATACTAGCCCAAACTAGGCATAATTCTATACATATTAAAAAAATCTAATTTTTGATATTTTTGAGGTAGTTAGGGGGGGCACGGTCAAAGCTCCGTTATTTTTCAAAACATAAAATTTATGTACTAGAAAAATCATAAATAAAAAAATATTCGCTAAAAAAATCTTTTAAAAATGGAACCCAAACTAGATGCTCCTAGCTATCTTTCTACCAAAGGGTTTTCAAAAATACTAAATGGTGCTCAAAAATTGTGGGGGCACGAAAGTCACTCTATTATGTTTTTTAACAAAAACAAGAGCATCTATTGGTATTTTAGTTGTTTGACCCACTTAAACTTATCCGTTTTCAATAAAATTTAGTAGCTTAGAAACTAGACTCAAAATTCTATGATTCATATTTCTACAACATCTTCCAATTTTGAGTGTAACTATTTCAAAAAAATTGTACAAGTTGAAGTTTTTTTCTTGAGAAAATGCGTCCACTTAAGACCCCCTTTTGGCCCCCCAACTTGGAGCACTTACCCAGAGATGGGTGGAGAAATAAGAGTAGGAAACAACTATGTTGAGGTCTAGAAAAGTATATATATGAGAAATCTGAGTGGAATGGGGCACCTAGGACAAGATTAGGGTGCCTGTGGGTGCCCTAGTATGAGTTATGGGCACCCTGGTCTTTGAAAAAGTCTTTGCAAACCTCCCCGATATGTCACCGGATATTCATCTACCTTCGCTTCCTATCACACTAGCTTTGCTTTGGAGTGTGTAATATGTTGCTTTGAAATCGGTGATGAAGTAGAGACCTGCAAAACCCAAAGACACGTATCAAAATCCTAAAAAAATAAATCTGCATATGAAGGGGTTGGATTGTCCTCAACAAAAAAATGGTGGACTCACTAAATGAGCATTGAACTACATCTCAAACCTGATGTAATTCTATAAGCTTTATGTGTGCAATCATACCCTAGGTGCTCTTGTCTCAGTCGCACTTTGTGAAAGTAACGAGAAATAACTATGTGTAGAAATATAATAAAATGGTGGATGGAATAGAATAAACTTTCCTCCTATGTAGTGTGATGTAACTGAACTAGCCTTGCGCATTGTGATGGAGCTAGATGGATGCAAATTTAGGTGATGATAGTAGTGCTTAGTTTTTGGTCCCTCATTATGGTCTCATAACTTTATATTTATATGAATCTCTTGCTTTAATTTAATAATTAACCCCGAAAAGGCCGACCACTAAAAATATAGATGTTCAAACAACTATAAAGTTCCCAAAAGTGGTGGGAAAGTATAAGAAGGCTCAACACGCCATAAATGGGACCAAGGTGTCAGGGTGACCTAGTATAGGGTCGGGCATCCCATTCGAAGATAAAATGATGACAAATGGCAGAAATGCCTGGGTGACTAGATGCGGGAGGTCAGCATTGATGACAACAAGCAAAGTAAAATGGCCAAAGGACATGGGTTAATTAATACTTTCTTCACTCAAAAACCATATAAATAGTAGTATGAGACCGAGAATAAATAATGTTTAAAGTGTGTGATTTTGTTACTACACTCGAAACCACGAATATAAACAAATAATTGAGTAATTAGAGGAGCATGTGATAACTCACTTGCCTACATTCAATCTTTCTTAGAGCTCAATATAATGCATCCTCCTCCTATGGCCGATTAATAGTTTCGACCCCGAGATGATCAAGAAGGTGCAAGGTCATATAATACAAGGGAAATCTAGTGACAAATGGATTGAGAAGATTCTTGAAAAAGGAAAATTTTCTCCCAAAATTTATCTCTCTATTCAGGTATGTTCTTGCCACCATTTTGGAAGTGAAGAAAACAAGGAAGAGATTAAAAAATAAAATATCCATTGGGATGAGGTGTTCCCACTTGTTTTTAAGATGAGTTTCCTCAAATCCCACACTCTCGTGAGTAGGAATGTGTTCACATATGTTGTTGAGAACTTGTCCCTAGTTTGGATCCGCACAATGAATGTTAGATACGACATGATAGAAGATTCCATATCCAAAATTGAATCTAGTGAGCAATGTGCCTTCATGACTTTGGATGGTGCCAATAACTATTTTCACAAGCTTTGATCCCTTCGCTCACTTTGAGAATTCATCATCGGAGGAAATCATCATTTCTTTCCAAGAGTTAACCAAGATGGAAGCAAATAATCCTCTCTCCTTCAACAAGGATACTTTGGAGTCTCTTACCAACATCGAGGCTCTATTTCTAACATTGAAAGATACCACAAGGAATGGTTTAATCGGTGTAAGGATATAAATTCTGATCTCAAGACATGGATCAAAGTGTTGAGCTACATTTGTATTCCAGAAGAAGAAAAGGTAACACCTTTGGTATTCTAGTTCAGTAGATAATTCAAAGGAAAAGATCTCATTCTAGGAACTCTCCCTCAAGGATCATGAATGGCTACTTATTCATTAGCTAAAACTTCATCTTCATCAGATTATTCAACCCTTATCTTTCTCTCTATCTCTCTCCTTCTTCTCTCTCCATATTCTAATTTTCCATTAAGAATGTACTTTTTGATATTTCATCATATTCACTTAAGTGACCCTTAATTCAACATTGTAAGAGTCATTTTTCATTAATAAGAAAAATACTCACCTCCTAGGAATATGAAAGGTCACAAGTGATAGGAATAGGTAAAAATTCATGTGGGGGGTAGATGAAGAGACATTTTTGTATGCTATAAATTGGAATGGCTTCTCCATTCCAAAAGGGTTGGAAATTGTTGATTGATTGTATGTTGTTGAGATTTACCACTACTAAATCGAGAAATATAAGTTGAATTTCCTTTATTTGTTCATTTATGTTCCCCTAATATCTCTATCTAATTTCCAACTTTGCAAACATGGTGATCTTGTAAAACTAAGAAATGTGTCGGTGCGTTTGATAAATGAATTAGTAAAATTTTGTGTTTTTGATTTTTAGTCTTATTATTGTTAGCATTTTTGTGTTCTTCTAATTGAATGTGGACCTACTATGGTTATTATATGTGAATTATGTAAGCCTAATCACAACAATAACCCTATATCTCTCCTTATTTCCCAATTCCCCTTTACCTCTCCTCACTTGTAAATTCATCCCTTATAATCTCTACAAGCACTTTTCCACAGGTTTAGTGGATTATTCTGTCCTGATCCCCAACCTAACAGCCACCCCATAGATTTAGGTAGTTTACATTCAATAATGGGATCCTCCCATATCAAAGGAGGAATTATCCCCAAGACCATTTGTAGAAATCAATAATTTGGAACGTGACAAATTATTCTCTTACATGATGTATAATTTTGATTCCTTGTGTTTAATTTCCTTTGATTAATTTATTGAACTTTATAAAGAATCAAGATTAAAATATATCTTGTATCCTTTGCTTTGAGTGTGGTTTAGTTGAGACAAAGACCTACTTTTTATGCTTAGTAATTGAGAGATGGTGTAGTTTATTTTCTACCCTACCCTACCCTATCTTTTTGAGGGGTTTTTATGAAATCCTAAGTCACTTAAATCCCTTTTAAATATTATTAGGTTGATCCAAATTCAAATCAAGATAACTTAGATCAAAATCCTGATAAACCGGGATGGTAAATTTTCCCAAATTTATCGGTTCTTCTATGGGTTAACAAAGGCCACATAGTTTCTAATTGAGCTATACATCCAGAGTATTCCATACATTGAATCCTATTTACATCATAGGTTCTATAATGAGTAGGATTAATTTCTTGTCTTTTGTCAAATCATGTGTAAAAACTTACATCAAAAGAAAACTTGCACTTTGAAAGGAGGGATTAAATCCATGGTTTTGGGCTTTACCTTATTTTTTGATATTTTCTTCATTAGAATCATCTAATTTATTCTTCTCTTTGGTTCATTCCCATTTTATGTGCTTCAATACACAAGATCGAGAATTTGGTGTTTTGGTACGATTTATGCTTTATTGAGTTCTTCTTCCAAATGTTAGAAAATCACAAAAATAAAACTGTCTTGGCATGGAGAAAGTGTAATTATTTCTTTTGTTATTCAAAATAAATTCCCTAAGGATGCTCTCAAGTTTCTTCTCAAATTTGATGGTAATATGATTTCTAAGAAAAAAATTCTTTCTTTTAAGAATGCTTTGTATATCTTGAATGTACAACTTGAATATGTAGCTTCTAGGTTGTTTCCATTTACTTTGAATGATCCTAAATATGATAAGTTTCTAGGGATACCATTGGTTCAATATCCATCTGGAAGGAATTAGAAGATTTATTCATTACAAACTTTAGATAGCTCATATATTCATTCACGCTCATAAATCAATTAGTTACAATCAAGAGACAAACTCATGAGTTACTTAAAAATGTTAATCTTAAGTTTCAATAAATCCTTAGTAACATTCCATTTAGCGATAGAACCTAAGAATAAAAACTTCTAGACATTTACATCCATCCTTTACATCTACTCCTATCCATGCTTATAAATAGTTGTGGCACATAATCATTAGTTTCAACTTATGTAGAGCAATTCACACTAAATAGACAATTATCTTCGTATGGAACTTATAAACACCTAATTTCAATAGTGTAGTTTTAATAATAAAATTCCACTAATTGTCTTCTTTACCATCATTTAATTATAATTAGTGATTTTCCACTAATGATCTAATATTCCCCTTAGTCTCGGTCAATTAAATACAAGTATCGACCCTCATCTTGGATTCCAATTAATGTCACTTCGTTAGTTAAAATCCTCTTTTGATTAATTAATCAAACATTATTAATTAATTAACCTTTCAACCTCGTATTTAATCAATAAACCCTCTTATTTATTAAATCTCCCTCTCAAACCCTTTGAATTCTACTAATTTCCCTCCAAATCATCTCCAAATGGATTCTAAAGCTTAACTTTAATTAATCTATTGATTAATTAAACCTTCCCAAACTCCCATGAGTTGCTAATATATAATTAATCTCTTCTAATCATACTTATCCATTCCTAATTCTACATTCACTTTATCCCACATTCACTAGGTTGCAAGCTTCCCCAAAATGAAAGCTATATAAGAGACCTAGTACACCTTGTCACACCTTACACCATGTCCTTGACATACATTATACTTGAGAAAATAATTTCATGTTATTGGAAGGATTGTTAAATCAATTAAATCTCCCCTATTTTACTAGCTAAGATTAGTAAGAGAATAATCAAAATGGCAATTAAGCCATATTGATTTTTCTTGAGAAATATGTGATCATCTATGGTCTACGTTTGGATCACCAAGGAAATACCTACATCCAAAGCACATCAAAAGATCAAAAGGAGGTTTACACTTAGTATATATTCATATTTTGTGATTTAACTAGCTTCCTTTTCCACTTTATTATGATATATTTTCTTGAATTAAACTAATTTAGGATCTACTTGGTGTTAGGTTCATATAATCAACTTAGTTTAAGTTTAACATCCATATATATGGCATGCCCATGGGAACTCAAACTTTTGTCTCATGTGCATTCCTTTATTGTTCTAGTTTAGCTTCATTTTACCATTTTACATGCAAATTCTTTTAATTTGTTAAATTTCTATGTTTTTGAGCTTATATGGTGTTTGGTAGTGTTGACTCTTTTTGCAAGTATAAAGGAGGTGAAGTGCTATCAAAATTGAATCTTGATGGAAAAAACCAATCTTTTTGTTCTTTTTTATTATTTTTGGACATTTTTATGCAGATTCAGGATAGCCATGCTACCATTCTCTCGTATCTATTCTAGAGTAACTTGCACGCACTATTGTAGCTTTCACGTGTTATTTGTTTCTCACTTGTGTTAGCATTACCTATATTGGCTACTATTATTTTTACTTCACTTGCGCTAACATCTTCTTTCACACGCTACCATTGCTTTAGTTGTGTTTGCATACTTTTATCTATGTCTATGTGTTATTAGCTACACTTTCATAGTCATACATACATTTTCATTTCTCTGTTTACACTTATTTTCTTTTGATTAGTGCTAGTGTTGCCTTACACACACTTTGTTGTACCATTTTTGTAAATGTGCTACTTTTTTTTATACCGCACTACCATAACTTGCATGCATTATCATTTTTCACCTCCGCTTGATTTTCTTGCATGTGCTACCATTTTTACCTATGCTAGTGTTGCTTCCATGCATTACCATTCCTTAGCTACGCCAAATTATAGTAGACATGCTAGTGTCTTTGTGATAATATTTCACTCCATTTTCTCAAATTCCATATTTCCATTTCCATTTTTTTGTTTTTTTATATGTTATTCACACTCTAAATTTGTAGATTAATTGGTTAGAATAGTGATAACATTTAAAATCTTTGTTAATTTCCATTCGTTTTTGTTCGATCAAATCCACATATGCACTTCTCTTGTGCTTCCAAGTGATCTAGAGAAATAGAAATGACCGCGCTCATTGGTGGTTTTTTAACATTGTGGTTATATGTAAAATTTCTAAGCATTTGTGTATGGGACCATTATGACATTGGAAGATTTTTATCATGCAATATCATGCAAAAAACTACTAACAAATTTACATGCAGGGGTTCCTTAGTCAACGACAATCAATTTTTTTTAATTCAAATAAAATTAACAAAATACATTTTCAATTCAAGCTCGGATAATGGTAAAACCATTCCACTTTAACTATGGGAAGTACTTGGTCTTAAGCCCTAAAAATCATTGTGAGGACTACCATAGAACCCCAAAGTATTTATAACATTGAGGGAATTGGCCAACGAAATGGGTAGTGCCCCTTCCTACTTGAGTAGTATCACCCGTGAGGAATACAAAATGTTGTTTGTGATGATGACCCCATTCATATTGATTGAGGGGTATAGTCTATAGCCAAGAATTTTTCTAGTGTGTGTACTCATTCGAACGTATTGGTGAGTGAAAAGCATTGTTGAGATAATAGCTCAAATCCCTAGGAATCCTAAACAAATAGGAGCCAACTATATCCCATATTATTTGTGTGTACTAAAACCTTACAAAGAAAAAAAAATTTGCTTTCAAGTTAAAATTGTGTTTTAGTGATAGAAAAGGTGAAACTTTGTCCAAGTTATGCCACATACTTTTCCATCACAAATCATACTTCTCTCACAATTTTGGCTTCCTTTACCAAATGAACTGATTGAAAGTTTGCAAAATTTTCACTCGCACTTTGAAAAAGTGTTTTCCCAAACTTGATTGAGTGTTGAGATTACGTTGTTATGCTATCTGATTTTTCTTAGTTTCCTTAAACAAATTTACAACATCCTAAACTAGGGAAACACTAATTTGAATCCATTACATTTTCCAGATGTTTTTTCTTATATTCCTTGTGACATTCACACGAACATCTTAAATCTTTTCAAAAAAATTGGTTTATAGCTATCACACTATCCAAATTAACTTAGACAACCTTTACACAAAACACATTCCATCATCGCACTAATCACATGTTTTGGACACAAAAGTGTGAATCTAATCCTTTCCTCTAGAACCCTTTAGATCCATCTTATGATAAGAAACATGGAATTTTTTTATCATAGTGGGGGTGAGGAAGAGATACCCCATAAAATATATGAAAATGATCTTTCTCACGTAGATAGCTTCTTATTTCAAAACAAAGACCAAGTCTTTTTGTGCTTGGTAGAATTATAGGCTAAATTTCCCTATGATTTCGATCCAACATTCATTACTAGTATGATTTGAGGGAAGAAAGAACAAAATCTCCTCCTTTTAGAAAAACTAAAGACGTGTTACACCATGAACATGCCCCTATGTCAACATCACATGAGGTTCACAATGAGGAAGCAACAACCTCTAAAACTAAAATTGGCTATCGTATACCCTTTATTATAACTAACCACGAAGCCATAACGGAGGTGAAGAACCCCAAAATGAAACCCAACCTAAACCACATAATGAAGACTTCATTGTGTAATACCAATTACAAGATCTTAGTTGTCAATTGGTAAATCTAGTTTTGTATGTCCATAGAAGCAAAAATATAGATACTAACGCATAAAAACTTAAAGTGACACATGCTAAACACTACAATGAAAACCATGGTGTCAAAGCATCCAAATCCCATCGTACACATATACCTCCCACACCAATGCGTAGACAAATATTTGACAAAAATGTTAGTCTATGAAAGACATGTTGGCCTAAAATAAAACAATTTAGGACAAAATAAAAAAGTATCAATTTGAGGAATTATGTCCTTATCCCGTTGATTAGGAGATGCTACGTAATCCCTTTCCAAAAAACTTTGATTACCCTAAATTTGAAAAATATAGGGGCAAAGGTGATCCTCGTGATCATGTAAAATACTTCTTCATGGCATGTTAGGAAGTCACTTACAACGATAACTATCTTATTTGCTTGTTTCCACAGAGTCTTGGGGATCAAACACTTAAATGGTTTCTCCATCTCTCCAAAGGGTCTATTATCACTTTTACTGACTTATATGAGAAGTTCATTCACCACTTTTCATTCAATATGGAGAGTGATATTACCATGCTAGACCTATGCAATGCCAAACAATGAAATAATGAGAACTTCACTACTTTCTTACAATGATGGTGGGGGTGGTTTAGTTTTTTCCTTTCTCCATTCATGAGAAACAACTTGTAAGTATCTTTCTACCAAATTACATCCTGAAATATCCTTCCATTTATAAATGCATTATGTAGGCACATTTGAAGAAGTTATAGAAAAGGGGCAATCAAATAGAGAAAGATTTATTAGCCAAAGGGGTCTTGAAACCCTTTCAATAAGATAACTATGAATCAAAACCTATGGACAAATCAAAATTATTTAACAAAAAAAAAATGTCGTAGGTGATGGAATAATTGATTCCAAGCATGTACAAGTGGTCTAAAACACCCCACATTTAAAACTCTTGTGTGGGTCACTTAAACCAAAAGTCAAACACAAGGAATACACTCCACTCATGGAGTCCTGTCATTGATCTTCAAACAACTCAACTCAGCCAATATGGTCAAGTTTCCAACCACTACACATTTTTTAGATGATGATGCACCTAAACTATCATGGTAAAAATACCATGAATATTGTGAGTATCATTGTGTCAAAGGTCATGACATGGATTGGTGTATGAAATTGAAAAAATTCATTCAAGATATCCTAGATCAAGGATATATCAAACTTTATGTGAAAGAATCCACCAAAAATATAATAACCAGTTAGGGATCTATAAGAACCTTTCTTGAAACATGAACAAGTGTAAAAAATTCAGATCAAGGTTAATCCTCTCAAGAAAAAGTGTCAACCAAGTTGTTGTCCAAACATCCAATTTGTTTGATTCTCTTATTGGCTATATTCATCCTATCACTGACCATATCAACACCATCAAAATTAAATTCCAAGACTATACCATTACAATGTGTCGTACTTGTCTTATTTTTCCAGTACCCCCTTTGTTTACTCCTTTAGATGGTCATTATGATCTCCTAGAACATCTTGAGAAGACAACCACCAAGATTTATATCTTAGATCTTCTTAAGATATCTATTATTCACAAGGACATCCTCTATAAGACTCTCCTGGAGTCAAGAGTTCCCATGAACATAGAAATTTTGCACTTCTAAGCCTTGGTTGTACAAATCACCCCATTTGAAAAATCATTTTTATCTAAAATGAGATTCCTACAAAAAATCAAACACACAACTTACCCTTGTATATAGAAGTGATCATTACCCATAAAAAGGTTAAAAGGGTGTTTGTGGACAATGGATCTAGCCTCAATATATGTACTCTAAATTATGTAAAATAATTGGGACATACAGATACTGAACTAGAGCCTAATGTGATCCCATTAAGTATTTTAATAATATAGAATGAAAATCAGCAGGTGACAATTACCTTACCCAAAGAAGTTGGCCCTATCACGCATGAAATAAGATTCCATGTCATTGACTTGTAATTTACCTTTAACATTATCCTTGGCCACCTATGGATCCATGTGATACAAGTCATTCCCTCCACCTTCCACTAGTGTATCAAACTATATCCTCAAGGACAAGATCTTACAATTCCTAGTGACCCACAACTCTTTTCCCACTAGAGAGCATTAGTTGGTTATTACCTTACAAAATGTCCTTATATAGATTTTTTTATTGAACTTAAATAAGAGGTCATTACCTCTCATATCAATATAGATACACTTCATCCTCATGAAAGTGCTTATTCTACCTCCATATCCATTTTTTCTACATGGGAATCTAAATTTCAAATCCTTCATACTAGCTATGGAGAATATGACCTCTAACGAGTCCTCATTGTTTAAAACCTTTACTTGTCATCGAAAATGTGTGCTAGACCTAACTTTTAGCCACAAAGAATTCAAGAGCCTTACATTTGAAAAATTTACCCTTGATGGTCTCCTAACAAATGAAAAATTTGGTAGTACTTATACATTCCATTCCCTCAATGAAAAGATGGCCTCTTGTTATCAATCCCTAGAATATATCACCCTAAAAATATGATGTATGTTATGGGATATAAAGGATATGGATGTGGATTACATGAAAAAGGTGTGTGGGAACCTCTTTCGGCACATGAAAAAATGGATAGATATGGCATTGGTATTCAACCTTATGGGGCACAACCTCTAGAAGTTGATGCCACCTCTTCTGAACATGAGGATATATCTTTGGATTATGATACCAAGCTAGAGTCCCCTTGTAGTCTCTAAGAATATATTGCCTCGAAAACCTATTTTATGACACTACTATTTTAACCTTATCCCCCTTCATTCCTAAAATAGACCTCGTACACCCATCCCTCATTGATTTGGACCAAAAATCGCATACCAATACCGAACGAGCTATTTCAAAATTATGAAGCAATTAGTGAGTTCATGGGGTTACTTAATGATGTACGTGTAGGAGATCAAATTAAAATATTTGCTATTAACCTCGATGACTACGTGTATTTTGGGAGGAGGCTAAGCTCTATAATCAATAAAAATAAAATGAGGCCAAAAATCAATAAACTTAACAACAAAAAATCCATGTCCTACCTCTTTGAGGCACTTACAGAAAAAAAAAATCAAAAATAAAAATCGCTAATATAAGTGATCATTATATTGGTGAAAATATCATTGAGATGTCAATAGAGGAAGAACTCAATCTCCCTCCCGATCCTACGTGTATGGAGGATGGTTCAAAATTACTTGGTTAAAGAAACTATTGACATCAACATCGGCATAGATGAGATCCTAAAATTGTCAAGCTAGGAGCTTCTCTTTCCATAGATGAATGGAAGACCTTTACTATACTCCTTAGATATTTCATGGTTGTATTTGTTTGGTCCTATGTGGACATGTCAAGCTTAGATATTTCTTTGGTTTTGCACAACCTAGTTGTGCATGAATTAGTAAATCCTATCAAATGAAAATTATGCAAAATACATCCACATGTAACTATTATGGTCAAACAAGAAATGGAAAACTTACAAGTAGTTGGTTTTATCAGATCCATTGATTATTCAGAGTGGATATCCAATATCGTGCATGTTTTCAAGAAACCAATTAGTATCAAAATTTGTACAAAATTTAGTAACATCAATAAATAATGTCCTTAAGATTATTTTCCTCTTCCAAATATCGACATGTTTTTTGGTTCTATAGAAGGTCTTGAAATTCTATCCCTTAAGGATGGATTCTATGGCTATAACCAAATTAAAATTACAGAAGAGGATCAATATAAAACTACTTTTTCTACTTCTTTGTGCATTTTTTACTATCAAGTCATGTATTTTGGCCTCAATATCACCGCGCCACATATCAATATGTCATGGCTATCATATTTCATGATATGTTGCACATGATATTATAGAGGACTATGTGGATGATATCCTTGGAAAGTATAAAACCAAATAAGAGCACCCAAAAATTATTCATCATATTTTTGAGAGACTATGGGATTATAAGGTCATATTGAACTTAAAGAAGTGTGTGTTTGGTTTTATCTCAGGGAAACTATTGGGCTTCATCATCTCCGTAGAGAGGAATTGAAGTGGACCAAACAAAGGTCAATGTTATTAATGAGATGCCTCCTCCCAAAAATATCAATAAGATGCATAGGTTCATCTCACATCTCGCAGATAAATGTCATTCATTAACACATTTTCTTAAAAAGGATGTTGATTTCCACTAGGGTCATAATTACCAACAAGATTTTTCCCTACTAAAATAATACTTGGATAACCCACTTGTTCTACTACCACATATCCCGGTGAACCCTACTCTTATATATATCTCTTCCACTTAATTTATTATTGGCACACTCTTAACACAATATGATGAACAACACAAAGAAATATCCATTTATTATCCCATCCATACCTTGATCTCTTATGATCTCAATCATCCGAAAATTGAAAAGGTATGCTTGGCCATTGTTTTCACTATCTAGAAGCTTTTTCATTACCTCCTAAATAGAAAAAACCAATCTCATATCTAAAGTTGACCCACTCAAGTACCTATTATCTAAACCCACACTTACTAGGAGGAAGACCAACTAAATCATTTTAGTTATTGATTTTTACATTGAGTATGTTAAACAAAAAGTTGTGAAAGGACAAGTGTTTGTTGATCAACTGGAAGAATCACCATTACTAGGTACGGAACCACTAATTCTAGATATTCCATATGCTTGTCTTATACATTGAATAATATTCTACCCAAAAAATATTCTTTGATGGGTCATTTAAATTTAAAGGCTCGGGGTATGATTTGTTCTTATCACCCTTACAGATGACATTATCCCACAAGCTTTCAAACTCATGTTTCCTTGTACAAACAATATTGTTGAGTATGAAGCCCTCATTGTTGGTTTAAAAGTCATTATAAAATGGAATATCAAACAAGTTGAGGTTATAGATGACTCACAACTCATCATCAAATAAGTGAATGATAAATAAAAATTCAAAGATGAGAAACTTGTACCATATAAACACATGGTGGACATCCTGAAAGAGTAATTTATTCATATCACCTTCCAATAGGTCCCACGAACACAAAATAGGTCGAGTAGATGATATGCATACCATTGAATTATTGCTATGATTACTACCGGATACTAGATATTTCTAGTTCCTTATTGATCATATAATATTACTTGCTTATGACATGCCAAAATCATGTTTGGTATGTGAAGTTATTTATCCCTTTTCCCCATGGTACGTAGATATCTACAATTACCTACAAGATGGCACCTTCACACTGGCATTTCCCATTCCCAAAAGAGAACCCTTATCTGTGAATAAATCATTATACCCTCCTTGGGGGAACTCTCTATCTTTGAGGATACAATGGGTCCTTATTGCATTGTCTTAATTAAGAAGAATCTATCCCAACAACTAAAGAGGTACACAAATGCATTTGTGGTGCTCACACTAGTGGCATGGTCCTCATGCAAAGAAACTTCTCTTTTTTTGCTATTACTAGCCTACTGTGGGAGATGAACTATTGTAAAAATGTGAATAAATGTGTCCCATGTAAAAAGCATAGAAATTTGAACCACGCACTATCTCAATATTTACAACCCATCACTACATCGTGGTCATTTTCCAAATGGGGCTCGATATCATAGGGAATCTTACACCCACTTCATCTGATGGCCATAAACACATCATTACTATGACTAATTACTTTACCAAATGGGTGAAGCATGTTCCTCTTATGTTACTTCTGTTCTTTAGTCCGCAATATCAAAATTTATCATGAACCACATAATTTGTCATTATGGCATCCCTTCTATTATTGTATTTGACAATGGAAAATCATTTTTAAGAATCGAGTAAGTGAAGGCCTGTGCAAAACTTTAAATTCTACAAAAATTGGTCTACCCATTATTACCCTCAAGGTAATGGGAAAGGTGATGCCATAAATAAAAACTTATTCGGATTATAGAGAATCTATTCAATAAGTTGGGCCATAATTGGCATCTCCAAATCCATCTTTCTTTATAGAACTACTTAACTTCTATACGCACACCCATAGTTTTAACCCCATAGTCCTTTGCGTTCTAAACTAAATCCATCATTCCTTAGAGATCGATCTTCCCTCTTTGCGTATATCCTTGAAATACTATCTAGATAATGAAGAGGAATACAAAGTGGATAACCTAGTAGATATTAAATTATTTGATGAAAAAAACCTCCATGCCTTGGATCACCTCAAAGTGTATCGAATCAAATACATTCTAGCTATAATAATCACATTATCTCTCATGAATTTGAGGTTGGATATCTTGTTCTTAAAGAAAACTAGTTCAATACCACCAAGGAGCATGAGAAGAAAGAAAATTTGAGCCTAACTGGTTAGGGCCATACATTGTGGTCACAAAATTTGGTTCAGGAACCTATAAACTTTCCTATCCTAATGGTTCAGAGCTCCAAAATCCCATGAACATCATGCATCTCAAGTGTTTTTATACCTAATATTAAAGGCATTTCAAAAACTCAAAAAAAAAAAATAGTAAAGAGAAATGCATTCGTCCAAATGTTAAAACCACACAATTATGGCACTTTGGATATGTCCTTTGGTGAAAATCAGTTTCCAATGCCATAAAAGGATTCTATTTTTCACAAGCACCTCACACTTGGGGCATGATTGATTCTTCCTATATTTTTATTAGCTTGTGTTTGTAATCTCATTGAACTCATCCCCCTTTCCTTGATCTGGATTATCTTCTTATCGTATATATGCATAGAATTCTCCTTTGTATATTCTTACCTCTCCTGGGGAATCTTAGTCTTTTGTTCTTCCTGTACATAGTTTCACAAAATATTAGAAAATCCCAAAAATTCAAAACGTCTGAAAATCCAAAAACATTAGTAATATCTTCAAAAATCCAAAAACATTGGTAAAATCTTAGAAAATCCTAAACATTTGAAAAAACCGAGAAAAATAAAAAACATTCACAAAATATCAAAATCTAAAAATAGTGAAAAACTCAAAAACACTTTAAGATTGAAAACTATACCATACAACATCCTACTTTAGCACCTTCTCATTCTAGTGCATGACATGTGGATCATCTTGTGATCTTATTTCATCAACAAAGCTTGTTTTCTTACTATGTTTGTCTTCCCGACATATATCATTGTTTGGGGCAGTTTCATAGTGAAATTTTCTTTTCGTCAAACTTCTATGTCCTCCATCCAATCCCTTACATGTACCATTGTTTGGGGCACCATTTAAACCTTTTCATATAACTCAAACATTTGGGTACTGAAGTTGGATAACAAAAATATTGGTACAATTGTATTAAACATTTCTCATTTGAGTATATTTGATTGTGATTGTTTGTTTATTTTCTTGCTTGTTTACTTTCTCACACTAATTTGCTTACGTATTTTTCTTTAAATGAGTTTTTAGCGTTTCACAAAAATTGGCATTCTAGATTTTTATATCATTATACCCTTTTGGTGTATGCTTACATCAAATAAAAATGTACTTCTGAGCCAAGATGGTACGTAAGTTACGTTATGATTTTTCCATCTATCATCTATCATTTTTCCCATTCTAATTAATTCCCTGTTCTACCTAATTATCCTTCTGACTAACATTTTCTATTTATTCTAACTTGTTGAGACACAACTCTCACAGTAACATTTTTCTTCCCCCTCCCTCCCTCCCTCCCTTGTATAATCCTCATTGTGTAAGGGATCCAAAAATATATCAAATCAAATAATGGCCAACCGAGCCAAAGTTCAAATCCCAAATTTGATGCGATGATATTTCCTACCACCATGGTCATTCTCCTCTTCTTTTTGAGCATCAATCGACCTCTTCTATCACCCCATCGACACTTAAGGGGGCATCATCCATCCTACTAATTTTTCTTCTACCCATGCAAAATAAAATTGTCTACTATCTTTGAAATGGCATCACTTGTACTACACCACATCAAAGAGGGGAAAATTTAGACACCTTATTTCAAACACACAATTTTAACTATAAATTTTCACTAATTGTGTTCTTTACCATCATTTCATTATAATTAGTGATTTTTTGCTAATTAGATAATATTCCCTTTCGCCTCTTTGTCAATTAATGAATTTTTTTAATTAACTAGCCTTATATTTTATCTTGGATGCCAATTAACGTCACTTCATTAGTTAAAATCCTCTTTTAATTAATTAATTAACCATTATTAATTAATTAACCTTTTAACCTCGTATTTAATCAATAAAATATATTATTGATTAAATCCCTCTCTCAAATCCTTCAAATTCTACTAATTTCCCTCTAAATCATCTCCAAATGAATTCTATAAGCTTAAATCATCCTGTTAATTAATCCTAATTGATTAATTAAACATTCCCAAACTCCCATGAATTGATAATCTCCTCTAATAATACTTAACCATTCCTAATTGTACATTCACATTATCCAACATTCACTAGGTTGTAAGTGTAGTGCCTGCTTCCCTTCGACACCTTGTGATATTGATCCTAATATTGTTAACTATATTATGGACATTGTTATAGTTTAATTTAGCATGATGTTAGATGTTAGATCATGGTTTATTGTGGACTTTGATTCATATATGGTGCATGATGATTATTAGAGACATTTTAGATATTGATGTTGATATATTGTTTGACATGGTTACATTATAGATGTTGTTCGAACTTGTGATATTTGGATATTTTGAGTAGACCTAGAAAATGAGAATTAAATTAAAATTGGTGATGATATAGTTGTGGATGAAATTGTAAGTGATATTGTTGATTGTCTTGATGTTTGTTGTGATTCACATATATGTCGATGATCTTGAAATTATATTTATATTCATTTGGATGTTCTAATATGGCCACGAGGCCGAAGGGGGTATTCATATTTTGCAGGTTTAAAATATCACCACAAACATCGGGGATTGGAGACCAACCACATTGGAATTCTAGATGAATTCAACAAGGTCACCATGGCAACTTGTATTTGTTTGTGTGTTTGATTGTGTTAGAGATTCCCATGGGGGGATCACCTTTAAATGTGACCAAGGGTTATGTGTATTTATTTATTTGGTTCCTTTTGATTGATGTTTGTATGTGTTTATTAAGTGATGTGTTTACCCCTTTTATTTAAATAAATTTTGGTATGTAATGTGAGTAATCATATTGTTAAAATAAATTAATCAAGTTGGGTCATAAGATAGTAATTATTGGAGTGGTTGACTCTTGTATTAAATGTTGTAAGATATGTGTAAGCAATGTGTAAGTGATGTGTAAGAGATATGTAAGTAAAATTTGGAGTATGAAATATTTCATCTTATTTGGAATTTAAAATTGTCCTTGGAGACTAATTTTGGAGGCTCGTGAGACAAGTTAAACTTGTCCCATACCTCTTAAATTTACATACCAACCTTACATATGGTTGGAGAGTTTAAATCTAGCCTTCATTATGCATTTTTGTAAGTCTACCTGAATGTTTTAATTGCACTTCTTGCTTGAAATTAATTTCAGTCCTTTGGGGTATGGGCTTGATTTGAGTGTGTAAGTAAAACTGTCATATTATTCACCTACTTATTTATTGTGTCTTGGAGATTGAAGTTGACTTGTGAGTTGGAGTTGAGGATGTGTGATGTGGCATCCTACAAAGATCCACCTCATCCTCCTCTCTTCCCCCTTCTATATATTCGAATTCATTTTATTGTTTTGGGGTTACACCCTTTTGGTTGCTTCACTTTTGCATACTTCATTTGGGGTGAA
The DNA here is from genome assembly GCA_018340775.1 of Taxus wallichiana var. yunnanensis. Taxonomy (NCBI): domain Eukaryota; kingdom Viridiplantae; phylum Streptophyta; class Pinopsida; order Cupressales; family Taxaceae; genus Taxus; species Taxus wallichiana. Next base: position 545,960,087 of record CM031243.1, read on the forward strand.
TTATTTTGCTTTTTGGAGCTCTTGCTTTTGGAGAAAGTTTGTAGACTTTTTGCAGGCCTATGTTTCATTGATTTTGGGTTGTTTTGCATTAGAAATCTTGTTGTTTGGAAATTGGAACAAACTCCATTGTGGAGAGGTAAGAGCTTGGATCTTGAAATGCTCTTCTCTTATTTGTGTAGATGTTATTGTTGTGAATGTTTTGGCATGTGTGTGGGTTGTTTGGGTAGATGGCCTAGGGATGCTGTAGGAGAAGACTATGGGGTATTTCTGTGGGAGGCATAAGTGTTTTGGGGAGGTATAAGTGTGGAGGGAGTTGGGATTTGGGTTCCACCTTAAAATGAATAGCTTGCATTTCTTTACTCATTATGGGGTGCCATAAGAGGTTGGGGAGGCATAAGGAAATGTGAGGAATAAGGGGTACTTGGGGGAGGCATAAGGGCATGTTAGGGATTTGAAATGATATATATATATATATATATATATATATATATATATATATATATATATATATATATATATATATATATTATATCGGTTAGTTCTCGGTGGTCATACCCATTTCCCCCTTTGGGAGGCATAAGCAGCATCCCCATAGTTTATTTCTCCTTTGGCTTGCATGGTGAAGCATGAGTTTTGTTTGTTATGTTTTAATGTGGTTGTAAATTGCATTCTATTTTGGACTGTATTTTGAATGAGAAATTTGTCTTATGTTGTGGAAGCCTGTTGTTGCCATGAGTTGAAACACATCTTCTATTGCATTGTGGTTGGGGCTCGGGGCCAATGAAGAACGATGACTTCTCCTTTTCATTGGATGTCTTGGTTGGGTGGAGAGTGTTGCCTTTCCCCTACCTTTGTTGTGATCAAAATTGAAGAATGATGGATCTGCATGTTGCTGATTTGGAGCAAAGGAAAAGATAGTTTCGATAATCCTTGTAGAGATTATTATTTATTGTAACCCTTTCCCACTTTGAAGTGGATGAACTTGTAATATATTTTGTGATGGAAAGATGTTTTGTATTGGCTATGAAAGTTGTAATTTGAAATGTGAAAGAGATGTACTCTGTTTTCTGTTTTGAATGAAGGAAAAAGGAAGATTTATATCTTGTCTTTGGGAATGAAATGGAAAAGAAAGTTGTAAAGATATCATGTCTGATTTAATGGAAGTTTTTACCTTGTTCAAATAATTTGGTGTTCTTTGGAAACCTGTGTTTGAAAAATATTTGAAATCTCTATTTGGAAAGTGTAATCTAATTTTTGCACCCTCTGTGTGGAAAACACGTTTTTGGAAAGAAATAGAAATTGCATTCTTGTTCTACCTGTTGATTTAAGGAAATATAACATTTTAGTGTGGTTTAGAATGAATTCATGTTTTAAACTTAGTAAATGTAAATGGATCAATTCAAATTTGAAGTGGTAGAGCTCTGTTAGAAAATTCCTCATGCTGGCAAATATTTTATCAAAAGTACAGAGCGACCTGCAATATTGAAAAGATAAATTGAAATACCAATTGAACTTGTGGGATCAAAATGATCCCAAGCAAACAAAAATACTTAAGGAATTTCCATAGAACCTTTCAATTCGGGCTCAAATAGTTTCATAGTCATCGTTATCAAATTGGGAATTGTTTTTTTTTAATGAAAATAGACCAAACAATTTACCCCTTGAAATCTATTCTAAAATCTTCCAAGAAAAATCCATCATGCGTGTTTGGAATGTTGAGAAGGAATTAGGGAAAATTCAAACAAATTTTATAAGTTGAATACAGTCCGAGTTCATGTTTTAGGTGACAAAGACGTATTCTTAATATTGAATCTTCAAACTTCTTCAAAAGTAAAATCATAAGCTTCTTGTGCAAAGAGGACTTTGAGAGCTTTCAAAAAGTCCTCATTTGCCAAAAATGGAGCTCCCAAATAAAGTTATGACATTCTCAAGATTTTACTTCATTCGGCTTCAAAAATAATATAACTGTCAAATTTAAGTGAATAAATATTCTTGGGAATACCCTTGAGCTAAAAATTTCTTTTTCACTTCTTTTCCCAAAAATTGCAAAATCATGAAGTTTCCCACCACTCCGCTAACCCACAAGCCTTCCTTTTGACTAAAATTAATCTAAGTTCAAAAAGGAAAATTTGGAAAATTTCCCCTACGGCCCGCGGCCCCGCCCTTCACTTTTGGAAAAATTTCGGTGGGCGTGCGGGCCCACAAATCTTATCTTAACCTTTCAAAATTTTGGAAAAAACTCATGCTTATCTCTGTGGCCCCGCATCCCCGCCCTTGCCTTGGGAAAGCACTTCCGTAGGCGTGCGGGCCCGCGTTCTAAAACTTAACTTTTAAAATTTTTGGGAAAATTTCTAAAATTTTCTCCACCAGCCCGCCTCCCCACAGCCAATGATTGGCTGACACGTGGCTTCATGAGACGATGGTGGAGGAGTGGTTGATCTCTCAACCTTAACATTTTAAAATTCTTTTGGAAAAAATTTAAAAGTTTCTCCACCACCCACAACTAATGAGATCCTGACACGTGGCATCATCTGGCATCGGTGGAGGCGTGGGTTAATCGCCTTTGCACTTTTTTATCACAAAGGTATTTAATTCTTAAGTTTCCCCACAATTGTTTCTATACATGAATCAGGGCTTGACACGTGGCACCTTGGGTGACGGTGGAGGCACAGATCATCTTGATCCCTTAACGCTTTCGGTAAAAGACTTAATGTCTTAATTCTTTCCGGCCCGACTTCTCTCAAGCTTGGAAAAGCCACACGTGTCCCTTAAGGGCTCGCAAGGCCTGGGGGCAACACTAAAAATTTTCCCCACCCCGTCATCCCGCACATGGGAAAATATTGCTTCCACGCCTGCCGCGGGTGCGTGGGCACGTGGAAGTGGAATTCATTTTTCACCCAAGGGCACTAAAGGCAAAATTTCTTCCCTAGGCCTACACGCTCACCTTTGGGAAAATTTTCTTCCCAAGGCCCGCCATCCCATAACTTGAGAATTATAAGAGTTAGAAGGACTTCTTTATATCATTGGAAAGGGGAAGAAATTTCCTATCTAATGGTTTTATTTTCAGGAAAAGTTTAGTGCATTAAATATGTGAAAAAAATCGGGTTAAAGTGCAAGGTAAGCTGGGAGTGGATAAATGGGAAATGACTCCTATTAATTTAAAATGTTAATTCTAAAGTATTAATTATGTCTCTACTTCCCATTACGCTACTTCCAATCACATATCCATAGCCTCATGTCATGGGGTAAGTGAATGTTTTCCTAACCCCATGTAAATGTGAACCATGGCTATTTTTAGACCTAGTGGAGTTAAATACCTTGGGTATTTAATTTTTTTGACCCCTTTAACCCTCTAAATTTTATTAGGGAATGTTTAATCTTAGTGTTGATCTAATTTATTGATAAATCAACACCTAAAGGAAATTTAATCTCTACTTGGCTGATTATACTCATTAATTGTAGTGTGATCTTTAATGTTTGTTATAATGGAAAACTTTATCTTCTTAACATAATTGATCTTGATATATTTATTTGTGACCCTTTGTTGCTTGAGGCTTGTTTGTAGTCTCACCTTAAACAAAAAAATCCCACAATTTTTCTAACTAATCCTAGGTTGTTCTTGGGTCTTAAGTGGGTTGTTTTAGCGGGCGTTCTGATAAGCCTCTCCCAAATTAGAAAGCTATATAAGAAACCTAGTACACCTTGTCACACCTTACACCATGTCCTTGACAGACATTATACTTAAGAAAAACATTTCATGTTATTGGAATGTTTTTTAAATCGAGTAAATCTCCCCCTTTTTACTTGTTGAGAGTAGTAAGAGAAGAATCAAAATGGCAATCAATCCATATTATGAGATATATTTCTCTTTTCTTGAGAAATCCTTGATCATGTGTGGTCTACATTTGGCTCACTAAGGAAACAACTACATCCAAAGCACATCAAGATATCAAAATGAGGTTTGTACTTAGTATAGATTTATATTTTTATTTGACTAGCTTCCTTTTCTACTTTATCATTATGTATTTGATTCAGTTAAAATAAGTTAGGATTATTTGGTCTTAGGATCATATAATTACGTTAGTTTAAGTTTAGCATGCATACATAACTAATTAGGATCTATGTGGTCCTATGTTCCTAAAGGGTTTATTCAAGAATCTTTATTAGGGATATGGACACCTATCTAGAAATAGAGCAAGGATTTGAGTAGAACCAAAGGTTTCTCTCTTGAGGCTATGGATATGTGATTGGAAGTAGCGTAATTCTTAAGAAACATTTATGTAATGGAGTTTTAGGTTTGAATTTTATTTATTTATTTAATTTAATTTAATTTATTAATGAATGATGGATTAACGTGCATAGACATGTGTGTTGATTCTTGGAAGTATGTTAATTTAGTATGTTAGAGAGTTAGAGAAGAATTAATTCTAAATATTGATCATAAATAAAACTTTATTTCTCATTATAATGCTCTCCTTGAGAAATTGTTGAACCTAAAATTATAAATCCTAAACACTTTAAGAGTGTTTTCCGCTATAGTATTCACATTTTTGTAGCCTACACACCCCATTATCTAATTAAAAACAAGAAAATGGACCCCACTTTTTGTATGAGTTTTTAGATTGATTTTTAAGATTCCAAAAATATAGAAAATGTTTCAGTCATGCCTCCTAAGTAAACCATGAGAAAAACATAGTTAAACTTTTTATAGTTTCAAAATGCTTTCAAGATTCAATTCATTCTTTGATTCATGTTTGAATCATTTTTGTTGCACATCTCAATACTACTACATGCAAGAACCTTTATTAACCTTTTACACAAAAAGGAAGAGTGTCTTCTTGTGCCCTCCTATCATACTAAGGAAAAATACTTAGTGTAATCACCTAAGGCATTAGATAATTTTGATTCCCATCAAGTTTGACATTGATATGAAATGCTCACACAAGAAATAAAATAAATGCAAAAGAATTATACTACATAAAATTAAATATTCACATCACACATATACTTACTAACATGAAGAACACATAATCTACATGAGACTTTTCTCTCCATTCAAGATCTCATATATGTTAATTTGGATCTTAGGACCATTTAGAATTATCTACATTAATCCCTCATGCCCACTTAACATAAACCTTTGTACCCACTAACAAACTTCTAATCACCCTAATAGGACCACTACCCTATTATTTTACCCCTATCCCACATTACTAACATCCCATCTCATCCCCTTGGTAATTAATCACCATTTCATCCCTCGTAATGCCTTATAAACTCCATTTAACATTTCTAAGAATTTAAAATTCCTAGTTCGCATACCCCCACCTAACCTCCTCCTACAAATTCATTCTTAAAACTAGTTAATTAGTATTAAGGCTAATTAACTAACCTAACCACCGTCTAGAATTATCCCTCACATACCACCCACCTAACTCATCCCTTAAACACCACCTAATCCTAATTTATTAAGTCTAATCCCATTCTAGAAACTTCCACCCAACCACCTCTCCTACAAATCAAGTTTAATTAGTTAAATAAGCTTGATATGGCTAACCTAACCCATTATCTAGAACCATCCATCAATTTAAAATTCAAAAAATAGTAAATATCCACCTACCTCCTTCTAGAATTCTCCCTCCATGTCATCAATCCAAACCACTTCTCCACCCTTGGATTGGACACATCACCAATCAATCTTATCCCTTCATTTGGCCACCCCAACTCTATAAATTGGAGTGGACACCTCCTATTTGATCATCACTAGATAAAGTAAGTAAACTCTACCAAAATTTGTATCTAAGATCCCTTTGTCATACTTACATACTAAGGGATTAGAGAGAGGATTTGAGTGTAACCAACAATCTATCTATTGCATCCATTGGTATCTTGAAGGAATATCCAATCACCAAGAAGTTGATTTGATCTTGTGGAATAAGGATACATTCATCATATTCTTGATTTTTTATTGAGTGGGCTCCTTCATCGCATTATCTTGAGGTGTTGATAGGAGTTGGAGTGTAGAGTGAATTCTAGGTTATATCCATATTTGCATGAACACCATTTCTACACAAAAATTCTCATCACACATTCATTTTAAACTACACACCCCATTATATTTTTAAAAATGAGATAACGGATCTCCATTTTATATGAGTTGGTAGATTGAGTTTATTATTCCAAAACTCTATAAAAAAATTTCCAATCATTCCTTCTAACTAAAGCATGAGAAATAACATATTTAAACTTGTTTATAATTTTGAAATTTTTTCAAGATTTAATTTATGCTTTGATTAATGTTTGAATCATTTTTGTTACATGACTCAATACTACTACATGTGCAAACATTCATAAACCTTGCACCTAGAAAGTAAGAGAATCTCCCCACATTAACCTATCATACTAAGGAAGAAACCTTGAGTGCACTCACCTGAGGCATTAGGGAATTTGTATCCCCATCATGTTTGGAATTGATATTACGTGTTTGCAAAAAAATATAATAGATTTAAAATCATTATACTATAAAGTATAGATATTCACATAACACATATAATTACATGCATGAAGAACACATAATCTACGATACTTTTCTCTCCATTCAAGATATCATACATGGTGTAACATCGTATTTGAATATGTGCGAGTTTTGAGTGCTTGTTAGATATTTTGATTATATAAAAACTACTAAACCTCAATTTTCTAGGTCTAATAAGTCTAAGATAATGTTAAAAATCATATTTTATCCATATATTTCTTGTTTTTTTCTTTAGATTTGTATGTTATCACATTTTGTTTTTAGTATGTTTGTAACCCATAACTAGGTTATGTATGCTCTCTCCTTGTGCCACTCGGGTGATATTAGAGATAAAAAATAACATAGTATCCCTCCTCTTTTATTTTTTAGGGATAAAGTGACATGGAAATCATCCCCACACACTTACCATAGTCTTATAGGCCTTTTGACTTGGATTTCATCACCACGTACAAATACACACCCCATGTTATGTCGAGGTATACAAATACAAGGATAGATGTCATTATTGGCTAAGCATCTACTTATCTTAAGAGAAACATGAAGTGAGGGGATTCCACATCCTAATATCCAAGAATCAAACAACATACTTCAAACATGGACTTGGTTCCCATCGTACCACAAAGTATATAGGGGACTCACCAAGAGAGCTCATGTAACCTAGTTAGACAACCTTTTTGCCACAATTTAACTATAGTGCAAGGAGCACGACACTCCTAAAGATACTTTCCAATAGATTTAGACTAGCACATAGGTGGAGGTATACCCTTGGAGCCTTTATGACCTCATAAATTCCATTGTTAGTGTGAGGTATTGAAGGTGGGCTATAGTTTGGTAGTAATCCCACTTAACTAGTTAGGGAATGTTGCTTGTTTGTTGTTGCTTGCTCCTTGTCAAAACCAATGAACACTCTTACACTTACTTTACTCATCACACTATCCTTTCATCACATTATTTTCATTTTCATCACTTAACCTTTGATAACCATCATTATCATCTTGACCCTTTGATCATTATTCACCACTTTGACCTTCTTTGACTATTATCCACTATTCACAACTTTTAACTACATCATTGTTCATCACTTTTGACTATTTGAACATTTTTCATCACTTTTTCCAAATTAAACCATAATCATTATGTTTGACCCATTTCGTCTGTTTGACCCACTTTTACCATTTGATCCACTTTTACCATTTGACCCACATTGACCATTTCACCTTCTTTGACCACACAATTTGTTTGATCACAATCACTCATCTTTGGCCTCCATTTTTCCTCATACCATATCACTATATGTATATACAATCCTTCATTAGGTTTTATACCATCATTTTATACCTTCCACATCTATTCCTAACTTTCGTCATCCCCTATCACTATTCTTCATATCCCATATCTCTTATGTCTATCCTCACATCTACATTATAGACTATTTTACCATCACTTTCTACATACAATATATACTCCCATATTCCATCGTATCACATCATTCCATACATTTGCCAAGAGAATATTTGGATTTTTATAGATTTTAAGATGATGGTATACTTAAACTTAGTAAAGATGGTGGGATTTCAAGGAAAGAAAATTCCAAAGATGATTTTTTCTTATGTTTTCGGTTAGGATATGTGGAGAGGGTGTTAATGAGGATGAAGGGTGTGGTTAGGGAAAAGGTAAATGTCATAAGATTTTATCAATGTAAGAATTACCTTATAGAGATAGTTAAGGATGTGTGGCTACAAAATATCAAGATGTGGAATCTGATGATGACTCACTTATGTTAGAATAGAAAATTGACATGAGGTTTGATTGAAGAAAAATTCAGATCTTATGGAAACTAAGACCATGATAAGAAAGCATGGAAATTCCATTAGGAATCTCTTAGCTGATTGTTTTGTGTTGTGGGGGCCATAATACATAAAATTGCAACATATTACAAGAAAGAAGAGAGGGTGAGACAAACTGTCAAGAGGATATACAAAAATGAAATGATAAACCACCCATAGAGTAGCCAAAAATCACAATTGTAAGTCCACCAAAGTTAGGAACATCAAGGTGGAGATATCTACCGATTATAATGAAGGAATGAAATGTCACGTGGACCCATGTACTAATAATTGGAGGGATGAGTGAAATTATGGGAATGTAAGAATCAATTGAGGCCATGAATTTGAAGTTTCCAATTTAAGATAAGGCCACAAATTCTAAGGTGAAACTAAGATGACAAAAGTTCATTTAGCACACACCCAAGAACCACGAGTCATGTAGGATGGGGTTGATTATGTGTAGGGCAATGTTGGGGAAGAAATTACCTACATAGGATCTAGCACAAAGTACCTATTAGAAATCATCCCAGTGGTGAACATACGAAGATAATATTCTAGTTAAGGAGAGAAATATGAATGACCATCATCAAAAGGTAATGAGTAGAAACAAAAATACATTAAGAGATCACATAATATGCGGGATCAAACAAGATGACCAAGTTGATATCAACGGTATAAGATTGCTAGAAATTTTTGTGTGAGAAGAACCCTAAAGATATAGTGTCTAAACATATGGATATGGATCTTACACTAATCCTTGCTGTGATATCATTAATAAGAGGCTATCGTGCACAAATGTTTCATTTGAATAGGTTACCCATTGATAAAATTCACATGATGATGGAAAGGAATATCATAGAAAAGTTGACAAGGATTATCATAGAAATGGTGACAAGATAAGAAAACCAAGATATTGAAGAAGATGTTTATTTTTATAAATTCTAAGAGTGGGAGAAAAATAAGGAAATAAAGGAATCTTTGAATAGTCTACATGATAAGTTGGAAGAATGGTTCACAAAAATTGGCAAAGAAACCATGGAGTTTCCATATTTTGAATGTACACCAAGATAGAGCAGTTGATAAGCTATTTTTTTCGTAGATAATATTAATTAATACATAGAAGAAGAGCCATTGAATATATAAATAATTATGCAGCCATATGATGGACCTTAATAAGAAAACTTTGGATGAGCACAATAGTTTACACTTGCACATGAGGAAAACTAGATGATGATGAAGATATTTGATTTTTGTGATGATTGTGTTATTATAATGTTAAAAATATATAAGCATACATTAGAACATATCTAGGAATATATAATTTGATAATAAAATGTAAATGACACAAAATTCATGAGGAAGTGTGTAGGAAAAGTGAATAACTTAATCAATGGATAAAGTATTTTGAGGTTATCATTGACGACTTCACAAAAAATGGAAAAGAAGGGTTTGCTCAAACCACTAAGTTTGAGGTTTAGTTATGCAAAGAGTGAAGGAGTTATTATTCAAATATGTTGTCATGAAAATGTGCAACAGGAAAATTGACAATTTTCGGGCATGACAACGATACCCTTGTGCTAAAATTTCCAAGTCCTACCCTTTTGAGGCACCCCATGTCTACTCAGTCAATCCAGTGACCTCCCAAATGATGTTAACTCAGTCCCCTATGTGATTTAGGAAAGTCAATTCAACCCCCCTAGGTGATTTTAGGAGTTCTTGAAAACTACTATTTTTGGGTAATGTTGGGAAGGGCTAAAAGGAACGATAACCAGATTGTACCAAGCCAAGAGAACACATATGCCAATCAAACACCATGATCAATAAGATGAAAGTAATTCACGGAATAACTTTACATAAAACCTTTGTAAACAAATGAGCAAAGCAATATCATATATTATTATGGAACTTAATGAAATACGGTGAGAATGAGCCTTGCTTATATAAGCAAGGAATAATAATCTAAGAACCAAAAGAAAGATCGTAGATCAAGCCATAAATCATGGAAATAACTAGTCATCAAAGAACTAGACATCAAGGATCTAGTCAATACCATAGATCAAGGAAATAACTATACCTAACAACTAGATAATATCTCCTAATATCTAAATAAATAAAAGAAATATCCACACACATAAGTGGGTGAGGATAAATACAATAAAGGTAAATAAATTACCTAGTGAACATGAGCTAAGGTAAATACCTACTCTAACAAGGGTTACCATAGGCCTTCTCAAAACTGATGTAACCCCCGGAGAACAACGAAGGATATAAATCCAACACGAGCTTAATTTAAGGTTTATTAACATAATGAAATTTATTTTGGAAGATTCAAGAAGGATTTGAAGGAGTTGGGGTAGTTTCACCAAAAACATAGTTCACAAGCCTAGGTAGTGGACAAGGCCAAAAGAGCTACTGAACTTCAAGAGGTGATTCTGGGAGCTCTGGGTGGAGTTAGGAGCCAAACAAAACATCTTCAAAAATTAAATTTATATATCTACAAGAAGGTGAAATCATATTTTTCACAATACTTTTTCAAAATAGGTTTATAACTGGTTTTTTCCAAGTCACAAGTAAAGGAATAGATTAAAAAAATCCACTTTTTAAGGAATTAAATGGAGGAATAAAGATATGAGACCCACACCATTGGATTTAGAAGGCCATTTTTAGTCAAGTTCATATAAAATTTCCCAAAAAATCCATCGGGAGCTCAAGATATCACCATTTCAAGTTGCCCTCTAGGTGAGTTCTCTAAGTTTGTCAAATTTGGATGAAGACATGTGTCAACTCCAGAGCCCCCATAATTTCATGTCCCTTTAATCCCTCAAGATAAGGTACATGAGGGACATAAAAATTTTCCAACCCTAATAATCCCTCTGGCCACACATGGAACCTCCCGGATCGCCAGTTCAATACTCACGTGCCTACCAGAGATCATCCCTTCACTCATTCAAATTGTGACAAGTGTGATCGTGAGGTGCACCATGAAAATTAATGACCCTCATGTCCCTTTATGCTGAGGGACATGAAAATTTTCACAGCCCATTGAGGCCCTAAAGTCATCCATGTGACCCTCTCTAGTGCAATTTCTTAGCCCCCAGGAGCTAGTGGAGCCAAATGGACGACCGTCAGATTTTTGCTAAGCATAGCTACGAGGCGTGCACGTGCAAATTGATGACCCTCATGCCCATTAATTATTAAGGGACACAGGGGAAATAAAAATGTTCCCAGCCCAAGGAATGCATCCTGGTTCCTCATGTGACCATTTTCAAGTCCCCAAGTGCTTCTAGTAAGTTTTTTCACAAAAATGCTCAACCGTCAGATTTTTGCCAAGTGTCATCGCGAGGCGTACTATAAAAATTGATGTACATTTCATCCATCATTGATTAAGGGATAGAGGGGACATAAAAATAAACCCCACCCCTGGCATGTAGCTTTACAACATTTTAAATTTCATACTTAGCTATTTTCCCCACTTCTTACTTTCCACAGCTTCATACCCCGCCATTGCTTTGTCAGTAGCTTGCTCATGTTTGCACCTAGTCTGCCATTGCTGCTCCAAACCAGATTTTACATTGCAACCAAACCTTCCATTCCATGAAGATTCATAGGTCCCAGAGGTAATATTTATCAAGAGAGTTGAAGGATCAAAGAACAGAAGGAGAAGAACAAAGAAATTCACCTAGAAACCTCCATTGTCGTGATTTGAAGATCTCGAACATATCTTGCTAACCGGTGCACGAAACGAAGAATAATTGTTTGCTAATGTGATCTTAAATTTCAAATTCCATTAAAAATCACCTTCAAATCCTCCTTCTATAGCACAAATCACTCACAACAAAGAAATCTCCCTCTCGGCTCAACGAAAGACAAAAACTTGATTTCCCAAACCGACACTCTGGTTCAAGAGAAATTTCATAGGTGGAATAAGAAAAAAAACCCACAAAAATGTGATTTTTGTCACAAATGGAGAAGAAAACCAGACCTGCAACTTTCAAGCTTCGTTAATGGTTGTCATGTCTAGAGCTACCGCTAGGTCAAAATTTTGAATTTTTAAAATCTCCCAAACTAGTGATCGGGTAAGTCTAAAATTTCAGAGGGGCAATATTGAGTAAGTCTAAAAATGCATATCACAAAAATTTCATTCCGTAATGATCTGACCACCAAGCTCACTTTCTAAAAATAGTAGGTCTTCTACATAGGGACTACTATTTTGGGAAAGTCACCAACTGAAGAACCTATGAAGGAGGTGGTGAACACAAAAGAGGTATCGCATGAAAAATTCATCGAAATGGTCATCTTGGTCTAAGATTGACACTTACTAAAAATAGTAAGTGGTCTCACGAGAACTTACTAAAAATAGGATGTTATTCCAAAAGGTGGATTTCATAGAAGGAAATTCAAGCTTTCCAGTTGAACATTCGAGTTAACATCACCAAGTTTGAGACCAAAAATAGGGAAAATTTCGACACTTGCTAAAAATTTCCTTTTCCAAATATAGTAGGTGTAAATAAAAAATGAATTTTAGATTCACATGGGTGAAAATAATATTGTCTCTATCATCAAACTATGTGAGAAAATAGGTGAAAGTGAAGTCACTTTCATGGATCTCAATATTGTCTTTCAAAACTTATTTCATGTTTCAATTAATACATATGTTTCATCAAAATCATGCCCAAATCATTCAAGCAATGTGCCAATGTTGCAAGGAGTCAGGGAAGGATTTCTCCCAAAGCTTTAGTATCTTTAGAGGGGATCTCCAGAGCAACACCCACAAATCACAAAGGTTACATTCAACATTTTTCTAAACACTTTTTTGAGGTGTCCATAGGTCATCAAAAGGTAGTTTCTTATCTGTACAAAGATGAGTAAATCATTCGCAACAAGGAATTCGAGGGAGTGGGGATCTTCTCATCAACACAAGACAAAGAACAATTCGGCGTCAAGTGTAAGTTTTAAGGATTTTTCAGGAGGCAACAGATTTAGAGATTCAGAGTTTCATCTCCTTGAAAGAATCAATGGACTTCATCAGGAGTGACATCCTTTCCTTTCCTCCTCTCTCTTCTTCCCCCAACATTCTCTCTCTTCAATGTTCTAATTTAGCGTTGGGGTTTGCACTTTTTGATATGTCTTTAAGTGACTTTAGAAACATGATGTAAAATTTAAGTCACCTTGTTTTTATAAAAGGGACTTAATATTTGAGTAGGAATATGAATGGTCTAAATCCAAAAATGAGGCATGTGAAAGGTCTTCAGGGAGATGAGGAGTTAGGTCTTTTCTATAAATTGTAATGAGATCCTCATTCTAAGGGGTTCTTATTCTAATATTCTTCTAGCTAGTTCTATTCTTGTAAGTTCATGAGAGAGCTTTTGCTTACTTGTGAGTGAAAAGAGTTAGTCATTTTTCCTTTCAAATTTCTTCATTTCTCCACTATGTACAACTTTTTTTTAATCAATACAAGAAGAAGAGTTTCTAGCTTTTTTGACAGAGGGATTTATTGATACTTTGTGATCATAAATTCTAATTAGTCTTTGTGCTATTTGTAGAGTTGTTTCTTCTCATAAATGCATGTTTTGAAATTTTTAACTAGTGTGTGCATGAATCTAATTTTATACTTGTAACATTAGTTCTCCTATCTCATTTCTCACTCCCCTTTCCACTCTTTGACAAAGTTCTCTCTAGCAATAATTCTAGCTTTTCACAAGGTCAATGGAGTGCCCCTGTTGGATCCCCGAATCAAAGGCCACCAAAGAAATCCACATTTTCACTTGTATGCAAACATGGAAGTTGCACCATTTAAGTAGAGAGACTTATATTCCCAGAGTGTTGACAAGAAACCCATAAAATTTTCCCCAAAATTTTTCTTCACCAACAGATTTTTTGCACCCACCTTGGGGTAGATTTAGGCAACATCTACACCCAAAATATGACCATAAGGTCCAAAAATACAAAAAAATATTTAAATATCAAAAAAATAAAATTTGGAATTGATGAAAATCCATTGCTAAAAGACACGTTGTTGATTTCTGCATGTGACTTTTCACATTCCACAGTGCCCTTTCATATTCCCATCATAAAATTTTCTTAGAGTTGGCTGAAAGAAGATATACCAGGTTGAGTAGGTTAAGAGGTGTTGTTGATTTCTTTCTTTCAAAATATTTTCAAAACTAAATCAGAGATAACCCCTATTATTTTTCTCAAGCCTCGTCCCCATCCGGGTCTTCAAGTAGTTCACTTGGAAATCCCATCCAAACTCATGTTGATACCCCCCTTCAAATTCTCCCATTTTTCAACCATTGTTGAGCATTGAGTTCCCATAGGAAGAAGAATTTGTGAAGAAGAATTTATAAAAAGAAGATTTTAAGGAGAAATCGGAAAACAACAATGGTGGACAAAGTAGAAATACCTCAACCCATTGTTCCATGGGAAGAAATACAAGCCACTTGCTCTTGAACCACCTCTTCATGATCTACCAACAGGTTCCCATAAGAACTTTCCAAAGTTCAAAGGTGATGACACACAACATCCTAAGAACACATTTTTTTCTTTCACCACATCTTGTGGAATTCTTGGAGTTGCACATGAGGACGTTGCAGTAAGATTTTTTGTGGAATCTCTCTAAGAAAAAGTAGCAGAATGGTTCTATCTCTTACCCACCAGATCAATAACTCATTGGAATGATATTAAAACCAAGTTTGAGGAAAGATTCAAATATACTAAGGATTGTCAAGATCTCCTTGTTCAATTGGCACAAATGAAGAAGGAAGAAAATGAAACTATGAGAGACTTCATGTGGCTTGTTTTGACTAGTTTCTTTCCATAGGATACCGGAAGAAGATTCACCATCTGAAAAAAACGTCAAGAGGTTCTTCATAAATTCTCAATCACCAGGAGGTAGGATTTTTCCTACGAAGATTTCAACCAAGGAACATTACGAAAAAGCACAAAGGATGGCCATCAAACTTGATGATGATCTCATCCTCTCTAGAAAGATCAAGAATCCCTCAAGGGGTAAGGCTCTGCATCTTGGAGATGAGAGAACAGATCCATTGCTGCAAAAAAATTAGCAAATGAAATGGCATCATTGAAGAGGAAATTTTTTGAATGAATGTCTTCTCAAAGAAACAAAAAAATCAGATTGTAAGAGCACCTCGAAGGCTTTCCTTGAGGCCCCACCCATCAATGTAAGTTGTAGGATTCAAGAAAATGAAGAAGAGCTTGAACAAGAAAGTGAAGGTGGTAATTTCCTAGAAGTTGATGAACTTGAGAATGATACACAAATCAGATTCTATGAGTATTCTGGAGGTGATGAAGATGATGAAGAAGATGCACCCAGTTTCTCATGTGTGGTATTCACTCATTCTCGTTTAAGAAAGGAGCACCTCCCTCCACTTGTAAAGAAAAAAATAAGATTTGATGATCCTCTTGTGGTGACTCCAAAAACAAAATAATCAGTCAGGATCTCCACTCCCACCTTGTATGGAGTCTGCATTGAGAAACTTGATCCTGTAATAAGCATGAGGTCACCCACTATTCCAAGTAAGTCTTCCAATGTTTCTTCCAATTCTAAATCTAAATCTACTCCTGTAGGATCTAGTGCTTCAAAAGTTCCTAGTGTACCTTTCAAAATACCCTTTGTTCCCCAAACATCTACCCTACTTCCAAATCTATTCCAGCTCCAAAATTAGTCCCTTCATCCCCCTTGTCCACATCTTCTCCCTTTGACTTCATAGAATATGTGAACAGAGCCAAGGTGTAGATTACTAAAACTAAATATTTGTGGACTCACCCCGAATAATTTGAGAGATTTTTTCAATATATCAGGAGTGGTATTTTAACACCCAATGTTGTAACTCCTAGTTCTAAAGGAATACTACCAAACCCACCTACACCTCCATCACATAACATGATTTCTTTGAGTGCATCCAAGACTGATAAGGTTGAACCTTTCTATGTCTCCCTTCTTGTTGGAGAATATGTATTGAACAACTGCATAATAGATTCTAGTGCCTCCAAAAATGTAATGCCTGTAAAGGTTAAGGCTCTCAAACTCACCATGACTCCACCCGGTGGCTCTTGTTACTCCTTGGAGTCAAAAGAGGTCCCACTTGTAGGGAAGGTCAAAGATGCACAGTGGCTCTCAAAATTTCTAGACAAGAAGGTTTCAGTGATGATTTTGGTAGTAGACATTCCGACTTCATTTGGAATGTTGCTAAGTAGGAGTTTCTGTTAGTAGTTGGGGGTAAGATCTAGATGAATTGGTCTTCTACAACCATCCCGGTTAAAGGAGACATGGAAAAATTACTTCGAGAAGAAGATGAGGTACACAGGTCTAAAAAAAGTAGGAAATCCGAAAGCCAACATTTTGTACCAAAATAGCAAGAGGATGAATCTTTTCATAAAAACTAAAGAGGAGAGAGGATATTCCCATCTTGATAGGACCAAATATCCCTTCCCAAAGGAGTATGGATCTTGAAGAAGCATTGAGGAACTTTGAGTTCCAAGAGGATATACTTGATTTTTGGATGATGTGAGCCAGGAAGAAGAGGAAATGGTTCTTGATGATTTACAAATGGAGAAACCAGCTTGTATGCTTATCCATGAAGAGGAGATGTTCTCATTCCCATTTGGAGATGAATATGATCTCAATCATGCCATCCATAGAGGGAAATACCAGCTTGTGATGAGCCCATGAAAGGTCTGAAAGAAGAATCTATGTAAGATCTCCTAAGAGCTGAAGAGATAAAGATCCTGAGCTCAGTCTTGAACTCCTGATGCAAGCCATGAATCTACAAGACAAGCGTGAATCTGATTTGGAAGCCTCAACCAGTGTGAAGATTGGCCATGTTGAAATAAATCAAGATGATAAATCTTGATGTCTCTCTGAGCTAATAG
The DNA here is from genome assembly GCA_018340775.1 of Taxus wallichiana var. yunnanensis. NCBI lineage: Eukaryota > Viridiplantae > Streptophyta > Pinopsida > Cupressales > Taxaceae > Taxus > Taxus wallichiana. The sequence goes on from CM031243.1 coordinate 545,977,340, forward strand.
TTGATGGATACAATGATGAAATGGAGGTATTTTCTTTCCCATTTGAAGAAGAAGACTCTTTCCATGATGAAAAATTTTTAAATAGAGGTGGTTGAAGTCATTGAAGGAAAATATCCCCTTGACAAAGAAGTAGTGAAATGTAATAAGCTTCAAGGAAATGAATTAATCCCTCCAGATAGTTTTCTTGAGCTTCAAAATGAAGATTCTTCAAGGACGTACAAAGATGAACCACAGGAAGAAACAAAGTATAACTCCATGCAAGAAATCCTAGATGCGATAGAAATATGGAAGACCTTGAGATAATTCTTGATCTCTTAGCTCATGTCATGGCTATACAGACAAGTATGAGGTTACTTCTGATCCTCCATTCAATCTTCAAGCACCTCATAATGGAGTAGAGATAAAGGATGAATCTAAGGTTTCTCATGGAGAATATGTCAATGAGCATAGACACAGGAAAGAAAATAACTCAGAATATTCAAGAAATTTGAATGAAAATCAACCTCGGGGCAGCGATGAGATGCTCAATGAAGAATCAACTATGTGGATAAACATGGAATGCAACTAGCACTATGAAACCAATTTCAAAGAGAATGAAGGAAATGGAATTTATAAGCGAAGGCCTAAGCATCAAGAATCTCATGTAGACTCACTCCTACCAAGTACATAGACAATCATGAAAGCACCTAGCTTTCATAAATAGTTAAGGAAAGGAGGCTACTTTCTCGAACCGGTCAATGGATTCGTAAACAACATCACTCAGTGTTTCCCACTCGGGGTAACTTTTGAGAAATGAAAAGTGCTTCAATGAAAAGTGGGTTGTCCCCCACCTTGTACCATAGGTGATTTTAGGTGTGTTTCCCTTTATATTGTGTGTGTTCCTTTGTTTTGTTGTGTTTCCCTTCATGTTTGTGTGTGTGTGTTTCCTTTCATCATTTTTGGTGTGTGTGTGTTATTCTTGTTATCTCTCTCTCTCTTATCGTAAGTTGTACATGACTCCACAGGGCCCAATGGATAAGGCACTGGTCTTTATATTATAAAGTTGAGATTTTGGGATTCTTCATGTCATGTATTTGCTATGCTCAGTCCATACCATGTCCCCAAGCTAGAGCCGATGTTTTCATGTAAATGTGTAATAGGAAAATTGACAATTTTCGCATGACAACGATACCCATGTGCTAAAATTTTCAAGTCCTTTACCCTTTCAAGGCACCCCATGTCTACTTAATCAGTCCATGACCTCCCAGATGATGTTAAATCAGTCCCTCTAGGTGATTTAGGAAATTCAATTCAACCCCCTAGGTGATTTTAGGAGTTCTTGAAAACTACTATTTTTGGGCAGTGTTGGGAAGGGCTACCATTGGCCTTCTCAAGACTAGATGCAACCCCTAGAGAATAACGAAGAGAAAAATCCAAAAATAGGTGAATTTAAGGTCTAGTAACATCATGAAATTTATTTTGGAAGATTCAAGAATGATTTGGAGGAGTTGGGGTAGTTTCACCAAAAACAAGGTTCACAGCCTAAGCAGTGCATAGGGCCAAAAGAGTTGCTGAACTTTGGGAGGTGATTACAGGATATCTGGATGGAGTTAGGAGAAAAAAAATACATCTTCGTAAATGGAATTCAAATCTCTACAAGATGGTGAAATCATATTTTTCACTAAACTTTGGCGCAATAGGTTTTATAACTAGTTTTTTCATAGGCACAATAAGGATCAGTTAAAAATCCACTTTTTTAGGGCTTAAATGGAGAAATAAATATTTTATACCCACCATTGGATTTCATAATCCATTTTAAGTCAATTCATATAAATTTTCAAAAAATTCCATCGGAGCTCAAGATATCGTCATTTCAAGTTTCCCTCAAGGAGTTCTCGTAGTTAGTCAAATTTCAGATGAGAACACGTGTCGGCTCCGGAGCTGGCATAATTTCATGTCCCTTTTATCCCTCAAGATAAGGGAAATTAGGGACAAAAAATTCCCAGCCCCAATAATCCCTTTGGTCACACATGGAACCTCTCGGATCGCGGTTCGGCCTCCAGTGTGCTTGTCGAAGCTCATCCCTTCACTTGTCCAGATCGTGACAAGTGTCACATGAGGCATGCCATGTGAAAATTGATGACCCTCATGTCCCTTTTTCTTAAGGGACATGAGGGAAATTAAAAATTCTCCCATCCCGTTGAGGCTCCTCATATCATCCATGTGACCCTCTCCATTGCAATTTCTCAGCCCCCAGGAGCTAGTGGAGCCAAATGGATGACCATCGTCGATTTTTTGCCAGTGTCGTCCTAAGGCATTCCATGTAAATTTTATGACCCTAATGTCCCCTAGTTCTTGAAGGACATAGGGGAAATGAAAATGCACCCAACCCAAGGAATATCTCTTGGTTTCTCATGTGACCATTTTCCAGCCCCTAGGTTCTTCCAAGCTTTTTAGCCAAAATTCTCCACCGTTGATTTTTCGCCAAGTGTCATCGATGAGGGTGCGTGCGTGAAAATTGATGTCCCTTTCATCCCTTAATTCTTAAGGGACATCAGGGGACATAAAAATGTTCCCCACCCCTGGCATGCATTTTTAAAGCATTTTAAATTTCATACTTAGCTATTTTTCCCGCTTCTTACTTTCCACGGTTTATACCATGCCATTGCTTTATAAAAGCTTGCTCATGCATTGCACCCAAGTCCACCATTATTTCTCCAAACCAGATCTGACATAGAAACCTAAAATTCCAAATCCATGAATATTCATAGGTCCCAGAGGTAATATTGATCGAGAGAGTTGAAGGATCGAAGAACAAAGAAATTCAACGAAGAAATTCTCCATTCCATTGTCATGAGTCAAAGATCTAAACATATCTTGCTAACCGGTGCATGAAATGAAGAACCATTTAATGTTGTGTTCTTCATTCTCAAAGGCCATTAAAAAATCACCTTCAAATCCTCCTTTTGCATCACAAATCACTCATAGTGAAATAAATCTCCCTCTCGGCTCAACGAAGACAAAAACTTGATTTCCCGTCAAAACAATAATCGGTTTGAAGAGAAATTTCACTAGTGGAATAAGAAAAAAAACCCACAACAAAATGTGATTTTTTCATGAAACGGAGAAGAAAACCAGACCTGCAAAAATTTCAAGCTCCATTAATGGTTACCATGTCCAAAGTTGTTGCTAGGTCAAAAATTTGAATTTTTAAAATCTCCCAAACTGGTGATCGAGTAAGTATAAAATTTTAGAGGGGTGATATTGGGAAAAATACATATCAGAAAACTTCACTCCTTCATGATCCGACCACTAGAATCTCACTTTCTAAAAATAGCAGGTCTTCTACATAGGGAGGGACTTTTATTTTGAAAAGTCACTGAAAATTGAAGAATGAACACACAAAGAAGGAGGCGGTGAAAAAATCATCAAATAAGAGGTCATCTTGGAAAAAAACACTTACTAAAAAATGGTCATCTTGGTCCGAAATTGACACTTTCAAGCTAAAAATAGTAAGTGGTTCACGAGAAAATAGTAAGTTGTCTTGTGGGAACTTACTAAAAATAAAAGTTATTCCAAAGGGTGGATTTCACAGAGGGAGCATGCTAGGAGTTGAACATTCAAGTTGACATCACTAGTTGGAGACCAGAGAGGAAAATTCTTGACACTTGCTAAAAATAGTTGCCTTTTCCAAATATAGTAGGTGTTAAGAAAAAATGAAGTTCAGATTCGTAGGGGTGAAAATAGTACAATCTCTATCATTGGACTATGCGAGAGTAGGTGATAGTGAGGTCACTTGCATGGATCTCAATAGTGTCTTTCGACACTCATTTCATGCTTCAATTAATATGTATGTTTCATCGGATCATGCCCAAATCATCCAAGCAATGTGGCAATATTTGCAAGGTTAGTCGGTAGGGATTTGTCTCCAAAGCTTCAATATCTTCAGAAGGGATCTCTAGGAGCAACGCTCATGGTCACCAGAGGTTACATTGAACAGTGTTTATAAACATTTATTTTGAGGTGTCCATAGGTCATCAAAAGGTAGTTTCTTGTCCGCAACATGAGTAAATCATTTTCAACAAGGAAGTTAAGGGAGTGGGAATCTTCTCATCAACATGGGACAAAGAATGATTCGACGTCAAGTGAAATTTTTAAGGAGTTTTTCATGAGGTAACAGATTCAGAGATTCAGAGTTTTATCTCCTTGAAATAATCAATGGACTACATCAGGTGTGACATCCTTTCCTTTCTTCCTTTCTCTTCTTCCCCCCAACATTCTCTCTCTTCAATGTTCTAATTTAGCGTTGGGGTTTGCACTTTTTGATATGTCTTTAAGTGACTTTAGAAAGATGATGTTAAATTTAATTTACCTTATTTTTATAAAAGGGACTTAATATTTGAGTAGGAATATGAATGGTCTAAAGCCAAAAATGGGGCATGTGAAAGGTCTTCAGGGAGATGAGGACCAGGTCTTTTCTATAAATTGTAATGAGCTCCTCATTCCAAGGGGTTCTAATTATGAGATTCTTTTAGTTGTTTGTATTCTTGTAAGTTCATGAGAGAGCTTTTGCTTACTTGTGAGTGAAAAGAGTTAACCATTTTTCCTATCAAATTTCTTCATTTCTCCAATAAGTACAACTTTTGTTTAAGCAATCTATACAAGAAGGAGTTTCTATCCTTTTTCACTAAGGGGTTTATTGATACTTCTCTAGCAAAAAATTGCTAGATTTTTGGCAGGTCGGTGGAGTACCCTTGTTGGATCCCTAGTTGAAAGGCCACCATAGAAATCCACCTTTTCATGCGTATGAAAACATGGATGTTGCACCGTTTAAGTAGAGGGACTTAGATTCCTAGAGCATTGGCAAGAAACCCACAAATTTGTCCCTCGACAAATTTTCTTGCCAACAAAATATTAAAGAGAAAATTAGATTAAAGAGAAAATCATCTGCAATAAAGTGATCAATTGGCATAAATTAATTTGAGGGATGTAATGTGGCACACATAAAGATTTTTAGCCCTATAGAATGAATATCTGCAATGATTCATTAGATCTTGTAGAAACACGAAAAGGAGAACCATTTTCATGGAGAGTGTTTGCGAGGATTCATCAAAGCTTGTAGAACAACAAAAGAGGAACAATTTTCCAAATGGAGCTTGGGATAAATTTATTCGAGGAAAAAAAAAGAGTTTAAGTACAAGGAGATGTTGAATTTTATAGTTTATACCCACAAGCCACATGAGTGATACATGCATGTTCACATGAATAAATACAAGAATTCATGAGTGTATAAGAATGATCATGAAATATCTTAAGGGAAATGGTGCATGTATAGAAGGATTTGGAAATGGATAATCTTGAGCTATTCCACTTACATAAGGAGAATGTGTGTGAAAACTAAATGCTAGGTGAGATAAAATAATATTATGGAAATTAAATTACAAGGGATATCCACATGATCTATGCAAGGGTATAAAAATATTAAATCTTAGTGTTGACACCAAATTTGGATCAAACTACCCTTGTTCCCCTTTCGAGCAATTAACATAGCATGTTCATATAACCATGACCCCTTTACCCCACATTCATATTAATTTAATTACTTACAATTGAATTAATGCTCATCCTCACTTTATCTATTAATTTAATTAATTTACACCTCACTTAGCCACATCACCTAGACACCTCATCATGGACCTATTCTTAGCATGTTTATTTTAACTAAGACTCAATTTCTACTTAGCTTAACCAACTAAGACTTAGTCTAACCCTAACATTAGATGCCTATTATTTCTCCAACAACATACCCGCTTATCTAAGTGTTAAATACCATTTTAGATCTAGACCAACAGTAGAACTTGCCAAAAGATAGCCACGATCTATTATTTTGGAAAACCTAGTATTTCCCACCTTAACAAACACCAATTAACTTGAAATCGATGCCGGTCACCCTAACCGTCATTGGTTACCATATATTCATTTTAGCAACCTTGTTTCGGAGGTTGGCGGTTTTGAGTTTTGGGTGTGAGAGAGAGAGAGATCTACATGTAATCAAAAACCAGAGCCCTCTCACGCATCCATACACCCCTAGCCAGCACCAATACTAATTTGAAGGCATTGGCATTCGTGGTAACATTTTGGGAAGCACTTTCATGGCACTAACCACTAGTTCCATAGATCAACCATTCCTATCTTTCACCAACCGAGCCTTGAAATACAAGTATGTTTTGATCTACATCGTTACTATGTTTACTTAGATTGTAGTTTCTTTACCTTTGTTTATTAGATCATATTCTCCCTTGCATTCTACCATCCCCACCTTCCTGTTAATCCACCCATCCAACCACCCACAACCCTTTTAGCTCCCCATACCTGACTCTTAGACATTCCTGAGCCTTCCTAGAATTTTTATAAACCCAACCATCCTTCCTCCATTCTCTGTGCAATCATAGAGAAGCCCTCAAAACCAATTTTATTTGATTTCCACCATTCTACCCCTACCAACGCTGGTCACCCTAACTATCATCGGTTTCCCCTTCACGGAATCAGTCACTGAGACCGACACTGATTACCGTATCTTTGACATACTTTCACTAAGTTGACCTTATCACCCAAAAACCTCACAGAACCTTACCCAAGACTGGTACCCCACCTACAATCCCACCACAAGCCTTCCCAACTCTCTATGTAGACACAGAGAGAGTCTAGACATCTATTTTGGCATTCTACCATTATCCATCCCAAACTATCATCGGTCACATCTAAACCATCATCAGTCATACCCTAACGCATCGTTCTCTCGTGTCTAATAACCCAACTCATGACAACAAGCTAATATCCACTCCCAAACTACCCAGAATCATTTGTAACCTTTTTCCAGACCTCACCAAAAGGTTGTACTAGATATGCCACCCAATACCATTCCATCACCTGCCCATTTTGATCTCAACCACCTTTTACCCGAACTTTTTATTTGTTTTGTACAAGGTACCTAAATCGTTCAATTCAAATAAGATTGTATTTCATGTTTATTTTGAATAGCATTAATATTTTTATATAAAAGTGGATGACACTATTCAGAAGCACCACACTTCCGAAATCTAGAATTTTATAGGTAGTCCACTCATTGTTGTGTTTAACTCTATCTGGTGGTATTTTTTTGCACTTTACAGGCGGTTCCTCCATAGCCAAAATGAATTATTCATAATCAACATTGGATTAGGAAGTCAGGACACGCACACAACCTTCAACCGACATCACAAATAGGTATTCCTCCTTGGTCTATCACCCTCTATCTATTTCATTAAATCTATTAAGAATCTGGTGAAACATTTTGAATGTCTGGTGGGACCCTCTCTTGGGTTCATTGCATTTTCTTCATATAGGGAAATCTTGTGTGTCTCTTTCTTTTTTAAAAATACACATTTAATCTTCTCCCTGTAACATTCTTTTCTTCTAATTGTCTAAACGAAATTTGTGATTTGGTGTTTAAAACAAATCATTTCTTTCTTCCTGCATTTGCATAGTAGTGAAAGAGCACGTTCTTGACCTATTCATCATTTGCTACATCAAATCTAATTGTCAATTTGGGTTCTAAAATCTGTTACATTTCATCCTTGTATGTTGCATTTTAGCTCACATTAAAAACTGAGGGCAACCTATATGTTGGAAGTCATGCCCATCTGATGGTTGACATAATTGAATCGTAGAAGCACTTTCTCTTCTCTCTCTCTTTGCCAAACTGCACAAATATAAATTTACACATCTTCTTAAACAACACCTTACCTAGAAGATATTGTCAATGATCACATGATTAGATGATTGACAGTGGGTGCCTAGCTGGTTTCTCTTACCAAAGTATCGAGATAATGAACCGCCCCCACCAAAACATAACCTGAAACCACCCTTTACAATTTTCCACTTCATAGGACACCTTCCTAACCAAAAACATTTGTTCTGAATTCACAAATCAATCTTAAATAACATAAGCTAAAAACATAAAATTCACTTATAGGATTACGTGTTTTTCTTAGCTTTTTCCTGAGTTGTGTTTTGAGTTGTGAGGTTACGTTCTCCACTTTCCTCTTCCTTTCACACTCTACCATCATAGTTGGAGTATTTTGATTGTTTCTGAGTGTGTTAGAGTCTAATACCATCATCCTCACACTTCAATGTTGATACTCCATCTGACTTAATTCACAAAACCAATTTTTCTTCACTTCTTCAAATTTCACAATAACCGGTGTCATTCTAGAGATCTGTCACTAGTTTCCATCCGATCACATCGATTTACCTAATTAGTGTCAATTTCTAGCTCTTTTGGTCATTTTACCCAAAAAATAATTCATCACCTCTTATGTTCTATTTGAAGTTCTCAAGACATCATCATATCCCCAGAATTCTAATATCATAGTCAAGTACAGTTTCCTTATTTCATTTTCATCAGTTTTTGCCTCATTTGCTAAAACTGTTGATTTCCCCACAGAACCATGTCGATTCTTATCGTAACCCTCATCAATTAGTCTAACTAGATTCGGACACTCTGTTTTGATTTTTAATTAAAACATCAACCAATTTCACCTCCCAGAATCTATCCTTCTCCATTTATGTTATTTTCTATGTTATTTATAGAGTATAGTTTACTAGGTATACGCTAATTCACATGGTGTTAACTCATAGCCAAGCCAACAAGATTATGTTTCATGCCACCTTCAACCGCTTCCACCTAGCCCATCACCTCCTTTTATCTTATCGCTTATGGATCCAACTCAACCCATCACCATTAGTACTAGCGATGAGGAGTTTGATAGATTCCTTGGTCGAATCCTACTCCCCTATAGTACTACCTTACCCACTCCACCCAGGACTCCTTAGGACAGTTGGTATAGGGCATGCTTGTATCTATCCCTCCTTCCCTCGCCCCCACTTCCGCATCATCTACTACTAGGTCGGCATTACCTTCATCCACTTTACCACATGTGGTGTCTCAGCTAGACCCTACCTCCTTTATAACTGCTCCACTTATGACATATATCACACATGTAGTGTCAACCATTCCTTCACCAACCTCCTTAAGCATAGTGCCATTTGTACCCTTTTCCTCGTATGTACCAATCACATCACAAATACCCATGGTTTCAGTAACCCACACCCCATTCCAAAACCTCATCCTTTCCATCCCAAAGTCTATACCCCCAATTACCACAAGATTCATTATGACTACCCCACCTATTTACACGGATCATCAAAGAACCCCCAATCTCGTCTATTACTTATTCGGGATATCTTCCACCAACATATATTCCCCTTCATAGTTCTCATACTTGGCACCTCCATATACTAGGATACCATCCACATCATACAATCGTCCTCAACCCCTTATACTAAAGGGAGTGCCCATTCCTCACAACCCACCAATTACCTCATTAAGATGATGATGGAAAATATGCAAACATTGGAAGCATCAATCTCAGGCTCTCACAATTCCTTTACTTATGAAAAAATATGTAATGATCTTATTCATCCATCTATCTCCATTCACCATACCTTGTACATTGGGAAATTCCTAAGTTCAAACATTTCAACAGTAAAGAAGACCCGCAACAACACTTTCAGTCGTTCAAACATGGGTGCTATCTAATTTCCCATGATGATGCTTTACTCTTACGGACATTCCCCATGTCCTTAACAGGACCCACCTTAGATTGGTATAGTGGTTTACCCAAACATTCCATTTACTCTTTTAACCAGGTAGCTCAGGCATTCTTGGACCATTTCTCAATCAATGTCGTCAAAAAAGTCACCATGACTGACCTATACTCAACACGACGATTTACGACAAATCTATCATAGATTTAATTGCTCACTTTGGCAAAGCCTTATCAACCAATTAACATTCCAGTTACCTCAAGTTAAGCTTATAGAGTTGTTCACTAGAGCTTGTGCCAAGCACATCTCACCAAATCTGTAAGTACAAACCTTCTCGTACCTTCAATGAAGCATTTACCATGGCACAAAAACTAGAAATTCATGCCATTGAAGAGAAGAAAATTCAATTATGAAAAAAAAAAAAAAAACGTTGTGTTCAAATCAAATGATCTTATTTGTCTTCGAAACCCCAAAGTAATTATTCAAAAGCCAAGGGATCTGCCAACACAATAGTTCTCAATGTTTTCCCATCTCACCCATCTAACCAAGAAAAACCGTCCTCCAATCTTTCTCCTGTTCAAACTTTTTAGTTCCAACGGAACAACAAAAGTAAACTCTAATTGAGAGCCCTATTCTTCAATCTTAAAAAATATTCTTAAGGTCGAGCCATTGCACTTTCACCAATAAAACCACATACTAGTTTTGACCCCACTCTTCCTATGCCTACATGGTATAAGGAGTATGATTATTTTAACTATCATTGTGTCAAAGGCCATAGCGATGGTAACAACATAACCTTTAAAAACATCATCCAAGAAATGTTAGAAAATGGAAATCTATTCTTGGACAACCTAAACGCACCGGCTAACCAAAACTTACATATCTTTAAAAAATTGTTCCCTAATCACACCCCATCCTCTAATCCAAATACTCGAACCTTCAACCAATGACAGTAATGTCCGTGAATTCCATGCCATTTTTTATAACATACCAACCATTCCCTAATTTCCTCTTGTCCCCTCCATCGAGGAAATTCTAGCACGAGCTCCTCTACCTATAGAGGAGCCTACCTCATCTACTCCTTCACCCATAGAGGAGTCCTCTTCATCTCCTCCCTCACCTACGGAGGAGTCCACCATTTATGCCAATTCCATTTCACCACTCACCTCTGAACCCAATGAAAAATCAACGGTATTAACTCTCCTACCCACGGGAGATTCATGCTCGCCTTCCCCTCCATCGAAAGAGGAGCCTACCTCATCTCACCCATCATCTCCCCTACCCATAGGGGATCCTTTAGAAGCACCACTACCTATTGGTGACCATTCCCCATTAGCCTTCCAAGATCCCGATGATCCTCTCTTGGTTGTCTTACCCACATAGTCCAAATCCAACAAATTCCCTGTCTCACAGACATACTTTATAGGGATTGCTACTAAACCAACATCGGCTCCACTTACAACATTGTTTTTTTCACTCTTGGCTAACCACTTGAATTACATTGATAATTCCATGCTTTGGGGACACCTTCATCTCCCCTTTTAACCTAAATACAAATTTCCCTTACTGATACCTCCACGATCTATCTAAAAGTGTTTCAAGTGACCAAATCAACCATGACTATGCCTGTTAAAATGGCTTCTTCTTTGTCACCCTTTCCTACATCCAAACCTTTACCCATGACTAAAACCATTCCTATGCCTAAGAACCTACCCGCACCTACATCTTCACCCATATCTAGACCCATCACTACCTTGGGTGTCATGCCGACATCAAGCCTTGCCCATCCACCCATCAAATTGGATTTAGCCACATCTTCCCAAACCCACACCAAAATTATTCCTCTTCGCCTAAAAGGAAGACCCAACCTTCTAGGCCACATACACTAGTCTCACCCACCACACCTTTGTCACATTTGCCCCTTCCATCCATCCTAGGACCTCACCCATCAACCTTGGCTAAATAACCCCCTACCCAAGGCAAATCAAAAGTGAAGCAACCTGCTTCTTCATCAAGATATTTTGTTATACCCAAGTTACCTGCACAACAAACACCCCCACCATCACTTGTATCTTTCTTACCACCTATACCCCCACCAGCTACCATAACTTCATCACTACCTATGAAAATTTCTTCTCTTCATCCCATACCTTCCACTGGCCTCTACCAACCACTTTCACCGCACCTCCATTATCCCCATGGATAACCCATCCTCTTCCACCATCTTCTTTCCCTTATACATAATATATTCGCACCTCATCTTTACCCAAGAAGGTGCAATCCAATGACAAGAAACCACTACTCTCTAACATGGTAGTTAAACCAACAACACCTTCCATTGCTAGTTCACCTACCACACCTTTACCCAAGAAGGTACCATTAAAACCTAAGACAAGTGCCACCTACCAAACCGGTGGTCAAACCTATTTAACCTCCTATAATGACACTTCCATCATAATCATCCACACCCTTGTTGGTGCCATTTCTGAGCTGGCATAGTGTGCCCTAATTTTTCATGTCCATTTTTTCTCAAAATGTTTTACTTCTCAAATTGGTGACCTGCAATTTCTTCCCCCTGTTAAAATGCTTCAAAATGCCCATAAACTTGTTGTTCTACCCTGGTTTGAAAGGAATATTCCAAGTTTGCCCCTTTTGTGCCCTAGTTTTTCCAATTCCATGGGCTATGTCATTTTTCCTTTGCCAGATCATGAAAAAACAAATTTGATCAATTCATACTTGTTTGTAATTGAAAATCCCATCCCAAGGTCGAAAATGTTGTAAAATCATGCTTTAGTTGATTCAAAATCAAAAATCTGCCATCCTTGGTGAAAAATTGAATTCTAGGGCATCCCTGGAATTTTTTACATTTTGATAGTCAGACGGGCATCATTTTCCCATCAAATTCATCCTTAGAAGGTATTGGCAATGTGGCGGGTTTGCATTGGCTAAGGAAAGGCAGGGAGGCACTCTAACTTTTCGCCACCTTTTCAATAAAATGGGGCATTTTCGGGCCTGGACACCCATTTTTAAAAATTTGCCTACATGGCATGTTATGATTGGCAAGCGGAATGGCGATGGTCAAATTCACTTAAGGTTTTTCGACCTTAGTCTTGTAAAGGTTTTAAAGTCAAAAATTTTCCGATGCCCCGCGACCCAATCGGGGAGAGGACAAGTATCCAAAGGGTTTCAAAAAGGGAGTATGGGCCACTAGGGGACTTAGAGTTTTTTGGCTCTAATTTTATAAAGTTTCAAAATTAGTTTTTCCCCCACTCCAATCGAGGAGGGCACCTAGCAGCATGGTGGCGCAGACCAGGTTAGCGGGTCCGCAGAGGGAAAAAGGGATTTTTCGTTTTTCAAAAAAGGGTTAAAGTAAATTTTTGGCCTAAAATCCCTCGGCCAATCGCAAGTGGACATGTGTCCATGAAGGGTCAGAGGGAAATGCAGGTCGTCAAGCGAAATGGGAATTTTTCCCCTTTTTTGCAAAATGGATAAAAGGCAATTTTTGGCCCGAAACTCCATAACAAATTAGGAGAGGACACGTGTCCTGAAAGGTCAAAAGGAGGCACAGGTCAATGTTGAAGTTTGAGAATTTCCAAAAATTTGTAAGGGAGGTTTGAAGGAAGAAAGGAAGACTTGGATCCGTAGTGAATGAAGAGTGCCACATGGTGGGGATAGTTTCGGAGGCGTGGGCCCGCGGAGACAAAGTGGAAAATTTTCCCTTGGCTTAAAGGGAGTAAAATGAAGATTAAGCTGCATGGGTCCTCAACAAATGAGATATGGACGCGTGGCAAAGGGCAAGGCGGATCGGCGGGCCAATGGAGGCAGGAAGGAAATTTTTCCCTTTTGCCAAAAATACTCAAAATCAAAATTTGATGTGTTGGCCCGCTAGCGAATCACAAGGAGACACGTGGCAAGGGAAAAATTGAGGTGCGGGCACACAGGGCAAAAAGTGAAAATTTTCCCAATTTCCAAAAAAGGTCAAAATGCATAGAATTGAAGCGCGATTTCAATAGGACCCACCATATGGCACATGTCAGCTCCAAATTTCAAGGGCGGAGGGGTGGAGAAAAAAGTTAAAAATTTTCATTTTTCCAAAAAAAATGTGGAAAAGTCAAAAATGATCCCAATTTTGGTCACAATTGTTTTTGGACACGTGGTGGGTTGTCATCACCAATCGGAACTATGATAATTCTTCACCAGAACTCCTCATGCTATGATTATTTACTAATGCCATGACCTTTAGTTTGGTGGATGTAATCTGGAAACAAAACAAAAACATAACACAAGAATACCATCGACTATGATAAGACGGAATGATGACAAATATGAAATATCAAAGTAAATTATAATATTAACATGAAATTTTTACAATCTCACCCATGAGGTACTTCAAGTGTTATTGACTTCACTTGCCTTCCACCAATACTATGTGAGAAACTTTACAATTACACCTCTTAATGGCTTCTTCAACACACCTTTAAACTGATGGCTTCCTTTACACACTTCATACAATATTTCTCACTACTTCCTTCTATGCTAAATGAGGGGGGTGGCCTCTTTATTTATAGAACTTCCAAGCTTATCCATCTTATCTCTAAGATAGGATAAGAAATCCACTCTGACAAATCATATTCTATACCTTAACTCTTATCTGTACATGTAAGCTTATCTCTTAAGATAAGATAAACCTTATCATTTCACATGGGTTCCACAATTTTAGACTTTTTACAAATAAAATACACAAAATATTTATGACCTCACTCCTTGTCCTTATTACCAATATAATATTTCTAATTCCTAATCATGTAGACCCTACTTCTCTACTTATCCCAACTTTGACATTTTAACATTACCAGACCACTTACGACAAATATTTACTTTTTACAACATTCCTATTGTACTTTGGTGATCATTACTGCAGTACTCTACATTATTGGCGGCACCCTACCGATGGTGCTGTTATCTTCTATCGACACTACTACTAATTACACTTAACAACATCCTATTCCTAATACATAAATAGAAATTACGGAGGAAAATTTTAGTGTCAACATCTTCCCCCTTCCTAACTTTTACTCCGTCCTCGGAGTAGACTATTCTGGTGCTTGGAAAATCTTCAACTTGTCGTGGTTGACCCATTTCATAATGGGAGTGCCATCCAATTCCTCCAGTTGGTACATACCATTTTCATGCACAACTGCTATTTTGTAGGGCCCCATCCATTTTGGAAGAAATTTTCTCTGTCTTCTTTTTTTGTATCTGGAATCATATACTAGAACCAAGTCATTCACATGAAATGGAGACCAACGGATCTTTTGATCAAAGTATTCCTTCTGCTTCATTTTCTTCTTATGGCTTGTATCCTTTGCTATTTCCCTCATTTCCTCTAGCAAATGAAGATGTACCAACCTTTCTTTTACTGAATCACTTTCATCCATCCTTTCATTTTTCATAACTCTCATAGTGGGAATATCAAACTCAATAGGAAGAACTGGATCAATGCCATAGGCCAACTGAAATGGGGAGTATCCTGTTGCTGACTTTGATGTTGCCCTATATGCCCACAATGCTACATGAATCCTTTTATCCCACTTATGTACCTACAAGGCTGCATCTTTTGCTAGAATTTGACACAACACAAAATTTGTTCGTTCCACCTGTCCATTTGTGCTTGGCTTGTATGTTGTTGCCTTCCTGTGCTTAATAGAAAATTTATTGACTAGGGCTTCTACTACCTCATTAATGAAGTGGCTTCCTTGATCTGTTACAATTTCTAATGGACAACCAAATCTGGTGACAATGCGTTCATATATGAACCTTGCCACCTCATCCATGGAAGTTGTTTTCAATGGCCTAGCTTCAACCCACTTGGTTAAATAATCTGTGGCAACTACAATATACTTATTTTGGCGTGAGGTAGTTGGAAGTGGACCTACAATGTCTATTCCCCACTTTTCAAAGGGACCAAGTGGAAGAATAAGACATAATGGAGCTGATGAAGTCTTATGGTTATCATGTGTTTGACAAATATCACATGTCTTACAATAATTATAACAATCTTTAAAAAGAGTGGGCGGTGATAACTGCATCCAAGAACATTCTTGTTGTAAGTTGTCCGTAGAGAAGTGCCCTCCACATGTACCATTGTGGAATTCTTCTTGCGAGTTCCTTCCCTTGATCACGTCCAACCCCTCTTGTCTTGTCCATCGTGTCCTGTTCGAAATAATACTCCATGCGAGAATAGAATATGGACGATCGGCTTGAGTAATCTTTCTCTTAGTCTTTGCATTGGCACCATCGAAACTTGAATTCATTCAGATAATTCCAAATATCTATGTATTCACTAGGGATTGTGTCAAGGGATAACAAGGCTGCATCGGGGAAATCATCATCATCACAAGATGATCCTAAACCATCATAGGCTCGAGAGAGTGCATCTGCATTGACATGCTTCTTTCCTGGCCTATCTATAATATCAAATTCAAATTCTTGTAGCAAAATTATCCATCTTGCTATCCTCCCTGATGGGTTAGGCTTATTGACAATATATTTTAGAGCCTGATGATCTGTTACAACTATAAATTTCTGCCCTAGCAAGTAATTTCTAAACTTCTTTAAAGCAAAAATGATAGCTAGATCCTCTTTTTCATTCTGATAATTTACCTCAAAGACTTTGCTCATTTGTCTACTCCCAAAGTAAATTAGATGTTCATTCCCATTTTCATCCTTTTGGCTCAAAGTACTTCCTAGTGCTGCATCTGAGGCATCAATGTACACAATGAATGGCTTGCTCCAATTTGGATTCTTTAAAACAGGTGAAGACACCAGGGCTTCCTTCAGTTGTCCAAAAGCTTCATGTGCCTTATTTCCTGGTTCATAAGTAACATCCTTCTTCAAGAACTGGGTTAGTGGCTATGCAATCTTTGAGAAATTCTTGATGAACCTTCTATAGTAACCCACATGGCCTAAAAATGATCTCAACTTACTTCTATTCATAGGAAATGGTAAATCTTTGATTTTTGAAACTTTATCAGGATCAGTACCAATACCATCTCTGGATACAACATGCCCTAACAAAACACCTTTAGAACATCCAAAGACACACTTTGTAGGGTTTAGTGAGGCTTGTGCTTCATCTAACCTTTGAAATGTTGTCTCCATCTGGTGCAGGTGGTCCAACTTGCTCCCATAGATGTAAAAATCATCCAAAAATACTCTGATGAAGGTCCCAATGTAGGGTTCAAACACCCTATTCATCAAATGCTGGAATGTTGCTGGAGCATTACACAACCCAAAAGGCATAACTCTATAAGAAACGTTCCCCAAGGAGTGGTGAACATGGTCTTCAATGATCTTTCTCCGTTGTACGGACTTGGTTGTATCCGCTATATCCATCGGCAAAACTATAACACTCTGGCCGCTACTTCGTCCAAGATCTGATCGAGAATGGAAGAGGGTAATGATCCTTCTTTGTTGCCTTATTGAGCTTCTGTAATCAACACAAATGCGTAGCTTCCCATTCTTTTTATTGAGATCACAATGGGAGAAACCCATTCTGAATTCTCCACAAGAAATATGAATCCTACATCAAGCAACTTATCTATTTCTTCTTTTACTGTCTTAAAAAATTAGGATTCATTCTATATGGCATTTTTTTATAGGCCTAGCACCATCTACCACTCAATAGAATGTTCTACCCAACTTACTTGACAGAGTTCCTTGTAATCAAAAGTGAATATGTGTATGTACCTTCGAAAGAGTTGGAGGTAGGATTCCTTCTCACTCTCCATCACAAAGATCACCAATCTTTATTTTTGGAGACAATCATCAACTTCTTCTTCAAATAATTTTATGTGGTCATGAGTCGGTCCTGACGGAAGGATATCCATGACTGAAACATCAACCTCACTTTCTTCATCTTCGATGTCCACTTCACGGTACTAGAGTAATCGAGAGGATGACCAATCATCGGTTTCATCACTTGAATCCACGAGTTTTGGCTTATGATGTCGAGGATCACGTTTATCTTCACCCTCTCTCTACCACGTCCAAGTGTCATGAAGCCTTCATTGCAGTAGTTTCTTGCATGAACTCTCCTTAGCCATGGTCTTCCCAAAGAACATTGGGTATGCAACAGCATACCATTTTCATCACCCGAAAGTCTACCACACATACAACACCCATAACGAGATATTGCCACATTTGAAACTACACCTTCGGTTTAGTTTTCCCTTATTTAATGACCTTAACATAAGTGTTGAAGGGCGATCAATTTTTAAACCCAACATATTCATTACTGGACTTGGTCATTACATTAACCGCATCACCCCATCAACTAAGACATCATGAATTGAAATACCATTACATAATACCTCAACTTGTGGAGCATAGGGATCCGCCTCTGCATCCAAAACAGGGGACCTCAACCTCCTTCCTTCGTCGAGCATTGAGTCCACTTTGTAGCTCCCGCCTCTTCTCGAAGACATAGCCAAGAGATGACCATATGTAATATTTGCGAGGCCTTTTGGATAGATCTTCCAAGATGGAGTATGGTCCTTGCCCCTGTGAAATCAAAAAATCCTACACACCCAACTTTCTTCTCCTATGTTTCTTACTAGTTTCTCCTTTCATCTTCTTAGGATCATTTCCATCTTGATTATCTTTTTCTTTCTTTCTTTTTGTTACAAACACATCTACTTCATTATTTCTGCTCTTATCTACTACATCAAAAGAATTCACAGGTGCTTTTCCTTTATCATTATCTCCTTTACCAGATGTAGAAGCTCTATCTGGAACAATTATACTTATAATGACCCTTTTTATAACAACCATAACATACAACTTCAGAAATATTTCTTTTTGGACCTCTATCTCCTCCCTGAGAACTAAATTCTTTTCCTTGAAGAAGATTAATAGTTAACTGACCCATCTTTTTGAGCAGATCTTCATACTCAGTAGATGTACTAGGAGAAATATTTGTGCTCACCGAGAGTGGTTGTGGATTCTGGAGCAAAGGTGCTGGTGTAGGCTCTACTTTAGCAACAATTTCTTTGGGCTCCTCTTCCATGCTTTCTTCTTTCCTTCTTGCAATCTCCTTTGCTTGTTCAATGGTAGTTGGGCGGTCATACTTCACTCGTTGTCTGATCTTTGGCTTCATCCCAAGAATGAAGTGCTTACATAGGAGATTATCAACGCCATTCATCAACCCATATGCTAATCCTTCCTTCCGGATCTGGGCGTCGAGCTTCCTCCTTAGCTCTAGAACACGAGCATGATAATCCCTTATCTGCTCCTTCTCTCCTTGGGTTAGCTTTGTGATATCGATCATGAGATCTGCATATCTCTATTGTTCACCAAATTCTTTAAGAAAACTTTCGAGCTTAATAAATCCCATGAGTTTTCACATTATCACCTAGTGTTTAAAACCACCTAAGGGTTGAACCATCCAAAAAGGTAGGAAAAATTCAGTCCATTGTTCCCTTCTAATAAGGCCATTACAAATACAAGATCATTTAAACTCTTGAATGAAAGAGGAAGTATCTTTATTAGATTGGGCTGAAAAAATAGGAATCTTCCCCATTTTCAAAAGTAACCACAAAGTGAAATACCAACCCAAAAGTACAATCAACAAGACTTATGTGCACCAATAATTAAAATCACTATAATAGAAAATAGAAATGACCATGGTAAACTATGGTAAAACTTGACTTACTGCGGTAAAAACTGACTTTACTGTGGTAAACACTATTCACGAAAAAAAAGTGAAGTTCTTTGCGGTAAATACTATTCACGGTAAAAGTGACTTTCTTGTGGTAAATACTATTCACAAAAAAATGACTTTACCATGGTAACTACAATTCACGGCAAAATGACTTTACCATGGTAACTACTATGCACAAAAAACAAGGTTACCCTCCAATTGATTTTTGACTAAGTGGGAATATCTCTCCGCATAATCCACCACGAGGAATGGTCCCGGCAATGGAACTAAAATGTCATCACCAATCCGGCACTATGAAAATTCTTCACCGGAACTCCTCGTGCTATGATTATTTACTAATGCATAGCCTTTATTTTGGTGGATGTAATCTGAAACAAAACAACAAACATAACACAAGAATACCATTGACTATGATAAGACGGAATGATGACAAATATGAAATATCAAAGTAAATTATAATATTAACATGAAATTTTTACAATCTCACCCATGAGGTACTTCAAGTGTTATTGACTTCACTTGCCTTCCACCAATACTATGGGAGAAACTTTACAATTACACCTCTTAATGGCTTCTTCAACACACCTTTAAACTGATGGCTTCCTTTACACACTTCATACAATATTTCTCACTACTTCCTTCTATGCTAAATTAGAGGGGGTGGCCTCTTTATTTATAGAACTTCCAGGCTTATCCATCTTATCTCTAAGATAGGATAAGAAATCCACTTTGACAAATCATATTCCATACCTTAACTCTTATCTGTACATGTAAGCTTATCTCTTAAGATAAGATAAACCTTATCATTTCATTTCACAAGTTTTAAAATAAAATAATATTTAGTGTATTTTGTCCTTATTGCATCTTCCACGTGGAGGGCTTATATTAAAGGTTGATGTAAGATCAACTTTAATAACATTCCTATTACTTTGATCAACACCGTACTCTACATTATTAGTGGCACCGTCTTGTGTGCAATCTTATTTTTCCTAATACATAAATAGAAATTACGGAGGAAAATTTTAGTGTCATTTTTCCTCTTTTCAAAAGGTCGCAAATGCAAGCTTGGGCACATCCATCATTTTTGACACGTGTCCTGCCTTATCCAAAGATTTTGCATCAAAATTCATCAAATTTAAAGTGGTTTTTTTTGTCTTCTTTAAAGTGGTTTTTTGTCCTTCCAAGATCATTGGCATCACTTTCATGGCTTAATTCTTTGACTTGTGATGTTTTTGAAGTAAATTTTTGCCCCAGCCCAAGCAAGCACGTGAAATGACAAAATCAAAAGTTGCAGAGGTAGTTTAAAAGGGTAAAAAGGTGAAAATGATGAGTAAGAGGTGTTTGCATGCCTCAATGATGAAAAACATGCCTCCAGGATGGATAATGATCCAGATATTTGTAATGATTTAATCTTTTTGGCACACCTGGCAACATGCGAGTGTTTTTCTGTTTGATGTCATTTTCATTGAATCATGAAGAGTTGTTGTAATAGAATTGATCCCATGGCATATTCTGTGCTTGGGAAAGAAGGCTCCAATGTGGCATAGGGTATATAGTGCATTTTGGAGAATTTGTAAAAGAGGGAGTTGAAAATTACGGGAAAATTTTGAGAGAAAGCTCATTTTCTGTGAAATCCACCAAAGAACTAGGTTAATGTCTCATGTGTTGGAAATTCATGTATGTGAGTTGGTTACAAGTGTATAGCCATCACACAGCTCTAAGATTTTTCATGTAACTCTCCCCTACTGTTGAATCTAACAAGTTTTGAATTAAACATGTGTTTTCTTTGGGCAATATGATGTCTGTTATCATTTTAAATCCTATGAAATAAATTTTGTTGTTCTTGTTGCAATCTTACATTGAAAGTCTTTAGAAGTCACACAGGATCTCCATTTCTGGTTGATAGTTTAGTGGCATTTGCAATCTCATATTCAGAAGAGCCTTCATCTGATAAGGAGATAAACAAATTTAAAATCACTTTACCTTCCTTGACTACAAAGATTTCTTGTAAGCCTTTGGGGGTACCTTAGGCGTGGTCTAATCATGGATTTTTGTGTTTAATTGAGTTATTTACTTCAAGTTTTTTTTGTGAGTTCTGAAAGATTGTGTGAAGAGTGCAACCTGGGATTCCATTTGTGCCTCTTCTGGTTAAAAGAACGTCCTGATTATTTTAGGCATTTCATCTTATAGTTGTTCAAGTATTGTAGTGGTTGCCAAAGATCTGATCTATCCCAGTTTGTCTTGTCAATCCCCCACCAAAAAAACATCTAACAACAAAGATCATGTCATGTACTATCCCTAATTTGCATTTGTATACCTACAAAAGATCAAAATCCATTTACAAAAGTATGCATAACAGATCAAGATTTCCAATGTCTCTAGTAACCTTTGCCTTGTTTTGAGAACATACCCATGTTTTTAGAAGTGACAACTTTTGAGAGTTCCTATTTGGGGTGTTGATCATATTTTCATCAAGGTATCCATCATAGAATTCTAAGAAAAGAGAAGGACATTGTCACCTCCTTCACCATTACAAGGTTACAAAATAGGTCCTCTTACCTTGGTTGCAAGGCAAAACCTAAAACAACTAGGACAAGATCAAGTCCTATTGGAGTGCTATCCATTTCTCCACAAACCTGGGTGCCAGTTTGACCATATTCCCAGCTACCAATGACATATAACATGGTCTGATCTGTCCTTAAGCTCCATGACATATCTATGGTGCTACTCAGACTAAAAAGGAGAAAAATTTGGATACCAACACGAGTGGCGCCGTTGCCGGGGACTTCTTGGAATTTCTTGGTGTTTTTGAAGTGTTTGAAGAGTTTGAGCATTTGTGTATTCAAGTATTTGAGCTGCTACATTGTTAAAATATCATCCTATGCTTCAGATCTGTAAATTTTTTAAACAAGGGTTTCAAGTTTTGTCTCCCCTTTTTCCATTTACTAGCAGTTCATACACTTTGGGTGCATTGTGATTGATTGATTTAAGAAGAAGAAGGTCTGATTTATAAGGCTTTGCAAGGTTTTCAGTGCTAGAAAATATTTGACAAATTATTTTAGTGCATTCTTGCACAACTAAGGTGAAATTCCTTAGTGGCGACTCCATGCTGATTTGATCTTGAAAATACCAGTGTCTTAAGCTTTCTGTCATTTATTTTTGTGCTGCTAACCTCTGCAAAACTGGAAGGAAGAAGATCTCTCTTCCTTAGAGACTCTACTAAGAAATTGTTCTCAGAGTCAAGAAATTCAGAGTTGGAAGGGAGAAGATTTTGGAAAGTGGTTAAAGGTTAGACATCAGGAAAGATATAGCCATTGGTGAGAGAGATCAGCCTTTGGTAGAGGACTATCACTCTTCTTCAAGTGATTCTGATTCAAGCAATCCTCTCATAAATTTGTTTGCCTTAGCTAGTGAAGGTCCTTCTATTGTACCTGGTAAGTTCCTTCTCCAATCTACACCTCTATGTTTTAATTCAAGTAAAACTTTCCAAGAAAATCAGCACTTAGAGAATACCAGTCTTGTGAATCACATTCTTGAGCCCCAAAGATATAGCACTCCTCATCATCTTGTCTCACCTCCAAGATCACCCCCACCAAACAATATGGCTCAACCTAGACCTCCATTTGTTGTTAACACCTTTGGTCCTATAAATTTTAGAGGAATGGATGGTTACCCAAATGTTGTCCCACAAGATGTCAGAAATAGGTTGCCAAAATTCCAAGGTAACAATGTTATTACTGGTGATCAACATCTCAAAATTTTTGATAATATGATGGAAGATTTTGAGATAGAGTTTGAAGATGTGTATATTAAGTTGTTTATTCATACACTAGAAGAAGATGCTAGGGATTGGTACAAGGCTCTACCTGATAACTCTATTGATTCATGGACTGAAATGAAAAATGCATTTAGGTTGCAATATGGTGATAGGATTAATCCTAGATTTATTTTATTTGAGTTTGAGAATATCAAGAAGAACCCTAATGAATAAGTCTTAGACTTCAACACATGGTTTAACAAAAATTTGAGAAGGTTTCCTGTTGGTTTGAGGCCTTGTGATGAATCTTGTTTAATCAAATATGCATATGCATTTGATAAGAAGGAAGCCTATTACCTAAGAGACAAGAACCCAACCAATCTAAGACAAGCTTTCACCATGGAACTTCAAATTGAGAAAAATATCAAGGCTGTTGGGAAACCTCTCAAGAGAGATGGTGTAAAATTGATAAACCCTAAAAACCTCAAGCTAGCAAAGGTGCTGATTTAGAAGAGGTTGTGAAAACTTTGGCAGGGGCTGTCAAAGAAATCTCATACAAGTTGGCAAGAGCTGAGAAGGGAATTGGGTAGACTTCATAAGGTCAGCCTAGGCAACAAACAAAAGATAGATTTCATAATCACCATAAGAATGAGCAGATGTTTGATGACAAGGGTAAAGGGTCTGTTGGATCTACAAATAGACAACCCCAAACACATGAAAGTAGATTGGTTCCTGACCCTCTAACTGCCAAGGTTGCTACTATTGATGAAGTTGCTGATATGGATTGGTGTGATAGATGTTTTCTTCCTCATCCTCCATGTGACGTGGAAAACAAGTTGATGAAGCTGATAATGAGGATGGAACTGATGATGATATTTGTATGGTGGGCTATTCTTCAAGCTCACAAGGAGGAACAACATCTATTGAAGTAATAAGTGCTAGGACTGGTGCTACCTTTTAGGATTGCATCAAACAGGTACAATTCTTTCTCCCCCTCATGCTCTTGAAGTTGATGTAGTGCAAGCTTTTGAAATTCCTAACAATGACTTTGAATACTTGAGAGCTTTGATGATTAAGAAGTATGATGGTGGTATCCCTTCAGAGGAAGATAGACAATTGTTAATGAATGTTGTTGTAGATCAAGAGGACTATAACACTAGAAGCAAAGTTGTTAAGGGAGTTGGGCCTCAAGCCAAACCTAAAACACCCTTGCTCACAAGCATTCCAAAAGAAGCTCCTAGGAAAGAAACACTTGCTAAAAGCTCTGCTATCCCAAGCAAAAATTACAGTCCTCATCATGCCCAAGTTACCAAGAATCCTTTGCCATCTAATGAATCTTCTTGTATCCCTTCCAATGTTTTTTTCCAAAGAGTGTCCCCTATGACATAGCCCAAGTATTGAGCCAAATTAAAGTGAGTGTTCCAATCATTGAGTTGCTTAGAATTCCTGAGCATAAGAAGAGAGCATTTGAGTACTTGGGATTGAAAGAAGAGAAGATCACCCCAAGCAGAAATGTAAATGTTGTTGAGACTCCTCTCCAAATCATTGCTGACCTTGAAACACCACCAACAGTGGAAGATCTTGGAGAGACACCTGAGGTATATTTGGGGACATCCTTGGTTGATTTCCAATTGAATGTTGATCCATTCTTTATAACTTTGTTCATAAAAGATAGGATACTTCACAATTGTATGTTTGATTCCGTGTATCATGTAATGTCATGCCTCTAGAAGTCATGAATGAGTTGGATATCAAAGTGACTACTACCTATGGGAAGTGTCGGTGGTTGGTTGTGTGAAAGGTTTTGAGTGCAACTTACACCTATCCAAGAAAAACTTTGAAACTTGATGTTGTAAGTATTGACTCGCCCTACCAAATGGGGTATGCTTTTTCAAGAAAATGGGTTGCAAGTGTTGGTGGCAGCGTTTAGATGGATATGTCTTTTCCACCATTCCCATTGAGGGCAGCCTTGTCAAACTTTATGGTGAAAAGAAGATGTTGCACCTAATTGAAGATCCCAACAATGCTTCCTATGAAGTGTTGTTTGTTGATGTAGATGTTGAGAATTTCATTGGTTTTTCTAATGGAAAATAAAATAAAATGGATCAGTCAAAATGCCTTGATAAGGTATGTTCTCCTTAGACATTGTTATTTGATGGAGCTTGCTCCAAATTTGGAAATGTGTGCTGTGTAATTCTGATTTCCCTAGCTTAGAAGAATTCATTTTTTCCTTTAAGCTTAATTTTGAATGTACTAACAACATTCTTGAGTATGAAGCCTTGTTGTCGGGTCTGAGAATTGCATGGAAGTATGGAGTAAAAGACATTGTTGCAAAAGGAGATTTAGAGTTAGTTGTCAAACAAATAAGAAAATTGTATGCTACAAAAAATCAGCGTATGAAACAGTATAAGCATGCAGTTTGGGATTTAATTGAGATGTTTGATTCCTTCAATATTATGCACCATGACAGAAGTTTGAATGTTGTTACTGATAAGTTGGCAGTGTTGGGGTCAAGGTTTGAAGATTACACCATTTCACCTTATTGTGAATACAACATTGAAGTGTTGACTAGGCCTGTTGTCCTTGACAACATCAAGCATTGGCAAGTGTTTGATGATGATTCTCAAGTGCTAAGGTTCTTGCAAAACCAAGGTGAGTTTGCAAATCAGAATATTGATTGGGAGCCAATGGTGTGTATGACTGAAGGAAGAGAGACTTTGTTTGGAAAAGATATCATCCAATTGAAAACAAACACCATTCCTAGAGGTCTTGTTGCACTTGAGTCAAATTTTAACAATGCTGATTGCATCATAAATAGAAACATGTCTACCTCAAGGGATGTGGAAGAGCATAACTTGGGTACAAAGGAAAACCAAGAAAAGTTTGGTTGGGTAGCAGTTTAAACAAGGAAGAAAAATAGTCCTACCTCCAATTGTTGAAACAATATCAAGACTGCCTTGCTTGGTCCTATTCAGAGCTAAAAGCATATAGAGAAGACTTGTTTCAACATGAGATCCCTCTTGAAACAAATGCCAAACCATTCAGACAGAGGCAAAGGCCAATTAATCCACTTCTCTCCATGGAAAAGCAAGAGGAGTTAAAGAAGTTGAGAGATGGAAGTATTATTTAAAGATACAACCCAGTTGGTTATAAAATGTGATAGTTGCCAATGTTTCTCTGGAAGACTCAAAGCTTCGTGCTCCTTCCTCTGCATCTGTATCAATTGAAGCTCCTTTCAAGCAATGGGGGATGGACTTCATTGGTGAGATTTCAAATCCTTCTAGTGCTGGCCATAAGTGGATCCTTGTAGCCATTGATTATTTTACAAAGTGGGTAGAGGCAATCCCCACCAAGAAAGCAACACACCAAATAATTATGGAATTCTTGTTGAATCAAATCATATGAAGATTTGGAGTCCCAGTCAAGATTGTAGCTGATAATGTCATGTGCTTTAGAGCCAAACCTTTAATGGAAATGTGCAATGAATATGGAATCAATCTGACTTATTCTTCGAACTATAATCCCCAAGGGATTGGACAAGCTGAGTCCAGCAATAAGAATTTGTTGAAGATCATTAGAAGAACCTTGGAGCAAAACAAGAAGAAATGGGGTGAACAATTGAAATTTATAGTTTGGGTTGATAGGATAACTCCTAAAAGAGCTACTGGTAAAAGCCCATTTGAATTGGTGTATGGAACTCAGGCTTTGCTGCCCTTACACCTACAATTATCTTCATTTCATTTTTCCCAATAGTTGGAAGATCAAGAGCTTGGCCCATATGAATCAAGGATCAATCAGATTATTGAGCTTGATGAGGAGAGAAGAGCATCCCATCAAAGGCATGTTAGATTTAGAGAAAAATTGAAGAGATTGTTTGACAAGAAGGTCACTCCTAGAGCCTTCAATATTGGAGATTTGGTCTTGTTATGGGATAGTAGGCATGAAGACAAGGGCAATCATGGCAAATTTGATGCATTATGGATGGGCCCTTATGCCATTGATATCAGAATTGGTGAACATACCTTCTTTCTCAAGGATTTAGATGGGGAATTGCTGGAGCTACCTATTAATGGCAGACATTTGAAACATTTCTTGGATTAAACCCCAAATTTGAGGTATGCACCAACTTGTACAGTGTATAGTGTTTGGTTTTTTCTCTTTTTGGTGTTTTGTCAGTTTTGTGGTTTGCCTTGCTATGTGGCAGCCATTTTTGTCAGGTTCTTAGTTGGTTTTTGGTGTTTTTGGCTCTTGACTCCTTTTCCCAATGGTTTTTGGCACTTGGTCTATGTTTTGTCCTTGTGGCACTCACTGGGAGTGCCCATCCCCAAGCAAGAGCCGATGTTGGTGCCATTTCTGAGCTGGCATAGTGTGCCCTAATTTTTCATGTCCATTTTTTCTCAGAAACATTTTACTTCTCAAATTGGTGACCTACAATTTCTTCCCCCTGGTTGAAATGCTTCAAAAATGCCCATAAACTTGTTGTTCGCCTTGTTTGAAAGGAATATTCCAAGTTTGCCCCTTTTGTGCCCTAGTTTTTCCAATTCCACAGGCTATGTCATTTTTCCCTTTGCCAGATCATGAAAAAATTGAATTTGATCAATTCATACTTGTTTGTAATTGAAAATCCCATCCCAAGGTTGAAAATGTTGTAAAATCATGCTTCAGTTGATTCAAAATCGAAAAATCTGCCATCCTTGGTGAAAAAATTGAATTCTAGGGCATCCCGAATTTTTTATGTTTTGACTTGTTAGACGAGTGTCATTTTCTGTCAAATTCATCCTCAGAAGGTATTGGCAATGTGGCAGGTTTGCATTGGCTGAGGAATGGCAGGAGGTGCTCTAACTTTTCATTTTTCACCTTTTCAAGAAAATGGGGCATTTTCGGGCCCGGGCACCCATTTTTTACAAATTTGCCTACGTGGCATGTTCTGATTGGCGGGAGATGGCGGATGGTCGGATTCACTTAAGGTTTTTTGACCTTAGTCTTGCAAAGGTTTTAAAGTCAAAATTTTGTCTCGATGCCCCACAACCAATCGGGAGAGGACATGTGTCCAAAGGGTTTCAAAAAGGGAGTGCAGGTGTGGGGGGACTTAGAGTTTTTTTGCTCTAATTTTATAAAGTTTCAAAATCAGTTTTGCCCCCACTCCAATCAAAGGAGGAAACCTGGTAGCAAGAAGGTGACACAGAGACTAGGTCAATGGGTTTGCGGAGGGAAAAAGGGATTTTTTCCTTTTTCACAAAAGGGTTAAAGTAAATTTTTGGCCCGAAAGCCCTCGGCCAATCGTAGGTGGACACGTGTCCATGAAGGGTCGGAGGAAATGCGGGCCGTGGAGCGAAATGGGAATTTTTCCCCTTTTTTGCAAAATGGATAAAAGGCAAATTTTGGCCCAAAACTCCGCAACAAATCAGGAGAGGACACGTGTCCTAAAAGGTCAAAAGGGGGTGCGGGTCAACATTGAAGTTTGTGAATTTTCAAAAAATTGTAAGGGAGGTTTGAAGGAAGAAAGGAAGACTTGGATCCATAGCGAATAGAAGAGCGCCACGTGGCGGGGATAATTTCGGAGGCGCGGGCCCTGAAGACAAAGTGGAAAATTTTCCCTTGGCTTAAAGGGAGTAAAACAAAGATTAAGCCTGCGGGTCCTCAGTAAATGAGAGATTGATGCGTGGCAGAGGGCAAGGTGGGTCGGCGAGTCGAGGAGGCAGAAGGAAATTTTTCCTTTTGCCAAAAATGCTCAAAATCAAAATTTGATGCACTGCCCACTAGCAAATCACAAGGAGACATGTGGCAAGGGAAAATTAGAGGTGCGGGCCCACGGGGCAAAAAGTGAAATTTTTGTAATTTCCAAAAAGGTCAAAATGCGTAGAATTGAAGCACGATTTCAATGGGACCCACCATATGCCACATGTTAGCTCCAAATTTCAAGGGCAGAGGGGCGGAGAAAAAGTCAAAATTTTCCATTTTTCCAAAAAATGTGGAAAAGTCAAAAATGATCCCAATTTCGGTCCCAATTGTTTTTGGACACGTGGCGGGCCCAAGAGGCACACGGGAAAGGTGGCAAAATTTTCCAAATTTTCAAAAGGTCGCAAATGCATTTTTTAAAGGCATGGGCCCAATCCAATCATTTTTTGACATGTGTCCCACCTTATCCAAAGTTTAAAAAGGTAATATTGAGCGTATTTTTGGATTGCATCTTCCACGTGGAGGGCTGATATTAAAGGTTGATGTAAGATCAACGGTTCTGTGTAATTTCATTTTTGGCCACCATTTTTCCTCTAGGAAGCTTGGAATCACGATTTTTGCATCAAAATTCATCAAATTTATAGTGATTTTGTGTCCTCTTGGCCTTCCAGGATCATTGGCATCACTTTCATGGCTTAATTCTTTGACTTGTGATGTTTTTGAAGTAAATTTTTACCCCAGCCTGAGCAAGCACGTGAAATGACAAAATCAAAAGTTGCAGAGGTAGTTTAAAAGGGTAAAAAGGTGAAAATGATGAGTAAGAGGTGTTTGCATGCCTCAATGATGAAAAACATGCCTCCAAGATGGATAATGATCCAGATATTTGTAATGATTTAATCTTTTTGGCACACCTGGCAACATGCGAGTGTTTTTCTGTTTGATGTCATTTTCATTGAATCATGAAGAGTTATTGTAACAGAATTGATCCCATGGCATATTCTTTGCTTGGGAAAGAAGGCTCCAATGTGGCATAGGGTATATAGTGCATTTTGGAGAATTTGTAAAGGAGGGAGTTGAAAATTACGGGCAAATTTTGAGAGAAATCTCATTTTCTAGTGAAATCCACCAAAGAACCAGTTAATGTCTCATGTGTTGGAAATTCATGTATGTGAGTTGGTTACAAGTGTATAGCCATCACACAACTCTGAGATTGTTCATGTAACTCTCCCCTACTATTGAATCTAACAAGTTTTGAATTAAATCTATGTTTTCTTTGGGCAATATGATGTTTGTTATCATTTTAAATGCCTGTAAATAAATTTTGTTGTTCTTGTTGCAATCTTGCATTGAAAGTCTTTAGAAGTCACACAGATCTCCATTTCTGGTTGATAGTTTAGTGGCATTTGTAATCTCATATTCAAAAGATCCTTCATCTGATAAGGAGATAAACAAATTTAAAATCACTTTACCTTCCTTGACTGCAGAGATTTCTTGTAAGCCTTTGGGGGTACCTTAGGCGTGGTTTGATCATGGATTTTTGTGTTTAATTGAGTTCTTTACTTCAATATTTTGTGGTGAGTTCTCAAAGATTGTGTGAAGAGTGTAACTGGGCTTCCATTTGTGCCTCTTCTGGTTGAAAGAACATCCTGATTATTTTAGGCATTTCATCTTATAGTTGTTCAAGTATTGTAGTGGTTGCCAAAGATCTTATCTATCCCAGTTTGTCTTGTCAATTCCCCGCCAAAAAAATCATCTAACAACAAAGATCTTGTCATGTATTATCCCTGATTTACATTTTTATACCTACAAAAGATCAAAATCCATTTGGAAAAGCTTGCATAATAGATCAGGATTTCCAATGTCTCTAGTAACCTTTGCCTTGTTTTGAGAACATACCCATGTTTTGAGAAGTGACAACTTATGAGAGTTCAAATCTGGGGTGTTGATCATGTTTTTATCATGGTCTCCATCAATGAATTCCAAGCAAAGAGAAGGACATCTTCACCTCATTCACCATTACAAGGTTAAAAAATAGGTCCTCTTACCTTGGTTACAAGGCACAACCTAAAACAGCTAGGACAAGATCAAGTCCTATTGGAGTGCTATCCATTTCTCCACAAACCTGGGTGCCAGCTAGACCATATCCCCAACTACCAATGACATAAAACATGGTCTGATTTTTCCTTAAGCTCCATGACATATCTACGGTGCTGCTCAGACTGAAAAGGAGAACAAATTTGGATACCAACAACCCTTACGCAAACCCACACTCACTTCCTACCGTGATCCATTAGCAAGTTCCTATGCCAACATTTTAGCCAACCTCTTAGAGACCTTTTTCATCACATTACCACCACTTAGACCCTATGACCCACTCAAACCCAAACCAAAAGGGTTTGACGAAACCAAAATTTGTGCCTACCATCGTGTGCCAGGGAATGATGTAGAGAATTGTAAGGCTCTTAAAAGTGTTCTTATCTAACTATGTCCTCCTAAAGCATATTTTGACGACGATGACCTTCTTTATGAGGACCCTATTCCACCTTCACCGATCTCCCCACATCCTCTACCACTACTTATTCAATGGCCCACATCACCACCTCCACAACCCTTTTATCCACCTCCAAAATTTGAGATCAACATGGTTCGCATAAGAGAGCTTGTCAAAACCCCACCAAAATGCCAATGCGCCCTACTCATTTCACAAGCTTCTTACCCCGCATTAGGTTTTTTTCCATCATGTTGTTATATTACTCATGACATAACTTCTCCATCCACCTCTTTTCCTCAGATTAATATGACACAAGGTGCCACTCGTGCCCAAAAAGATAAAGGAAAAGAAAAAGCAACTAGCCCATCCGCTAATCTTGTGCCTAACATACCTACTGCACACGCACCCAAATTCACCATTCGAGGTCCCACATACCCTATTTGTGATGGGGTCACCCATCATACAATGATAAAATAATTACACCAACCCCTTTAAAAATGTCTTTTTATGACCTCGTCCAAACCTATGAATCTCACCAACAGGCCCTCATGGAGGTCCTTCAATCCATTGAGGTTTTACCTAATGAACCTACACCCATGGCCTCCATTATCACCCCTCATCATCTGGCCTCTCTCATGAACTCATCCCCTTCCTCTACACCTCCACCTACTCACTCTCAGCTTTTTTGATGATGAAATTATACCTCTCCAATCAGAGCGACCCTGATCCCACCCTTTTCATCTCCATCTATATCGATAATATACATGTACGACATGTTATGATCGATGGTGGTGCCAAAATCAACATCATCTCCTCCCATGGGTACAACCAAATGTGTGTACCTACCAATTGTAAGCATAATAACCCGCTTATGTTGTGCTCATTCAATGACACTATAAATTCTACTCTCGGCACCATCATCCTCCACGTTCATGTGGGTCCTCGCACTGTCTTGGAATTGTTCTACATCTTAGAGGGGTAGTTCCAATATAACTTTGTTGTTTGGCCAACCTTGGATTTGTTTCATGGATTGTGTTCCTTTGACTTTACACTTATGTAAAATTTGAACATGAAGGACATAACTACACCATCCCATCGACCCATCACCATTAAAAACTCGTAACATGTCAGATTGACCTACGATATCCTTGTACCCGTTAAGACATCTACAACCACCGTCACTTCTCCTTCACCCACAGCCCCATCCAATGATGTTTTCACTACCTCACCCACACCTACCTCTTTTATTCCCGTTGCTAACGCAGCCTCTGTAGCTGACCCATCCACTAGCTTATCTAGTTCCCAACCAACCAATTCTTCTTCTTCCCAATTACCTAGTAATTCATCTATTCCCGCTACCCACATATCTACTATCGATCCCTTAGAAGGCATTTTTCAACATCTCACTCTAGGGGAATACTACCTCTACAATATAAACACATTCCTTACTCCATAAGAGTATGGTAACCTATGCCAACATCCTCGTTATGACCATCGCATAGGTGAGGTCTTCCCTTATGGTCCTCCCCACCTTCACACCAACTTAACATATGGGGACTTGATACTTCCACCTATTCACCCGAGCCACCTTCCCAAACATGACCATTTTCATTTGACCTCTAATATCTCACCAACCATCACTTTTCCCACACTTTCCTCCACTTTGTATGCTTGGAAGGGCTTTGGCTTTGGTTTTTATGAACAAGGTCGTCATATTGTCATCCCGTGTACCACCCATAAACACAAAGACCACAGTGGTATCGACTTCACAAAACTACCCTCCAAGAAGGACCACATCGACCTCATTGAGGATGCCAAACCTTCTCCACCCGTTCACCCACGTCACCACCTTCACCCACGGAGTCTATGGATCCAGAATCCATTCCTCCTAACTTTTTTTTTTTTGTAAACACCATTTCCATGGGACCTTTGACTTATCAATGCGATGGAAACACTCCCTCTTCTCTTCCTTTCCTATATCTTGACATGATCGATGATGATATGCCATTTATTAACGTCATTCAATGTCAGGACAATGAGTCTATCCTCACCTACCTTGGTAGAAGATTCTTATATTCATTAGTCATTGCCTTCTGAGATGTAAACCATGTTAAATGAATTGACCATCAAAGTCAATATTAACACTCAAGATGACTGCACATTCTAAAGATAGGCCAATATTTAGATGTTGTTGAATAGGAATATTTTACTTCTTTCCTTCAGGATCATAGAAATGCTTTTGCTTGGTCCTATGTTGATATGCCCGATATTGATCCAAACATTGTGGTCCACAATATCATCACCATCCCTAAAGCCAAACTCAGAAACAAAATCTGTGGAAAATGTATCCTCGCATTTCCCTTCTTGTCAAAGAAGAACTCCAGCACCTTCTCTCTATTTCCTTCATCCTACCCATTGACTATCCCCAATGGATTTTTAACATCGTTCTTGTCAAAAAGTGACAGTGGACTCCACATTTGCATGGATTTCCATGACCTCAACGTAGCTTTACCCAAAGATGATTTTCCTCTACTAGGTATTGACCAGCTAGTTGATCTCACCACTGGCCATGAGATGTTATCACTCATGGATGGTTTCTCAGTTATAATCAAATATCACTCACTTGAAAGATCAACACAAAACTACCTTCATCACTCCTTGGGGACCTTCTGCTATCGAGTCATGCCTTTTGGCCTTAAAAATGTTGGTGCTACATATCAATGGGATATGACTTACATCTTCCATGACATAATGCATTGTATATTGGAAGACTACATAGATAACGTCCTTTCCAAATCTAAACATCGGGCCAAACATCTTATAGTCCTGAAATTTATCTTTGATCATATCATCAAGTATTGCATTCACTTGACCCAAGAAGTGTGTCTTCATTGTTGGTTTCATCATTTTGTTGTGTGACATTTAATTTGACCTCGCTAAAATAAAGGCTATTCTCAAAATGCCTCTGCCTAGTAATATTCTCCAACTTTGAAGTTTGCAAGATAATTTTCAATCTATTCATCTTTTTATTTCACATCTTTTCAACCACTTTGCCAACCATTTCACCATCTCCTCAAAAAGGACGTCTCCTTCAAATGGGATGATGAATGCCACAAATCCTTTGATGCCTTAAAATAGTACCTTCTCCAACCACCGGTGCTCATTCCTCCTAAGGAGGACCAACCATTTTACTTGTACATTTCTACTATTGATCATTCCTTAGGTGCCATGCTCACTCGTTGTGATGAACAACACAAGGAATAGGTGATCTATTAAATAAGTCGTACACTTCTAGACTATGAAACCAAGTACACCCATGCTGAAAAACTCTACTTAGCCTTAGTTTTTATCGCTACTAAACTTTTTCATTACCTACTCAATCACAAAACCTTTGTCATCACCAATACTGACCCCTTACATTACATGTACGCGAAACCCTACCAACATCAACGTGTTGAGTGTTAGCTCATGATTCTCATAGACCTTGACCTTGAGTTCATCCATAAAAATATTTCAAAGGCCAAACCATCACCGACCAACTAGCGGATGCACCCCTCTCCTGGACCTTAGTCTTTGCTACCCTCTCTTTGGACGATAGTCTTTACCAAATGACCTTATTCTTTGATGGTTCTAAATGTCAATGTGGGGGTGGTGCCAAAGTTATCCTCATTCCTCTTGATGGTGAGCCTATGCCACTATCTTTCAAACTAGAATTTGATTGTAGTAACAATATCATTGAATATGAAGCACTCGTATTATATCTCTAAGTTGCCATCACCTTAGACATTAAATCAATTAATATATTTAGTGATTCCCAACTGGTTGTAAACCAAGTCAATGGTATATACCAGTTTTGTAATGAAATACTTCAAAAGTATAAACACCATGTCAACATCCTTTTGACTACCTTTGACAATTATGAACTTAAAACCACCCCATGTTCTACTAATAAATTTATGGATCATGTCCCGCCTGGCTTCTTAGATACCCGCTTTCCCTACTAACTCCAAAATATTTGTCGCAGTATAAAGGTTGCAATCACCTTCTTATTTATTTTGATATGTCAACTTCATCAAAACCATTGCACCTAACCCACATTACCTTTGGTATAAGTAGTTTTCATACGACCTTTCCCTTTCCATTCTGCCTCCAGATCTTACTTATAATGGACAACGCGCCTTTCTCAAAAGTGTCTCTCATTATGTCATCATGGGTGGTCTTCTTTATAAACATGGCTTTGACGGTATTCTCTTACGATGCCTTACAAGTTATGAGATTTCTTATACCGTTAAGGAAGTTCACAATGGAATTTGTGGACGTCACTTCAGTGGCCTAGATGTCACTAAACACATCCTTCACCTAGGCTATTATTGGCCTACCCTCAATGTGATTTTTGTGACTATGTCAAATGTTGTGTGAAATTCCAGTAGCATGCTAATATTTATCACACACCTAGTCATGCCTTACAGGTTGCACAATACCTTTACCCACTTTTGATATTGTCGAGAAATCAATCCTCATTCTTCACAACGCCATCAATGGATTATTACCACAACCAAGTACTACACTAAATGGGTAGAAGCCATCCCCCTCATCTCTACAAAAGTTGAGAAAATATGTGACTTCATTAATCGTCACATCATTTGTCGCTTTATGCGTTCTCACCGTCTCATCACGATAATGAACAATAGTTCAAAAATAAAACCCTACAAAAACTCTATGACACCTTTGGCATTCAACTCATTTTATCTTCACCTTACTACCCACAAACAAATTTCCAAGAAGAATCAACCAATAAAACCTTAAACAAAATTCTTATGAAAGTAGTTGATGATACTAGAAAGGATTGGCATACGCACATTCCTTTCACCTTGTGGGCTTACCGTACTAGTATTTGCACCTCAACTGTTGCCACACCTTTCTCTCGGTCTACGGTACCAAGGCTATCTTGCCTCTCAAAGTCTAGATTCCATCTCTTTGTATCTCACTCCAAGACATTCTCAACGATGATGACTTTCGCCAGGACTATTTGGCATAACTTGAGTTATTAGATGAACGTCATCTTAATGCTCTTGATCATCTCCAAATCTACTAAAAATGTATCAAACGTGCCTATGAAAAATGTGTCCATGAGAGAAACTTCCTAGTCGATGACCTTGTCTGAAGGAAAATCAACATGTAACCAAAGAAGAGAAAAGTAAACGGGGTAAATTTTCTCCTAATTGGATTGGACCCTATATCATTACTCATACCTATGGATCAAGTGCTTATCATTTTTCTTCACTCGAAGGTAAACTCGAACTGAACCCCTCAATGTCATTCTATTATTGAATCAAGTCCTCTATCACCTTCTATTTATTTCAATATTGTTCCTTGAGCACCCTTCACTTTCATATTACCTATTCTTGGGGTCAACGACTAAACAAGAATCATGTGATTACCCGTCACCTTTCAGCCTTATCTTCAATATGAGTACCACGACTCTACTCATGGCATGATTTTCATGGATACTTTTCATCTTTTTCAAGATGGAATCCCATGGTTGTTCATCACTTGAAACCATCTCTTTCAAATAAGAGCCTAATCTTCCTCTATAGTCTTGTCCATGACTTAAACATCCGAAAGAAAAAAATTATTTGAAAAGAAAAATGGGATTTAACTCCTTAAGTCAAAATTCTAGCAAAGAGATGAATCCCTCAAAAGGGACATCTCTTCTCTCTATCTCGCCATTATAAATAGACTTCTCCCTCAAATTACAACCATACAAAGCTAGCCATACTACACATAGTCTATCATTAACAAAATAAAATATTCAAAAGCTTCCCGCATCAATCAGTTTCATAAAGACCTTAAGGAGATAATATACTCATCCCACATAGACTTCCCGCATCGATCAGTCTATCAAAAACAAGAGCAAAAAGAGAAAAAGATAACATTTTTGTCATGGACTTACCTATTTTGATCTTAGGTCTCTTGCCAAGTAGGCCTGTTGTCTCACACCAGGTTATGCTAAAACCAACCATTTTCACCTCATTTTCTTTTCACCCTAATTTCCTACCTTCTCAAGGGACGTGCCAAAAATGTGACATTTCATGATCATGTGACTTTCTTCCCCCTTAGAATAGTCAATCATGCAATGCCTTTAGGGTATTACATTCATAAGCCCATATTTGGTATGGTAGACTTGTTGTGGTTCTTATCAATTAGATGGAAGCATACAAGGATGAAATGCAATAGATTTTTCTATACACCTCTTACCATTCACCTTCTTCATCACTTGTTGATTTTCCTATACAAGACTAGACCATCAACACCTACATTTTAGGGATTCCTCTTTCACCAAAATCAACCTAAAATCACCCATGCCTAAATGACCTAACCTCAACCATACCTACATGACCCCAACCCAACCATGCCTAAATGACCTAGACTCAATCATGCTTAAAACCTACCAACCCATTCCTTTGCTTGACCATATTCTTTCCTAGCTTATGGTAGAACTACATCGGACTAAGGTCCCTTTTCATCAGTGCTATGTAGGTAGCACTCTGAGGGCATGGGGCCCTTGGAGGTTAGCTCACCACTCTTTACCCTAACCAATTTCCCCCATTTTTCTATTCACATTCTACCTTAGTGAGTTTTCCATTTTACACAACAATTGGAAAATTAAAACATACAAACATACATACCTACCATTTTTAACACACCATCATATCATTCATTTATCATTTTACATTCCCATGATATCAAATATTGGAAAATTAAAACATACAAACATACATACCTACCATTTTTAACACACCATCATATCATCCATTTATCATTTTACATTCCCATGATATCAAATATTTGGAAATTTAAACCACATACATATAAATCATCATTTATTTCTCATGATTACCAATAACTTGGAAATTAAATCAAAACCATAAACCACAACTCAACCATGCCTAACTTACCTAGACTCAACCATGCCTAAAGGAACCCAACCCAACCATGCCTAAATGACCTAGACTCCATAATGCCTACATAACCTCGACTCAATCATGCCTACATAATCTCGACTCCATCATGCCTAAATTACCTAGTTTCCATCACATACACAATAACAATGGAAATTAAAAACATAGATAACATCATCCATCCAATAAAACATCTATATAACTAGAAAAATTTGTGTATCCATACATATGTACACAGATACAAAATCAATACGACTATCTCGATACAACCTCTCTATCTTTGGCACACATGCTGGTATAATAATCAAAATCACAAAAATCTCATGTACATCCTCACTATCATCGGCACGTAAGCCAGTTATATACCAAAAATTGATACACCGATCATATACGGTGACTAATTGTCACTCCATCTAATATCCATCCCTATCTCATCTATCTCCTCCTTTATGCATGTCTAGTGCCCTTCCAACATCTCTCCACCTCGCATGGGTCTCGTTCTAGTCTCCTCCTGGCTCGTAGCTGGGTCTAGCCTCCATGAACTCATAGCCTCACCTGAACCTGTCTCTATGCTCGCTAACCCCTTGTCCTCTCGAGCTATGAGTGTGAGAGCTAGTCCTCTCACTCGCTACCCATTGTGCCATGTACTCAGCATAGGAGTGTATGCCTATCCTGTAGTCCTCAAATGATCTTGGTAATACCGCGTCTCATTCGGGACATCCTCCAACCTTGCCATCGGCACTATCTGAGGTGGTGTCATAGGTCTCACAAGTAACCTTTGAGATCTATCCTGTTAGGGTTGGCCTTGGACCCTATGTCTATGTACCCTGTCCTCCTCCCTGTATCATGGGACCCTATCCCATTGTTGCATGTAATATGGGACCACATCCGAGCACATGCATGGCCAACTAGCCCTAAAAAACCCACCACCTCGCACTGTAAAGTTGCAATAGATGCCTCGACCCAATAATCTACCCATGTAACACCGTAATATGTGCTCGAAGGGCAGCCACCTGACCCTGCAAGGTATCTGTATGTACCCAAAATTGTAAGGTACTGCACTTCCGGAACAACGTGACACGTGCCCCAATGATGATACAGATCTCCTCACAAGGTGTTTGGGATTCGAAAAGGCTCTCCAAGATGCATTATCATCTCGCATGCCCCGCTTAGCACCCGCGTGCTTTGCTTTCCTCTTTTCCCCTCTTTTCTTTTCCTTTTGCTCTTGATTTACAAAACCGCCGCCCGACCGGGAGGTTTTGTCTCGTGACCACCGCCTAGACAGGCGGTGGTCCTATAACCACCACCCTGGACATGGCGGTGGTCCTATAACCGCCGCCCGCTCAAGGCGGAGGTCCTTCACGCATTTTCCAAAATGCTCTTTTAATGTGACTCATGTAAATTTCAATGTTTACCAGCTTTTTTTCACTGCCTTGGGCTTCCATTAATGATTCTGATTCCCTGGAATAGTGTTTTGCCATTGTTTATAGTTTAAGAGATCAATTTGGTTTTTACCTTGGGTAAATGCAAATGCTATAAATAGTTGGCTTGTGCTCAAGCAAATGGCCCTCAAATTTGACTCAATTTCTCATTGCAATAGATTAGTCTTTCATTTTTCTTAGAATTCTTAGTTTCATTCATTGCATGCTTAGTTAGTGTTGTTTTGCTATTAGGGAGCCACATATCCATCTTGTGAAAGTGCTGTTGATATTTCATCCAATCCATTAGAGTAGAATAGTTTGTTTTCAATAGGAAGCCATTAAAGTTACAGGTTTTGTTCTTCAAGTAGGATAGTTTCAGGTTCTAGACATTTTATGTTGCATGACTCATAATAAATCCCACTAGGAATTGCATAAGCCAAGCTCTGTACTCTTGCGCTATCTCTCTCCTACTCGCATTGTATTCAGTCTGTATCCTAAGTTGCCTTTGTCCCAATATCTACTTCTATTGATGCTAGCATTACACGCTTTTCTAGATCCACGTGAACACGAAGGAGCGAGGAGGTCACACTGAGGGGACAAGATCACACACATCATCGGATTCGCCACTGTTCTACAGAATCCAGGTTCTAACTTTCAAAGTTCTAAATTAGAAGCATATCAAATAGAGTAGCCAATCACTTTATTTCAGTCAATTTTACTTTTGATATTGCCAGGGAAGCTGTGAGGATTGATAGTTTCTGAGAGACTATGATTCTTTCCTCACTTCTAAGGTAGGATCGAGAGTCTTTCAAATAGATTAGATTAGTTATTTCATTGTTTAGAATAGATTTACAACTACAGGCAAGTAGCTATACTCGGTTACTTTGTTTGTTTTAAATTCGTCATTAGATTAATCGTCAATTTCTAGATATATTAAAATAGTTGCTCCTTCAATTTCATCTATAAAATTCATCAGAAAAATACAAAAATATAGAAGTCATATATGTTATAGATATACTTCACATAGTTAATTTTACTTTGCTGCATTTAGTTTACATTGTGGCTTTTGTATGACAATCACGGGACCTAGAGAGCCTAGGGAATACGTATTCAAGCCAATCGTGCCCCAACCCAATCTCGTCACAGCCATAACTGATATAGATCAGAATCTTAGGATCCAAGTCTTCTGAACAACGGTAAACTTACAACAAATTAGTTTCCAACTGCACGGGTTAAACATAGAAGACGACCAAGCACACACGTTTTGGTCAAATCAACCAAACTACAGATTACCCTAGATACATATCCGCATGACTGTGGAAGGGTTTGAAAGAGAGCAGACCTTTGGTTGTGATCCTTTGGTCCCATAGCTAGATGCAGGAGACACTCTCACAGATATAGATACCACCTAAGAATTCAGGTTGCACGAACACTGTGAGATACTCTGAAAAGATCACACAACTGTTAAATCTGAATATAGAGGCTGAGAAAGTGTATGACTATTGGATACTAGGGATTAGGGACTGAATCCACACATGACCATAGCAGGACCACAACAAACATGAATCTATGGTTGTGACCCACAAGTCTCACAGCCCAACGAGTCCATAGGTGAATCAGACATAGATGTTGGCCTACGTACATTAGTATTCAGATCTACTCCACTTCCACCTATCATCATCGAATAGTTATCCTTGTTAGACATAGCAGCTAACAAAGCTAAGGAGTTCTGGACTAGGCCAGAGAATCACCCATAGAGTCAATTATATTTACCATCCGCCCTATGACCTTATCTGGAGACATACACGAAACTATCCCAGGTCATTTTCCATGTATTCCACAACCCATAGACCGAATCACACCAGAGCTCGATATTGATTGGAGCCTTCGAGCAGTCATCCTTGCTGATCGATCTATCACACCAATTCAAGTTAGGAGGGCCTTCTTTGCCTTAGATTCACAATTTCCACTAGTGCACGTCGAAGACATCAGATTACCTAACTAGTTTGTCTACATCCCACGCATATTCAATCCCCACCGGCTGTCTCGGCACGACCTCGGGAGGTTGGGTGTGAGGAAAAGTTACTTGTAGATTCCCATGCTCACTTGTCACTTTTCCATCGTACAAAATTGGTGAACCCGACGTGAAACCCTTTCTACTTTCTATTTGGAGTCAGATTTCTACTGGTTCTTTTAAATTAAAATGACCTTTTTCGTCTTTACTACCTCGCGATTTCACCATCAACTTCACTCATTCCCATTATTCTATGGGTATTCATATACCCCCCGAATATGTCGGGATTCGATGCATATGGTAGGCCTCTCTTAGGTCTTGAGGCATACTACGCTCAACTAAATAGACAATCATCGCCCTCGCTCTCAGTATGGGGTGACAACTACTCAACTAACCAGTCATCAACACAAACTCTAAGGGTCAGATATAACTCATCTTTCCAAACAGAGGAGTTGGATCAATTCACTCAAACACAACAAATAGAGCCTTCAGGCTCGAACAATATGACGCTCATAGGAGAATCTAGTTCGTCTCCTCAGGTACTACTTAGACCACAAATTAGTAGACAAGTTGACCCATACCTAGTTTTATATGATGAACATTCGATACGTTACATGAGGAATGAACAACGTGTTAGGTTGTGGAGCCTATTTTCATGTGTGAAAGTGTTGAAGACTGTACACATTTCATGTAGCCCCCGAAAAAAAAATTAGCGTAAAATTTTTGGCCTCGAAAAAATGCACCCGACATATCAGAAACATGCTTTTCTCATATGGGTGAGTTTTTGACCCATAGGTTTATGGGACGGGTTTTTCCCATGGTATTGATACCCACGGTTTTGTAAAATTGCTTAAGCGGTTGTCTATTTATGTGGTCTTATGCATATGATAGATGAACAAGCAAATATATTGCAGATGTGTTTTGAATTCGGCTGTGAATTCTGTAGAATTTGTTGAGCATAGCTCGAAACGGATCTATGTATTGTATTGAGAGAGTGGTGGCTTGTAATAAAATCTAAGCAAGTGATTCTTGGTGGATGTAGCCCAAATTGGGTGAACCACGTTAAATACTGTCTCTTTGTGTTGTGTTATTTTATTCTGCAATTTTATTTGAGATCTGTAATAATTTCTGCATATTAGTTTCTACTGTTGCGATTCTGTGAGGGATTATTCCGCATATTTTATCCCTTATTTCCTAACAATTGGTATCAGAGCCTAGTTTGGTTTGTTGAAGTGTTGAATCGCAGGGAATTTTTAGCTTGAGTGGGAGCCATGGCAGATAAAGGAAGATCTAGGGTTGATAAATTCAACGGAAAAATTTCAGTCTTTGGAAGATGCGATGGAAGATTACCTTTCTCGGAAGGACCTTTATACTCCGTTGTCTACGAAGGTGAACAAACCCTAAGGTATGACAGATGCGGAATGGGATTTGTTGGATCGGAAGGCACTTGGAACGATCCTATTGAGTCTTGCATCTTCATCTTCGGTATTATTTAATGTTTCAAAGGAAAAGACTACAAAGATCTAATGGATGCATTAGGGAAGTTGTATGAAAAACCCTCTACCTCTAATAAGATATTTTTAATGAAAAAGTTGTTTAATATGAAGATGTCTGAGAATAGTTCAGTAGCAGATCATTTAATGATTTCAATATGGTATTGAATATGCTAGCTTTGGTTACAATAGAATTTGATGAAGAAGTTAGGGCTTTATTAATTTTGTGCTCTTTACCTGAGAGTTGGAATAGTCTAGTAATGGCGGTAAGTAACTCGGTTCCAGATAACTCAAAGTTGAAGTTTGAGGATGTTGTAGGGGTGATTCTAAGCGAGGAAATGTGAAGAAAAAGCTCTGGGGAATATTCTACTTCAGGGAATGCTTTGATAGTGGAAACTAGAGGGAGACAGAAGAATAGAGGAAACCGTGGAAAATAAAAAGATCGGAGGTCAAAATCCAAGAACAAGATTGTATCTTTGGAATTGTGGAAAGCCCGGGCATGCAAAGAAGGACTGTTGGGAGTTTCGGGATAAGAAGAAACAACAAAAAGAAAACAAGGAGGCAAATGTGGCAACGGTAATGTATGTCGGATGCTTTGATTCTTTCTTTGCACAATATTATCAATCTTGGGTTTTAGATTCAGGGCTTCTTTCCATG
The DNA here is from genome assembly GCA_018340775.1 of Taxus wallichiana var. yunnanensis. NCBI lineage: Eukaryota > Viridiplantae > Streptophyta > Pinopsida > Cupressales > Taxaceae > Taxus > Taxus wallichiana. Next base: position 546,021,162 of record CM031243.1, read on the forward strand.
CTTCTCCACATAGGCATTATTTTGTTGATTATGTTTAAGGAGATTTTGGCATGTTTTTCTTGGTGATGATGAGCCTTGCAAAGATAGTTGGAAAAGCTTCTACTCGGGTTAAGATGCAAAATGGGAATACTTGGCTATTGAAGGATGTCAGACATGTGCCTACATTAAGATGAAATTTGATATCGGCAGGGCAATTGGGAAGTGATGGTTGTACTGTGATATTTACAACAAACTCTTGGAAGGTTACCAAGGGTGCTCTTGTGGTGGTAAGAGGTAAGAAGGTTGGAACCTTGTATTTAACCACTGATAGTACTAATGATTGTAATCTTGTGGCTTCAGATGCAGATACAACATTATGGCACTATAGGCTCGGTCATATGAGCCATAAGGGCATGAACATCATAAAGAAGAATTTGCCTGGATATACAGAAATAGGTTTGGATTTTTGTGAGAACTGCATATATGGGAAACAGAAGCGAGTAAGGTTTCTCAAGGTTGGACCTACAAAGAAAGAGAGTAAGTTAGAGCTGGTGCATTCTGATGTGTGGGGCCAACTCAGGTATCATCTCTTGGGGTTCAAGTTATTATGTTACTTTTATTGATGATGCAACAAGGAAAGTTTGGGTTTATTGTATTAGAAACAAATTTGATGTATTTGACACTTTTGTTAAATGGAAAGCCTTAGTAGAGAATGAAACAGGTCTTAAGCTAAAATGTCTCAGGTCAGATAATGGAGGGGAGTATTGCAGCAATGAATTTGATGATTACTATTCTAAGAATGGAATCCGCAGGCAAAATACGGTTCCAAGAACTCCGCAATAGAATGGGGTATCAGAAAGGATGAATAGAACAATAATGGAACGTGCTAGGAGCATGAGGTTACATGTAGGACTGCCTCTTTCTTTTTGGGCAGAAGCAGTGAGCACAGCTGTGTACTTGATAAACAGAGGACCCTCAAGTGCCTTGGATGGAGGCATACCTGAGGAGGCTTGGTATGGTAAGAAAGTTGATTATTCATTTCTTAGAGTCTTTGGATGTGAGGTGTTTGTTCACATAGACAACGATGATGGGACTAAGCTAGAGGCTAAATCAGAAAAATGTACTTTCATTGGTTATGGTGGTGATGACTTTGGATATAAATGTTGGAGTATTAAGGACAAGAAAATCATTCGATCTAGGGATGTGGTCTTTAATGAGAAAGTCATGTATAAGTAGCAGTTGCAGGAAAACATGGAAGAATCCAAGAAAGAATATGCAGCGGTAGAGGATCTTCCAGATGGGAAAGTGACACATGAATTATTTCAAGAACCCCCTCAACAGGAACCCCAAACTCCTATATTGAAGAGGTCTTCTAGGGTAAGAAGAGAACACCGAACGTTTTTCCTTCTCTTTTTATTATTTATTACTCACCGATAGTGGAGAACCAGAGAGCTTTGATGAAGCAATGCGGATAGATGCCGGGAAGAAGTGGGAGTAAGCCATGGATGAGGAGCCTCGTGCTCTCATGGAGAACCGTGACATGGGATTTGGTAAAGCTACCCAAAGGAAAAAGAGCATTACAGAATAAGTGGGTGTTTAGAGTCAAAGCGGAAGAAGGAGGCAAGAAAAGATACAAGGCCCTTGGTGATCAAGGGGTTTGCACAAAAAAAAGGTATAGATTTTGATGAGATTTTTTCTCCTGTAGTAAAAATGACTTCTATCAGAATTGTTCTTGGAATAGTGGCAGCAGAAGACTTACACTTAGAATAGTTAGATGTAAAGACTGCATTTCTCCATGGCGATTTGGAGGAGGAGCTATATATGTAGCAGCCAGAAGGATATGAAGTCAAAGGTAAAGAGGAGATGGTGTGTAAAACCAAGAAGAGCTTGTATGGCCTGAAACAAGCTCCACGTCAATGGTATAAGAAATTTGATAGCTTCATGATGGAGCAAGGTTATATCAGATGTCATTTTGACCATTGTGTGTATACAAAGAAATTTGAGGATGGAAGTTATATTATCTTGTGTTTGTATGTTGATGACATGCTGGTTGCAGGTAAAAACATGCAAGAAATAAAAGTACTCAAGAAGCAGCTAAGTGAATCATTTGCTATGAAGGATTTGGGTGCAGCCAAACAAATCCTTGGTATGAGGATATCTCGGGATAGGAAGGAACAGTGCCGACTTTATCTCGGAAGAGTACATTAAGAAGGTCTTGAGAGGTTTAATATGTAGGATGCTAAACCGGTTGGGACTCCTTTGGCAAGCCATTTCAAGTTATCAAAGGAGCAGTGTCCCAAGACAGAGCAAGAGAGAAACCAAATGTCCAAGGTACCTTACTCATCAGCAGTTGGCAGTTTGATGTATGCTATGGTATGCACTAGGCCTGATATTTCCCATGCAATGGGAGCTGTGAGTAGATTTATGAGTGATCCAGGTAAAGAGCATTGGCAAGCAGTAAAGTGGATCCTTCGGTATTTGAGAGGGACCATGGGGACAGTTTTGTGCTACAGTGGATCAAACACCACTTTACATGGTTATGTAGATTCAGATATGGCTGGAGATGTAGACAATAAGAGGAGCACGACAGGTTATATTTACACTATAGGTGGGACAGCAGTGAGCTGGATTTCACGACTACAGAAGCTGGTGGCTTTGTCAACCATAAAGGCTGAGTATGTTGCTGCCACAGAGGCAAGTAAAGAGATGATTTGGTTACAACAATTGCTTGAGGAGTTGGGGCATAAGCAGGAGGAATGTAAGCTGCATAGTGATAGTTAGAGTGTTATACACCTAGCTAATAACTCTACTTTCCACTCTAGGACAAAGCATATACAATTAAGGTACCATTTCATCAGGACAACTTTGGAGGAAGAGAAGTTGAAGTTGGAGAAGATTCATACCAGAATCCTACATACATGATGACCAAGGTGGTCACAAGGGAAAAACTAAAGTTGTGTTCAGCTTTGGTTGGTCTTCACAGAAACTAGTGAAGGGTTAAGAAGCTTGCTCAGAGGAAAACTAGTCTCCAAGTGGGAGATTGTTAGGTTGTGGAGCCTGTTTTCATGTGTGAAAGTGTTGAAGATTGTACACTAAAAGTACTTGTACACTTTTCATATATCCTCGCCTGGGTTCGGTGCACGTGGCCGGGCCATGAGTGGGAGTCCAGGGCTGGCAACCCCGGTAGTAGGGGTTCGAGGCGCAACCCCTAAGAAGCGGGGTTCGGGAGCGTAGCCCCGAAAAAAAAAAAAAAAATTAGGTCGAAACGTGCTTTTCTCATATGGGTGAGTTTTTGACCCATAGACAACATTCTCAAAGTATGTACCCACCTATGGAGGTTTACAAACACAACTGACCGAGGTCTTTTTCAAGAAAATACCTCCATGCCATTACATATAGGAAATTCCCTCGGGAAACTTGGCAGGGCAGCGATCAATTCATAGCAAGATATCACATGCCTATACAACACCATGATATACAACAAACGCCACTAAGGAAAATACCGTGACTTCACCAAATGAAGTCATTTCAACGTTAGTAGAAAAAGTGAGGGGGTTAGAACTTGCTCAAGAAAATCACCATTCTCAACTCATGCAGGCTAGGAAATTCCAAACCTAGCCAAATAGACCTCCTCACAGGAATAGGTACGTTAGGCGTGACCCCTCAGTATTCACAACAAACACCAACTAGAACCGTCATTTCTAACACCATTCTGACACCTCCCGGTCTAGTACAAAATAATCCATTCTTGGACAATACCCCTTCATACTTAAACATGTACTCCAAATCACCACAAGGGGATATGTTCTCCTCTCCCGGCATGGTTCCTCAAACACAAGGGTTTCCTTATGCCCCCGCCAATGTGTACGCTATGCCATATCAACAACCCATTCCACCTCCACTCCCTCAACAGGCACCATCAATGGTCGAAACCTATGCGATAGGGACATATTCAGAATACTTGAAAGAGCCCTTAGATTTCACCATACGAAGCGTCATGCTTCCAAGACCTCTTCTTGATTTTCCCAAGTACAAAGGTGAGGGAGATCTGAATGCACATATTAAGGCTTACGCTACAACCATTTGAGAATTACTCCCTTGGGATGGGGTTGTTGCTAAAATATTTCCCAAAACCTTGGAAGGTATCGCTCTCGATTGGTATTATAGAATACCTGAGGCTTCCATCCATTCATTCAAGCAACTCGTTTTAGAGTTCATCAAGGAATTTGACATGAACAAACTATTAAGAACAGGAATCGGGAATTCTTACACATTAAGCAAGAACATAATGAATTTGTCACTCATTTCATCCAGAGGTGGCATATAGTTCTTTATTCTTCAACAATTGCTCCAAATATCAACCAAATGGAACTATGTGATTTATTCCTTCATTCTCTCAGCAGAGAAGTGAAGGAAGAAGTCCAGAAGTTCCCACTAAGAACTTATGATGAAGTACTTGAGAGTGCTCTCCGAATAGATCAAGCAGCAATTGATAGTGGTCACAAAACATATGGAGCAAATGGGAGGTTAATCACTTCCAACCAGAACACTACAACTTATCCTACTACCATGAATGTCAATCAAGGACCTAAAATCCTTAATAAAAATCGCAGAGTGACAATAGATGGAGTAACTGATCAAGCTAGAAAGGTAAATGTTGTGAATACTCCACCACAAATAAACAACCAACGAAACAACAACTTTACTCCAACAATCAATACAATGGATTTTAATCATCCACAACAACAACAACGGTGAAGCCCTACACAGATCCAAACCAAAATTCAACTGGGTATCAAAACCAGAATTCAAACCAAAGACAACAAACACAAAACTTTAATAGGCAACGGTTTGATCAAAGTTTTAGGCCACAATATACACCAAGCCAACAAACTAGGAATTACAATCCTAACTCGTATTGTGGTTTTCACAAAATCCAAGGCCATGACACTAGAACGTGTCGTGACTACAATAAATTCATGCAACGTTTTCCAGAGGAACAAAGACAACCTTTTATAGATATGTTCTTGGCAGATCCTACGTCACCAGCACCAAATACTTTTACAGGGGCAGTTTCCCCTCAAAATGCACCCCTCCAGATCTTCAATGATCCGCTCCCAAATCACAACAATAACAAGTTAAATCCAAATGGGACAAACAAGGGTGTAATTACAGGAAACAATGATCATGAAGCCTCAACTTCACTGAATCCATTAGTTGCGCCACAATTAGGAAGTCAGCCACAACCTAAGATAGTCGGTTTAGTGGAGTTAGATGCCGAACTACCCGTAGAAGCCGTAACAAGGACACGAGAGTATTCCTCTCAGCTAAGTCCAAGCTACCCGCTAGAAATGGACAATATCCAACAAGTATTAATAAAGCCCGTGGGTGCTTACGATTTAATTAATGATCTAACAAAAACCTTCTCGCACATCTCCTTTTTGGACTTATTGAAGAACTCCCCTGCTCACAGGGCTGCTCTTTTAGAAGCATTGGGTTTAGGTCATCTAATTAACATCACTCCACCTCCCGAAACACAGGTAAACCATATAGACTTTGATATCCACCCTCCGGGGCAGCTGGATAGGGACACCGAATTCATATTCGAAATAAACAAAATGCCAACAGACGCTGAGATTGCACACCGAGGTGATCCAGCCTTACACTTGCAAGTGTGGGTTTATAACAATTATGTGAAACGTGTGATGGTTGACGATGGGGCAACAATTAACATAGTCCCCTTCTCTTTCCTTCAAAAGCTAGGGTATGGAGAAACAAATTGTTCCACGACTCGAAACACACTAAGAGGCTATGACAACCTTAAAGCCACTTCAATTGGAACTATAATACTACCGGTCACCTTAGGACCCAAAAAAATCTTGACTGAGTTTTATATTATAGATCGGAAACTAACTATAATATGATCCTCGGCCGACCATGGATACACCGTATGAAGGCAATCCCTTCTACGCTATTTCAAGAAGTAAGGTTTTTACACTTAGGAAAGATATTCGTAGCCAAAGGTGATCCAAAACCATTCGATATACACTTGGCTGACTTAAAGAGAAGACCAGGCGTTCACTCGGAGTTTGAACTCCCAACAAACCAACTTAATAAGCCTACCGGCCCGAAACCGGAAGAAAAGTTGGTACCTATGACAGATCTTGAAACCATGAGCCTAGCCAAGACAATCCCAGCCCTCAAAGATGAGGCTAACATTGTAGAAATAGTATCATTAGGAACTACTGTAAAAATTGTTGAATTACTAGAATAGGATCTACCAATGTTCCTACCATTTGATTCTGTAGGCATGGGGTACACCCTAGGTGTCGGTTCTCTCCCAACAGTAGATCTCTGCATGGTAGAGGTAGAAGATGTTAACACAACAAATATCCCAGTGCCCATATTCCCAGCTAAGTATTGGACTCTCTATTTCGATGGAGCTAAATGTCATTACGGAGTCAGGCAGGCGTAATCCTTACTTCTCCCGAGGAAAATTCCTACCATTTGCCTTTAAACTAAATTTTGAATGCACAAACAATGGCACTGAGTACGAAGCCCTCCTCCTTGGCCTCATCTTAGCTAAGAGAATCGGTGTTGATAACATCAGAGTGTTAGGAGACTCGCAATTGGTAGCAAATCAAGTTGCTGAGATGTATGAAACCAAAGCCGAGCACTTACAACTCTACAAAATAGTTGTACTAAATTTAAGCAAGGAGTTTGACTTCATATCAATTGAAGCAATCCCGTGAGAACAAAATCTTCTCGCCGATTCAATAACAACCTCAGCATCGCGCTTTACTCCAAATAGTAAGTTAGAGGACACCCGTTTCATGGTATCCCTTTGTACTGAACCACTGATAAAAACAGTGTCAAAACCTCTTTTAAATGGAAATGAAAACAAATCTACTATCCTAGACCACATCGATAGTGATACAAACACTCTTGATTTCTTGAACACCTATGCAGCATTACATCTCACCCATCACGTGGTAGATTTATCCCTAATCCCGCATTCATCCTCCTACTTTGGAAATCCCATGACAGAGCTTCCCCTACAAAAGGAACTTAGCATATACACAGTCAAAAATAGAGACGATCTGGAATTACCTCCATCCCCGCCTGAGTTTGAAGAAGGTAACGCTTCTTTAATCAAAGAAACAATTGATATTAACATCAAAACGGAAAATGAACCAAGAATATTGAAGTTAGGATCCTCGTTAACTCCATCAGAAGTACAAATACACACTCGGATCCTTAAGGAACATCAGAAGGCTTTTGCATTTAATTATAAAGAAATGACAGGGGTTGCACCACACATTACGGTGCACAACCTCGTCACTAAATCAGATGTAAAACTGATTAAACAAAAATCGAGACCAATGAAACCCAAGATAGCTCTCATGGTAAAAGAGGAGGTAATGAAACTCCTCCAAGTAGGATTCATCAAACCAGTCGATTACTCTCAGTGGGTATCTAATATCATTCTGTTCTCAAAAGAATGGAAAGATACACATCTGTGTAGACTTCCGAGACATTAACAAGGCATGTCCTAAAGACGACTTCCCATTACCATCTATAGATGTCATTGTTGACGCAACAACTGGATTTGAGCTTTTATCTCTCATGGATGGATTCTCGGGATACAATCAAATCAGAATATCCAAACAAGATCAAGCTAAAACCACGTTTATAACTCCTTGGGGAACCTATTGCTATGTTGTTATGCCATTCGGTCTCAAGAACACTGGTGCTATGTACCAGTGGGCTATGACGTATATATTTCATGATCTTATTCATAAAATTGTGGAATCCTATGTAGATGACTTGTTGGCCAAGGCCAAGAAGTGTTGTGACCATCCGGAAGTGCTTCGCATCATTATTTCACGTCTGATAGAATACGGAGTCACGCTAAATCCAGAAAAATGCATCTTTGGTGTAACAAGAGGGAAGCTCCTAGGTTACATTATATCATCACGTGAGATCGATGTTGATCCACCAAAATTAAGGTCACATTATCGAAATGGTCCCACCTTCGGATGAGTGCGGAATCGTGCCATTTCTCGGAAAACTCTATGCAATCCGGAGATTCATCCCAGGACTTAAGTTTTTCCATTCATCCAATCAAAAATCTACTCAAGAAAGATTATAGCATTGATTGGACTAAAGACTGCAATGAAGCTTTCAATGCAGTTAAGTGTTTCTTGTTATCACCACCTACGCTAATGCCACCTAAGCTAGATCACCCGTTAATTTTATATTCGCGAGCCACCAATGTCTCGCTAGCCTGTATGTTGGCTCAAGAAGACAATGACAAGAGAGAACGTGCAATCTATTTCATTAGCCAGGACATTGCTCGACTATGAAACATGCTATACGCAAGTAGAATGAGAATGCCTCGCCATAGTCTTTGCAACCAAACGCTTAAGACATTACATGTTAAATCAAGAAACAAAGGTCATTGTAAAGACAGAACATTTACGAACTTTCCTCACGCAAGGGTCCTTGTCTAAAAGGGTTGGATGCTTTATAACCTTAATGGGGGAGTTCGAACTAACGTTTGTAAATCAGAAGTCTATTAAAGGACAAATCATCGTGGATTGGTTAGCTGATAATCCATTAGACGGAGGCGATCTAGTAGATCTCGACTTTCCCGATGAATGCACATACTACATCGAAACCCGACCTTCTATCTCTGAGTGTCCTTGGTACACTGATATTATTAATTATATCATGGACCATACATATCTAGAAGGTGCTACACCACAATGAAAATGGTGCTTACGCATTATCGTAGCTAAATATGCCATCATAGAGCAAGTGCTCTATCGAAAAGCATTCAATGGAATGCTTTTAAGATGTGTCGACACAGAAGAATCCAAGAAGATTCTCCACGATTCTCATAGTGGAATGTGTGGAGGCCACTTCGGTGGCCATGCCACTACTCATAAAATTCATTAGATGGGCTATTTCTGGCCTACTCTAGAACACGATGCAAGAGTTTTGTAAGAAGGTGTCATAAGTGCCAAGAATTATCCCATGCGATTCACATGCTTGGCACAAGCTCTACAACCAATCGATACTCCATGGCCCTTTTTACATCGGGCCTAGATTTAATAGGGAAATTCTCTCCCTCATCTATAGACAGCCATAATTTCATAATCACGGCCACTGAATATTTTACCAAGTGGGTAGAGGCTATGCCTCTTACTACTGTGCCAGGTTCTGTAATCGCCAAGTTCATTTTGAACCAAATCATTTACACGTATGGTGTCCCGCAAGTCATTATCTCAAATAATGGGACTTCTTTTAAGAATGATGAAGTTCATGAATTTTGCAATAAATTTTAAATAAGCCATCATACGGCCTCCTTGTATTACCCTCAAGCCAATGGACAGGCTAAGGTGACAAACAAAACATTAAAAGCCATTCTCCTTAAAACGGTGAAAGAAAACAAGTGAGATTGGCATTTGAAGTTATATCCGGCCTTATGGGCCCACCAAACTTCAATAAGAACACCAACAGGAGCCACTCCTTTTTCGCTGGTATTCGGGCCAGAAGCAGTTCTCCCGCTTGAGGTTGAAATACCCAGTCTCTGTATCTCATTACAAGGGATTCTAGACGAAGACGCTTACAGAGAAGCACATCTCTCCCAACTAGAAAGCCTAGATGAAGCTAGGATAGATGTTGAACATCGGCACAGAGTCTATGCTGACCGAATGTGCTTGCAGTATAACAAGAAAGTCTATGAATGTGACATATATGAAGGTGATCTAGTTCTAAAGCTAGACAGCCGGATCGACAAAAAAACCGGCGAAGGAAGAAAGTTCCGGCCCAAATGGTTGGGCCCATACCGAGTCATGAAGGACTATGGAAATGGTGCATATCTCCTATGTATGCTGGAAGGTGAGGAATTTGGTGAAACAGTCAATTCCCTGCACCTCAAACGATTCTACACATAAGCAACTAGTACTACTTGTATAATTATATCTACATTGCATCTTCATATAGTTAGGATCATTTTGTCTGCTTGTTTCATACAAATTTGTGATCAAGGAATTTATTCTCAAAGAAATTCATTACAAACTCATGATTTTGTTGGCATAAACACTCTAATCATACTTCTCTATTTCCATGATATCATCAAACTATTTCAATCACTTCATCAAATAAAGCTAGATATGACAGGGTCTTAACGGTAACCATACCAAGATCTACATGTTTGTTCTCACTTTTGGTTTCTTCTTAGGATAGGTGTCTTGCCTATGGTCTATTCTAGAAGCTTCATGGTGTCACATCTATCCCGTATGTATATCTCTTTGGAAATAAAAACACACTGACATTTTGCTCAAGTAAACAAGTCAAATATAGATCAAACAGAAAATTTAAATTTACACATTTCCTTGCCCCACCAACCTTCGAGTGATGAGCTTGCATCTCTTACTAGTGACGTAGGGTTGGGAAAGGATGGAAATGCCCTTACTTGCCTATGCCTTGCCTAAGGTGATAAACCCACGCTTCTTACTAGTAGCATGGGGAAAGGTGTGGGGGGTCCTCTTGACAAACAAATGTAAAAGGTCATAAACAAACAATTCAAATCTTGAAGTCTTGAGTCAAAAACAAATGAATCGGATGTACAAAATTCCAAGAGAATTAAAAATCCTAAAAACCCATATTTTTCTACCATGTGGCCATTTATGAATCTAAGTCTAGATAAACCACAAAGCAAGTTGCATCCCAAAACTATGAAGTCACTCGAGTGGAGTAGGCTTGTAGCATCCTAATTTGGTTCTGCCAAAGCTTTGTCTATCTTTCATCACTATCATTTCAACACATTTCATAACTTGTGCCCTTTTTAGCTCTCGGTGATGAGCCCTCGCATCTTACTAGTTGCGTGGGGTTGGGAGAGGGGCAAGTCTATCTACTCATCATACCGGCTTGTCTTCACCACCTTGCCAAAACAAATATGAAGTACCCAAAATTGCTTACAGAAATTAAGATTCAAAATCACATTGTATCTACATTATCATATATCAACATCATGAAGTACAAAAAGAAAGTAAACATTTGTATCATTTGTTCTCAGTTGCATACATTCTAAAAAGCATATAATCATAACATCATAATTTACATGAGGAAACAAAAATGGAAACAAAGCCATAAATGCCAAAAGTCTGATCCAAAAGGAATATATATATATATATAAATGATCAAAATTCCTGTATAATGCCACCATGCACTAGGCATGGTCAAAGCGCTCAAAGAGCCCGGGATATACAAAAATATCATACAAAAATCTAGGAGAGCGAAGTGGCTTCTCAATCCCTATGAGACCCCTCTGAAGGCGCACACCCACGCCTAGGACTCAGCTACGCCGGCGCTCTGAGTGCACGGAGGGCTCAGGATCCCGAGGGGTAGCCACAATCTCGCCACGAGAATGACTCCTCATCAGGCGCTCAACTATCCTATACCCCGCTAGCTCCGTACGGAGATTCGATACCATCCTGGCCACATGCCAGATAGGGGCGAAGACATCGGTATGTCTGCTACCACCCTCGAAGGCTCCCCAGCATCCACAGATAACTCTGCATGGGTCCTCTCCATGGGGATCATCAGGGTATCAGTGCATACCCTGCAAATCAAGTCTCGCCACTCATCGAAGTCTCTGCAAACAAAGGAGAAAATAAATTAGAATTAAAACAAGAGATAAAACACAAATATAAATAAAAGGAGAGATGGCAATTAAAGCAATCCTAATCCGAAGAAAAGAGAAGATAACTTACTCGGATCACTGGGCCTCCAGGATGGATCTCTAGGGTCGGCACCTACCACGATGATGCGCCGCCGACCGAGGTGCCCCGTGGTTGGAGTGACGTAGCATCCCGCAACGGACTCATCCTCCCCACCATTTCCCTGGGAGAGTGGCTCCTCCAAACCGAGTCACCCTCTCTCTCACTCTGCTCTACCCTCTCTACTCGCATGATAGCCTTGAGTGTCATGCCACTCGTGATCACCGTCCTCCTCGGTCTCCTCCTCTGCTCTCCCCCGTGAACTCCTCGACTTGGAGTCTATGTCGATAGGGTCATCGCTGCTATGGGCGGGACCCGAGGCAATCGAAGTGGGGGTGCACGAGGAGCACCGGCTCTCCTCGGGCACGTACTACCTTCTTCAGCTGCACAGGAACACCGGTGTAACAATTGTCCAACCCCTAGCCTCTAAGACCCCCTCGGCCTCTCGAATCGACACAATATACTGGCACTACCGGGGAAGCATGCCCATGTAAGGTAGGCCAAACTGCTGAGGAACTCAGCCAAAGGGGTGTATCTCCACTCGCCCTACTCTGTCAATAAGTTGCCCTATGGTGGAGCAGGAGATCAAAGTAAGAGCCTCCTCACCCCATATGCCTGCCATGGTCTGATATGGTGTGGCCTCCATGTCATCGGTGGTCAGAGAAGTAACTGGTTGATGAGGTGCTCTGAGCACCGACATATCTAGTCCATCTGGCTGCCCTCACAACTCTGGGATCTGTCACCTCTACACCTCTACCATAAGGAATGAAGTGCTCATAAACCCAACTCATAACCAGGGTCGGGTGGCTCAAAGACTACCCTTATAAACGGACTACCCTGTACAAGTCATGGTAGGTAGTCCCAAGTATATCTGCTCCCCAGGCGTAAATCCTTCCGTGACCCTCAACCTGCGCAATGATGGGGGACCAGCAATATAGCAGTGTGTCTCCTCCCTTGTCCCCGATCAATCTCGAGGTAAGGATCCCCATAATAGCCTGGCGAAGCAAGGGGATGGGCAAACTAGGAATAGACCAAACTCTGACCCCCTTCTTCGAACCCATGGAGATGACTGCATCTCCCATGTAAGAAGCCCACTGTGTTATCTGGGCCCGCGAACCTGTTGTCTCAAGGGTGAGTTGTCTCTCGATGATCGGGACCCCCAGATACGATAAACATCCTCCAGTGTGATGGTCCACTCACCTCGGACCCCAGTAATCGGAAGGTGTTCCGATCAACATCCCAAGAGGAAAATAAGTCACAGAGTATGTGACTGGATGGTGTAACATGTGGACCCCTGTGATATACGAAGTATGCCAGCCCTCTCAAGAGTATCCCCGCTCGTCCCGTGAAAGGGTGTCTAACACTGCTGGGAGCCAATCACACTCCCTCTCTCGGCTCCACCGAATGTACTCCTCTCTCACCTGCATACACCCAAAAACACACAAAACAAAGCAAGTTAGCATCTAAGTGACATTAGACAAAACATGAAAACACATAGAAATGCTAAAAATGTAAAAACAATCTCAAATAAGTGTTCTTTTAACATTCTCGTGAAGAAGAAGCCACCACTGAGCGGGCGGCGGTTCCAAGAATCGCCACCTTAAGGGCGGCGGTCATGTCCTCGAAAACCCATGCGGGTTTTATATCCTAAAAAGGCCAAAAACACAAAAAAAGGACCATTTTAACTAAAAACAAAGCCTACCCAGTGGCGCCCTAGATAGACCTTTTGAACCTAACATTTTTAAAAATAACCCCCCCATGACAAAGATTTTAGCATTTTAAAATTTTGGAGGAAAAATGATAAATTGAGGAAAACTAACCTGTGATCTCACGGGTCAATGATCTGCTCGTGGAGGCATGATCGCTATCTTGTCACAAATGTTTTGACTCTACTCTCATAAGAAACCGTCACCGTGGGTCCCAGAGCTCAGAATCAATCAAATCAACACGCACAAATGAATAGGAAAATGGGCCCACTTTCATATATATAGCAGCCTGACTTGTTTTGAATGTTTTTTTTTCACAGGTTTGGAGTGCCGATGGAGGTAAGTTCTTACCCCCGCACAAATGGTACATCCTCATTTCCCATTATTTTAGCATTTATTTTCCAATCTATCTTGTCTATCTACACTTGAGTTCTCTTTTCGTTTTGCAGGAGTGGGAATTTTGGATGGCGTTATTTCAACACACAAACATATCAGGTATAACCTCCAACTTCCCATTTCAAGACCGCCATACTCGGATCCACCGTTTTACACCTCTTCATGGCTAAAACACTTCTCTGAGGGGGCACTATCTACGTACCCAAAATTGTAAGGTACTGCACTGCCAAAACAACGTGACACGTGCCCCAATGATGATACAGGTCTCCTCGCAAGGTGTTCGGGATCCGAAAGGCTCTCCAAGTATGCATTATCATCCCGCATGCCCCGCTTAGCCCCCGTGCTTTGTTTTCCTCTTTTCCCCTCTTTTCTTTGCCTTTTGCTCTTCAGTTATGAAACCGCTGCCCTGAACAGGGTGATGGTCCTGTAATTGCCACCCTGCTCAGGGTAGTGGTCCTTCACGCATTTTCCAGAATGCTCTTTTAACGCGACTCACATAAATTTCAACGTTTACTAGCTTTTTTCACCGCCTTGGGCTTGCATTAATGATTCTGGTTCCCTGGAATAGTGTTTTGCCATTGTTTATAGTTTAAGAGATCAATTTGGTTTTTACCTTGGGTAAATGCAAATGCTATAAATAGTTGGCTTGTGCTCAAGCAAATGGCCCCTCAAATTTGCCTCTGAATTTCTCATTGCAATAGATTAGTCTTTCATTTTGCTTAGAATTCTTAGTTTCATTCATTGCATGCTTAGTTAGTGTTGTTTTGCTGTTAGGAAGCCACATATCCATCTTGTGCAAGTGTTGTTGATATTTCATCCAATCCATTGGAGTAGAATAGTTTGTTTTCAATAGGAAGCCATTAAAGTTGCAGGTTTTGTTCTTCAAGCAGGATAGTTTCAGGTTCTGGACATTTTATGTTGCATGACTCGCAATAAATCCCACTAGGAATTACATAAGCCAAGCTCTGTACTCTTGCGCTATCTCTCTCCTACTCGCATTGTATTTAGTCTGTATCCTAAGTTGCCTTTGTCCCAATATCTACTTCTGTTGATGCTAGCATTACACGCTTTTCTGGATCCACATGAACATGAAGGAGCGAGGAGGTCACACTGAGGGGACAAGATCACACACATCATCGGATTCGCCATTGTTCTACAGTAAATCCAGGTTCTAACTTTCAAAGTTCTAAATTAGAAGCATATCAAATAGAGTAGCCAATCACTTTATTTCAGTCAATTTTACTTTTGATATTGCCAGGGAAGCTGTGAGGATTGATAGTTTCTGAGAGACTATGATTCTTTCCTCACTTCTGAGGTAGGATCAAGAGTCTTTCAAATAGATTAGATCAATTATTTCATTGTTTAGAATAGATTTACAACTGCACAGGCAAGTAGCTATACTCGGTTACTTTGTTTGTTTTAAATTCATCATTAGATTAATCGTCAATTTCTAGATATATTAAAATAGCTGCTCCTTCAATTTCATCTATAAAATTCATCAGAAAAATACAAAAATATAGAAGTCATATATGTTATAGATATACTTCACATAGTTAATTTTACTTTGCTGCATTTAGTTTACATTGTGGCTTTTGTATGACAATCACGGGACCTAGAGAGCCCAGGAATATGTATTCGAGCCAATCGTGCCCCAACCCAATCTTGTCACAGCCATAACTGATATAGATCAGAATCTTAGGATCCAAGTCTTCCGAACAACGGTAAACTTACAACAAATCAGTTTCCAACTACACGGGTTAAACATAGAAGACGACCAAGCACACACGTTTTGGTCAAATCAACCAAACTACAGACTCCTAAATACATATACACATGACTGTGGAAGGGTTTAAAAGAGAGCAGACCTTTGGTTGTGATCCTTTGGTCCCACAGCCAGACGCAGGAGACACTCTCACAGATATAGATACCACCTAAGAATTCAGGTTGCACGAACGCCTGTGAGATACTCTGAAAAGATCACACAACTATTAAATCTGAATATAGAGGCTGAGAAAGCGTATGACTATTGGATACTAGGTATTAGGGACTGAATCCGCACATGAGCATAGCAGGACCACAACAAACACGAATCTACGGTTTTGACATACAAGTCTCGCAGTCCAACGAGTCCATAGGTGAATCAGACATAGATGTTGGCCTACGTACATTAGTATTCAGATCTACTCCACTTCCACCTATCATCATCGAACAATTATCCTTGTTAGACATAGTAGCTAACAAAGCTAAGGAGTTCTGGACTAGGCCAAAGAATCACCCATAGAGTCAATTATATTTACCATCCACCCTATGACCTTATCTGGAGACATACACGAAACTATCCCAGGTCATTTTCCACATATTCCACAACCCATAGACCGAATCATGCCAGAGCTTGATATTGATTGGAGCCTTCGAGCAGTCATCCTTATTGATCGATCTATCACACCAGTTCAGGTTAGGAGGGCCTTCTTTGCCTTAGATTCACAATTTCCACTAGTGCACGTCGAAGACATCAGATTGCCTAACTAGTTTGTCTACATCCCACGCATATTCAATCCCCACCGGTTGTCTCGGCATGACCTCGGGAGGTCGGGTGTGAGGAAAAGTTACTTGTAGATTCCCATGCTTGCTTGTCACTATTCCATCGTATAGTATCCCTATGTACTATAATGGTGTCTAAGTCGATTTTAAGGACTCGATGGTGCCACCCGTAGTTGCACCGCCCACCACTTCCTATATCTATCTATGACCTCGGCATCATCAATATGCCTATCTATCTTCTGCTCCTCCTACCCTATTGGCACGATCGGTCATGTTTGAGACAGAGGTCTCTCCACATCATCTCTCCTATATTGTGGGAATGGTGGAGGCACGTCCTATGGCAGCCCAAACTACCATCGACCCTGTGTATAAGTATCATCTTGTGCTCACCGGCATGGCACCCTCTATCCACCTAAGCAACTGTAACTCCTCCAACTATTATTCCATGTGCTTGTATGAAGGAAAGCCAACATATGGCCTCCAAACAATATCAACCCCGAAAAAAACCCCTCCAAAGACTCGCTTTGTAATGTGCAACATCATGTGTGGCCCTCGTTGCCTGTGTTTTCCACCAAGTGGTACCCATCGCATGTACCCAACCCTAACTAAACCACCCCCGAACCAATCATGTCGGGTCAAACCAATGCCACACACACATATAATGTGATCATATGCCCAACAAAGTGTAGAGAGGAATGTGCAACACAAACCAAACCGCCAAGTCTCCCATAGGCCCACAGATCTCTATACGGTTGCACTTTGAAGAAGTCGGTGGCTAAAAAAATGGACTCGCTCCTCTATCATGTCCTGGAGAACCCCCATTAGTGCTCATGGGAATCTCCCACCCTCCACATCTGGCAAGTAAAAATAGCATACCACCTCCATCATCAGAACAACCAACCTCATCTCCTAAGGATGGGCCACATACATGTCTCCATAGCTAAGGCTCTCGCTATAGTACCTCATCTTGACCATCGTCTCTCCAAAAACATCCATTATCGTCTCCTTTGATGCCTCTAAAGTAATGGAATAAACTAGTTCCCCAACTATCGGTAGGTGTGTATGATCCTATATACATCCTCCATGGTGATAGTAGTCTCACTTGTTGGTAAGTGGAAGGTACTTGGTCATTGAATTCCATCTATCTATGAGCACAACCATCAAACTCAGATCTCGAGCTACACACCTATAGCATCATATCCCAATAAATCCAACATATGTCACATGCCTCCACTCCTCCACAGGTCACATTTGACCATATCTCTAGTAACAAAGGTGGTACTCATCCCACATCCGTAATCGGTCCCCGGCCCGCATCCAACAAACCACAACATTGTTACAACCTGACAACCTTCACTTACCTCTTAACCCCAAACCCATACCCAACCACATCAATCCTACTCACCTCACTTACCTAATTCACCTACCAGCCTACTACCCCTTTATAATCATGACTCATCATTTTAAACAACATTTCACCTACTTACCTATCTTTTATGCCAACGCTAACATTTACCCCCATCTCTCTACATATACCCTACATTTACCCCTTTCTCGACTATTTTTCTTGCCAACTTAATCTTTCTTACCCCTATTTCTCATTCACCCTAACCTACATTGGTTGCCACTGAATGTCCTCTATTTTCCTTAACCGACATCAATTCAATTTAACCGAATTTAATAACCTAACATCATATCAATGCTAACCAAAGCTAATCGACGCCGGCCACACTTAGACCAACGTTGGTCTCATCACGGCATCCAAATAAAAAAATTGCCCTAGGTCTACTGAAAATTTCTAAAAATGACCTAAATCCTTACTCTAACCTACCCAAACTTATCCTAGCTTCATTCCCAATCCTATTTACCCTACGTTTGACCTTCCCACCCATCATTTCCTTCATTTTCACTCACATTTTCAAAATTAAATCCCACCCAAATTTTAAACCAAAAATTTCAATCTTTTCAACCAAAGGACATAATTGGATTGAATCCTACCTCATCTCGGTGTCATCTACATGGTGGTATGTCTGCCACTGCGTCGGTGGCCCACCCGACCCCTCTCCCACCTCTGTCATGACCAAATCAACTCCTCACCCCCAAACGAATCAAATCACTCGAATCGATCTTGTGGACCCATCAATCGACTGCCAATCACCTACTATGAGGTGCGTCAACTCAACTCACCGCCTCGTCCTTTTGTTTTCCAACCCTCACATTCTCCTCTGTCATTTTCTACAAATAGAAAATGAAAATGATTCTGTAAAAGTGACCTTTTCCTTTTTTAACCCCAAATTGACATGACATGATTTCTATCAAACCTTAACCAGTATCGGTCACCTGTCATTATCATTTAAACCCCATTTTACCCATTTTGATCAAAATCATCATTGTCAGATACCCTTTGACCTTACTCACCCTTATTTCAACCTACCCACAAACCCATACTACCCATACATTTCCTTAATTTCATTTAGGGACTTGTCATTTTACCTACATCTTGGCCTTACATGTTCCCTGACCTATATACCCTAACCTGAACCTACATTTTGTGACCGTTGAACTTGTGTACTCATTATACCTTGTGATGTTATTACCCATGTTATTTTAGCCTAACAACCATACCTTTCCTATTGTCGTGCCATTTATACTCGACCACACCTCGTGTATCGAACATACCTAAACGTTCTCGCACCTAACCTCGCATTTTTTCCAGGACCATATCCTATACCCTCGGATACCGAATCACTTCATCCTTGTTTGATAAACCTATCAACCTTGACAAAGAGTGTATATTTTGCACGTTCTTCAACTTGGTATTGTGTCACAGTCTATACGTGTGTGTGCATTTGATTACCATTACCCATTACCCGATTTGAGCCTTACCCACTACCTATTACCCAATTTTACATTTACCCTTTACCCACTATGCCCACATCCATACCCATACCCACCTGCCTTCTTTTTCATCACTTCCACATTTATCAAACCACTCACCAATTTTGTCTTATACCTCATCAGTTCTTGGTTTGAGGGGGATCACCTCCACCCACATTTGGGGCACTCTCACCTTTAACCCTACTTGAGAAGCCCCACTCTCACTTATATTTGGGGCAACCACTTCCTTTTTTTTCAACGCTCTTATCAATATAAGCTCCGCGACAAAAGGGGGTAAATGTTGACACCAAATTTAGATCGAATCCCCTTGTTCCCCTTTTGAATAGTTAACATAGCATGTTCATATAACCATGACCCTTTACCCCACATTCATATTAATTTAATTACTTACAATTGAATTAATTCTCATCCTCACTTTATCTATTAATTTAATTACTTTAATTAAATTAATTTACACCTCACTAGCCACATCACCTAGACACCTCATCATGGACCTATTCTTAGCATGTTTCTTTTAACTAAGACTCAATTTATACTTACCTTAACCAACTGAGACTTAGTCTAACCCTAACATTAGATGAATATTCTTTCTCCAACAACATTCTCACTTATCTAAGCGTTAAATACCATTTTAGATCTGGACCAATGGGCGAATCGCCAAAAAGATAGCCAAGATCTATTATTTTGGAAAACTCGGGATTTCTCACCTTAACCGATGCCAGTTAACCCAAAACTGACACCGGTCACCCTAATCATCATCGGTTACCTTATAGTCATTTTAACAACCTTGTTCTGGAAGTTGGAAATTTTGAGTTTTGGGACAGAGATATATCTGCATGCAAACATGAACCAGAGCCCTCTCACACATCCAGACACCCCTAGCCAACACCAAGACTGATCTGAAGGCATTGGCATTTGTGATAACATTCTGGGAAGCACTATCATGGCACTAACCACCAGTTTCATAGATCAACCATTGCTATCTTCCACCAATCATGCCTGGAAATACAAGTAAGTATGTTTTTATCTACATCATTTTATGTTTACTTAGATTGTAGTTTCTTTACCTCTATTTATTAGATCATATTCTCCCTTACATTCTACCATCCCCACCTTCATGTTAATCCACCCATCTAACCACCCACAACCCTTTTATCTCCCCATACCCGACTCTTAGACATTCATGAGCCTTCCTAGCATTTTTATAAACCCAACCATCCTTCCTCCATTCTCTATGCAATCATAGAGAAGCCCTCAAAACCAATTTTATTTGATTTCCACCATTTCACCCCTACCAACACCGGTTACCCTAACCGTCATCGATTTCCCCTTCACTGGCATCGGTCACCAAACCGACGCCGGTTCTGTATCTTCTAACAAACTCTCACCGAGTTGACCTTATCACCCCGAAACCTCACAAAACCCAACCTAAGACTAGTACCCCCTACCTACATCCCACCACAAGCCTTCCCAACTCTCTGTGCAGACATATAGAGAGTATGGACATCCATTTTGTTATTCTACCATTATCCATCCCAAACTATCATTGGTCACATCTAAACCGTCATCGGTCATACCCTGACCGACATCGGTCTTTGTTTCTATAACCTAGCTCCCGACAAGAAGCTAATATTCACTCCTAAACTTCCCATAATCATTTGTAACCTTTTTCTAGACCTCACCAATAGCCTGTACTAGATCTACCACCCAATACCACCATCACCTGACCCAATTTGATCTCAACCACCTTCTACTTGACCTTTTTTATTTGTTTTGTACAAGGTACCTAAATTGTTTCAATTCAAATAAGATTTTTATTTCATGTTTATTTCTAATAGCATTACTATTATTATATAAAAGTGGACTGACAGCCTGTTCAAGAAGCACCACGCTTCCCGGATCTAGCATCTGCTAGGTAGTCCACTCATTGTTGTGTTTAACTCTATCTGGTGGTATTGTTTTGCACTTTATAGGTAGTTCCTCCTAGCCAAAAGAAATTATTCGCAATCATCATTCGATCGGGAAGTTGCATTGCACTCACAACCTTCAAATGACATCACAAATAGGTATTTCCCCTTGGTCTATCACCCTTTATTTGTTTCATTTAATCTATTAAGAATCCAATGAAACACTTAAAATCAAATTGTGATTATTAAAATCGTTATAAGATAATTCACGCTTTTCCTTGTCTATGTATTGAGAATGAAATTACATATTATGTAAAGGTTTCATGAGTTCATGTTTGTAATGGTTGATGCATTGTATAAATGTGTAGATTAAACATTGTAGTGTGTGAATTGTTGCATTATTACATGCATATTGATGTAAAATTTGTCAATAATTTAGGAATATAATGGATACCGATGGTTTTTGTGCAATGATTATAATATTTATATTATTGAAAAATAAATATGCATAGATCGAGTTAATGGTGACATGTAAATATGTGTTTTTGTTGTTGTGAGGGTTAGGGGTCGAATGATAATGTCAATGTATTTGAAGATTTTGTGCAAAGCTATCTCTCATGTGTGACTCTAAAAATATGAGGCTGCCATGTTTTCTTTACTACACTTCAAATGAGACCTTAAACGAAAATCTTGATTGAAATTATTGGCATAAATAAAGTGGATGATTTTTAATGCAAAACCTTATATAAATGAAACTAGGCTAACAAATATGATTTTTGAAACTAGATATCCTCAATCCTTAAACTTCAATTCTCACATTTGTTCACTAATACACTTCATATGAGGTATCCACCTATACTTTCTCTCGGCATTATTAGAAAAGAAAAAAAAAATAGGTTGCAGCTAGATGTGATGTAAATGATTTTAATGTTTGATAGGTTAATATATATTAATTATGGAAGAGGCGGGATTCTAGCGGACATGGAGAATTATGACGGATATGCTACAAGATTCGGGACTTGTGATGCAGGAGCATCACTCCCCTAGACTGTATATAGGGTTATCACACCAATTTTGGTTTCCTAAGTGTGTTCCTACATCCTAGAAGTTATCTAGAATCTATTAGGGATGCAAGTTTAGTTTAAGTACTTCACAATTTCAAATTAGGCCATTTCCCTCCAAAATGCCAATTTGAACCCTTAAGGTATTTTTAGGCTTGAATTGGTGTTATAATGTATTTCTTGAGCATTCAAGGTTGTGTGAACTTGTAATAAGTTGTATTAGGGTCTAGGAGGCTTGATCAAGTCATGGTTATAACCTAATGATTCAATCCTAAGGTCCTAGGCTTGGATGAGTCTTATGATGTCATGATAAAGTAAAAAAACATGTAATGTAAAGGTTCATAAAGAGGAAATATTTGGTTATGAAGTATTTTATAATTATATTTAAACATTTTTAACTACTTTTCATTCCATCATTCGAATTATCATTAATAAAGAGAATTTGGGAGCTCCAAGACATAGGGATATTTTGGTTTTGCCATAGATGGTTTTATTGTGACACTTTGTGTGTTTTTATTGTTTCTTTGATAATGTGTGTGTGGATGTGCAACCCATTAAAAAAAAATTAATGATGATGAGAAGGCTATGACAAAGTGATTGTATCCTTTACATGCAAATATTGATAGGTTTTGTTATTGGGTGTATGAAGAAACCTTTTAAACTGTGGATCATGTGAATACATAAAATAAAGTTGAAAGACAACAAAGGAACTTGTTTGTATGTGGAAGATTAAGTGAAAATGGTGTGGGTAAAGTTCTCAAGACGTGAAAAACTTCAAGAGACCATAAATAAAGTATAAAGAGATCAAATTTAGAATCGAGAACCGAGATACTAGGAAACTTTGGTCTCAACGTAGGGCGATGGAAGTTATCACTGTTGTGAATGAAGGGAGATGTTTCAAACATCACTGTAAGAAATAATTATGAGAGAGGTTGATACAAAAATCTGAGAATATTCTCAAAGCTTGAGGAAAAGGATAATTCATTTGGTGTCCAACAAACACTCTCCCGACATCTTGATAACCCTTTCTAGGGTTTTGTGAAGAAGTGTTAGAAATCTTTAGGAAGGGTAACACAACTCAAGAACTTAAAATAAACCCTATAAATCGCTAGCACACAATAATATGATGATCAAAGGAATTGTAACTATATAAATCCAAAGGAATTTGTGACAGTTTAGGAGAAACCAATAGGAGCTTATGGAACATGCATGAACAGTGTTGTCAAAAGCTATAAAAGGTCTACATGATCTCAAATATGGAGTCACCTGGTTTGGGTAAGTTTTAAGTATCTAAACAATCATGTATTGAAATGCCCAGAGGTAATGATTTTATGTATTCCATTTGTTCTTAGCAATCAATGAAAGTACTGGTGAGTCAAATGTAGTTACCCAGAAAGAGGAAGATTGTGAGGTTGAGGGAGTTAGGGAAGAGATAAGTTGGGAAAACTTGTACATATTTTCTCAAGGGGAAGGAGAATCAAATTTAAAATAAATTCTTGCTAACTAGAGTCACAACAAGAGCGGGAAGTGACAGCTACCTCTCGTAACTTGTTAATGTACTTGAGGACCTAAAATCGGGCTATAGGGGTGGTTTATAGGGAAGTTATGCAAAGTAACTCCTAATATAAAAATTTCCTACAAAGACTAAAGCTAAATGGGTATCTATAGAAGTGGTTTTTTTTTCAATTGAAGCCTTGCATTAAAAGATATGCATATATTTGTATTGAAACTATCCTAGAGAAAGGAATTGACTTAGAAGATGGAAGAAAGAGGAAAGAACATAAACTTAGGGGATTGAGTCAAACCCTAATACCCACACCTCAAACTATCAAAATGGTGCCAGAAGTAATCTTAGTTTAGGAGAGTGGCTTGTGGATCATCTCAACCTTGAACCTAGTCAAGAGCATTTCTTAAGAGGGTACTTGAGGACAATTTTACAAATAAATAATACATTTGGCCTTTTTGAATTACTTGTATCAACTTTTAAGGTCGGGATATCCTAGAATAACCTATAGCAACAAGTTGGAAACATTGGCCTAGGAGAAATAGGTGTATAACAAATAATGTTCATAAGTTTGGAGAGTTGTGTATGAGAACAAGTAACGTGACAGAAGACCTAAAAATGAATAAATTGAGTTTGGAATCAATTTTATCATGGTGCCTTGTTAAGATTAACATTTCTCTGCATTAACTTGCCTTAAAACCATGTTTCTTGAATCTCTAAGAACCTAAGTCACATTCATGTGATTTATCACTCTTCTAAATGGGAAGAAGGTGATGAAATAAGGGACAAATAGTATGGAATGAGGTTGTAGTTGAAATTTAAAGTAAATGAAAAATTTAAGCACAAAATTACTAAAATTCTAAAGCCATAACATTGAGAATTCAAATACATCTTTATCCCATCACTACACAATCTTACCGAGCAATAAGCTTTATGCTTCCATGTTAGATGTGGTAATAAAACTATAGTAAAAACATCTTATAATTATCTCTAGTGATTTGTGTTCACGTGTGGCGGTTCTACCACACAAAATCCCAATCAAATTTCTTGTTAGTTTTCAAGAATGTTGAATATAATTGTGTTCAACATTCTTGAAATAACACAAGAGACAAAAATCAATCCATCATTTTCAAATGTTTTGTTTCAACTTGATGATAAATTATAGAAAAATGAAAATTTTCAGTCAAAACAATTAATTGGATAATGATTTCATGAAACAATTGTTACTCTATTTTCATTCTATATTGGCCTATTGACCAAATAAATTTGAAAAAATGATGTTCCAAATGCACTTTTTCATACGAAAATAATCCAAAGCATCCATCCTCCTCATGATATCGAGTTCTTCATATTATACTATATGTGGAACCATGTATGAGCTAGGCTAACCCTTATGGATTTATAAATGGCCTCACTTTGTTAAGGGTCCATATTTATAATGTGATCTTCTATGTATTTGTAAGTCATTCTACAAGTTGATTGGTGGTGCTCACTTTATGTGTGATCTTCACAACTCCGGGTTGGTGGGTATTCATCAATCCTCTAGACTAACCCCAAAAATGATCATAAATATTAACTTGGTAATAAATTATTATTTTTATGTCTCATGACGTGGTCAAATCTTTTGATATCCGGTAAGATCTTCGGATGTGGTGTGGTGTGACAAATAAATTTAACTTTAAAATATTGTTAATGTCATATTTCTCCTATTCATATATATTAGAAAATTATTTTAAGAAAGTGACATTAAATTAATACCCTAAATTCATTGAATATAAATTTACCTTGAAGTCATTGAATATGAATTAAATAGAGTTTATGTAAGATAGTGACATTGATCCAATAATTATTGGTTTTAAATGGATGAAATGTTTCAATATGTTCCTATATCCAATATATGTAATTAATACCTATATATTGGCCAGTGATTGTTATTAATTGAATTATATCAAATTGTGTGGGTTTTTATCAACTTTAGCATTACGTGATAATATTTACATGACAAAGAATATATTCTTTATAAAATGTCTTATTTTAATATAATAATAAAATAAATTATAATTTTACTATTTAGTGTGTTGAGAAGAATTATGAGAATTCGTTTAAATATTGTAGTCTATATTAATTTGGAAAACTATTTTTGAAAGCATGAGATTGAAGGTCATTAAATATTATTTCTATAAGATTGCAAATTTTGGATGTTTCATACTTCACTTAAATTTGTTAACTTGTATTTAAGAAAAAATGAAATGGGCCATTAGCAATGTTTTTGACGTTTTACATAAAACAAGGAAGTTTAGTATAAAAGATTTCAAAATTTCACAAGTATACAAAGGTTTTGTGTTTCTTACAAAAAGATAAGGTATACAAATGTTTTTGTTTCTTGTTTGAATGTTGTATGTTCTTTATATAATTTAATCAAAAATTAAATTATTTTTAATATACGGTGGAGTTTAGAGCACTTCATTTTTCTTGAAAATGTTTTTCATGTCGACACAATATTGTAGCTAGACTAGACCTATATATCACAAGTCAATGAGAAATTATTAAAGAAAATAATGGATTTATTAATCAATGTGGTGAAAAATCCAAGATATGTGTATTGGGGTTGTCTTTGTTGGTGTGTGGGATCCTATATGTCCTCCACACACATTTGGAGGGTCATCTCACATGGGTTAGGTTTAGGGTTAGGTTTAGGGTTTCTTGTGTGTCATGTACTAGGGTTACTCAGCATCATATATGTATCCCTTCATTTGACATTTATGAGCATGCCAAAACACTCCGTCATCTTTTCTCTATGTGCAATCTTTGTTCTATTATGTAAAATCTTCCGTTGATTAATCGATTCCTCCTTGTGATTACGTTGGAGCTATTATGTTTCCTTCAGAGTGTAACTTTATCATGGTGCATAGTTTTTGATATGATTCTCACCAACTCTTTCATGGTATCAGAGCTGAGATTGGGTAAATGTGCATTCATCATCTGAGTTGTGATCACTCTTGGTTTCGTTATTCTTTTACTCCTCGTGCAAGTTTTTTCGATCATTATCTTTTGGAAATTTATTGCTAACGTTCTTGCTCTTGGAAAGTTTTTGGTTTTTCTGTGTTCTTCATGCATGTGCAGATCTCCTTGAGTTTTTAGGGGTTTTGTAGCTACATTTAGCTAGCTGCAGCTAAATCTAGCAGATCAGCCAAAATAGAGTATTTTCTAGTTTTTAAATTTTTTTTTAAACTAAAAAAATTTAGATCTCAATTTATCTTTGGCTCTTTGTGTTTTCATGGTGTTTTGTAGATTCAGGTTCAAAATTGCAGGTTTAGGTGTTTGGTGTTTTTGTGCTCAGTCCCGAGCTCTCTCCATTCACCACCGAGCTCCTAATCGAGCTCTCTCAACTCGCTTCAAGCTCCACCGAGCTCCTTCAAAGGTTAAGGTGAGTTTTGATGTTTATTGCCTGGCCGAGTCATTTTTCACCCTGGCTGAGCCATTTTCTTTGCCAGTAAGCTCCATTCACTGTGTTTGCCCAACCAAGCCAATTCCCCATCTTAGAGATCATGTTTAACTCACACAGGCTGCCTCCCTACTCCGGCCGGATCTCTTCCCCGCTGCCATGCCATGTCATTTCTACCATTGTCGGTTATATCGTGGCCATGATCTCCTCTTGTGTGTCTTTGTTGTTGTTTGTCTGAGGGTTTCGCTGCTCCAATGGTCCTTCCACACAACTCCAATCTAGCCTACCGTTCCACACAACCCAACCATATTTTTGGAAATCTCGCCAACTCTTTCATGGTATTAGAGCTCTCAATTCACTGCTTTTGGTCCGGAACCAAGCCAATTCCCCATCTTAGAGCTCATATTTAACTCACGTTGTGCCTCCCTACTCCATCCGGATCTCTTCCCCTACCTACCGTGGTCATTTCTGCTGTGGTCACTTGTGTCATGGTCATGATCTCCTTTGTCGTGTTTATTGTTGTTGTTTACACCAAGGGTTTCTACCACTCCAACGGTCCTTCCACGCAACTCCAATCCAACCTACCATTCCACACACATTTCAACCGTGTTTTTGGCAAACTTGCCAACTCTTTCACGTAAAAATCAAAACTCACGTTTTTGGTAAGTTCAAGCTTCATAAGTTTTTTTGTTTTTATTCAACTCAGTAAGTTTTTTTGTAAAGTTTCTAAAATTTAGTTTTTTTGCTAAGTTTTAGAATTTATTTTTTTCACCTAACCGTAGCTTTGCTACTTTCATTTATGGTAAGTTTTTTAAACTTTTAGGTGGAAAAAAATTTAAAAGGGGGAGTATATATTTTAAATTTTAATTAGGATTTAATATTTTTATTAGATCTTAATTAGTTTTTTTGTAATTAATTAGGATTTAATTTTTTATTAGATATAAATTAGTTTTCTATAATTAATTAGATTTAATTAAATCTATTTGTATTAATTACAATTTCTCCTTTACGATTATGTAAATATTTTTAAAAATCATCTTTATATTAACGTTTTTTAACTGCAATTACTTTAAAATTAGTTAAATCGGATGTTTCAAAATGGTAACTTTTTAAAAAGCGTTATTGTCGATTTTTTTACTAATCGTGCACTCAAGTGTGCAGTATCACTCTGAGCACCTCTTTGTCTTCCGCGTGCCTTTCCGGCATTTTGAAGATCATCCGGACTCATCTTGAGTTCAAAACATTGTATTTTACCCTTATTATTGCTTGCGACTAGTGAGCACATCCACCACAGTTTGCAGCAAGGGGGTATCCTTCACGACATGAGACACTTTTTCTCACAACCAGGATTTGATTTCACCTCCTTCCTAGTTTTTGTAATTGTGTTTGTGTACGGTGTTAATTTGTTGCACTCCCAAAACATGATTGCGGTCTCCTCTCTTGCGTGTTATTATGCTGATTGCAAGGAAGTTACCAAGTGTTTCCAGACGCACGCTCAAACCCGATTGTATTCAATGCACTAAACTATAAAGTGTCGAAAGTAGGGGGTTATTATATTGTCCTGGGTGGTTTTGTTTCTTTTCTGCATTCCTTCTCTCTCCTTTCACTATGGATGCACTTTCAATTCCTTTGCTTATGCCGTTCAACTTCTTCGAATGGAGATCAAAAATAATTATGAAACTAAGGGGTAAAGGGTTACTCCGCATCACCATGGGAACTGAGACTGAAACCGACGACACTAAAAATCTAAGTGGTTAAACCGTAGTGATAAAGCTTTAGGTCTTCTTTGTATGTCTGTTTCTCCTAACTTGCTCTTCCACATTGAGTCATCTGAAACACCTAATTCTGTGTGGAAAATGTTGGATGGGGTGTTTGGACAACAAGATGACATGAGAGTGCATCGGTTGGAAAATGAACTGTTAGGGTTAAATCCTGGTAATTTTGAAAACCTATAAGCATTCTTCTTTAAGTTTGTCCACACTAGATTGTTGTTAAAGGAATGTCAAGTAGAGAAGAAAGATTCTCAACTGATCTTGTCGATTCTCTCTAAGTTAGGTCCTGAATATTCTATCTTTGTGTCAAATTTTTACGCTACAAAAGTTGCCTTGGGCAAGGATTGGAATATGCCCTCCTTTGACTGTTTTTGTCCCAACTCATTTGAGAACAGGACAAACTCATTCAAATGGGGTCTCTCAAGTCCAAGTCACATGCCCTTGTAGCAAGTACTAGTAAGGAAAAGAAGACTAAAAAGAAGAAAGAAAAAAATGATCAACCTAAGAAAGAAACCAAGACCAAAACTAAAATTAACACGAACTCTGAGCCTAGAGCACAAAAAGATAGGTATTTGTGTTCCTATTGCAAGAAGCCTGGTCATAAAGAGCATACATGTATGAGAAAACAAATTTATCACCTTACTCATTTACTTGAGAAAAATCAAATAGGTGTTCCTGACTCTATCAAAAAAATGCTCTAAAGGCCAAGTCGTCTATTGCAAAAGGTTCTAAATCTCATAAGAAGAAAGGAAAGGCCCTTGTAGCCAAAGTTGCTCCTTCATCGACATGGATTATAGATTTCAGTGCCTTGCACCACATGGCTTCTTTACATGTTGAGTTCTCCAACATCAAGCCTTGTGGTATGTCCCAAATCATGATGGGTAATGACACGATAGTGTCGGTTTCTAGTAGTGGATCGGTAGAGATGGATGGGGGAACATTCAACCAAGTGTTGAGTGTTCTTGATCTCTCTACCAATATCCTATCAGTTTACAAAATTACTCACCTTGGTGAAGGAATGCAAGTGGAATTTATTCCTAACTCGGTGATTATTCATGAGCTTAACGATGAAATTACAATGGCTAAGGAAAAGGTAGATCACCGTTCACGGTTGTATACCTTTTCCCACTTTACTTCTGATTATACGCCCACTACTTTTCTCACTCATGCAAATGAGGTTAGTAAGCTATGGCATGAGCATTTCGGACATCTAAATTATCACTACCTTGAACAATTGAGCCAAAATGAAATGGTCAACGGGTTACCTGCGTCAAGTTTTCTAAGGGTCTTTGTGAGGGTTATACCCTTGGAAAGCATCCTGAAAATAACTTTGACAAAGGAAAAGCCCTGAGAGCTACTCGTCCTTTGGATCTTATTCACAATGATATTTCTGGTTCATTTCTATCTCCTTTGTTTACAAGAGCTCTTTATGTGATGACCTTCATTGATGACTATTCAATATATACTTGGGTATATTTTCTTAAGCTTAAGTCTGAAGTCTTTGAAAAATTTCAGAACTTTAAGGCTCTTCTTTGAGAAATAGGTGGAACTGTCTATTAAGGTTCTTCAAACTGATAATGGAGGTGAATATATAAACAATAAGTTCATGGATTTCTATACTTACAAGGGATTTCCTTGAAGCATACAGCTTTCTTACATCCCTTCATAGAATGGAGTCATAAAAAGAAAGAACCGTACTCTTAAGGAGATGGACACTTGTATGATTCACTCAAAGTCTCTTCCTCCGTAGTATTGGGTTGAAGCAAAGAATTGTGCTAATTACATTCGAATCATGTTCCACACAAGGCGAAAGAGGGATGACACCCTTTGAAGCCTAGTTTGGATGCAAGCTGATGTTGATCACTTTTGAGTCTTCGGATCCAAGGCTATGGCTTGATTCCCAAGAAGAAACACAAGGCATTGGAACCAAAATCCAAACCTTGTATCTTTGTAGGGTATCCTGATGGCATGAAGGGATATTGATTGTTGAATCCTACTTCTCATGAGCTTTGTATTGAGAGAAATGTTAAGTTCGATGAGTCTTTTTTGACTTCTACTTCTCTACCTATTGAAGTTCTTCTTGACTTGATTCAGATTCTGACTCATCAAATGATGATGTTGTTGAGCATGCTCCTCTTCCTAATCCTCCCAACCATCAAACCCTTGAGTCTTCTGATTCTGACAGTAGTGATGATGAGGACTATGTCCCTTCTCACTCAAGTGATGAATCTTTCGAGTCAGAGGCTCACCCTCCTGGTCCTCTTTGGGCTAGGAAAACTCTGCAAAGTGTTGGAGATTTAGTTGGAGATACTTCGGATATGAGACATACTCGCTTATATTTCATTGGACCCCACTCTTTCTTCACCTCTTCCTCTAATCCATAGTCTTTCCGAGAGGCTTCTAGTATTCCTGAGTGGGATTCTAGCCATGGATGAGGAGTATTCCTCTCTCACGAAGAACGATACTTGGGATCTCACCCCTCTTCCGAAAGGAAGAAAAATCGTTCGGTGTAAGTGGGTGTTCCGAACAAAGTATGGAGTAGATGGAGATGTTAAAAAGTTTAAATTATTATTAGTAGCTAAGGGTTTCTCTCAGATAATTGGGGTTGATTATACTGAAACCTTTACTTTGGTTGCGAAGATGAATTCTATTCGATTGACCCTAGCCATTACCGTAGCAAACAGATGGAAAGTCCATCAAATGGACGTTAAGAGTGCATTCCTTCATGGTGACCTAGAGGAAGAGATCTACATGGAACAACCTCTGGGTTATGTCTATGATCCCTCCCTCATTTGTAAGTTAAAGAAGTCTCTTTATGGCCTTAAATAAGCCCCTTGGGCTTGGTATGCCAAGATGGACTCCTTTTTACTTACATCATGGTTTACTAGGTGTCACTCTGATCCAAATGTTTATATTCTATGGCAAGATGACTCCATACTCATTCTTTTTCTCTATTTTGATGACTTGTTGATCACCGGAAGCTCTTCCTCTATCATTGATTCTGTGAAGACCGCCTTGGCCAACAGGTTTTCCATGACTAACTTAGGTTTGCTTCATTACTTTCTTGGGATCTAGATTTCACAATCTGACTCAGGAATTTTGATTTCGCAACCTAAGTATGCTCTTGACTTGCTTGCTTGTTTTCAAATGTCTGATTGCAAGTCTTCTCCTACTCCTTTTCTTTCCAGGGTTAAGTTGGTTTTTTATTTCTCTACTCCCTTGGTTGATGGTACCCTTTATTAACAATTGGTGGGGAGCTTGATTTAATTGACTCACACTCGACTAGATTTATTGTATGTTATTGGGATAATGTCCCAATTCATGCGAGAGCCACATGAGTCAGTATTGGAAAGCAAATAAGCGAGATCCTTCATTATGTTCATGGTACATATACTTGATGGCATTCACTATTTTGGAGGGTGGATATTGACTTGATTGGGTTCACATTCGATTGGGCTAGTAACTTAGATCATTAGAAATATACCTTTGGCTACAATTTCTCTCTTGGTTCGGGTCCTATTAGTTGGTCTAGCAAGAAGCAGGATGCAATTGCGATATCTTCTACTGGGCGTAAAATACATAGGAGTAGTAAATGTTGCCACAAAATCTATTTGGCTATAAGTATTCTCGACAGAGTTTGGCATCCACTTTCAATGGCCCACCATTATCTATTGTGATAAAATGAGCATTATCTCAATTTGTAGAAATCCAGTTCAACATCAGCAGACGAAGCACATTGAGATCCATATGCACTTCATACAAGAGCTTATTCATGATGGTATCATCGGCATTCAATACATTCAGACAGCTGATCAGATTGTAGATATATTCACCAATCCCTTTACTGAGGTGAAGTTTCTTCACTTGCAGTATCTTCTTAGGGTGAGGTCTTATGAATATTCTCATCTTCTTCGGGCTATATAGTCCTTCTCTTCTTCTTCTTCTAGGAAGATTTTGTTTGTACATGACCACCTTATCACCCTTTAGTTATCAATCCCTATCAACACATCTTTCTTATTTGTTTAGGAGTGTCTTCCTTTTTTGATTGGCTCGTCATAGCCGCTACCCCAGCTTCGATGAAGGGGGTGTAGGTGTGTGGGATCCTATATGTCCTCCACACACATATGGAGGGTCATCTCACATGGGTTAGGTTTAGGGTTAGGTTTAGGGTTTCTTGTGTGTCATGCACTAGGGTTACTCAGCACCCTATATGTATCCCTTCATTTGACATTTATGAGCATGCCAAGACACTCTACTGTCTTTTCTCTATGTGCAAGCTTTGTTCTATTATGCAAGCTCTTCCATTGATTGATCGATTCCTCCTTGTGATTACGCTAGAGCTATTACGTTTCCTTCAGAGTGCAACTTTATCGTGGTGCATAGTTTTCTATACAATTCTCGCCAACTCTTTCAGGTCTTAGTATGTTTTAGATAGATGCATTTTTTAAAAATGTGTTTTTAATACTTTTAACTAATGGATTTAAGGATTTCAATTTTTTGTTTGTTTTTACTTTTAGGTTTTAAGAGTTTTTATATCGATATAATGTTTTTGTTTATGTGATTTTCAGTTTCGAACAAATTGAAGTTTCCAAGTTTTTAGATTCAAGTTTTACGGTTTTAAAGGTTTGGGAAAATCACGTTATAGTTTTCAAGGTTTTATGGTTTTTATAGTTTTAGGATGTGAAAGTTAATGCCTATGGATTTCAAGTTAAACATTTCCAATTTCAAGTTTTGGGGACATTATACATCAATGTAAATTTTTTAGGTTTACAAGTTTTTTTAGGATCTTTAGTTTTAAATCTTTTGGTTTTGAGGGTTTTGGTCTTTTCGGTCTTTGGGTTTTGAGTTTTTAGGATAGTAGTTTCAATTTTTGGAGGTGCTTTATATCAAATAGATTTTTGTATCTACAAACTTTTTGGGTTCAAGTTTTATGATTTTACATTTTGGGGTTCTCCATTTTAGATTTCATAATGTGCATGGTTTTCAAGTTTGGCGCTTTTAAGTTTAAGGATTTTCTAATTTTTATTTTCAAGGTTTTCAAATTTCGAATTTTAATATTGAGTGTTTCTAATTTTAACTTTTTGATTTGGAAGGCTTTACATCATTTCATTTTTGTGTGTTTTAAAATTTTTTGGACACAAGATTATTGAGGTTCGGGTTTTGATGTATAGTTGTGTCAAGTATCTAAATTTTGGGATTCAATTGGCAAGGTTTTAGGTTTTTGGTGTACTTTATATCAATCAAATTTAATGTTTTAAGGGTTTTCAAGTTTAAAATTTTCAAGAGTTGGTTTTCAAGTATTAAATTTTGGGATTCAAGTTTCTGGATTGTTAGATTTTCATGATTGGTGTTTCGAGTTTTAGGTTTCAATTTTTTTAGGTTTTCCATGCTTTAGTGGTTTCAGGTTAAGGGTTTCGATTTTCACATTTTGAATTTCATAGTTTGATTTTTGAGTTTAAGGTTTTAGGTTTCAAGGTGGTTTTATATCAATATTTTTTTATTTTTTAGGTCGCAATATTTTCAATTTCAAACCTTTCTAAAATTCATATTTTCATTTTTAGGAGTGGTTTATATCATTCAAGTTTTATATTTTTTGAGTTACAAGGTTAGGGGTTTTCTAGTTTCAAATTGGGGGTTGAACTTTACATTTTACCCGGTTTTCATGTTTGAAGCTTTTAAGTTTTATGGTTTTTATTTTTAGGTTTTCTATGTTTTTCAAGATTTTTCAAGTTTTATTTTGTAGTGTTCAAGTGGCATGATTGTTTCATATCAATGTACTTTTCATGTTCTTAGAGTTTCCTCATTAGGTTTTCGAATTTTGGATTTTCCAAGTTATAAGTTTCAAGCTTTTATATTTTTGGGGTTCTCAAGTTTGAAATTTTAAGATTTTACTTTCACTTTATTGAGTTTTGGGTTTTAGTTTTCAGCTTTTCAGTTTCATATTTCATTATTTTTAGATTTGCAATTTTTTGAGTTTTAAACATTATAATCATGTTTTATATCAATCTACTTTTCATTTTCAAGATTTTTAAGTTCATGATTTCTACGATTAAGGGTTACCAAATTTTATAATTCAAGGTGTAAATGGTTTCCATGTTCTAGGCTTCAAGTTTCAAGTTTCAAAGTTTTCAAAATTATCATGTTTTTAACCTTTTCATTGTTGAGGCTTTGGAATTTTCAATTTCAAGTTTTTTTTTCTTATGGTTTCTTTGTTGTAAGGACTTTTTTATTAAAGGTAAAACAAGGTTGAGGGGACCCTACCCCTTACAAGTCAAAGCTCCACAAGATCAGATGAAACATTACATAGCAGTCAAAAAGATAACATATATAACGATAATAATGTTTAGGCTCCACCACGAGCCATAAGACCAGATAAAAACAAAGCAAAAAACAAATATCATCGTAGCACCATAGCCAAACTAACAACAAAGTAAAAGTAAAATAGAGTAATAACAACCAACCCAACAAAGATCACTTTTTGGATTTTTCAAGCCCATCAAGCACTTTCACCCACTCCTTAGCCAGAGATTCAATGTTGACACCCAAGGATGTCGATCACACCCTTCAAGCATCTGCTTTTCTTTTCTTGGAATTTCCATGATCATCCACAAGTCCTGTAAGTGTTTTCCAGCTGACCGAGGACATGGAGATGTTGCAAAGTAGATTTCACCATGACCACACTCCATTCCATGTAGCTATGTAAAATAGCTCTTATGTGATCCACCTCATTAGTGAGGTAACTACAGATTGGCTTTCATAATTTCCATCTCTCCACCATTACCACTTTTTTCGCCACTTCTTCAACCTGCGCCTACATTTTGTGCCAATCATTAAACAAAAACTACATAGAGCTCTTGGTCAGCCTCATATCACCCTTCATCTCTTCTATATCCAACGTCATCTTAGCCAAATGGTTATCACCTTTTACAAGACCCACATGACCCATAGCCTCAAACTGTTACTCCAATTGAACATTAACAGGAGCCTAATTCTCCTACTTACTAGATTCCCCTTTGGATTTGACAGAAGACAAGGAGCCTACTTGGATTTAAGCTCTCTAAGATTCTGAGAAGCATCTATTTCAAAGACATCATTTTCCTCCT
Organism: Taxus wallichiana var. yunnanensis; assembly: GCA_018340775.1. Taxonomy (NCBI): domain Eukaryota; kingdom Viridiplantae; phylum Streptophyta; class Pinopsida; order Cupressales; family Taxaceae; genus Taxus; species Taxus wallichiana. The sequence goes on from CM031243.1 coordinate 546,057,263, forward strand.
CCGACGAATCCCCTTCCTATGACTCTGAAGCATCACTAGAGTCCTCCTCCTCCAAGTCCGAGTCTTCTTCCTCGACATAACCCTCAAGAGATTTCTTAAGGGAACTAAATTTTTCTATATCAAGAGTGACTCTTTTAACAAGGGCGAGGATGAATCCCTAATGGAGAGGAACAATGACTCTATTATTTTAAAACTGGGTTATGGAAGCACTTAGAGAGCGGAACAAAAAGTATGGGAAGCTAAAGCTATGGCCATGACAAAAATGATTAAGCATGGGAAGATGATAGGTGTAAATACACTTATGACATCCCTCTAAAGTGAGAAATTGAATTAGGGTAAAATCCACCTCATCATAGGGCCTAGGAAGAGAGGAACGGAGAAAACCAACAAAGTGGGGGAGATTTTTTCATTACCTCTAAGAAATAAATTCAGTTCATCTGAGGCTTCCTTCTTGGGTTTATAAACCTCCCTTCCAACAGTAGGCACTCCCATCACCTTAGTAACATAATCCATAATGACCTCGATGTGAATACCTTTCATTTCCAAAACATCCCTTTTTTAGTTGTTTTCCACCTCTGGGAAAATCTTTATTGATATTTTCATAATGGCCTTCGAAAATTTTAAGGAAGAAAACCCTTGCCCTCGAAATTTTTTGGTTATGGTTTCTTTGTTGTAAGGACATTTTATATCAATGTAATTTCCATGTTTTGAGAGTTCTCTAATTCAATATTGTGGGATTCTTATTTCCCTGGTTTTAAGATATGGGTTTATAGAAGTACAAATTGTGAGTTTCAAGTTTTGAGTTTTTTCAGCCAAAATTTTCAAATATTTAGGGTTTTTGTTATGATATTTTCATATTATAGGTATTTGGGTTTTAGGGTTTGGAATTTTTGGCTTTTAAATAAGATAGTCACACTTTATATCGATCTAATTTTTATGTTTTCAATATTAGGGATTGCACTATTAGAAGCGATGTTATGCATTTATCTTTCATATATGGCTCAAATAAATCCTTTTTGGTTTCAAATTACGAATGGGATAGTCACGTTTTATATAAAACTACTTTTCATTTTCAATGGGCTTTCAATGGGTTTTTTATTTTGGGATTTATGAATTTTTAGCTCCAAGATATAATTTCACTCTTATCGACTTCATGTATCTTCACCCAAAGGGTGAAATTGCTAGTATTACACATAAATTTATATATGTGTATGATTATCCCTTTTGTATTTGTAAAGGAGGTGTTTTCTTCATCGAAGAGGGAATAAAAATCACCATAATAATATCATCAATGGTTAAGGGTTAAATTTTAGAAAACTACCCTTATACACCCACCTCTCTTTAGTAAAATGATTTCTTATAATGGTAAAGAGGGTGTGTGTGTGTGTGTGATGAAAACCCACACTCCTATATAAAATGCTAATAAATATTATTCTTAAAGTGTTTATCTTGGATTTTTTGTATGGTTTTTCCTGTTAATTTTTTATATTGATTAAAAATCTATCATATTATCTACAATAGTTTTGTTAGCTTGTGACAAATGGCCTCAATCTAGCTATACCACTATGATAAGATTTATCCATACTCTATAAATGGCCTCATTGAATATGAATTAAATAGAGTTCATGCAAGATAGTGACATTAATCCACTAATTATTGGTTTTTGAATCAAATGAAATGTTTTAATGTGTACATATTTCCTTGGAATATATATATATATAAAATTGTGTGGGTCTATATCAACTTTTATCTTAAATATTTCCCCAAGGATCCAAATCCAATAATCATAGATGTCCCCCATGATATTTTCATGACAAAGAATGTATTCTCCATAAAATGTCTTCTTTTGATATAATACAAAATAGAGTATAGTTATTCTTTTTATTGGAACACATTTGCAAAAGGATGTTAGTGTAGGTTATTATTTATCCTTTTATTTATTTATTAGGATAATTCATGCACTTGGGTTTTCCCTACACTTGTTGGGTTAGCTTGATTAGGTGAGTTGTATGGAGTTAGCTTACTAGTTGTGTTGAGTTGAGTTAGTCTTGTGGAGTTGAGTTAACCGTCGCATCGCTTATTAGGCGTTCTTCACCACGGATCTTGGTAGTAGTTGCACTTCCCTCCTCCTATATGTACATCTTGCTTATTGAGATAATCTATGTAATAAGAAAATGGAATTATGATGGATTTCCATATATGTTATTTCGAGATCTTCACAACTTAGAAAATCTTCCACTTGGTCACATGGTGTGGTCATATGGGGGCTAAAGTCATGGATTCCTACTAGTGGGTGATTAAGTGTAGTCCATTTTTCATTTTTGACTTTGTGGTAAAAGGCCAACAACGTTGTTTTTCTATTTTTAACAAAAGCAAACAAGTTTTTAAAATAAAAATATTAAAAATTAAAAAAATGCATTATTTATTTTAATGGACCATTCTTGATAGAACATTGTTTCATCATAAATTTTGACAGGTAACTCAGAATTGAGTGTCATTTTTTTGCAAAAGTGTATAAATTTGCGTGCTCTTTCCATTGGTAACATTTATTTTGTAAAGTGCACTACTTTATAAAGTGCCAATATTTTGGGGGTTGTACTCACACACAAACGCATTTTTTGCTGAGCCAAACGTCATGTTGTATTTTTTGCAATCTCATGGATTCTTACCCATCGGAGAATGAGATTATTTTCTCTAAAGTGTGTGGACTTCAAGAGGACATAGTAAAATTTTTAGAAGAAAACAGATCGCTTAAGAAGAAAAACTCACTTCTACATAACCTCATTCACAACAAAGATGACCTCATATACTCCTACAAAATACACTTGCTCACTTACAACATCATCCTCACATTATGGACTTTCATACCCCGATCTTAGTCTTATTCCACTTGTAGTTGATACTTCCACACCTACGACCTTAAATTTTTAGTATTTGAGCCTACTACTTTTGATGCTCCTAAACCTATTGTCCTTATTATTACATGTTTTACTTCCACACATATACCTATTACAGTAAAAAAATTTGTGTATCCCACTTCTTCTCACATGCATGACTCTTTTGAGAAGCATACCACTACATTCGGTTCTCACATGCTTTGTTTTATGGGTTTCACTAGCAGAGGTATTGACAAACATTCATATGGTATTGTTTCCCTATTCCACCTATTAAGTAGCATTCTCGCCACAACATTGGTTTTTTAGAAGGTACTTCATTGGGATCACACATTGATAGAGTTCTTTTTTTGCTCACTTAACTCTTTCTAAGGATTATGAGCTACACATGATTTTTGTACCTTCACTCAGGCTTGAAAACCCGAGATTTTAGTTGTCATACATGATCATCTTGACACATATTTTGATGTTCCTTTGCATGAATCCATTATGCATTTTCACCGAATCATATGTAGGCATCTTCTTCATCCATCTGTGTTGGTTTGGGGTGATTTTTATCACATGTGACGGCGACATAGGAATTCGTTGAGAGGACTCTACAGGCATGGCTCCTTCACCATTCAACTTCTTGCTCCACTTTCTATATCATATGCATTGTAATACTCCTTGTTTTGAGTAATTTTCTTTAGAAGGTGTAGTATATATCTCTTATTTTTGAGAGATTTTGTATCCGTATTTTTGACATTTTTGGCATGTTGACATTCTCTCTTGTGGGGAACTATTCTAGTGAAGCCCATTGTTATTTTGTCGTTGTTTAAGTAGTTTTTAACAACTCATACAAATTTGTAGCATCAATCCACCCATTCAACAGTATGGGAGGGTGTGATGTCGATCTTGCTTCTTTAGATATTTTGTCCTTGCCTTGTTGAATTGGTTATTCTTGGATCATGGCACTCCTATTTATTTGGATCTTATGTCCTTTCCTTGTTTCCTTGGTTATTTTTATTGGATCATGGCACACATATTTGTAGCAGTTGATCAAATTATGTTTTGTGTTTTTTTGCACTTTCAAAACCACTCCATTAACAATCTCCTTTTATGGATCCATTCTGTTGTAAGATAATGTCACTTTATTGAATTTTTGATCAAGAAGTGGATTCGGACCATAAGTGCACACAAAAATTCTTTAGGATTATATGATTTTTGAGCTGATATTCTTAGGATACCTTGAAGTGGGGTTTTCTCTCTCTACTTTGTTATTACTGGTTTTAGGTACCTTGTGGTATTCCTTTTCCCGCTTATTATATGTGGGTATTATGCGCACCCAAAATTGCATGTGCTACATTTTTGAAACTTGGTTACAAAAGTCCTCAATGATGATTCATGTCCTTTTATAAGGTGTTCAAATTCCTAAATGCATTCACAATACATATTTGTAGCCTAGACATCCTTACTTAGCTTTTCCATGCTTTCTTCTAGCTTCCCGCTCATTTTGTGCATGTTTTGGCCTTTAGTGTCAGGACCGCCACCCTACCTAGGTGGCAGTCCTACGCACTTTTCCGTAACTCTGTATGCATGATTTTAACACGCATGATTTCACTTAACTTGAATTCTAGGGTGCATTTGTGAGCCAAATTGCCTAAAAATAGTCTTGATTGCATGGTATTACTTTCCTCTTCTATTTTTAAATAGATTTAATTAGTTTGAACTACCTCTTCACCCAATTATTTGGCACTCTAAAGTTGTCTTGTGAATGAAGGCACATCTGTCCAATTCCTATATATTCAATGCTTGTATTCAAGTAAATGTTATGATAATTTTGTGTATCTAGCATAGTATTGTTGCCACAATCTTGCTGGAAATTGCATAGCCAAGCTCTGTCCACTTGTGTTATCCTCTCTACACTTGCATTACAACCTCGATCGCCTTCAAGTTTCCATGGCTCAAGCATCTTCTCCTGCTACTTTGCCTTTGCATTCCCAATTCCTTCGAATCATATGGACACAGAGAAAAGAAAGGATAAACCGAGCGGCATACAAATCATCACACAAACTAGATTTACCTCTATTCTTTGAATTCTAGGTTGGATTTATTGTTTGATTTCCTTCATTACTACAATTTATCATTATTACATCATATCAAATAGAGTAGAAATCAATTTCCTTTCATTTGTAAGTAATTAGTTAATTTCCAAGAGGGTTTAAATCATTAATAGAAGCTCCTAATGATGGATCCTCTTCTTCCCATCCCTATGGATCTGAAGGAGATAATATTTGTAGGAGGTTGTCTACATATCACAGGACCATTGGGAAAAGTTCTTGATTTAAGTTAGTTTAGTTTCAATACACTCAACATAGGTAAATAACCACAATGGATTATTTTTCTTGTTTAGTTTTAGTGTAGAGATATTTTAATTGTTTAGAATAGAATCAAATTGTTGTTTATGATTGTAATATTTCAATTTCGTGATTTGTTTAGATTAGTTTCCTTTCAGTAGTAGCATATATTGTTAGTTTCATCTTAGTAAGTTTGGACACTTCAAACTAGTTCAACATTGAGATTTAGTTAGACAAACCATAGGGAATTTATGCTACCTGTTCATAGCCTCTAAATCTCCCCTTTTCCAACTCAACTACTAGGAGATCACACTACCGATCTTAGTCACTGATTCTCCTATAGTTAGCCACACATTTTTCCACATTGGTTGCCTCAGCATGACCTTGGGGGTTGAATGTGGTTGAAGGTTGCATGTCAATTTTTATCCGTACATATACCTTATCAAGTCTTATTGTTGGGACCAACATTATTTTCGCCCACCTAAGCTATTCCTACGGGGGTGTTAGTGTAAGTTATTATTTATCCTTTTATTTATTTATTAGGATAATTCTTGCACTTGGGTTGTCCCTAAACTTGTTTGGTTAGCTTTCTTAGGTGTACTAGTTGTGTGGAGTTATCTTACTAGTTGTGTTGAGTTAGCTTACTAGTTGTGTGGAGTTAGCTTACTAGTCTTGTGGAGTTAACTTAACTGCCAATATTAGTTAGTGGGATTTCTTCACCATTGATCTAGGTAGTAGTTACACTTCCCTCCTATATGCAAATCCTAATTATTGAGCTAATTTATGTAATTAAAAGATGGCATTATAATGGATTTCCATGTGTGTTACTTTAGCTCTTTGTTTGCAAATTATTTTGTAAGGATATTTTGGTGAATTCCTTTCAACTTAACAAATGTGGTGTGTTATTATCATCTAATAGCTTCATGTCTTGGAACAATATTCTTATCATTCCTTTAAAATGGAAAATACCAAAGAAAAGAAACACACTTTGGAAGGATCAATGACACCAAAAAAATACTCACAAGGAACAATAGAGTATAGTTATAGAATTCATGTGTTGTCAAGAATGACAAGAATTTATTTATTTATTGTAGATCCGCATTAACTTAAAAAATTGATTGTGAAAGTATGAAGTGGGAGTTAATTATATGTTATTTCTAAAACATATCATTTGTATACCCGATTCCAATTCTAATATTCAAAAAGTTATAGATTCGCGATGTTTGTGTGAAGATCCTTCTACATAGATTTACGAACTACAGATAATAAATGAACTTTGGGAAATGATTCAAATAACATTTAACTCGTAGACCACTTCAAGGGGCAACCTCCTTTGAGCAAGCTCAATACAATAATATTTGAGAATGCCTTCATTGGGCCTCAACACTTATATACTAAGTATATTCAAACAACTACTACTTCCCGTGTATGTGGGATGTAGTGATATTTTATACCCTTAAACCAATAGTCTAATCCCATGTGCACCGTCCTATCACCTAGCAGAGCCTTTGGGCACTCACTCGAGGCACGCACGGGTGCAGAGTATCTCCTTTTGTGAGTCTTGTGAGAATGCACCATCTTATGATGGATAACCAAATGCGAAGAATATAAAAGAACTATACAACATTCAAATAACCTAGAATGATTTTTCATCTCATTGCATCTAGAAAAGAGAAATAACAAGCAATATATGGAATTGGTTCATATAGAAAAGAAATGCATAAGTATGATACTCCTAAACACATATGATTTATAACAGAACCTTATATTCATATTAACAGATTCAATAACCACATTACATCCCTCGAGGTCATAACAGATCCTCATATAACCATGCGAGTTAGGTCATGCATCGAACTCCACTATGTTCATCACATTACAAAAATGAATGCAAACTCATCCCTCTAAATGTTTCATGATTCCTATATTCTCCTAATCCCTAACCCCTAGAACTCTACATTATATTTCTGCAGAGTTTCGTCTCTCTTCAACTTCTTTCGACCTCTTTCGACCCTCCCTTTTCTTCTATTGAGCGCTTGTATTTATAACCTTAACAACCACCACCATGCCTTCCTAGAGTTACAGATTAGTTGCCAAGTGTCAAAGTTGTCTTCCATGGGAGCATGTCTTCTCAGATCTTAGCTCTCCACTCTTTACAATGATGTTCCTCTAGAACCTTCCATCACATTCCTATAATATTCCCTTTTTGATCCTTCAGTTTCCATGCTAGAACCTTATCCACAAGGGTCATGCTTTTCTCGTTTGCTTCCTAGGTTTTCGAATATGGCTAAGTCCAAAAACATGTCCTACCTTGTGCATGTGCATCGTATGTTCTATAGAACACTTTGCTAGAACCATTACTTGTACACCTTTAACCCCGCTTCGCCCTTCTTCGACTAGGTCCCACACACCCATGTGCCTTCTCAACCTTAGCCAATATTCTCGGGGCTGACATCACCCCACACTATACATGTTCTATATCCTCGAAACACTCTTCAAATAATAAAGAATGGTGAATCCTTATAATGGTTGGAAAGAAAGAATAAGGTAATGAAGAAATGGGGAAAATAATGAAAGAATGGGGAACTTGTTTATTTCTAAAGGAGGAGAGGGAAATCCTTCCCTAATTCTGCTTCTAACTTTCCCTAAGAGTTGACCTCATTCTAATCTTGTTGACAAAGGTCGCCTACTAGGGCACTCACTTCTTCAAAACTCAGCTCCTCTCCCTTAGCGCTCATTGTCTCTACGATATCCTCTAGTTTTTTGCCCAAATCCTCAAGTGTGTCCATCCTCCAAGTGATTTGGGGTATAATTCTTTCAGCTAGGCTCTTGATTGAGCCCCACAAGGTCTCAATGGCCTTTGATTTATTTTCCACTTTGGCTAGGATTTTTCCTCACTCAGCCATATTCCCCTTATTCTTTTCTTGGGACTCCTTGACTTATTTATCATGGGTGACAGCCAAGATACTTTCCACTCTATCCCTATCCGCATAATTATCATAGGCAGCCTCGGCAACTTGCGATAGATTTTATATCGGCAAGGATCTTATTTTCTTTTTCTTGCTTGCTAATGCCTCTTACGGAGTATAAGGCAAGTGGTCACCTCTCCATAGTGAGTATGTGGGTCAAGTCCTCTAGGCACTGTAAGGCTGATCCATATTTTTACGTAGGTGGTGTTAAGTCTAGATGCTTCAAGACAATGACATCCATGATCATCTCTATTTTCTTGTATGCCTCGTGCACCCTTTCCTTCTCATCTTTTAACTCACACCTTAACTAAGCATTGATTAGCTCCTCCTACTTCAAGTCCTTGCTTTTATTAAGGAGATCCTCCTCCTTTTTCTCCAGCTCTGCCTCTAGGAACTTCACCCTATCATTTCTTCCGAAGAGTCTGGCTTCAACCTCAACTAAAAATTTGTTGAGTGCGTTGTAGATTTTTTCATCTAATAATTGTTGAGCATTCACCAAGGGGTTTATTCCTTTTGTTTCTGACACTTTCATCAATTCTCCTTGGCTTATTTCAAATTCAAGCTCATCAATATGGGACTCAAATGCCCATGATAGCATTTTCCTCATCCGAGCGTATGCACCTTCCTCATCAAATGATGTCATGGCCAAGAGTTGTTCTGTTGTTATGGTGTTCTAAAAGCACGCATGCAACACCTTGTTCAGATAATTGATGTATCTCATTCCTTGAATTTTTGGTGCCTTTGTTATCTTTCTCCATGTGCGTGTGGCTTTTAGAAAGCTTACGGGAAAACTAGGATCTCCCATGCTTTGTCATATTATTTTCCTATGTTTTCCTCCTAAACTTCTTTCAGTGCTTCGTCCCCGATGCACTCTACCTCTTTTTCCACCAACTTCTTGATAGATCCTGCCACTTCTCTCTATGGCCTCTTCTATCTATTGCTTTGTGAGGCTTGGGGTCCTTTGATCCTTTATATTTACTTCCCCACTCAACCCCTTGCCTTGAGCCTCGGCCTCTTCTTCGTCATTATACTACCCATCCTCTTTATTATAATCCTCATTACCTTCTTCCTCTGAATCATTCACCTCATAGACTCGAAGGTCTTCACCTCCTTCAGGCTCATCATCATCATCTCTGTCACTAATGTAGGCATCTAGACTCTTTGTCTCTTATGAATCTACCTCATCAGTCACCTTCTATTTCTTCCTTACTGGGGATTCTAGTATAGAATATTCTTCTTAATCTTTCTCCTTGACAAGTGATGTCTCCTTGGTGACTCATGGGTGAGGTTCTCTTCGTCTGGTGCATCTTCTTATGGGGTTTTTCTTTTGACAAGAGACTTCTTTCTCTACACGTAAGTACTAGGCTTAGCGCTTTCTTCCAACGCGCTCATTGTTTATGCAGTTTGAACACTTGGTGCCTTCTTCTCCACCTCTTCTCTTTCTCTCTTCCTTGGCATGACCTTCTTCCTTCCTATAGGGTCTTCAGGAATGGAGACATAATTTTCCAAGTAAGCACCCTTTTCAAACTTTGGCCTTATGCGCAGATACACCCTTGTTGTGGTCCTCCCTACAATTGGCAGTGTTAAAGGCTTCATCATTTGTACTTTGTGGGAGACATATTTCTCCACGTACGCACACTTCTTTGGGTAGACAAGCTTCTAGTGCAGCTCGCAGTGGTCTATATCTACCTCACTAAGGTTGAACCTTAGTCTCTTGGCCTCCTTGAACTAATTAACTCCGGCTTGGAAGTATTGTGCGGTGAAGGAGAAGGGTAGCTTGCACCATGGACTCATATTCCCATCTGATCAATGTAAATCTGCCAATGCAAAAGTGTTGGTATATTGCAAACTTTGCCTCTCCATCCATGAGTACTAGTAACTACTCTAGGATCCTCCATTCTTCTCCGAATGCGTCACGCATTCACTTATACCATTTTTCCAAGAGCGCCTTGTTAGGGGCCTTCACGGTTTCACAAGTTTACTTCGTAAACCTTTTTATGGGTGAGGGATCCTCTTCTAGATACTCCCAAACAAATTTTTCTAGCCCATTGGGCACTCCAATCTCTAAAAATACAATAGTGAGGAGGACATTACCGAAGAGTATCTTTTCTCCCTCTGCGTGCTTCTTATGATCTCATCCGTGATGAAATTAGACATTGTTCCCTCTAATATCTTCCGGCATACATTTATCCATACCTTGTTTACTTATGTCCATCGTTCCTTATCATTGAGCTTGGTCATGAGGAACATGGTCATCCTCATTACTGGGTCTAGAATCTTGGTGATGTCAAATTATCGTGACCCCTTCTTGTAGTCATATGTGGCTATAGTCTCCATGACATGACCTCCTTGTCACTCGGATCATCATCTATGATACCTCCTTCACAAATGAGGCATGTGAACTTAGATATCATTGTGATGTTATGTGCATCTTGCGCCTTACAATATAAAAGTGATCCTCATGCATGTGTTGTTGTCACCCTAAAATTCCCCTCTTGTGAAAGATGAATTTACAAGTCCTAAGTGTTCTTTACTCGCTTTTAATCCCACCAGTTCCATTTAAAATTCCTCAGTCTATGCATTTTGAAACATTTTTCTATCTCCTTTCCTAGATGCATGGAATTTATCAATCTTTCTCTTTGGTTGTGGATTGCGTTGATCCTCGTATTATTTACATTTTCTCATTCCATGGAGAACAATTTGAAATTCAGACATAAATAGTGGTGTTTTCCCTTTCATTTTTATTTTTCCACAGTCATGAATGACGGGTGTCAAAGTATGTCCCGACATCCATGGATATGTGGACATCTCTGATTGGATGTGGCGTGGCGGGTTTAACTTTTAAACTTGTCACTTTTGTTATTTTTTGCAAAAGATTCAAATTGACCCCATGGCCTAAAGGATCCTGATTGGATGAAACAAGCGATGGCGGAAAGGTGGGCCCTTTTTGTGTTTTGATGCTTTGAAAGGTCAAAAGCGGAAAGGCGGGCCCTTTTTTATGTTTTGAGGCATTATGTTGAAAGGTGTAAAATGTAAAAAGAATGCCTAAGGCCCACAAAGGGACACGTGGTGTAGTCAATTTTACCCTTAACATAAAAAAGGAATCCCATGCGCGCTAGCCTATCACCCACAAAATCTGGGCACTCACCCGAGGCACGCGTGGTACCGATTCTCTCTTGTTTATGAGTTTAGTGGGAAACATCATCTATGATTTGTGTAAGAGATTCTAGAAGGGAGGTTAGGACATACAAGAACCATAGGGCTCAGAACGGCATCTAGATCCTTGCAGTCATTTTAGACTGAGTACTTAACAAAATCCATAACATGTATTATGACAGAAAGAAACATAAAATCATCCATACTTAGCATGAAAGGAAAGAGAACTTATGAGAGAGAAACATGCATCAGAATCATTGATATTCATATATATATAACAGTAACCACATTACATCCATTGAGCCATTACAGTGTCACAGAGAAGTAAACCACAATCATGAATTGCATTGGACTTATGTAGCTAAGCTACAAAAAGAAATATTACAATCCCCAAGCCTAATGCATCCTCTCCCAAATACAACTATCCACTTGACAGAGTCCTCAGCATTTCTGCAGAGCTCTGCCCACTCTCTATGTATATATTTTTGTCTCTGTAGGTGCTTGTATTTATAGCTTTCCTGGACTGCCAACTCACCCTTCGGGCCCTCAAATCTGGTGCCAAGTGTTTGAATGTGGTCCTCCATGTGAGCATGCTTCTCCAGGCTTGAGCTTTCCACTTTATCCCATGATGTTCTTCTAGAAGATTCTATCACAGGCATGCTCCTTCCTAGGCCAACCTATCACCAGGCTGGCATCTTATCCACGTGCAATCGGGTCATGATTTTCATGTGTTCTACTCCGGACGTCCAAATTGACTAAGTCCCAAACCCTCAGTTCTGTCTTCACACATTGCATGCCACGAGATTCCTTAAACCCTTCTCTTGCGTGCTTTTTCCTTGCATGCCATTCCATAACTGGGATCTTGCGCACCTACACACCTTCATACTTGGTCAATATTCTAGGGGTCCAACATCACCCCACACTACGCTGTTCATGTCGCATTGGAAAACTCCACTTAACCAAGATGTATGTTGCCTTAAGGAACAAAGGTGTAGTCTTACATTTTGCAAAAGAATAAAGGAATGAAAGAATTGGGGAAGAAGGAAGAATGGGGGCATTAACTCAACAAGCTAGGAAAATCCTTCCACAAGTCTACCTCCCGACTTGTTCTAATCATCAACCTCGCTCTGTGTCTTCGGCGGAGGTCACCGATCGGGTGCTCACCTTGTCAAAACTTATACCAATTCCCTAGGCACCCAAAGTGTCAACGATATTCTCCATCTCCTTGCCCAGGTCTTCAAGCATGTCCATCCTCCTGGTAATCTAGGGGTATAGTTCTTTCAACCGAGCCTTAATTAAACCCCCAGAATGTTTGATCACCTCATATTTTCTTTCTACTTCGGCAAGGACCTTGTCTCTCTCTTCCCTATTTCCTTTATTCTTCTCTTGGAACTCCTTTAGCTCCACTTCGAGTGTGGCGACCAAGGTGTTTACTGCCTTATCCATGTCCGTGCAAGTATCATATGCGGCCTCAAAGAAATTAGGCGATGATTTTAACCTCTGTGAGCACCTTGCTATACTCAACAATGAGCACTACCACCCTCAACCTGTCCTCTTCCTTTAAGTGCGTGGCCACTTCCTCTGCAGACTCCAGGGCCAAACATCGTCTCTCCATGGTGAGGACCCGCGTTAGATCTTCTAAGCATTCTATAATGGATGTGTACTTAAATGCAAATTGCACTAGGTCTAGGTGCTTTAAAATGATGGCACTCTTGATAGACTCCACCTTCTTGTATACTTCCTACACCTTTTTCTTCTCATCCTTTAGCTCGCACCTCAGCTACGCGCTGATCAGTTCTTCTTGCTTCAATCTCTTGGCCTTCTCTGCTAGCTCCTCTTCTTTCTTCCCTAGCTTTCCCTCTAGCACTCTTATATTATCATTGTGCGCAAAGAGCCTAGCCTCTGTCTCGACCATGACCTTGTTGAGCGCATTACAGACCTACTCATCCAAGACTTCTGGGCATTTACCAAGGGATTAGCTCCCTTAGACTCTGATACTGTTATGATTGCTCCTTGGCAGACTTCAAATTCTAGCTCATCAATGTGGGATTCAAATGCCCAAGAGAGCATCTTCTTCATTCTGGGGTACGCGCCCTCCTTTTCAAATGACCCCATGGCTAAAAGCCTTTTTGTGGGTATAGTCTCTATGGAACCACGCATGTAGCACCTTCTTTTGGTCATCAACATAGCCCATCACTTGTCTTTTCTCTGTATCAAGGGTCCTCCTACCCGAGCACGCACCTTTGGGAAAACTTACCATTAGAGTGGGACCTCCTCCCACATTGTCATGCTCCTTTTCAATGTTTTCCTCTTTTCCTTCCTCCAACACTATGTCAACGTTGTGCTCCAACTCTTGGTCTACTAAGGCTTTGAGCATTTTCTTTGCCTCTCTCTCTGCTACCTCATTATCTGCTCCTTTGTGAAGCTTATGGCTTCCCACTTTTCCACGCGAACCTCCTCACTCTTTCCCATGTCTTGGGTGCCTTCCTCATCCAGGTACTCTTGCGCCACGTGAATATGAACTCTTGTTTCTCTTCTTCACTCTCTTCTCCTAAGTCATACACTCGAAAACATGTGGCTCCTGATCCCTCTCAAGCTCATCCTCCTTGTTATCATCTTCTTCACTCTCGTCTTCTCTTCCACCCATGTACTTCTCCAAGCTATCGGTCTCCTCTGAGTCATCTTCCTCTTCCATCCTCTATTTTTTCTGAGAGGTGGCTCCTTGACAGGGGATTTAGCCTCTTCCTCTTCCTCTGGTGACTTTTCCTTGGTGAGGGGTTGCCTAGGTGCCTCCACTTCTGGTGTCTTCTCCTTCACCGGGGACTTCTTTCTCTATGCGTAAGTATTGGGCTTGGCACTCATTGTCGGCATACTCACTGTCTGAGCAGTCTGCACACTTGGTGCTTCTTCTTTTCCCCTCTTCTTGGGCACGGGCCTCTTCCTATCCATGGGATCTTTAGCTATGGAGACATCATTTTCTAAGTACATGTCTTTCTCAAACTTGGGCCTTATACGGAGGTATACGTGCGCCACGGATCCTCCTGCAATGGGTAGTGTCATTGGCCTTATCATCTGGACCTCATGCGATACGTACCTTTCCACATACGTGCACTTTCTACCGGGGTAGTTCAACCTTTTCACATCTCTCTGTGCTCCTGGTCCGAATACCTAGTTCCTACTTGACTTCTTAGATTCCTTGAATCTGTTTACTCCCGCTTGGAAGTATTGAGCTGTGAAAGTGAAGGGAATCTTGCACCATGGGCTCCATGACCCATCTACTAGCCTAAACTGCCGCCTCAGATCGAAATGTTGGTATCACTGTAAACTCGGCTTCTCCTTTAGTGATTGCGAAATTATTCAGAATCCTCCACTCGCCTAAAACACATTCCTCAGGCACGTATACCACTTCTCCAATCGTGCCTTATGGGGTGTTGTCATTGTGTTGCATGCATACTTCTCAAATCTCTTCATGGGTGAAGGATCCTCGGTAGGGTACTCCCATACAAATTTTTCTGATGTGTCAGGCACTCCAATCTTTGAAAACATGATGGTTAGTAAGACATTGCTAAAGAGGATTTTGTCCCCCTCCTTCGCGCAACTAACAATCTCCTCCATGATGTATGCAGACAAGTTATATATGGTGCCCTCTGTAATTTTCCTACAGACATGTAACTAGGGTTTATTGACCTAGGTCCATCTCTCCTGGCCATTCAACTTTGTTACCAAATGTGTGGCCATCTTCATCATTGGGTCCTTGATGTCTGAGATGTCGTAGTACCTCGACCCCTTCTTGCAGGCATATTCGGTGATGGTTTCCTGAATTGCCTCCTTGTTGCTTAGGTCATCTTCCAAGTTGTCTCCTTCACATATGAGGCTTGTGAACTGAGAGATGAGTTGAGGAGTAATGTGCATCTTACGCCCGTAAAATGGAAGTAATCTTCATGTACTTACTGACATTAGCCATTGGTATAGGCATTCTAGTTTTCCAAAATAGGGCAACTCATAGAGTTACAACAACCCTGCCTTCTCCAATTTGACCTTAACATCATCATTGTAGATGGGAAAGCCCTCTGGTGTCTGTTTACTCATGGGGCACACTAACTCCAGTGTCATTTCCTTCTCAATCATGTTCATTCGATGGTTATAGTCACTTACAGGCACGTTCCTTAGGTGGGACTCCCACTCCTTACCCATCATTACCCCATCTAGGTATTGCATCTCTGCATACCACTCTTCATTCATATTACTCACGTCAGGTTCTTGCTACTTGGCCTTGCCCTTGCCCTTTCCTTTCTTGGGTGCCATTGTTGAGGTCCTCCTATCACTTCACTCCCTCCTTGTTACTCTATTCTTCCACTTCTTCTAGCCTCAAATCTCAAATCATGATGAAAAACCTCTCAAACCCATGCCCTAGTTTGTCAAACCCTAATTAGGATAAAACTTCCACAAGACGGTGCCTCCTCACAACTTTTCTCATGCCCATGTAACCCCTTCCTTCTAGTTTGCAAATCCAAACTAGCTGCTCACACTTCAATCTCATAGATCTTTCTTCACACGATCAAATTTGGAAACCCTAGTTTGTCATAGATGCAAAAATCACTTCTCTCTCTATTCGCAAAGTGAAAATGAAAGTGCCTCGACCCTTTACTTATAGATTTTCTCTTTTTGAGCATTAAATGCTACTTCACCTACCACTTTGTACTTTTTTCATTTAATGTGGCTTTTTCAAACAAAGCTCGTCTTTAGCACTTTCACTCATGCACCCAACCTGCGTGAAAACTCCTCCAACCTTCTGGCATGCAACCAATCCAACCCAACAGGAGACTCTTACGCACACGTAACCAACACCGAAGGCACTTCTTCTGTCTTGATTTTTACTCTCACCTACCTCGTGTTGCTTAAATGTGCTTTCTCCTCCTCAGTACGTGGGATCTAAAAGTAGCTTTATCTTGGCACCAACCATCCTTCCATTTTTTCTCCACACACTTCTTTCAACCGGCCATTCAACAGGATTTTTAACATACACTTCCTTGGCACTCCAACCATGTGCTCCTTCACATTACTCCACCCCACACTTAAAATGATGCGCGGTCCTCTATGCACTCACAAATTCTCCAAAATAGAAATAAGGTTACCGGTACCCAAGGTGCAAAACAAAACAACAACGCAAAAGGGAAACACAAGAAAGGGAATGCATAAAGGAAATTTCTAAACTAACTGGAAAAAATTCTTATTTACAAACATCAAGAAGACTTATTTATAGTAGGGCTTTAGCCTACTCCCATTGAAGTGTCCAGAAACTTCGTCCCATCCAGCACTTATAACTGGCATGCACCCGAATCAAGGATGTATGAGATTGTGTAAGGACCCAACCAATGGAATTTCAACTTCCCAGGATGGTGCGAAACTTAGAATCATATAGTAAAACCATCTTGCCCAACCTCAAACTTCTTGTTTCTAATGTGGCGATCATGCCAAGCCTTTTGCTTTGCTTTTTCTATTGTTTGGCTCCACCTGGCGAGTGATCATCTCTCATCTAGCTTCATTAACTCATCAATCCTTTCTTCCAACACTTGTTCATCTGGAAAACCCTCTTGCGCGCGCTATTCGCAGAGAAGGAAACATAAATTCAACCGAAAATAGCTTCCACACCAAACACCAATTGAAATGGTGTGGCTTTGTTCAGCCTTTTATATGTTGTCCTATAAGCCCACAATAATGTCGATACTTTGTCATCCCAATCTTGTCTTCTGACATCAAAAATTTGGTTAGGGTATGACTCAGTATTTTGTTGAATGCTTCCGCGGTTCCATTTGCTTGTGGGTGATAGGGCATAGTCTTGTGATGAGCCACCATGAACTCTGATAACAGGATCCTCATGGTCTCATTCAAGAAATGTGTACCCCTATCACTGGTCAAACTCAACAGGCATCCATACCTTGTGATAATGTTCTCCCACAAGAACCTTATCATTGTTGTTGTTGTGTAATCTTTAGTTGGAGCTGCCTCTACCCACCTTGTCAGATAATCCATGCAAGTGATGACATAACGTGACCTAGTCCTACGCACTACTAGTGCAATAGGTCCTACAAAGTCTATTGCCCACTTTTCAAAAGGCTCCATACTAGGTATAGCATTTAAAGGCATTTTATCTCTCCTCCCTGGTTTGCCAATGCACTAACAATGGTTACACACTTTACAATAGTCTCTACAATCCTTGTACAGGGTTTCCCACCACAAATCTGCCATTAATAACTTACATACGGTGGCATCACCTACATAATTCCCACACGTAATTCCTCTGTGTGCTTCCTCCATGATGCCCAGGCGCTCATGCTCTAATACACACCTACAAAAAACTTCATCACATCCTAACTTGTATAAGTCTCCACTGATTAACATGTAGGGCACGGCGCGTATGGCCGTTACTTTTTCTCCAATTTCTTCATTCCTTATGGTGCCACACCTTCCTTTAAAAATACTTTGTAATCTCTTCCAAGTCTAAGGCGTGTGCCACAACCTAAAAAATTTCGCGTCGACATTGTTTCCTCAATACTCATGCATCCTCCCCTCGAATCAATTCTTGACGATGATTAGGCCCACAATTACTTTTCCCGAGCTTCACTACTGATGGTGAACACAAAATCTTGAAACAACAACACCCATTGACATATGCACCCTTGTAGAATAGGCTTGTTCACCAAATATTTTAATGTCATGTGGTTGATGTCAAACACAAAGGGTGTTGCCAGCAGATACTGCCTAAACTTGAAAAGCACGTAGATCATCAACAATTCCTCACGCTCAGTTGTGGTATAATTCTGCTATGTTGGTGTCATCTTCCTGCTTGCAAAACATAGAGGATGATCAATAATCCCTTCACCTGGCTATGCAAGTACTACTCTAATGGCGGTCCCCGAGGCATCTACATGGACATGAAAGGGCTTGTCCCATGAGGGAAAACGTAATATAGGTGAGGTGACAAGCCTATCTTTTAATGTATCAAACTCCCTCTCCCCAATGGAAGGCACTTTTATGTCTAAGCAACTCCTCTAAAGGCATGGCAATCTTGGCATACCCTTTGAAGAATTTCCTATAATAGCTTTGTATGCTCAAGGAATGTGTGCCTTTGCATTACGCTAGTAGGCTCCCGTAACCCCACAATAACTACAACTTTAGCGGGATCTACCAATAAGCCCTCATTACATATGATATGCCCCAATAAAGTCCCAAAGGGTGTAGCAAACACAAACTTCTTAATGTTGAGGGATATCCTCAACTACCTACACCTCTCAATCATTAACCTTAAATTGTCACAATGGTCCTTAACTAGACCATACACTGTTTCATCATCCAAATAGACCTGAAGAAACTTATGGATGAAGTCCTGGAATGCTTGCACCACTATGTATGATAAAACAATAGGCGCATTCTTCAACTCAAAGGGCATGACTGTGTATGCAAAACTTCCCCACTCGGTGGTGAAATTCATCTTCTCTTGGTCCTCCTTTGCAATCCGGACTTAGTGGTACCCTGAAAATCCATCCGTAAAGGAATATATTTTACATCCAGTGACTCCTTCCAAAATTTCTTCAGTGAAGGGGGTTGGAAAGGGACCAATGACACAAACAACGTTCAGTTCCCTATAATCCACGCAGATCTTAATCCACCCATCCTTCTTGATGTTGATTACCATCGAACTTATCCACTCTAATTCTTCCACTGCCTCAATGATCCCAGAAGCTATCATTTTTTCTATTTCCTCCTTAACCTTCATGTGCAAATTAGGATTCATCCGGTAGGGCCTTTTCCTAACCGGGTGCGCACCTTCCTTCAGTTTTATCTTCATCTCCCCCAAGGAATGGTGAACACCTTTGAGCTCATGGTACCTGTGGGAATAAATCCTCAAATTTGTGTAACAAATCAATGATCCTAGAAAATTCCTTCTCCTACCAATAATCTCCAATAATAGCTTCCTTAGGTTCTTCTCTTGAACCGATGTTAACCTTCTTTGTATTTAAGGGTTCATGGTAGGCACGCACGCGAGTATCTACATTGTCCACTACCTCGCGCGTCCCTACAGAATGGTTAACATCTAGGCTTTCGATTCCTCTCCATCAATCACATACACCAACTTTCCTTTTTCTTTTTCTAAACACACACACTCAAGTTGTAACTCTTCTATTTCCTCCACTTCTTCTTCAAAGCGCACCCCCAATCTGGTTCACCTAATAACTCCAACAGCCTATCTTGCATCATGGCACTATCCCCCATGGTAAGGTGCTTGATACCCTGCAAGGCCTTATCAATTGATGGTTTGGTACTGACGATACTCAAAGGTTTGAATAAGGTCAATGCGAGCTCTTGCCATTTCTTGTGCAGTGCGTGTCTCTTAATGAATATACATTGTGCACGCACAACCCTACAAAGTGTAGAATATAACTTGTGCAACTAGAGGGATGGTGGCAAAGCTTGCGACTTCTCTCCAAACCCATTCACACTCTTGGATGTGGAAATAGGCGGGCTCCTTCCCATAGTAGTCCTTGATGATGGTAGGCACATTGCTCTAGAGAATCAGACAGAGAGAGCAATTATTACCTCGCGCCACTCCAAAAGGCTCTCTTGATGTGTAGCCCTCCTACGAGTTGTTGTGTTAAGAAATACATAACTTAACATCCCTCTTTGTTCCTTCCCATCCTTTCACTAAGCTTCCACTTCCTACGAAAGTTCTCGGGGAAGGATCCTCCTGAATACTTGATTAGTTCTTTTCCTCCAAGGCACCAAACCGTGTGCACCTTTGTTACCTTAGTCACCGACCCTCTCAACTGTCATCCCATTAATTCATAAGTCCCATGTGCCCAATTGTCACAAGATAGACTAGTGGTATCACTCACTGACTAAGCATCTTCAAACTGGATAACCCTGTTAGTAGGGTGTATCATCTCTGGGTCTTTGATTGAGTGCACATATATCCTGTCCAGAACTTCTTCCCCCAATGGTTCAATATAGGGTGTTGACTTCCCATCAGCCAGGGGTATAATGACTTGATCCTCCTTGTTCTCAAAGTTGATGTACCCCTTGTTTAACCAAAGGTCCACATTGTTCTTAACACACCAAGAGGGCACCTAAGTAGTGTTGGGAAATTGTCTCGCCTCGGTGAGCGCGAGACTTCAAGTCCCCAAGAAACTTAGCTCCACTGGATAGTGATAGTCGCATCCTTGAAGACACGGATGGGCATCACGTTATTATTATTTTCCATATACAACACATTTGAATATGGTTGTAATGCAAGTCTCCCCATCTAATGCCATGCATCCAAAGTTAGAACATTAACCTTTGTGCTTGTGTCAATGAGGATATTGCTTTGAGGATCCATCCATCCACAATTGCATTCAATGTGATCTCCTTCTCATAGTCAAGGATGTGAGGGGAAGGTTTGCATGCAATACCTACCTCTCACACTCTCCTCCAGTTCTGCACCTTCTCTCTCAACCATGATCCGAGCAAGGCAATGATATTCTCTTGCCTTGGCATTTTACACAACTCCTTGACCTCATCCAGGTCATCCTTTGGCACCTCGACTCTCCTTCCTTGTTCCTCCCTCCTAGATTGCTCCTTTAGACACTGTATTTCCCCTTGTAAGCTTTGAATGACATCCATGGTGTTTTGATATATCTCCTTTTAATGCACTGGGTTTGGATACTTTCCATGAACGGCTTCCTCCCTTGAAACCAGGTTCTTCTGTCATGGTATCTCTCTTATGTGTGCAGCTTCTACCCTTGTTGTTACCAA
The DNA here is from genome assembly GCA_018340775.1 of Taxus wallichiana var. yunnanensis. Lineage (NCBI taxonomy): Eukaryota > Viridiplantae > Streptophyta > Pinopsida > Cupressales > Taxaceae > Taxus > Taxus wallichiana. The sequence continues at coordinate 546,078,410 of CM031243.1, forward strand.
GATAGGCTCCAAACCTACATCTTCATTACCCGAGGCATCCACTGTATATATGCCTTCTTAATATTGACCATTGCAGTGCCCTTGTCCTTCTCGGTGCTAATGATTCATGTGCTCAAACAATTCCAAGCACTCCTCATACTTATGCTTCTTTTCACACCACAAGCATTGCAACAGGTTACGGCATTCACATTTGTAATGATCCGTAGATCCAAAATTGAAACAGGTTCCGCATGGGAACTCACTCCTTCCTCCCCACGGTTACCATGACCATGGAATCCTCCTCGAAAACCTCTTCCACATGTGCCTCCATCTGTGCACTCCTCATAACGGTGATCATCACCCTTGGAACTACTAGGTAACACTGGCTTGGCACACCCCATGATCAATGGCCTCATGAATCTGATCAATGAGCCTACAATCCTTAGTATCATGGGTTATAGAAGTGTAAATCTTGTAGTAACAAGATACATTCTTAAAGATTACATGTTGCAACAAGGGGTGTCTACTCGCATCATGGTCCCCATGACAAATTTCACAATCTACCACCATAACGCGTACCATCCTCTAGGGGTAATTATCCTTAACGTGCCCCTCTATCTCATAATCTATGCACCACAAACCACTGTGAGTCTCATGGGCTGAGTTCGCAAATAATTTTTCCAACTGCTTGGCCATAGCAGCAATCTGAGCCTCCAAGAATGGGCTAACGCTAGTATCAACACTACCAATAACTTTAGCATACGTGGCATCTTCCAATGCCTTGCGTGGGTCTGTAAAAGTTTTATGAGATAAGGCCCTTCTAAAAGGGGTGATCAACCCTCCAAAAAACCACTGAGCATGTTATGAAGGGTGAATATCATATGATAATTTAGACAAGAGAGTTTTAAAGCGTGCATCATACTCCCGCACACTCTCTACCATTCCTTGTTGAATCTCCTTTAAAGTGTTGATGCTCTTCTGCTCAAACTTAGGAATGTGGAATTTTGCCAAGAATGCATTCTTTAAAGTAGTATATTCCACCACCATTTGATGAGGGTCAAACTTCATATACCGCTTATGTGCGCACCCTTGCGCAACGCGTGGTTGTAAACTAACTAGCCTTCCGTTCTAGGGTTGTGACACCCTTCACATGCCATAGCAGTTCACATTTGTGAACATGTTCCATAGCATCCTCAATACCTCTATAATCGGGTAAATGTAGAGACATTTCAAAGAAAACTTGTGGGGGTGATTGGGGCCTAAATCCTCCTCTGCTAGATCTTTGGTTTCTACCTGTATTTCCTCCACTACCCGATCCACCAGTCCACTAGGTCTGAACCACTAGAACCACCAGCCCACCGGTCTTGAACCACCGGATCCACCATACCCACTAGCTCCTACTCCTCCCAAACCACCGTATTCACAGGCGCACTGGTCCTAAAGTGATCGTGTCAAGGGTCCCCACGGTTCCACCGAGCCGCACACCTATGGTCTCGCGATAATGCCCCATGACCCAATAGTATACCCCGCGTAACTCCCGGACATGAGACCAAACTCTTGAGTGTCTATACCTTTCTCGAAAAGTCCTAACACCGGGCTAGTGTTTACAGCCATAGAAGTCCCAAACGAGAAATTTTACCTCCCGGGCATGAACGATCACCTCCAATGTAGCTAGCTAGATTAGAAATATTATCCCCTTATCACCAAGCACCGTGGTCTGCAGTCACTAGGTGGGCTCAGATGCATGCCAACGGTTCTTCTTTCTCCACATGATGAACTCTCATCAGAAGCCGAAGGGGTTTCTCTCACGTGCTTGCCAAGATGGGGTCACACAGACTGCTCAGTTCCACATCCTCAGCATGAACCTCAAATCCTTCCCACAATGTCTACCACCATACATCCATCACACTTAGCAACCTCACATCATCTAGTAATCTCCCTTTCACGTGCTTCACCATACTTGAGTTGTCTTTCCTCCCTATCCTTCTCCATCGTGACATCTACCATCTTCCTCCACCCTAGCTTCCTCACCCAGTGCTCAAAATGGTTTAGCTAGCCATTGGGAAAGCCTCTAAACTCATGGTAATCATCAAGATCTTTAGAGCCAAAGGGACAACACATAGAAACAACCCTCTCGAACTCTCATGGGAACTCAAACTCAGAACCTCTAAATAGGAATATGTGTAAATGGTGTACTCCAGTGTAGCTAGCCAATACTCCTTTCCACCAATGGTCCACAAAGACATGGGTCCACGCGATTTACATCCTGCAACCTTTGGTATTCTTCTTAGGTCCACACATGTGATCCATAACGCCAACTGGATCTAGATGCATAGGTGAGAGCCATTCATACAGCTCCACTGGGAAACAATAGAAAAAGGTCTCATATAGATCATGGTAGAGATTCTCTTCTACCCATCTACATGCATTAAACTCAGGTCCAGTGCTAAATCTCTAAGAAAATTCATCCTCTGTGCTCTTGAACCATGATTCAACACTTTCCAACATTAACCGCTCTGTCATTACTCATTACATAGATCATGATGTATGCTAAATCCCACTACAACTTTGAAAAGAGGTCACAAAGAATGGAACCAAGATGTAGTCATTTTTACCCTTAACATAAAGAAAGGAATCCCATGTGTGCAGGCCTATCACCCAAGGTGAAAGCTAGGCACTCACCCGAGGAACGCGCAGTACGAGTCTCTCATTTATGTGAGTTTAGTGGGAAACATCATCTATGATTTTTGTAAGAGATTCTATAAGGGAGGTAAGGACATATAGAACCATAAGGCTCGAAACGGCCTCTAGATCCTTGTAGTCATTTCAAACCGAGTACTTAACAGAATTCATAATATGTATTATGACGAAAAGAAACATACAAGCATTGATACTTAGCATGAAAGGAAAGAGAACTTATGAGAGAGAAACATGCATCGTAATCATTGATATTCATGTATATATATAACAGTAACCTCATTACATCCATTGAGCCACTACAGTGTCACAAATAAGCGAGACCGCATGATCATGCATTGACCGGACTTATGTAACTAAGCTACAAAAAGAAAAATTACAATCCCCAAGCCTAATGCATCCTCTCCCAAATATAAATATCCACTTGACAGAGTCCTCACAGCATTTCTACAGAGCTCCGACCACTCTCTATGTATATATTTTTGTCTCTGTAGGCGCTTGTATTTATAGCTTTCTCTCCGGATCACTGTCAACTCACCCTCCAACACCCTCAGATCTGGTGCCAAGTATCTGGATGTGGTCCTCCATGTAAGAATGCTTCTCTAGACCTGAGCTTTCCACTTTATCCCATGATGTTCTTCTAGAAGATTCTATCACACTCATGCTCCTTCCTAGGCCAACCTGTTACCAGGCTGGCATCTTATCCACGCGTAATCGGGTCATGATTTTCACATGTTCTACTCTGGACGTCCAAATTGACTTAGTCTTGAACCCTCGGTCCTATCTTCATGCATTGCATGCCACGGGATTCCTTAAACCCTTCTCTTGTGTGCTTTTTCCTTGCGCACCATTCCATAACTGGGATCTTGCGTGCCTACGCGCCTTCATACTTGGTCAATATTCTAGGGGTCCAACACATGGCCAATTTTAAGTCAAAATCGAGAGAGGTGGGTTTTTGGGACACTTTAGGAATTTTACCTTTGTTTTCAAAAGGGTGTAAAGTTATAAAGTGAAGCGCAACCTTCTTTGGCACTGGTGAAACCACGTGTTGATGTCTCGTTGAAAATTCAAAGCGGGGAGGCAGATCATCGAGCAATTTGGGAATTTTGGTTTTATTTCCAAAAAGAGAGTTAAAAGTTATAAAATGATCCATGAATCTATTGGGGTCTTGAGCCCATGTTGAAAATTCAAAGCGGGGAGGTGGGTTGGCAAAGAACTTTGAGTTTTTGAGCTTTTGTTGAAAAGAGTTAAAATTGTAAAAGTGAGTCGCGACTCCTGCCACTCAAGTAAAGCCACGTGTTAGGCCTATATCAGAAGTGGATGGGCGGACCAAAATGTTAAAAATGCACAATCTCTATAAAAATCATAAAATGTAAAAGGTACCCCCAGGCCTGCTTCAACAAATCTCTTCCACGTGGACGACTCATATTTAAAGTTACAAAACAAGTTTAACGGCTGCATTATAGAGCATCATTTTTGCCGCCATTAACACTTTTGCAAGAACCAAGAAACTAAATGTAACCATTTTTTAGGATTATTTAATGGCTTCTCCATGCCATTGTTGTGGTTGGATCCTGGTACTCTGTAGATGTAATAGATTTGAAAGTAATCAATACATAATTTTTTTCCCTTTCTTCCTCTGCTATTCCTTCTTTCCTTGTTCGAATTTGTGAATCATCCATCTTTGCATGATAAGAAACTTTGTGTTCTTGTTAATATGATTTCAGGAACTTTGTGTCTGTGAAATTATATCTGTTATAAATGTGAATGATTCCATTTTGCATCTCCTTTGCTCAATACGCATAAGGTTATACTCTGCTATCTATATTTCCTGAAAGTATTGTTATGTTCTTCCTCTCTCATCTCCTTAGTTCTTCCATTATTTTGTATTGATGATCTTTGGGAATAAAACATTTCAAAGTATCAGGAATCCACACTTTGAAAGTTGTACATTGTATATAAGTTTTGTTGCTTGCTTTCAATAAGGGAACCTCTCCCATTAATAGATTCGGAAGTAATCAATACAAAAAAATTTCCCTGTTTTCCTTTGTTATTCCTTCTTTCCTTGTTCAAATTTGTGAATCATCCATCTTTGCATGATAAGAAACTTTTTGTTCTTGTTAATATGATTTCGGGAACTTTGTGTCTATGAAATTATATATGTTATAAACGTGAATGATTCCATTCTGCATCTCCTTTTCTCAATATGCATAAGGTTATACTCTGCTATCTATATTTCCTAAAAGTATTGTTATGTTCTTCCTCTCTCATCTCCTTAGTTCTTCCATTCTTTCATATTGATGATCTTTGGGCATAAAATATTTCAAAGTATCAGGAATCCACACTTTGAAAGTTGTACATTTGTATATAAGTTTTGTTGCTTGCTTTCAATAAGGGAACCTCTCCCATTAAAGAGGAGGGACTTGTTGTCCCCTAACTATGGTTTGTTAAAGTATCATTTTAAAACCCAATAGTTTTTGGTGACTCTACTAGGGATTTCATTTCAAACGTATCCCTTTCTAAAAGAAAAACTTCAAGATCATTTTTGATCTAGCGACTCTAAGATATACTCATGGTAAAAAGGCTCTCGGAATAGAAGATTTTCATTTTTAACTCTGTGAGCAACAAACTTATCTCTTCTTCTAACAAGAAGGAACAGAAGAACTCGTTCTACAAGCACACCTCCTGTTAAAGAAAGAAATTTCAAGAATAGCATTCCTCAAGAACAACTCAGTCCTAATCTCTCGTGCTTTGATATTTGTTGGTGTTTCAGTTCCCCTTCAGTCAATTTTTCCAAAGATGGCATCCCCTTTGCCTTGGGGACAATAGGTTGGACCTCTTTCTCTTCCTCACCATTATCGCATGAGTTACCTAGGGGTAACATGAAAAATTTTCTGAAATTCCAGGGTGATGGGAAGGTTCATCCAGATGAACACATTACAACCTTCATTATTGCATGTGGGATTCTCGGGGTTGAACATGAATATGTTGTTAGTGCAAAATCACAGCACCCCCAAATGAGTTATGGATCTACTTTTCTAAGGCAAAGTCATTTGGTGTGATTGCACAACATTGAGATTTCCCAAAGTGTGGGACCTTTGCAAATGGGGAAAGCTCTCCAGAGAAGGTTGGTTCCTCTTCCTAAACTACCTGCCACAAGCTATTCTAGTGCAGGAAAGCTAATCTAACCTAATCTAACTTCCAAGGAGACAAGGAGAGGAAGAAAACAAGAAAAAATAGAGCCTACACTAAAATGGTGATACACTAGAGAAGGAAAGTGTTGATTATCTATCAAAACTACCATGGAACAAGAAGAGGTGAGAAATGGAAAGGATGGACAAGTGCATCATAGACCAAAGATGGATTTCACATAGAAAATGTTCCAAAACTCCATGAACACAACTCCAAAACCTGCAATGAACATTCAAACATGCACAAATACCTGCAATGAAGAGAGGCAAGAAGAAAACAACTAAAAATGAGCAAGGATGGACAAATGCATCACAAAACACATTTTTTATTGCTCCAAAAGTTTGCACAAAACATCATTTCACAGGTAAGAGGAAAAAATTCCATTACAAAGTAGGGGAGGAGGTTCAAACTCCATTTTCAACCTTAGGGAAGAAAATAAGGGAGAGGCAGAGAAGAAGGATGAACAACTTTTACAATTGATCTAAAAATTGGCTTTTATCACTCGAACAAGATGAAGGAAATTAGAAAACGCAGAGCAAATCAATTTTAAAAATCTAACCACCAATAAGATTCATTAAAAAGTAAGAGTACCCTCACAAATCCATTTTTCGATGCATTCAAATTGTCTTTAGAGAAGAAACGGATGCCATACTTCATCAATTTTCGTGGTTGGGACTGGTTTTTTTGTCTTTTCCATGCCAAAACATATTTAACAAAATTTCTCCCATCAAACTCCTTCAAAATTTAAAATTGAGGGGTCCATCATGTAGAGGATTTCAACAGATTTCCAATGACACCAAAATCACAAAAAAATTGATCTCTGGTTCAAAAGATATGGCCCTCTAAAGATTTAGGGCAAAACTGGTAAAAAACAGAGTCAAAATTGGGGTCAGCAAGGCCAAACTTTAAATTTTTCCCTTTGGAAAAAATTCCCCAAAAATCTCCATGGCCCCTCGGGTCCACATGACACGTGGCACCTTCTGGGTGATCTGTAGCTTCAAAACAATCATTTTCCCCTTTTCACGAAATTGGAAAATTTTCCAAAATTCCTCCATGACCCCGCAGCTCTGAGACATGTGGCATCATCTGATTTGCTGCGGAGATGCGGTTCCATTTTTTCCTTTTGTGTTTTCACCACTTTGGAAAAATTTCTAAAATCCTCCCGATGCCCCGATCCCCACCAATGAATGGACATGTGGCATCTTGATTGGTTTCCAACTTCAACAATTCATTTTCCTCTGTGAGATTTCGGGCCAAATTTTTCCTTTGAGTTTTTGCCCAAAAGAGCTAAGTGCCAAAAATTTTCCCATTGGCTGCCAGTGTGCTCCTCCTTCCTCTCACGAGCCTACTAGATGAATTATAAATGGCCTTTGTTACATATATTGGGCATGGAGTCAAGCTTGATAACCAACTCTGATTTGAACTATGAAAATCTAACCTCTGAGCCACTTGGAAACCCACTTTGAAACTTGAAATTGATCTTCACTAAAAGCCATTGAATGCACTGTGTAAGAGCAATAAAACAACACCAAAAACTATGTACAAACTAAAAATCATACATGGTCCAAATGGAACATACGAGTGTGTAAAATCACTTCTTCTACTCGAAAACAAACCTACCTACTCTACTCTAATCTGGAAGTAAAGGTGGGCTAAACAAACCCTACAACCGGGTTGTGCAAAATAGATTCCTTCCTTCAAAATTAGGATCCATGCAAATGATTTGGAGCTGATCATGGCTGTTAGTATGAGTGGAAAACTGAGAAGAATCTGGTCCTCCACCCAAATCAGCAAGGTGTCAACTAAAAACAAATTAGATACCTCTTTTAGTTGCTCTGTATTTGGATTGTAGAGGTATTGTAGCTGATCCTTGGTACTTTGAAGCTCATACTCATGTTCGAAGTAAGCATGACCATTGGAAACTCCTCCTTTGGCTTTAATGAAGCCAAGTACCTAATTGGGCAAGGTATGGTCCTTTGAATGTGCCCATTGCTTTGAATTTTAACTCCAAAAATGGAGTCTTCTTGCAGACCTTCCTGGATGGATGATGTGGAAGAGGTGATGGAATCCTCATGCTCTTTTCCTTCCTTCATGGCAGTATGGAACTCTTCTATAATATGCAGCTCATCATTATTGATTGCAACATCCAATGAAGTTGATTTTGCATTATTGTAACTTCGTTGCAATACATTGTTGGCTCTGGAGTTCCTCCATTGTAGCTTTTGGAAGATCAAATTCTTCCAACTTTGATTCAAGAGGCATGTTGCAAACTACAGTGGTGCTTGCATGTTCTCTTCCAGGAAGCAAGTTCTTGTGGTGAAGGATGAATGATGAATAAGGAAAAGTTACAGTTTCTATAGGCTCCTTCTCATCAAAACATTCTTCTAAGTCTGATGGCAAATCAAACTCTTCAATGTCCTACTTTGTAGCAAGGTCTCTCCCTTTTGTATGGTGACCTTCAAATCTGCATTTTTTTCACCATGTGGAGCTTCATCTTCAAACATGAAGCTTGTCAGCTCGAACTCATCCCAAAAATCAGATTTTTGGAGAGATGAAATGGGAGATAAATCTACAACTTCTTGTGTAACCTGCTCATGATTCAGTGCCTCTGAATTTGATCTTGGTCACCTCCATAATGGGTTCATCAATCAAATTAGGCCCTTCAAATGAAAGAAAAAAATCTTCAATAATGCTTCCTTCATCTAGTTCCAATTCTAATTTGATTTCTTCCAGTTGCTCCTCTTCAATGGGACTTGGAGCTGATTGTTCTTTCTCCTCCATGGTTGATTGTGCAACTTGGATTAGATCAGCATTTTCTTCAAATAAAGTGCCAACATGGACACTACACTCAGAACAAACAGACTGCTGGTCTTCTTGCCCCACTGCTGCTATAAAATCAGCCTTGGCCACCACTTCTTCAACTTCCACTTCCTCCTTTGGCTTAAACATCAAGGGATCTTTGTAATCCCGAATTTGGCAGCCCAACTCTTTAGATTGTCTGTAATTTATTTTCTATTGGGCTCCTCTTTTTGTTGTCCTTGACTAGATTCTTGAGTCTCTTCCCAACATGGGCTTGGGAAAGCAAGAGGAGTGGTAGGCTAGGATTCAACCAACTTTGCAATTGTTTGTGGTGGGGAGGGAGGTGGAACTTCTTGTTTGTTTGGAGGGGATGGTTGTTTGGAAGGGAAAAGGACAAAAGAACTAAGATGAGGTGGAAGACTAGGGGATGGAGAAATGGATTTAACACTTGGGGTAGAATTCAATGGGAAGCTTGGAAATTGAAACCCAAATTGAGATGGTGTTGCTTGAGGAGTAGAGAGAAAATTACCAGATAATGGTGTAGGATTTACCCATTGACAAGGCTGCCTGACACCAAGTTCATAGGCCTCTATCTCCACTGTCCATTGTGCAAGTTGGGGCAGCATCTCCACCATGAATTTCAGCTTCTCCAGGGGGTTGAAGTGTCTTGGAAAAGGGCCAACCCATAGACAAGGTGCCCTACAACCAATTTTGAATGCTTTCATTTGTGCTTTAGCCTTGGATTGAACCATGTAAATCTCCATTTTTTGGATATTTTCCAGCAAACAAGCATCTTGCAATTGATTGTCTTCATTGTATGCATACACTTGCTCTTGATATTTTTCATAACCAAACTGATTTTGGTATTGCTCATATGGGTAAGCATGATGATTTTGAATTTTTTCAAAATGCTGATCTGGAGGATTTGAAAAACATGTTGGAGGTGGAATACACTATTGTTGTAAATGTGAATTCCATGATGGAAATGAAGTCATGATTGCACAACTTCATGGAATGGAAAAGAGTGAAAGGGATGGAAAGAAGAATGAATGAAAAAGGAATGGAAATGAATGAAAAGGAAGGTCTGTAACTTCAGAGATGGGTTGTTGACCATATGGAGTCACCAGATGTGTTTGCAATTGCCTCCAAAGGCTGAAATCTTCACAGGAACACACCAACCTGCAAAAATGAAATGGGAGACCTCTAAGGTCCCACCGGGTGTGCCAAAATTGTTAGTGCAAAATCACAGCACCCCCAAATGAGTTATGGATTTACTTTTCTAAGGTAAATTCATTTGGTGTGATTTCACAACATTGAGCTTTCCCAAAGTGTGGGACCTTTGCAAATGGGGAAAGCTCTCCAGAGAAGGTTGGTTCCTCTTCCTAAACTACTCCGCCATAAGCTATTCCAGGTGCAGGGAAAGCTAATCTAACCTAATCTAACTTCTAAGGAGATAAGGAGAGGAAGAAAATAAGAAAAAACAGGGCCTACACTAAAACGGTGATACACCAAAGAAGGAAAGTGTTGATTATCTATCAAAACTAGCATGGAGCAAGAAGAGGTGAGCACTGGAAAGGAAGGACAAGTGCATCATAGACCAAAGATGGATTTCACATAGAAAATATTCCAAAACTCCATGAACATAGCTCTAAAACCTATAATGAACATCCAAACATGCACAAATACCTGCAATGAAGAGAGGCAAGAAGAAAACAACCAAAAATGAGCAAGGATGGACAAATGCATCACAAAACACATTTTTTATTGCTCCAGAAGTTTGCACAGAACATCATTTCATGGGTAAGAGGAAAAAAATTCCATTACAGAGTAGGGGAGGAGGTTCAAACTCCATTTTCAACCCTGGGGAAGAAAAGAAGGGAGAGGCAGAGAAGAAGGATGAACAACTTTTTACAAATGAGCCAAAACTAGCTTTTATCGCTCGAACAGAATGAAGGAAATGAGAAAACGTGGGAAAATCGATTTTAAAACTCTAACCACCAATAAGATTCATTAAAACAACAAGGTCACCCTCACAAATCCATTTTTCGATGCATTCGACCGTGCTGGAGAAGAAACGGATGCCATATTTCATCAATTTTTGTGGTTGGAGCTAGTTTTTTTGTCTTATCCATGCCAAAACACGTTTTGTAAAAATTTTCTCTTCAAAATTCAAAATTGAGGGGTCCATCATGTAGAGGATTTCAACATCTTTCCAATGACACAAAAATCACAAAAAATTGAGCTCTGGTTCGAAATATATGGCCCTCTAAAGATTTAGGGAAAAACTGGTAAAACGAGTCAAAATTGGGGTCAAGAGGTCAAACTTTAAATTTTTCCCTTTTGGAAAAAATTCCCCAAAAATTTTCATGGCCCCTTAGGTCCACATGACACATGGCACCTTCTGGATGATCTGTGGCTTCAAAACAATCATTTTTCACCTTTTCATGAAATTGGAAAATTTTCCAAAAATCCTCTCTGAACCTTGCTTTGCTTGAGACACGTGGCATCATCTGATTTCTGCAGAGATGCGGTTCTATTTTTTCCTTTTTTGTTTTAATCACTTTGGAAAATTTTCCAAAATCCTCCCGATACCCCTATCCTCACCGATGAATGGACACATGGCATCTTGATTGGTTTCCAGCCTCAACAATTCATTTTCCTCTGTGGGCTTTCGGGCCGAAATTTTCCTTTGAGTTTTTTGCCCAAAAGGGCTAAGTGCTAACAATTTTTCCCATTGGTCCGCCAATGCACTCCCTTCCCCTCCACAAGCCTGCGAGCCACCTTAGGACTTTGTACCTTTTAGCTAAAAGGGATAAGTGTCAAGTTTTCCTCCACACCTCTGCTAACCCACCAATTTCCTTGGCAAAATTTCCATCTTTACCTTCGTGGGCCCGCCTGGGAAAATTTTCCCTCAAATTCTCGTTGAGCCATAACTCAAAAATACGAGTTAGGAGGACTTCTTTACCTTTCTAGAAAGGGGAAGAAAAATCCTATCTGATGAAGTCATTTCGTAATCTTTTGAGTGCTTGCATTGTGTGCAAATTGAATTTGAATCACAAGGAAGGAAAGAATGAAGGCAAGTTAGCCAAAATAAGTAGGGGCTCATTTTGGATAACAGATGTCTCTATCAGGTTTTCTTTAGAGACACTGCAGGACAATGCTGCTGATTAGTTTTATCATCTTCTTATTGGATTGATCACTAATTGGAACACCATGAAAATTCAATTTTAGCAACGTTTCAAACCTTCTGAAGATGTGCATGCTCTATTAGCTCAAATCTCTCATATCAAGAAGGAACCATTTGAGCCCATGAGAGAATTTGTGGCCAAATTCAACAAGCTCATTCATAAAATTCCATAGAACACTCGTCCTATAGATCAAATCCAAAAATTCTTCTTCCTCAATGCTCAATTACCTGAAGTAAGCTATGCACTAAGGAGAGCTAACCTTGTAACTCTAGATGTTGATCAAGCATTTGGCTATCAGTGTTGAGGATGATTTAATCATGTCTAGTAAAATAAAAAGAGAATCCTCCAAATCTAAAGCATATTCTTCTTCCTCTTCCCCTGGAGCCAATTCTGATCAATTAGTACAAAAGCTTGCAAATGATCTCATTCTTTATCAAGAAATAATTGGCTCAACATACTCCTTACCAAGATATTCCAAGGAAGAATTTTCAGCCCAAGAACCATTTTCCTTCTTCTCATACTAGATTGGCTATTGAAGGCCCACCCATCAAGGTTCCAATCAATGTAACTTGTGAAGTTCAAGAACCTGATGATGAGGAGTTTAATGAATTCTATGAAGAACCAGAAGAAGAGGTTGATGAAGAACTGGAGGAGCTTGGTGGATCTCAAGTTCATTTCCTCACCACTGAAGGTATGGATGATGAAGATGGATATGATGAAAGAGTGGAAAATATGAATAGTGATTCATATGTTGTCATGACTCAAGATAAAATGAACAAAAAAGAAAAAGTGATATAGCCTACTAAGAAATCCAAATATTATCCTATAACTATTACAGGTGGTTGCGAAGAGGATCTCCTATTCCAAAGGTGAGTAATGTTAATCCTCCTCCTTCTACCTCTGTTTCCAAAACTTATTGTCCTTTAATTCCTAAATTTAATAAATAAAAATTTTCTCATGTTCCTAGTAGTGATGCCCCATCCACCTCCGTGTCTTTTGATATCATTAATCACCTCAAAAAGACCAAAATCCAAATTTCAAAGGCGTAGTTTTACCAAACGCATCCAAAATCCTTTTCTAAAATGGTAAAATTTGTAATATCCCAATCCAATTTTTCATCCAATACTTCTAAATGTATTTTTCCCACTCCCTCTTCCTCATCTAAACCAAGTATTGTGGCTACAGTCACTTCCCCTAATGAGAAAATATAGTCATTCTATGTAACACTTCTCATAACTGGCCATAAACTCGAATTGTGTTATAGACTCGAGAGGCATCGAGACAATGTAATGCCTAAAAATCACCTCATTCTTTGGGCTTGAATCTAACACGTGCCTTTGGTTCCTACTATTCCATGGAGAGTAGAGAAGTTCCTTTGGTTGGAAGAATTAAAGATGCACAAGTAGCTTTTGTTGCTTTTCCAGAGAAAAGGGTCTTAGCCACTATTTAGGTAGTTGATATTCCTCCCTCATATGGGATGTTCTTTGAGAAAATTTCGTAAGGAGGTAGGAGGTGAAATTCAAATGGATTGGTTACATGCTTTGATCCTGGTCAATGGAAAAATGAAGAAGCTGCTACCTGAGAAACAAACTAAATACATTGTGCAAAAGACTGATGATCCAAAAGCACAAATACTCTATGAAGATATAGGGCATGGTAACTACATGATCATGTCACAAGATGAGGAAAAATTCCTAAGGAAGTGATTCATGATCCCAATGGCATTTGGGATTTGGAATTTGATGGAAGTTGCTCTTCAATTGGTTCTGGGGCTGGTGTGGTGCTAACCTCTCCAGAAGGGAAGATTCATCCTTTTTCATTCAAGCTTTGTTTTGAAAATACAAACAATACAACTGAATATGAGGCACTCATACTTGGATTGAACATGGAAAAAGAAATGGGAGTGAAGAATCTTTGTGCTCATGGAGATGCAGAGCTGATTGTGAAACAAGTTAGGGATATTTTTCAAGTGAAGAACAAGAGATTGAAGCATTATAGAAATCTTTTCTGGGATTCCATTGAGTTTCTTGATGCTTTCTCCATTAAATTTGTGCCAAGAGAAAGGAACACTAGAGTTAATTCTCTAGTTGTCTCAAGCTCTTTGCTAATTCCTCACCTAGATTTCTCTCAGGAGAAGTTTACTATTGAAATTATTCATAGGCCCAATGTACCAGATAATGCAAGCAACTGGTAGGTTTTCAATGATGATCAACATTTTCTCTCTTTCTTGGAGCTTAAGGACAACTTCAACCAATTATATTTTGAAGGAAGTGAGACTTTTCCTAGAGAGTGTGTATCCTCTAATGAAGGAGATATCAAGGAAGAGATGGATCAAGATGGTTGCATCAAATTGAAAGGTAACAAGATCCCTAAAGGGTTGGTGAGTTTGGAAGATTTGTTTGATAAGCATGATAGGTACATTAAGTCTAAAGCTTCCCAAGGAGCTCGGCAGTCTGTTGAATGTGAAAAGGTTAATATTGGGAGTCTTGATGAACCCAAGATGGTGAACATTGGAAAATGTTGCACTCAAGAAGAGAAGAAGAAAGTAGTAAATCTATTAAAAAGGTATGTTGATGTTCTTTCCTATTCATATGATGATCTCAAGGCTTTTCAGCCAAAGGAAATGCAACACTTTATCCCTCTGAAACCTGGGATCAAACCTTTCAAGAAGAAACAAAGGCAATACAATCCCAAGGTTGTTGGCACTATTTTTCAAGAGATCCAAAAGTTACTAAAGGCAAAGATTATTTTCCCTATACATCATTCAACATGGATTGCCAACATTGTGCCTGTCAGGAAGAAGAATGGTGAGATTCACATCTATGTGGATTTTAGGAATTTGAATCAGGCCTCTCTGAAAGACAACTATCCTCTCCCCATGATGGATCAAGTTTTGCAAGTTGTCACAGGCTCTGAGATGTTGTCTATGCTTGATGGATTCTCTAGATACAATCAAGTGGAAGTCAGTATCACAGATCAACACAAAACTACTTTTACTACTCCTTAGGGAACCTTTTCCTACAAGAGAATGTCTTTTGGTCTTATCAATGTTGGTACCACCTTTCGAGGGAAATGGACTTGAATTTTGGCATTCTAAAGGGAAAGTGTATTTTTGTGTATCTTGATGATTTGATTGTTTTCTCCAAAACAAGGGTAGATCACTTTCGGCATCTTGAAGCGAGTCTCTAGAAATGCAGAGAACATGAAGTTTCTCTCAATCTTAAGAAGTATGTCTTCTATGTTCTTCAATGTAAGTTGTTGGGGCATATTGTCTCTAAAGAAAGAATCAAGATAGATCCAAAAAGAGTTCAAGCAATCCAGTAGATTCCTCTTCCCACAAGCAAAAAGGGTGTTCACTCTTTCTTTGGTAAGATAAACTTCCTAAGGAGATTCATTCCTGATTTTGTAGAACTGACTATGAGCATTGCTCACATGATGAAAGGAAAGAAAAACTTTGGTTGGACTTTTGAAGGTAAAGAAGCATTTGAAGGTATCAAGAAATCCATTGCTAAGACTCCCATCTTAGCATGTCCTGATTTCAACAAGGATTTTATCATCTATTGCTATGCTACAGAGAGTACCTTGGTTGTTGTGCTAACTCAGAGAAATTCTGAGGATCATGAACTTCCAATTACATTCATGAGCTATGTTCTAAAATCTCATGAATTAAAATATACTATGATGGAGAAACATGCTTTTGCAGTGGTCAAATCTGTCAAGCAGTTTCATTTTTACATTCTTAATTCTCACTTTTTTGTGCTTGTACCTGACACAACCATCAAGTCTATTCTTACACAACAAGAGTTTGGAACTAAGAGAGGTAATTGGGTAGAAAAAGTCCAAGAATATGACCTTGATATCAAGCCAACTAAGCTAGTCTAGGGTAAAGGCTTATGTGAGCTTATTGCTGAAGGAGCTGATGTAGAATTGTCCAAAGAAGTAGTTGATGTTCCTGTTGTCCTCTTCCTCAGTTCAACAAATGAATGGTATGTTGGTATTACACATTTTCTTACTTATGGAGAGTTTCCATCCCACTTGAGTGCCAAGGAAAAGAGAGCTATTAAGCTAAGGTATGCACGTATGTATTATGGGAAAATGCTTTGTTCAAGCGAGGCATAGATGGAAGATTCCTTAAATGTGTGGACAAAGAGAAACAAAAGAAGTTGTTTTCAAATTTTCATGATCAAGCTTGTGGAGGGCATTTCTCTTCTATTATCACTTGCCCATAAAATCCTCCGTGCATGGTACTATTGGCCTACATTGTTCAGAGATGCATAAAAATGGGTAGGTAAGTGTGAAGCCTGTTAGACTTTTGTTGGGAGACCTAAGTTGGTTGCTTTACCACTCAAACCAGTAGTGATTGATGAGCCTTTTCAACAGTGGGGATTGGATTTCATTGGAACTCTTAATCCACCTTCTAGTGTTGGGCATACTCACGTGCTAATTGCTACAGATTACTTCACAAAGTGGGTAGAGGCTATTCCAGTCAAAAGCACTACTTCTGAGGTGGTGTGTAATTTCATCAAAGAGAACATCTTGATAAGGTTTGTGATACCAACAAGATTGTAATCGATAATGCTTCCAACTTTTCTTCTTCTAAGATGATGTATTTCTACTATGGCTGTGGAATTTCCCTTGCTCATTCTTCATATTATTATCCTCAAGGTAATGGACAGAAGAACTAACAAATAAGAATCTGGTAACCATCGTTTGAAAGCTTGTCAATGACTCTCAAAGGAATTGGTACAAGAAGCTCTATGATGCTCTCTGGGCTGATAGAATTACACCCAAAAGAGTAATTAGGATGTCTCCATTTCAAGTAGTGTATGGGTTTGAAGCTCAGCTTCCAGTAACAATGGAATTGTCATCCTTGCACTTAGTAAAGGCTATTGAAGATTTAAGCTTTATTAGTTCCTTAGACAAGAGGATCATGTATCTCCAAAATCTGATGAAGATAGGATGTAATTTTTTGATAGAATCTCAGCTCATCAACTAAAGGTGAAAGCTTTGTTTGATAAGAAAGCTAGACCCAGATATTTTCAAGTGGGATACATTGTTCTGCATTGTGGGATAAAAGACATGAACCTTGAGGAAGCCATGGTAAGTTTGATTCTCTTTGGCTTGGTCCTTTCAAAATCAGGCACTTTGCTGGAGAAAATTCTTTCTATTTGGATTATATGGATGGATCTCCTCTCCCACTTCCTTATAGTGGGTAGTATTTGAAGTTGTTCAAGTCCTAGGTGACTAGGCAGTCCTTTTGTATATTATGTATAGTGTTTTGTTTTTGGCTTTCCCTGTTTTGGTTTGTTTCCCTTCCATGTGTGTTGTCTTCTATTTTGTGTTGCCTTCGACTCTATTTTCCCAATGGATAAGGCACTGGTCTACCTTCCCAGAGTTTTTCTTGGATTCTTGTCTTGCCTCATTCCTTTGTCCAAGTCAATTCATCCCTAGAAAGAGCCAATTGTTGTCGCCCTAAAATTCCCCTCTTGTGAAAGATGAATTTGCAGGTCCCAAGTGTTGGTACTCGTATTTAATCCCACCGATTTGCATTTAAAATTCCTCATCTGTGTTTTTGAAACATTTTTCTATGTCCTTTCATTGATGCATGAAATTTATCAATCTTTCTCTTTGGTTGTGGATCACGTTAATCCTGGTATTGTTTGTAGTTTCTCATTCCATGGAGAACAATTTGAAATTCAGTGTAAACGGTGGGGTTTTCCCTTTCATTTTTATTTTTCCACAGTCATGAATGACGGGCATCAAATTCTATCCTCGACATCTCGTGGATACGTGGACATCTCTGATTGGATGCGGCGTGGTAGGTTTATCTTTTAAACTTGTCACTTTTGTTATTTTTGCAAAAGTGTCAAATTGGCCTCGTGGCCCGAAGGATCCTAATTGGTGAAACAAGTAGTGGCAGAAAAGGCGGGCCCTTTTTTGTTTTGATGCTTTAAAAGGTCAAAGGCGGAAATGTGGGCCCTTTTGTGTTTTGAGGCATTATGGCGAAAGGCGTAAAATGTAAAAAGAATGCCTAAGGCCCGCAAAGGGACACGTGGCCATTTTTAAGTCAAAAGTGGAGAGGTGGGTTGTTGGGACACTTTAGGAATTTTACCTTTGTTTCCAAAAGGGTGTAAAGTTATAAAGTGAAGCGCAACCCCGTTGGTGCCCAAGTGAAACCACGTGTTGATGCCTTCATTGAAAATTCAAATCGGGAGGTGGACCATTGGAGCAATTTGGGAATTTTGGTTTTATTTCCAAAAAGAGAGTTAAAAGTTATAAAATGATCCATGACTCTGTTGGGGTCTTGATCCTGCGTTGAAAAGTCAAAGCGAGGAGGCAGGTCGGTGGAGAACTTTTTGAGCTTTTTTTTTTTTTTAAAGAGTTAAAATTGTAAAAGTGAGCCATGACTCCATCGCCACTCAAGTAAAGCCATGTGTCAGGCCTATATTAGAAGTAGATGGGCGGACCAAAATGTCTAAAATTCACAATCTCTATAAAAATCATAAAATACAAAAGGTGCCCCTAGGCCCGCTTTAGAAAATATCTTCCACGTGGATGGCTCATAGTTGAAATTAAAAAATAGGTTGAACGGCTACATTCTGAGTATAATCATTTTTTCCGTCATTAACGCTCTGTAAGAACCAAGAAATTTAATATAACCATTTTTAGGATTATTTAATGGCTTCTCCATGCCATTATTGTGGTTGGATCTTGGTACTCTATAGATGTAATAGATTCGAAGTAATCAATACATAATTTTTCCCTTTCTTCCTCTATTATTCCTTCTTTCCTTGTTCGAATTTACGAATCATCCATCTTTGCATGCTAAGAAACTTTGTGTTCTTGTTAATATGATTTCGGGAACTTTGTGTCTATGAAATTATATCTGTTATAAACGTGAATGATTCCATTCTCGCATCTCCTTTTCTTAATACGCATAAGGTTATACTCGATATCTATATTTCCTAAAAGTATTGTTATGTTCTTCCTCTCACATCTCCTTAGTTCTTCCATTCTTTCATATTGATGATATTTGGGCATAAAAAGTTTCAAAGTATCAAGAATCCACACTTTAAAAGTTTCAAATTTGTATATAAGTTTTGTTGTTTGCTTTCAATAAGGGAACCTCTCCCATTAAAGAGGAGGGACTTTTGTCCCCTAACTGTGGTTTGTTAAAGTATCATTTTAAAACCAAACATGTGTGACATCAACCATTAGTAAAGGCACTCAGGCTTGCCAAAGTAAGGCAACTCATATAGTTACAATAATCTAGCCTTCTTCAATTTGACCTTCACCTCATCGTTGTAAATGGGAATTGCGTATGGAGTCCTCTTATTAGTTGGGCGAACAAACTCTAATGTAATTTCTTTCTCATTTGTGCTCGTGCAATGGTTATAATTGCTCATGGCCATCTTTTGCAAGTGTGACTCCCACTCTTTTCCTAGCAATACCCTATCTGGGTACTGCATTTCTGCATACCATTCTTCATTTGAGCTTGCGATGGTAGTGGTTTTCTTTCCATTGCCCTTTGTTTTCTTTCGTAAAATGGTTGGTTTCTTTGGTGCCATTCTTATGGTCGGGATGAACTTAAAAATCCTTCCTCTTGCTCTGCTCTACTACTCTGCTCAATCCCAAAGCTTCAACTCCTAGAATGATTCCTTCTTTCTATGTGCCCTAGCTGCCAAACCCTACCTAGGAAAACCTTCCACAAGACGGCACTCTTCACATAACCTTCCCCATGCCCATGTACTCCTTCCTTCTAGTTTGCAGATCTATTCTAGTCACACACTCAAATTTCTCAGATTCTTCTTTCTTCGCACAAATTTCTCTCTGGATGCCCTAGTTCACAAGAGCTTCTTTCACTTTGTAATTGCAAGGTAAAATAATGATGTGCCCGACTTCATATTTATAGCTTTTCCTTCTTTCTAGCATTAAATGTTATACCACCTACCACCGTACTTGACACTAAATGCGGTTTTTTCCTTAAAACTGACCTCAAACACTTTTACCCACGTGCCTAATCATGAGTGAAAAACCCTTTACAACCTTAAAGCACGTAAAAATATAACTCGACCAAGAATCTTACACGCGCGTCTATAGCGCTAAAAGAACTTCTTCTATCCTTTACTTGATTTTTTCAAAGGCCTACCTCATGTTGTTCTGCACTCTTCATCCTTTGTACGTGGTCTATGTTACAACATCCTTGACATCATAATTTATCATCCACTGTTTCCTCATGTGCTTTCTCAACCTTCCTCACTTCCTTCTACTAGGCCACTTACTTGTATTGTAGACTTATACTTTGCATTACTCCACCCCACACTAAAATAGATGTATGGTCCTCTACACATACACAACCTTGGAAAGATAATGTGGTTACCAATGCACAAGGCACAAAACAAGACATAAAGAAAGGAATAAGCAACGAGAAAGGGAAAGACAAGAAAAGAAAAAGTATAAAGGGAAATTCTAGACTAATTGGCAACATTGCCTTATTACAAACACCAAGAAGACTTATTTATAGTAGGGATTCAGCCTACTTCCATTAAAATGACCTAGTAATCTCATCCCATCCAGCACTTGTAATTGGAAAGCACCTGAATCAAGAATGTACGAGATGATGTAGGGTCCTAACCAATGGAATTTCAACTTCCTAGGATGGCACAGATACTTGGAATCATACAACAACACCATCTCGCCCAACCTCAAACTTATTTTTCTTGATATGACAATCATGTCATGCCTTTTGTCTTGCTTTTTTTGTCTTCTGAATCCATCTAGCAAGTGATTTCCTTTCATCTAACTACATCAACTTATCAATCCTTTCTTCCAACGCTTATTCATCAGCTAACCCTCTTGTGCGTGTTATATGCAGCAATGGTAACATGAATTCAACTAGTAAAATAGCCCCCGCCTAAACACCAATTGGAACGGTGTGGCCTTGTTCAACCTCTTATAGGTTGTCATGTATGCCCATAGAATGGCTGATACTTTTTCATCCCAATAATGTCTTCCAACATCACAGATCTTAGTTAACGTGTGACTTAGTATCTTGTTAAATGCCTCATAGTCCCATTTGCTTGAGGGTGATAAGGGGTAGTCTTGTGATGGGACACCATAAATTATGCTAACAGAATCCTAACCATTTCATTGAGAAAGTGTGTACCTCTATCACTTATTAAAATTAAAGGGCAAGTCATACTTATTGATTATGTTCTCCCATAAAAATATAGCAGTTGTCGCTGCAGTGAAATCCTTCGTAGGCACTACCTCTACCCACCGTGTCAAGTAATCAGTGCAAGTGATGATATACCATGAACCAGTCCTTCGTGTGGCTAGCGCAATCAGCCCTACAAAGTCGATTGCCCATTTTTCAAATGGTTCAATGTTGGCTATTAGTTGCAAGGGCATTTCATCCCTCTTTCTAGGTTTTCTAAGGTGCTGGCAATGGTCACAAACCTTGTAAAACTCAATACAATCCTTGTAGATGGTTTCCCACCAAATCCCTGCTAATAAAATCTTCTGCATGGTAGCATTTCTTGCATAGTGTCCTCTGCAATCCCACCATGCGCTTCCTCCATAATTTCCATGCGCTCATGCTCCAATACGTATTGGCATAAAACCTCATCACGACCTAACTTATACAAATCTCCACTAATCAATATGTAAGGTGTGGTGCATATTGCTAACTACTTTCTCTCTAGAGCCTTCATCCCTTCTGGTGCCACACCTATTTTTAAGAACACCGTGATATCTTCCAAGTCTGAGGGAATGCACCGTAACCTAAATAGTTGTGTGTCTAGCATGGTATCCTCAATGCTTTGTGCATCCTCCCCTGAGTTAATCCTTGATAAGTGGTCAGGTCTGAATTAATTTTTCCTAGTTTTACGACCATTGTGAACTCAAATTATTGAAATAATAGGACCCAACGACATATGCACCCTTGCAAAGCATGGGCTTGTTGACTAAGTAATTCAATGCCATGTGGTCCATGTAGAATATAAATGGCATTGCCAACAGAGATCTACATTTAAACTTATGCAAAAGCATAGATCATAGACAATGTTTCACACTCGGTAGTCATGTAATTTTGTTCTACTAGTGTCAACTTTCTAATGCTCCCATAGTTTTCCCGAGGCATCAACATGCACGTGGAAAGGCTTATCCCAAGAAGGAAAGCGTAATATGAGCATTGTGACAAGCCTATCCTTCAAAGTTTCAAATGCCTTCTCATTGCGCTTCCCCCAATGAAAGGCACTCTTGTGTTTTAACAATTCCTCTAAGGGTGCGGTGATCTTGGCATACCCCTTGATGAATTTCTTGTAATACCTTGTATGCCCAAGGAATCCATGCACTACGCTTTTACTTAGTAGGCTCCCCTAATCCCACAATAATTGCAACTTTGGTGGGATCCACTAGTAAGCCTTATTTGCATATAATGTGTCCTAACAGGGTTCCAAATGGAGTAGCAAAGACACATTTCTTAATGTTGAGGGATATCCTTAATTTCCAACATCTCTCAAACATCAATCTTAAATTGTCACAATGGTCTTTCACCAATCCATACATAGTCTAATCATCTAGGTAAACTTGAAGAAACTTATGGATGAAGTCCTGAAATTCTTGTACCACGATGTGTGAGAACACAATAGGCACATTCTTCAATCCAAAAGGCATAACCGTGTAGGAAAAACTTCCCCATTCAGTGGAAAAATTTGTCTTTCTCTAGTATTCCTTTGCAATCTTGACTTGGTGATACCCTGAGAACCCATCCGTGAAAGAGTAGACTTTGCACCTAGTTACTCCCTCCAAAATTTCTTCAGTAAAGGGGGTTGGAAAAGGATTAATGACACATACTGCATTCAAATCCCTGTAGTCAACATAGATTCTTATCCTTCCATCCTTCTTGATACTAATGACCATTGGGCTTATCCATTCTGATTCTTCCACTACCTCAATGATACCAGATGCTATCATCTTGTCTATTTCTTCCTTGACATGTACGCGTAAATTTGGATTCATTCGATAAGGCCTCTTCTGAATCAAGCACGTACCTTCCTTCAACTTGATCTTCATCTCCCCTAAGGAATGGTGAATGCCTTTGAGTTCATGGTACCTGTAAGGAAACAAATCTTGGAACTCATGCAACAAATCAATGACCTTTGAAACTTATTTTTCTGACCAATAGTCCCCAATGATAGCTTCCTTAGGTTATGTTTTTGTTCCAATGTTAACCTTCTTTATTTTCAAGGGCTCATGGTAGGTGTGTGCTCACTCATCAGCGTTTTCTATGACTTCATGCATACCTTTAGAATGGATAACATCCAAAGTTTCCATTTCTTCTCTCGTCTACTACATAGACCATCTTTCCTTTTTCTTTTTCCATGCACGTGCACTCAAGTTTTACTTCCTCTTATTCCTCTTCATTGAGGTGCGTCTCCAAATAGGGCTCACCTAGTAACTCCAATAGCCTATCCTCTTCCATAGCACTATCACCCATCGTAAGGTGTTTGATCACCATTGTAACGCCTTATCTACAAATGGTTTGGTACTCTTATATTGAAAATCTTGAATGAAATCAGCCGCCAACTCCTGCCAATTATTTTTTTGACAACGCATCTCCGAATGAACATACCAAGTGCATGCACAGCCTTATAAGGTGGAATACAACTTATGCACCCATAAAAAAGTAGTAAAGCTTCTACACTTCCCATCCAGGCCTTCTTACATGCTTGGATATGAAATGAAGTGGTCTCTTTACCATGGTAGTCTTGTATGACCGTGGGCACGTTGCTCCTGGAGAACCTTACTGAGAATACAATTCTTACCTCACGACACTCTAAGAGGTTATCCTAATGCATAGCCCACCAGCGCATTGTAGTTCTAAGTAGGTTATGGTCGAGCATTCCTCTTGTCTCGTTGTCATTCTTCCACCGAGCTTCTATTTCTTGTAATAAAATTTCAAGGTATGCACCTCCGAGTAACTTGGAAACTTCTTTCCTCTTAGGTGCTTGACTAAGCACACCTTTTTACCCTTGTTATAGATCCTATCAAGTATCGCCCAATCAACTCATAGGTCCCATGTGCCCAATTTTCACATGCCACACTAGTGGTATCACTCAAAGACTCGAGCATATTCAAACCGATGACTCCTCCATGGGATGAATTATCTCAAGATCTCTGATGGAGCGCACATGGATTCTATCAAGGACTTCTTATCTTAAGGGATTATTATAGGACACTGACTTCCCATCTGTTAAAGGAATGATCACCCTCTCTTCCTTGTTTTCAAAGCTAATATACCCTTTGTTAAACCATGGGTTGTCATTATTCTTGTAACACCATGGGCACCCAAGTAACACTGGAAATTTTTCTGCCTCGAGAGTGCCAAGACTTCAAAGTCTCTAGTGAACTTAGCCCCTTGAATGGTGATAACTACATCGTTCAGTAAGACTCCAATGGGCATTGCCTTAGTTTTGTTTTCCATATACAACACATTCGAAGATGTCTATAATGTGGGCCTTCCCATCTGATGTCAGGAATCTAAGGTAAGAACATTGACCTATGCTCCTGTGTTAATAAGGATGTTACTTAGAAGCCATCCATCAAAAATTACATTCAAAGTAATCTCCTTGTCATAGTCAAGGATGTGAGGAGGAAGGTTTGCATGCAACACATGCTTTTTGTGCTCTACTCCAGCATGTGGTACCTTCTCCCTTAATCATTCTCCTAATAATGGAATAATATTCTCTTGCCTTATCTTATTACATACCTCTTTGACTTCATCCAAGTCACCCTATTGGGCCTCAACATTCTTCCTTTGATCCAACTACCTCGATTGCTCCTTTAGACATTAGATCTCCCCTTGTAAACTTTGAATCACATCCATAGTCTCTTGATACACCTCCTTCTAATGAGTAGGGTCCAGATATTTTCCATGTACTACTTCCTCTCTTAAAACTAGTGTCCTTTTTCTTGGCATCTCCCTTGTGCACATGGCCTCTACTCGTGTTGTCACCAGTACATGTTCTATCCCTGACTCATGCACCACTCTTGGCATCCATTGTGAATCATCCTTTTTAATGCTCACCATTCCAGTGCCCTTTTCTTTCTAGTGCTACTAGTTCATATGCTCATAGAGCTCTAGACATTATTTTACTTATGTTTATTTTTGCACCATGAGCATTGTAACAAATCAGGACACTCACGTTTGTAATGCTCGAGATCCACCGTTATAACAGGTTCCTCATGGGAACTCACTTCATCCTCCACCGTGGTTACTGTGACCATGAAATCCTCTATGAAAAGATCTTCCACATGCTCCTCCATCTACGTGCCCTTCATAATTACGGTCATCATCCTTAGAACTACTTGCAAGGCTAGTCTGGCACACACCCAGATCAATAGCATCATGGATCTAATTAATCAGTCTACAATCCTTGGTATCATGGGTTGTAGAGGTATAGATCTTACAATAGTAAGAAACATTCTTGTGAATTGCGTATTGTAGTAGAGGGCACCTACTTACATCATGATCCCCATGGCATATCTCACAGTCTACCACCATAGCAAGTCTTGACTTTCGAGGGAAACTATTCTTTGTATGTCCCTCTACTTCATAGTTTACACACCAAATCCCACTACAAACCTCATACGGTGAGTTTACAAACAGCTTCCCCAAGTGCTTGGCCATTGTAGCAATTTGAGCCTCTAGAAAAGGATTAACACCAAGATTTCGACACTCCTAACAACTTCATATCGTAGGGAATCTTCCAATACCTTGCACGGTCTCAGTGAAAGTCTTGTGTGACAAAGCCCTTCTAAATGGTGTTATCAATCCTTTGAAAACCATTGAGCATGTTGAGAAGGATGAATGTCATCGGATATTTTAGACAAGAGAGTATTGAAACATGCGTTATACTCCCACACACTCTCTGCCATTCCCTATTGGATCTCCTTCAGAGCGTTGATACTCTTCTCGTCAAAATCAAGGATATCGAACTCGTTAAGAAGGTGTTCTTCAATGCGTTGTATTCTACCATCGTCGATGGGGTCATACTTCCTATACCAACTATGAGTGTTTCCTTGTAACATTGTTGCAAACTAACTTACCTTCTACTTTGAGGTAGTGATCCCTTTCACGTTCCATAGTAGTTCACACTTGTGCGCATGCTTTGCAGCCTCTTCAATACACCTATAGTCTAGTAAGTGCAAATAAATATCAAAGAATACTTGTGGAGGTGGTTGAGGCCCATGTCCTCCCGGTCCTAGAGCCTTGGTTCCTTCTCGGTGTTTCCTCTACCAGATCCACTAGATTCACCTGTGTCCTAACCCACCGATCCACCTCCCGTAGTCGAAAAGGACCTAAAGTAGTCATGCCTAGTGCTCCTAATGTCCCACTAAACATCACGTTGATGGTTTTGATAATTTCCCACTAATCGTTGTGTGTCCCGTGCCACTCCCAGATGTGATACCCAATCCTTGCAAACTTTCACCTTGTCCAACAATTCCTCCAAATATAGGAATGGCTTGTGCAGCCATAGATGTTCCAAATGATAAATTATATCTCATAGGCACAGATTGGTTACTCCCACCAATACCAATTGGGTTAACAATACTTCTCCTTGATCCGGAAAACTAGGCACAAGGGGTTGGTTGATGATGGGTTTAGATGTGCACTCGACGACTCTTATTTCTCCATGCAATGAACTCTCATCAGAAGTTAAAGGTACCTCTCTCCTGCACTTACTGAGATGGGGTAGCACAAACTTCTTAGGTTCCACGTCCTCTACATGAACCTCAACTCCTTCCCGCAACATTTACCTTTATAGATCCATCACACTTGCAACCTCACATTGTCTAGTCATCTCCCTTTCATGAGCTTCATTATACTTGAGTCGTCTCTCCTCCCTTTCCTTCTCAGCTACAATTTCTACCATCTTCCTCCACCTTAGCTTCCTCTCCCAGTGCTCATAGAAGCTTAGTTGGCCATGGGAAACACCTCCAAACTCAAGGTAATGACCAAGATCTTCATATCTAAAGGAATAACACACAAAAATGATCCTCTAGGCTCCCTCAGAAACTCAAACTCAACAACTTCTAGGAAAGAATACGTAGAAATGGTGTATTCAAGAGTATAACTAGTTAGCACTCTCTTCCACCAGTGATCAACAACATGTGTCCAAGTCATATATGCATCCCGCAAACATCTCGATAATCATCTTTGAGTCTCGCACGCATGATCTATAGTACCACATTGATCCGATGCATATGTTGAAAGCCAAGCCATTCATATAGTTCTATTGAAAAATAGTAGAAGAATGTCTTATACAACTCATGGTACATGTTCCCATCTATGCGCATCAAACTCAAGTCCATTGTTGAATCTTTGAGCAAAATCATCCTCCATGCTTTTGAACCATGTTTCAACACTTTTCGTAGTCGACATTCTGTCATCATGCATCACAGGAACAAAGATGCATGTCATTTCTCACAACAACTTCGAAAAGATGCCGGAAACGGAACCAAGATGTAGTCATATTTTATACCCTTAGACCAATAGTCTAATCCCATGCGCGTTGACCTATCACCCAGTGGGCGTTAGGCGCTCACACGAGGCATGCGAAGGTGTTGAGTCTCTCCTTTATGTGAGCCTTGTGAGAATGCACCATCTTATGACTAAAAATCAAATGCAAAAGAATATAAAATAACTATACAACATTCTAATAACCTAGAACAAGTTGTCATCTCATTGCATCTAGAAAAGAGAAATAACAAGTAGTATATGGAATTGGTTCATACAGAAAGGAAATGAATAAGTATGACACTCCTAAACACATATATGATTTATAAGCAGAGCCCTATATTAATATTAACATATTCAATAACCACATTACATCCCTTGAAGTCATAACAGATCCTCATATAACCATGCAGAGCCAAGTCATTCATCAGAATTACACTATGTTCATCACATTAAAAAAATGAATGCAGACCCGTCCCTCTAAACGTGTCATGATTCCTATATTCTCCTAATCCCTAACCCCTAGAACTCTCCATTATATTTTTGCAGATATTCTCCTCTCTTCAACTTCTTTTGACCTCTTTTGACCCTCCCTTTTCTTCTATCGGGTGCTTGTATTTATAACCTTAAAAACCACCACCATGCCTTCCCCGGAGTTCTGATTGGTTGTCAAGTGTCGAAGTGGTCCTCCATGGGAGCATGCATTCTTAGATCCAAGCTCTCCACTCTTTGCAATTATGTTCCTCTGGAACCTTCCATTTCATGTCTTGAATATTCCCTTTTTGACCTTCAAATCCAAGCCGGCACCTTATCCACAAGGGTCATGTTTTTCTCGTGTGCTTCTTGGGATGCCGAATATGGCTAAGTCTAAAACTAGTCCATCCTTACGCGTGCACACCGTATGTTATACTGAGAACACTGCTAGAACCCTTCCCCGTACGCCTTGAACCCCGGGTGCCCTTCTTCAACTAGGTCGAGTGCACCCACACGCCTTCTCATCCTTAGCCAATATTATGGGGCCCAACATGGGATAATTTAAATATGATCAATAGATTAATTACAAATCATATTTTTGCATATCAACCAATACACTAATAATGTGAAGAGAAGGGTAGGACATGGGTTCCTAACATTCCTTCCCCTTATAAAAATATTTGTCCTCAAAGCTTCAGATTTGGGAATTTTTATTGAATCTAGAAGAGTGGTTCCCATGTTGTATATTTTGGTTGCATGTTGTGTCACTTGATTAAGACTTCCATAATTAAAAGGGAGTGAAGTTGGTGGGTGCACCTACCCAAGATTACTTTTAGTTCAACAAGGATAGAACACAGAGTGTTCACTTAGTAAAATTATGGTATAGTTAGTTTGTTTGAAGGGTATGAAATAATACCCTTAATGTTAGTTTTTATCTCCAATTATTCAATTAATAATACTTCCTTGTGTTATATTATTAGAATGAAAATACCCCTAATTTCCCATGTACCTTAATTACCCATTTTTCCATTACAATTTTATTTACCCTTTTATTTCTACCCTAATATATCATGTTTCCCACTCAATTATTATTTTCTTAATACACCTTTCTTCTAGAAAGATATTTTGAATCCATTCAAGACATATTACCAATCACCTTAATGTTAATCTTTAATCATTTATCAATATTTTTCAAATAATTAAGATAGTGAAATAATATCATTTGTGTTGAAAAACATACTCAATCCTAGTTTTCTACAATATTATTATTTTTTTAGTTAAGAATCTCTTAATTGAGATTTCCTTATTCAAAAAGATATTATAATTTAACTTTATGCCCACACTCCTTTTGCAAATCTAAGTTTTTAGTTTCAAAAATAGGTTTCAAATGTTTTACTTTTATATTAAAATTAACCCCGCCTCTCCTCTATCCCACCTCTCTCACTTATCACAATACCTAATTCAAAATATTAATAAATTAAACCCTTTCACCCCTAATGTCTACCAATATATTGAATTTTATTTTATCAATTTTAATTACCTCAATATGAATGAACATGCTAGGATATTTCCTAGCTAATGAACCCCCATGGAGTAAAAAAATTTACACTTTGATGTTGGCTATAGCAAATTTCTTCAAACATGAGACATGAAAGACTAGGTGAACTCGGGAGAAGGGTGAAAGCTCCAACTTGTAAGTACATGAACCAATGTTTTACGAGAACCTTATATGGCAAATAAAACTTTGGAGCAAGCTTATGATAACCTATTAGTTCAAAGATGATTTCTTGTATGGATGTAGATGAAGAAAAACCATATCACCTGGTTGAAAGGTGCACTCGGAGCGGTGTTGGTCATCTTGCTACTTCATTCAATTTTGTACCATATGGAGATTGTCACACAGGGTGCTTTGATAATTTGATCCTGCTTTGAGAGAGTAAATTCCACTACCCGAACTAATGAACTTTCAAGGGTATACAGGAGAAGTGCTAGTGGTGCTTGACCATAAACTGCTTCATATGGATTCATTTTAGTAGAAGTCTGGTGTGACGTATTGTACCACCATTCTACTATAAGGAACCACTTTTCCCACTTGTGTTGTTCTAAAGAAAATAAACACAAGAATGTTTCCAAGCATTTGCTGATAATTTATGTCTAGACATTTATTTATTGGTGATACCCGGAGCTCATCTTCAGTTGTGTGCATGTGCGTCGCCGAATAGTTCCATCGAAAATCAGTTGGTGAAATTTTTGTTATGCTCAGAGACTATTGAAGAAGGAATGTCATGAAGTAGAAGATCTAATCCAAGAAAACTCGTAAAACTATGGAGGATGTATATGGATTTCTAAGGGTACAATAATGACTATATTTGGAGATACAGTCTACCACGACCATGATCAATGTTTTTCCTATAGATTTTAGGGATCCCCTCAATGAAATACATACAAATTTCTATCCATATACTGGCAGGAATGGGAAAAGGATCAAGAAAACTAGTAATCATTGTTGTTTCACATTTGTTGCATTGGTATGTATCATATGTCCCACCATTTTCTTAATTTCTCCTTTCATTCCCTTCCAAAATAAGTTTCAACGTGCCTACTCATATGTTTTAAGAAATCTTGAGTGCCCTATCGAGGAGAATCATTGATTTAATATAATATGTCCTAATGAAGGTTTGTCTTTATGGGGAAGCACCAAATGGCCCTTACAAGACATAGAAGAACCATCCCATGAATAATGCGGTACTATAGAGGGGTTAGTGGCCAATTGTTGAATGAGGGGTTGTAAGAAGGGATCATTTGCATACCCTTGTTGTATAAATTCCAACCAGTTCAGAATGGGCATGGAGATGGAAGAAAGGGAATCCTGGTCCTCGAATGTGCGTGAGAGAGAATTAACCACGACACATTATTTTTACCCTTATTGTGATTGGTCTCACAACCCATGAGTTTTTGACCAATTTGTATTGTCTTAGGGATGAGACCCGTTGTTCCAGAAATATTTCAAACTCTGGTGATTGGTTTTGATGCAAAAATGATTCCCAATTAAGTATGGCCATCATTTTTGTACTACATGTAGAATTGCCATCATCTCCTTTTCATATGTAGACAAAGACAAATTTTGGCTAGAAAGGGATTTTCTAGTGAAGGCAATTGGATGACCCTTTTAGAGAAGAAAATACCCAAGCCATTTCTATAGGCAACACTTTTGATGGTGAAAGTTTTGGTGAATTCCGACATGCCCAAAATTTGGTTGCTACACATAACCTTTTTGAGTTTCATGAATGCCTTGTCGGTGATGCATCCTATGTGAATGCATCCTTTTTAATAAGTAAGTTAAGGTAGTCTTGATCTTTACATAATCCCCAAAAAAATCGATAGTATACTATAAGGCCTACAAAGCCCAAGGATCTTTAGGGTTATTGGTTGAGGACAATCTTGTATGCCACGATTTATCTTGGATCTATGTGGACCCCATTGGCTGAAACAATGTGCCCTAGATATTCAACTTCCTCTTAACCGAAGGAACACTTAGAATACTAGGCACATAATTTTTTGTCTTCTATAATTTTAAATGCATTATCAATATGCTGGAGATGCTCGACCCATGTGCGGTTGTAGATCAAAATATCATCAAAGAAAAAAAAATTGATGGAGGAAAGGATGAAATATTTTATTCATTAGTCCTTGAAATGTTGAAGGGGCATTTGTAAGTCCAAATGGCATGACCAAGAACTCATAGTGACCATCATGAGTGTGAAAGGTTGTCTTTGGAATGTCATCAACATGCACTTGGATCTAATGATAGCTCGAACATAAATCTAGTTTGGAAAAAAATTCCCAATGGAGCTCATCAAAAATCTCATTGATCAACAAAATTGGGAATTTATTTTTGATATTGAGGTGATTAAGGGAATGAAATTCAATACATATGCACCTTGACCCATCTTGTTTGTTTCAAAGAAGCACTTTGGGGAGGAGTATGGGTTGGTGTTGTGGTGAATAACTCCGGACTTGAGGAGTTCTCGGACTAGCTTCTCAATCCAATCTTTTACAGATGGGGATAGCGGTATGGCCGGATGTTGGGTGGGGTGCTTCCTAGAAGGAGCAGAATGCAATGGTCTTAAGGGATTGAAGGGGGAAACCCCACTAGCTCTATAAAAATGGTTGTATGCTTGTCGAGGAGGGATTGTAAATCATTATGTTAGTTTTTTGGGCTGATGGAATATAGCCTAAGTATGCAAGCACATAAGGATTAGGTGCGCGGGCAAGGGCGCATATATACACGTGGAAGTGTAGCGATAGGGTGCACCCAAGAAGGTTTGAATCAAGACTTAGTTGTTTCACGATTGAGGTGAATTATAGAATTTTAGTGTAGTGCATGTTTTGTAGAAGAATTATAGAGCACACAAAGGCTATGTTGGACGGGTATAAGATTGAGCGCCATGCAGTAGTTTTGAGCTATTAATAGGATTATATTGTTGTTGTATTATTAGATAATCTATTAATAGTGAGCTTTCATGCTCTTGTATTTATCATGTAAGGGTGCATGGCTATTATTACATGTAGTCTATTTTTAAGGTGTGTGGGAGGTGAAGGGAAATTCCCCACCCCTATAAATATGTATTGATTTGCACGGTTTAGGGAACCCAGATTATTATATTGTTATAATGCAAGTGTGTTAGCGCACATTACTATGGTGATGGTATTATGTATGTATAAAGCTTATGTGTTTTACAAATTTAATATAATGGATCATTGTCGCTAAATATTGATCGTAGACACATCTGTTATGGGATCTTATATGGTAAAGTTAATCTTGGTTCTTGTTTAATTAATCTTGCATATGGTTAAGATCTAGATCTAGTTTATGCATTGTAATATACTTAATTATTTGTTATGGATCTGGAATATCTATTTAATCATGCTAACTCCTTGAACAAGCTGACATAAAATAGGGACCTTATACTCTAAGACGCTACGGGTGAGCACTAAGTCTAGGTTGAGTGATGTGTCAGCGCGCCTTGGGCTATTGGTGGTAAAAAATAGGCTACATTTTGGTTCCATTGTCGGGACCTCTTTTTCAGTTGTTTGGTAGGATGTTGCATGATGAAGACGTATCGGTTGACCTTGGCCAGTATTGAAGAGTGGTTAGATGATTTGGAGGAAGAGTATGCTTCACAGATTTAGGATTGGACCTGATTTTAATGCACGTGTGTGGGTTGAGTAGAATTTGTATCATGAGTTATATGAGACATTCTTCTCCATCTTTCCTATAGAGCTATATGAGTGGTTGGTTGCATATGCTTCAAAGAGAAATTGGAGGTTTCATACACTTGTTTGGACACAAGAAGAATTCTAGGCCTTGTATGATGACAGATCGACGTGGACGCATGTTTGGATCATCACTGGTTTCGTGGTGTTACGAATGGCTATATTTTGGAGTAACCAGCTTTTTACGTATTCTTGTCCATAGGTTGCTGAGTTATAGTTCTTACGCGAACCCAGAGGATCTTATTTGCGTGGCATTCCTTTAGCAATTAAGATCTTGATTGTGACCTCTGGATTTGGAAGAGAAACCTATGGCTAGCTAAACCCCACCACGCGTAAGGATAGGAGAAGATGTGGTGAAAGAAGGTGGATCTAGCGGCAGAAAGAAAGAGAGAAGAAAGGCAACTTAATTTTAATGAGGTGAGTGAGAGATATTTATAGAAGCAGCGTGAAGTTATGAAAAGAATGACGTTGTGGAGAGATATGGATCGTCAAGGATTTGGAACTCACTCAAAGGACACGGAGCCAGAGCATCTACAATTCCCCCATTTGGGAAATCATGGTAGAGAACCCTCTTTGAGCTCATATGAGAGCATGCCGATGGAAGCTACATGGGCCGTAGGTGTGCATTTTATCCCTCCTAGTGACCTATCCCTTGCATTTGGTTTTCCAGTTTCTACGATGGTTATTAGTTTCTAGTGTGGTCAGTAGAGTAATGATATATAGAGTTGATTTACAGTCAATTTCAAGAGTTAATCATCATATGGTGGCGTAATCATCTTCTATGTTATTTTGAGGTCCAATTTGAGGTATGTTTTTGGCCGTCATCAGCACAAAACTTGGGCACGTGAAATGTTGGCGTCACGCTCGGAAGTAGCAAAACTTTACAGTGTAGGAGTTAAGTTTAGCACAATTGTTGGAACATGAGGCATTATATCCTTTGGTTTGATACCTGATATAGGAGGAGGATCAAGAGGATCAAGAGGATCATGAGGATCATGAGGCTTGGGATCTAGTGGATCTGGTGGTTCTAGGCGTAGAGGTAATATAGGCTCTGGGTCTAGTGCAAATCATCTGCACCAGCCTCAGAAAATTTATATGGAGATGTATCTTCATCTCCCAAAATAAAGAGGGATAGAATATATAGCTAAGCATGTGCATATGTGTGGATACCATGACGTGCTGAAGGGGATTACAGACTCAAAGCACAAGACAAATTAGTTTGCAACTACATTACAAGGGTGTGCACATAGTTGTTACAGGAAATTTAATCTGGACCAGAATTTTGTGGATTGTACCATGCTATAGGATGCTTTCTTATAAAAGTTTTATATTCCTAAATTTGAGTAGAAGAGCATCAACAGACATTGAAGGACATCAATCGGGGCATGAATTAGAGTGTTTGGGAGTATGATGCATGATTCAAAACCCTTTTGTCAAAGTTATCTTATGACATTCACCCAACCAAGATGCTCAATGGTTTGTTGGAGGACTAGATCATGTTGTTTAGAAGAGCACTCTAATACAAGACTTATACATATCTGTTTGAGGCACTTGAAGCAACTCTACGTGTTGAGGTAGTTGGGAGTGTAGACATAGAAGTGACCCCATTTTTGAGGCCCAGATTACGGTGATGATGAAATAGTTAAAGAAATTGTTAGCTAACTCAACGCATGAGATGTGTAATGGAATTTGGTACACAAATTGTGAAGTGGAAGGGCATACTAAGGATAGTTGTCCTCATAAATCGGTGTGCACCATTTTGTTGGACTATGAGATTTTCACTTGGATCATGATTTAAGTAGGTGCCCATTGTTACAATGCATGATAAGAAAGAACATGTCATGTTATTGCAATATTTGTAGGTCTACCACTCATGACACTAAAAAAATGTAGGTTGATTGATCAGATTCATGATGTCATTGATACTAGTGTACAACAGACCAATGTTGTAAATAATTCAAAGGAGAAAGGTGAGCATCATGATCATGATCAAAATGAAGGGTGCTCTGATGGAGGCCATGGTAGAGGTCGAGGATACCATGGAGGATTTAGAGGTCGAGGTCACGGTGGTGGAAGAAGTGAGTTTCCTCGTGGAACATGTTATATATACAGTCCCTGATCATTACGGGTGTGAATGGCCTCGGAATATAATTTGTTCTTTTTGTAGAAAGAACCATAATTATGAAGAATGTATGGACTTGTATGAACACTTGAGTAAGAAGCACAAGTAAGAAAAGGGTGCAAGAATGGTTAGAGTGTAGTGTGTTATGGAAGATCAGTGGATGTTGAAGTTAGCACCTGATCTGAGTTGGTACATGTGCGAGATCACTACACGCCGAGGTTGTACATGCCAAGGAAGTTCTAAAGGCAGAAGCCTATTATTACAAAGGAGGAGGTACTACATGCAAAGTATCCAAACCCTACGCATCAGAAGGAGGTTTATCAAGAAACCATGGAGGTGATTAGGAATTTACAAGGTGAGATATAATGTTTGAAAGAACAATCATGGAAGTTAGAATAGAAGAAATCCATTGAGCTCCATCAAACGGATGTTGATGATTTAAAAGAGGTTTGTAAGATGCTACGGTAAGAGAACGTCATTCCTCTATTAGGGTAATGGTTGAGGGGCAAAACCCCAGTGCAAAATACATATCCTACATGCTAACCTACCTCCTCATAGTTTAGATTATGATAAGGAGATCACTTTGAATGTTGTTGTTGATGGCTGGCTTTTGAGTAATATTTTGATTGACATAGGTGCAGAAGTGAATGTACTCACTTTGGACACGTGGATTCAGATGGGCAGACCACCATTACAGCCATCTTCAAATGTGTTTTTTATGGAAAATAGGACTAAATCCATGCCTATTGGGGTTTTGAAGGATGTGTCTATTACTATACAAGGGGCCAAGTTTACTGGGGCTTTGAGGTTTTGGCACTTGCAGAGGCCGAGCCGAAGTTTTTGGAATTGCTTGGGCACCCTTGGTGTTATGCAAACAACGTTGATATGTGCTTCAATAAAGGTTACATAAGTTTTGAGAACAAGGAGGAGTGCATCATTATTCCTTTAACAGATGGAAAATTTGCACCTTATGTAGATCCCTTAAGTGAAGAGGATTTAAACATAATTTATGTGTGCACCATTAGAGATCTGGAAGTACTTAAGCCATCAAAGGAAGGATTTCTCCAATGGGATGATGCACAATCCATGAGTGATACTACAAGTGTTACATGTGACAACTAGGCACATGGAACTTATGAAATGGTTGGGCATGAAGAGAAAGTGAAGTTACATGCATAAGCAGACGCACTTTGTTAGGAGTTTGGGTAATAATAGGTACCAAGGTACACTGGCGAAGGAAATCCTGAAGTGTTCCTACATGAAGTTCAATGGATAGATTAGGTGGAAAGAAGGAATATGCTAGTTTATACTCTACGCGGGATAGTAGTGCGTTGGTGGATGGTTCATAGGGACAATATTTTGGAGTGGTGAGAAGTGAGAATCACCTTCTCTATTAGATTTATCAAGAGCAATGTGCCTACTCATATCTGTGAATTCATGGTAAGGATCTTGTTCAACACCACGTTCGAAGTGTGAGAGACTCTAGACAAAGGGGGGGAAGACTTACCACCTTCGATGTGTGGGTGCATAATCTCTACTTTACCTTGTCGGGATGTGCATGTGTATGGTATGTATGTCTATGCAAAGTTGAATAGAGAGACTGGAAATTGGCAAGAAGGCGATGTGCTGCAGTATGATTTAAACCTTTGACTATTTTTCCACTAAACCTCTAGTGAATGAAGCATTACAGGTGATGAAATGCTTGACTATGGGAGATATGCAAAGGCTAAGGAACTTATTCAGAATTACTAGGTGATTCAGACCTGGAGGTGCACTTTGAAGAGGAAGAGACAAATGCAAAACATCTTGGGCATGCCTACCTAAAAAAATAAAAGGGAAAGATGGTCTATGTCATTGATGATGAAGAAGTGGAGAATCTATATGTTGAGCATATAGAGGACACGCGAGGTCTTAGAGTGCATGCGAGATGAGAAGGTACGCACCTACCATGAGCCGATGAAAACTAAGAAGGTCAACATTGGAATGGATATTAAACCTAAGGAGGCCATCATTGGAGATTATTGGTCTGACTCTGAGGTTGCTAAGATAATTGAGTTTGTGTGACTTCTAGGACTTGTTCCTAGGGGCTATCATGAATTAAAAGGGGTACATGAATCTTTGGGAAAAATGAGAATCAAGATAAAGGAAGGTGTGTACCTAGTTAGGAAGAGGCCTTATAGGATGAATCCTAACCTGTGCATCAAGGTGAAAGAAGAAATTGACAAGATGTTGAATTCTGGAATCATTGAGCCCATTGAGGAGTCAAAGTGGGTTATCCCTATGGTGATCAGCATTAAGAAATATGGAAGAATAAGAATTTGTGTGGATTATAGGGATTTAAACACTGCATGTGTAATTGATCCTTTTCCCACACCATTTACTAAAGAAATCTTGGAAGGCGTTGCAGGCACGAGATCTACTCCTTCACTGATGGATTTTCTGGATATCATCAGTGAGGATAGCTAAAGAGGATCAAGAGAAGAAAAATTTCACCACTAAATGGGGAAGTTTTGCATACGATTATGCCTTTTGGATTAAAGAATGTGCCTGTAATATTTTCACACATTATTGTGCAGAATTCCAGGACTTTATTCATAAGTTCTTGCAGGTTTATCTGGATGATTGGACAGTGTATGGGCTTGTGAAAGATCATTTTGATAATTTGAGGCTTATGTTTGAGAGATGTCGGTAGTTGAGCATCTCTTTAAACATTAAGAAGTGTGTATTTGCTACACCTTTTGGGACTTTGTTGGGACATATCATTTGTAAGGAAGGCTTGTTAGTGGATCCTGTTAAGGTTGTTGTTATCTTGGGTTTGGAGGAACCTACTAACCAGAGCAAGGTGCATGGATTCTTGGGGCACATAGGCTATTATAGGAAGTTCATCAAAGGATACGACAAGATTTGCATGCCCTTGGAGGATTTATTGAAGAGTAAAGGCAAGTTCCATTGGGGTGAAGCGCAACATCGCACTTTTGAGACATTGAAGGAAAGACTTACTTTGACACCTATTTTTGCTTTCCTTCTTGGAATAAAACTTTTCATGTGCATGTGGATGGATGCCTCTAGCGCATGGCCATTTACACAATATTATCCCAACCTAGAGAAGGGATTTATTATCATCATATTTTCTTTGCAAGCAGGAAGTTAACACCAACTAAACATAATTATACAACTATGGAGTGTGAGGCCTTGTCCATGATCTACGCATTGCATAAGTTTTGACAATACTTGTTGGCAACACCATTTATATTTTATACAAATCACATGGCATTGAAGTACTTGGTGAATAAGCCCATTTCTGCAGGGGCACATATGTCGTTGGATTCTCATTATTTCAGAATTTGATTTTACAAGGATTAATACAATTCTAAGACACTCGATCAAGGATCATTAAGGACACAATGTCGGATGCACATCTATTCGGATTAAATCACGTGGCCCATACATGCCCCTCGACTTAGAAGATATTGTCATATTTTTAAGAACTCGTGTGGCACCTTAAGGGATGAAGGCTTTGGAAAAGAAGCAACTTGCCATACACGTTACGCGCTTATATGTTTATTAGTGGGGACTTATACAAACTAGGTCGGGATGAAGTTTTACACTGGTGTGTACTTGAGCATGAGTGGAAAGCTATTATGGAGGAGGCTTATGGCGGTATTGTAGGTGGACATTATGCTAGAGATGTCACCACGTGTAATATTTTATTGGTTGGTTTGTGGTGGGAAACATTTTACAAGGGTTATAAAGAATATTGTAAGGAATGTGACCATTATCAGCTCCTTGGAAAGCTGGGCATAGAGATGAAATGCCTTTGAGGCCTATTGCGAGTGCAGAACCTTTTGAGAAGTGGGAAATTGACTTTTTGGGTCCTATTTCCCCACCTACATGGATAAATGGATCGTGTTATATTATAACTTATACATATTTTCTTACAGGTGGGAAGAAGCGCACCTACTACACATGATTACACAATAGCTACAGAAATAAGGTTTCTATGCAAAAATATTATTAGCATGTATGGATGCCCACTGAGTTTAACAAGTGATAAGGGTACTCATTTTCTTAATGAGACCATCGAGGATACTATTGGTAGAATTTATGGTAGCACACCATAAAACAACACCTTATCACCCTCAAGAAAATGGAATTGCTAAGGCCTTCAACAAGATATTGAGCCATACCTTAACTAAAATTTTTGATGTTGAACGGAAGGAATGGATGATAAAGTCTTTGTTGTACTTTGGGCATACAATACAACTTATAAGAGGTTGAATAAGGCCACATCCTTTTAGTTGGTGTTTAGAGCGAGAGGTTTTCTACCAGTGGAATTCATGTTACCTTCTTTGCGTATTACATGCACAGGAGGTTTGGCTGATGAGAAAGCACTTGAAGAGCGCATTGACAAACTGATGCAGTTGGATGAAAGGTGTGTTATAACCAGATGGATTCGAAGCAAGAAAAATCCACGCAGAAGGCATGGCATGATAGAAATATTAAGGATAAGAAGCTTAAAGTTAGACAGATGGTTATTCTTTATGACTCTAAGTTCTTGCACCACCCTGGAACTTAAAGTGCATTGGTTAGGACCGTATATGTTATAACTTATATACTTGATTTAGGTGCTTGTCAGTTAGAGGCATTGGATGGAACATAGTTTCTCAATTACTTAAATGGGAGTAAGCTAAAGCCCTACTATAAATAAGTCTTCTTGGTGTTTATAATAAGGTAGTATTGCCACTTAGCTTAGATTTCCTTAAATTCATTTCCTTTATATGTGTTTCCTTTCATCGTTGTTATGCTTTGTCAATTTAGTTCAGTGTTTTGTGTAATAAGCGCACTTGCACGCTAGAAGTTGATTACTATCTAAGTGTTTTCATGCGTAGAGGACCGTGCATACCCTTAGTGTGGGGTGGAGTATATACAAGGTACATGGACCAAGTTTGAATGTTATCTGAAGATGGATATGCATAAAGAGATTTTTTGCAGTGTTTGAAGTAAAGGTGCAGATAGAGAAATATTTCTCATAATTGAAAACCACATATGGATGGATGGACGCACAGTATAACACAAGAGGTAGGTTGCAGTAGTGAAAACTACTTAGTGAAAGGCGCAGTGGTGAAGTACTTTTGCACATGAAGGCGCACAAGAGGAGCTCTGTGGCCGAGTGTAGTATGCGTGCTAGAAGGTTATGACTATGGCGTGGAAAAATGAGCATAGATAATTGAAGAAATGTTAAGTTAATGTAAAGTATGATGGTAGATAGCAAGCAATAAATGCAGATTTTTTTTTAAAAGCTATATAAGGAGGTGTTTTGAATTTTTTTACCTTCACCTGATCAAGAGCATTCTAGTGAGTTGTTGGCAAGCAAGCTAGTGAATGAGTTTATGAAGTGTGGAGAACTATGAACCAGATTGATCTTGTATGATTTGTGCACCAAGGTGATTCCGCTCCATTTGGAGAAGTGTTTGAGCAAAGCAGAGATGTGTGAGGAAGAAAATTAATAGTTAGGGTTTGGATTTAAGATAGGGCACGCGGGGATGAGTTGCGAGAGTTTGAATCGGTGAAAATAACACACCTTTATAGTTAATATGGCACCTAAAAGATCACTTGGAGTGGCTACAAGGGGGAAGAAGCATAAGGAAGTCGAGGTTGAAGTGGAAGACACCCCTAAAATCCATTTCTCGGAGATGCAATACCTAGAAGGGGTTTATATGGGTCATGATTGGGACTCACACATTCGTCGGTGCAAAGTGAGTGATTACAATCACATAACAAAGGATAATAAGGATGAACTGGATAAGTTTCTAGTTGTGAAGACGAATAAGAGAACAACAGATTATATATTGTGTATGATGATGCGAGATAAGAAGTTGTTAATAAAGGTGGGATTTTTGCGCTTGTATGAACTCCCTATTTTGGAAAACTAGAAAAATTATACCATTGGTTGATGAGCAGAGTCCATGAGGACTTCTTCTATTTTTTCAGTGCAATGAATGAGGATCATCACGCCCTTGATTGGGAGTTTGATAGGACTTAGGAGTTTGGGTACTAAAGTGAGTAAGCAACATCACGATAAAGAGGGCACAATTGAAATAAGGAAAGCATTAGGTTACATCAAGGGAGGGTGTGGAATGGACATTAACAAGATGCAGAAGTATCCAGTGGTTTAGGTAGTAGTGTACCTCCTCACAAAGTTTAATAACCGGAGCGATGGTCACATGTCAATACATTATGGCTGCACATAGCGAAGAAAATGACTTGAAGGTATAGTTTACAACTTGGCTAGTTTCATTGTTAAAACCATCATTGAGGAAGCACACCAAGGTGAGAAGATAAGTTTCGAGTGTGATCTTGTTATCTCTTGTTTTTGTAGAAATTGGAGTGCTGATGGGCCTAAGGAAAAAATATGGCAATATCTTGAGGAGAAGAAATCTCTTGCAAAGATATTTTCTAAGTATACTTGTGATGGGACCATGAGTGGACCCTTTAAACAGAGGGAAGAGTTGTGGTATGAGCACCTCCATGCCACGATGTTGAGGAGGAATGGAGAATACCCAAGGATTTACCTTTGGTATTAGATAAACAAGTACAATTTATAGTGTATCAACACTTTTGTATTGGGTGTTTTGGGATGAAGGATGGAAGTGGAGCCCTTGGTGTAAGCTCCCTTATGCCTTCACCGCGTGCTACTTCCAGAATCTGTACACATGTTTTTAGATGTGCATTGGTTGCTCTTCAATGCAGATAAGGTAGATTGTGACTACCACACCCTCAGGAAGACTTATGTTTATCCAAGTAAGTCTACATATATTGAAAGATTAATTTTAGATGACATTAACATGAAGGCTATGAGTTTGGCCATTGGAAAATTGGGGGCAGCCCCTGAATATATCTAACTCAAACCCAGGTTATAAAATGGAAGATATGTGGAAAATGAATTCAATCTCCCTGGACCACCCAAGGGGAAGCATACAGTTCATACATTACAAGATGAACAAGAAACTCTACCCCTTGAAGAAGAATAAGTAGAAGAAGCGGAAGAACTTCAAGAGGAAAGTGGTGGTTTGGAGCATCGAGGTAGAAAGTGGCTAACTATTGGAGAGGAAAGAGAGCAAGAGGTAACCCTCCATTACAGCAAGAAGATGAAGTGTTGGAGACATACACTATAGAGGTAGACCTTGAATAGGGCGCTGAAGATTAGCAGTTTAGAATATTATTGAGAGGAACAAGGAATCGGATCGTGGGGACATCACGGTCCCTAGGAGGTCACCGAGAACTTCACCTATGAAATAAGAACCTCAAATGAAGAAAAGGTGCAAGTACATCCCTCAAAGGGATGATGAGGAGGAAAAAGTTTGGAGACAACGTGCCAAACACCCTAGTTCAAACTGAGGATACAGAAGAGCCTCAAAAAGAGTAAATGAAGAAATATGAAGAGGATTTGAAGGAGTAGAACATAGACAATGGGGACATTGTCCTGGAGATAGGTAAAGATAAGCGTGAGCATTCAAGCACGTTCCTAAGTGCACAGACAAGTGAAGCACTAGTGTTGGATTCAGGCACCCAAATTCCTAAAGGTAAACGATCAAGAAAGGGAAAGGAGGAAGAGACATATGAGAATTCATCTATTGGGTATGTTGATGACCCAAGAAAAATCATACACGCATAGTTCCAAAGCACTTTGGAGCCCAAGGACTTGTATGGATGGGAGCTTATGGATGCGGAGATGGCAACCACAC
Source organism: Taxus wallichiana var. yunnanensis (assembly GCA_018340775.1). Taxonomy (NCBI): domain Eukaryota; kingdom Viridiplantae; phylum Streptophyta; class Pinopsida; order Cupressales; family Taxaceae; genus Taxus; species Taxus wallichiana. Next base: position 546,121,406 of record CM031243.1, read on the forward strand.
ACACAGGAAACAATTATCATGGATGATGTAGACTCATATGGATGAGCCTAACTTCAATGTATGTGAGGAATCATGTGTGTCACACAGATTGAAGAAGGTGTCCCATTTGTGCCATGTAACTGTTAAGCCCACTGTCATGTTAGATGAGTAGGTAAGAAATGCCCTGACTAGAGTATCTATTGAAGTTGCACATCGAAACATTGATAAAGCGGAAACCATTAGAGAATTGTTGGATGATAAGAAGGATAAGGATACTGAAATCAAGCACCTAATAGAGGAGTGAGATAAGGTTGAGGCGAGAGTACGAAAGTTCTTAACATGAAAAATTAAATTGGTGATGAGATTATGGAAAAGAGGCCATATTTTTAGGATAAGGTTGCAAAAGAGTTCAAATCCAATTTGCATTATTTATGCACAACATTCACATGTTCTTGGAGGAGGCACTCGTATGCATGCCCGAACCTAAGGATGTTGCGAGTAGGCATAGGAGGCCAAGGCAACTTGATCACATGGAAAATTACAAGTTATGAAGCATTACTAAACCTTGAAAGATGAACTTAAAAAGGCAAATTTGGCCCCGAATCTATGCGTGGCCCCGACTCGATTATAAAGACAAGGACCATTGAAGAATAGAATGAGGTCCTGTCGACACTAAAATTTTCCTCCGTAATTTCTATTTCATTAATGTATGTATTAGGAATATGATGTTGTTAAGTATAATTAGTAGTAGCGTCTGATAGAAGATAACGGCGCCGTCAATGGTGCCGCCAATAATGTGGAGTACGGTAGGTCAAAAAGTACAATAGGAATGTTGTAAAAGTAAATATTTGTCGTAAGTGGTCCGGTAATGTTAAAATGTCAAAGTTTGGGTAATTAGAGAAGTAGGGTCTACATGATTAGGAATTAGAAATATTATATTGGTAATAAAGACAAGGAGTGAGGTCATAAATATTTTGTGTATTTTATTTGTAAAAAGTCTAAAAATGTGGAACCCATGTAAAATGATAAGGTTTATCTTATCTTAACAGATAAGCTTACATGTACGAGATAAGAGTTAAGGTATGGAATATGATTCGTTAGAGTGAATTTCTTATCCTATCTTAGAGATAAGATGGATAAGCTGGAAGTTCTATAAATAGAGAGGCCACCCCCCTCATTTAGCATAGAAGGAAGTAGTGAGAAATATTGTAGGAAGTGTGCAAAGGAAGCCATCAGTTTAAAGGTGTGTTGAAGAAGCCATTAAGAGGTGTAATTGTAAAGCTTCTCCCATAGTCTTGGTGAAAGGCAAGTGAAGTCAATAACACTTGAAATACCTCATGGGTGAGATTGTAACAATTTCATGTTAATATTATAATTTTGATATTTCATATTGTCATCATTACGTCTTATCATAGTCGATGGTATTCTTGTGTTATGTTGTTGTTTTGTTTCCAGATTACATCCACCAAACTAAAGGTCATGCATTAGTAAATAATCATAGACGAGGAGTTCCCGTGAATAATTATCATAGTGCGATTGGTGATGACATTTTGGTTCCGTTCAAGAGACCATTCCACGTTGGTGGATTTTCTGGAGAGATATTCCCACTTAGTCAAAAATCAATTAGAGGGTAACCTTGTTTTTACTGTGCATAGTAGTTACCATGGTAAAGTCATTTTTGCCATGAATAGTAGTTACCATGGTAAAGTCATTTTTGCTGGAATAGTATTTACCGCAGTAAAGTCACTTTTTACCATGAATAGTATTTACCGCAGTAACTTCACTTTTTACCGTGAATAGTGTTTACCACAGTAAAGTCAGTTTTTACCACAGTAAGTCAAGTTTTACCATAGTTTACCGTGGTCATTTCTATTTTACTGTAGAAAGGTGTAAAGTCACTTTCTAGTATAGTGATCCCAAGTATTTGTGCACATAAGTCTTGTTGATTGTACTTGTGGGTGTGGTTTTCACGGTGGTTACCTTTGAAAATGGGAAAGATTCTTGTTTTTTCAGCTCAATCTAATAAAGATGCTTCTTCTTTCATTCAAGAGTTTAAGCGATCTTGTATTTGTAATGGCCTTATAAGAAGGGAACAATGGACTGAATTTTTTCCTACCTTTTTGGATGGTTCAGCACTTAGGTGGTTTGAAACACTAGGTGATAATGTGAAAAATTCATGGGATTTATTAACTGAAAGTTTTCTTGAAGAATTTGGTGAACAACAGAAATATGCAGATCTCATGATCGAGATCACAAAGCTATCCCAAAGAGAGAAGGAGAAGATAAGGGATTATCATGCTCGTGTTTTAGAGCTAAGGAGGAAGCTCGATGCCTAGATCCGGAAGGAAGGACTAGCGGATGGGTTGATGAATGGCGTGGATAATCTCCTCTGTAAGCACTTCATTCTTGGGATGAAGCCAGAGATCAGACAACGAGTGAAGTATGACCACCCGGCTACCATTGAACAAGCAAAGGAGATTGCAGAAGGCGAGAAGAAAGCATGGAAGAGGATCCCAAAAAATTTGTTGCTAAAGTAGAGCCTACACCAACACCTTTGGTCCAAAATCCACAACCACTCCCGGTGAGCACAAATATTTCTCCTAGTACATCTACTGAGTATGAAGATCTGCTCAAAAAGATGGGTCAGTTAACTATTAATCTTCTTGAGAAAGGAATTTAGTTCTCGGGAGGAGATAGAGGTCCAAAAAGAAATATTTCTGAAGTTGTTTGTTATGGTTGTTATAAAAGGGTCATTATAAGTATAATTGTCCGATAGAGCTTCTACATTTGGTAAAGGAGATAATGATAAAGGAAAAGCACTGTGAATTCTTTTGATGTAGTAGATAAGAGCATAAATAATGAAGTAGATGTGTTTGTAACAAAAAGAAAGAAAGAAAAAGATAATCAAGATGGAAATGATCCTAAGAAGATGAAAGAAGAAACTAGTAAGAAATATAGGAGAAGAAAGGTGGGTGTGCGGGATTTTCGATTTAACAGGCAAGGACCATACTCCATCTTGGAAGATCTGTCCAAAAGGCCTACAAATATTACATATGGTCAACTCTTGGCTATGTCTTCGAGAAGAGGCGGGAGTTGCGAGGTGGACTCAATGCTCGAAGAAGCAAGGAGGTTGAGGTCCCTGTTTTGGAGGCGAGGCGAGATCCCTATGCTCCACAAGCCGAGGTATTATGTAATGGTATTTCAATTCATGATGTTTTAGTTGATGGAGGTGCTGCGATTAATGTAATGACCGAGTCTCATTATGAATATGTTGGGTTTAAAAATTGATCGCCCTTGAACACTTATGTTAAGGTCATTAAATAAAGGAAAAACTAAACCGAAGGTGTAGTTTCAAATGTGGCAATATCTGTTATGGGTGTTGTATGTGTGGTAGACTTTCGTAATGAAAAATGAATGCATTGCATACCCAATACTCTTGGGAAGACCATGGCTAAGGAGAGTTCATGCGAAACTCTTTGGAATGAAGGTTTCATGACACTTGGACGTGGTAGAGAGAGGGTGAAGATAAATGTGATCCTCGACATCATAAGGTAGAACACTGTGGATTCAAGTGATGAAACCGATGATTGGACATCCTCACGATTACTCTAGTACCGGTGAAGTGGACACCAAGATGAAGAAAGTGAGGTTGATGTTTCATCATGGATATCCTTCCAATCACACCAACTCATGACCCCATAAAATTATCTAAAGAAGAAGTTGATGATCGTCTCCAACAAATAAAGATTGGTGATCTTGTGATGGAGAGTGAGAAGGAATCCTACCTCCAGCTCTTTCGAAGGTACATACACCTATTCACTTTTGATTACAAGGAACTCCGTCAAGTAAGTTGGGTAAAACATTGTATTGAGTGGTAGATGGTGCTTTAAGCCCATAAAGCAAATGTCATATAGAATGAATCCTAACTTTTCCAAGACTGTAAAAGAAGAAATAGATAAGTTGCTTGATGTAGGATTCATATTTCTTTGGGAGAATTCAGAATGGGTTTCTCCCATTGTGATCTCAATAAAAAGAATGGGAAGCTATGCATTTGTGTTGATTACAGAAGCTCAATAAGGCAACAAAGAAGGATCATTACCTTCTTCCATTTTCGAATCGAGATCTTGGGCGAAGTAGGCGGCGAGAGTGCTATAGTTTTCTGATGGATATAGCGGCTACAACCAAGTTCATATAGCGAGAGAAAGATCAGGTGAAGACCACGTTCACCACTCCTTGGGAGCATTTGCTTATAGAGTTATGCCTTTTGGGTTGTGTAATGCTCCAAAGAACATTCCAGGCGTTTGATGAATAGGGTGTTTGAACCCTACATTGGGACCTTCATCGAGTATTTACGGATGATTTTTACATCTATGGGAGCAAGTTGGACCACTGCGCACTGATGGAGACAAAGCATTTCAAAGGTTAGATGAAGCACAAGCCTCACTAAACCCTACAAAGTGTGTCTTTGGATGTTCTAAAGGCGTTTTGTTAGGGCATGTTGTATCAAGAGATGGTATTGTGCTGATCACGATAAAGTTTCAAAAATCAAAGATTTACCATTTCCTAGGAATAGAAGTAAGTTGAGATCATTTTTAGGCCATATGGGTTCTTATAGAAGGTTCATCAAGAATTTCTCAAAGATTGCACAGCCACTAACCCAGTTCTTGAAGAAGGATGTTACTTATGAACCAGGAAATAAGGCGCATGAAGCTTTTGGAAAATTGAAGGAAGCCCTAGTGTCTTCACCTATTTTGAAGAATCCAGATTGGAGCAAGCCATTCATTGTGTACACTGATGCCTCAGATGCAGCACTAGGAAGTACTTTGAGCCAAAAGGATGAAAATGGGAATGAACATCCAATTTACTTTGGGAGCAGACAAATGAGCGATCTTTGAGGTAAATTATCATGCTTGAAAAAAAAGGCTCTAGCTATCATTTTTTGTAAAGAAGTTTAGAAATTACTTGCTTTAGGAAAAAATTTCTAGTTATAAGATCATCGAGCTCTAAAATATATTGTAAATAAGCCTAACGCATCGGGGAGGATAGCAGATGGATAATTTTGCTACAAGTTTGAATTTGATATTATGATATGTCAATGATGCATGATGATTTCATCTTGTGATGATGATGATTTCCCGATGCAAAGACATTGTTATCCCTTGACACAATCCCTAGTGAATACATAGATATTTGGAATTATCTGAATGAATTCAAGTTTCTGATGGTGCCAATCAAAGACTAAGAGAAAGATTACTCAAGCGATCGTCCATATTCTATTACTCGCATAGAGTATTATTTCGAATAGGACACGATGGAGCCGACTGAAGGGCGATTGCACGTAATCAACGGAAGGAACTGCTAGAAGAATTCCACAATGGTAAATGTGGAGGGCACTTCTCTGGACAACTTACAGCGAAGGATCTTAGATGCAGGTTATCACTGGCCCACTCTTTTTAAAGATTGTTATAATTATTGTAAGACATGTGATATTTGTCAAACGCATGGTAACCGCAAGACTTCATCGCTCCATTATGTCCTATTCTTCCCCTTGGTCCCTTTGAAAAGTGGGGAATAGACATTGTAGGTCCACTTCCAACTACATCACGCCAAAATAAGTATATTGTAGTTGCCACAGATTATTTAACCAAGTGGGTTGAAGCTAGGCCATTGAAAACAGCTTCCATGGATGAAGCGCAAGGTTCATGTATGAACGCATTGTCACCCAGATTTGGTTGCCCATTAGAAATTGTAACAGATCAAGGAAGCCACTTCATTAATGAGGTGGTAGAAGCCCTAGTCAATAAGTTTTTATTAAGCACGGAAGACAACAACATACAAGCCAAGCACAAATGGACGGGTGGAGCGAACAAATTTTGTGTTGTGTCAAATTCTAGCAAAAGATGCACCTTGCGGTACATAAATGGGATAAAAGGATTCATGCGGCATTGTGGGCATATAGGGCAACATCAAAGTCAGCAACAGGATACTCCCCATTTCGGTTGGCCTATGGCATTGATCCGAGTTCTTCTATTGAGTTTGATATTCCCACCGTTGTGAGAGTTATGAAAAATGAAAGGATGGATGAAAGTGATTCATAAAAAGAAAGGTTGGTACATCTTCATTTGCTTTGGAGGAAATGAGAGAAATAGCAAAGGATACAAGCCATAATAAAGCGGAAACCATTAGAGAATTGTTGGATGATAAGAAGGATAAGGATACGAAATCAAGCACCTAACGAGAGGAGTGAGATAAGGTTGAGGCAGAGGTACGAAAAAGTTCTTAACATGAAAAATTAAATTGGTGATGAGATTATGGACAAGAGGCAATATTTTAAGCATAAGGTTGCAAAAGAGTTCAAATCCAATTTGCATTATTTATGCACTGATTCACATGTTCTTTGGAGGAGGCACTCGTATGCATGCCCGAACCTAAGGATGTTGCGAGTAGGCATAGGAGGCCAAGGCAACAATCACATGGAAAATTATAAGTTATGAAGCATTACTGCAAACCTTGAAATATGAACTTAAAAAGGCAAATTTGGCCCTGAATCTATGCGTGGCCCCTGACTCGATTATAAAGACAAGGACCATTGAAGAAGAGAATGAGGTCCTGTCGACACTAAAATTTCCTCCGTAATTTCTATTTCATTAATGTATGTATTAGGAATATGATGTTGTTAAGTATAATTTGTAGTTACGTCGATAGAAGATAACGGCGCCGTCAGTATGGTGCCACCAATAATGTGGAGTACGGTAATAGTCAAAGTACAATAGGAATGTTGTAAAAAGTAAATATTTGTCGTAAGTGGTCCGGTAATGTTAAAATGTCAAAGTTTAGGTAATTAGAGAAGTAGGGTCTACATGATTAGGAATTAGAAATATTATATTGGTAATAAAGACAAGGAGTGAGGTCATAAATATTTTGTGTATTTTATTTGTAAAAAGTCTAAAAATGTGGAACCCATGTAAAATGATAAGGTTTATCTTATCTTAACAGATAAGCTTACATGTACAGATAAGAATTAAGGTATGGAATATGATTCGTCAGAGTGGATTTCTTATCCTATCTTAGAGATAAGATGGATAAGCCTGGAAGTTCTATAAATAGAGAGGCCACCCCCCTCATTTAGCATAGAAGGAAGTAGTGAGAAATATTGTAGGAAGTGTGCAAAGGAAGCCATCAGTTTAAAGGTGTGTTGAAGAAGCCATTAAGAGGTGTAATTGTAAAGCTTCTCCCATAGTCTTGGTGAAAGGCAAGTGAAGTCAATAAGACTTGAAGTACCTCATGGGTGAGATTGTAACAGATTTCATGTTAATATTATAATTTTGATATTTCAGATTTTTATCATCATTACTGTCTTATCATAGTCGATGGTATTCTTGTGTTATGTTGTTGTTTTGTTTCAGTTACATCCACCAAACTAAAGGTCATGCATTAGTAAATAAACATAGCACGAGGAGTTCGGTGAATAATTATCATAGTGCCGATTGGTGATGACATTTTGGTTCCGTTTCGAGACCATTCCACGTTGGTGGATTTTCTAGAGAGATATTCCCACTCGGTCAAAAATCAATTAGAGGGTAACCTTGTTTTTACTTTGTGCATAGTAGTTACCATGGTAAAGTCATTTTTACCATGAATAGTAGTTACCATGGTAAAGTCATTTTTGCTGAAATAGTATTTACCGCATAAAGTCACTTTTTACCATGAATAGTATTTACCGCATGATAACTTCACTTTTACCGTGAATAGTGTTTACCACAATAAAGTCGGTTTTACCGCATAGTAAGTCATGTTTTACCATAGTTTACCGTGGTCATTTCTATTTTTTGTGGAAAGGTGTAAAGTCACTTTCTAGTATAGTGATCCCAATTATTTGTGCACATAAGTCTTGTTGATTGTACTTGTGGGTTTGGTTTTCCACGGTGGTTACCTTTGAAAATGGGAAAGATTCTTTTTTTCAGCTCAATCTAATAAAGATGCTTCTTCTTTCATTCAAGAGTTTAAGTGATCTTGTATTTGTAATGGCCTTATAAGAAGGGAACAATGGACTGAATTTTTCCTACCTTTTTGGATGGTTCAAAGCACTTAGGTGGTTTGAAACACTAGGTGATAATGTGAAAAATTCATGGGATTTATTAACGAAAGTTTTCTTGAAGAATTTGGTGAACAACGAAATATGCGAGATCTCATGATCGAGATCACAAAGCTATCCCAAAGAGAGAAGGAGAAGATAAGGGATTATCATGCTCGTGTTCTAGAGCTAAGGAGGAAGCTCGATGCCCAGGATCCGGAAGGAAGGACTAGCGGTTGGGTTGATGAATGGCGTGGATAATCTCCTCTGTAAGCACTTCATTCTTGGGATGAAGCCGAGATCGGACAACGAGTGAAGTATGACCACCCAAACTACCATTGAACAAGTAAAGGAGATTGCAGAAGGCAAGAAGAAAGCATGGAAGAGGAGCCCAAAGAAATTGTTGCTAAAGTAGAGCCTACACCAACACCTTTGGTCCAAAATCCACAACCACTCCCGGTGAGCACAAATATTTCTCCTAGTACATCTCTTTGAGTATGAAGATCTGCTCAAAAAGATGGGTCGATTAACTATTAATCTTCTTGAGGAAAGGAATTTAGTTCTCGGGGAGGAGATAGAGGTCCAAAAAGAAATATTTCTGAAGTTGTTTGTTATGGTTGTTATAAAAGGGTCATTATAAGTATAATTGTCCAGATAGAGCTTCTACATTTGATAAAGGTGATAATGATAAAGGAAAAGCACCTGTGAATTCTTTTGATGTAGTAGATAAGAGCATAAATAATGAAGTAGATGTGTTTGTAACAAAAAGAAAGAAAGAAAAAGATAATCAAGATGGAAATGATCCTAAGAAGATGAAAGAAGAAACTAGTAAGAAATATAGGAGAAGAAAGGTGGGTGTGCAAGATTTTCTGATTTAACAGGGGCAAGGACCATACTCCATCTTGGAAGATCTGTCCAAAAGGCCTACAAATATTACATATGGTCAACTCTTGGCTATGTCTTCTGAGAAGAGGCGGGAGTTGCGAGGTGGACTCAATGCTCGAAGAAGCAAGGAGGTTGAGGTCCCTGTTTTGGAGGCGGGCGGATCCCTATGCTCCACAAGTTGAGGTATTATGTAATGGTATTTCAATTCATGATGTTTTAGTTGATGGAGGTGCTGCGGTTAATGTAATGACCAGTCTGCATTATGAATATGTTGGGTTTAAAAATTGATCGCCCTTCAACACTTATGTTAAGGTCATTAAATAAAGGAAAAACTAAACCGAGAAGGTGTAGTTTCAAATGTGGCAATATCTCATTATGGGTGTTGTATGTGTGGTAGACTTTCGGGTAATGAAAAGTGGTATTGTTGCATACCCAATACTCTTGGGAAGACCATGGCTAAGGAGAGTTCATGCAAAAACTACTGGAATGAAGGTTTCATGACACTGGACGTGGTAGAGAGGGGGTGAAGATAAATGTGATCCTCAACATCATAAAGTAGAACACAATGGATTCAAGTGATGAAACGATGATTGGACATCCTCCGATTACTCTAGTACCGGTGAAGTGGACACTTTGAAGATGAAGAAAGTGAGGTTGATGTTTGATCATGGATATCCTTCCAATCACACCAACTCATGACCCCATAAAATTATCTAAAGAAGAAGTTGATGATTGTCTCCAACAAATAAATATTGGTGATGCTATGATGGAGAGTGAGAAGGAATCCTACCTCCAGCTCTTTCGAAGGTACATACACCTATTCACTTTTGATTACGAGGAACTCCGTCAAGTAAGTTGGGTAGAACATTGTATTGAGTGGGTAGATGGTGCTAAGCCCATAAAGCAAATGCCATATAGAATGAATCCTAACTTTTCCAAGGCTGTAAAAGAAGAAATAGATAAGTTACTTGATGTAGGATTCATATTTCTTTGGGAGAAATCAGAATGGGTTTCTCCTATTGTGATCTCAATAAAAAAGAATGGGAAGCTACGCATTTGTGTTGATTACGGAAGCTCAATAAGGCAACAAAGAAGGATCATTACCCTCTTCCATTTTCGAGATCAGATTTTGGGCCAAGTAGGCTGGCCGAGAGTGCTATAGTTTCTTGATGGATATAAGCGGCTACAACCAAGTTCGTATAGCAGAGAAAGATCAGCTGAAGACCACGTTCACCACTCCTTGGGGAGCATTTGCTTATAGAGTTATGCCTTTTGGGTTGTGTAATGCTCCAAAGCAACATTCCAGCGTTTGATGAATAGGGTGTTTGAACCCTACATTGGGACCTTCATCGAGTATTTACGGATGATTTTTACATCTATGGGAGCAAGTTGGACCACCTGCACCACATGGAGACAAAGCATTTCAAAGGTTAGATGAAGCACAAGCCTAACTAAACCCTACAAAGTGTCTTTGGATGTTCTAAAGGCGTTTTGTTAGGGCATGTTGTATCAAGAGATGGTATTGATGCGATCACGATAAAGTTTCAAAAATCAAAGATTTACCATTTCCTATGAATATAAGTAAGTTGATATCATTTTTAGGCCATGTGGGTTACTATAGAAGGTTCATCAAGAATTTCTCAAAGATTGCACAACCACTAACCCAGTTCTTGAAGAAGGATGTTACTTATGAACCGGAAATAAGGCGCATGAAGCTTTTGGACAATTGAAGGAATCCACTGTGTCTTCACTGTTTTGAAGAATCCAGTTGGAGAAAGCCATTCATTGTGTACACTGATGCCTCAGATGCAGCACTAGGAAGTACTTTGAGCCAAAAGGATGAAAATGGGAATGAACATCTAATTTACTTTGGGAGTAGACAAATGAGCGAGCTCTTGAGGTAAATTATCTTATAACTAAAAAAGGCTCTAGCTATCATTTTCTTTGTAAAGAAGTTTAGAAATTACTTGCTAGGGAAAAAATTTCTAGTTGTAATGAGATCATCGGAGCTCTAAAATATATTGTAAATAATCCTAACGCATCGGGGAGGATAGCAAGATGGATAATTTTGCTACAAGAGTTTGAATTTGATATTATAGATAGGCGGGAAAGAAGCATGTCAATGCGGATGCACTCTCTCGAGCCTATGATGGTTTAGGATCATCTTGTGATGATGATGATTTCCCGATCAAGGCATTGTTATCCCTTGACACAATCCCTAGTGAATACATAGATATTTGGAATTATCTCAAATGAATTCAAGTTTCTGATGGTGCCAATGCAAAGAATAAGAGAAAGATTACTCAAGCCGATCGTCCATATTCTATTCGCATGGAGTATTATTTCGAATAGGACACGATGGACAAGATCTGAGAGGCGATTGGACGTAATCAACGGAAGGAACTGCTAGAAGAATTCCATAATGGTACATGTGGAGGGCACTTCTCGGACAACTTACAGCAAGAAGGATCTTAGATGCGAGTTATCACCGCCCACTCTTTTTAAAGATTGTTATAATTATTGTAAGACATGCGATATTTGTCAAACACATGGTAACCACAAGACTTCATCGGCTCCATTATGTCCTATTCTTCCCCTTGGTCCCTTTGAAAAGTGGGGAATAGACATTGTAGGTCCACTTCCAACTACATCACGCCAAAATAAGTATATTGTAGTTGCCACAGATTATTTAACCAAGTGGGTTGAAGCTAGGCCATTGAAAACAGCTTCCATGGATGAAGTGGCAAGGTTCATGTATGAGCACGCATTGTCACCGAGATTTGGTTGCCCATTAGAAATTATATGAGATCAAGGAAGCCACTTCATTAATGAGATGGTAGAAGCCCTAGTCAATAATTTTTCTATTAAGCACGGAAGACAACAACATACAAGCCAAGCACAAATGGACAAGTGGAACGAACAAATTTTGTGTTGTGTCAAATTCTAGCAAAAGATGCAGCCTTGTAGGTACATAAATGGGATAAAAGGATTCATGCAGCATTGTGGGCATATAGGGCAACATTAAAGTCAACAACAGGATACTCCCCATTTCGGTTAGCCTATGGCATTGATCCATTTCTTCCTATTGAGTTTGATATTCCCCTTTGTGAGAGTTATGAAAAATGAAAGGATGGATGAAAGTGATTCGATAAAAGAAAGGTTGGTACATCTTCATTTCTTGGAGGAAATGAGAGAAATAGCAAAGGATACAAGCCATAATAAAGCGGAAACCATTAGAGAATTGTTGGATGATAAGAAGGATAAGGATACTTTGATCAAGCACCTAACGAGAGGAGTGAGATAAGGTTGAGGCGAGAGTACAGAAAGTTCTTAACATGAAAAATTAAATTGGTGATGAGATTATTGACAAGAGGCAATATTTTAAGGATAAGGTTGTAAAAGAGTTCAAATCCAATTTGCATTATTTATGCACAATTCCACATGTTCTTGGAGGAGGCACTCGTATGCATGCCCGAACCTAAGGATGTTGCGAGTAGGCATAGGAGGCCAAGGCAACGATCATGGAAAATTATAAGTTATGAAGCATTACCGCAAACCTTGAAATATGAACTTAAAAGGCAAATTTGGCCTGAATCTATCGTGGCCCCGACTCGATTATAAAGACAAGGACCATTGAAGAAGAGAATGAGGTCCTGTCGACACTAAAATTTCCTCCGTAATTTCTATTTCATTAATGTATGTATTAGGAATATGATGTTGTTAAGTATAATTAGTAGTAGCGTCGATAGAAGATAACGGCGCCGTCGATGCAGTGCCGCCAATAATGTGGAGTACGGTAGCAGTCAATGTACAATAGGAATGTTGTAAAAGTAAATATTTGTCGTAAGTGGCCCGAGTAATGTTAAAATGTCAAAGTTTGGGTAATTAGAGAAGTAGGGTCTACATGAATAGGAATTAGAAATATTATATTGGTAATAAAGACAAGGAGTGAGGTCATAAATATTTTGTGTATTTTATTTGTAAAAAGTCTAAAAATGTGGAACCCATGTAAAATGATAAGGTTTATCTTATCTTAACGAGATAAGCTTACATGTACGAGATAAGAGTTAAGGTATGGAATATGATTCATCGAGTGGATTTCTTATCCTATCTTAGAGATAAGATGGATAAGCTGGAAGTTCTATAAATAGAGAGGCCACCCCCCTCATTTAGCATAGAAGGAAGTAGTGAGAAATATTGTAGGAAGTGTGCGAAGGAAGCCATCAGTTTAAAGGTGTGTTGAAGAAGCCATTAAGAGGTGTAATTGTAAAGTTTCTCCCATAGTCTTGGTGAAAGGCAAGCGAAGTCAATAACACTTGAAATACCTCATGGGTGAGATTATAACACTTTCATGTTAATATTATAATTTTGATATTTCAGATTTGTCATCATTCTGTCTTATCATAGTCGATGGTATTCTTGTGTTATGTTGTTGTTTTGTTTCCAGATTACATCCACCAAACTAAAGGTTGTGCATTAGTAAATAATCATAGCACGAGGAGTTCCCGGTGAAGAATTATCATAGTGCCGGATTAGTGATGACAGTCCTCAAATTGGTTAATAATGAGATGCTTGGGTGTGTAGAGAGGCTAACTTTGATAGCAAAGAAACACAATGCACTTACAAAATGCCAAGAACCGCATAAGGAAAATAAAGGATATTAGAAAACTAGTAGCATAAAAATGGATTTCATGGAAGGGATGGTCTCAAGTCTGGCCAATGTTCTTAGAATACTACAAAATGAAGGTGAGAGTATGAAACTTGATGAAATGGAGGCAAAGATCTTGGAGATGTCCCAAAAAAACTAGTAAGGCACTAAGTGACTGGAATGACTTAGAGGTAGAGATCAAAAATGAATATCCATAGTTGATCCTCCTTGTGGAAGAGTAGGGTGCCAAACATTCTTCTCATTCTATTGTACAATGACTCTTTTATTATTTCATTTCTTATTCTTTACTCATGGAGGAATTATTTGGATTACCCATTTTGGGGGCAAAAATGAAATTAGTGTGGGGTAATGTTGGGTTGATGGAATATAACCTAAGTATAAAAGTGCAGAAGGATTGGGCGTGCGGACAAAGGGCATGTAGATGTACGTGAAAGTTTCTTGAAATAGGGTGTGCCTGGAAGGTTTGAATCATAACTTATCTGTTTCACAGATTGAGGCTAATTATGGACTTTGAGTGCAGTGAATGTTTTGTAGAAGACTTAAAGAGCACACAAAGGCTATTTTGGATGAGTAGAAGATCAAGTGCCATGCAGGGTTTTGAGCTATTAATAGGATTATATTGTTGTTGTATTATTATATAATCTATTAATAGTGAGCTTGCATGCTCTTGTATTTATCATGTAAGGCGTGTGGCTATTATTAGCATGTAGTCTATTTTTGAAGGTGCATGTGCGGTGAAGGGAAAGTCCCCACCCCTATAAATATGTATTGATTTTCACGAGTTTAGGGAACCCAAATTATTGATCTTTGTTATGATGCGAGTGTGTTAGTGCACATTACTATGGTGATGGTACTATGTATGTATGAAGCTTATGTGTTTTATAGCAATTAATTTAATGGATTGTTGTAGCTAGATATTAATCATAGACATGTCTATTATGAGATATTGTTTGGTAAATTTAATCTTGGTTTTTGTTTAATTAATCTTACATATGGTTAAGATCTAGATCTAGTTTATGCACTATAATACACTTAATTATCTATTATGGGTTTGGAATATCTGTTTAATTAAGCTAACTCCTTGAACAAGTTGAAATAAAAGAGGGATCGGTACCCTTGCATGCTTCGGTGATTACTCAATCTAGGCTAAGTGATGTGTCGGTGCGCTTTGGGTTTTTCTTTGGTAAAAACTAGGCTACATAGTTGTAGCAGCATAGGGCTAGATTTGAATGAAATGCAACTAGGTAATGATCCCATGCAATCCTTTCTTCAAATAACTCGCATGTGATAGCTAGTAGATCTTGGAAATAACTCTTTTAAGGTCTGCTTCTGGCCACTATCTTTAAATTGCATCCAAAGCTCATAGAGGTTTTGTAGAATAGGTCCCAATGTGTGGAGCCACTGTGCACCAAAAACCACATCACATCCTCTTAATCATACGGAAAATATATTTAAGAAAATAGTGTAATCACCTATCATAATACACACATTATGACACTTTCTTTTACATGGAAATTTTCCCCCATTAATAATCATGGCTTTAAATATAGAACAAGGGTGTACGAAGAAATATTCTTGCTTAATAATACAAGGATCAATGAAACTGTGAGTGTTTTCAGAGTTAATGAGGAATTTGTGAGAGGGATATTTTTAAAGAACCCCTTGACCTTCATGGTTTTTTGGGTGATAACACATGTTAGTGCATGTAGAGAGATCTCAGGTTGAATCTCCTAAGGCACTAAGTCCTTTGAGGGGATTTTTTCCCCTTGAGAATCCTATAATTCCCTAAGATCAAGCTCATTTTCCCGCTCTAGATGTGATTTTGTATCTAGCAAGTAGAGATTTTTTGTGACACACCTGTGACCCTTAACCTATTTTTTATCACAATTATAACATAGTCCTTTCTCCTCATGCAAGCCCACTTATCTACCTCAATAAGGTGCTTTACTGGGAGGTTGTGGTTGGCTATTGGTTTATTTTGTTCTTTGTAGGTGGGATTGTGGGAGTTTAATGTTGCATTGAGATTTTATCTTCTACTAACTCATTCAAGCCCAAATCATCCATCATGTTATTTGGTTGAAACATTTTCACCTCCAAGCAGAGTGGCTCTTTAAGGCCACTAAAAAAACAACTCTTGAAGAATTCATTTGACAACCCTTCAATGTGATTAGCCAGTTTCTCAAATTTAATCTGGTAATCACGAATAGTACATGTCTAGCGAGTTTGGTGAGAGCTCTGTAAAGTCCTCAAATGCCGAGGGACCAAACCTTCCCATAAGTAAGGATGGCAAAATTTTCCAATTTGGTTCATCATTTGATTTGAGATACCAATGGTACCATTGAAGTGCTTCTTATTCCAAGTGGAAGGAAGCAATTGGGACTTGGTTTATAGAATAAGTATTGTGAAGGTTGAAGAATTAATCGGCTTGATATATCCATCCTATAGGATTTGTACCATTAAACCTTGGAAAGTCCATCTTGGGCCCACGAGATGTGTTGGGAGAAGAGAATTTATTCTCTAAAGAAGACTCTTTTTGTAATTTGTTGAGCAAAAGGCTATTCTATTGGTTCAATCCATGCATCATATCGGTTAACTCAATGACTTGGGACTTCAATGTTGCAATTATTTCTCCATTATCTTTTTGCTTGCACTGGTAGCTACCATAACCATTTTTTTTGTAAGGGATAGAAAAATGTATTCTAAGACATGGTCAGTAAGGGAAAATTGTAATGTGAGCTCAATTGGAAGGGTTAAATGTACTTTTACTAGTTTTTTGGAACCTCCTAGTTAGGATTAACTAATGTAAGGGAAATTTTGGAACCGTAATGGAAAAATTGTGAAATTTATCCAAGAGGGACAGAGGAGTCAAAAATGGAGAGGAACATTGTGGGAAAATTTGGAATCGATTGGGGCAAAAATAAAGTTATGACAAAAACCTTAAAAATCAAAAATTGACATTTCTAGCTAATAAAAGTGGAATTTGGATATGGACCCTCAAGGAAAGAAATGTGCATAATGGAATTTCAGTAATACGGGAATTTTTTTAGGGGCAACATGAACTATAAAAGGAAATATATGACAAAAAACTAAAAAAATCTTTATAAAAAAATTGATTTTCACTTTGTTGTTCTATGCGCCAACAAACCTTATCTATAAGTGCACGGTTACCAATGATTCTCAATTATAACCGCTCTTTTTTTTCCATTGATCATTATGTTGGATATACGGCCCGATTTGTTAAGTTGTCTAAGAGTTTTAAGGATTCTCTCGGCCACAAATGTTGTATAAACAAGTACCACTCACCAAAAAAAATTGTGTCATGGACTTAAACAATAATCAATCAGGATGGGGTTGTTACCACAAACAACTCTTCGTTTACCTCGCTAGTGGAAACTAGTCGATTTGTATGGGTCATTGTCCTTTTCTCTAGTAGGTCCTGTCAATGGGCCAACCACTTGAGGTCGGGAAAATTTTAGTGGCAAATTTTCATAAACTCATAAATATTAGGGATTTTGGAAATTAGAAATGGAAAATTTTCAGCAGTCAATTAGTGCCTAGTTCGCCTAAAATTTTGGTTGATAAGTCATTTATATGGGTCATTTCACCTACTATTTATAGTTAAAAATGAACTTATGCATGTATTTCACCAACATTTCTAATCAAAATGTGCAAATATTCACCGAGGTATAATACATAGCACTGGGGGTTGCGGGGGTACCCCCTTGCGGGAATCTAGGAGTAGCATGCCCTTATGGGGGTTCGGGGTAGTGCCCTCGAAAAACACATTTTATATGTTTGTTTCAAGGGGAGATGACTATTTATTTCTGAAGAGACAATTGTCTTAACAACACAACATACATGGGATGGATGATCGTTCAAAGTCACTGGGATGGCCATCCAACATAGGATAGATGGCAGGCTAACAAGGTTGGATGGACAGCCAATGGATTCCATCTAATGCACAGGTGATGGTCGTCTCGATGGAAGACTATCCAATTGAGATGGATGCTCGTTTAATATAGACATCCAACAAAGAGCGGTTGGATGTCCAACCCAATTTGTACAGCAGACAATGGACGGTCATCTAACCTAGGTTGGATGGTAGATAATGGATAGTCATCCAACTAGGAAGGACGGAAAATGTTTGAGTTTTCTTTTTCCAATGATTTTTTTTTTTAGTTTAGGTGGTTCTAAAGTTGATCTCTGGCATTCTCTCCCAATTTTTTTCTTGGTTCACGCATATGGGTAAAATCGAAGGATGTCAATGGTCATTCTCTGTGTTGCGCAGTTCTCCTTTTGTGAAGGGATCTTCTATTCCCAGCATAGTTATGGAAATTTTTATTCTGACACACAGTACTTTGAATATATATATTTTTCTATGGAGATGATTTTGTTTTTCTAGCTTTGTTTTCACATGTATCAATTCTATTTTGCTTTGATTATCGGTGAAATGTTACATATTTCTATAAAAGAGACAGTCGTCCAAACCTACACAAGAGAGACAACAGTCCAACATAGTTTTTCGACAAACGTCTAACACACTTCTAACTATGAAAAATCCACTAAAATTGTGCCCTGCCAAATCACCTTTGCCATGAAACGTTTTTTCATAAATTCGCAATCGATTCAAAAGTCAATTTTGGAGATTTGCCACCCATTCTAAACTAATTTTTCGAGAGGGTCTTAAAATGAACCTGTTAGGGTTCATGTGGTACTCCTCACAATGAGTTTTAGGGCTTATGCCCAAGTACTTCCCATAGTTATGTGGATGGGTATTTACCCTTATCCAAACCTGTAATGAATATGTAGAAAATAGATGCAAGGAAAATATTTCCATAAATGGCACAACTCTTGGAAAGCCACTACTAAAAAAAATCAAAATCCACGAAATGCCAAGAAAGTGCTCTGATACCAGATGTGAGGATCCTTTTGCATAGATTTACAAACTACAGAAAATAAATTAACAATGAAATGAAATTTGGGAAATAACTCAAATAACCTTTAGATCGTAGGCCACTTCACGGGGAAACATCAATACAATAATATTCATGGATGTCTTCATTGGGCCTCAACACTTACTTATATACTAAGTCTATTCTAACAACTATTGGTTTCACATGTATGTGGGATAATTCAATATGGGACGAATTACAAAGCATATTCATCAATAAGTACTAATACACTAATAATGAAAAGATAAGGGTAGGACATGGGTTCCTAACCATTTCATCCTACAATAAAAAAAACTTTAATTGCATTGTTATCACCAAATCAATGCACCCCCCTGAATGGCCAAAATGGCAATAGGACATTCGGTGTGATTGGGTAACATGGGATCACCTCTCAAGCTATGGGACTTGGGGCTCAAGGTGAACCTCCGAAGAAGGCAGGCTTCCTCTTCCTAAACTAAGTGTTGTACTATTCCTAGTATAATAAAACGGTTAACTAGACCTAAAATTACATTTCCATGGGTTTTAGGGAAAGATACTTACAAGAAATAAAACTATACTAGGGATGGTGATGCACCAAATAAAGGGTGTTGTTAGAATTTGAGAAGGGTTGATTTGAAAAGGGTGTTATGCACCACAAGCCAACCTCACCTACTGCAACTTAGAGGGTAAACAAAATACCACGGACTAAGAAGCATGTGTTTCCTTTGTTAAACTCAATCAGAAAAACAATCTTTCAATCTTCCAGTGAAGAATGATGAAACTAAGAAGGGTGAACAAGCACCACAACTCAATTGCATGCAAGAACTCCACCACTTGATAAGCACAGAACTCCAAGAACCTACAATGGAAAATTGAACTTGCACAGTGTACCTGCAAGCATGAGAAAGACACAAAGAAGTATATAGAATGATGAAAGGACTGATAGTAGTCACAAAACATACACTTTTATTACTTCATCAACATGCACAATGCATCATTACATTTAGAAGAGGCAATGGTTGCCATTACAGTCTTGGAAGAGAGGCTTGAAAGTTCCCCAATCCATGAAGATAACTTGTAGAAGAGAGAGGATTCTTGAAAGAACATGCGAGCATCTCTTGTCTAACTTGTGTCACATGTCTAACTCTTGTAACCCGTGTAACCCTTTGGAATGAACTTCCAACTTACATTTATAGAAAAATCATGTGAGAGAAGAGAGGAGAAATCATAAATTCTTTCCCTAAAATGAAGGCACATGATGGTCAATATTAATTACAGAAGCTGGTTGAACCACTTAAGAACATTCCATCATGTCTCATTAATGAAGGATCTAATCCTTATCTAATCATTTAATTAAAATAATATTTTAAATAAAATATCATTTTAATAAAATATTAATTTAATTAAATTAGTATAAACTATTAATTCAATAATATTTTTCGGTGGTGGGACAGACCAAGTGGGACCCCCTTAGGGTTGGTTTGCATTCGAAGGGCTCAATACATGGCTTAGCTCGAGAGATTCGAGATCCTTTCACACGGATTGGCGAGATCTTCCACGTTATGTTGGTTTGCTTTAGTAAACTCACCTTGTTGGTTTAACAAACCCCCAAGTTCTACAAGCTCGTCATTTCTTGAGCTCAACTCGCTCGAAAGCCATATTGTAAACTCCCCAAATGGCTCGATAGCTAAGCTTTTATCTCACTTTGTATTCACGAGCCTGCCTTTACCCATGTGATGGTGTCTAAGCTCACTTATGAACAACTCGTGAGTCGGTTTCATGCAAAAATGATCCTCCATGTGTGCCTAGAATTCATCTTCACTCCATGAGCTAGAATCAACCTCACCATGGCATGTATACTTAGCTTGGACTTGCCAACATTGATCATCAGCGTTCACCCGAATCTCTTACAACTAATTTGGTTACACCTCGACCACTCATGACTTGGTCAAAGGGCCTACATGGATGCTTCACACCACCCTTTTCACATTCAATGGCGAACAACTCAAAGCATTAAACCTAACAATGTTGTTTTCGAGCAAGCTCCTCCTCATCACCTTTCATGAAACCTACTACATAAACCGAGTCACCAAATGACTACTTTGATAACTCGGTGATGGACTCAAGCTCCCCACAACTCACCAATCTCGTTGAACATTGATCTACCTATATGCACTAGTCAGATGCTTTGGCATCAAACTTGGTCATGAAATGGCACGCTCCTTGGCAAAATTTGACCCTTAGCACACCATCGTTATTTTCCCCACTTGGACATGCTCGCATGAATCTCCGCGTCTTGGTAATGCAAGTATTAGAAACCCCAAATGTGGAACATTTATCTCGGTTTTCCATCATCAAAGTCCCACTTGGCCATTTGGTCACTAATCTCCCCAAGATCCCCATGGTGATGATGGTGCACGGGATTTAAGCACCATTTTGCCCACCCAATGCAAATGGACAAAAAAGTCCTACATTCCCCATAACTCCCTCCATGCTCAACTTTGGTTGAACAAGCCAATTCTAACAAGTTTTCTCTAAGATATTTAAACATCGACTCGATCTCGAGCTCGACTCTAAGCTCTCATTCCTCCTCTACCTTGTTTTGCATTAGCTCCAACCCGGATCTACGTGTAATGTCCCTATTCCTACCTCCATGGTCTAGATTTGGTTTTCTATCTTAGCCTTGGTCATACCCAAGGGTCTAGCGGCGTAGATGGTTTTGGGTTGGGTTTTCACCTACATTTCACTTGTATGTTATGTTTTGGTGTTATGCATGTACTTTATGATGAATTAAGTGAAAAAATTGGGGTAATGTTCTATTTCTTCGTTGGGGTCACTTAAGTGGACTTTTTTTGGCCTACTGAAGTCACTTTGAGTGACGATTAAAACATGACATATCTCCAAAGGGGGTCGAATTAAGGTTTTATGGGCACTTTTATGATGGAAAATGTTATAAAGTTGGGGAGGAAAAAGGATCGGGGATCATTTTTCCATCTTATGTTGGGGATTTCAGCTTGCTTTCCTTACTTGTGGAGGTGAAATTCCAAAGGAACCCTAGCTTTAGTAGTGAAATATCTACCCCTATCTAGTAGAACACTCTTCGGTGGTGAAAGATCCAGCCTAGTTTGCTATTGTTGAGTTTATTCAAATTAGGTTATCGATTCGAGTTTGAAAGGCTTGTTGATCTAGTTTCAAGTCCAAAAAGAGAAGAAAACCATATTCAGTAAGAGAGATCATCTATTTTATTAGTTGAAACTTCTTGTTATTGCATGTCATTACATGTTGATGCATGTTACTTGCATGTCAATGCATGTTACTTGCATGTTGTTGTATGTTAGTTTAATTGCAATAAAAGTGAAGATATTGGTTATTTTCTGATTTTATACCTTGCTACCATAACTATACTTTGTTGTCATATTTTTCTATATACTATTGTCATAAAAATCATATTGTTATTTGTGAAAATTTGGTTGGAAATCTTGAATATAAAATAAATCTGGAAAAGGGATATTTCGGTGGTATCGAGTGCTCTTTTATGCAACCTTGTTGGGTAGTGTATGAAGGTTTATTCTAGGAGGAATACACCCAAGAAAGAAGGTCCAGACATGGCAGACAAAGATGGAAAATCGGACGAATAGGTGAATGAGGAGTTTATGAAGAAAATGTTTATAAATATGGTGAAACAAAAAAGGACTACAAACCTCTACTTGAGCCAACTCACAGAGAGATTATCACAAGGTGGCCTTGGGAACCATATGGAAAGAGGTGAAAATAGTAATTCTATCCTGCGGACTCATAGAGAGGAAAATGGCAAATCAGGGTAACACACTCCTTCATCCCAAAACATATGGTTGAGCATGCATGAACCGGTTTTCCTGAAAGATCTGGAAGTGACATTGGTAGGGAAACAAGGGGATATTGTTGATGAGGAGACTTGTTGGGAGAAGTATGAATCCTTGAGTGAAGGGTTCAAAGCTAATATGCCTTTCCTAGAGTATTGCAGGATGAAGATCGGTAGCCGGCCCAAGCGGGATCACTACCCTTATGTTCCCGAGCTACATAGGTGATTGGGGCAGATTTTAGTTCCACACTTCAAAAGATCCAAGAATTTTACCGCAAAATCATGGATTCATAAGTTAAAAACTTACTTTTACTAGAATCCCACGCGTGAAGAGGATATAATAAAATTTTCAATCCTACATCTTGAGGCAGATGCACATGATTGGTGACATCATGGACTTATCACACAGGGACACATGCATATTACCACTTATGTAGATTTTGCAGAGAGACTGGTGGGCAGGTTTGACAGGTGGGATCTCGACAGATTCTTCAGAGAGTTGACTCATTTGAGATAGATAAGATCCTTGGATGCGTACATTGCATATTTTCAACATTTTTTCAGTGATGGTTACTGATGTTTCTGAGGTGAGGTTGACTTCACTTTTTATAGCAGGGCTAACATATTCACTAGCATAGTTTGTGAAGGCATTCGAGCCTTCTTCACTACATGATGCCATCAGGAGAGCCCGATATTTGGAGTTAGCCACTCTCGAAGCCAAGGTTTCCACCTCAAGTTCAGTAGAGAGGACCCCCATCTAGACCTGATGGTTTCCAGCCAAATGGGCCACCACAAAGACAAGATATGGCTAGAAATCCATTTATTTCACAAGAGCTTAGGGATGAGTTGAGGTGAAAGAAAAAAATTTGATTTTCGTTCACCATGGGCCTGGGACATGATTACATAGGAAAGGGCAAGGCCCAATTCATTAAGGTCTTTGAGGAAGAGAGATAGTGTGTGTGAGTGATGGAGATGAGAAACTAGAGACTCATGAGATGGATGACGAGATGAAGATGCTTTGGATGGTATTGATGAGTAGTCAAATTAGGTTTTCCCTCGGGATACTATAGCCACTTTGTCTAGTACCCAGAAGGTACTGAGGCCTTGAGTTAGGGGAGTTATGAAGGGGCAACATGTTGTGGTACTTAATGATAGTGGGGCTCCCACAACTTTATTGATGTATCCTTGGTTAAGAGATGCAGCCTATAGATAGAGGACTTTGAGGGCTTCAACTTTGTTGTAGCTAATGGTGAGTCTATGAGATGCACCCGTAAAGTTCCACAGTTGAGCATCACCATGGGGAACTACACCACTAATGATGACTTCTATATTGTCGACATTGGAGAGACCAATGTAGTGTTGGCAGTTCAATGGCTTCACTCCCTTGGAAAATTTCATACTAACTTTCGGATGATGGAGCTAAAACTAAAGTTCGAGGCGAAATGTGACCGTGAGGGTTCTATCTATAGGAGCACCTAGGGTAGTCACAACTAAGAGGATGGAGAGGATCTTTTGGCGTGATGAGGTGGATTGGTCGTTCATTTCTTGGTATTGACCAAGAATACAAGGAGTGGTCATCCAGTATCATGTGGATGTCCAAGGCCTATTAGGCAAGCACAATGTAGTTTTTCAGGACATACCTCTAGGTGTACCACCAGATAGGGGGTTTGAGCACGTGATTGAGCTTGGGGACAGCAAGCCAGTGGTTACTACTCCTTACCATCACCCCAAACGGTTTAAGGATGAGATTGAGAGGAATATACATGAGCTTCTAGACATGGGGCATATTAGACCTAGTTCTAGTCCTTTTACTTCTTCAGTGGTGTTGGTGAAGAAGAAGGATGGAACCATGTGAATGTGCATAGATTACCATACATTGAATAAGAAGACAATCAAAAATAAGTATCATGTGCCAGGAATTGATGAACTACTAGATGAGCTACATGGAGCAATCTATTTTTCCAAAATAGACTTACGATCTGGATATCACCAGATCAAGGTCAGAGAGGAGGATGTGCATAAGACAGCTTTCAGGTGCCAATATGGCCACTTCAAGTTTTTGGTGATGCCATTTAGGTTGTCTAATGCCCCTGCCACATTTCAATATTGCATGAACCATGTGTTCAATCATCATTTGCGAAGTTTGTATTAGTATTCTTTGATGACATTTTGGTCTATGGTAGGACATGGGAGGATCACATTCAACATCTTGATGAGGTGTTGGGGATTTTGAAGCTAATTCACTTTATGTGAAAGCTTCTAAGTGCATGTT
This sequence comes from Taxus wallichiana var. yunnanensis, assembly GCA_018340775.1. Classification (NCBI taxonomy): domain Eukaryota; kingdom Viridiplantae; phylum Streptophyta; class Pinopsida; order Cupressales; family Taxaceae; genus Taxus; species Taxus wallichiana. Next base: position 546,146,057 of record CM031243.1, read on the forward strand.
TGCTATGACTCCTTTTCAAGCATTATATGGTTATGAGGAATCCTCATTTGTAGACCTAGTATTATCAGATAGTCGAGCTCCCAAAGCTTGTGATTGGGTACAAGAGAACCAGGACATTCTAAAGGCTCTCAAGGAGAACATAAAAAAGCACAAAATTAGCGAGAAGGTATATACGAGACAAGCACATAGTTGAGAGATCATTCGAGGTTGGAGATTTGGTCTTCTTATGGTTGTAGCCATATAGATAATCCTCACTCAAGAAGAGTGGTGTAGAGAAGCTAAAACCATGATTCTATGGGCCATACAGGATAGTGCACGAGTTGGGGTAGTAGCATATGAGTTGGAGCTTCCAAAGCATAGTAAGATTCATAATGTCTTCCATGTTTTGTGCCTCAAAAGGGCCACTTGGATAACATATTGTGCCTTCCATGGATTTACCACCATTAGATGATGAGGGGAAGTTGGTCTTAGAACCAGAATCTATTATTGAAGTAAGACAAATGAAGCTTTGGAGCAGGGTAATCACAAAATATCTAGTGCGGTGGAAAGACTTACCACTTTAGAGAATGCCACTTGGGAGGGAGAGCAGATTTTACTGACACCTAGTTTACATTCACTTGAGGACAAGTAAATTTTGGGAAGGGCAGACTGAAATGTCCCCATTCCTACCTCCACATCTAGTGATTGGTTTTCCATATTAGCCTTGGTCATACCCAAGCACTAGCGACGTAGATGGTTTTTGGGTAGGGTTTTCACCTACATTTCACTTATATGTTATGTTTTGGCGTTATGCATGTACTTTATGATGACTTAAGTGAAAAGGTGGGGTAATGTTCTATTTCTTCATTGGGGTCACATAAGTAGACTTTTTTGGCCTAGGAGAAATAAAGTCACTTTAAGTGACGATTAAAACATGACATATCTCCAAAGGGGGTCGAATTAGGGTTTTATGGGCATTTTTATGATAGAAAAATTTATAAAAGGTGGTGTTTGGGTAGAAAAAGGATCGGGGATCATTTTTCCATCTTATGTTGGGGATTTCACTTGCTTTCCTTGCTTATGGAAGTGAATTTCAGCGGGAACCCTAGCTTGATAGTGAAAGATCTACCCCTAGCTGGTAGAGCACTCTTCTATGGTGAAAGATCCAACTCTTGTTTGTTATTATGGAGTTTATTTAGATCGGGTTGTCAGATTCAGAGTTTTAAAGGCTTGTTGATCTAGTTTCAAGTCCAGAAAGAGAAGACAACCATATTCAATAAGAGAGATCATCTATTTTATCAGTGGAAACTTCTTATTATTGCATGTCATTATTGTTGATGCATGTCATTGCATGTTAATGCATGTTACTTGCATGTTGATGCATGTTACTTGCATGTTAGTTTAATTGCAATAAAAGTGAAGATATTGGTTATTTTCTGATTTTATACCTTACTGCCATAACTATACTTTGTTGTCATATTTTTCTAAATACTACTGTCATAAAAAATAGATTGTTATTTGTGAAAATTTGGTTAGAAATCTTGAATATAAAATAAATCCAGAAAAGGGATATTTCACTACAAACCCAAAATGCTTCCACAATTTTTTCCAATTGACTCACTCAAGCCACCACCTTGGTCAACCGACTTCGTCATTGGCTTACATAGTAAAATCCCTACATGCATGGCTCAACTCAGAGATTCAAGCTCCTTTTCACTCCATTTACACTGGGGCTCTCCATACTCATGTCAAGTTCGTTTGTTCCAAGTTCACTTGAGCTAGCTTAGCCTTATATTTTGATCGACATCCCAAACTATGGGAGCTCACCTCATCAAAAACTTGACTACCACCCTCATTTACATGACTCGACCGAGAAGTGAGTTCCCCTCCAACTAGATTCGATGCTTCATGAGTTTAGTGATCGAGATGAGTTGCTCAATGTCCGACTTAACTCGACCAAGTGAGCCATCTATTTCGAGTTCCACATCCAAGAGCCAACCTCATTCATAGCTCATGAAATTTCACAAGATTTGTGAACAACTCATTGTCAAGCTTGTCATTCGATGACTTTAATAACTATACTAACATATTATGTTAGCTAAGTGAGTTGATTATCACCTTGGTATAACTCAATCAACTCGCTCAATGGCTTATGATCCTACCTTGATTTATTAACTTTCATGACTCTTATCGAAACTAAGTCTATGGGAGCAGAATAGGACCTTTCAAACACAATTTCTCAATTTTAATGGACTTCTCGTGCTCCTTGGTGGAAAGTGGGCCCACAGAGGCCAACTTCAGCACTACGAGAAACTCATTAACCTCTAAGACCAAAAATAGGAGAACACTCTAAAATGATCTAATATTTCCCGTAATGCCACAATGTGTGCCTTCAACACAAAAATTTCCTGTAATGTCCCAAAATTCTTCGGGAAATGGTTTCTATTCTTAGGGTATGAGTGACCCACGTTGTCCAATTTTTCCTAGGGCTAAAAATTGGATAACATTTTTGGCGACCTCTTGGGGATGATTTCCTATTAAGCATGATTCCAATAGCCTTAAGTCATCCATTGGGCATGGAGTCAATGTTGGAATCCTAAAATGATTTGATCTTTTGTGATACATCCCAAAGTCTCCTTAGTATTATTGATCTTGAATTCTATGCGTAACGCTAGGTAGGAAAAGTAATGAAGCTGAAAAATGTTTGACACCTACAGAGCATTGTGGAATTTGAATGAAGCATTTGAGGAGTTGGGAAATCTTAAACTCTTTTGAAACTTTAAACCTTCTTCTCCTTGAAAACCTCCAATGATGATACAATGTGCAAGAACAAAAAACATGTGACAACAAGGAAAGCAAAAGCAACAACAACACACAACAATATGTGCAAAAGCACTTGGAGGAAAACACCTAACTAAATTGTATAAGGGGGTGGAATGATCTCAAAAGCAAGCTTTGAGATGTATCCTATTCACATGAATGGGAAAATCTTCTCCATTGAGTCTAGATAGATGAAATGAATTCACCTCTTTTCAACTTGTGATGATGTATGGCCCACTCCAGAGAGCATAAAACTTGGTGTGCATGCCTGGTTTGGCCCTTCGATCCCATTTGAGAACTAAATCTCCCTCTTGAAAATTCATGTTGAACACCTTCTTGTCAAAAAATTTCTTAACTTGAGCTTGATGTTGCTCCAGTGTTTTCATGGCCTTGTTCCACAATTCTTCTAACTCCATTAGTTTAACAAACCTGACTGTCATAGGGTCACTCTCCATAACCTCAAGCTAATGAGCTAACTCCAAAGAAGGTAATTCCAAGGATAATGGAATTTTTTTCTTTTCCATATACCAAAATGAAAGGTGAATTACCGATGGCCCTTTTAGGTGTGATTCAATCTTCCCATAAGGCAGTCTTAAGTTGTGTGTGCCAAGTCCTCATGTTGGTTTCCATCATGTGTTTGATAATCCTTGTGAGGTTTTTGTTGCTAGACTCAACCAATTTGTTACCTTGTGGATAGTAATTAGATGAAGTCTTGAGGTAAACCCCATTCTTAACAGCCCATTCACTCAGCTTCATACTAAGAAAATCCATTGCGTTGTCTAAAATGACTGTAAATGGAACACCAAATCTTGTCATTATGCCTTCTAGGAAATCAAGAACTACCTTCTCATTTCCCTCCTTCAATGCTACTACCTACCTTTGTCCATCGAGTGAAATAATCTATTGTAGTAAGGACCCATTTATGTCCATCACTAGATGGAGGATTAATCATTCCAATGAAATCCAACCCCCATTGAACAAAGGGTTGATCAACCTGAATTGGATGGAGGGGAAGAGCTGCCAAATTCTACTTTCCTGAAAAAGGCACATTCCTTGCATTTCTTTACCCAGAGGTGGGCATATTTGAATAAATCTAGCCAATAGTAGCTAACCCTCATGATCTTTGTGGCAGTTTTTCATGTTTGAGTAATGTCCTCCCACAGACCATTGTGAAATTCTTCCAAAATCTTGTTTACCTATTCTGGACCTATGCACCAAAGGAGAACACCATTCAAATCCCTCCGAAAGAGAACATGATCTACCAAAACATATGGAATGGACTGAAGATAAAAGTTCATCTTTGAGTTTTATCCATGTCAATAGGATATGCTCCTGAGAAAAGGAAACTCTTCATTTTGGATAACTATTCAACCTGATCATTACCTTCATCAGTGTTTAGGAGCATCACATCATCATCACCTTTCGATTCTAGGTCTATAGCAAGTTGTTGACACAAACCTTTACCTCTGAAAAGTTTGGTAACTTTAATATGTACATCATACTCCATCACCTTCGTGATCCATCCAGCACGCATCTCATTCATCTCTTTATTCAGAAAAAAGTCTTTGATGCCTAGATGAGACACTATTAAATGAATTTTGTTGTTGGACAACATGTGTTTGAATTTCTTCAAAGCTCAATGACCACAAAGACTTGTTTTTCAAAGAATGAATATTTGAGCTCATAGTCTTTGAGGGATTGACTAAAGAAAGCTAATTGGTTTTTCCATCATATCATCATTCTACTTGGTGAGGATCCCTGAAATGCTCTCCTAACCTACAAAAGCATAAAGAACAAAGTCCTTATCAAACCTTGGATTCACCAGCGTAGGAGCTTGAGAAATGGTCGTTTTGATGGCTTCAAAGTTCTCCCTTCCTTCCTTCATCCATGAGAATGGCATATTCTTCTTCAACATGGTTGTCAATGGTTTAGCCAATGCTACAAATTGAGGAATGAACCTTCGCTCATGAAGTTTATGGTTCCCAGAAAACTTTGGAGACCCTTCTTGTGACTTGGGAGAGATAAGGACATAATCAATGAATCCTATGCTAGATCGATTGACAATCCTTCCACTGAAACAACATGCCCCAAAAACTTTCCTTCATGTACTACAAAAATACATTTCTTGGGATTAAGTGAAACCCCAAACTCTCTACATCTTTGGAAAACCTTTCTTAGATGTGTGATGTGGTCTTTTGCATGCTTAGAATACATAGTTATATCATCAAGATACACCAGGATGATGTCATTGATTAGTCCCTTAAATTCCATGTCCATGGATCTTTGGAAAGTAGCCCTGGCATTCGACAATCCGAATGGCATTTTGTTGTAAGCGTACGTGCCCCACTTGGTAGTGAAAGCCATTTTGAATTGATCATACTCTTGACCAGAATTTGATTGTAACCAAAATATCCATCGAGTAAGGAAAATATTTGAGCTCCTGCCACCATTTGAAGGATTTCTCCATTGATGGAAGAGGATAGTGATATTTCAACAAGGCACGATTCAAATCCTTAAAGTCCACGCATAGCCAAATTTCTCCGTTCTTCTTCCTTATGGGGACCATATTGGCTACCCAAGAGGAATGCTTGATAGGAAAAATTATACAGGCCTCGATGAGTTTGGTTAGCTCCTTCCTCATCAGTGGCTCAATTTTGGGATTAATTTTCCTCTGTTTCGACAAATGGCTTGGCATTAGGATCCAGTTCGATGGTATGTTGTGTTAGACCTAGATCAAAACCATGCAGGTCTTTGTAGCTCCATGCAAAAATGTCATGATACTCTTGAAAAGTTTGATGAAAGATTCTTTCTCTTTGGGAGTGCATACTTTTCCGATCTTTAGAACCTTTTCATTTACTACCTCGACTTCCTCAAAATCTTCTTCTTTGACCACCATGTTAGAGCTTTGTCTTTTGGCTTGATCATCTGAATTAAAGATGGATTCCAGAGTAACTAAGCCTTTTGGTAGCTTGTTGCTTTTCAATTGTATGATTTGATCACCATATGCTTCTTAACTTTGCTTGACCTTTCAGTAGAAACTCTTCCTCTTCTTGTAGAAACAGAACAATTTTTTTGTCACTATCAAACACTTTCCAACTACTCACATTATCAGGAACTGTAGGTCAAACCACCATTTTGATAGATTTTTCCCCTCTTTCATGATATCAATAGGTATGTCATATTGCGAGCCAACCGTAGCAAGCCTATCAACATCTTGATTTTGATTTCTAGGAATAACATGAATCTCGAAAGCCTCAAAATCTTCAATCAGATCCCAAATCCGGTTCTTGTATGATCTTAAAAGATCATTTTTGGATGCACTACATGTTGTCACTTGATGAAAACTAACTCATTGTCTCCAAAAATAGTCAAGGATTTGATTCCCTTCTTTTGAGCTAGTTAAATTCCTTGCACAAGGGCTTCATATTCAACAACATTATTAGTGTGATTGAACTACAACCAAAAATATGAGAATTACCTATCTCCTTATGGAGAAATCAACATGACCCCAACACCGGATCCATTCTTACTCCTCAAACCATCGAAGAACAATTTACATAGTCCTTCAGAATTGCTTTGTGTTTTGACAAGTTGTGGTATGATCATACCTTCTTCATGAATGCAGTATGTACCCAATCCCATCTCCTCCAAAAGCAACAAACCAACTTCTTCCTCCACCAATAAATCAATGTAGGGATCATACTGATGATCTCCACTCACTTCATCCAACACAATATCAGGGACTTCTTCCACAAGAGTGGTTGGTTCATGATCAACATCTTCTTCTTCGGATCACATATGGTATAATTCCCATTTATAGGGCTAGCAAGTGTAGGGCTCCACATGGTTATGGAAAATTGGTTCATCCCTTATAGTCACTTTGGTTCCATATCAAGTCCTAAGAATCATATGTGACCAATCAACTAATAGATAACCTCCCATCTTGGTAGTAAAATCTCGTGATAGGAAAATAACAAAGAGAGGAGGAAGATCGATGACCGATATGTCTTGAGTAAACAAAAGCTAGGGCATGCATGGATGGTAAGCTAAAGTCCTAAGATAATTCCAATGGTTTGAATAACTATGCCATCATCTAAACAACTCCTCTTGCAAGTGGCATATATTGTATGCCTAGTACATCTATAATTTGTTTGGGCATGACCGAGCTACTAGCACTAGAATCGATCATGCAATTATGTACCAGGTGGTCACCAATGATCAAATAAATATAGAATGGTGGAGGTTTATTACTCTTGGGAGAAATTTTACCTTCTGGTTGACACAAACTTGTAGCAGTTGATGTCCCACACCCTGATGCTCCATCAGTTGTACCAAATCTTTTCGAGCTTCTTGCAACAAATTCCTTTGGGAAGGAATTGAAAGTGCCTCCCACATCATGACATTTAGATTGGTTTTCTTCATTTTTTTAATGATGCTTGAAGGGAATGCCACCTAATTTTCCAACATTTTTCTAGCACATTGGGATCCTCTTTTGGAAAATGTTTGTTAGGCACCGTGATGCCCGAAACACCTTCTTTTCTTATGGCTTGAGTAGGCTACGTGTTTTGGTGGTTTCTTTCCCACATCTTTATCAACCATCACTTGTGGCCTAGGCTATGAAAGTGGATGCTTGATTGGCTTTGGAAGGTTGAGATTCCATTGCCCTCTTTTTAGAATGAGTATTCTCTGACACTGATGAGGAATCAGTATTTAACCCACAAAAATATTTGGCTTGCCAATTTAGCAAGGTGGCTTCTTCAAGTGCTGTAGTTGATCTGTTATTTCCTGTGTAGATGAATTTTTGTTGGCTCTGGAGGGGAGATACGCTTTGAACCATAAGGGCCTAGCTAAGAACTCCATTGGGGAAAATATTTTGGTTGTGAGGTTGAGCACAAGGATAACACCATTCGTAGTCTTGAACTAGATTATTTTGGATAGGTACTATGGCTCTAGAAGAGCTAGTGGCTAGAGGATTCTAAAGTTCAAAGGCTTAACATTCACAACTTGATTTGCAACTTGATTTTGTGGTTGACTACTTCCTTGAAAAGGGGGATGGTTAGCTTGGTATTATTGATTTTGTGGTTGGTAGGGACAATTATATTGAAATTGTTGCCTCTTGAGTGCAATGATCTCATTACCAAAAGTTTGCAACAATGACTTGACTTCAAATAGATTATTGAAAGGGTGGGGTAGATTGAACTAGTTTCTTGGAAGTTGTTGGAATAGGAGCAATGGTAGGATGAGTGTTTGTAAGATCTAGAGATAATGGCATTGGTGGTCATGGAGATATCTTTCCATCTTGAATCAAGGAATTCTCCACTCTTATGGAAACTTCGTAGGCATCAGGTAGTGTAGTCCCTCCCATGGACTAGATCATAACTACTACATCACTATTCAAGGCTCACAAATAGTACAAGAATGCATTATTTGGAGAAGGCTTTATGAGTGCTAGAATCCTATTCCAAGTCCTTTGGAATCGAAGTTGAAATCACTCATGTATTCTTGGGGAGCTCTTTATGGTAGTGAGTTGTTCCAAGAGTGATAGGTGATCATCTTATCTTCAAACTATTTACATAGATTTTCTCCCAACATGTCCCAAGTGGTTATAGTACCATCTTCTAACCCATAAAACCACTAAAGTGATTTTCCCTTGAAGGAAGTGGCAAGGAGTCTTGACCACAACATTGTCTTCATAATATTATGTACTACGCAAAATGTTGGCTACATCAAGAATATGTTCCACCAGAGTAATATGAGTTTCCCTTGTAAAAGGAAAACTTTTGAGTGTCACACCAGGTATAGGATCACGTTGAGCCAACTAAAGAGGAATACTTGCATTGAAAGGAGGAAAAACTTGGTTCCTTGTAGGGGCTATCCATACCAATGAGAGGTTGATTATTCCTAGGTGGAGGAAACCTTCCATAAGGAGGAGTTGAATGACCCCTACGAGGTGATGCTGCAACTAGGTGATGTTGAAATGCCTCTTCTCCTTCTCCTTGGAGGAGACAAGGATAACTCGATATGTTGATAATTTCCTTCTCATCTCGCAAAAGCTCTTGTCTGAATTCTTTGCATATGTTAACACATGAGATTCAAAATCCAGAGATATGGAGTCACCAGGTACTTTGATTCATGCAAGTATGAAGAGAAGTACCAACTCTTGTCCCATCGGGTGCAAAAAATTGTTATCGCCAAATCACTACACCCCCGAATGGCCAGAATGTGAACATGACGTTCGGTGTGATTGGGTAACATGGGATCACCTCTCAAGTTGTGGGACTTGGGCTCGAGGTGAACCTCCGGAGAAGGCCAACTTCCTCTTCCTAAACTAAGTGTTGTACTATTCCTAGTGCAATAAAATGGTTAACTAGACCTATACTAACATTTCCATGGGTTTTAGGGAAAGAGACTTACAAGAAATAAAACTATACTAGGGATGGTGATGCACCAAATAAAGGTGTTGCTAGAATTTGAGAAGGGTTGATTTGAAAGGGTGTTATGCACCACAAGCCAACTTCACCTACTGCAACTTAGAGAGGGTAAACAAAATACCATGGACTAAGAAGCATGTGTTCCCTTTGTTAAACTCAATCAGACAAACAATCTTTCAGTCTTCCAGTGAAGAATGATGAAACTAAGAAGGGTGAACAAGCACCACAACTCAATTGCATGCAAAACTCCACCACTTGATAAACATAAACTCCAAGAACCTATAATAGAAACTTAAACTTGCATAGTGTACCTACAAAGCATGAGAAAGGCACAAAGAAGTATATGGAATGATGAAAGGACTAATATTAGTCACAAAACATACACTTTTATTACTTCAACAACATGCACAATGCATCATTACATTCAAAAGAGGAAATGTTTCCATTACAATCTTGGAAAGGAGGCTTGAAATTTCCCTCAATCCACAAAGATAATTTGCAGGAGAGAGAGGATTCTAAAAACATGCACGTCTCTTGTCTAACTTGTCCAACTTTTTCACACTAAACTTCTATAACCAGTGTAACCCCTTTGGAATGAGCTTCTAACTTACATTTATAGAAAAAAATCATGTGAGAGAAGAGAGGAGAAATCATAAATTCTTTCCCTAAAATGAAGGCACATGATGGTCAACATTAATTACAGAATTGGTTGAACCACTTAAGAACATTCCATCATGTCTCATTAATGAAGGATCTAGTACTTATCTACTCATTTAATTAAAATAATATTTTAATAATAAAATATCATTTTATTAAAATATTTTAATAAAATATTAATTAATAAAATTAGTATAAAAATATTAATTTAATAATATTTTAAGTGGTGGGACCAGTGGGACCCCCTTAGGTTGGTTTGCATTCGAAGGGCTCAATGCATGGCTTAGCGAGAGTCGAGCTCCTTTCACGTGGATTGGTGAGTTCTTCCACGTTATGTTGGTTTGCCTTGGTGAACTCACCTTGTTGTTCCACAAACCCCAAGTTCTGCATGAGCTCATCATTTCACCGAGCTCAACTCGGTTGACCAAGCCATTGCAATGGTTTATATGAGCTCTCCTTCACGAATCTTCGAGCTCAACATACATCGGCGAACTCAACATCCCTCTACAAGTTTCTTTCCTTCATCGCATCGACCTACGAGCTCCTTCATTCATGCAACTCCTCTGACAATCTCCTCCCTTTGGCTTGACTCCAAAGCTCCACCTTCCTCACCATGAGTTTGATCCTATGACCGAGACGTCTTATGCATCGAGCTCACTCCGAGCTATCCATCTCATGGCTCGACTCCATGAGCTTTGAGCTTCAAAATCTTCCTTCTCCTCATGCCAAGCTCTACTTAGCCCTTCATGATCTCATCGAACTCCTCTTTGGTTCCTACACCATGCATACTTTTGAGTGAGCCAATCTATGAGCTTAACTCCTTCAACCTCTGCCTAGCGAGCTCGGTTGACATCCCAAACTATCTTTCACCCTGAGGTCTTCGTGCCTTAAAAAAAAAACCCATGAGCTTCTCATTGACTTGGCACCTAGTTGGTTTCCTTTGGCCATGCTTTGACTTGATGGATGCTCGGTCTTGGCCGCAGTCTTGGAATTCTTAAGCATGTCCCTTAACTCACTTGGCAAGCCATATGGTAAACTCCCCAAATGGCTCGATAGCTAAGCTTCTGCTCAATTGTATTCACGAGCCCACCTTTACCCATGCGATGGTGTCCAAGTTGACTTATGCATAACTCATGACTCGGTTTCATGCAAAAATGATCCTCCCTGTGTGCCCAGAATTCATCTTCACTCCATGAGCTAGAATCAACCTCACCATGGCCTATATGCTTAGCTCAGACTTGCCAACATTGATCATCCAAAGTGTTCCACCCTAGATCTCTTACAACTAATCCGGTGCCACCTCGACCACTCATGACTTGGTCAAGGACTGCGTGGATGCTTCACACCACCATTTTGTGCATTCAATGGCCGAGAAACTCGACACTAAACCTGACAACCATCCACAAGCAAGATCCTCCTCATTACCTTTTGTGAAACCTACTACGTAAACCAAGTCACCAAATGACTCACCTGATAACTCGGCAATGGACTCGAACTCCCCATGACTCGCCAAGCTCGTTGAACATTGCTTTGCCTCCACACACTAGTCGGATGCTTTGGCATCAAACTTGGTCCCATAATGGCATGTTCGCTTGGTAGAATTTGACCCTTGGCACACCATCATTATTTTCCCCACTTGGCCAACGCTCACATGAATCTCCACATCTTGGCAATGTGATGCGAAAACCCAATGTAGTATCGAAACCCCAAATGTGGAACATTTATCTCAACTTTCCATCGTCAAAGTCCCACTTGGCCATTTGGTCACTAATCTCCCCGAGATCCCCATGGTGATGATGGTGTGCGGATTTAAGCACCATTTTTCCCACCCAACGAAAATGGACCAAAAATTCCCGAAATTCCCCATAACTCCCTCCATGCTCAACCCGGTTGAATGAGCCAATTCTACCAAGTTTTCTCTAAGATATTTAAACATTGACTCGATCTCGAGCGACTTCAAGCTCTCATTCCTCCTCTACCTTGTTTTGCATTGGCTCCAACCCGGATCTACGAACCCAAAATTCTTCCACGAACTCTTCCAATTGACTCACTTGAGCCACTACCTTAGTTAACCGACTTCACCATTGGCTTACATAGAAAGCTCCCTACATGCATGGCTCAACTCGGAGAGTCGAGCTCCTTTTTGCTCCATTTACACCGATCCTCTCCATACTCACACCGAGTTGGTTTGTTCCAAGTGCACTTGAGCTACCTCAGCCTTATATTTCAATCGACATCCCAAACTATGGGAGCTTGCCTCATCGAGCAACTCGGTTACCACCATCGTTTACGTGACTTGATCAAGAAGTGAGTTCCCCTCTAACCTTCGATGCTTCATGAGTTCAACGATCGAGCTGAGTTACTCAATGTCTGACTCAACTCGACCAAGCGAGCCATCTATTTCCGAGTTCCACATCCACGAGTCAACCTCGTTCATAGTTCTTGAGAGTTTGCAAGCTTTGTGAACAGCTTAGTGTCGATATTGTTGAGTCGATGACTTTAATAATTTGATTGACATATTATGTCAACTAAGTGAGTTGATTATCACCTTGGTATAACTCAATCAACTCACTCAATGGCCTATGATCCTGCCCCGATTTGTTAACTTTCATGACTCTTATCAAAATTGAGGAGTCAATGGGAGCAGAATAGGACCTTTCAAACATGATTTCTCAATTTTAATAGACTTCTCATGCTCCTTGGTGGAAAGTGGGCCCACAGAGGCCAACTTTAGCACTATGAGAAACTCATTAACCTCTAAGACCCAAAATAGGAGAACACTTTGAAATGATCCGATATTTCCCGTAATGCCACAGATGTGCCTTCAACACAAAAATTTTCCTGTAATGTCCCAAAATTCTTCTTGAAAGGGTTTCCTGTTCTTAGGGTATGAGTGACAAAAGGCCACTAGGAATGTTTTTCTAAGTGTTATAGAAAACATTAGAATTTAGTGTAAATGATTTCAAAATTTCACAAGCATTCAAAGGATTTTTATTTCTTACATAAAGTTGAGATAACAAAATATGTCGATGTTATATTTGACATTTATGTGATTTTTAATTGAATTTTTTTCTTATTTGTAGAAGTTGATAAATAACTTAAAATATCTTGAACATACAATGATTTTTTGAGTCGGTTGTTTTTTTAATCATGCTCGATATAGTGGTGCGATTAAATTGAGTGTATATATCACAATTCAATGGGAATTATTTTTATAAGAGGTAATGGGGGTTTTAAAAGGGACCTTGCCCTTGTATAATGAGACCAAACAAATAAGACCATGAAAGTTAAACATGGAACCAAAAATAAGGGTTAAACTCATCTCAAGAAAGACAACCAAATAAATGTTCAAACAATAGGAAAGTACCTTCTACAACAAAATAACATCCAAGCTACAAAAATAGATATTCAAGAAAGAGATAGCCTCGGAGAGAAAAATTGGAACTAAAGAAAACATACATGAATCTCATAATTATCTTGTTTCTTACTCAATCCTTTTCTTAGCACTTCCGCTTAAAGAGGGGTGACCGCCTAATCAAGTTTAGCTTTACCTTTCTTTCTTGAAAGAACATTCCAATTATCAACATGAGTGTTTTTTCCTCCTTGGTGTGTCAAGTATTATATTATCCTCTATGAGATTGTCCCTTATCTTCTTAAAAATCCTTGAATTTCCAGCCTTCCCAAAAGACCAAGAACCATAACCTCAACATGTCATATTTTTAAGGGATCAAGGAGAAAACAAATTTTACTTAAGATAGTGACATTGATCCAAAAGTATTGATTTTTAATCGAATGAAATGTTTAAATATGTCCATATATCCTTGGTTAATATGTAGATATTAATTGCATTATATCGAATTGTGTGGCTACCTCAAAGGATGATATGTGCATAACAAAGTATATATTCTACAAAAAAATTCTTCTTTTAATATAATAAAAAATAGAGTATTTTATTATAATTTAGTGTGTTGATAAGAATGATGAGAATTTGTTTACTAATTGTAGTCTATGTTAACTTGGAAAAGTGATTTTGAAAGTATGAAGTGGAAGACCATTAAATATTATTTCTACAAACTTACAAATTCACAATGTTTCATCCTTCAATTATTATTTTCAAATTTTATTTAAGAAAAAAAAATGCCATTAGGATTTTATTTTGAAGTTTTACATAAAACAAGAAACTTTAGCGTAAATGATTTCAAATTTTCACAAAATCCTTCAATTATTTTTTCAAATTTTATTTAAGAAAAAAATGCCATTAGGATTTTTATTTTGAAGTTTTACATAAAACAAGAAACTTTACTATAAATGATTTCAAATTTTCACAAGTATACATAGCCTTTGTGTTTCTTAAATAAACTAGAGATTAAAAAAATATGTAGATGTTAAATTTGACATCTATGTAAGTGTTGTTTGAAATTTTCTGTCCTTTATAAAATTTGATCAAAAAAATAAAGTATTTTGATCATATAGTGGATTTTGGAGCACTAGGCTTTTCTTGAAAATATTTTTCATGCCCAACCTAGTGTTACAACTAGATTGAACTTATATGTCACAAGTCAATGGAAATTCTCAAATAAAATAACGGAGTTATTAATCAATGTGGTCAAAAATCCAAGATATGTGTGTTGAGATTGTCTATATTAGTATTTTTAGATAGATGAACTTTTTAAAATTCATGATATTAAGAATTCTAGGATTTGGATTTTAGGATCTTTAAATTTTTATTTCATTTTACTTTTAGGTTTCAAGAGTTGTTTATATCAATATAATGTTTTTGTTTATGGGTTTTTGGGTTTGGGATAAATTGGTGTTTCCAAGTTTTTAGATTCAAGTTTCACATTTTTTAAGGTTTTGGGTTATCATATTTTAGGTTTCAAGTTTTTGTTTTTTTATAGTTTTAGTATTTTAAAGTTCGGGACTATTGATTTCAAGTTACACGTTTCCAGCTTCAATTTTTTGGGAGATTTTTTTATCAATGTAAATTTTCTTGCTTTTGTGGTTTCCTCATTGAGAGTTTTGGGTTAAAGAGTTTCTAAGATTTTTAGTTTTGAAACTTTTGGGATTTGGGTTTTAAGGTTTTTTTGGTCTTTAAGGTCTTTATGTTTTGACTTTTTAGGATTCTAGTTTCAAGTTTTGGGGGCGCTTTATATCAATTAGATTTTTGTATCTACAAGGTATGTGGGTTCAAGTTTTATGGTTTTACATTATGGAGTTCCTCATTTTAGGTTTCATAATTTGCGGTTTTTTCAAGTTTTGGGCTTTTGAGTTTCAAGTCTTTCTATTTTTTTGTTTCCAAGGTTTTCAAGTTTTGGACTTTCAATTTTTAGGGAATCTATTTTCAAGTTTTTTTATTTAGAAGGATTTATATCATTTTTTTGTTTTTAATATTTTTGGACTCAAGATTATCAAGGTTTGGGTTTTCAAGTATAATATTGTCGAGTATCCAAGTTTTGGGATTCAATTGGCAAGGTTTTAGGTTTTTGGTGTAGTTTATATCAATCAATTTTTTATATTTTAATGGTTTTTGAGTTCAAAATTTTCGGAAGAGGAATTTGAATAATTGAAAGTTGGGATTCAAGTTTCAAGCATTTTAGGTTTTCATATTTGGGGATTTTGAGCTTTAGGTTTCCAATTTTTATTTCCCATGTTTTTGGGGTTTCAAGTTTAAGGGTTATGATTTTCACATTCGGGTTTCTGATTTTGATTTTTGAGTTTAAGGTTTTGGGCTTCAAGGGTATTTTCTATTAATATATTTTTGTGTTTTTATGTGGTTCTTAAGGTTTCCACATTGCATGGTTTGAGATTCCAAGGTTTTCAAGTTCGGACCTTTCTAAATTCAAATTTTCATTTTTGGGGCACTTTATACATTGAAGTTTCAAATGGAATAGTCACCTTTTATATCAAACTACTTTTCATTTTCTCTCTGGGTTTTCGATGGGTTTTCTATTTTGGGATTTTTAAATTTTGGGCTATGAGATATAATTTCACTCTTGTCAACTTCAATGTATATTTGCTCCTATGGTGAAATTACTAGTATTATACGTAAATTGTGTGTGTGTATCATTAGACCTTTTGTGTTTATAAGGGAGGTGATTTTTTCATTGATGAGGGAATCAACGATCACCATAATAATATCATCACTAGTTAAGGATTAAATTTTTCCAAACTACCCTTATACACCCACCTCTCCTTAGTAAATTGATTTCTTATAATGGTAAAGAGGGTGTGATGAAAACCCATACCCTTTATTCAAATTTGTGCCAAAATGAAAGGAGTTATGTGGTCAAAGAAGATACCTCACCCTAACGCTAAGGAGGTATACCCCTATTCAAATTTACACAAAATATGAAAGGATCTATGTGGCTAAAGTAGACCCCTCACCCCAATGTTGAGGAGATTAAAGAAATATATAAAATGCTAACAAATATTAATTTAGAGGTCTTTATCTTGAATTTGGATTTTTCATATAGTTTTTCCTATTAAATTTTAATATTGATTTACAAATCCATCATATTATTCACAATATTTTTTCTAACTTGTGACAGATTGCCTTGATCTACCTACACCATTGTGCCAGGTTTTCCCCATACTCCACTATATGCCCAAGACATCACAATTTTTTGATTACCTTCTCTAAGAAAGAAGAAAACTTCCCTAAGGTGGTGAAATGGACATAAAAATTAAGGTCGACCATTTTTATTGACATCACTTACGCCCCACCACCCCCTCGATGTAATTTTTGGTTACACCCATTAATGATACTAGCACATTATAATCTTAAATATATCCATTTGATAAATGTTGATTGATATATCAATCTCGAGGTGTTTATCTTAGATTTTTCATGTAGTTTCTCTCATTAAAAGGTTTCACATTGATTATTGACTCCATCCCATTCTCCACAAATTTCTCATTGATCGGTGATGGATAACCTCAATATAGATAGACCACTAGGTTGGACTCAAAAATTATTTCGAGGAAAAATAGGATCAAAACTCCATAGTATGCCCAAGATATCGTGTTTTTAATCACCTTCTTAAAGTAAGTAGGAAAACTAACACTCCTTACAACATCAAATTGAAGGTCATGCATTTATATTGGCATCTCATGTTATTTAAGGCCATCAATTTTTGTTAACATCTCACACTATTACACTCAATCCTCCTATCCCCTTAGGTTACCATTTTAGGTCATAACTATCAACATGATTACACCGAAAGTCATTCTATAATGGTGATGAAGGGTGGGATGTTATGGAAACATGTTTACTTATAATCTCGACCTTATATTTGATGTCCATTTGACCATCATTGGGTAATTTCAACCTTAAATCATGTAAAGGAAACTAGGCTAACAAATATGATTGTTGAAATTGGATATCCTCACTCCTCGAACTTTAATGCTCATAGTTGTTCACCTATACACTAGTTATATGAGATATCAACCTATAATTGCTCCTTTCTTCTTGGAAAATAAAATGAAAAGAAATAGGTTACAACTAAATGTAGTTTTTATAAAGTTAATGTTTGATATGTTAATCTATATTACTTATGAAAGAGGCGGGATTCTAGTAGACATGGAGAATTGTGATGAATATGTTGCAAGATTAAGGACTTTTCATAAAACCATATGTCTTTCCTCTCCAAGAACCTACCCCACATTTTTGTGCTCTGCCACTCTTCTAAATGGGGAAAAAAGTGATGAAATATGAGACAAATACTTTGGAATGAGGATGTAGTGGAAATCGTATGTAAATGAAACATTTGAGCATGCAACCTATTGAATTCATGAAGCCACAACATTGAGCATGTTCATCGACATCTTTATCCCCTACTACACAAAATATTACTAAATAAGTAATTTTATGTTTCCATGGTGGAGATGGTAATCAAACTATAATAAAACATCATTTTCTCTATTCTAATGATATGTGTGCCTTATGGCAATTGTTACCGTGCAAAATTTGAATCACATTTCTTGTTAATTTTCAAGAATGTTGAACATAATTATCCTCATGTTAGCATATAGATTTACACGCATGTAAATGACATGCTACAAGTGGGGAACGAAGTCCCTCCTCAATGAAGGTGAGGCTGCCTTTATTGAAAACCAAAATCTGTATTTACATCTGTACATTCAAAATTGTATGCGGGGTGTTTTGGAACATAAATGGAAAGAAAAAATTGAATGAGGGAGATGGAATGGAATGAAGGAAAGGAGTGGAATGAAATGAATTGAAAGAACATGCAAGAGTTAGGTAAAAACAGAGCCTAATATTGCACAAAGAGGAAAGATGAATAACTAACACAAATAAAACAGAGTTTGAGTTAGCTAAACAAGAATATGTAAAAGGGAACACACGTGAGCAAGTAGATAATTAGAGCTTGATCACTGTGAACTAGAACAACAGATTAATAACATTGACAATAAGATCAAAGATAATATTTGCATGCAAGATTCAAACACCTAACATCTAATGAACATAAGAACATCAAATGTTACAAGAGACAATGAATGAGACACAAAGTTCGTATTTCATTAACTCCAAAATGTTTTCACAAAAGAACACAAAGTTTCTTCCTAAAACAAAGCTTGCACACAAAAGTATTTCTTCTCCTCTCTCAAAGTCACCCTTACAAATGAGCCCCTCACCTCCTTTTATAACCCAAAATTTGGTTACAAATTAGTTAGGGTTTAACATGATCATTAAATAAGGCACCTAAGTGACCTTTGACTTTTTCCAACCAACTTTTATCAAAGACAACCAAAAATAGAAATCACTTAAGTTACTCACGCTTTAAAACAAATAACAACATCCTTTTCATAAAAATCCACTTTTTAAAATATACAATAATAATAACGAGGCCTTATCCATTGAAATAGGGTCCGCCTATCTAAAGCATATGAGAAATGGACTCTCCCACTTCGTTAGATACCAAGAAAATTAACTCCCCTGAACCGCCGGTGAAATTAGGATCTGCCGCTTTTGCCAGTTGAAAGGATCTAAACCTTCCCAAAGTTTCAAACATCTTTTATTATTCTCGGAGGTTCATTTGTTCAAGAATAGCCTCACAAAATACTTGCAATTCAAGAATCCTACTTGGCATATCATTTAAATTAATAATCTTTGATTGAGCGTTCTCAAATAAGTTCTTTAATTTGATGCACCACTCCATTGAAACTGATGAGAAATTGTTGGTGGGAGTGTACATGTCCTTAAACAATTTTGGAAATTGCTCTTCCACCTGCCTCGATGAATGCCTCTTATTATTCTCATCCACAAAATCATAAGGGATTTCAGTTATGAACTCATGAATTGAGGCAAGTGAAGTGAAAGCTTTGCTGCATATGCTCTCGTAATGAATCATGGAATCTTCGGGAAGCATCTTTTGTGACTTGAGATGTGGACACCATAGAAAGTGTGTCCCTCGGCATTCAAATTCTAGAATTCCCTAAATGGATAGAATTTTAGATTCCATATTCATCATCTCTTGCAGACTAGGAAATACCTCATCCAGATTTGATATGCTATAAGCAAAAGATTCCTTAAAAGAAAGGATTGGATATATATATACGCTAACACCTTCATGGAGCTTTACGACCACTTCGATTATCATTCTCCCAAAGATGAGAATCTCCGAAAGCCAAGATTTAGTGACATGACCCAAAGTGTTTACCTCCTTTGACAGATTGAGTGTTTGTTCATCGGGGCCACCACCGCATTAAGTACTAAAAAGTGGAGGATATTGGATTTATTAGATGTTGAACATAATTCACCAATTAATCCTTTTCAGCCTTGAGTTGAGAATTCAGAGATTTATATTTCTCAAACCGAATCTTAACACAATATTCATGGAATTTCGAGCTTGAAAAATAACTTGTGTGCAAAGGGGTTCGAATTTGAGTTTGAACTTACACGCGGGCACAAAGTTCCTCAATTTAGCACAAAAGATGTTTGAGCAACTTTAGTGTGTTCATGAATGCACGATGTGTACGAGTTCAAGTTCATGTTCAAGAACTAGCTCAGGTCTAGCTAATGGAGATGGGAAATAGTGGGGTTTCCACGAACACAATAGAACTTAACTTTAGCTTGAGAATGCTCGAGTGGGGTTTCCCACTAACAGGAAGATACAAACATGAACATGCAGGACTTCAAAAGACTTGAGTTTCAAACCTAAGTTCAAATTTTTGAGCAAAATGCAAGATCCTATGATCCAAATTATCTAGTTGCATGCAAGTCGCCATCCATTTCATACCCGCATGAGCATAAGAAACATCACTTTCTCCATTATTGACTCATGGGCTTCGAACATGGGTTGGATTCAAACAGTTACTAGCTCTTGTAATAATTAGAGGGAGTAAGTTCATGGCTCGTTTTGGTAGGGAGAAAGATCATGTGCTCGGCTTGCTATAGAACCGGTTCTTAGTTTGTTTTTCTCCCTGCAATCTCGGGCTCTTTTCCCTGGTGTAGGAGGATGTGCAGACAACTGTGCATGACCTTTTCTTTCTAGTCTTGTGTGGGATATTTTGCCTTGGACCTGCATGCCTTTTCCTAATTGTGTGTGGTCAATGCATGCTAGATCTCGTGTGTGACAGCCGATGCGTTGCCTTCTCCTATGTGGACAACATGTTGGACTCCGTATCTTACGTGATGAAAATAATCTCGTGCCTCGTTTCTTTTATTTGTGTGGATCTTTATATCTTCACTGGCTTGGCTTTCTTGTCCTGTAAATGTGTATTGGGCTTGTGTCTCCTCCCTGTGAATACACGGCTGTTATCTTTCTTCTCCAGGCATGCGTGATGGAGTTGTGTTTCCCAATGCGTGGAGGATCTTTTTTTTTAACTTTGCTAATGCATAGAAATTATTCTTTTCTATGGCTTTTGTTGTATGAAGGTTGCGTGGTGAGAGACCTGGAGAATGCATGGAGACTTGGAGACTGAGTTTTGTTTCTTGTTTTGTGTGAAATCCTCCTTTGCTTTTGATTTACCATGTGGCCTATGCTTTTACCTTGCTGCCCCCTTGACTTATGCGTGGAAACTCATTTTTGTTGTCTCCTTGTTGTTTTGGACTGTCCTGGCTTTTGTTGATGCATGGAAAGCTTACTTTGTATTTTCTTTACTTCAAAACCTGTGTGGCTTTTGTCTTATGCTTTCCTTTTTGCTGATGATCTTTTCAAGCTTGACCTACGTTGAAATATGTTCCCCTTGTGCATGCGTCGAAAGCTCTTATTTTCTTGTTGTCTTTTTGACTGTATGCATGGAATCTCCTTTTGTTTTTTTGTTTTTTTACTTTGGACTGTTCTCTCCTCTCCCACTTGGCCTGTTGGCTTTTAGCATGCGTGGAAAATGGTATTTATTTCTTTTCTTATTACCTGTTGTTTTCCCTCTGCCAATGCGTGGGGAATTTTTGTCTTCTTTATTATTTTGGACTAATCTGGTCTTTGCTCTGGCTGTATCTCCCTCTTTGGCCAATGCGTGGGAAATGCAAACTATAACTGCCTCTTTCTCCTATGCGTGGAAAGCTTATCTTTGATGTCCCATTGGCTTTGTTCTCTCTTTTTGCATAAAATTTTCTATGACTGTCCTCTCTTGTATTTCTCCTTCACAATGGCATTCACAGTATTGTGGGATGTGATAAAAATATTATGTTCTTTAGAAGAAGTGAGAAGAAATTTTAGAAAGCCTCGTACAACTCTTTCCAATGAGTCTGACAAAGGAATTTATGAAGATTAAACTAACTTCCCCTCTTCCCGGGTAGTGGAATTAATTGCCAAGGAGGAAATGGGGAAATCAACGGCCAATTGCCAACGGAATGGCAAAGTGGGCTAGCAATCTCCGTTTAATTTCCCCATGTGGGAAATCGGGATATTTCTTGCCCATTTGCCAATTTATTAATTTGGCAATTGGGGGAAGAAATCCCACGAGCGGGAATTTAAAACAATTTTGCCAAGAAAGGGGATATTCGGGCTCGAGAAGCCAATTTGGCATTCCCAACAATGGGAAGCGGAAACTTATTTTTCCCAGCAATAAAAATAAAATTTGTTGAATGAATTTTAATTAATATTTATTTAATTAAATACTCCAAAATTATTAAAAATTAATTTTATCAAACAAAGAGTAATTAATTAATTTTAATGCGCTTTAATGCTCCGATTTTATAGGAGGATTTCTCACCCGAAAAAGACGAAACGAAGACTGGAACGATCACAAAAATGAGACGGTCATGATGAGAGTGATAAACCATGCAAAGTAACCATTTTGAAAAATTACAAAATTTCCATTTTTTATTTTATTTATTTATTTATTTTAAATTTTGCGCAGTCAAAATTGGCTGATAACAACTGGCTCTAATTGGGGACAAGGATTCATGGACACGAAATGGACCTGCACTCAAAATATTCATGAACATGATCTCAAAATGATGGGGCACAAAAATGGGGTGACACAAGAGAGGAGACCAAAAAACGGGGAAAAGAAACAAACCAAAATCCTAATTACCTATGTACATATGGGAACAACCCATTTTCAATTTTGATAGTGCTTGAGATATTGCCCATCTGTAGGGCAAAGGAAAATGAGTTCCATCAGGATATGCCAAGTAATAGGTGTTATCTCCATAGAAATGTCCTATTTTGAAAGGGCCTAGCCACAATGAATCAAACTTCCCATGCTTTCCTTTTGGTTCACGTCTCTTGTCCTAGAGATGAACCAAGTCATTGATTTGGAATTACCTCTCTTTGGTTTTCCTGTCAAAAAACCTCTTTACCTTGGATTGATGTTCCTCAATCCTATTTTCCACTTGACTTCTTTGTTCCTCAAGCTTGCTTAGGAACATGATTCTTTATCTAATGCATTGGCAAAGCATTCATCATCAACTCACTGGCTAATTTTAATGCTTTAGGTAACTCCAGTGTGATGGGAATTTGAGCATCGGCTCCATACAAAAGTTGAAATAGAGACATCCCGATTGCCCTTTTGGGAGTTATGCACAAATTTCCACAATGCATCATATAACTTTTTGTGCTAAGTTCTTTGATTTTCTTCGACTAACTTGTGCACAATAGTAATGATGTTTTTATTACTGGATTCAGCTTGACCATTTCCCTGAGGGTAGTAATCTGACGAATGAGACAAAGATATCCCATACCCATAACAAAAACCTATCATCTCTGTAGAAGAAAAATTTGAGGCATTTTCCGTCATAATCTTGTGTGGAATTCCATAACAAACCAATATATTTTCTTTGATGAAGTCACAAATTACTACAGTAGATGTTTGTTTCACTGGTATAGCTTCTACCCACTTTGTAAAGTAGTCAGTTGCGGTGAGCACGTGAGTATGACCAGAACTAGAATTAGGATTCAAAACCCCGATGAAATCCAAACTTAATTGTTAAAATGGTTCTTCAATTTTCCCACTAAAACTTTCCCCGCTTTAATGATGATTGGCTTCAAAGGCAAAGTCATAAACTTTGGTCTTCCAACAAATTGCTGACAAGCTTCACATTTTGTCACCCATTTCTAAGCATTGGAAAACATAGTGGGCCAGTAATAATGTGCTTGCAAAATTTTATGAGCCGTCACTGGGCCAGAGAAATGACCACCACAAGCATGATTGTGAAAAGCTTCCAACAACCTAGGTTGTTGTTCTTTATCAACACATCTAAGGAACATGTCGTCAATTCCTTTCTTGAACAAAGTGTTATCCCAAATGACATACCTGATAACTCTTAGTTTGATAGCTTGTTTCTCCTTAGCTGTCAAATTCTCTGGACACTCGCCATATGTGAGAAAGTAGGCAATATCATAATACCATTCATTTGTGGTACTGACAAAAACTACTAGTGGTAAATTTTCTTCAACTAGTTCTTCTTCAAAGTTATCTTGTGGTTCATTCTCTCATGATGAGTTAGCAGAGTCCTCTTTCTCAAACCAACTTGGTAGGCTTGATATCTAAATCATAGTCCTAGATCTTGGATCCTGGTTCTGTTGTGTCGATCGTTTTAACCGTGGTATCTAGAACTAAGACTTTGGTGTGAGAATTCAACACATATTACCTGAAATTTTTCAGGGCTCTCACCATCACGCGCACGTATGTCTCTCAAGAGGAGTGTAATTAAGTTCATGTTTCTTGAATCCATAACTCATGAATGCAATAGTGATCCCCTCTTGATTGTGTTGAGTCAAATGGCGGATATTGTGTGCAAAGTGAAGCACAACAATAAATTATGAAATCCTTTTGAAAATCAGGACACACCAATGTAGGATCTTTTGCAATAGCACCCTTCATTTGCTCAAATGCCTCTCTACCTTCTTTTGACCATTTGAAGGATTCTTTTCCTTTCATCATATCAGCGATTTCTTTAGTCAGCTCGGAAAAATTTGGCACAAACCTTCTCAAAAAGTTCACCTTCCCAAAGAAAGAGTGGACTCCAGGATTACTTGTAGGCAAGGAAAGATTCTTGATAGCTTGAACATGCTCAAGAACGATCTTAGCTCCCTCCTTAGAAAAATATGACCTAGGAGTTTCCCTTTTGTAACTCCAAACACGGAATTTTTTGGATTTAGAGAAATCTTATGAAGTCTACACCTTTGCAATATTTTCTCTAAATCTCTTAGGTGATCTTCTCGTTTCTTTGAGAATATTGTCAAGTCATCTAGATATATCATGATGATCTTGTCTTTATAATTTGCAAATGCCATATCCATAGCCCTTTGAAAAGTAGCACCAACATTAATCAAACCAAAAGGCATTCTTCTATATGTGAACATACCCTAGGGGGTGGTGAACGCGGTTTTATGTTGATCTTCTCTAGCCACTTCAATCTGATTATAGCTAGAGAAGCCATCTAGCATAGATAGCATTTCGATCCAGCTTACCACCGCAAATATGGTCCATGACCGGAAGTGGGTAGTTATCCTTCAAGGAAGCTTGATTAAGATTGCGAAAATCCACGCAAATCCTAATTTCTCCATTTTTCTTGCGAACTAGTACAATATTAGCTATCCAAGTCGAATGTCGAATAGGAAACATTATTCGTGCATCTAGCATCTTTTGAACTTCATGAAATATTGTCCTGCAATCTTGGGATTATATTGTCTTTGCTTTTACCTGAATGGAACTGCACCAGGCTTCAAGGGTATGGCATGCTCCATTTCCCTGGGTTGGAAAGACTTCAAGTCTTCATATGAGTAAGCCAAAATGTCAGAATATTTGGTAAGGAGGCTTATGAATTTCCTTGCACTCCTCAGGTGAGCAACACTTACCAATATTGACCAGGTGAGGTTTATCCTTGGTATCGATGTTAACTTGCTCATAGTCAGCAGAATTCACAGGTCCTACCTACTCTTTCTCTTTGATAAACCTATCATGTTTGTCAAAAATTTCTTCAAGTGAAACCAATCCTTTGGCAATTTTATTTCCTTTGAGTTGGATAATGCCAACACCAGGATCTTTGTTCTCAACTCCTTCCTGAATGGGTGAGGTAGTTGATTCGTGAAATGTAAAATCACTTCCTTCAAAGTACAATTGTTCAAAATTATCCCTATTTTCCAAGAAGGCAATAATCTGTTGATCATCATTAAATACTTGCCAACTTTCTGCATTGTCAGGAACACTTGGCCTAAAAACCATTTCAATGGTGTGCTTGTCTTGATCAAACTTTGAATGAGGAATCATTAATGAAGCTGAGACTGCTAGAGAATCTACTTTGTCATTCTTTTTGTGAGGGACAAATTTTATAGAAAAAGCATCGAAAGCTTCTATTGCGTCCCACACTTTATTTTTGTAGTGTCTCAAATGATCATTCTTTACTTGGAACTGATTTCTTACTTGTTTCATGATCAATTCCGCATCTCCAAAGACTTCCAAAAATTTTATCCCTTTCTCCTCTACAACTTGGAGGCCAAGGATTAATGCCTCGTACTATGCGCATATTGTTAGTATTTGAAAATTCAAGTTTGTAGGAAAAAGGAAATATTTTACCATTTGGAGATATGAGCACCACTCCTGCACTGAACCCGTTGAACAACAACTTCCATCGAACTCAAGAGTCCATATCTCATTGGGATCTTGACAAGTGACCTCAGGGGCATGAACTTCTGTAGTCATCATATAGTTACCCATACTTGAGCCTTGGAACAAGACCTATGCACGGGATCATCGGTTTCGTCACTGTGAATTTTTCCTGAGTTTCTGGCATAAGATTCTTCATTTCTCCATTGATAGGGATCATGGCGTGAGACCAGTCCATTTGAATCTCACCACCCAAATCTCTGCAAAATTTCCTACTCAACAACATTCCATATGAGGCAGGAATATCAACAACTAAAATAGTTACCTTAACTCATTTTTGAGGGAATTAGGCTAAAACCATTTGGACGTCTTTAATCTGCCCGATCAGAGGAACTTGCTTGGTTTCCATGGAGTAACATGATCCGAATGTTCTCGTACAAGTCAAACCAAGAGCATGTGCTACTTTTTCCGGCATCACATTATCGAGGCTCCAAAATCTATAATGCAATTACTTAATTTGCATCCATTGATCAGAAAGGACACAAAGAAAGGTTCAATCTTTTCATTTGAAGGTGTAGTGGCCGCCACAATATTTTGATTTTTCCCATCTTTGGGAGTTTTCATAATCCCTTTGGAGGAATGAACAGTAGAGTCGCCTTTGATAAACTGGACCAATTTCTCGAGTTGATCCTTATTGGACTTCAAGTACTCTTCCTGTGACATGGAAATTTTTGTTTTATTGATATGATCAATGATATCAAATTTGGGCAAAGTAACCATACTTGATGTCTCAGATACTAGTTCTTTTGAACTTGATGATGGCACACTTTTGACCTTTGTATCGGGCTTGGTTTATATGGATGTGGAAGAAGAAACTTTGAATTGATTGATCTAACAAAGGCCCTCCTTTCTTTAAGATAGTTTTGACCTTTGAAACCTCAGTTGCCTTGGTCTCTTTAGGAGCCTCATTTATCTTGGATTCTTTAGAAGTTTCCTTAGTCTTGGATTCTTTATCTCCCACCTTAGTGGTATCCTACTCTTTTTTTTTAGAGCGTGTGAAGACAACTGAAGGATTGACTATTCATATCTTCTATAATTTCTTCGTATTCATCTTCTTCTTCTGAACGGTACTCAAAGAAATGATTATTACTTTCTCCCTTAGGATCTTCAACTTTAGGTTCAGATGTTCCAGAATCCGGCTCTTCCTCATCAACCTCAATGACTTCAACTTCATCATCGCTTTCTTCAATGACATCACATTTTGAGTTAGTTGCATGAGAGCTGCTTCAATAACAAGCCTCGTCGAGCACCTGTAATTGTGGCTTTGTTGGGAACGTATCCTTTTCTTGGGATGTCTTTATAAGGAGCAGGTTTACTACTTTGAGCAACTTGCTTTTTCAAAGCCAACACATCATTAGCCAACTTAGTGAGTATAGCTTCTAAAGCATTGGGGGTTTCTTGACTCTTTCCTTTGAGGGAAGTTTTCTTGAATTTTCCTACCATGATTAAGTCATCTTCAATTTCTATGGCCAAGGATTGAGCAAGTTCCAAAGTAGCCACTCTAGCCCTTCTCAGCTGATAGCACACTTCTAGGTTGTTGTGCGTTAATAAAGAAACATTTTTTCCCATCAAGGTTTGGGCGAATCCTGGCGGGAACTTTATTCACTAGTTTGTTGAATTTATCCACGAAGTTCCTTATGGGTTTTGTTGGCTCTTTCTTTGCCTAAGATAGTTGGGCAAGAAGGGCATGTTCATCTTTTGTCGTCTTGAATCGATCTTCAAACTTAGTTTTCATATCATTCCAATTTGTAATGCATCCATTTGGCAGATGATGAAACCAATCTGTAACAACATCATGCAATGTTCCGACAAACATGCGAATAGCAATGTCTTCATATTCTACCGACAAAAAAACACATGCAAAGTGAAAAAGGTAGAAATATGGTCATCTAGTGATGTCTTCCGTCTCTGTCAAACTTTGGAAGAATCTTCCTCGATCCTCTTGGGAGGTCATATCGAGCTAGTAGGGCCAATGGGCCTATGGCATTTCCCCATGGTACGTTGACTGCCATTTTAGGAAAGGTGGTATGCAAAGGTAAAGCAACATGAGCAAGGACAAGTGCTTGACTAGTAGTGATTCCTTCCTTGCTTGCTCTTTCGGACTTGATGCAACACTTGCGAGATCTACGAGGTGTGTTCTTCTTTGGAGAGATAAATTGAAACCAAACTTTCCTTGAAAGTCAAAAATGGGATCAGATCGACCTTTAGATTTTTCTCCTCGCGTAAACCTCTCCCCTTCCAGTTTGAAATTTTTATTGTGAAGGGATCACTGGCGTGTTTTGATCAGCTCTAGCCTTTTCTCTTCACTCTCTTTCTTGAGCTATTTACACCTAAATAACTCTAGCAACTCTCACGGCTTTCTCTTCTTTGTTATCTAAATCTAGATGTGGCGAGATGAAAATGATAATTGTTCGTGTGCTTTTCCCAAATAGCTTGCCTCAAATTTGATGATATGTCTTCTTGAGTATCTTAAAAACAACATTTGGTTGTTGTTAGGAAATAAGAGATAAAATATGCGGAATAATCCCTTACAGAATCACAATAGTAGAAACTAATATGCAGAAAATATTACAGATCTCAAATAAAAGTGCAGAATAAATAACACAACACAGAGAGACAAGATTTAATGTGGTTCACCCAAATTGGGCTACGTCCACCAAGAATCACTTACTCATATTTTATTACAAGCCTCCACTCTCTCAATACAATACCTAGATCCATTTGGAGTTATGCTCAACAAACTCTACAGAATTCACACTGAATTCAAAACACATCTACAATACATTTGCTTGTATATGTATCATATGCATAAGACCATATAAATAGACAATTGCTTAAGCAGTTTGATACAAAACCGTGGGTATCAAAACCATGGGCAAAAACCATGGGTATCAAAACCATGGGAAAAAAACCGTGGGTATCAAAACAATGGGTACCGAAAAAATCATGGGCCCAAAAACAACCCATAACGGTTACCCATTACCCATGGGTTAATAAACCACCCATGAAAATTTGCTTCGAGGGCTTTGCCCCCAAACCCCCTAACCCGCTCATCGGCGAGCGGGACCATGTAAAAATACCCGAGTGTAACACATAGAAGGTGTACCACACTCTAACATAAAAATAGGCTCCACAAACATAACAATCTTCCACTTGGAGACTGATTTCCACTGAGAAAGCTTCTCAACCCTTCACTATCATCCGCGAAGGCCAACCAAAGCTGAACATAGCTTTAGTTTATCCCTTGTGACCACCTTGGTCATCATGTTTGCAGGATTCTGACTGGTATGAATTTTCTCCAACTTCAACTTATCTTCCTCGAAAGTTGTCCTGATGAAGTGATATCTCAACTGTATATGCTTCATCCTGGAGTGGAAAGCAGAGTTCTTAGCTAGGTGTATAGCACTCTGACTATCACTATGTAGCTTACATTCCTCCTGCTTATGCCCCAACTCCTCAAGTAATTGTTGTAACCAAATCATCTCTTTGCTTGCCTCTATGGCAAAAACATACTCAGCCTTCGTGGTTGACAAAGCCACCAACTTCTGTAGTCATGAAATCCAACTCACTGCTGTCCCACCTACAGTGTAAATATAACCTATCGTGCTCCTCCTATTTGTCAACATCTCCAGCCATGTCTAAATCTACATAACCACGTAAAGTGGTGTCTGATCCATTGTAGCACAAAATTGTCCCCATGGTCCCTCTCAAATACCGAAGGATCCACTTTACTGCTTGTCAATGCTCTTTACCTGGATCACTCATAAATCTACTCACAGCTCCCACTACATGGGCAATATCAGGCCTAGTGCACACCATAGCATACATCAAATTGCCAACACGATGAGTAAGGTACCTTGGACATATGGTTTCTTTCCTGCTCTGTCTTGGGACACTGCTCCTTTGATAACTTAAAATGGCCTACCAAAGGAGTCCCAACCAGTTTAGCATCCTGCATGTTAAACCTATCCAATACCTTCTTAATGTACTCTTCCTGAGATAAAGTCAGCTTCCATTCCTTCCTATCCCGAGTTATCCTCATACCAAGGATTTGTCTGGCTACCCCCAAATCCTTCATATCAAAGGATTCACTTAGTTGTTTCTTGAGTACTTTTATTTCCTGCATGTTTTTACCTGCAACCAACATGTCATCAACATACAAACACAAGATAATATAACTTCCATCCTCAAATTTCTTTGTATACACGCAATGGTCAGAATGACATCTAATATAACCTTGCTCCATCATGAAGCTATCAAACTTCTTATACCATTGACGTGGAGCTTGTTTCGTGCCATACAAGCTCTTTCTTGGTTTGCACCATCTCCTCTTTACCTTTGACTTCATATCCTTCAGCTCTGCATATATAGCTCCTCCTCCAAATCACCATGGAGAAATGCAGTCTTTACATCTAACTGTTCTAAGTGCAAGTCTTCTGTTGTCACTATTCCAAGAATAGTTCTGATAGAAGTCATTTTTACTACAAGAGAAAAAATATCATCAAAATCTATACCTTGTTTCTGTGCAAACCCCTTGACCACTAACCGGACCTTATATCTTTTCTTTCCTCCTTCTTCATCTTTAACTCTGTACACCCACTTGTTTTGCAATGCTCTTTTGCCTTCCGATAGCTTCACCAAATCCCAAGTCTGGTTCTCCATGAGAGACTTATGCTCCTCATCCATGGCTTGATCCCACTTCTTACTGGCATCTACCTACATTGCTTCATCAAATCTCTTTGGCTCTCCACTATTAGTGAGTAATAAATAATAAAGAGAAGGAGAAAAACATTCAGGTTCTTTTCTTACCCTAGAAGACCTCCTCACTGTAGGAGTTTGGGGTTCCTATTGAGTAGGTTCCTGAACTGATTCATGTGTCACTATCCCATCCGAAGATCCTCTACCACTATATATTCTTTCTTGTATTCTTCCTGTTTTCCTAATCGCTTGCTTATACATGACTTTCTCATTAAAGACCACATCCCTAGACCGAATGATTTTCTTGTCCTTAATACTCCAACATTTAAATCCAAAGTCATCACCACCATAACCAATAAAAGTGCATTTTTCTAATTTAGCCTCTAGTTTGGTCCTATCATCCTTGTCAATATGAACAAACACCTCACATCCAAAGACTCTAAGAAATGAGTAATCAACTTTCTTACCGTACCAAGCCTCCTCAGGTATGCCTCCATCCAAGGCACTTGAGGGTCCTCTCGCTTATCAATTACACAAACTTTGTGCTCACCGCTTCTACCCAAAAATAAAGAGGCAGTCATGCATGTATCCTCATGCTCCTAGCACGTTCCATTATTGTTTTGTTCATCCTTTCTGACACCCCATTCTGTTGCGGGGTTCTTAGAACCTTCTTTTGTTCCATTCTTAGAACAATAATCATCAAATTCATTGTTGCAATACTCCCCTCCATTATCTGAGCTAAGACATTTTAACTTAAGACTGTTTCATTCTCTACCAAGGCTTTCCATTTAAATAAAGTATCAAATACATCATATTTGTTTCTAATACAATAAACCCAAACTTTCCTTGTTGCATCATCAATAAAAGTAACATAATAACTTGAGCCCCCAAGAGATGATACCTGAGCTAGCCCCCACACATCAGAATGTACCAACTCTAACTTATTCTCTTTCTTTGTAGGTCCAACCTTGAGAAACGTTACTCACTTGCTTTCCCATATATGTCGTCCTCACGTAACTCCAAACCTATTTCTGTATATCCAGCAAATTCTTCTTTATGATGTCCATGCCCTTATGGCTCATATGACCGAGCCTATAGTGTCATAATGTTGTATCTGCATCTAAAGCCACAAGATTACAATCATTAGTACTATCAGTGGATAAATACAAGATTCCAACCTTCTTACCTCTTGCCACCACAAGAGCACCCTTGGTAACCTTCCAAGAGTCAACTGTAAATATCACAGTACAACCATCACTTCCCAATTGCCCCACCGATATCAAATTTCTCCTTAATGTAGGCACATGTCTGACATCCTTCAATAGCCATGTATTCTCATTCTGCATCTTAACCTGAACAGAACCTTTTCTAACTATACTACAAGGCTCATCATCACCAAGAAAAACATGCCCAAAATCCCCTTGAACATAATCAAAAAAATAATTCCTATGTGGAGTAGCATGAAAAGAAGCCCTGAATCTAAAACCCAAGATTCAGTAATATTATGCAAAGAAAGAATCAAAGCATCCTGGCATACATTACCCGATGCCACATTTGCCTCCTTGTTTTCTTCCTATTGTTTCTTCTTGTCCCAAAGCTCCCAACAATCCTTCTTTACATGTCCAGACTTTCCACAAAGTGCTTACTTGAACATACTATCTTACTTTTGGATTTTGACCTTTCCCGATCCTTTGATTTTCCACGGTTTCCTCTATTCTTCTGTCTCCCTCTAGTTTCCACTGTCAAAGCATTCCCTGAAGTAGAAGATTCACCAGAGCTTTTTCTTCACATTTCCTCACTTAGAATCACCCCTACAACATCCTCAAACTTCAACTTTGAGTTAGCAGGAACCGAGTTGCTTACCACCATTATTAGGCTATTCTAACTCTCAAGTAAAGAGCACAAAACTAATAAAGCCCTAACTTCTTCATCAAATTCTATTGTAACTGAAGCTAGCATATTTACAACCGTATTAAAATTATTTAGATGATTTGCTACTGAACCATTCTCAGACATCTTCATATTAAACAACTTTTTCATTAAAAATATCTTATTAGAGGCAGAGGGTTTTTCATACAACTTCCCTAATGCATCCATCAGTTCTTTTGTAGTCTTTTCCTTTGAAACATTAAATAATACCGAAGATGCAAGACACAGCCGGATCATTCCAAGTGCCTTCTGATCCAACAAATCCCATTCCACATCTATCATACTTGAGGGTTTGTTCACCTTCTCAATCAGCGGAGTATAAATATCCTTTTGATAAAGGTAATCTTCCATCTGCATCTTCCAAATCTTGAAATTCTGTTGAATTTATCAACCCTAGATCTTCCATCATCTCGCCATAGCTCCCACTCAAGCTAAAAAATTTCCCTATGATTCAACACTTCAACAAACCAAACCAAGCTCTGATACCAATTGTTAGGAAATAAGAGATAAAATATGCGGAATAATCCCTTACAAAATTGCAACAGTAAAAACTAATATGCAGAAAATATTACAGATCTCAAGTAAAAGTGTAGAATAAATAACACAACGTAGAGAGACAAGATTTAACGTGGTTCACCCAATTTTGGCTACATCCACAAAGAATCACTTGCTCATATTTTATAACAAGCCTCCACTCTCTCAATATAATACCCAGATCCATTTGGAGCTATGCTCAACAAACTCTACAGAATTCACACCCGAATTCAAAACACATCTGCAATACATTTGCTTGTATATGTATCATATGCATAAGACCATATAAATAGACAATTTCTTAAGTAGTTTGATACAAAACCGTGGGTATCAAAACTATGGGCAAAAACCGTGGGTATCAAAACCATGGGAAAAAAACCGTGGGTATCAAAACAATGGGTACCGAAAAACCATGGGCCCAAAAACAGCCCATAACGGTTACCCATTACCCATGGGTTAATAAACCACCCGTGAAAATTTACTTCGAGGGCTTTGCCCCCTAACCCCGCTAACCCGCTCACCGGCGAGCGGACCACCGTAAAAATACCCGAGTGTAACACATAGAAGGTGTACCACACTCTAACATGAAAATAGGCTCCACAAACATAACAGTTGCAAGATAGGTGGGTTACCTGTAATAGTTATACAACTTATTACCTTGGTGGAAGAGGACCACGTTGTTGAACAATGATCAACACGTATCCAAGAGATCTTCTCGCCACAAGGGTGGGTGCTCTTCTCCTAAGGTCTTCAATGTAGATTTCTCTGTCAATGACTCTATCAATAGCCAAAAATTGCTGCAAGCTTTCACGGTTTACCCAAGCTACTATTCAAAGGTTGCCAGCAATGTCTACTTGAAAATCTTCGTCGGGCACAAGGTTCAGTTGAAGAACTGGAGCTTATGTAGAGAAATAGTCGTAAAGATTTAACCAAGCCTTATTAACGATTCCCGAATTCCTAGTAGAGTCGCCAAAAAATATTAGCATATGGATTTGCATGCATGCAAATGACATGCAACAGTGTGGGAGCAAAGTCCCTCCTCAATGAAGGTGAGGTTGCCTTTATTGAAAACCAAAACTGTATTTACATATGTACATTCAAAATTGTATGTGGGGGGTGTTTTGGAACATCAATGGAAAGAAAATTGAATGAGGGAGATGGAATGGAATGAAGGAAAGGA
This sequence comes from Taxus wallichiana var. yunnanensis, assembly GCA_018340775.1. Taxonomy (NCBI): domain Eukaryota; kingdom Viridiplantae; phylum Streptophyta; class Pinopsida; order Cupressales; family Taxaceae; genus Taxus; species Taxus wallichiana. Next base: position 546,180,362 of record CM031243.1, read on the forward strand.
CTGGAATGAAATGAATTGAAAGAACATGCAAGAGTTAGGTAAGAACAGAGCCTAATATCTCACAAAGAGGAAAGATGAATAACTAACACAAATAAAACGGAGTTTGAGTTAGCTAAACAAGAATGTGTAAAAGGGAACACACGTGAGCAAGTAGATAATTAGAGCTTGATCACTGTGAACTAGAACAATAGATTAATAACGTTGATAATAAAATCAAAGATAATATTTGCATGAAAGATTCAAACACCTAACACCTAATGAACATAAGAATATCAAATGTTATAAGAGACAATGAATGAGACACAAAGTTCATATTTCATGAACTCCAAAAAATTTTCACAAAAGAACACAAAGTTTCTTCCTGAAACAAAGCTTGCACACAAAAGTATTTCTTCTCCTCTCTCAAATTCACCCTTACAAATGAGCCCCTCACCTCCTTTTATAACCCAAAATTTGGTTACAAAGTAGTTAGGGTTTAACATGATCATTAAATAAGGCACCTAAGTGACCTTTGACTTTTTCCAACCAACTTTATTAAAGACAACCAAAAATAGAAATCACTTAAGTTACCCACAGTTTCTTAAAACAAATAACAACACCCTTTTCTTAAAAATCCACTTTTTAAAATATACAATAATAACCAGTGCCTTATCCATTGAAATGGGGTCCGCCTATCTCAAGCGTATGAGAAATGGACTCTCCCACTTCGTTAGATACCAAGAAAATTATCCCCCTGAACATTGGTGAAATTAGGATATGCCGCTTTTGCCAGTTGAAAGGATCTAAACCTTCCCAAAGTTTCAAACATCTTTTCTTCTTCTGGAGGTTCATTTGGTCGAAGAATAGCCTCACAAAATACCTGCAATTCAAGAATCCTACTTGGCATATCATTTAAATTAATAATCTTTGATTGAGCATTCTCAAATAAATTCTTTAATTTGATGCACCGCTCCATCGAAACTGATGAGAAATTGTTGGTGGGAGTGTACATGTCCTTAAACAATTGTGAAAATTGCTCTTCCACCTATTCCAATGAATGCCTCTTATTATGCTCATCCACAAAATCAAAAGGGATTTCAGCTTTGAACTCTTGAATTAAGGTAAGTGAAGTGAAAGCTTCACTGCATATGCTCTCGTAATGAATCATGGAATCTTCGAGAAGCATCTTTCGTGACTTGAGATGTGGACACCATAGAAAGTGTGTCCCTCGACATTCGAATTCTAGGATTCCCTCAATGGATAGAATTTTAGATTCCATACTTGTCATCTCTTGCAGACTAGGAAATACCTCATCCAGATTTGATATGCTATAAGCAAAAGATTCCTTAAAAGAAATGATTGGATCTATGTAAACACTAACACCTTCATGGAACTTTACAACCAATTCCATTGTCTTTGTCTCAAAGATGAGAATCTCTAAAAGCTAGGATTTAGTGACATGACCCAAAGTGTTTACCTCCTTCAACAGATTGAGTGTTTCTTCGTCAGGGCAGCCACTGCATCAAGTACTAAAAAAGTGGAGGATATTGGATTTATTAGATGTTGAACATAATTCACCAATTGATCCTTTTCAGCCTTGAGTTGAGAATTATGAGATTTATATTTCTCAAACCTTCTTAACACAATATTCATGGAATTTCAAGCTTGAAAAATAACTTGTGCGCAAACGGGTTTGAATTTGAGTTTGAACTTGCACGCGGGCACAAAGTTCCTCGATTTAGCACAAAAGGTGTTTGAGAAACTTTAGTGTGTTCATGAATGCATGATGTGTGTGAGTTCGAGTTCATGTTCAAGAACTAGCTCAGGTCGAGCTAATGGAGATGGGAAATAGTGGGGTTTCCACGAACACAATAGAGCTTAGCTCGAGCTTGGGAATGCTCGAGTGGGGTTTCCCACTAACAGGAAGATATGAACACAAACACACAGGACTTCAAAAGACTTGAGTTTCAAACCTGAGTTCAAATTTTGAGAAAAATGCAAGAGCCTATGATCCAAATGATCTAGTTACATGCAAGTCGCCATCCATTTCATACCTGCATGAGCATAAGAAACATCACTTTCTCCATTATTGACTCATGGGCTTCGAACATGGGTTGGATTCGAACAGTTACTGGCTCTTGCAAGAATTGGAGGGAGTAAGATCTTGGCTCGTTTTGGTAGGGAGAAAGATCATGTGCTCGGCCTGCTGTAGAACCAATTCTTAGTTTGTTTTGCTCCCTGCAATCTCGGGCTCCTTTCCCTGGTGCAGGAGGACGTGTAGACAACTGTGCATGACCTTTTCTTTCTGGTCTTGCATGGGCTATTTTGCCTTGGACCTGCATGCCTTTTCTTGACTGTGTGTATGGTCAATGCATGCTAGATCTGTGTGGACAGCTGCGTTGCCTTCTCCTACGTGGACAACGTGCTAGACCTACATCTTGCGTGATGAAAATAATCTCAGGCTCCTTTCTTTTACTTGCGTGGATCTTTATATCTTCACTGGCTTGGCTTTCTTGTCCTGTAAATGTGTATTTGGCTTGTGTATCCTCCCTATGAATACGCAACCTATTATCTTTCTTCTCAAGGCATGCGTGATGGAGTTGTGTTTCCCAATGCATGGAGGATCTTTTTTTTACCTTGCTAATGCATAGAAGTTATTCTTTTCTATGGCTTTTGTTGTATGAAGGTTGCGTGGTGAGAGACTGGAGAATGCGTGGAGACTTGGAGACCGAGTTTTGTTTCTCGTTTTGTGTGAAATCCTCCTTTGCTTTTGATTTATCACGTGGCATGTGCTTTTACGTTCTTTGCCCCCTTGACTTATGTGTGGAAACTTGTTTTTTGTTATCTCCTTGTTGTTTTGGACTGTCCCTGGCTTTTCTTTGATGTGTGGAAAGCTTACTTTGTATTTTCTTTACTTCAAAACCTACATGACGTTTGTCTTATGCTTTCCTTTTTGTTGATGATCTTTTCAAGCTTTGACTCGCGTTGAAATATGTTCCCCTTGTGCATGTGTTGAAAGCTCTTGTTTTCTTACTATCTTTCTCGGTTGTGTATGCATGGAATCTCCTTTTGTTTTTTGTTTTTTTACTTTGGAATGTTCTCTCCTCTCCCACTTGGCCGATTGGCTTTTAGCATGCGTGGAAAATGGTATTTATTTCTCTTCTTATTCCTGTGGTTTCCCTCTTCCAATGCGTGGGGAATTTTTGTCTTCTTTATTATTTTGGGTGATCTGGTCTTTGCTCTCGGTCAGTATCTCCCTCTTTGGCCAATGCGTGGGAAATGCAAATCTAGAATCGCCTCTTTCTCCTATGCGTGGAAAGCTTATCTTTGTTGTCCCATTGGCTGTGTTCTCTCTTTTTGCATAAAACTTTCTATGACTGTCCTCTTGTATTTCTCCTTCACAATGGCGTTCACAGTATTGTGGGATGTGATAAAATATTATGTTCTTTAGAAGAAGTGAGAAGCAATTTTAGAAAGCCTCGTACGACTCTTTCCAATGAGTCCGACAAAGGAATTTATGAAGGTTAAACTGACTTCCCCTCTTCCCGGGTAGTGGAATTAATTGCCAAGGGAAATGGGGAAAGCAACGGCCAATTGCCAACGGGAATGGCAAAGTGGGCTAAGATCTCCGTTCAATTTCCCTATGTGGGAAATCGGAGATTTCTTTCCCATTTGCCAATTTATTAATTTGGCAATTGGGGAAGAAATCCCACGAGCGGAATTTAAAACAATTTTGCCAGGAAAGGGGAAATTCGGGCTTGGGAAGCCAATTTGGCATTCTCAAGCAATGGGAAGCGGAAACTTATTTTTCCCCGCAATAAAAATAAAACTTGTTGAACGAATTTTAATTAATATTTATTTAATTAAATACTCCAAAATTATTAAAAATTAATTTTATCAAACAAAGAGTAATTAATTAATTAAATATTAATTAATTAATTTTAATGCAGTTTAATGCCTAGTGGGAGGAGTTCTCGCCTGAAAAGGATGAAACGAAGACCGGAACGATCACAAAAATGAGACGGTTGTGATGAGAGTGATAAACCACGCAAAGTAACAATTTGAAAAATTACAAAATTTCCATTTTTTATTTTATTTATTTATTTATATATTTTTTATAATTTTGCAATCAAAATTGGCGGATAACACATCAACATTCTTGAAATATCACAAGTGACAACGAATTCAATTCATCGTTTTCATATATTATTGTTTTAACTTGAAGACAAATTATACGTAAATGAAAATCTAGAGTCAAAACAACTAATTACGCCGAAAGGCGTGTTCTATGTGGGAAAGCCCGACCCCTTCTGACAAGCAACAAGACATCAAGGATCACGATTAGTTGGTCAACGATGCACGGATTATCCTTTTCCGTCCACATGGCACACAATAGGGTCGAAATTACTATTCTATTGTTGATTTATTTTTGAAATCCTCCAGACTGACAAGGGACAAAAACTTGTAAGGTGGAGGATAAAGGGGGAGACCCCTGCACCATGCGCGATAGAGGGAGAAGCATTCCGCGAGTCAGAAATGGAGGACAGGTTCAGGAGTCATTCCTGAAGGTGGACATGCCTCTGTCGTCACCAAGAAAAAGGAAGTATGGTTTCCCCCTTTTAAGCTCGTACCTCTGCATCCAAAACAATTAATGATCACCTTCTACCCGGTTATTAGTGTTGCTACCAAGATCTTTGGCTCGCACAAAATAATGAAAATGTATGTTCTGATTCAAGGTTTCTACGAAGGTAAGGAGAGAATGTTTTGCCAGAACAGAAAGTGTTAGAAACATGTCAGCGAGATTTTTGGTTCTGTTGGCCTTTGAAATTTCTGTCCGAAGCAATTTCCTTTGAGTAGCAATTTATTGGAAAAAACCAGATCTGACGATCATCGCATTTCTCGGTTGTCTAATCTTAAGAACTTTGGTATGTTAGAAGCCACTATTCAACATTTTCCTGTAATTCTTTGTGTCTTTTCTTCAAATTTCCTTTAATGGGTATCTTGAACTAACTTTGTATTTTTTCTCATGGTTGGGCACGATACCATTTTTCGATTGGAGATCACACATTGATTTCTAACAGCAGTTGTATCAGAAAACTTAGTAAATTCTAAATGTTCAATACCGAAGAAATATATTAGTAACCTTAATTTCCATCGTCATTAATAATATATTGTGGAGTAGTAATTTCGATTCTGTAGCAAAAAATGATTATCTTTGGTAGAATTGTTTTCCGTTTTGAAGAATACAGGGTGATCTTGTGAACAGTCAAGCCACCAAAGACAATAGAGATTAGAATTTTTGTGTAATGATTCCTAACTAACCTATTTCATTGTTCGTAGACTGGAAAAATAGAAATGAGTATGTCCAACGAAGGTGGGAGGAGTGCAAGGATTGTTCCCGGGCTTAATGGAATCAGTATTGATGTATTCAATGGAGATTTCAAGGCTTGTGATAGAAGTGTTTCGTTTTCTTCCTTTCTCTCTGGAAGTGATTCTTGCCAAGCGGTACATCGACCTTCCATTGAAGTAGGCAGTGGGAATACAAACAATACATTTGTAAAAGGGTTGGAGAAGCGAATCTCTTTGAGCAAGAGCGTGACGAAGGACACTGAGATCAGTATCTTCCGAGCAGAAAATTATTTCAGCTCTGAGCAAGAGAAGAGAACTGACGCAAATCAGGATTCCACAACGCAAAGCTCCAAGCCAAGAGAGAATTCCAAAGCCAAAATAGAGGCAGGAAAGGACAAGGTATTGTTCTCTGGTACTCATGATATATATGATTCTGGTAATCGAATTCCCTCTCCTGCATCTTCCATCGGAGCAGTAAATCACACTTTCAGGCCAGGAGGGGCAACTCCGACAACTTCTTCAAAGGTGAGCTGGAACAACCAGTTAATTTAAGTCACCAACGCATCGGCTTCCGGTCTCTGTTCTAAACCATTCTCTTTGCTTTGAAAACTGTTCTGCCATCTGTATTATGAAGCTGCACTTTCTGTTATGGAGCTGCAATTCATGTACCTTTTATAATGCATCATACAACTTAATTATTTATAGTCGAACAACTAGGAAAATATAAGATGTAGTCTGTAGGAAGCTCCTATGGTTGCCTAAGAGTGTCGAGGCAAGTGTAATGGTACTGAAGAACTTCTAGGAATTTTTACAATTTAGAATTTCCATTTTATCATTTATATTGTTGTTTTGATTCTCTTCTTATGTTGAATTCATTTTAATATGTAGGAATAGTTTGGTGATTATTTATGCAAGAAAGATCTTGTTTTCTTAAGCGGGTTGTGGAAGTGTTATCTCCCCAACTATTTCTACAGTTTAGTCCACCACGAACTACCTTCTTGTGTTTTGTTGTGACACTTGGTCATATCCAATCCCATCAGTGGTGTCCATGAATTAAAGAATTGTAATTCATTAAAATGTAAATAAAAGAACTGTGACAACATCTCTGCAAAGAGATGTCAAGATTTGAACACTAGTTCAAACTTCATACCTTGAAGATATTTTGAAGAATTAGAGAAATAAATTGAATTAGTCAAAGGTACATGATGATAAAATAAAATAAAGTTACAAATCAACAAATGAAAGGCTGGAAAGTTGGAAAATTTCAACTTCCAGGCATTACAAATATGGTAGTTATTGATGCATTGCACTATGGCATGGATTTGGAAAGGTCAGACTTTGATGCAAATCCTCGCTAAAAGTGATAAAAGGATTGGCAATGGTCAACTAATGTGCAATGCTGAAGTTGGCACCATTCAAATAGTTGATGATAAGTGCAAGATTTTTTTGACTGGATTGGTGTTGGTACCAACTTTGGAAGTTGAATGTGGAAGCTACGCACCGTAAGCATTGGTGTCGAATGGACAAGGCATTGTGCAGATGTTGAAAGCATTGGTGTGAGTGAACTCTTGGCGGGATGTTGAGTTTGGCAAAAGGTACATAAAGTCGAACAACTAGGAAGGAACAAGGACATACAGCTGGTTTTATAATGCATCGTGAGAACAACAATTTGTCGGAATTTAGAATCCAAAGCATTTTGTTGGGTCTTGATTTCAGTTTAGATATAATTTGCAGACCCACTACGAATAATTCAAATAGAGGAGTAATTTTGAGTTTGCCAACATTATTATGTTTAGATCTTGCAAATTCTACTTTATTACAAGTTTTGAAAGTGTAGAAAACTCCACTACCTATGGAATGAAAGTAAACACCACATTTAGACACTCAACTCATAGATTATCATCACGTATGTAAGAAGTGGTTATACGCCTCTGTATGCATTGGATTTGAAGAATGTAGTTGTCAGCTGAATTGACGTTCAACTTCTCACTCTCTTTTCATGTTGCATTACCTACCCTTTTTAATTAAACAACCAAATGAAAGTGCATTAAAAGAAAAACTTTTTTCATTCATTCCTTCCAATTTAGGTAAATGTAATACAATATTTCTTTTATCTTCTAAACGAATTTGTATTATGATTCCATTAAATAGAACAAAGTTTAGGTTTAGCACTTGAAAGTAGGCTTGGAAATTGACAGGCTTGTAGGCCTTTTTTTTGTGATTTTAACTGTATATTAGAGGTGATTTTTTTAATGTCCATACACATAATACTTATTTACATATATATATGAATAGATTGTAAATATATCTATAAAAATTTCTGGAATATACAACCACCTGAAAGAGTTGGAGAATTTTGATTTGAAAGCCGCACATAATTTGAATTTCACTTAGTTGTCTAATCTGCCTGTATACAGCCACCTGGGACTTTCACTTAACCTTATCTCTTTAACACTTTTTTGCACTTCGTCCCCCACAAAACCGATTTATTTTGACACATTTTGTCAAACAATTCCTATGTTGTATATGCTTCCCTGTTTCATATGCATTAACTTTTAAATGTGTATGGCATTTTATTTTACCAGAAGTAAATCGTCCAATGTTTTATAAATTTAAAGTATGGTTCTGAATCGCAATTGAGATCTTTGCACATATTGTTTGCTGTAATTTTCTTCATGCCATTGGTTTACAACATTTGAATTGCACTTAAAGATGTTAAACATGTTAAATTTCATTTTGGGGTGTGAGTTCAAATATTTTCTTTGAGGAGGATAGATGTACTGATTATGCATGGGAATTTGCAAGCTATTGAGTGAGTTTGTTCCAAGTATGTTTCATTGTATGTTGCTCAAGTGTGTCTTTGGGATTAGTTTGTTATTTGTAGAGATCTTTTTGTTACTTATGTTCTCCAGCTAGATGCTTATATTATTGGCCAATTTTGTAGTGTGACCTATAATGCTTACCAAATAAAGTGATACTGCATTTATGTTAATAGTTGTTGAGGTGTTGTGAGGAAGATTCTGATCATTAAACTTAAAAATTCATACTCATTACTACTCTGTTTCCTCAACAAGTTTCAAGAAGATGGACATTTCTACCAAAAATATGTAGATTAATTAGTAAACATTTGAAGAATAAAATGTGTTGATAAAATTCTTCTTGATGAGTACACTTGATTTTTTTTTCCTTAAGCCTTATTAGAATAAAGGGAACTTTAAAATTTAAAACTGAAACTCATCTTATAGAAACATGGAACATTCTGAATTTCATTGCTGCTTGTAATATTTTATCAAATATAATGTGGTATTTTTCTCTAAGAGATTTGTTCTATCTTATGGGAGTGATAGTGAAACATATTTCATCTATGGAGATGAAAGGGAATGTTTTGCAAATAAAAAAACAAAAGTTAATAAAGGGTTAAATTTGGGCGTCTATGAACTTTTCAAGTTTTTAAATTAGGCTTATAAGCCCGAGTTCTTCAAATATTGGTGACTGATAAATCATGTTCAACGACACACGAAGTGTTCCGAGAATACTTGCCTTAAAAAAATAGTTGGCTCCAGTGTCGATACAACGCACCTTGGGAGAATAGAGCCACTTCTTTATTGTTTGTTGATGAGAGTGCTTCAGTTAAATACCTCCCTTCAAGGAATGATGATAGATTGAACACACACAATCCAGCAATGTTATCCATATGGAGAGCCAATATCGATTATCAACCTGTGTTATCTTGCCATGATGTCCTTAAATACATTTCTAAGTATGCTTCCAAAGCGGAACAAAGGTCAGAAACATACCACCAAATGCTTTCTACATTGTCAAGAGGTTTAGATCCTGATCTGCCTACACATTTAGCCATAAAAAAATGTTAACTAAGAGTGTGGTTGAACATGACATTAGCGCACAAGAAACATGCCACATGCTCCTCAAATTGCCACTTCTAATGTGCAGTCGCACTTTTGTGACGCTAAATGTAGGCAGAAAAATCTTAAGAAGTTGGGTTGAAGCAGAGCTGTGAGGATGCAGAAACATCCTTGCTTTTAGATGCATACAGGGTCCGCCCTTCAAACATGGAAAGCCTTCCACTCATTGAAGTTGCACGCGACTGGAGTTACAACAAATATCACAAGCGCACTAGGTGGAAGAGTCGTACCCATCCAACTATTGTTCGGGTGTTCCCCAAATTTCAATGCATTCCATCTAAGGACTCCCCCTCTTTTGAACTTTTCTGTTGGTCTGAACTCCTTCTATACAAACCTTTTCACAACATTTCTACTGGTATTGGTTCAATACCTCAACAAACCATTTCCAATTAGAGCTTTTTCAAATACAATTATCGGCCCTGACATATTGCACGACATGAATCAAATCCGTCACTCACCTCCGACAGAGACACTGAGTCCGAGGTCGAGCCCCCTTCCTATTGAGCAACTATATGATTGGCAACTGTTGGCTCGATTCCGCCCGGAACACTTCTTTCCTTGACATCTTGCAAATGTTGGGCCTTCATGAATTTGACACCCTTCACAATTGGAGTGCACATCATATTCCTATTGCTTTGCAGTCTCTTGGTGCCACTTTCATCGAAGATAATAAGGAAAACCATATTTCAGCTTCCTTCGTGGACAGATTCGACCCTCCAACTTCAGGTTTATCTCCAGAACAACAACAAGCTTTCAACATAGTTATTCAACACTTCACGCACAAATCCAACCTTCCTCCACTGAGACTTATTATACAAGGGACTGCAGGTACTGGAAAATCATTCCTCATTAACATTTTAAAGTCTTCATTTGCCTCTTCATCCAGCCAGGGCCTTTCACCTCTCCCCCAACAGAGTTCCTGCTTTGACATTTCGACCTTGCTAGATACACGCAAGCCTCCGGATTCCCATTAAAGAACCCAAACCCTTAGAGGGCCAAGCTTTATTGTCTCTTCAAGACTCCCTCAAGCACATCAAATACATTTTAATTGATGAAATGAGTTTCGTTGGGCCAAATTTGCTTTCCAGAAATGACTACCATCTTAGGGAGGCTTTCCCGCACTTCAAATATTCAACATTTGGAGGTAGATCTATGATCCTTGTTGGAGACCTCGGTCAACTTCCTCTCGGTTATGGACATCCCTCTTTATGCCAGCAAGTCTTATGGAGCTACCCTTTGGCAAGAATTCAACATATCTGTCTCCCTTCATTCAATCTTCCAACAACAACACTCTGATCCAACACAGGCATCATTCCAGAACTTGTTGCTTAACATTCGTAATGTCGTCTGTCTGATCCAAGACTGGGCAACTCTTATGTCAAGATCTCGATTCCTCCCTTTTCGAACAAGAAAGCATTTAATTTAAAGAAGGCCCTCATCTTTTCACTCAGAATGACCTTGTGGACTCACACAACCTTATTATGTTGAAGTCCCTTAACTCTCCTATAGCCATATCAATTTCTGAAAATACCATATGTTCTACATCAGCGATCATCAAGACGATCATTGAAGCCCAAGGTTCTTCTCCCAACCCTCGTCTTAGCTCCTTAAAGCGATCATGCAATCATGGTGCCATACCTTCTTTATAACAGTCATGCATGTGTATATCACGTGTATTTTGTATTGATAACCCCTTTCGGTTCGTGTTTGTATTATCTGAAACTAATTTAAACACCATATTTGATCTATGTTTGTTTACAAATATGTTCAAAGTTTCTTCTGCGCTCTACTTCTAGCCAGTCTAATATAACTAATGGATTTTTATACCTCGCTATTATTCTTTTATATTTAATGCTCAAGATCTTGTTGCTTATGTTTTTTCACGTTTTTCTTAATTTGACCATATCCCCACCACACTATATAATCTTCTACTCGATATACGTTAAATTTCATTTTATTATCCATTCTTTTAGATTTGCTCCACTACTTTTCCTTTTTTGACTCCTACCATTACTTGCATTTACGGGATATATTGATTTTTAACACTCTCCACTTTCCTTAGGTTTTACCTCTTCTCTTTCCCTCCTCCATTTCCTTTTCCCTTTTTCATTTCTTTTATCCTTTCCGTCAAATGCATTCCTCTTCTCTACTTCCTTCTCCTTGTTCCCCAACCTCTCTTTCAACATTATCATCACACACCTCACGTGCGATTGCTAGTTAGATAACAATTTCATGAAACAATTATAACCCCATGTTCATTCTATATTGGCCTATCGACCAAATAACTTCGAAACAAATGATGCTCCAAATGTACTTTTTCCAAATTGAAAACAATCCAAATATCACGTGGACGTCATTAAAATCTTTCATTTCATTTCAAACATCCATCCTCCTCTCGATATCACTCTTTTATATGGACCCATGTATGGGCTTGGCCAATCTCAACTTTTTAAAGGTCCATATCAGATCTTATACATATTTTATATTGGAATTTCGCAACTCTACACTATTGAGTAGTTGTCGGTTCCACCTAAAAATAATCCTAGACATTAATTTGGCAATAAAATTCTCCATTTTCCCATGACGTGGTCATTTCTTTAAATGTGGTCACATCTTTAGATGTGGTGTGATGTGACAACTAAACTTAACATAGAAAATAGTCCTCATGTCACGTTTCGCCACTTTATATATATTGGGAAATTGTTTTTTTAGAAAATCCGTTCTCTTTTGGAGTGTAGTTGTTTTATCACACAAAGTTGTTTCCAACACGAGAACTAAATGGAATTTAGGTAAAGCTTAATTAGAGATATACGTAGTTTTGCAAGAAAGTGACATTGAACTAATATTCTAAAGTCATTTTATATGAATTAAATAGAGTTTATGTAAGATAGTGACATTGATCCACTAATTATGGGTTTTTAATCCAATGAATGGTTTAAATATGTCCATATTTCCTTGGCAAATATATAGATATTAATTGTTATATATCAAAATTGTGTGGGTGTATATCAACTTCTATCTTAGAGATTGCCCCACGGATCCAAATCAAGTAATCATAGATGTCTCACGTGATATTATTTTTATGTCAAAGAATATATTTTCCATGAATGTTTCTTTTAATATAATACAAAATAGAGTATAGTTTTTCTTTTTTCGGAATGCATCATTATTAATTTAGAAATGTAAGATGGTTACAAAAATTGTCAAAAACAATATATGGTAATTAAACTTGAGCTACAAAAGGCAAATATTAAAGAAAATAAATGCGTAAGAGGGACCTATGACATCAAGAAACGCCAACAAGGTATAATGGAGTATGGTTTTAAAATTTAGTGTGTTGACAAGAATGATTTTAATTTGTTAGCTTATTATAGTCTACATTAACTTGGAAAAGTGATTGCCAAAATATGAAGTGGAAGGTCATTAAATATTATTTCTAGAATATATCATATGTACACCAAATTCTAATTCCAATAACTACAAGGTTACAAATTCACGATGTTTCATCCTTCAATCCAAAAACTTTAATTTCATTTAAGGAAAAAGAAAAAAAAAAAAAAGGCTATTAGGAATGTTTTTCTAATTTTTATAGAAAACATGAAAGTTTATCAGTAAATGATTTCAAATTTTCACAAGCATTCAAAGGTTGTTTGTTTCTTACGTAAAGTAGAGATAGCAAAATATGTTGATGTTAAATTTGATGTTTATGTGATTGTTGTTTAAGAGTATTTACTCTTCTTTGCATAAATTGATCGATAAAATCTTGAATATACAATGGAGTTTGGAGTCCCTTGTTTTTATAAAATATTTTTCCATGCTAGATATAATGGTGCAAATAAATTGAGTTTATATGTCACAAGTCAATGGGAATTTTTTTCGATGAGAGCTAATGGGGGTTTTGAAAGGACCTTACCCTTGTATAATGAGGCCAAACAAATAACATCATGAAAGCTTAACATGGAACTAGAAGAAACAAGATTTGAACTCAACCCAAGAAAGACAACCAGCTAAATGTCTGAACAATAGGCAGGTACCTTCTACAACAAAAGAATAACAAAGCTACAACAAACAAATACCCAAGAAAGAGATATCCTCATAGCGAAAAATTGGAACCAAAGAAAACATAGCCAAATCAAATAATCATCTTGTTGTTTCTTCAATCCTTTTCTTAGCACTACTGGTTATAGAGGGGTTGACCACCTTATTTAGGTTAGTTTTACCTTTCTTTCTCAAAACAACATTCCAATCATCAACCTAAGTATTTTTTCCTCTTTGGTGTGCCAATATTGCATTATCCTCTATGAGATTGTTCCTTGTATCCTTGAATTTCTAGCCTTTAGAAAAGACCAAGACTCATAACCTCAACACGCCATATTTTGAAGGAATCAAGGAGAAAAAATGATCACAATCATCCACATTAGTTAGGAAACCATATTTCTACAACTAAGTTGAATCCTCTTGATTCTCTCCCTCATATTTCTTAAGCATTTGTTTTCCACCATCACATCCTTCATCCCCTCTTTTTCCACCTCCCTAAAGCTTTATTCTAGAAAATTTAGGCTCCTCTCAAATCGCTCCTTAAGGTTAATCCCCTCTTGGATTTCCTTTTTCTTTTCTTCTTGATGTTTTTCAAAAGGGGGTTCAACTTGTTGCTTCCCCAACTCTTCCACAATGTTTTCCATAATTGTGACATGTGAGATCGAATATGGGACCATCTCCTCTAAACTACTTATGTCCACTTTTAAACTACTTTCCAACCCATTTACCTCGTTTTTACTCATGTCAAGGGACTTTTCCTTTTCACCTAATTTGGTTCAATATATACTATAGTCTCGGGCTCTGGGGCATTCTTTTTCTTCAACAAGTTGTTCTTGATCCTCAATAAGAGAATTACCTTCCCCATTCCATCCTTTTAAGTACCTTTTACTACCTCCAAAGACTAGTCGTGGATTTGTTTCACCGTCTTCCTCATAGGGGTGTTCTGTATATTTCTCCACAATTATCAAAGGTTCTAGATTCACAACCCAACCCAAATCCTTAGGGGAAAACACTTCCTTATGCTTCCAACTTAAATTATCACTAGTGATTAATCAAAGTGGTGAAAATTCCAATATATGTGCATGATATTGATATCTCTTGGTATTTTTAGATATATACTTTTCAAAAATTATTATGTTTTTAAGGCTTTCGGGTTTAAGGGTCTTTGAGTTTTATCGGGGTCTACTTTTAGGTTTTAAGAGTGGTTTATATCAATATGCTTTGCGTTTTCAAGGTTTTTGGGTTTACGGTCTATCATAATTTCCATGTTTTTAGATTGAAGTTTCGTGATTTTTTAGGTTTCAAGCTATTACATTATGGGTTTAAAGTTTTTTAGTTTTTCATAGTTTTAGGATGTTAAAGTCAAGGCTATCAATTTTCAAGTTAGCCTTTTCCAATTTCATATTTTGGGGACATTTTATATCAATGTAAATTTTCACGTTTTGTGATTTCTTTGTTGTGAATTTTAGGTTTAAAAGTTTTCGTGGATTTTGGTTTTGAATCTTTTGGGTTTGGGATTTTCATATCTTTGAGTTTTGAGTTTATAGGATTATAGTTTCAAGTTTTGTGGGTGCTTTATATCAATTAGTTTTTGTGTCTACAAGGTTTTGGGTTCATGATTTTTAGGTTCTAGTTTTATGATTTTGCATTTTGGGGTTCCTTGTTTTGGGTTTTAGGTTTCATGATTTGCGGGGTTTTCATGTTTTAGGATTTCAAGTTTTAATTTTTTTTTGGAGGAATTTGTAGGTTATGAGAGGAAATTTATAGAGGAATGTCCTACAAAAGGAAAGTTATGTCATGAATGGTGATAGAGGAATGTCCTACAAGAGGAAAGTTATGTCATCAATGGTGTCATCTAGATATGTGCCCAATGAGGTGAATCTAGAAGACATAATATTGTTTTAAAGAATCGCATAAAGTCCTCGAAGAAACAACTCAAGTCCTGGGTAGCAACAAGGACAAGAGAAGTGTTCTCAACTATAGATTGGGTGTCAAAGGTAGAGGAGGATCGTGTAGTTGTCTCAATATCATCCACTCATGAAAGATTTTTTGAGGAAGTGTCGCTCTCAAATGGATAATAAGGGTTTCCATATAAATTTTGTGTGAAGGTCCAAGGTGAAATGACACTCAATGTACTCAAGTTGATGTTGAATATCCTCATAAATAGTGAGACATATTAGTCCGTAGACCATGTCATTATTTATTAACCACTTAATTTTTGTTTATAATCACTTGGCTCAGGAAAAAGTCTACGAAGATAGAGCATTGTATCATGCAAAATGGGGTGATCCAATATCCCTTTTACTAGGAAAAAATAGTTCTCTAAATTTAACTAGACAACAAAACGATGGAATTTAGTACCAAAACTCATGATGAAACCACCCTAGAATGGAACTTTGTCTTAGTTTGTGGTTACAATTCCCTCCACTTTTTATTTTAGTACATATTATAGTTTTCAATGATCGAAAGTATCTTTAATGCAAAGAGCTCGAAAAAACACACACTTTAAAAAATATGGCACCTCAAAAGAATTTTCAATTAGAAGTTATGCATCAAGCTTAGAAAATTGGACACATTTAACTCTTAGTTAGAAGTTTTTTTTGTTGTTGCTTGTAGAAGTAAATCTAAAGATTGTAATATCCTGTCAAAGATTGGAGTTTAGACCCCATTTGTTTTTACTTGAAAATATCTTTTCGAAATTGGTATAGTGATACACGATTAAATTGGTACCATTTGTCACTAATCACTCAAAAATCAACCCAAAAAAATATTATTAATCAATATAATCTATAAAAAAATCCAAAATAAAAGTCTTTAAATTTATTTCAATTAAATGAATTTGAAATATATGTATCCCAATCACGTCTTTAAATAATGATCGCTCTTTATTATTGGAATTGCCCTTATATTAAAAAATAAAAGAGAGTTACATTAGCAGGAGTGACCGGAAAACTCACGATCCCATAGACAAGCCACAAAAGCAACACAAAACAAAACTGATGCGAAGCACACCATGTGAAGGCAACACGAAATGATCACTCTTTTGAAAATTAAGCTTTATATATTTTTACATATTTTTTGCAAATAAATTACTTAATATTTACACTTCCATTACCCGTAATTGTTTTAGATTCGCAGCTACAGCAGCAATACCACTATGTTTCTCGTCATAAAATATTCTACCTAAACTTTACTTTATGTCCACACACAAAATAGTGCCTTAAATATTCTACCTAAATTTGCTAAATTTTCTTTAAAAAAATATCGAGACCAACATTAATCTTACCCCTGAAAAATAAAGAAAATCGTTGGTGAAGAGGACCAACCAATAAGACTTGCCAAAATTTAGAAGTTGACCTTAAAAACAAAAAAAAAAAAAACTTAGACTATTTTCCTATACTTTTTTAACAATTGTTTGAGACATGACTAACAATTTTTATTTGTTTTTTTATTAACTATGTTACTATGGTCAATAGTGGTCCCCATCAACACCATGAACATGCCGCACTTGTGTGTTTGGGTAGGGCCAAACTAGTTTTGATATTGAAGATATGTGTTTTGTCATGGGAATTTAATGGTATCTTATTAGAAAGAGAGAGTAAAGTAGTATATATGTTGATGAGCACACTGATTAAAATGGACTATTAAAACTTTGCGTAAAAGGACCATGCAGTTTTTCCAAACAAAAATGAAATTAAAAAGTATAGAGAATACCTACTGACTATTACTACCGTTCAGACGGTTTAAGGTTGTAAGTATGGCTTTTCTTAAATTTATTATAGAAAGTAGTTCACCCAAGTAAGTGTGAAAGTTTGTTTAACAAATATATGACAAGGTATTAAGTGTAATAAAATTACTTGAATATAACAATAAATATGTCATAATATATAATAAATTATTAAGCTATTTTGAGGGGGCAATCTCCCAAAAGTCTATAACAAGAATATAATTCATCAATTTGATGATTTGGGAGAGCCATATCCATCTATATATTTAGACCTAACTACGAAGGGTTGTAACCCTTCATCCACACCTATTCATTAAAGTTAAGTCGACCTACATTAATCATTAACTAATGAATGTAAATATTAATGACAAGTATGTATTAGGTCAACCCACACATATATTTGTGCATGTGATAGGTTAAGTTTTTATCATGTTCGTCCCCTTTAAAACAATGTTGCCCTCAACGTTGATCAACTCAAGAAGTCGTTGCAAAAGCTTCATCCTCCCGGGTGGCATCCTCATTAGGCGATTCTTCAAAGGCACTAGAATCTTTTTGGAGCTTTTGAATCGGATCCCATATATCTTGGTCATTTTCCCATTATGATCTTGCCTCATCCATCCAATCAGCCTGCCAAATAGTCATGGCACATAATAATACCTCTATGGAATCATCCCTCCTAGATAGTGCATCGACTACAACGTTCTCTTTTCCTTTCTTATAGATGATTTCAAAGTCATATCCCAACATTTTAGTCACCCATTTATGTTGTTCTTCAAATGATAATCTTTGTTTCAAAAAGTATTTGAGACTATCATGATCAATCTTCACCTTAAAGTGTTTACCCATCAAATAATGTCTCCATTACTTAACTACATGAAGAATAACCATAATCTCTTTCTACAATATCGGCTTTAACAAATTCTTACCCTTGAGTTGATGAATCTCAAATGTGATGGATCTTCCTTCTTGTATAAGTACTTCCCTAATTCATGAACCTGATGCATCACATTCGACTATTAGAGTTTTTGAAAAGTCAAGGGTTTACAAAATTGGAGTAGTGCACATGGCCTCTTTCAGCTTCTCAAAATATTTGATGGTTAGTTCATTCTTGTGGAAAGAGTCATTTTTTAACAAATATGTGAGTGGTGTTGCTATGTTATTGTAGTTTTCTAAAAATTTGTGGTAGTAACATGTTAACCCCAAAAAACCGTGAAGGTTTTAAAGGGTTTTTGGCACTTGCCATTCCAGCATAGCCTTTATCTTTCGTTGATCAACTTTCACCCCTTCATGTGACACAAGACACTTCACATGTTATAAATGTTCTTCCCAAGTCTTACTATAGATTAGGATGTTGTCAAAAAATCACAATACAAATTTATGCAAGAAAGGCCAAAACACCATATTCATCAAACTTTGAAATGTCGATGGGGAATTTGTGATACCAAAAGGCATTAGCAAAAACTCATAATGGCCTTCATGATTTCTAAAATCTGTCTTTTGCACATCCTCATCTTTGATCTGAATTTGATGGTAGTTTGAATGCAAATCTAGTTTTGTAAAATAGGTTGCACTATGTAACTCATCTAACAAAACATTAATTACTAGTATAGGGAACTTATCTTTGATGGTATAATTTTTAAGTTCTCAATAATTTGGACACATCCTCCAAGTATCATCTTTTTATGCACCATGATCATCGGGGATGAATATGCACTTTGACTATGTCTAATAATACCCATCTCTAACATCTCTTGTGACATTTTTTCAATCTCACTCTTCTAAGCACGGGGATATATATATGGTCTAATGTTTTGTGGTTGAATTCCCAGTAGTATGTGAATGATATGATCATGATCTCTTCTTAGTGGTATTCCTTTTGGCATTGATCCAAAAATGACCATGTGTGGTCATTAATAATCTTCTATAAATTAAGGGGTCTAGAAATTTGTGTGGGTTGAACTTCATGGAGCACAATTGTGTGATGAATCCTTCTGCCCCCTTTTTTAGAATTTTTTCATTTGATGAGAACTAACCAGTTGTGGAATTTTTCCTGTAGTCCCCTTAGTTCAAATGTCCTTCCCTCAAAATGAAAATGCATAAATAACTCCTGGAAATTCATTTCTATTGTTCCCAACATTGTAAGCCATTGTACTCCCAAAACAATATCTGCTCCTCCCATGGGAATGGAAAACATAGGTGACTCTAATGTGTAATCTCCCATTGCTAGCTTGATTTTATGGCATTTTCCTAATAATTGACTATTCCACCATCTGCAATCATAACTTGAAATTATAGGGCCGAGGTAAATAAAATAATTTAGACTTGTAGCCAATTTAGTATTAATTAAATTGTGTGTACTTCCAGAGTCAATCAACGCTATTACTTTCTATTTTTTTAATAAAACCCACAACCTTGAGGGTTTGTGGAGTGCTAATACCAACAAGTGTGTGACATGATATTGTAAGTTGGGACTCATCGGTTCCAGCTTTCAATCACATCTTTGCATCCCTTTCCTCTTCATCATCTTCTTTCTCGTTGGATCCTTGAATGTAGAAATTTTTTTTTAACACATTTATGTCCCCTACTCCATTTTCTATCACAATTGAAACATAAAGCTTTTACTTGTTTTTCTTCAATTTATTGAGGAATCAATCGAGTAGGTCTAGGGAATGATTTTGATGACCACATGCACTCTTACTAGTATTAAAAGACCTCATTTTTTACTATCTCTCTTTCCTTAGCCCGCCATGCAAATATCATGGACTCAGATATAGAACTTGGATTAAACATGCACATATCCAATTGGATATTGTCCTTTAGGCCCCCTATGAACAAATCATTAAGGTTGATTTTCAGAGATATCACCCACCCTTAAAGACAAGTTTTAGAATTGTTGAATATAATCATTTATTGTCCATGTTTGTTGCGACTTGGCTACTAGATAAAGTAGTTTTCTATTACACTATTATAGTACTATAGTTGCATCTCATCTGAATCCGACCAAGTGACACTAAGGCTGTTGGCTAAATTTTCTCCATAGTTGAAAACCTAGGCAGTCATGAGATAAATCTCGCTCATTTACCAATGAGGTTCTCGTGTAAGATTTTGTCAATTATATTTTCTAATATCTATCTGTTGGTTTTACTTTAACTATGTAGCTCATGGATCATAGCTAGGCAATTTTGCAGCAAGTAAGCAGCTGTAAGCAGTATGTGCAGGAAAGGGAAATAATTAAATACGAGAAGAAAGAAAAGGAGATGTGCAACCTATCCAATAGTTGACAAAGTTGGTCACATGCACATAAACGAAACAAATAGATCTTGAAATGTAGAATTTAAAGGAAAGGAAAGTTTCGAGATCCGATCTAAGATAACACAAAGTTTATGCAAAGATCTAAAAAGAAATAAGGAATAAATACACCACTGACACAAAGTTCTCCAGAAATCTACCTCCTCTCTATTCCTCAACTTTCAGGAAGCTATCAGGGTTTTAGCTCAAATTCTGGAACACAAGAATGTTGATTACAAATTATGATCCCTTGGTAGGTTCTTCCTCTATTTATAGTGTATAAACGGCAATTACAAAATAGGAAGCTTTAAATGAATTCTCACATGCGGAAGCTATGAAAAGGGAAACAACTGGCAATCTTCCTTCTGGAATTCCTCTTTGCATGACATGCATGATTTATAACTGAAAAATAGAACCTTCTATTTTGCATGTCTGCCACCTATTTCTAAGTAATTGACTTCTTCAAGTAACGGCTTTTAAACCAATCACTTAAGTTTTATAATTTAATTGATTGCTCAATTACTTTGTCGAAGAAAATAAAAAGAAAGAGGAAAAGAAATAAGAAGAAAGGCTGCTGACCCTCCCGGTCTTGTTCTTCTTCCATATTATGCATGTGGTTGACTCTTTTGCCTTTGATTCTCACCAAACTAGATTTGGAAGCTATGCATGATTGTGATTTTCTTGCATGGGTATTGTCTTTGACATGTCTCCCCTCTTATCCTTGAAGATTCTGCAATTCTTCTTCAAGATATGCACCAATGTAATGTTTATCATAAATAATTCAGACAAAACTCATCATTTTTTATTTTTAATTACATATGAGCGATTAAAAATTCTGGAAAGCACTCCGAGTGAAGGAAAGTACAAATAAATTCAATGAAGGCTTCAACTGGAAGATTGGGAGCACATGCACAAGCTCTTGAAAGGAATTCTCCATGCACCGACTTCTACATGGCTTTGTTATAAACAAGAGGATGATTTTTGTCGGAAGCCTTTGCAATTATGAGATCTGGATCTGTCAATTAAATTGGTGATAGGTTCAGGCCCTATGTATGTATCATTGACTTCAAAGAAATCTGGAAGCTATGCATGATTCTAATAATCCTTTAATTTCATCATGCTTCATCATGGCTAGAACAATCTTTGTCTGAGCTATTTTTCTTTTAATTTTGTCAGAATCCCTTGTAATTGGATCAATTTGTGTAGATCTGGCAATTTCTTCAAATTCGGAAGATATATTTAATGTACATGACATTGATTTGAACTCCTTTTACTTATATGAGTGCCTCGTGATGAATACCTAAGCACATATACCAAAGCATGTAGAAGCTCAAAATGACCAAAATTAGGCTATTCTAACCCTACTACGCTTAAAGCTGGAAGCTTCCTAGTGATGTAAAATAAACTTTAATGCAAAATCCTCCTTCTTTTGGTGCCAAAACCTGTCTGGGATGCAATCCTCGTCAAAAAGAATTAATTGTCTCTCCCTTATGGTGTCCCATGCTTATATAACCTCCAACATGTTATTTTTAATAATTGTCTCTTCCTATTTTTGGAAATTTAATTAATTAATAACCATGTTTATTCATCCAATTTGAGCACCCAAGTCTGCGTGTTGCACGCTTACTTCTTAAATAATTTATTTTATTTATTTTGAAAATGCATCCTTGACTTCTCCTTAGCTCTTCCACTTGCATTGACTTTCCTTCTATTTATGGTGCCAAAATTGGGTGAATAAACCATTACTAAATATTATTAAATGCATTGTTATTCACCCAATGTGGGTTGCACTTTTTAGTAAGAGGAATTGCTAAAAATAAAAAGTCAACTTGATGGGAATTTCCACCTGCTGCACTGACTCCAAAAATCCCCTCTTCCACTTAAGTTATTTGACTTTCATAATGAGAATTTTTACCCTACAAGGCAGGTAAGAAATTCCCGTCTGCCTACCACTGCCAAAATTCCCACTGACAAATTAAAACATCTCCCAAAAAGTGTGACTTGTATTAAAAATAGCTTCATTTGATAAAGTGCGACTTGCATGGGTGAATAAACCTCTTTGGTGGGAAAAGTTAGCTCTTAGCGGTAGAAAATTCCCATCGAGTGCTTTAAGTGATTTTTCTTTATTTTATAATGGGAATTTTTACCTTGCAAGGCAGGTAAGAAATTTTCACATGTATCGCCGCCTTTAATATTCCCATTGCGGCTTAAGTGACTTGACTTCATGGGAAAAAGTACCCTGAGGCGGTAAGAAACTCATGCCTACCTCACACTACCAATATTCCCATTACAGCTTAAACCCATTCATTCCAAAAAGTGTGACTTGCCTAGGAGAGGCTTTTTGTGGTTGAATTCATCTTTTTTTAGTCGAATTTTACTTTAAGGTGATTACTTCGTGCAATGGTCGTAAATGATCTCCAGATGCTCCAGGCAATTAAATAGACTATACAGGACAAAGAACAGATCCACAAGAATTAAACAGACAGACCACAGGGAAAACTGGAGAAAAATGCAAAAGAAATAAATAAAAACAAAAAATGTTGCCAGAAGTCACAGAAAAAGTTTTGAATTCATTCCTGGTGAAAATCCTATTGAAATATGTGGATACTGGCATGTAAAACTTCAACAGATTCAACCGGAGCACAATTTACTTCAAACGAGGCTTTATTTATTTAATAAATAATTAAATAAAAATTTCTATAAAAAAACTTGGCGAAGGGATAAAATGAGTTTCAGCATCTGGGTATTCGTCGAAATTGGCTCATATGATTCACGGAGAATATCTTAATGTAATAGAGACATCTTCTGGCAATAAAAACACAAAAAGACTCATTATTTTAAAAGAACGATTTTTTTTAAAAGGGTTGTCCCAAATTTCAGGGTGAAATATGGGGACACCAAAGACCCTTCTTTTTTCTTAAGTACAAAGCCATCTATACGAAATGAATTGCTCTAGCTCGATATATAAAGATGTCATTGCAACTTTTTGTCCACAGGGAATTCGATGTAGATCAAAAAATCTCCATATGGTTGATCCAAGTTATTGGATCCTTCCCATCAAACTTATTGATTTAATAGAATTAAATCTAAGATATAGACATTGTTGATAAAAAAGATTATTGAAAAAAATATTCAAGATCAAGTAAAGGAAATACAAGCAAGCTTGATGATGATAGGATTTAAACAATGACTCAAATTCACTATGTGTCTAAACTAATTTTGGGATGGAGACTAATGCGGAAGGGAGATTCTGGTTGTCAAGCTCAGTATCAAAAACTAGGCTGCAAAAATCTTAGGGACATGAGCCCTAGACCGGGACAAGGTTGTCAGGTGCTTTAGCGTCGATTTAGGCGTGGGTGTCTATGGAAATACTCATGATTTTAATCTTTTTGTCTCTCCTTGTCATTTCTTGTTCCCTGTAGGTCTATTCATATTCGTTGCACCTCTATTATGTCACACCTATACCTAAAAAAAGAAACCCGGATACATGCACAATACTCAAGTGCACATTAGATGAATAAACATATGCATATGCTTGGGTTGGACTGACATCAGTAATCACCCCAATGTGATTTGTCACCGAGTGTTGCACTCTGATTGGACTCTGTGTAGTTCTTGTGTGTGTGTGATTGAAATAGTGTCCCTTGAGCTAGGATGCCTTAGTGCCAATTGTACAAAGAATAACGTCTTTATAACTACTTTGTCCCAATGCAAATGTGTGGTATGGAATTTAGAATAAACCCTCTTATGCAATGAAGTATGAAGTTCCAAAATGTAGTCTTTGGTGTTTTTGATAAAAAATATTAGCTCCTTATTAAAATGATTTCTCCCTTAATGAGGTAAAATAAAACATGTATATATATGACTCGATTTGCTTACGTTTCATCATTAACATGTGAAAAGCACTCTAAGAGTGACAAACAATGATAAGAAAGGGGTAACATCTAAAAATTAGTAAGATCTTCAATCGGGATATCATCAAATTAGAATGCAAGGTATGAATATTCATAAAAATATTAGAACACATTAGGGCCACTACAAATTTCTCGGTGATGTTGTTATCCATATTTCGCTCCCGAGCTAAATATTGGATCGAACCATGACCTTGCATAGAATGAACCCAAGAAAACTCATTCAAATCCTGCAAATTGGTCGTGAAAAGATTCAAAGAACGTGACAGAGGCCAAGAGAGAACAAAGGATCTTGATAAAAGAAAACGACTGCTGTCGGGCCGTTTCTACATCTTAAATCCATTCTCCAAGTTACAGTGCGAGAGAACTATAAAATAGCAGAGTTAGACAAGAAGGGAAGATGCTACAAAGGAGCCAGAAGCAAGAAGAAGGAAGAATGATGAAGATTCAAAGTCCTCAAGCTCAAAACATGTTCAGAAAGGGTCCAAAATCAACTAAGTCTGGAGGAGGCAGCAGAAGAGACCACGTGTCCTCACGGCGCTTCTCCAAAGATGGGCCCAAATAGAGAGGCTCAAACAATCGTCACATCTCCACATGTCCCAAGGTAGAATAGAGGTAGGGTCAAATGCTCAAACAAAGTCAAAGGCGGACAGGGAGGGCCTCAAAAAATTGGCTAAGTATGAATGAGCAAGCAGAGAGTGCCAAGTGTCAGCGTAGCACATCTCAAAGAGTTGGTCCCAAGGCAAAGACCCAAGTGAGTGCAAGCTTGCCACATAGCCCAAAGTCTAAAAAGTAAGGACCTTTGAAAATTCAACAAAGCAGCGGAGGCCAACAAGTGTCAACTCGACACTCTTCCAAAGGCAAAATTTTGGTCGGGTTTGCAAACAAGTGCGATGCCTCCACGTGTCCTCAAAGGGGACAGAGTTAGTTAAATAGTCAATGCATAAGCCGGCCGGCGGAGGCTGCCAAGTGTCTCAATGGTGATGATGCAAGATTCAAATAGAGAAAAGGTTCCCAAGCGAGTGCTGGGCGGCGACGTGTGTCCCGGGGAAGGTGGGCGTCGGGAAAAGTTAATTTTTTTCCCTTTGCCCCAAAAGGAGTAAAAGTTGCAAAATGGCCCGTGACTCTACCAAGGAAAAGTCAACATATAGACCTCGAGTCAAAGCTAAGTCAAGGAGTTGGGGAAAAAGTGAAAGTTTGCCTTTTGTCCAAAAGGCATAAAAGTAAAGATGGAAGCACATTTCCCGCCCAACCAAAAGGAGCCACATGTCCATGCGGAGCTTCTGAGACATGCGGGAGTTTTTTGGATTTTGTGATTTTTACAAAAAAAGGAGAAAAGTTAAGTTCTGAGCCCGCAAACCTGATTTTTGTCCCAATTTGGCCGCCACGTGTCCCAATCCAAAAGGGTGACCCATTTCCCGCCCATTTGTACAGAATCGATGCAAAACTTCAAAGGGGCATATCTTTCAACTTAGGGCTTGAAATATAGCAAATTTGACACCGTTGGAAGCATCCCAATGTCCTCTACGCCATGGAAGCATTTAAAAATTCATTTTTTTTGACAGACTTTGATAGGTAAAATGAAGAAAAGTCTTCTAGGCCATTAACGCAGAATCCAATCTCTTTAACTACCAAATCTGATTCGATTCGATTCGTTGGGAACCAAAAGTGACATATTGTGGCGAATTTGTAGAAGGCATTGATATTCAATGGTTGAGCTTTCAAGGTAGGATTCAATGCGTATCTCATGGTGGTTGGAGTAGGATGCGACTTTTCCCTCTTCTCTCTCTTTTCCTTCTATATATACTTATAACACTTCTCATTTGAGGAGGAGAGACATTCTGGGCATAGAGAAACTCTGTCAAATTTGTTTCTCGATGCCATTTTTGAGCAACGAACCTTCTCCCATGCCTGGAAAATGTATTTGTGCCTCTATTCTAGAAATGTAATGGTCTATGCACCTTCTAGAGCAATAAAAAATGTGTTTTTGTGGTGTTCTTCAACCCTTTGCATCATTTTGTTGTTTCTTCGTGCCTCTCCCTTTTAGTCTTGGTTTTCATGCATGTATTTCACATTTGTAGGTGCAAGATGTTGTGTTTCATGGAGTTTAATGGATGATTTGCAGATCTGGGCCGTGTCACTTCTGTCTGACCTCCCTCATCTCCATTTTTCTATTTCTTTCTCCCTCAACAGAATATCTCGCTTCCTTTGCTGGTGTATCACCGCTTTAGTGTAGGCTTTAAGTGATTTTTCTTTATTTTATAATTGGAATTTGTAGGTTATGAGAGGAAATTTATAGAGGAATGTCCTACAAGAGGAAAGTTATGTCATGAATGGTGATAGAGGAATGTCCTACAAGAGGAAAGTTATGTCATCAATGGTGTCATCTAGATATGTGCCCAATGAGGTGAATCTAGAAGACATAATATTGTTGCGAAAGAATCACATAAAGTCCTCGAAGAAACAACTCGAACTCAGGGGTAGCAACAAGGACAAGAGAAGTGTTCTCAACTATAGATTGGGTGTCAAAGGTAGAGGAGGATCGATAGTTGTCTCAATATCATCCACTCATGAAAGATTTTTTGAGGAAGTGTCGCTCTCAAATGGATAATAAGGGTTTCCATATAAATTTTGTGTGAAGGTCCAAGCGGTGAAATGACACTCATTGTACTCAAGTTGATGTTGAATATCCTCATAAAATGTGAGACATATATTAGTTCGTAGACCATGTCATTATTTATTAACCACTTAATTTTTTGTTTATAATCACTTGGCTTAGGAAAAGTCTACGAAGATAGAGCATTGTATCATGCAAAATGGGGTGATCCAATATCCCTTATTCTTAGGAAAAAATAGTTCTCTTAATTTAACTAGACAACAAAACTATGGAATTTAGTACCAAATCTCATGATGAAACCACCCTAGAATGGAACTTTGTCTTAGTTTGTGGTTACAATTCCCTCCGCTTTATATTTTAGTACATATTATAGTTTTCAATGATCGAAAGTATCTTTAATGCAAAGAGCTCGAAAAAACACACACTTTAAAAAATATGGCACCTCAAAAAGAATTTTCAATTAGAAGTTATGCATCAAGCTTAGAAAATTGGACACATTTAACTCTTAGTTGGAAGTTTTTTTCTTGTTGCTTGTAGAAGTAAATCTAAAGATTGTAATATCCTGTCAAAGATTGGAGTTTAGACCCCATTTGTTTTTACTTGAAAATATCTTTTCAAATTGGTATAGTGATACACGATTAAATTGGTACCATTTGTCACTAATCACTCAAAAATCAACCCAAAAAAATATTATTAATCAATATAATCTATAAAAAATCCAAAATAAAAGTCTTTAAATTTATTTCAATTAAATGAATTTGAAATATATGTATCCCAATCACGTCTTTAAATAATGATCGCTCTTTATTATTGGAATTGCCCTTATATTAAAAAAAAAAAGAGAGTTACATTAGCAGGAGTGACCGGAAAACTCACGATCCCATAGACAAGCCACAAAAGCAACACAAAACAAAACTGATGCCGAAGCACACCATGTGAAGGCAACACGAAATGATCACTCTTTTGAAAATTAAGCTTTATATATTTTTACATATTTTTTTGCAAATAAATTACTTAATATTTACACTTCCATTACCCGTAATTGTTTTAGATTCGCAGCTACAGCAGCAATACCACTATGTTTCTCGTCATAAAATATTCTACCTAAACTTTACTTTATGTCCACACACAAAATAGTGCCTTAAATATTCTACCTAAATTTGCTAAATTTTCTTTAAAAAATATCGAGACCAACATTAATCTTACCCTGAAAAATAAAGAAAATCGTTGGTGAAGAGGACCAACCAATAAGACTTGCCAAAATTTAGAAGTTGACCTTAAAAACAAAAAAAAAAACTTAGACTATTTTCCTATACTT
This sequence comes from Taxus wallichiana var. yunnanensis, assembly GCA_018340775.1. Taxonomy (NCBI): domain Eukaryota; kingdom Viridiplantae; phylum Streptophyta; class Pinopsida; order Cupressales; family Taxaceae; genus Taxus; species Taxus wallichiana. The sequence goes on from CM031243.1 coordinate 546,208,512, forward strand.
TTTTAACAATTGTTTGAGACATGACTAACAATTTTTATTTGTTTTTTTATTAACTATGTTACTATGGTCAATAGTGGTCCCCATCAACACCATGAACATGCTGCACTTGTGTGTTTGGGTAGGGCCAAACTAGTTTTGATATTGAAGATATGTGTTTTGTCATGGGAATTTAATGGTATCTTATTAGAAAGAGAGAGTAAAGTAGTATATATGTTGATGAGCACACTGATTAAAATGGACTATTAAAACTTTGCGTAAAAGGACCATGCAGTTTTTCCAAACAAAAATGAAATTAAAAAGTATAGAGAATACCTACTGACTATTACTACCGTTCAGACGGTTTAAGGTTGTAAGTATGGCTTTTCTTAAATTTATTATAGAAAGTAGTTCACCCAAGTAAGTGTGAAAGTTTGTTTAACAAATATATGACAAGGTATTAAGTGTAATAAAATTACTTGAATATAACAATAAATATGTCATAATATATAATAAATTATTAAGCTATTTTGAGGGGGCAATCTCCCAAAAGTCTATAACAAGAATATAATTCATCAATTTGATGATTTGGGAGAGCCATATCCATCTATATATTTAGACCTAACTACGAAGGGTTGTAACCCTTCATCCACACCTATTCATTAAAGTTAAGTCGACCTACATTAATCATTAACTAATGAATGTAAATATTAATGACAAGTATGTCTTAGGTCATCCCACACATATATCTATGCATGTGATAGGTTAAGCTCTTATCATGCCCGTCCCCTTTAAAACAATGTTGCCCTCAACGTTGATCAACTCAAGAAGTCGTTGCGGAAAAGCTTCATCCTCCCGGGTGGCATCCTCATTGGGCGAGATTCTTCAAAGGCACTAGAATCTTTTTGGAGCTTTTGAATCGGATCCCATATATCTTGGTCATTTTCCCATTCCAATCTTGCCTCATCCATCCAATCATCCTACCAAATAGTCATGGCACATAATAATGCCTCTATGGAATCATCCCTCCTAGATAGTGCATCGGCTACAACATTCTCTTTTCCTTTCTTATAGATGATTTCAAAGTCATATCCCAAAATTTTACTCACCCATTTCATTGTTCTTCAAATGATAATCTTTGTTTCAAAAAGTATTTGAGACTATCATGATCATTATTCACCTTAAAGTGTCTACCCATCAAATAATGTCTCCATTTCTTAACTACATGAAGAATAGCCATCATCTCTTTCTCATATATTGGCTTTAACAAATTCTTACCCTTGAGTTGACGAATCTCAAATGTGATGGGTCTTCCTTCTTGCATGAGTACTTCCTAATTCATGAACCCGATGCATCACATTCGACTATGAGAGTTTTTGCAAAGTCAAGGGTTTACAAAATCGGAGTAGTGCACATGGCCTCCTTTTCACTTCTCAAAATATTTGATGGTTAGTTCATTCTTGTGGAAAGAGTCGTCTTTTAACAAATATGTGAGTGGTGTTGCTATGTTATTGTAGTTTTCTAAAAATTTGTGGTAGTAACATGTTAACCCCAAAACCGTGAAGGTTTTAAAGGGTTTTGGCACTTGCCATTCCAAAGATAGCCTTTATCTTTCGTTGATCAACTTTCACCCCTTCATGTGACACAAAGTACACTTCACATGTTATAAATGTTCTTCCCAAGTCTTACTATAGATTAGGATGTTGTCAAAAATCACAATACAAATTTCTGCAAGAAGAAAGGCCAAAACACCATATTCATCAAACTTTGAAATGTCGATGGGGAATTTGTGATACCAAAAGGCATTAGCAAAAACTCATAATGGCCTTCATGATTTCTAAAATCAGTCTTTTGCACATCCTCATCTTTGATCTGAATTTGATGGTAGTTTGAATGCCAATCTAGTTTTGTAAAATAGGTTGCACTATGTAACTCATCTAACAAAACATTAATTACTAGTATAGGGAACTTATCTTTGATGGTATACTTTTTAAGTTCTCAATAATTTGGACACATCCTCCAAGTATCATCTTTTTATGCACCATGATCATCGGGATGAATATGCACTTTGACTATGTCTGATAATACCTTCCTCTAACATCTCTTGTACCATTTTTTCAATCTCACTCTTCTGAGCACAGGGATATCTATATGGTCTAATGTTTTGTGGTTGAATTCCCGGTAGTAGGTGAATGACATGATCATGATCTCTTCTTGGTGGTAGTCCTTTTGGCATTTCTCCAAAAATGACTGAGTGGTCATTAATAATCTTCTATAAATCAGGAGGTGTAGAAATTTGTGTGGGTTGAACTTCCATGGAGCACAATTGTGTGATGAATCCTTCTGCTCCCTTTTTAGAATTTTTACATTTGATGAGAACTAACCATTGTGGATTTTTTCCTATAGTCCCCTTAGTTCAAATGTCCTTCCCTCAAATTGAAAATGCATAAATAACCCCTGGAAATTCATTTCTATTGTTCCCAACATTGTAAGCCATTGTAATCTCAAAAATATAAGCTCCTCCCATGTGAATGGAAAACATAGGTGACTCTAATGTGTAATCTCACATAGCTAGTTTAATTTTATGGCATTTTCCTAATAATTGACTATTCCTCCATCTGCAATCATAACTTGAAATTATAGGGCCAGTAAATAAAATAATTTAGACTTGTAGCCAATTTAGTATTAATAAAATTGTGTGTACTTCCAGAAGTCAATCAACACTATTACTTTCTATTTTTTTAATAAAACCCACAACCTTGAGGGTTTGTGGAGTGCTAATACCAGCAAGTGTGTGACATGATATTGTAAGTTGGGACTCATCGAGTCCAGTTTCAATCACATCTTTTGCATCCCTTTCCTCTTCATCATCTTCTTTCTCGTTGGATCCTTGAATGTAGAAAATTTTCTTTTTAACACATTTATGTCCCCTACTCCATTTTCTATCACAATTGAAACATAAAGCTTTTACTTGTTTTTCTTTAATTTATTGAGGAATCAATCGAGTAGGTCAAGGGAATGATTTTGATGACCACATGCACTCTTACTAGTATTAAAAGACCTCATTTTTACTATCTCTCTTTCCTTAGCCATGCCACGCAAAAATATCATGGACTCGGATATAGAACTTGGATTAAACATGCACATATCCAATTGGATATTGTCCTTTAGGCCCCTATGAACAAATCATTAAGGTTGATTTTCGAGATATCATCCACCCTTAAAGACAAGTTTTAGAATTGTTGAATATAATCATTTATTGTCCATGTTTGTTAACTTGGCTACTAGATAAAGTAGTTTTCTATTACACTATTATAGTACTATAGTTGCATCTCATCTGTGAATCCGACCAAGTAACACTAAGATCACATAAATTTTCTCCATAATCGAAAACCTAGGCAGGTCATGAGATAAATCTCCCTCATTTACCAATGAGGTTCTCATGTAAGATTTTGTCAATTATATTTTCTAATATCTATCTCGTTGGTTTTACTTTAACTATGTAGCTCATGGATCATAGCTAGGCAATTTTGCAAATGAAGCGCAAATAAGCGATATGTGCGGGAAAGGGAAATAATTAAATACGAGAAGAAAGAAAAGGAGATGCGCAACCTATCCAATAGTTGTGAGTTGGTCACATGCACATAAACGAAACAAATAGATCTTGAAATGCATAATTTAAAGCAAAGGAAAGTTTCAGATCTAGATCTAAGATAACACAAAGTTTATGCAAATATCTAAAAAGAAATAAGGAATAAATACACCGTTGACACAAAGTTCTCCAAAAATCTACCTCCTCTCTATTCCTCAACTTTCGGAAGCTATCGGGGTTTCTCAAATTCGGAACACAAGAATGTTGATTACAAATTATGATCCCTTAGTAGGTTCTTCCTCTATTTATAGTGTATAAAGGGCAATTACAAATAGGAATCTTTAAATGAATTCTCACATGCGGAAGCTATGAAAAGGGAAACAACTGGCAATCTTCCTCCTGGAATTCCTCTTTGCATGACATGCATGATTTATAACTGAAAAATAGAACCTTCTATTTTGCATGTTTGCCACCTATTTCCAAGTAATTGACTTCTTCAAGTAACGGCTTTTAAACCAATCACTTAAGTTTTATAATTTAATTGATTGCTCAATTACTTTGTCGAAGAAAATAAAAGAAAGAGGAAAAGAAATAAGAAGAAAGCTGCAACCCTCCCAGTCTTGTTCTTCTTCCATATTCTGCATGTGGTTGACTCTTTTGCCTTTGATTCTCACCAAACTAGATCTGGAAGCTATGCATGATTGTGATTTTCTTGCGGGTATTGCCTTTGACATGTCTTCCCTCTTATCCTTGAAGATTTTGCAATTCTTCTTCAGTACATGCACCAATGTAATGTTTGTCATAAATAATTCAGACAAAACTCATCATTTTTATTTTTAATTACATATCAACAATTAAAAATTCTAGAAAGCACTCCGAGTGAAGGAAAGTACAAGTAAATTCAATGAAGGCTTCAACTGGAAGATTGGGAGCACATGCACAAGCTCTTGAAAGGAATTTTCCATGCACTGACTTCTACATGGCTTTGTTAGAAACAAGAGGATGATTTTTGTCGGAAGCCTTTGCAATTATGAGATCTAGATCTGTCAATTAAATTGGTGATAGGTTCAGGCCCTATGTCTGTATCATTGACTTCAGCAAATCTGGAAGCTATGCATGATTCTACTAATCCTTTAATTTCATCATGCTTCATCATGGCTAGAACAATCTTTATGTCGAGCTCTTTTTCTTTTAATTTTGTCGAATCCTTGTAATTGGATCAATTTGTGTAGATCTGGCAATTTCTTCAAATTCGGAAGATATATTTAATGTACATGACATTGATTTGAACTCCCTTTTACTTATATGAGTGCACATGATGAATACCTAAGCACATATACCAACATGTAGAAGCTCAAAATGACCAAAATTAGGCAATTCTAACCCTACTACTAAAACCTGAAGCTTCCCAAAGAGGTGTAAAATAAACTTTAATCCAAAATCCTCCTTCTTTTGGTGCCAAAACACATCTGGGATGCAATCCTCATCAAAAAGAATTAATTGTCTCTCCCTTATGGTGTCCCATGCTTATATAACCTCCAACGCATGCTATTTTTAATAATTGTCTCTTCCTATTTCTGGCAATTTAATTAATTAATAGCCATGTTTATTCATCCAATTTGGGCACCCAAGTCTGCATGTTATTGGTTACTTTTTAAATAATTTATTTTATTTATTTTTAGCATGCATCCTTGACTTCTCCTTAGCTCTTCCACTTGCATTGACTTTCCTTCTATTTATGGTGCCAAAATTGGGTGAATAAACCATTAATAAATATTATTAAATGCATTGTTATTCACCCAAGGTGGGTCGCACTTTTTGGCAAGAGGAATTGCTAAAAATAAGAAGTCAACTTGATGGGAATTTCCACCTTGCACTACAGCTCCAAAAATCCCCTCTTCCACTTAAGTTATTTGACTTTCATAATGAGAATTTTTACCCTACAAGGCAGGTAAGAAATTCCCGCCTGCCTGCCACTTGCCAAAATTCCCACTGGCAAATTAAAACATCTCCCAAAAAGTGTGACTTGTATTAAAAATAGCTTCCTTTGATAAAGTGCGACTTGCATGGGTGAATAAACCTCTTTGGTGGAAAAGTTAGCTCTTTAGCAGGTAGAAAATTCCCATCGAGTGCTTTAAGTGATTTTTCTTTATTTTATAATGGGAATTTTTACCTTGCAAGGCAAGTAAGAAATTTTCACATGTATGCCGCCTTTAATATTCCCATTGCAGCTTAAGTGACTTTGACTTCATGGGAAAAAGTACCCTGCAAGGCAGGTAAGAAACTCCCGCCTACCTGTCACTACCAATATTCCCATTACATCTTAAACCCATTCATTCCAAAAAGTGTGACTTGCCTAGGAGAGGCTTTTTGTGCTTGAATTCATCTTTTTGGTCAGAAGTTTACTTTCTGAGGCTAATTCCTTCTGGTGCAATGGTCGTAAATGATCTCCAGATGCTCCAGGCAATTAAACAGACTATATAGGACAAAAAACAGATCCACGAGAATTAAACAGACAGACCACGGGGAAAACCGGAGAAAAATACAAAAGAAATAAATAAAAACAAAAAATGTTGCCAGAAGTCACAGAAAAAGTTTTGAATTCATTCCTGGTGAAGATCCTATTGAAATATGTGGATACTGGCATGCAAAACTTCAACAGGATTCAACCAGAGCACAATTTACTTTAAACGAGGCTTTATTTATTTAATAAATAATTAAATAAAAATTTCCTACAGAAAAAAACTTGGCGAAGGGATAAAATGAGTTTCAAAGATCACGGGTATTCGTCGAAATTGGCTCATATGATTCACTGAGAATATCTTAATGTAATAGAGACATCTTCCGGCAATAAAAACACAAAAAGACTCATTATTTTAAAAGAACGATTTTTTTAAAAGGGTTGTCCCAAATTTCAAGGTGAAATATGGGGACACCAAAGACCCTTCTTTTTCTTAAGTACAAAGCCATCTATACGAAATGAATTGCTCTAGCTCGATATATAAAGATGTCATTGCAACTTTTTGTCCACGAGGAATTCGATGTAGATCAAAAATCTCCATATGGTTGATCCAAGTTATTGGATCCTTCCCATCAAACTTATTGATTTAATAGAATTAAATCTAAGATACGATATCATTGTTGATAAAAAAGATTATTGAAAAAAATATTCAAGATCAAGTAAAGGAAATACAAGCAAGCTTGATGATAGATAGGATTTGGACAATGACTCAGTTGTAATTATGTGTCTAAACTAATTTTGGGATGGAGACTAATCGGAAGGGGAGATTCTGGGTTGTGCAAGCTCTGTATCAAAAACTAGGCTGCAAAAATCTTAGGGACATGAGCCCCTAGACTCGGGACAAGGTTGTCTGGGGTGCTTTAGCGTCTGATTTAGGCATGGCTCTCTATGGAAATACTCATGATTTTAATCTTTTTGTCTCTCCTTGTCATTTCTTGTTCCTGTAGGTCTAGTCATATTCGTTGCACCTCTATTATTTCACACCTATACCTAAAAAAAAGAAACCCGATGTATACATGCACAATACTCAAGTGCACATTAGATGAATAAACATATGCATATGCTTGGGTTGGATGACATCGGTAGTCACCCCAATGTGATTTGTCATTTGAGTGTTGCACTACAATTCGGACTGCTGTGTAGTTCTTGTGTGTGTGTGATTGAAATAGTGTCCCTTGAGCTAGGATGCCTTAGTGCCAATTGTACAAAGAATAACGAGCTATAACTACTTTGTCCCAATGCAAATGTGTGGTATGGAATTTAGAATAAATCCTCTTATGCAGTGAAGTATGCAGTTCCAAAATGTAGTCTTTGGTGTATTAGATAGAAAATATTAGCTCCTTATAATAGTATGTGCCTCTTAAAATGATTTCTCCCTAATGAGGTTAAATAAGACATGTATATATATGACTGATTTGCTTACGTTTCATCATTAACATGTGAAAAGCACTCTAAGAGTGACAAACAATGAGAAGAAAGGGGTAACATCTAAAAAATTAGTAAGATCTTCAATCAGGATATCATCAAATTAGAATGCAAGGTATGAATATTCATAAAAAATATTAGAACACATTAGGGCCACAACAAATTTCTGGTGATGTTGTTATCCATATTTCGCTCCCGAGCTAAATATTGGATCGAACCATGACCTCGCATAGAATGAACCCAAGAAAACTCATTCAAATCCTGCAAATTGGTCGCGAAAAGATTCAACAACGAAGTGACAGAGGCCAAGAGAGATCAAAGGATCCTATATAAAAGAAAACGACTCTGTCGGGCCGTTTCTACATCTTAAATCCATTCTCCAAGTTACAGGCAGGCATAACTATAAAATAGCAGAGTTAGACAAGAAGGGAAGATGCTACAAAGGAGCCAGGAGCAAGAAGAAGGAAGAATGACGAAGATTCAAAGTCCTCGAGCTCAAAACAGTTCAGGAAAGGGTCCAAAATCAACTAAGTCTGGAGGAGGCAGCGGAAGAGACCACGTGTCCTCACGGTGCTTCTCCAAAGATGGGCCCAAATAGAGAGGCTCAAACAAGCGTCACATCTCCACATGTCCCAGGGTGGAATGGAGGCAAGGTCAAATGGTCAAACAAAGTCAAAGGTGGATAGGGCGGGCCTCAAAAATTGGCTAAGTATGAATGAGCAAGCAGAGAGTGTCAAGTGTCAGCGTAGCGCATCTCCAAGAGTTGGTCCTAAGGCAAAGATCCAAGTGAGCGCAAGCTCACCACATAGCCCAAAGTCTAAAAAGTAAGGACCGTTGAAAATTCAACAAAGCAGCGTAGGCCGACAAATGTCAACTCGACACTCTTCCAAAGGCAAACTTTTGGTCGGGTTTGCAAACAAGTGCGATGCCTCCACGTGTCCTCAAAGGGGACATAGTTAGTTAAATAGTCAATGCATAAGCCAGGTCGGCGGAGGCTGCCAAGTGTCTCAATGGCGATGATGCAAGGGTCAAATAGAGAAAAGGTTCCCAAGTGAGCGCTAGGCTGACGTGTGTCCCAGGGGAAGGTGGGCGTCGGGAAAAGTTAATTTTTGCCCTTTGCCCCAAAAGGAGTAAAAGTTGCAAAATGGCTCGTGACTCTGCCAAGGAAAAAGTCAACATATAGACCCGAGTCAAAGCCAAGGCAAGGAGTTGGGGAAAAAAGTGAAAGTTTGCCTTTTGTCCAAAAGGCATAAAAGCAAAGATGGAAGCACATTTCCCAGCCAACCAAAAGGAGCCACGTGTCCATGCGGAGCTTCGGGGCCATGGGAGTTTTGGATTTTTTGATTTTTACGAAAAAGGAGAAAAGTTAAGTTCTGAGCCCGCAAACCTGATTTTTGTCCCAAGTTGGCCGCCACGTGTCCCAATCCAAAAGGGTGACCCATTTCCCGCCCATTTGTGCAGAATCGATCTGAAAACTTCAAAGGGGCATATCTTTCGACTTAGGGCTCGAAATATAGCAAATTTGACACCGTTGGAAGCATCTCAATGTCCTCTACGCCATGGAAGGATTTAAAAATTCATTTTTTACATACCCTGATAGGTAAAATGAAGAAAAGTCTTCTAGGCCATTAACGCAGAATCCAATCTCTTTAACTACCAAATCTGATTCGATTCATTTGCTTGGGGAACCAAAAGTGACATATTGTGGGCGGATTTGTAAAAGGCATTGATATTCAGTGGTTGAGCTTTCAAGGTAGGATTCAATGCGTATCTCATGGTGGTTGGAGTAGGATGCGACTTTTCCCTCTTCTCTCTCTTTTCCTTCTATATATACTTTATAACACTTCTCATTTGAGGAGGAGAGACATTCTGGGCATAGAGAAACTCTGTCAAATTTGTTTCTCGATGCCATTTTTGAGCAACGAACCTTCTCCCATGCACTGCAAATGTATTTGTGCCTCTATTCTAGAAATGTAATGGTCTGTGCACCTTCTAGAGCAATAAAAAAAAGTGTTTTTGTGGTGTTCTTCAACCCTTTGCATCATTTTGTTGTTTCTTCGTGCCTCTCCCTTTTAGTCTTGGTTTTCTATGCATGTATTTCACATTTGTAGGTGCAAGATGTTGTGTTTTATGGAGTTTAATGGATGATTTGCAGATCTGGGCGTGTCACTTTTTTCTGACCTCCCTCATCTCCATTTTTCTATTTCTTTCTCCCTCAACAGAATATCTCACTTCCTTTGCTGGTGTATCACCGCTTTAGTGTAGGCTCTGTTTTTCCCTCTTTCTCTCTCCTTGGTTCCTTGGAATAGTTGGATTAGGTTAGATTTAGTTTGCCTGCATTGGAGTAGTTCATGGTAGGTAGCTTAGGAACAAGAACCAACTTTCTCTGGAGAGCTTTCCCACTTTTGCAAGGTCCCACACCTTGGGGAAAGTTCAATGTTATGCAATCACACCAAATGATTTTGCCTTAGAAAAGCAGATCCATAACTCATTTGGGGGTGCTGTGATTTCACACTAACAAGTATATCCTAGTATTCTTTGATGATATCTTAATCTACAATAAGACATGGGAGGAAAATTTACATCATGTAAATAAGGTTTTGGGAACTCTTTAACAACATCATCTTTGTGCTGAGGCCCTCCAAGTGCACTTTGGAGTCAAGGAAGTTGAATACTTGGGTCATATCATTTCCCATGAAGTTGTAAAATTATATCCGTACAAGATCAAGTCCATGGTGGACTAGAAGTTACCAAAACCTCATAAAACTCAAGGGATTCTTAGAGCTTATAGGTTACTATCACATAGTTGCGAGGAATTACAATAGCATTGTAACACCACTCATAGATTTATTGAAAAATACTCATTCAATTAGAATGAGGAAGCACCACAAGCATTTGAGATGTTGAAGAAGGCCATGTGTACCACTTTAGTTCTTGCTACCCTATATTTCTCCAAAACATTCATTGTGTTATGTGATGCTTCACAATGTGGTATAGGTAAATGATGCTCATGCAGAGGGTCATCCCATTGCATTTGAGAGTCATTAGTTCTCAAAGGTAATACTTTTTGAAAAACATTTTATGAGAAAGTAATGATGGATATTCTTCATGTAGTCAAATAGTGGAGACCATATCTCACGGGTCATCACTTCAAAGCGAAGACAAATCATGATAGTATCAAATACTTCTTAAAGCAATGACTATCATCTAAAGAACAACATAAATGGGTCACAAAATGTTGGGTTATGAATTTGAGATAATTTATAAAAAGGAAAGGTAAATGTGATAATTGATGCATTGTCCGGAGGGATGAGTCTACAAAAGCATTATTATATGTCATATACCTATTGTAGGTAGATTTATTTGATCATGCAAAATCAAATTAGCAAAATGGACACCGAGACCCACACTCTCTTTCAAAACCTCCAACAAAATGTGTGAGAGTTTAAAAATTGTATATAAAAGGGAGACACATTATGGCGTAAGGATATATTGTATTTATACAAGAAATCTAATGTTAAAATTTAGGTTCTTTTTAATCTACGTGTTTCTCTAATGGGTGGCCTTTTGTAGGTTCCCGAAATTTATAACGAAATTAAGTGAGATTTCTTCTAGGAAGAATTGAAAGGGAATGTCAAAAAATGTGGCGAAATGCATGTTGTGTCAACATAAAAAGGGAGAAACTATTAAGACCCTAGGTCTTTTGTAACCTCTACCTATTCTTAGTGAGAAATGGGAGGAGGTTTTCATGGATTTCATCAAAATAATTGCCAAAATATGAAGGAAAAAGTGTAATCATGATGGTGGTGGATAGACTCGCCAAATACACTCATTTTTGTGTTGTCACATCCTTTTACAACAAGTAAAATAGACTTTTCTTTTATGGCTACAATTCATAAGTTACATAGTACGCCCAATATTATAGTCAGTGATCATGACCTTATATTTACTAACAATTTTTGGATTGATTTGTTCACATGTTTTGGTACTTAATTAGCTCATAGTTCATCTTATTATCCCCAATCTCATGGGAAAAATGAGGTAGTCAATAAATGTTTGGAAGGGTATCTTCGATGCTTTTCTTTAGATAAATAGGAGAGATAAGTTTAGTAGCCGCCACTTGCAAAACAATGGTATAACACTTCATTTCACAACTCATCCAATATGTCTCCATTTTGGCATTGTATGGGTACCAAGCACCATCACTCATCTCCACCTTGAGGGTCTAGCCTAAAGTGAGAGAAGTTGAAGATCGCATTCAAAACTAACAATAGGTACTCTCTATATTAAAGAGAATTTGACAATGACACATAACCACACGAAGCAACGAGCTGATCAATGCCATGGTGAATAAAAATTGAGGTTGGAATCTTTTTTCTTGTAATATTATATCCATATAAGCAACTCTCCTTAAAACAACATAAGAAGGATACTAATATTTCACGTAAATACTATGGTCCTTATCAATTATTAAAAATAATTGGTAGTATGGTATACAAATTAGAGCTCCCTCAATCAACCAAAATACATCCAGTTTTCCATGTTTTTTACTTGAAGAAGGTCATTTGATAGAAGGTGTCAATAAAGTCAATATTGTTTGAGCTTGGTAAGGAGGGATGAATCGTATTGAAACTTGAAATATTAATTCAAGCATGCATTAATAGTTTGTGGAAATGGGTTGTTATTGAACATGTAATCAAAGTGGAAGAATTTGTACATTGGATATGCAACATGGGAGGATGAAGCATTCCTACAACAACATCTAGAGATTGCCAACATTGGGGAAAATGTTGTTTCAAAGGGGAGGAACATATTACACCCTTGGTCCAACATCATATACGAGGATGATCGACTTGTGGCTAACATTATCTCTTAATATGTCATATCTCATTTATTTATGCTTTCATATGATTAGTAGGTCAGCCTAGGTGGTTTACATAACATAGTAGGGTATATATAGGAGTTAGTAACTCATAGATGAGCATCATATTGAGCACTTGAGTCTTATTGTATGGTTTGGAGGTTTCCCCCTTGAAGTGGCTAAGTCATTCTACTTGCATATTGTGATATTTTCTCTCTATTTTGGTGTTATTTTGTGTTCTACTACTACTAATATTCATACATATCTATGTAATTTCCTTACACCGTGCTTCTTGAGCTTTCCCAATTGAAGTCAATTTCTAAATTTGTGATGCAAGAGAAGACAAGTAGGCCTTCAAAAATGAATTAATGTCAGTGTTAAAATTTTGTGTGAGCTCTATTATCAAGGTGACATCCAAAGCTCCCACGAGTCCTCAATTTTTTTCATCACAAGTTGTCTTTTAAATTGGGTTAATAACCCTCCCATAAATCATTGTACATGTTACAAAGGGTGGATATCATAAGATATCTTATAGAGTAGTGTTTTAAATCATACGCCATAAACTTGTATACTCTTATTCACATCTTTCTTAATTTCCTTGAGCGTAGAAATAATCTCTTTCTCAAAATCAAGAATATAAAAATCCTTTATAAAGGCTTCCCTCAACATATCAAAATCATCTACTACCCGATTTAGGTCAAACATCACATACCAAGTATATGCTAACCCTTGCAAATTCATTACAAAAATGCTCTATTTTACCTCAAAGGACTTGATACACACAGGTGTTCTATGTAAGTTCACTATGCACATGTTTTATAACATCCTTAATACCTTTGTACTTTGGTAACTTCAAATTCACCGAATAGACCACTTGAAGTTGTGTAGGGATATACACACTCATTGCCATATTCTACGTGACTAGGTAAGTTCTACTACTAGGGTAGCCAAAATTATCCCCATGAACTATAATTCTTTCCCCAATGGCATTGAAACAAAACATTCCACTATTGCGAGAAATTGAAATAATCGGTGCACTAGTTACTTGAATTGGGATAAGAACTTAGCCCGTGATACTTTAACACTAGTCACCATCAAATCCATTCATGCCCTAATCTAAAAATTCCATCAGCCCATTCCAGGAAAACTTCCGGATGCCCAACGACCTATAACGCTAGTCACTACTCCCATCAAGGCTGGTAAGTGAACCCACAACTTAGAGCGACAAAAATATCCTTACTCATACTTAGTGAAAAAATGTTATTCAAACCCTAAATCATGTGATTTTTTCCACAATAAATGTTCACTATTATCTAAAAACAAATCATATCCCAAACATACCAACACATTCTAGATCATGTAAAGGTATCCTTCTAAAATCAACATGTTAGGTGTCACCACCAACCAGGTTGTCGACTCCATTCAAGTTCTTCTTTTGAGTTTGTATATTCTTCACCTTATTTGTGAAATTTTCCATCTTGTGATACAAAGAGTTCCCACTTTTACAATACTCTGTACTCTCTCTAGGAAAAACCACGGCTCAAGCCAACTCCATGCCCTCTTTTTCCTTCACAGGTTTCATTGACATGTTCTAATCTTGAATTCCCCACACTTTTAGGGTCCTTTCACTCAACCTCTCACTTTGTAAAATTTTTACATATCACCTCAACCTTAATTATATGTATGTCATATCTTCCATCTCCTTAAAAATCTACATTGATCCCTAATATTTGCCTTGAATTACTTTAGATGTGCATTACACATATTTAACCCTCCATGTTTACCCGCTCAAACCCTAGGTCAACAAGGAACATCTTAATTTAGAAAGGAATTTCCATGAGAAATGATCCTATCAACTCCCATAAAAAATCAAATGTCACTTTCTCATAATAGGAATATGTCATACAATTATATGATATACCCTAAATCCAGTGGCACATGATGCAAAAACATGCAATAAAAATGCTTCAAAGTTTACTAAAAACATTAATCAAATTTGTAATTGAGTGTGCAAACAATTTTGAGATGTTATCTTTTGAAGTGATCTTGTAAAATTTAAAATGGTTATAGGTGATTTAATTCTATAGTGATCAACCCTCCAATTTGGAACCTTTTGGAAAATAACCAAATTAAATATAAATTTAAAAGAAGTTAAAGGATAAAGCAAAGAGATACACCTTTCATGAGTTTAAGTACAAATGAAGGGAGGACAAAAACATTGGTGTATGACAAAACTATTAGTTGATTATGAAATTTTATCTTGAACACAATAAAATAACAATTAACGAGATCCATAAGGTGGGGATCCCCAAAAAAACACATCATAATAGAATAATGAAGGCCAAAGAAGTGTTGAGAAATCTTTGATAAATGTTGGAGTAAGATCTGGATGAAGGCGACTCTCAAGTAATCATTTGGGTTCTTAAGTCCCTTTCGGTAGGGTTTTGGAAGTTAAATTATATTATTCAAGAATCCCTACATTGGTTATCTAGATATGAGGAAATCTGCTTCTCTCACATTTTATGGGTTGGGAACAACCCCGCCGATCTTCTTGCCAATTTCGGGGTCAAAATGATTGAAAAGGAAGGATCACATTTAAAGGTATGGTGGGAGAAATTCCCAATGTCTTTCCAAAGTGCCTTGATTAATGATTTAAATCATTAATCCGCACTCCAATGGTCCTTTGATCTGCCCGCTCGGCATGTTATCCCTCTCACGCAAAAATTTGATATCAAAGTGGGGGAATTATGATTCTTGCGTGGCACGGGTGGCGCTCTCTCCTTCTCCCCTATTTCTAGCAGGATTCTTTCAACATTTGGCATCTCTCTATGGTGCCAAGGGCATGTTTTTGTGTTATCTTAACGGATGCCAATGGAAAGAAGCGAACGTCATGGTAAGGTCTCTGTCAGGCCTTCTCGCACCAACCGTGGGTCTCACCTGGCTAGCCATAGCTCTCTATTTCGTGGGGATACGACGGAAGCCTCTTTGAAAGGATGGATAGAAGGCATGATTTGCACCTGCTATGTAGTAGTGGCTATCTAGAAATTGGTTGCTCGCCGGAGATTTGGACGGGATCGAGGAGGAGGATATCTGGTCTCATTTGCATGGGCTCATGCTAGACCCCCAACAATTTATGGGGCGACACATTGTCTTTGATGTGGCTCAAGGTATCATCGGTGCCAACATTTTGTCGAATGCTTTAGGGAAAATATCCTACACATGGATCATGAAGAGTTAGAGTTTGGCTAGCGATAAAAGAGATGCGAAGCAATGTTTCACTCACATGCAATTCTCAAAGCCCTATAGGTGCTAGCGGTGAGGTAAAAAGTAAATGCAAATCACCTAGGTTTTGAGCTTCCCCTAAATCTGAAGTCAATCTCTAATGTGGGGACTCTTCCAGGTGATTTAGGTCAGGCTATGTCTATAGATTTTGATGTGGTTTTCCTTGACTTAAGCAAAGATGAAATTGTTGGAGACGTAAACCTTCCTTAACGATCTAAATGTTTTTATTTTTGTATCTATCAAATTGTATACAACTTGGATATTTTTGTGGGAATAGGTTGGCTAAATGGGCAATCTCTCATTTCCATACTCTGTCACCTTTGCATGATAATATGTTCCTACTCTGACCGCCAAGATGAGTTATGCTATCTTTGGAAACTTTATTGTAATTTTTGTGGGCTAGGGCCCTTTCCCTAGGTAATATAAGCAAAAAAAAGACCAAAGAAGTGTTTATGAATAGTTGTGAAATAAATAAAGAGTCAAAGAGAAGGGTAAATGCACCAATTAACCATTTCATTCAAATGAATGACAAACATATCTATAAAATCACTTAAAACCCCCTTTAAGCTATCTAAATCTACATGACTTAACCAAAAGATTTAGTAGTTGAAGGTCAAGAAACAAAAGAGTGCAAGTTAAACAAATCATTGTATGGTTTGAAAATAGCCCCAAAAGTGTGGTATGAAAAACTCATTTAGAACCTCTTGGGCATGAACTTAAAACATTTTGAATTTGAAGATACAACTCTTTTTGTCAAGATAGTTTAAAAAATAATTGTATATCTAGTTGTATGTATGAATGATCTCCTCATAACTGAAAATAATGAAAGGTGCACTATAAAATTCAAAGTATAATTGATGAAATATTTTGAAATGATAGATTTGGGTCATCTCCATTACTATTTGGGTATTGAAGTGATTAAAAAATTCAAGTATATTTTCATCACAAATAAAATTATATTAGAGAAATTATAAGAAAATTTGGAATTCTAGACTATAAACCACTCAAAATTTGGGCATGCAACATAATATGAAGTTGACATCAGATGATATTATAGAGTTTGAAGATCACAACTAGTATAAATAACTCATTGGAATTTTAATCTGTGTAATTAGAAGTAGACCAAGCATTTATTTTGTTGGTGTTCTCTCTAGATTCATGCAACAACCGAGGGAAAGTCACCATATAAAAAAAAAAAAAAAAAGTTTTTCAATAACTAAATGGATCTCAAATCTTTGGGCTAAAATACTCTAAGGCAGCAAATTTCAAACTAGTTAGATATTCAAATTCATATTATGGAGGTGATGTTGAAGGTGAAAAATCTACTTTAGGTTTCACAAGGAATTTAGGATCGATAGTCATCGCTTAGAAGTCAAAGAATCAATTGATGCACATGATTTCAACAGAAGAAGCATATATGGAAACTTTACATGCAAGTAGGGAAATATTATGTCTTAAAAGGATTCTTGAGGATTCACATGAAAAATAGGTTTCATAAACACCACTCATGGTTGATAATACTTTTCAAGCGATCTAAATGGAAATAAATCAAGTATTTCACGACTAAACCAAACACATCGACATTGAATTCCATTTGATTTAACATTAATTAAAAGATGGAAATGACAAATTGATACATTGTCTAATTTCAAAGCAACTAATTGATAACCTAGCAAAAGCACTTGGAAGAGAGAAAATTTAAAAATTTAAAGGCATGCTTCGTCTCACTATAACCCCTATAGATTAAGGGGGAATGTAACATTATGTATATAATCCTAGAGTATTATTTTTCTCCTTGTAGAACTTGAACAATCATCTTGAAGATGAATGAACAATCATCCTCGGGATGAAATGAACAATCATCCTAAAGATGAACTAGATGGTCGCACATTGTAATAAATATGTACTTGCATATCTTTTTTGAGTAATGTGATTTTGGATTCACACCTTGCAATTTTCTAATTCATTATGTAATCCAAATTCCTAGCACCGACACAATGTTGTAATGGAAGCCCAAAATAAGCCCTCTTATTGACTCAAGGTGTTTGACTAGAAATTGCACATCAAGGAACAAAGGACACGATTTAATAATCATGTATAAAGGAATATTATGAATCTAAAATAGTGTTTTAGTGTCAAAAATTAAGAGAAAAATCAAAGGTAACACAAACACTATTGATATAATTTTAGGATCCCTTCTTATCGGTGTTTCTTTTGCAAATTTGGGTGCCACTTATTGGTAAATACCTAGTGTCTGATAACTTACACTCATGTACAACTATTTTTTTAATTAAATAATTTCAAGAGTTATCCAATCTTAAGAGCATACAATTTAAACCAAACATTGAAGTTATTCAATTTTAAGGTGTGATCTTATAACTAGAAACCAAATAATTACGAATATAAATTTGTCCCAAAAAATATTATAAAAGAAATAAATACTAATATATTTGTATCTCCATTAAAAGTATAAAAATTTTAGTGATAAATAATTAATATAACTACGACTATAGACACCTAAATTGTGCTATTGCAATCTTATTGCCAAACGCACACAAATCACTCTCACTCTTGCCAAATCATTATAATTAGTGGTTTTCACTAATTAACTAACGTTTCTTACCAATTTAGCCAATTAACACCGCGTTGTTGATTGTGTAACCCCTTCGCATTCAGGATGCCACTTTATGGTGAATCGTAAGTCAAAATCCTCTTCAAAACAAACAATTAGCGATTATAAGCTAATTAAGCCTATTTTGCCCTTGATTTGGTCAATATGCCCTAGTATTGACTCAAACCCCTCTTCCAACCACTCAAAATCACCCCATTCACCTCCACAACATCTCAACAAGCTTTAAAATCTTATCTTAGCCTCCTAGTTGACCCTAAGCGGTTGATTAAGGCTTCATACCTCTTAATCACTTGGTAATTCACTAATTGTGATTAGCAAGGCCTAATAATGATTAGAAATTCTAATCTAATTTGGGGCTTTTAGTCCCACATGCACCAAAATACAAGTTTCTCCCAAAATGAAAACTATAAAAAGAGTGTACCTCATTCCTTTATATTTTACACACCATGCTTTAATTTGCATCTCATATAATAAATATGATATATAGCCAAGTTCAATCCTTGCCTAAAGCCTTCAACAAGGTTAGTAGATGAATATCTAAAGTGACTTAACAAGTCATTTGGAGAGGTCATTTCACCATTGTTTGGAGTAAAAACCATAACCATTTGATTGCCCTCTTAGGTCTATTTAGGCCCATGTTAGGTAATTAAAGCATATTAGTAGGCATGTTTAGTTAGATTTTGCATTGTTTTCATACTAGTTAAGCATTCCTTTTAGCTTCTATCTTAATGTTACATTCCTAGAATTAGAATCCTTAGTTATTAGGTGGCAATGGTGTTAGCCTTCCTTGATTAGATTTGTTATTTGCTTTGTAAAGTTTAGGGTGCTTTCATTTGGCATGCCGGTGGGACTATACCCCATTGCATTCAATTTTTAAGCTTTCTAACTTAGTTTTAAAGTTTTACATTTCAAGTTTTTTAGAGTAGTTTCAAGTTTCCTAGATTAAATTCAAGTTTTCTAGTTTAATTTCAAGATTTCTATAGTACTTTCAAGCTTTTTAGATTAATTTCAAAGTTTTAGAGTAATTTTCAAAGTTTTAGATCAATTTCTTTCAAAGCTAGGTAGTTGTTTCAACTAGATTAGTGGTAGAAGTTGTGTTTTCATGTTCATTGCAGGATATAGGGAGGTGAAGCCTTGTCAAAATTGACCCAAAATCCCAAAAATTGGACCTTTTTCAAGAAACCTACTCAAAAACCCGATTTTTGGCCATATACGGGAAAAAGACGCATGTGCATGATCGTGAGCGCATGTGCATCACTTTGTGAGCGCATGTGCATCACTTTGTGAGCACCCTTAACACACCGATTTTTGGTCCTAAGTGAAAAATGTGTGCATGCATGTAGATAGGCACCTATGCATCACTTTGGAAGCACCCATGCGTTCTTGACATGTGCAAAAGTGATAGAAGAGCGTTTGCACATGACCGTGAGCACTGTGCATGATTTGTGAGCACTGTGCATCCATAGGGCGCCCATGCATCAACGTAAACTTTTCAAAAATTTCAAATTTTCAATTTTGGTGTTTTTAGGATTGTGGTCATTTCTTAAGGGTTTTTAGTTGTTGTTTTTGTCAACTTATTGATTTTAGAGCAATATTCCTAACAAAATTGGCTTAGGGTTTGATAGATGATATGTTTTCATACTTTGTTTTGAGTTTGGAATAGGGTTGTGTATGCTCTTCTCTTGCACCTAGTGTGATCTTGAGAACCAAAAACACCCCTAAACCACTTTTTGCTTCTTGAGAGTAAGTAGGAACAATCATCCTTCATTTTTTTAGGGAACAAACTTGCATGTTTTGACATATACTTGATCTTTTAGTTTAAGAGCTTTTTCATTTGATAAACAATCAAGACTAAAACTTGTGTATGCTCTTCCCTTGCACCTAGTGTGATCTTGGGAATCAAAAGCAATTTTAGTCTTTTCATTAAGAAGCGCTTGGATTAATTGGGAATAAACCTTGTTTTTTTTTTTTTGCAAAGTTTGATGGTAGTTAGTTAGTTACAAGCATTTTCATGGCCATATTTCTATGATATTGTGAATCTTTTTGAACTACTAACCATTTGTGTGAAGGACCTAAACCTCTTGTCAAAGAAAGAAGGGTTCTCTTCAAACCAAATACTTACATTCATGTGTGTTGTAGGTTGCCATTGGTGGTCTAAACCAAATTGCTTAATCTAAAAGATAAAAAACACACCATAATCATCACATTGTATTTACAGGTTTTGGTTACGAGCTATGACTCACCCGCTTAACTAGGACATAATCCCTTTGGCATAAGCCTTAAGATACAAAAATTGGGGTGGTCCTAGGAACCGTAAAGTAGTTCACACAAGAGGGAACCTTGTGAATGAAACAGGAAAGTGCTCCACACTATTGACTTGATTAGTACGCCTCGATGAGATTAGAGTCAAAGATATTCTTATTGCGACCCCAGTGAAAGTATAATTGAATGTACTTCGGTGCTCATTATACTAAAGGGGGTAAAGAAAATCCAAGATACTCCCAAATTAGTCAATGTGACTTTTTGGGTAAATTGAGCTGGCCATAGATATCTTGCAACACCTAGAGAGAGAACTACCTAGGAAGCTTGCCGGCTTAGAGCCATTGTTTTTTGTCTTAGTTGTTATACTTGAGAGCTCTCACAAAGTAAAAAGATTTGTTAGATTTAAACTATTGTTTTTTAAACAAGGGAAATAATCTCTTAAAGTTGAAACCGTGTGACATTTCATCATGAAATCTATATAGTGTCATTTTGTCCTAGTTTTTCACTTGTCCTAAGACAAGATGAGACTTTTCCAAAATAATACCAAGTTGATTTCAACACCATTTGGTCTACACCTTTGTTTGTTTGTTGCCCATTTTTGGACAAAAGGAAACAAGACATACTGGATATTGCTAGATATCACGTGTCCACCACTTTTGTATTCTACTTGCGTGACTAGGTTCTGATGTCGGAGCGTAAGTGTTGAAAGAGTGTATGGTACGTACCCATGATCTAGTAGGCCCTCTTGTCTCAAAGACTCGTATTTGAGACTTATTATCATTGTAGTTATCTGATTTCATCCTTTTCTTCTTTTAAGTTGTTACGCTACCCACATTATAGCCATATAATTGAGATATTTACGTCTTGTTTCCATTGTGAAATTGGACCTAAATCTCTATATTGTATTGTTACGCTGCTTGCACGCTTAACAAGTTTTTGTTATACTTAGATGTAGTTTTTACATCCTAACTTTATATTAAGTTTTGTGAGTGTTGAGGATACATTTATAGCATCGCAATAACATCATTTTGACACTAAAAATCTTGCTTTTCCAAAATCTTGGTTCACGTGTCCAAATAGTGTCGTTACACTACTCACATTGCTATCATCCATTATATAAGACTTAAACTTTGTTAGTATTTAGAAACTGGTTGTTAGTATACCTTGTCAGAAGATCGTGTCAACATTCTCTTATCATTCAGGTCTTGTTTGTTGCAAACTTGACCTAACTGGTGATATTGTGTTGTCATTATTTGGTGTCAAAGCCTATCTAGATAAGTTTTAAGGAGTAGACTATTTGTTGTGACCAAAGTTGAGAATTTTTACATCATTGTATTGTTCAGGAAAAAATTGTATCAGATACTACCTTACTAGGGTAGCTTATTCTTTATTCTTTGGTTCTTAGGATCACATTGACCTAGTAGATTTGTGGCTATTTTATAGTCACCATTTTTTATGACGACTTAGCATCGTTACGCTGCCAAAATTTTCCTAAGTCCACTTTTGGTAAACCTTAGTGGAATTCTTTCTAATTGTACCTCCTATCTCAAGTTTTCTGTTACTGAGAATGGGATCCCAAGATTAGAATCTAATATATTCAGAGGTGGTAACCCTCTTTTAGAGGATAATCTCATGGTTGAAAATAGTGGTGGAGAGGAAGATTCTCCTTATTTGAATCTAGAACACCGTCCCGCCTACTTTGATGATTACATTTTCCAAAACAAACATGAGGTTATGATACATGTTATGGAATTAGGAGCTAAGTTACCTCCTATAGTGGACCCTTCTCTCATTGTCAGAATGATTCATGGAGAAGAAGAAGTAGACCGACCTCATCGTACTATCAATGAAATTTTAAATCCAGGTCATGCCTCTACTTCCGTAAAATAGAATAATGAGGAGGTAATGTTTGAAAACAATGAAGATTATCGAATACATGTTGTTAGAGTACAATGTGAAGACAATAAGGATCATGCTCATCATGCACAACCTCCTCCTAACAAAAATCATCATGAAGTACCTATTCAAGAGGTGACGTTAGAACAATAGGTCCAAGCCCTTACTCGCCAATTGGAAAGTTTGGCTTCGCATATACAAAAGGAACAACCAAAAGTTTTGAAACAAGTCATACCAAAGGCCAAACCTAAAGCTTCATTTCATGAGTTCCCAATAAACACTCCTCGACGGGAGGCACAAAGAGATACTTATGAAGATATTCTCATAGAAGGGGTGGGAATACACCTAGATTTAATCCTATGTATATACCTACACCACCCACGCAAGACCAACTCTTCCATCAAGAATGGTCTACTATGAAGAATGCCCTTCAAACATTACAAGAAGGCCAAACTGGTAATAATAACAAGAAGTATCAGTTCGATGAGTTATATCCCTACCCATTTAACAAATCCATGCTACTGTACCTTTCCCAAGACACTTTTATTTTCCAAAATTTGACAAGTATAAGGGAAAAGGTGATCCTCGTGACCATATTAAAGATTTTTATATGGCATGTCAAGAGGTGGCATTCAACAACAATTATCTTATGCACCTCTTTCCATGAAGTTTAGGAGCAACGACGCTAGAATGGTTTGTACACATCCCTAAGGGATCCATATCAACATGGCCAGAACTAGCAGAAAGTTTCATACAAAATTTCTCTTTTAATATAGAAAATGATGTCACCATGTTGGATCTCTGCAATGTGAAACAATGAAATAATGAAAACTTTGTTGCGTTTTTACAATGATGGAGAGGATTAGCTAGCTACTTCCCTTGCTCCATACCCGAAAAATAGTTAATAAGCATATTTGTTCCCAACCTCCATCTAGACATTACGTTCCACTTGCAAATGCATTGTGGCAACACATTTGAAGAGGTAATCGAAAAAGGAGTCAAATTGAAAAAACATTATTAGCTAGGGGACTCTAAAACCTTTCTCCCATGATCAAAACGATTCCAAATCTAACGAAAAAACCAAAGTTTTTCATAATAAGAACAAAAACATCATTGGTGATGGGATAGTAGACTCTAAGTGAGTACAAGCCATTCGAACCACACACCCTTGAAACTTGTAAAGGGAAATCCACCTATTGAGTATAAACGACATACTTTTACCCATTATCTAACTCAATGTCATCAATACTAAAACAACTAGAGGCGATTAATATGGTTAGATATCTTGAAACTACGCCTTATGAGGATGACGCACCTAAACCATCATGGTTTAGAGATAATGAATATTTCCAATTCCACCACGTTAAAGGTCACAAAATAGATAAGTGTTTGAAGTTGCAACACTACATCTAAGACTTAATCGAAAGTGGCAATGTGGAGATGGATTCATCCACTCCTAACAAATCCCCCAATACGAAGAATTTTCCTAAACATAATCAGGACAAGAATGCTAATTATGTGTCTAATGAGGAGAATCATTTTGATGCTCTCATTGGTTGTGTAGATACACCTATTGAACATGTCAACACAATAACCCTTGTGATATCCCCTGGACTATCTATGTCTAGGCATGTGTCGAAAAATATTGATTATCACGCAGTTCGCATACTTATGACAATAAGGAACCTAGGTTTCAACATTCCCATCAAAGGATGCCTATCACAACTAGACCTTGTTTGATTCTTCACACTAAAGAAACCATTCACTTACCTCTTCCCCCATCTTCAACTCATGGTAAGTGGTATGATTCTAATTCTTCCAAAGATTCCAATCCCAATGATTCTAAGTCTTCTGATTCTTCTGAATATTCCAATCAATTATTCCTCTAATATGACTCCTAAGTCACGGTCCTCTCTGTCTTCGCAGGACTCCATTTCTTAGTCGCCTCGACCCCTTCTTCCATCGAAGAGCTCTCTGACTCAAAGTCATTCTAATCAATCATCCAAGTTGAATCCCATGTCGCATTCATCCAATCAACCTCTTGTGGTAGAACAACTACCCACATTGATTGATTCATTTCAGAATGAAGAAGCCATTAGAGAATTTATGAGGGTACATGAAGACATTCTGTAGAAGTTGGGAGTAAGAAACCTATTTAAACATCAATACATTCACATATTGCAAGGAAGAGATTGATGCTTTTTGTCAGAAAACAAAGGAAGACCCTAAGATCATGTTCACGTATTGGGAGGAAAAGATTGATGCCTTTTGTCGAAAAGCAGGAATACCCTAAGATCATCGAACATGATCCTCCTCTTATTCTTCCATCTTCACATTCTTCATTGGGCGATGAAATTTCTAGGTCTAGCATTGATCCACAACCTATCTTCTCATTACCTAATCATTCTTTATCTATCAGGATTCCTCCATCGCAATCTTACCTTGGGTCACCACCTAGTATCCCATTATCTTCTTCTATATGTGGGCCACCTCCAAGTAGCCCCACATCATCTATATGTGGCTCACCTCCTACAGCCCATCTTCGTCTATACTAGGGGAATGTCCTAGAAGTCCCTCATCTTCGATTCTTGGGCCACGTCCTAGTAGCCCATCTTCTTCTATATATGGGACACCTCTAGGTAGTCCTTCATCTTCTATCTATGGGACGCCACTAGGTAGTCCTTCATCTTCAATCTTAGGGCCACATCCTTGTAGTCCTTTATCTTCAATCTATGGGACACCTCCTGGTAGCCCATCCTCTTCAATTCTTGGACTGTATCCTTCGCGTCCATCATATTGTTCTTCTATCAATGATTGTGACAAACCCACCATCATTTCTCACATCAATTCTATTCGTCCACTTTCTTCTCCTTCTCGGGATCAAACAAGTCATGTAATAGCTTATAGGAAACCAAAACAGTTCCTTCATTAGGCTCAGATCAATAATTCCAAGAGCTCCAAATCTCACAACAATTTAAACAATCTTAAAGTTCAAAATCAAACGCACTTCAAAAATGCACATAAACGCACCCATCAAATATGGCGTAAAGTAAAGAAACCTCTGGATAGGGACCTAAAGCTCCCACACAAAAAATCCATGTTTCATGATAAAACACAGTCATCTATTGAGTATGAGCTCACCACGATCATTGAGATCGGGGATAATATGACTCTTGATAAGCAAACACACCTAGTCTTCCTTATCAAGGAAATTGCTAACATTGTTGTTGGATCTTATCATGCCAAGTGACCTTGTCGGTCCCACCTTTCAAAAAAGATAAAATACAAAAAAAGGAGAAAACATTTCAAAAAAATATATCAAAGGTACAAAGATCAAACATTGCAATCAAGTATTGCATACACATGGATGTTATTTCTTCCCTTTCTTTCTCTTCTTTTGCAATTCTTCCTACCATTTTCATCCCTTCGATGATATTTTGGTTAGCCTATTCACACGTATTTTATGACATTTATCTCTATGGTATCTGTTTGGCCTTGGTCTTTTATCACCTTGGTAAATTAAAGAATGATTGACCTCTTAGAGATCCTATCACAATCAACATCTAAAAACTTGTTGCGAAAGAAATTTTGGACATATTTGTTGACACTAGCCAATGTCATCATCGCAATCACTTCCGCCTCCTTCCATCAAGCCATCAGTGGTTCTTAACCCCTTATCAAACAAGAGAGCTGAAATAAGTTTTCAAAAAGAAAAAGAATCAATCAAATCAAAAAGCACAAAGCTGAAAGCAAAAGCTAAAAACAAAAGCAAATTGATATATAACTCTCTCTTGGGGTATTTCCAATAATCTCTATCGCGACTATGGATGCTTGACTGATAATAGAGAAATGTTGCAATTAGAATCAAATGCATCTCCGTCGGGGCTATAGATGCCTGGTTGGCAGCAACGAAGAAATGCACGACTCTCCTTCCGCAATCCATTCATAAAAATCAAATTTGAAAATAAATCATTCCTACACATTGGCTAGGGTGTCTTCACTTATTGTCTATCAAATATTCCCTCCAAGAGGTAATAAATTTCCACATACACACACTAGATCTCTATGAGCAAACATGATTAGTATGTTACCAAGTGTCTTTTTTGGACCTTATTCAAACTCTTACTCTAGTATGTATCTTGTCTCACGATTCATGTCTTTAGCTAATCACTTTTTCATCGTGAGGCTTCTAAGCTACATTTACAACATTCACATCACTCTTTTGCTTCATCCAAAACATCTATGTGTAAAAGATTTCCTTTTGCCATGTTTGCGGACACCTTTGTCTCCTTCACAAAAATAATTTTCCACTTCGTTCTATCATGTGCTTCTTGGTCGAAACACCGGGGCATCCTTTCTCCTTTCTAACACATCATTGGGTTATGTTCATCATCGTGTTGAACTTATCCATATTGGCCTTGATCAATTTTTTGCGCGTGAAGAGTTTACCTTTGAATATTCCCATCTAACGTTGGGGTAATTTCGCATATTCACTTTCTTGCACATACACGTGGAATTTGGTTGGGCATCCACATTTCTTTATTTCTGTACATAGCTTCAGAAAACTTCTAGAAAATAAAAACATTCAAATATGTTTCAAAACTCCCAAAACATTCAAATATGTTAGTCAGAAAAGTCAAAACATCTAAATAAACATAAAAACCTAAACAAATTGGTAAGACAAATTCAAAACCCAAATTTATCTTACCATTGCTCTTCGATGATATAGCGCCCTTACGTGGCCTTTGAAATGCACATATCCCAAATGTATGCCAACATAGGCGCTCAAGTGCCCATGTTGCGATCAAAAATTCAAAAATGTAAAGCGCATGCCAACATAGGCACCCAAGTGCCCATGCTACAGTCAAAAATTCAAAAAAATGTAAAATGCATGCCAACACAGGCACCCAAGCGCCCATGTTGCAGTCAAAAAATTCAAAAAATGTAAAATGCATGCCAACATAGGCACCCAAATGCCTATGATGCGATCAAAAATTTAGAAAATGGAAAATACATGCTAACATAGGTGCCCATGCGCCCATGCTTTGCAATCAAAAATTTAAAATTTTGCAAAAATTGGTAAACAACATATACACAACTAAAGCCTGTGTCAATTACATTGTCCTCAAACATCAAAATATGTCTTACAAAAGCATCTTTCTACGGTTCTTGCTTGTTCTAGTCTCAAACGAATTGTGGATCATTGTGATCTACCTCCATTAACAAAAGCTCAGCTACATGTTATGTCGGTACTCCCATGCAATAGTGAGTTGCCAGAGACTGTGTAGTATTGCACAAATTTTTTTCCATGGGACTACTTGTGTCCTCCGTTATTCCCCTTACATGTGTCATTGCTTGGGGTACCATTTTCAACCCTTTTCATTACAACACAAACATTCAGGAACTATAACTTGATAACAAAAACATTGGTGTAACTGTCTTAAAAGTTGTTTGTTTGAGTGTATGTGATTATACCGGTTTCTCTATTAGGTTAGATGGTTTACTTTCTCATATTGTATTACATTATGTATGTTGCATTTGAGTTAGATATCATTTTACTTTCTCATATTGCATTGCATTATGTATGTTGTATGGAGTTATGTAGCAATGGACAAATGTAAAGTAATTTAGCTTTTCATGTTATCTTACATTTTTGTTCATTTCAATAAAATTCGATGATGTAGACCTAGGGAAAAATTGATATAACCAGGCTGTTTATGGAAAGGCTTGATGCAAAGGTTGGGCTTAACCTATATTCTCCATAATCACTTCTTCTCCATAATCATTTATTATCATTACTAATTTTTCTTCTAAAAATGACCTCGGAAATAAACAACCATGTTTATCCCTATCCTTATTTTCTTCTCAATACCGAGGGTTTCGTGCCCGTTCTAACCTATTTTCTTTTATCCATTTCAATCAATTTCGATCGTCGATTGACTTCTTCTATCACCCCATCGACACTCGAGGGCATCCTTCATCCTGCTAATTTTTCTTCAAAAATTTACTTGTTTATGCTTGTCTACTATATTTGAAGTGAAGTCACTTACTTCACCTCAAACAAGGGCAAATGTAGACACCTAAATTCCGCTTTTGCAATCTTATTGCCAAACGCACACAAATCACTCTCATTCTTGCCAAATCCATTATAATTAGTGGTTTTCACTAATTAACTAACGCCTTTACCAATTTAGCCAATTAACACCACGTTGTTGATTGCATAACCCCTTTCACATTCAGGATGCCACTTTACGGTGAATCGTAAGTCAAAATCCTCTTCAAAACAAACAATTAGCGATTATAAGCTAATTAAGCCTATTTTGCCCTTGATTTGGTCAATATGCCCTAGTATTGACTCAAACCCCTCTTCCAACCACTCAAAATCACCCCATTCACCTCCACAACATCTCAACAAGCTTCAAAAGCTTATCTTAGCCTCCCAGTTGACCCTAAGCGGTTGTGAAAAGCTTCATACCTCTTAATCACTTGATAATTCACTAATTGTGATTAATAAGGCCTAATCATGATTAACAATTCTAATCTAATTTGGGGCTTTTAGTCCCACATGCACCAAAATACAAGTTTCTCCCAAAAAGAAAACTATAAAAAGAGTGCACCTCATTCCTTTATATTTTACACATCATGCTTTGATTTGCATCTCATATAATAAATATGATATATAGCCATGTTCAATCCTTGCCTAAAGCCTTCAACAAGGTTAGTAGATGAATATCTAAAGTGACTTAACAAGTCATTTGGAGAGGTCATTTCACCATTTTTGAAGTAGCAACCATAACCATTTAATTTCCCTCTCAAGTCTATTTAGGCCCATGTTAGGTAATTAAAGCATATTAGTAGGTATGTTTAGTTAGATTTTGCATTGTTTTCATACTAGTTAAGCATTCCTTTTAGCTCGTATCTTAATGTTACATTCCTAGACTTAGAATCCTTAGCTATTAGGTGGCTATGGTGTTAGCCTTCCTTGATTAGCTTTGTTATTTTTTTTGTAAAGTTTATGGTGCTTTCAAAGTTCGAAGGCATACTCCAAATTATAAAGGG
Source organism: Taxus wallichiana var. yunnanensis (assembly GCA_018340775.1). Classification (NCBI taxonomy): domain Eukaryota; kingdom Viridiplantae; phylum Streptophyta; class Pinopsida; order Cupressales; family Taxaceae; genus Taxus; species Taxus wallichiana. The sequence continues at coordinate 546,238,018 of CM031243.1, forward strand.
AGGGCAGCCGTAGCTTCAAATCGTCAAGAAATACGTCGATCTGATCGTTTCGTTGCAAAATCGGATGGTCAGAACTTCCAAAAACAAGATCCAACTATGTTTATCCCTTTGTATTTCTGCAGCCTCTTCCTTAGTTTTCATTATAACCCTAAACTTTTAAAAATAGTGAGGCTTCCTTACGCAAAACCCTCTAAAAGATGCATGTATTTTTACGACCACCGTAGTTTCATACATCTATTTTCTTACAATCGAAGATGCCATAAAAGACCAAATAACTTGTAAAAAAACCATAAAACTCTTGAGAACAAGCAAGAAATAATAAAACACGAATGAAAATTTTGTCACATGCCCTATTAATCTTAAATGTTGTATGAACATGAATGACGAAGATTGAGTATCTCAAGGATGGTGAATATCATAAAATTGCTCCATTGCCATATATCACAGTTGTTTCATGAGGTAAACCATCACCAATAAAACATGTAAGTGTTTGCAATGGTAATGAGTGTATTGTCATTCATTGATGGGTGATCTCAAAGCATTTTGTTTTCTCTTTTAAAGGAGTGTGTGGTATCATAAAACATGAAATAAAAAAGGGGATTATGTTGTATCCTAGAATAAAAAATAAAAAATAGTTCTATTGGATTGTCATCCATCAATGGATGTTCTCTAAGGGCCATCTTTTCTCCTTATTTATTGCCAAAGAGAAATTTTTGCAGTATCCGACAATGGGATAGAGAAAATAGTTTAATTTGTTTTATATTCGAAGTTTGGTGCTAATATACCATATCTCACAAGGTTTTGCACAACATGATACAACCTATGAATTATATAAATGCAGTTCTCTAAGTTCGAAATAAAATAATGTTTTTGTGATAAATCTATGCCATTTGTTAGTTCATACAATATAAAAATAGTGGCATCTAATGTGTCAAATACATTGGATGTCATTCAAAGTGGAAATTTGCTCTTTATTATGTAGTGACTATTTTTTTGATATAAAACTAGATAATACCCCAAACTATAATCCTTCGATGCAAAATCTAAGATGAATTGGCCATCACGAGTTGATAAAACTAGATGATACCCCAAAATATAATCCTTCGATGCAGAATCTTTGATGAATTGGCCATCATGAGTTGTAAAGTGATTGAAGTACCAATCTAAACATCAAACTATTGACAAAAGGTTCTTCCAAACCATTTTGCAACCAATAGTCCCCATCATGGCTACTTGGAATGTTGGAGTCACTAGAATACCCAATTTATCTTTTGGCATAAGTGTTGTCCTTGAGCGTCACCTGCTCAAAATCAAATCTTTAAACATTTGTTGCACCTAGTTGAACTTTTGGTGATCAACAAACTTACTCCTCCGAAGCTTTTCCCAAGCCCAAAAACATTTTTCAAAATCACAATAATGATTTTCATCACATGATGACATAATAAGTGTCATTGTCGCCAAAACAGGAGACTTAATGAGAAGACAACTAAGCAGAGAGATTTCCTTTGCACCAAAATTTAAAACATCCACATGCACTTTCTTCAACTTCTCTAATGGAAAGGTCAAATTAGATATATCCTCAGGGATTGTCATGTCAGGTGATGCTTAACATGATAAATCTATGAGTATATAGAAATAGTATAAATACTAATAAGAATATAAACATAAAATTACTTATCTTAAAACACCGTATACTCGTGTTAAGTTCCTCCATGTTTGAAAAATTGTCATAGCGATGATACAAGATTGCTTATTACAGGACACCATATACATCGGTGGAAAAAACCTAATTTTTCTCAATTGTTTCGAGGCTTGAAAATATTTTTGAAAAATTGTCGATGATGATGATACAAGATTGCTTGTTGCGAGACACCATATACATTGGTGGAAAAAACCTAATTTTTCTCAATTGTTTTCAAAAGTGGGAATTGCATGAGATACATTTTGAAACACGGGTGCATTCATTTCTACACCTTGAGAAAAATATTCATGTTCGGGCCTAAATTCAAGGACAAGTCATTGTTAGTGAAAGTAAGGGTGTTGAATGGCCTATAAACTTGAGACAATGTAGACTTGGAGATAATATTTTAATGGCGACAAGACCCTCATAATAATTGATGGTTAACAATTCCTTCCCTCTAATTACTCAAGATTAAAAATGAAAAGGGGGCTTACAAATTTCTACAAGAATCAAGTGGTGTCGTAGGGTTTTCTACCATTGTCCTAATGGATTTTCCTCTTTTTTGGTTGCCTTGAAGCACCAATTGCACTCATGTGAGTGATGCAACCAAGATTGAGATGATAAAGCGGAATAAAATAGCAAATAATATTTGTGTAGGAGTATTCTAAGTTGTAGTGTGGGACATGTAGGTATTTAATTCCCATCATTTTATTTCAAATTCCATTCCCGTCTTTGCCTAATATGACATCTTAAACATTGACATGATTGAAACCATTGACACTGAAAAATAAAATACAAGTATCCCTTATTTTATAGTAGTCACTATGTTTCTACCACCAAACATGCCCTGGTACATGCCATCAACTCTTTATCAAATCTTGACCATCATATCTTCCACAAATCTTAACCATCATCTCTTTGTTACATGTTTGGAATGAACATATGGGTTTCAACTTTCCATTTAAAGTTATTTTATGTTGTTTGTTTTCTTTATCATGTTGAATCCACAATTATTTACTTTCCACGTGTTCATTTCCAACTTTCCATTCATGTCCTCGTCAAGCATCTCAAAAAATGAATGTCGTCTAATTAAAAACCTTGAATTTTTAACCTCACTCAAAAAATATTTTCTACTTGTCGCTCATATCACTAGTCGATGTACAAGCTCAATTATTGATGACTTTTTGTACATCACTTGTTCCCTGCATGTATTTGTAGCTCACAACTAAAAACTAGGGCTACTGAAAGTGCTACAAGAGGCAAGCATCATCATTGAGTTTTGAACCAACAACCTTTTGGAATTCAACAACAAACAAATTTCCACTTCGATAATATTTTTCGACCACTCCTTACGTTCGCAAATATCTTTATAAGTTATTGTCGCATCATCTTACATAACATCCCTTTTCTCTTTCTTCAAAAGATCCTTCGGCGTTTTCATCGTATATTTCGGATGTGATTGCTAGTTAAATTTAAATGAATAACAAATAATATATTTGGTGAAGAAAACTTTGTTTTAAATTTTTTAACAACACTCACCAAATTTGTATGAAGTTAAGTTAACACTTAAAAAAATCAAACATCTCCATTAATTTAAATAGTTTAAAAGTATTTAAATGTTTTCTTCAACACATTAATTGAGATGTAATATGAGTTATTATCACTTGTTCAAATTAGATTTTCAAAATTATTTGTAAATTAATAATATAAATAAGAGGGTCATATAGTGACTAGTTCTGCCGTATTTTTGTAAGATTTTGGAATCGATCTCTAGTTAATGGTGGAGAAATAAAAATTATGGAATTGATATGTAGTTAATTGAAGAGATTGGAAATTGTATTGATTGTGGAGATGTATGGGTTTATTAGAAAGTAATTGTTTATGTTGTGATTGTAACTTTTTGTTTATTTGTAAGATTGAGATATGTTTTTAAATTGATTTGACGACCGTCAATGTGTATAAGAATCGACTTGATGAGCTTATTAATGTTATGATTAGACTTTTTTAAAAATGAAGACACGTGTCCATTTTGTCAATGTGTACAAGTATCAATTGTCGAGGTTATTAATGTTATGATTAGACTTTTAAAAAATGAAGATGTGTCCATTTTAAAAATTATGATTTAAAAAATTACAAAATGGTTGTATTGCAATAAGACCCAAAAATGGTCACATCATTGCATTCTTGCCAATAGAAATAAGGATAAATGATTTGTTTTGAAATTTTAATATTGTAAATTTGTTAAATCATCACCTAAACATTATAAATATTGACAAAGATAATTTTTAGTATGAATATGATTGATGTCAAAATGTGAACTAATTAATTGACATAGACAAAATTAATAATATTATTTTCATCTCGTCTGGCATCCCAAAGTCTCAGCAGCAGCTTTGCCTGAAGCACCTAACAAAGAAGACTTGGAAAATCCTGTGAAGGTATCCATGGTGGTGAACGAGCAAGATGGCTCTGTGAAGATTAATATAGTCCCTATTGAGCAATTTCAGAGCAGTAAGATAGTGGAGAAAGATAATCAGTTGTGCATCACTGAGGAAACTTCGAACAAGGACTGTATGGCTCTTAAAGAACCTTTGAAGAAAAACTCTCCTAGGGGAGATGGTAATGCAGATTTACCTCCTTGTTCCAAAACATATCAGCGGTTTCGCTGGCTTGATTCAAGACTGTGAACACGAGCACCCGATACACCGACTTTTGTGAGATTCGAAAAGAACGTGAAGAGGGAGAAGTTACGCTATCATGGATAAGGAGGATCCAAATTGCGGATTCACAAAGGTCATCTCAAAAAAAAAAAAGAATGAAAGGTTTTGAAATGATCCTTAATCACTTTACAGTTGATAAGAAAAAGAAAAAGACAATTGGGACACCTCTACATCCAGAACAACTAGATCTTCTGCTAGACGAATAGTTGACTTTGGAGGAAGTACAAAAAGAGGAAGACCCTCTAAAAAGGCTCTTAGATCTAAAAGAATGGAGAGGGACATTGCAGATGGAGTTCAACGTCAGTTGAACCATCAGGCAATTCCAACCACCAATCATTCCAAATGAAGATTATTTCTTGGAACATCCGAGGCCTAAATGGAAACTCCAAGCAGAGAACCATCAAGGAGTTACGGGATTCCAGTAATCCTAGTATTTTGATTCTGCAAGAAACTAAGATGAAAGCTAAGACCCTAGAAACTATTAAAAAGAGTTTTTGGGATAACTCTGAAATGGCGGCTGTTGACTCCCAGGGAGCTTCTGGAGGACTGGCTACTCTTTGGGATAAAAGACACTGTACTGGTATGGTTCTCAATGCTAGTATTAATCATCTTGCAATCAAATTTGTTGCTATTGAGAATAATGGTGAATGGATCCTTTCTAACATTTATGCCCCTAATTCGGTTAGTGGTAGAAGGAAGCTTTGGGCTAACCTTAAAACATTTAGAAACCAGTATTGTTCTGCTAACTGGCTTATTATGGGGGATTTCAACTCCCCACTAAACCCAGGTGAAAAGTATGGAGGTATCTCTAGCTTTTCTACTGGTATGGAGGATTTTGCTGATTTTATTGTTGAACATAACCTCTTAGATGTGGATCTTCATGGGAATAAATACACTTGGAATAATAGAAGGTTGGGAAAGGAGTTTATTCAGGTGAGATTGGATAGGGCACTAATTTCAGCGAGTTGGATTCTCAGTCAAGACTTCCACCTCTCTTCCTTACCCAGGGTTGGATCGGATCACAATCCGATTGCTTTAAATTTTCTCAATTGGACTAAACCCACTAGAAGCTCATTCAAATTTGAAAAGATGTGGATGGAGCATGACAATATCTATGACAAGATAAAATAATGGTGGGGATGGAATGGCGAAGGCACTGCTCAATTTAGATTGGTTCAAAAGCTCAAAAATGTCAAAAAGCAAGTCAAAATCTGGAATAAAAGTGTTTTTGGTAATGTATTTGACAATAAAAAAAGTTAAAACAAAAGCTTCAGGATCTGGAATTAAAAATGGATACTATGGGGAGATCGGCTGAAGATGAAGTTAATGAAAAGAATATTCTTTCAGAGTTGCATACGATCTGCAGCAGAGAGGAATCTTTATGGAGACTTAAATCTAGAGCTATTTGGCTCAAAGAGGGAGACAGGAATACGAAGTTCTTTCATATGACCACTTTGAAGCACAAAGCCTATAATAGGATCTTAGAAGTTTCTAAAAACAACAGAAATATCATAAAAGATCCCAATAGCATTAAGAAAGAAGCGTTTGATTTTTATAAAAAACTTCTTGAGGAGAGGAATATCATCAACTCAAGCTATTTCTTTTATGTTGGAGGCCATTCCCAAAATAAAATTGAGGATCAAAATTGATATCATCAAGCGGTCACGCTTGAAGAGTTCAAAAGTCTGTTTTTGCTTTAGAGGGTGATGAGGCTCCCGGTCCTGGATGCGTTCTCTATAAATTTTTTCCAGAAATTTTGGGAAATTTGTTCGGAGGATCTTCTCAGAGCGGTGAATGAATTCTATAGAACGGAAATCTTTTAAAAGAGCTTAATAACACTCACATTGTCATGGCTCCTAAAAATGGATGCTAAAGATTTCAAGGACTTGGACCTATCACCTTGTGAATGCCATCTATAGAATTTTTACCAAAATTATTACTACTCGGACTTCACTCATTATGAATGAACTTATCTCAAGGCACCGTGAGTGGCTTCATCAAAGGCGAGGATTATACAAGACGCAAGTGATTATGGTTCACGAGACCATACATTCTATGGAAAATAATAAAAAGGCAAATATGGTCCTCAAGCTTGATATGAATAAAGCTTTTGACAAGGTCTCTTGGGTCTTCCTTGACAAAGTCTTAACAAAATTTGGGTTTCGAAAAAATTTAGAAGAATTATTAAGGCTTGTATCTCTACGGCGATTCTCTCGTGGTAGTTAATGGTGAGCTTGTGGGTTTTTTTCACTAGCAGTAGAGGTCTTAGACATAGGGGACCCTATCTCCCCTTACTCTTCATTCTTTTCGGGCCGACAAACCTTAGTAGAACAATTGGCGAGCGGTTAATGACGGGCTTTTAAATGGCTCTAAGCCCACTTCCATCACCAGCTGTCTCCCATCGCACTTTGCGTCGATCATCATTGAAGCCAAGGCTACCAAGGCTTTACTGCGGCTCTACGAATCTACTTCTGGGCAAGAGATTAATTATGATAAAAGCACCATCTTCTTTTTCAACACTCCTGAGGAAAGGCAACTTAAAATTGCTAAAATTCTGGGTTGTAAAATAAGTGCGCTTCCAGCCACTTACTTGGGCCTTCCTCTCGGCACTAGGAAAGTCTCTTGCAAGGTGTGGGATGATTTATTGGAGAGATTCCAAAAAAAAATGGCTGGTTGGAAAGGAGCCATTTTATCTAGTGCTGGTAAGTGCCTGCTCATCAAAAGTACTCTTCAAAATCTACCCATTTATGTCATGTCACTCTACAAGATCCCCTCTTCCTTTAGAGATAAAATCGAAAGGATTCAAAATTTTTTTTTATGCAAGGCATGGAAGAAGTTCAAATTTCACTTAGTGGCTTGGGATAAGGTTTGCACCTCGAAGTTTATGGGAGGTCTGGGTATAAAAGATATTGAGAAAATGAATGAGGCCCTCGTTGCTAAAATGGGCTGGAGAATGCTTGTCTCGAGAAATAACCCTGGATTGATTTAATCAAAGCAAAATATTTAAATCATCAAACTGTGTACTCTTTCCTACAAGATGAGCACCTCCCCTATGGTTCCATTTTTTGGAATAATCTGGTCAAGAGCAGAAATTTCATCAAGCGGGGCGATAAATGGAAAGTGAGGGATGGTAGGGACATAAACTTCGGGAGGATAATTGGTTTAATGGCAATCTCATGGATAGATTTGGGGCGGTTAAGGGCAGACAGTCTTATAAGCAAGTATGGCATTAAAATCAAGGACTATATTGAAGGAAATGGTACCAAAAGAATTGGAAAAAACTTACTGTGGAGAGAACGATCCAAGCAAATTACTTCCTCCCTTCAAGATCAATTAGATCTTATTCCATTAAGTCGACTTGGATTCCAAGGATGAGTGGTATGGAATAATTCCAATGATGGGAATTACTCACAAACTGGATATAATAATTTCTTCCACGATAGTCAAACAGAGTTCAATTGGAACAAGATTTGGATGTCTGAATTAACTCCCAAAATAATTTTTTTCCTTTGGCTGGCTATCAGAGGCAGGATTCTTACCACTGACAACCTGATGAGAAGAGGATTTATAATTCCTAATAGGTGCCACCTTTGTAAAAAATGATTCGAGGATATCACCACTGTTCATACATTGTGAATATGCCACCGAGAATATGGAGTTTTTCCCTCTCTAAATTTGAAGCTCTGGGTGTTGCCGAAGGATCTCAATCAGCTATGGACTCAATGGAACCCATCCTTTAGGCATTGTGTTGTCAAAAGGATCTGGAAGCTAGTTATCCCTCATTTAATCTGGAGGATATGGAAGGATAGAAATGATATTATCTTTATAAATAAGAAGCAAAACTATAAACTTAGTATTGGTAAAATTTCTAATGGTATCAAAGAGAATATTGCTAGATTTAAACCCCCCAAGAACAAGAGATATCCAGAGAATGAAGAATACATCTTATCCAATTGGCAGATAGGAACTATCAACAGTCGGAGCAATCCCGGGAATAGCATTGATAGATCTTCGATTAAATGGCATCCTCCTGATTTTAATTGGTATAAGTTGAACTTTGATGGGGCCTCTAAGGGAAACCCTGGGATTGCGGCAGGAGGAGGAGCGATACGGGATCATAAAGGTAATTTGATTGTTGCGTATGCTGGGAAAATGGGAATTCAAACTAATCATTTTGCCGAAGCATTATCTGCTCTATGGGGCCTGAGAATTGCCCAGACTCAAAATATTCAGAACCTCATTATTGAAGGGGACTCTTTGAATATCATTAATCTTCTTAAATGCTGGTTTTCTCCAAGTTGGAGCATCAAGGATTTTATCTCAGAATCCATAAGTATTAGTCATACTTTCAATAACATCATAGGATCATGCATACTTACCGGAGGGTAATAAATTGGGGATGCGCTGGCTAATTATGGCATTAATGTTAACCTCACTGTTTGGGATAATAATAACATCCCTAAGCAGCTTTAAAACAACATTCATGCGGATTTCTATACACAAGCAATATCTAGAGCTGAGTTATGATTTTTGGGTGTGGATCAACATCAATAATACTCCCACACGTGTTGACTTAAAGAATATGATGATGCAAATCATGTCAAATAAACATGATAGTGTGAAATATATGGGGAATTCCAAGTGGAGTTATATTGATTTGAAAATCGCGCATGCGGCCGCATCATGCGATCGCTAAAAGCCGGATACAAAGCTCCGCGAAATCAAGATAGTAGTAATGTGATTGATGACAGGGAGCGGGCTATTCCCACATGCAACTTTCCGCAGACTCAGATCAGCAGACACGTAGCTGTTCGTGGGAAAAGCAACGGCTCTCATTTCCAATATTATGCGGATTACAATAGCAAGAAGCGGACGGGTTCCAGCGCTCACAAGAATTTGGGAATTTGTTACAAATAGTTAAGCACAGAGAAGATGGGGGGACCCCCTTGCCAAATTGAGCCTAGTGCGGACCCGGACTGGAAGGATAATATTGAGCTATGGAGCATACTCAAAGAAGGGTGGCATCACCAACTTCATGGAGAAGGTTCGGGGCATGATCAAAGCATCTCTGTGCGTTTTGCTTTTGCGAAGGAATGGAAGGAGCAGCGGATCGTTGAATATGGGGGACAAGATCTTGGTCAATGAAGAACTTATTCTTTGAAGCGACCGGCCTTAGTTTGGAGGGCTACCGTTTCTTCAACAAAAGGGTCGACAAAGATGTTGCGAGAGAGAGATTTGTGGAGGGATCTCGAGAAGCTAATCTATGTTACAAGTGGGCACAGCTTGTTAGCTTGATCCCCTCGCCTTATGATGAGGTTACTCGCATGATGATACGGTTCATCTCCTTGGAAGGAAGGTTTGTCACTGTTCCTGCTAAGCATCTTATCTTTCTTAACCACTTCCGTAGGAATCGCTTGGTTTGTTTTCCCCATTACTTGTTGAACTCTCTTGAGCGCTCCATTTTGGAGTTTCAGAAGCATACCCGGGCGGTTCCTTTACACCAAGGGCTTATTTTGTTGCTTCATAAATGTTGTCTTCTTAAGTACCCTGGTCTCTCATCCCGTCCTAACTCGTTCCCCCTCTACCCAGGGTTACTGCTTCTGCCAATTTCACTGCTTTCTCCGTTCTCTGCCCCCACCGCCGCTGTCACCCCCGCCAGCCATCCAAGCTTCTTCTTCCATTCCCTATCCTCTGCTGCTCCTACCCCCCACTTCACCTCCACCTCGAATGCAGACCGATTACTGGGGCTTCTGAAAGCTTAACCTTGAGAATCTTCTTTGTGGAGAAGGGGCCTCATGAAATTGAAATTGCATGACCTTCGAATATTAGTAGTGCCATCCGGAGATGTGCATATGGAAAGCTCTTCAAAAAGGCTGGATGCCTTAGAGGCTGATATGAAACTGCTGAAGGATGAGGTTAAGAACTTGGCTAAACAGAAAGGCAAGAGGAAAAAGGAGGAGGAGGTGGATATTGATAGTAGCCAGATTGATGATATCTACAAGAAGCTGAACTCCTTAGACTCTCGTTTAGGGAAGGCCAAAACTCGACATGATTACAACATGGCCATCTTTAGGGCGATTGAGGAGTTCATTGAGCAACATGTCAAAAGTGTCTCCAACCTCAGCGGTGTTCCGGCAACACTTTGGGGTAACGATAAGGAAAGCAAAAGGACCATTGAGCAACTGGATAATACTGATGCTGCCAACATGACAACTTTGGGTATGTTCCACCCCTAGAAGAATATCAAGACCAATATTGACAAAGCTGCCAAAAAGTAGTTGTAGTTGCTTTAGGAATTTGTTCTTGTATGTTTTATGTTGTTTTTTTGCGGTCCCTCTATTTGCTTTTTCTTTGCTTTTGTCTCGTTTGGGTAGCTATTTTTGGCTACTTTGAGCTTCATTGTCACATTTGAATTCCGATCCTTTTCTCTCTAGTTCTCATTCCTATTCGGCTCCTAGGCCTCTTTTGTACTCAAGGGTATATTCCATTTCAAAAACTATTTATGCTAATAATAAAAATATTAATATTATTTTCATAATATTTATTTCTCCCAAATAATTTTTTTTTAAATTTTAAAATAACTTTTAAAGAATCATCTTTCTATAATTGATTGTTTTTTATAAATTTTTATAAAAATTAAAAATATAATTAATTATTTCCATGTATATATTTATAAAAATATAATATTTATTTTGGAAAAATCTTTTAATACAAACTATTCAAGTTCAAATAGTTAACAATTCTATATATTTCCAATTTAATGGAATCAATTAATAAATATTTTTTATTTTTTATTTTTTAAACTAATTTTGATTTAACAAAATTATTTAAAAAAATTATTCATAGTGATTTTATGCTTTGAAAGTTTATAATATATTCAAATCCTTTCTAAGAGAGTTTAAAATTAAATGAGGACCATTTAGAGTTAAGTTTTGAAAGGGATGTTTATAGAGAGGCATCCTGAAACAAAAAGTACTTACAAGAAGGTCAATAGAACTTTGTGTTAATTACAAAAATAAAACATATACAAAAAGATCATGTTAAAAGAAATGTAAGTATACTAATTACAATTATTACACTAGAGGCATGGTACCATTCGCTCGGGCCGGTTGACGATAATGTCCTGTTTTAGGTGCTTGTCATGGTTGCTTTCCACCTGATGACCCTTCTTGTAATCTTTTATCATGAAACATTTGCAATACATTAGCAATTTCCTTAACAACTTCTTCCGTTTTGGGTTCTATAAAATATAACACATGGAAAGTTATAATATGGCTTTCAAATCCAAAATTTATGCACTCTCTGGTGGAAAGGTATGCGATTTATACATGGCTCATTCAACTTCATGAATTTGGATTGCAATTTTTTTATGTTAATGTAAATACAAGTAATTATAAATTAAAAATCTCCTCCATTCAAGGAAAAGCTAGTTTGGTGTTTAGTTGGAATAGTGATTTTAAGTATTTTGTGAAAGATTTAATTTTCATTTCCATTTACAATATGTTGATGACGAGTTCACTATTTCCCTTGGGTGATTGGGAATCGTGAACTATATTCTTATCTTTGTGTAGATTAGGAGGGATAGGGTAATCCTAAACTATATACTTAAGATTTGTAAACATACCATCATCATTACATTACAACCTTGCGACAAATACGCCTTTGAGTCATGGACTCTTTTGTCACTGTGAGGGGAATTTGAACTTACCAAGAACCCACTAGCTATAACTATTATTAGGTTTTCTTTCACATATTCTTTTATTGTTATTCTTTTCGATTCGCTTGTTCTCGGCGTTTTATCCGAATTTTCCTTTAGGTGTGAAGTTTTTGTGATCTATCATATAGATCTATAGGTTAAGAGTGCGACCTTTAATATATAAACAATTTATGTGTGTAGCTATAGTATTTGATTGGTATTCTGTTTAATTTGCTTGTTCTGAAATTTTTATCTAAATTTTTCTTTGGGTGTAGAGTTTTCAAACATATCATTTCTCTTGTCGTGGAGGAGCAACCACGAGCTTCCTGCATTTCCTTCTAACCTGGTCTTGGTATCTCGCCTCCCGACTCGGCAAGGGGATGACGTTAGAGGAATTGCTACACTATAGACTATTAATTGTGGATCTGTATGGTAGTAACTACGACCTATAACTTATAAACAATTTTTTCCTGTTTATAGTTTTTTTAAAGTTAACGAGGCCTAGGCTCGGGCTAATCGCCACACGTTATAATCTTGGTGTTGGCTTGAACCTTGGGCACCTTGTCTTTTTACCCCAAAGAATGGATATAACACAGTCACCTAGAGACATGGGGATGGGGGTAGGGGTATGGACATGGATCTTATCGACCATTTCAAATTGGACCACATGAATAAATGATTAAGTGTATGGCTATATTAATGGTCACGAGAAGATGACACTTTTATGTGTTTATTGAGATGCTCTATGTCTTTGCAACATCTCAAACTAGAGTGATTTTAAACAAAAGATTAATCTCACTATTAATTTAACCAATCTAATGTTGTTATTAACAAAGTAGCTTAAATGTTTGGAAATTTCCCTTCACCATATGTTTTCTCCTTGGTATCACAGGATATTGATTATACCTCTTACTATTAGTTTTAGATAGATTCTAAAGTGCCTTTCGCTCATGCTTTCATTTTCATTTTTCAAGTACATTCGATATGACTTGATTGAAGCACAAACCTCATTTAATTTTTTACGCCCCAAAGAGAACTTGTGTTAATTAGCTATCTTATATTTTGCATAGGATTTTTATCCCCTACATGATTATTGCTAGTTACATGCTTGTCTCAAACATGTTGAATCTTGATTCGAGAGATGTTTTTGCCATTGATTGTGTAGAATTTTTAATCATGCTAAGTGTGTTTTCACATTTGTTAGTTTCCTGCTAATTTTTTTTTCTCATATTTTAGCAAGTACTTACTATTCTCTTTGTACAAAACATTGTGAAATCTATTCAACTAAACATAACAATTGAATATATGAGTATGAGTGTGATTTTCCCTAGTTTGTGGTAGTTGAAAGGTCAATACCTCGATCCGTAAAGGTCTTGAGTGATGAAGGTTAAGTCAAATCATATGACCCAAAAGTTACAAATAAGAAAAGACTATGTAGGCCACTCTTAAGGTCAAATGAGTATCGACCAAATAAGATGAAGAGGTAATTCGAGACAAACTAGAACATCTCAAAATAAAAACCTTTTACATATAAAAATACTACTTTGGCTAATTCCCATGTCGATGGTTCCCCTCCCTCCTCCTAAAGCAACTTAAGTATAAAAATAAAACTAAATATAAGCCAAATGTTGAAAACATAGCTATTCCAACATCTCACCTCTAACCTCTGTTGAGTAGAAGACAAGACTTTGACAACCCCCGAAAGTATTGTCCCAATTACAAAATTGGTACCTCCAGATTACACTATTACTACAACTTTCAAAGCTTAACTACAGTGAAAACTTGTAGCAGACCTCAAGTATAAGACAACTTATAGCTACAAAATTGGGTGATCTATTCGGTGCCTTATTTTGTTGTAACACTAACATACGTAAGTTGTACGAAATATGACATATGCTTTGAATTCTCCTTGTCGTATCTTTACTCACAAATGTAGGGGTTTCTCAAAGCTCAAACTACCCCATTTCCTTCCATACAAACACTTCATCTGTTCGACAGATATGAATTTTGAAATTTACATATAACAATTCTTCATTACTCACAACCCACAAAATATAATTACTATATTTGCCATTATGTAATTCATCCATCAATTGCATAAATTATAATCTGCTTTTTTTTTTTGAGAAAATGTATTTAATTAATGAAAACACCTAAGTAAGTCATTCATTCTTCATATACAAATTGACAATAAGAATCCAGTGGTATGTCTCTCATATACAAATTCTTTCCATCCCCATGCACACACTCTAAACATGACCTCCTTGAAATGCATACATGACCACCCTTGAAATGCATACATGACCACCGCAAGCACGCCCACTGTAGACCAAGATCAAGTTTACAAAATCTTGGTTACACAGAGAACAAAAGCAATCATAGCAAATCTGCAAAGATCACCATTCCGAGCTTAGACACCATCCAAAACCTTGAGTAACAAATCTATACACAATACTATAACCCCACCCCCTAAAAAACAACAACCACCAATGTACAAGCCCGCAAGCCTTCACACATACCTACCAACAAATTTTAACATAGGCGACTATATATACAAATCATTATGTTAGGTATGGTAAATAAACACGCTTATTCTTCAAGTTTCCACTAATTGACGATAATAATGAAGGGCCCAAAATTTCTTTATACTGAACTACTCAGGGAAAACATTACCATACCATTTAAAAAAAAAAAAACAAACATATCCCAATCCTTACAAAAATAGATGAACAACCATCAACGTACACCCGCTTCTTACAACAACATGAAAAACAACAAACACCATTCCAAATCCCAACATAATTGAATCTCCCCATTATGATATACCCTTCGCCTACCCGAACAATACAAATCCCTCATGCACTAACAAACACCAATCGACCCAACTTACACCCCGTAAAAAAAACTAACCTACAATATATCCACCAACACCATACACAACCACAACCCCACCTACAAGACTACCCTCATCTCCACCATTGTCGGCATAGACTTGCTCCCCCTGTGTGCAACCACTAGTTAATAAATATTGTAAATAGACACCCTTTAATATGAAAGTTCTTATTAATTTAATAATAACGGGCCTTCACATACGACTAACTCTAAGCCCTCATCCTTATTTAAATTACCTTTCTAGTGCTTTATCTTTATAACAACTTTTAATTTGTGTTTTAGGTAGTGATTTTCATGACAAAATACTTTTATTTAATTCTTTTTATTTTTTTCTAAGCAAGGGTTAAATTTGACCACTTATACCTTTTAAAGAATTTTTAGGCGATGGTCATTTTAAAATATTGTTTTTAAAAATGAAAAATAATGTTATTTTTACACTGTTAATAATATATATATATATCTAAAAAAATGATAGTCATACTTAAAATATGCAAAGTTATAGGTGATAGCAATTTCAAATATTTGTAAGTATTTTACATCTAAAATCATGAAAAGTCTAAAAGTGCATCAAATTTAACCATGTTAACACATATTTCTAAAAACATCATTTTAAAAATTGAACTACACATACTTGCCCTAAACAATCCATACTCACATATGTAAGGGGTTGATTTTAAAACTTCGGTCCAAATGGTCCTTATCCACATGAGCTATCAATCACATATATACTATCTAAGATTTGTTACTAGAGGATATGATCCACTCATTTGAATTTCTCATCTTGAAATATATAATTTAGGTGCTTGAGCTCCTCATCTTAAAATTTCAAATATATTTTATTATTATTATTAGTCCCTATATATTTGTGTTACTTAAATTTTTTCAACCAATCACAATCAACTATTTTTATTTCATATGGTCTATGCAATAGTTTTAAACAATATATAATTTTTTATTCATTTACAAATACTAATTTTCATGTATGTGATTGGTTGATAGATTTTTCTCCTTATTCTCCTTATTCCCATACAATAAAATGAGAAAATTCAAAAACCTATTTTGTGGAGCATTGTCTCCTTTTGGGAGACCTTGGATGTTAATTGACTTTACCCCACAAATTTACTCAACTTTACATTTGAAAAATAATACAAAATAAATAAATTATTCTTATTTACACAATTTTTTCCCACCAATCACAATCAACTATTTTTATTTCACATAGTCTATACAATAATTATGAACAATTTAACAGACTCTCTTTGCTACAATTTTTAAATAACAATTTTTCTTAATTTAAAAATATTATCACACTTTTTTTCCACATTTCCAAACATTTCGCGAAACACCTTACAAAATAGGTTGTACTTATGGTCCCCTCACGAGATGTTATTACAAATGGGAAGTACTAATGGTCCCCTCTTCCAAGTTGGAACCTCTCAATTAAAAGGTTAAAACTCGTCCCTAGAATTCATAATAATAAATAAAAAATAGACCAAAATGGGTTTCTTCAAATTTATTTTAAATATTATTTAGGACAAAACATGGACACATGTAAATGAGACACTTAACCAAAACAAGGAAAAATCAAGCAGTATTTGTCCCTTCTATTGTCAAGACCTTCTGCGCGCTCTGCACACTGTGTACGTTTTTTCCGCTAAAAGTTTCGAAAAAAGGGCCGCTAAATTTAGCGCCTGAAAAACAACAGATAAATTTACCGATGTTTCTTGTATCCTTATTGCGAGGACAGTGTACTGCCACAACGCAGGTATAAGGTTCGAATCTCGAGGGCAGATTCGAAGGCCTTTGTTTCTTGTTGAAGGTTGTATATAAAAATATATTGTGTCTTGTTGAAGGTTGTATATAAAAATATATTGTGTGGTATATAGGAAATGTATATACAGATATATTTCGTAGCTTCAAGAGTTGGATTCTCTTAAATATGCTGAACGTTTTGAGATTTTCGCATTTTTGTGTTATGCTAACAAACTTTTTCCTGCAATTATTTAATGTCGGAGGTCTTTTCTTTGCTTTTTTATTAATGAAGGTCAGCGGAGGTACTGTTTGCATTAAGAGCGTGCAGATATCGCAGAGGTTGCAGTGTGAAATCGACTTTATTTAGCTGTTCGTTAAGCGCGTGGTCATATGTACTTGACTTTATCCTTTCCGGGGCGGTTAAGTGTTGATAATCGTCAGAACAGAGTTTGATTCCTGCAAGTGGCAGCAATGTGAAGATTTCTTTTTTGTTGTTTTCTTCTGGATCGAGTTGGCTCTGTGTATTTTAAAGCTGAATTTCAAGCTGAAGCGAGGAGTTCTGAAGCGTGGAGTTCAACTTGAGGTATTTTATTTGCGGCGAAGAAGCTGGTCATTTTGTAATATGAGTTTTGAAGCGTAATGAGCATGATTTAGTGTCTTTTGAGCTTATTAATCATTGATCAATCTCAACTTTGATGTGCTTTAGGTTCTCTAATCATAACGGAGCTGGTATTTTAAGCTGAGGTGTTTTGAGATGGATATTCTGCATCCTTTATCTTGCTCGCTTGAAAGTACTTCAGGAAAAGGAGCTTAAATTTGTAGAGCAGCAGATTCTTTTTTCTTTGCTAGTTTTCTCAGGCTTTACTGGATCATTTGAAGCTTAACATCAGTATCTGAGCCTGATTTTTTCAGTACTGCAAAGATTTTAATCTATAGAAGTATTTTCGGCACCATTGAAGCTTAAATTTGAGCACTACAAGAAAGAAGAAAGATTAGAAAACTGCAGATTCAAGTTTTAAGACAGTAATGGAGCCGAGATTTGAAGGTTTCGGTATTTTTCGACCGTAATGCTGCTACGGCTTCAAGCTTTTCGGCCGTATCACGGCTGGAATCTACAAGATTCATGGTGTTTTCGCTCTTAATGCCTCACAGTCTCAACATTCTCCCGGTTTCTTCCATGATGCGAAGGATTGATAGTTTTTCTCATTAAGTTCATATCGCGGCAGGAATTTCAAGGATTGAAAGTATTTTGACTCGTAAGGATGCACGGTCTCAAGCATTTCGTGGTTTTAATCAAGGATTCGTAATATTTCTCAGTAGTTTCCAGGTTTTCAACTGTGAGGGATTCATAAATTTTCAGAGCAAGGCAGTTAGCACACAATTTTCCGCTTGAATCCACCAAACTGAGCCGCTGCAGTACTCTTAAGGGGAGTTGAACACGGATCTCCATAAAAATGACGCCATAGGGTTGCGATTTGCATTATTTTGGTCGATTTTGCCTTGCTCAGGCATGCCGTTGGCTCTTTTTAGGCCTTATTTTGGCATTATTTTTGCTTTAATATGGGAGAAAGTCTTCCATTTAAACGTTTGCCTCACAATGGCGATTCCAACGGACTAGCCTATTGTTCCGCAAATAGCAAAGGCACAAAAGCACAACAATATGCGCTAAAAGGGCGGTCCAATTCAGGCAGAACTGGCGGCTCCGCCAAATTTGTGTTCGAATCTTGGCGACGGAAAGTCATAGTCTGCATAATTATCGTCATTTTTGCAGCGGCGAATTTCATTATTCAGTGCAGACTCGGACAAAACCCTACTTTGGTGGAACAACAACCAAATTCGGCGGAGATTCGTCTGTCTGAAAATCCTACGCAAATAGTAAAATTTGTGCCAAATATAATTCTGCAAAAATTTAGGGCCAAGAATGGAGGTATTAATTTTACTGAAGACTTGGAGCAAAAAAGGCGAATTCCTATCAGGCCTCCTTCACTCGCCTTGGTAGGAGCATCCGCTATATTTAATTTCTTTGTAGATTTGTCTGGGATAAGCTGCGTATATGTTTAGAGTCACATACTTGAATCATTTTAACCGATTTATTTCGTTCTCTCAGGTTTGCACAGAACTTTACAAGGGTTCGAACAATCTGCTGTTGCTCAGTGTGGCCAATGGATTGCAGTCAGTGGGATACGTGTTGGAGGTATGTAGGGCAAAGCAAATTTCTTACACATGTAAATATCCTCTAGGATATAAGATTTCTTTTATACAACACTATCAATTTAGTGACTACCGAGTTCCACCTGTTAGAACTATGTGTTACAAAATCATCCAGAAATTCAGAAGCCAGCCGTTAAAAACAATGAGAATTTTGTATTAAATAAAGAAAAAAAATCGAACACACGAAGAATTTTCTAGGAGTAAAAATGTAAAATCCTATAGAACCTTCTTAATACAAAAATTTCAATTCAATCTTTATAGACTTCTAGCGTTCCATCTATAAAAATAAGAACTAAATTTTTAGAAAAACCAGGAAAAACAGAGTTCTTCATTCTGATGATAAATCACATTGTGTGATGAAGTGTTTGCCTGAAATAATTGTGTATACAATTTATTGAGAAGATAATCTCATATACGTAAGACTTTTAATAAGTAAATATCCGTGGAGTGTGTTCAAAGTTTCTGTTATATAGAATTTTCGATTTAGGGTCTATTGGGTATGATGCGCGATGAAAATTATATGGAGCAAGCAAATTTAGGAAAAACAGGGAAAACGATTATATTGGGTAGTTTGTGGTAGATTACTCCAATTCTCTTTAAGCCAGTGCTAGAAAAAATCATGGTAGGACTCCTAAATTTTTCTGGTCTGGTGCTGTTGAGATAAATTGGAGTTATTTAGATTTGAGTTGTCTGATATAAGTGTATAGTGCCATTTTCCAAAAACGTCTGCCGAAAATATGAGAGTGGGAATTGCAAAGTTTTAAGGTGGGTCTGGTGCTGCTCCTATTTTAAGGGCACAAGTGATGCCATGAATGAGTGTTGGCTCAGTTTTGTCGCACCACTTCAGTAATTTGTCGCCAAATTTAAAGTATATTTTTGTCTATGTTCTAGAATTTTAAGTGACATTTTCATGTCAACTCCAAATTTTAAGAGGAACTGGAAATATTACTGATTACTTAACAAGAGTGTATGATTTTTTCTTACGCATTGGACAATAGGATATAAAAATGTTTGGCTGTGCATATTTTAGAATATTTTTGTAAAGTATTTGAACGGCTATATTTAGGGTCCAGGGAAGATAAATTTCATTTACCATTCCCAATGGGGGCTGCGGAGTCAGAGATTTCTAAGTATATGGTCTTATGGAGGGGGCTTTAGGGCATGGTCTTAGGAGGGGTTTCTGCTGCATAAAAATATACAGACACGAGTCCCTTGGAAGTATTTTTCAACCCGTTACAAGAAGAAAATGAATCTTTTTCTGTAGGTTTAAGAGTCTCAAATTTTGGTCCGCTAATTTTTAGAGTCTTAGAGGTTATTTAGGAAGGGGGGCTGGCAGTTTGCCCTTACTGTTTAGGGCTTTTCTATTTTTGCGGAATCCTGGCATGTAGACTTTGCATTGTGGTTTCCTGCTACACTCTGTATTCGTATATTACTCACCTGAATCTTCTTAGTCATACTCTTCAAAAAAAAAGGTAGTCTATTGGACCATTTGCAAGAAAAAGGCTCCTAAATTGTCTTTGCAGCTGCTGCTTAGAAAATTCAGGTAGCCCCCTCACGATACTATGGCCTTACTGTATTGTTTTAGCTATAAACAAAAAGTCTCTAAGCTGGTAGGGAAACTGTCAGTCCTCTCTTCAACAGCAGTTAAAAGTCAGAATGCTATAAATAATTCAATATCATGGGACCAATCTAGCTTCTTTTTTTCTGAAATAGTTTTAACAGTAAAAGCTGTAAAAATCTGTAGCAGCAGGTAACATTTCCTGTTAGATGTGACAAGGTGACTGCTTAAATCTTTCAATTTTTTTCCTGTTAACGTCTCCTCCATGGGACCGCTAGGTTAGCAAAATTGAAAATACCAGATGAGTAAATGTAGGAAGCTCCTTTCCATTGGACCAACAGGTTGACAATCGTTATTAAGTAAACTTAAGAAGCCCCACTATGAAACCACTAGGTTAGCCTCTCTCTGCAATAGTACAACAAATTTTGGCCCAACAAAATTGGCTGCTCCTAGTTTCAAGGAGAAGATTCTGTATTTTTGATGGTACGATTTTTGGAAGGTTGCATGTGTCACCTGCATGGGAAAACTAGGGGTTGTAGATCATTGATCACAGAAAAACTAAAGGTCAATATCTCTATAGAAAGGGAGGGAGAGGCCCCTCTGAGATATAGGCCAACTGCATTGGCCATATATAGATAGGGGGCTTTACTGACTGGATCCCCTCTGCAGCCGGGTTGCGACAATATATATGATATGTCCAGTCCCTAGCACCGAATGATGACTGACTGACTGATGGCTGATGTCCAGACTTTCTGCCCATTAGTTTCTTTTAAGTTTTTATGTTCATGGGACCAATCTCGTAGTAAAAATAAGAGCGCAAGTTCCCTCCATGAAACCACAGCTACGGGAAGCTTTTTCACAAATAGTGGTCTGAATGTGGCTTGTTTTTATTGTGCTATTTTCTTGAAATAGTCTTAAGTTAGACTGTTTCGGTACGGGTATGGATACGGGTATGGGTACGGTACGCTGAAATGGCAAATTTTTAAAAACCTCGGGTACGGTATGTTGTGGGTACGTTCGTACAATATATTTTTAAAAAGTAAAAAATATAAATATATATAAAAATTTAAAGAAAACAACAAGCTTATAGTCTCAACAACCTATAAAATATTAGAAGCCAACAACAAGCTTATTATGAATCGGAAGCCATCTAAAGCAAGATTTCTTTGACTGAATACAAGAAGACCACAAAACATTAAATCTATGAGTCCATCTACTAATGGGCTCACAAACATTCCACTTATTGTTAAGGCCCAGGGAAAGGTTTGGGGAGAAGGCAATCTTTTCATAGAGTTGTTTGGAGGTAGCCTCTTGGAGAAGGGGCCCTTTGAGCCACCTCATAGTATCCCAAAAGTCATTCTCATCCTCCATAATTAGTCCAGTAGAGGGAGCTGTGAAAGCATTTCTGAGCATTGTATACATTCTGAACTGAGATTGAGGAAGCTTATAGAAAGCTTGAAGGTCTGTCCATTCCATCCACTTCCCAAATCTGTACAAGTCATGAGATATTCTAATTCCTTTCTCAAACCAAAGGAGGGCAGAGCAACCCCTTGTCAAGGCAAGGATCTTGTCATTATATTTCAGATTCGACAAAATCGATTTGTAGGCTTGGCACCTAGTGTCAAAGGAAGAGAAGATAGGCTGCCCAACCACCAAGTGCTTCACTTGTTCCCATGCCTTCCAAATTGACTGAAGAATAAAGGACCCATGAGGAGCAACAAGAAAGCACCCAAATAGTAAGTCAACCAAATGAAGTCATTTTCATCTCTCTTGACCCTTCGGAGCCTATTGGCAATATTGAATCTCACACAAACTTTCCAAGATTCAATTCCAGTCAAAGCCCTCAAGTTTTATTTATTTTTGCACTTAAAAATTAAAAAAACCATGTGGGTACGCTGTGGGTATGTACCCACAGGCCCTGAGTATGTTCCAGTCACGGATTTCCCACAGAGGACGTACCCAGGGCCTGTGGGTACGTACCCACAGAGTACCCACAGCGTACCAGTACCAGTACCTGGTACGTATCAGGCCTGGTACGAGGGGGTACTTGGCGTTTCCGTGCAGTCTAGTAATAACAGTAAAAGCTGTAGCAGCAGCTAACATTTCCTGTTTAATGCAACAAGGTGACTGCTAAAATCTGCTGAACACTTTTCTATTAATGCCACCAGCATGGGACCGCTAGGTTAGCAATACTAGATGAGTAAATGTAGGAAGCTCCTTTGAGTGGGAGCACTGGGCTAGCGATTCATTATAATTAAACTTGAGAAGCCCCTATACGAAACCTCTAGGTTAGCCTCACTTTTCAAGTACAACAAAGTTTGGCCCAAATACGACCTGTTTTGAGACGGCAATTTTTTGTTTTTGCAGGTCGCAACAGGAGCTTCAACGGTCCTGTTTATTTAAAAATTGTTTTTTTATATTGCACATTATATTAAATATTAAAATATCAATGATATAAAAGATAAGAATATTGAGTACAAAGACTAAAATTTAGATGAAGACGAAAATACTGTTGTTGACTTTCAGTGGTTCTACGTATTAAACTTGAAAATTTATGATGTGAGATGTAGAAATTGTATTTATAAATATTTATATATTTTTAATTTAGTATTTAATTTTATTTTGTATAATTGATGAATGATATTTTTGTATGGTTATAAATAAATTAAAATGAGTATGTTTTCATGTATTTAGTGAATTGTAATAAGCGTGGGAACAAAAACACTAACGATATTGTTTATGTGTATACTGTCGATTACCTTTTAGGACCATATGATTTAGAATTGTGGTGGCTGTGTGGATGATGCCAACTAGGATGAGTTGCCAATTAAAGTGTTAGAGGATGATGTAAAGGCTTTAATCTCTAGATTGGAAAGGCATTAGGAGCATTAGTGCTTGCATATTTAGAAGATATTTGATTTTATCCTAAATATATATTGAACATTTCTAAATTTAATTTTAAGTAATAGTACAAACATTGAAGAATGGGTGTTTCATTAGAAAATTAAAGGTTTTTCACAAAGTTCCTGAAATAAACATTTGCATTGGATTCACATTGGGTTTCTCAATGGTTAGATTTTAGGCCGTAGGATGGAAAGAGGCTTCAAGAGGAATTACACGCTACAAGGTTATTTTCAAACTAGCATATTATTGTCACTAATATAAGCCTGAGCTGAATATCCACCCTAGGCATTATGAAAATTCACATGGGTGATTGGGGGTGCAATTGAACCAAGCCATTCTTTAAGTATTTGCATGAAACACTATACACTATCCAAGATTGTTGCATCCATGTATTCTTTCACTTCATTGTAGAGCCCTGCCAATTGCCGCAACATATATGTTATCATTTGACTGATATCGCCACCACCTTTCAGCAAACCCAACCACTGAACATGTAAGTTCAAAATCTCATTGTTGATCCTAGACGTCAAATTTAAATCTTATATTTGATTAAACGATTCAAAGAAGGTTTTGAATCTTTATCATATTTGATGAAGGACATGCAAGTCCAACTGCACAAGCCTTTCTTCCATTGTTACGAACTTCACCTTCTAACTACCCTTCAATTGCTCCAACCTATTTAACAAGATAGTTGATATAATTGATTTGGATGAAATTTCGATGGATTGTTAAAATCTATAAATTCAATGAGAAAGTGAGGAAACAATTGATTTGGATAAAATTTAGATGGAGTGTTAACAATCTAGAAATTTTCTAGTGAGGATATAGTTCATCGGATGAAATTTCGATGGAATATTAAAAATCTAAATTTTTCTAGTTGATTTGAATAGAATTTAGATGCACTCTAAAAATTTAGAAATTTCTAGGATATTTTTAGATGGAAATTTTCTTCAAGAATGTTGTTTTGCCTGACACTTAGCCACTCGTTAGACTCTTATTTTTTATTGAAATTTGGATGGACACCTGCTATTATTTAGACACTTCCATTTTTTAACCCTTTTTTTACTGAGCACCTCCAGGGTGTCTTACAATTGGGCACTAGATTACATAGTTTGATGGCATCTTTGCCTAAGTTTCGGAGGGAGCCTATAGATCCAACAATACAAAGTAAGCAAACAAACTAAACCAATTATCACCTTCAGCTAAGCAGCCACGGGTAAGGGGCATCCATGCCGTCAAAATCACCCAGACACGATCCTGGCCTCAACCATTTGACTCTCCGTGTTGGGTGTCTCTAGGCTTATTGAACCATTTTTCATGAGGCAGAGTTTGAATTTCAGTTTTTACTTTCCAAAGCACCAAATTGCCATTACACCCCCACCCACTAATAATTCTTCATACACTATTTAATTAGCATGTTAATTATTTGATAATTAATAATATTGAAATATTAAAAATTGAAGATATTCTCTTATTAATATTTATTTATTTTATTATAATATTAATAAACATATAATCCCATGTATTAAATAAGCATTTTCTAGCTGGCTCTGCATCTCTTTCTTTGTATTTTCATAATATAGAAAAACAAATCTCATGTTATTTACAGTTGGATATACCTCTCCTCCTATGTGGTTTCATAATACTCCAAATAAAAATAAATAAAGCAATTACATTCCATTATTTTTAAACACACACCTTATTATGTCACGACGGATATAATACTCAATTGTAAAGGCATTTGAGAGCAAAGATTATGTAAAGTGTATAATTTAGACGGACATAATAATCAATTGTAAAGGGATTTGAGAACAAAGACTAGTATACCAATCTTATAGAATCTTTTGTATTTGTTTTCTCTTATGTAATTATTTAAATGCGGAGTAAAAATTACATTTGTATTTGTTTGTATTTTCAAAAAGGTAAGTGGGCCCCAGTTTTTATTTCACGGGCAAAAATTAATTTAATTTCACGGGCACAACATCAGACTCTTTCACTCCATATATACAACTGTAGATGCCTCTCGGCATAATAATTATGTAAAGTGTATAATTTAAATGAAGCAGATGATGACCTGCCAGTTATACAATAATAGTAGGCATCATTGGTAAATATTTGCAGTCATAACGAAAAATACATCGCAGACAAAATTAATTAAAGTGGTTTTACTGATTAAGGTTGTTTTGGCTTTGGTATTTTTCTTTTCTTCAAAAGATAAGTTTAACAGTAAAATACATTGATTGTGATTGTGTAGGTATGGAGTCATAGGTTAGCCCTTAGTTATTTGTTAGCTAACTATTTATTTCTCTTCAGCTTGCGACATCTCATTAGGCTGCTATGTACTCAGACACGTTCATCCTCTCCTTCGATGCCAACAGGTCATTGTCGCCGGTCACTATTAGCTCACATCGATGTCTCTAGCTATCCCTGGGTTGCAAGAAGGTCGCGATGGCCACAAAACTCATTTTTCTGTCGCAAGTGGTCATGCAACATAACTTCCAACCTAACCAGACACAAGTGGGACGAAAAGTTGACTTTTACGCCATAGGACATCTCTGGCTGATTGCTGCTCCAGATGGCTGTTTGTCCCCTTCAGATGCACGATTTCTTGTTAGGATCCCGAATTCTCAGCTGCAATAGGTTAATCTTATTCTCTTCCTTCATATTTCTTCTCTTCTTTCAAACTTTTCTTTTCCTCCATTTTCTTCTATAAAAGCATCCTATTCTGTTCCACAGGCTAGTCTTTTTGCCTCTAGTCTTTCGCCTTTGGCTTTTCTGTCTGTTCTTATCTTTTTCTGAGATTAGCTTGAGTTCCCATTTTCTTTGTATGGTGTTTTAGCCTCTATGTCAATGAATGTAGTGCATTTCAGGCCTCTTTTGCAGTCTAATACAATTTTGTATATTTGAGTAATGGTTAGTGTTGTAGCTTATATCTCCCCACTCTTTCTCTTGTCTCCCTTTATCTCTTGTAGATAGTATTACCTACTATTTGACTGTGATGAATGCGTGTGGGGACTATTCTTGCATGCATCTAACGTATCGTGTTATCTTCAAACATAGAAAAGGAAGAAGATCCTTGTTTCTCTCTTCGACACATGCCTTACCCCTTTATATTACTTATTTTTTCCTTTATCCCTGCAAGTGTTAAGAGTAGGTGGATTAGTGATAGTATTAGGAGTACATATAGATGAGAACCGACTCTCTTTGAGATTTGCTTCGCTTCGCAAGTACCACACTTCTAAAGAATCCCATGTTGTGTTGATAGCAAACTCAATTTGCGCATCAGACACTTTCAAGCTCCAACAAGTAGGAAAATGAAATTTACAATATTGGAGCTTCCCACATGTATTTTGGCTGATTGATCTTCCAATATGCTAGTTTCAACAACTTTCGATGTCCATTCTTTTTTGGTGTTACTAGTGTTGGAACAATACATGGACTTAAAACTCTCCCACATCAAACCTATGAGAGCTTTATCAAGCAAACTTTCTTAAGGAAATAAAATCCAAATGAGAAGTTATCTTTTTGACCGACAATATTCTTGTGGTTAAATCCTCAAATACAACCTCCTTTGATTCCTTAACAAATTTACCTTTGTTCATAATGTTTCTTCAATTTATGGTTTCTTGGGTCTCATAATTAAGGCATAATATACCATAGATACATTGAAATCTTTCAAAGCCTCTTTTATCGAACATAGGACTTTGAGGTACTTTCCTTCCTTAATTTGATCCATCATAAATGGCATCTCTATCATATTGTGATGGTTTTCCTATAATACACCATACACATATCTAAAACAAATCACAAATCTTTAATCGTCAATTGATCTTCTATTACAACCTTAAATCTTGTAAGGGCGGGAGTGAGCAATACACTAAAGTTTTATCATCATCTCAATAGTTACCGATTATGCCGCTCCCATCTATACGTAACTAGCAACGCTTTCAAGGATTTGCAACTAGCTTGAAAAATGCTCTTCCTCTAACACATGCCATATTCCATTAGTTTGAGCAACACTCTTCTCATCCACATGCCATATTCTCAAGTCGATTGGGCTCTAAAGGAGCTTACCTTTACTCATGTTAGCTTTAGGAAACAAAAGTTCCATATGCATGGTGACATTTGGTAGAGTTTAAAGAGGGGGCCTAAGGGAGCACAATGAGGTGTCATAACTTCAAAGCATCTAGGGCTTTTAGGATGATTGCGGTTGTTCCCGCGAATACCTCTCTTGGTCCTTTGGTACGTTGAAACATGGCTATATGACATGCCAACATTGAAAAGATGTATTATGAGGGAGACTTAGCGTTGTCTTAATGTTTCAAGCCATGTGGATTATTGCACATCACTATGCTTTGGTTTTTCGTTTCCAACTTCCCAAAATTTCTTTTTGCACTTGAACTTCAAATTGACAAAATACGATGTTTAAGGGCATGTTAAGGAGACATGACACCATCTATCGAACTTGGAATTTTGGGTTTTGGATCATCGGGATGTTATCAACAATTGAGATATAGGGTATCGTGGGCCATTTGGGATATCGATCATTCAAATGAACAAAGGAGAGTCCAAATCTCCAAACTCTAGTTAAGGATACTTGGTGGCACCTAGGGCATGGACATGTGGTGACTTCATATCATTTTGACTCACTAGGGTTGTACAAACTTGGCTAGACTCATGATACATTAAAAAAAATTGATCGTTTCACCTAGAATATATAACTAAAAATGGTGATTTTTAGGTCTCACTTTGTCAACATGTAGGCTTTTTGTATGAAACCTTCCCGAGAGGAGCAAAGGAAATTTTCACTTTTCCATACATGTATTGTTAAAACTTTTGTGTTGGGTTTTGATCTCACAATCAAACTAGAGATTAAATTAAGCCTTATGCAACTCTACCTAAATTGTTGACTTCTTGCTATACACCCCATCTAATCTAGTTGTGCATAGCTCTCTAGTCTAAATGCACTTGTGCCTCACTCCCAAGAGGGGCACTCGATAAAGATTGAGTGATGGTGGCGAACCTCTGCTTTTTAGTAAATGGTCATGAGCCTCTCGTATATGGAGCCAATACTGTCGATCTATATAAAGGACCTTTTCAGAACAGGTTCGAGTCAAATAGCAATGATTTGAAACACCTTTTCTTTTAAATACTCTCACCATTCGTCCATGTGCAAACTTGGCCGAACTCGCAATACATTACTTGTGATGAACTCGCCTAAAATATATAACTATAAATGGTGATTTTAGGTATCAAAGTAGCCAACATGCCAACTTTTTGTATGAAACCTCTCTTGCGGGAATAAGGGAGATTTTCACTTTATCTTGTTGGAAATGTGTTGTATATTTTCCATGAGTTACACCCTTCTAGACTGTATAGCCCAACACGGCCCGTGGGGTTTAGGGCACCACCCTTGTTGGGGTTTTGGGGTTGGGGGACAACAACAACCTTCCAATTGTGGGTTTAGGGGCTGGCCCCCGAGAAATTTTCTTAGGGTCCCCTTTATAGGATTTTGGGCCCGTATAGGTGGTTTAACCTATGTTATTATATGGGTGGTTAGATAACTCATATTTATGGGGAACCGTTATGGGTTATATTCTTGGCCCATGGTTTTGGTACCCATTGTATTGTAATATTGTTGTGACGGTTACCTATTGATGTGCTTACATATAGTTGGACATGCAATAGGATAGAGAATTGAGAAGTACATTTAATATGAATGTTGATTGACGTAATCCTGGTAGTTTCTTTGCGTTGGCGGAACGGGTCCCTCACTTTGTGAACCAAGTGTAGGGCTCACTGTGTTTGGGTGGCACTCGCTCCGCTTGGGGTGCTTACCATGGTTCCGTTGTAAAACGGTCACCTTTTGGCCACGTGGAACTGTTTGACAGTAGTGGCGGACAGGCTGTCCGGCCACAAATTTCAAATTCGATTCTGCTTTTCATGTCTCATCGCCATCGGGATAGATGAAGGCGTCTGAGCTGAACGGAAAGGACCATTGACAGCAGAAGTGAGGGGGATTGAATGAAAAGAGACCCAATTTAATGCGGGTTAAATTATCTGACGTGGGCCACAACAATATTATTATAATACTTACATCTTCGTACGGAGTCTACAGACCATTCTGTTCACAAATGGCAAAAGGGAAGATGGCATCTCTTCTTGTGGAGCTCGTAGAGTGCAACGAAAGAAATGTTTAGAAGAATTTTTGTTGGCATAAAACTACTCAGAAAAGTATAAATAAATCATATTTTATTAGGTCATTATGTCATTATTGAGGAGTACATTATTGTATGGTAAAACGGTTGAGTTAATACAATAAAGAAGATAAGTTACTACACTAGGTTTTTACTTGAAAGGGTTATCCAGGATAAATCTTGTGCACCATGTGATCTTGTTTATGTCATTTTTCTATGTTCGGTTTATCTCAAATATTATGTGAAGTATTGCTTCTCTTGTATTTGTTTATCAAATCAAACTCTCTTCATACCTTACATGTATTGTTAAAACTTTTGTGTTGGGTTATGATTTCACAATCAAGTTGGAGAATAAATCAACTCTTGCTTTTCCAGCTAGATTTTCAACCTCGTTCACCACTCCTCTATGCAGGGTAAGTCCTCAACAAGCTTGTTATTGTTGCATTATTTGGTCCTCACCTCAATTGAACCCTACAACTTGGCTTCTCCCTAGTGTTTTTAGCTACTCATTGTCTTACTTTGCGACTACCTACTGTTGTGCGTTTGTGCATATATTTCTGCAGCAAAACAATGAATATGTATGACAACTTGTTTGCTAAGGGATGCTACTGTATAGGTATATAATGTGTAGCCTCTCAACATAGTGGAGGTGGAGCCTTATTTTCAAATATCCAAAACATTTAGCATAATCAGAGATGGATTCCTGTTTGAGTGGCTATGAGGTTGAAACTAGCGATTGGGAAGATTGTTTAGAATTTGACCTCTTCAAAGTAAAGGGTCTAGGTTTGAATCATAAGTATTGGAGCTCAATCGTGTGTTTGAGAGCGATTCTTCCAGTTGGATGAATTTGCATAGTTTCTAAGCTAGAGAAAGAGGAAGAGAAATTCCATCAAACAACATTTGGGCAAGAGGAATGAGAAGAAGGATCTTGGCATAGCTTTTGTATCAATATTTTGAGGCCCAGTGTATACAAATACAAGCGAGCTTTGAACTTGATTGCACTAGGAGAGGTTCTAGGGGCAGTACACCTTTTTGAGTAAAGGGTCAAGGTTCCAAACATAATGGTATTGGGGTTCAATGGTGCATTTGAGAGTGATTCGACCATTTGGGATGAATTCTCATGGTGCCCAAGCTAGAACAAGAGGAAGGGAAGTTGCATCAAACAACATTTGGGCAAGAGGAATGGAAGAAGGATTTTGCCATACAAAGCTTCTCTCTTATGAAATCTTTTGAGGCTCAATGTCTAGAAATACAAGCCAGCTTTGAATTTGAAAATGTGTTGTGAGAGGTTCTAAGGGGAGTAAGTACCCTTTATTCAAAGTGAAGGGTCCAGGTTTCAAACATAATGGTATTGGAGCCCAATGTGTGTATTTGAGAATGGTTCTACCGTGTGGGATGAATTCTTATGGTGCCCAAGCTAGAACAAGAGGAAGGGAAATTCCATCAAACAACATTTGGGCAAGAGGAACGAGAAGGGTCTTGGCATACAAATCTCTCTCTTATGACATCTCTCGAGGCTCAATGTCTAGAAATACAAGCAAGCTTTGAATTTGAAAATGTGTTGGGAGAGGTTCTAGGGGGAGTGCCATTTAGAGTAAAGGGTTTAGTGTTTAAACACAATTTGGAGCTCAATTAATCATTTGAAATTGAGAGTGATTCTACTTGTTGGGATGAATTCTCATGGTGCCCAAGCTAGAAGAAGACGAAGAGAAATTCCATCGAATGACATTTGGGCAAGAGGAATGACAAGAAGGGTCTTGGCATACAAAGTTCATCTCTCTTTTGAGGCTCAATGTCTACAGCTATAAGCAAGCTTTGTATTTGATTATGTGCTAGGAGAGGTTCTAAGGGGAGTACCTTACTTCCTCTTAGGATTTTCCAGCTTTGGCCCATTAGCCTTGCCTTGGACATTTTCTGATGGACGTTATCAGGTCCTGCGTTGGCCCTTTGGCTGTAGCTGACGATGATGTTGTTGGTTTTCTAGTCTAAGATTTTCTATGTGTTAGAGTGCTGGTTTCTATTCATGGTCTCCTGACACTAGTTTCAGTTCATGGTTTTCCAGCACTAATTTTCGTTCATTGGCTCGAGACACTAGTTTCAGTTCATGCTTTTCCAGCACTAATCCATTTATTGTCTTCTAGTGTTGGTTTCCATTCATGGTATCTCGGCCTTAAGTTACATTCAATGTCTCCCATTTGTTGTTCATCAGCTCCCTACTTCATTGAGGGATCCTAACCTCACATGGATATATGTACTTGTACTTAGATTTTAATGTGCAGGTTTAACCACTTTTGGTTTACCTTCTTGCGGTTTTCTTTGCTTTAAATATGTGTGGGTTTAATGACCGTTGGTTTACCTTATTGTGCGATTTCTTTGCTTTAGCTCTTAGTGTTTAGTTACATAACCTAAGATCCTTTTAGCCTAGTTTTTCTGTATTGTAACTGAATGAAGTTTCGATTCCCACTGACCTATTTGGTCATTTGTGGAAATCGATGTAATTCCTTCAGTCCTTTAAAATGAAACTTCTCCACTTCAATTGAGTGATCTCGTGTAAGGAATTGACTCCATTTCTCATGTCTCAACCTTAATTTCAGTAAACAATATTTCATTTTTTTCAGTGCCACTTTTGACTCCTATATATTATTTTAGGATGGGGTCTTTGAATGTGAATTGATTTCTTTATATACCTATAGCTAGATGTTGTATTGTATCATTTTGTTTTTCAATGTTCAGGGTCTGGCTTCTAGAACCTGCTTCAGGGATTGATAGGTGATGTTTTGGGTCTAGCTTCTAAACCCTTATTTTAGGTTGGGGTTCATGAACATGAATTGAGTAAAACAAGCAGCGATAATTGTAGACAATCTTATGCCGCTAAATATAGGGTGCAGGAAGGTAACAGTATGCAATGGAGTGGATTAAATGGTTCTCACCGGTCATTCTTCTTTGGCAGTTGAACAAGGCTTGAATAGGTCATTTTACTGCAAAAGGGCCTAGACACGTATGTAGGATGGCATGATTCTGAGTTTTTACAAAATATTATGTATGGTGCTGCTATTATTTAGTTAAAAAGTTGCATAGAGCAAGCACAGCCTTAAGTCACATGCAACATTGTTATATTGTGAATGTAATATATTTCCTAAACAATTAAATGTACAAAAAATTTAGCATTGCAAGAGGTCAAAAGGCCCTTTGGATTTAGTAAATTAGAATATCAGTGAAGATTCCTTTATTTGAAATTTGGACATTCAGATTTGGAAATTTGAAATTTGGACATATATCCATGCCTTTTTCTAAAGTTAGTTAAAATGCCATAGCTGGAAATAGTCATTTCTGAATGGATAGATAGGTCCTTCTTGCAACTCAGAAAATTCTATATTGATGTGAGTTGTTTCTGTCTAGAATAACAAGGAACAAGTGTTCTTTTTATTTTCCATGGCAGTCTCATTTTTCCCTCTTTTTGATCATTTAGAGCACCAGTTATAGGTAATGCTTGATGCTATGTAAGGAGTTATTTGCATTGTGCAGTTGTTTTCTCTTCAAGATGGGCCTGTTCGTGGTGTTTGGGAGAAGATGGGAGTCACTGTCAACATACTGCAAAGTAATTCACCTCAAGCATTCATGGTTGACTGGTTAAAGTAAGTTAAATATTCTTTGTGATTCTGTTTTAGTTTATCTTATCTTATTTTCTCCGTAAAGTCCAGGCTGAGTGGTCTGATTTTTAGAAAGGAACTGGCAAGATGTGGAATGAATTGCATTCTTATGTTAAAGTATTACCTGTGCAAGTGTATTTTATCAATTTTATTAGGTGCTTAACATTTGCCAATTTTGTTTGACATTATATTGCAGCTACGATGGTGTGGTCGTCAGTTCTGTTGAAGCAAAAATGTTATTTCTTGGTGAGGCATTATTTGCTTGTACTTTCCTGACTTGAGATAAACCATTTCCTTTTACTGATAGTTCTCATTTTTATTTTTCACACTCTATTTTATTGTTACACAGTAGATCCTGGACAACAGAAAATACAAGCTCAAATTTTACTGAAACTTTGCATTTATGTGGATGCCATAATAAGTTAGAGCCTTTTTATTTAATATAGAGTACTAGAGCGTTCTTATGGTATTTGTCATGACATATATGATTATTGCACAAAATAATGAACATCTAGAATTGGTTGCGTGACTCAAAATCCAATTGTAGCTCAAATGGTGATTAGCAAAGGCACCCGTTGTTAAAGTTTAAAGTCTTGTGGCTCAAAATCCAATTGTAGCTCAAATTGTGATTAGCTAGGGTACCAATTATTTAATTTGAAACTCCTTTGAGGAAGTCGAGGAGTCATAGAGCATCTTGTGCACTGCCAGATTATGAATATGGTGATTAGCATGGACACCAATTGCTCAAGTTGAAAGGCCTTTGAGGAAGCAAAAGAGTCATGGAGTGCCTTTTACACTGCCATATTATGAATATGGTGATTTTTTGTTTAAACAATGCAAGGAAATAATGTAGTTTTGGAGCGTGCTCACCATGATTTAGCTTTAAGTCCTTTATAAGTGACTAGACGGTAGTTTCTTTCCTGATTTTTTTCTATTGTTGTTGCCCTCTTTTGAGCTTAGATGGAGACTGCAGCTTGCTATATTTTTAGATTGTAAGTACTTCATTGAATTATCAAGGCACAATTATTTGTGGATACACTTCTGTCATTTCTTGACGATTTCACAGGAGCTGTTTAAACAATAAATATTAGCTCTGTAAAACCTTATTATATCCATTCACTTTGTTGAATTTTAGTAACTATAGTTTCTAATTTGATGTATTAGGAAGTTCGTCACATGATGCAGTTGAATGCGAATGATTTGTACAAGACCTACATGCTATTGTGTAGGAAAGAAGCACAATTGGATTCACTTCTTTTTACAGCCTTATGCAGGATCCTTTTAGAATGGTACCTGTGGTATGGATTATTCACGAGAATACATTAGGAATGCGCCTAAGGCTTTACACTTCAAAAGAATATAAAAATGTATCAGCGAATGGAAGTCTGCATTTGGTCGAGCCAATGTGGTTGTCTTTCCAGACTATGCTATGGCGGTAATTCTTAATAACCAACTTTGTGCAGCATGTTTAAAACAATGCAAACTTAAATACAGAGATTTGGATAATATTTTACCTTAGTGACAATTTGTTTTGCTTTGAAGTGGGGCAATTGAAATGAAATGTTCTACCTAATTAATATATGTTTGCACTGGCAGATGATGTATTCCATACTTGACTCTGGAAACTTCTTTGTTATCCCTGGCTCACCAAAGGAAACATGGGAAGCAGAACATTTTATGGCCATGCATACGAGACACGAAGTCCAGTCAAAATTAGGCTTCACATCGGACAACTTTGTAATTGTGGTTGTTGGAAGTCCATTTTCTTACCCAGACATATGGAAGGAGCATGCACTGGTAATGCAGGCGATTGTGCCCTTAATCACAAAATTTAACACAGATGATGCTATGAACAGTTCATTGAAGATTGCTGTTGTTAATAACAATTTAAACAGCACCTATGGGGTGGCTTTACAGGTGAGGGTTGTATTTATGTGTAGTAATTTCTATGGCAGGTGCGGCATTTGAATATTTATATGTTCTTAACTTTAAGAATGAATCCATCAGAGTATATTGTTATTAGTGAGGTCTATAAACATGTCTTATTTGACCTGGCTATCAATATTGAAGCCAGAAAGCATTCTCTTCTTTTGGAAACTATCTGCATTTTTGATAGACATACTGTTGTTGCAAGAAGTGCTAATTATATATTTTGACCCCTATCACTTGAAAATTATCATGTAGGAGTATTTATGTCTCACTTATAATTTGGAAGGTGACCAAAATTAATTGGTGGGTTAGTGAACTTCAATTTCTTTGCCATCATGGTCAAGTATGCATGACATTTTCCAGACATAATTTTGTTGATATATCTGCTCATTACGAAGGCAAGAGATGTTTGTAAGAAAAGTATTACCTGGAATGAAGCTAAAGTTTAGACTACTGGATATTTGTTTATTCTGCACATTCTTCATAGTCCCAAAGTGGCCGGAACAAAGGTGTGTTTTTTCCAGGACCAATTGTATATCACTGAGATGTTGCTACTGTATCTAATTATCAGGCAGTGGAGCTCTATAGTCATAAAGTAAGAACTTAATATTGATCAACCTAGGAATATGTTGAATATTTTTGCAAAGATGCTGATGAATCTGATCCAGGAGCTCAAGACTTGTTTAGAACAAGAGAATTAAAGCAGATAGCCATCAAGTACTGTGGTGGTAGAGGTCTAGGTTTTATATTTCTGACACATCAACTTCATGTTCATTGGAAATTATGTTGAATTTGGCACGTCAGTACGCATTTGAAACTTCAAGCTAATTGATAGATGCTTCCTTATGCCGCAAAATACTTATTAAGTACCAGCTCTAAGCACTTCTTTTTAAAGAAGACCTGGTCTTACTGATTAGCATTTTGCTCAAACCTATATACTGCAAACAACAGAGTTTGTCCTTCGGTAAGAACCAGAACTAATAAAAATAGCACAATAGAGTATGAAGAACGAGGCCTTCAATCTGAAGCATGTATAAGAGCTAAATCTAAATTATCATGTATATGGTATTCAAGGAAGTATTTGTATTTAGAAGAAATAACCAACTTAAGGGCATGTTAGTAGTTTCTATGGTGTAAAGAACAATTCCAGTGTTTGTTGGTACATGTCGCATGCTCTTCCTTTGCAAAACTAATGATGGCTTTTTGAGATGATGTTTCCCTGCTGGCAATTGTAGGCAATTGCACTTCAATTGGGATTTCCAACTGGACTTGTCCAATATGCTTCTGCAGATGATGATGTCAACAGTGTAATATGTATAGCAGATATGGTGGTTTATGGATCCTTTCACGAAGAACAAGCTTTTCCATCTATTTTACTGCAGGCGATGTCCTTTGAAAAGCTAATAATTGCTCCCAACCTCACCAATTTTCAAAAATATGTAAGTGCAAAATGTCTTAGTTTAACCAAAATATAGTATAGATTGAACATGCTGAAGGATTCCGTTTATTTGAAGTAGCATTTATATTATGGTTATATGTTTAGAATTCTGTCTCCACTAAAACATACGGTCCTGTTTAATCACTAAATGTGCACAGATTGAAGACGGAATACATGGGCTTCTCTTTCCGCTTGGAAATGTGCAGATGATGACAAAAGCATTGGCCTTGGCAATATCAAGTGGAAAATTATCACTCTTAGC
This sequence comes from Taxus wallichiana var. yunnanensis, assembly GCA_018340775.1. NCBI lineage: Eukaryota > Viridiplantae > Streptophyta > Pinopsida > Cupressales > Taxaceae > Taxus > Taxus wallichiana. The sequence continues at coordinate 546,274,908 of CM031243.1, forward strand.
CCAGAATATTGCATTGGCGGGTAGATTGCATGCGAGGGATCTAATGGCATCTGATGCTATTGAAGGCTATTCTGCAATACTTGAGAATGTTTTGCAGTTTCCGTCTGAAGTGGCAGTTCCTCACCCTGTTTCCAAAATTCCAGAGGCAATAAAAGGGGCATGGCAGTGGCAGTTAATCGAGGAATCATCAGAATCGGAAAACGTATATTCAAAACATGATTCGAAAAAAAATACTATCATTTTCCAGGTCGAGGAGTTTTGGACAAAGAGTCCTTCAGCAGAAGATTTCAAATTAAATGTTAGCAGCATACAGGAAGAAACTTTCAGTTTATCAGACTGGAAGGAAGAAAAGGAAAAAGAAATGGCAGAAGACATAGAGAGGAGGGAGGAAGAAGAGGTATCGTAAGGGAGAAATTAAATTCATTTACAAGGTGCCTTTTTAATCCATATTGAATTTTGTAATATTTTTATGTGGATTGCCTAAATTTAGGTACATATTTTGCAGTTGGAAGATAGAAGAGAAAGGATAAAGAGAACTTGGGAGGATGTTTATCGTAGTGCTAAAAGGGCTGAAAGAACAAAAAGTGAGCTGCATGAAAGAGATGATGGTGAGCTGGAAAGAACAGGGCAACTATTATGCATTTATGAACCTTATCATGGACAAGGTGCCTGGCCTTTTCTACATCATCGCGCGCTTTACAGAGGAATAGGCTTGGTGATTTTTATAACTTTTGTGCCTTCATTTTCTTGTTGAAATTTTGCATTATATTTCATCATATTCTTAATATAAACGCAGGTCTTTTCATTATTTTGGACAACAAAATCATTCAGACCCTTTTTTAGTCGGATAAAATCTTACTTAAGAACTGTAAGAAAAATGTAGAAAAGAAACATCAATGTTTCATGATGGCTTTTTTCCTTCAAGGTATCCACCTTATCTAGTGGAACCTCAGATACAACTTTATAATGAAAATTCACACACCTTTAATCCATTCAGAAATCTTGTAGATATTTTAACTGTTGGATTCCACTGGAAAAGAAATTGCTCTAGTTGAAGATTGCATTCTTTGTGAGTTGTCTAACTATATCTTTTGCATCTTTGCAATGCATACTCACTGGTAGTCAATTTTGTGACAAACAAGCATTCTAATATTTTGGATATCCAGAATGGACTTCATTGTCTTGCTTTTTCTCTCAACTAATTCAGACGGTGGTGCAGGGTTGGCATAAGCTTACCACTATTTTTCCCTTTATGTTGTGATCTATTGGAGTAACTTGACGACCAATAAACCTTTGGAACAATTTACCTTGGGTTTTAAGGATTTGACAAGATATTTTGCCAGAGCATATTGATTGAGTTCACGACTTGGCCTTCTCTTTGCAGAATTTATAACCATAATTGAGCATTTATTCTATTATCTATATATATATTCATAGGCTTTTGAAGATCCACTTTAGAATTTGTTATTGTCAATAAGGCATGTTTATTTTGATCCAATCATCCATATTTCCATCTCGTATTTCTGTCTCAAAGAAATTATTTAAGCTCACATACTTCCAAGATTTTATTTGTAATTGATGTTCATATGCAACTAAATGTTGTTTGATTTTTCCAAAATTAAAATCTTCGCATTCAAGAAAATAATAATTTTTAATCCTATCTGACAGGAGTTTTTGTTTAGGAACTTTTTTCTGCCAGTTAATTATCTGACTGAAAATTACAGTCCTACACATTTCCCAGTTTCAAGCTTCTACTTATGATAAGAATTATCATTTATAGGCCCTTCATATTTGGCAAAATGCTTGTAGCTTAGCTTGTTTAAGAAGCTCTAACCCAAAGCTGATATCATAAGCAGTCATGCATAGGGAGCCTTTCCATCTTAATGGGTTTAATGTAATGTTGTGTTACTCCTTTATCTCCTATTGTGATTTTAAGAAAACCCTTTTTCTGCATGACTGAATCACACTGTTTCTGCTATCTTTATCACATTCCCAGAAGAGTCCTTGTAATTGTTTCGCAATTTCATATCCATTCAAAGAGGGTTTCCAAAATATTGCCTAAGAGGATAGGGGAGTCTGACCCAAGATGGAATTACATCTTAATAAGCCAGATAGCAATAATATTCCTTTTACAGCAGCTTGTAAACTAATGTTGAGCTTAGGAACTAGAGGTTTCCTGTAAAAAGAGATATCTAATGTTTTAGTTTGTAGTCACTTTTATAGTGCCTAGGGTTCTCTTTTTACCTACTGCTTTCCTATTGAAACAGGATACATTTACAAGTTCTATTAACCCACCTTAGTCACTCTGGACATTACCGTGATTTCTTTCGTTCTTCCTAAGTTTATCCAATGCCCAATGAAATTTTGATGGCATTCCTTGTCATAGATTGGGAGAAACGTCTCTTCTGCATGAAGACAGCTTCCATAACATTTCCTTATACATGACATTCTAACACAAAGGGAAAGTCAGGGTGTACTTGGACAGGAATGGTAGTTGCCCTGCACGAGCCTGCATGAACATAATTGTGCGTTATCATTCCCGACATCTTTATCTTAAAAATGTCTCCTGAGAGAATCCTTAGCAGATATCCTCTAATAAATATGCTTGACAAAATAAGCTCTTTGATATGCGAAATTCCTAAGCAAATGTTCCCTTTTTCCTCTTTCCAAGCAAATGAAGATCTTGTAGTAGCTGTATGGTGCTATTCAAGAGCTCGTCTGATATTGTGAATTACATTTATATTAGCAATGACATGACAACTCTGAAATAATAAGGGATTTTATGAGCACTGTAGGCTGCCTTACATTATAAGTATTCTTAACTGTTAATACATACAAAGTTGGTTGCAAGCTAATTCTCATCATGAACCATAGCTGTGTACCAGCAAAGTCCAACAAATATAAGTTTCAAGTCAATGTATCTAAGACAGTAATGAATTTTAAGGGTTTCAAATTGTGTTAGAAGTTTGATTTAAATGGTTGAGAACTTTGGCAATTTATCTTACTGGTAGGCAATTGCTTGAAGAATGCAACGAGGTTAGAAGGGTTTCATTCTAATTGATTAGGTTCATTATAGCAAATTTATAGGGTTATCATATTCTTCAAGGAATTCATCTTTCTCCTCTTTCTTCTATTCTTTCTTTATTGGTAGCTGTGTTTCCTTTTATAGGGTATATTCACGATCTATTTTGAACCAAGGCATGCAATAGTAAAATGGGTTTTTGAATTAGTCTATTCAGTTTGGCACCTATTTCAAGAAGATAAGAAATATTTAAAAACATGAATTGAATGATCACAAGCTGCCCGCTCATTTACATGATTATTCAGTTGAATCTCAAGGTGCATGCCAAGATGAACATTATTAAGATCCACGAGCGTGGAATGCTCTAGCAAGAATTTCTTCTTAGCAGTTTATTTAACTGAAAGGTCTAGTTTGACTAGTCTTCTGTCAGGTTTAGTAGTCATGTCTTTCCAAGTCTTTGTATGTACTAGAATCTCTTTCATAAAATTTGTTGTCTAATAAATGAGAGATAGGTCCAATCCTCATGAAATTTATTCACCTTGGAACTAATATGGTGTCTTCAATTTTCTATATTTTTACAGAGCACTAAAGGCCGAAGGCCAGGGCTGATGACGTTGACGCCCCAGCTCGACTTACTCTTCTCAATGATGCATACTATCGGGATGCCCTCTGTGAATATGGTGCTTTTTTGCCATTGCCAATAGAGTGGATCGGATTCACAAGAATTCTTGGATTGGCTTTCAGTCATGGAGGGCAGTTGACTGAAAGGTATGATGTACATTTCACATTGAGGTATTTTATTTATATTTTGAACTTTCTTAAGTCCTCACCTCTTGAGGTAATTTTTAAGTTCATCTTTTAACTGTACATTTCCACGCATGGTCATTTCCCTTGTTTATTTAGGCTCTTTCATTTATAATGTGACTAAAAGTCTTAAGATTATTGGGCTTTTCTGCTTTTATTATTTTCCTATTCTATGCTTTTGAGAAGCAGAGAATTTATGGCACCGTATCTTAGAAGAGGAATAGAGGGAAATATGGTCTAATTCATGCAGCATGATTGGCCACTAACACTGAACTTCTCTATAGGTGTCCCTTTCTGTATCTGGAGAAAAGGCATTGACAGAGGTCATTCAAAGAGGCAAGCATGGGGATGCTGTTTACTTCTGGGCAAGGATGGACAAAGACACCAGGACTGGCACTGGAGGGCAGCTTTGCAAGGTCAGGAAGGTTTTTGGCCATTTTGCGATGCCATAAATGCTGGAAACTGCAGGTATTATGGGTTTCAATAATATAGAATGTAAATTCAGAAACCTTGATGTATAATTTATCTAGTTCCGCTCGTTTAATATAATTGAGGTCCATGTCACAAAGGATATAGTCTGGGTTTGGCAGGAAGTAATTTCCTTGGCAAGTTTATCGAGATCTGATTTCTTGGATAAGAGTTTTTCGATTTCTATGTTTTCATTACAAAGCATACACTTTTAATTGCCTTGAACATTTTTCAAGTTGGGAGATTTACTTGAATTTGACATTTGTAAGTTAAATGTCTGAAGGGCTGTGTTCTCAGACACATTAAAAAGGATGTATGGTGTATACAATACTTCAATGGCAGTTCCACCCATGCCGTCTGAAGGGGGCTCTTGGTCTGTTGTACACAGTTGGGCAATGCCTACGAGATCATTTTGGAGCTAGTAATGTTTGCAAGGTAAGCCATAAATAATGTTTTTACACATACCTTAATGTCTTAACTTGATTGCATTGTTCAGTGATTTCTGGATTCCAATTGCAGAATGTTTGTGGATGCTTTGGATGCACAGCATTACAGTGAGCATCATGATAACGAGAAATGCTGTTTGAGCATTTCAAAGGTGGATTTAATTCTCTCTTTTGCTGTTTTTATGTTGGAGTTTGGAATCTTCACATTACTCATTCATGATAGTGCCCATTGAAATCCGATAGAAGTAAACATGCTTTTAGCTGCTACTATAAAATAGCAAAGACAAACTGTTGTACTTTGAGGACAATTCAATTGTATTTGTGCTGAACCAGTCTTCTATCTGTTTGTCTACTTAGTAGAATTCAAGTTAGTAAAAACTTGTTCTTACCAGGACCCTCACTGCTACTGTCGGATTCTGGAGTTGCTTATGAACGTTTGGGCATATCACAGTGCAAGAAGAATGATTTATGTAAATCCCGAAACAGGACAAATGCAGGAGCAGCACAAGTTGAAAGGTAGGAGAGGTCAGATGTGGGTGAAATGGTTTAATTTCAGTCTTCTGAAGAGCATGGATGAAGACTTGGCAGAAGATTCTGAGCACTCGACACACAGGTGGCTGTGGCCTTTAACTGGAGAGGTCTATTGGCAAGGAATATATGAAAGGGAAAGACAACACCGTAATCGATTGAAGATGGAAAAGAAAAAGAAGAGCAAAGATAAATTGGTACGTATGCGAAGTAGATATCGACAAAAGTCCCTTGGGAAGTATGTGAAACCACCACCAGAAGAAAATTTCAACAGCACCGAAAGATATGTGAAACTACCACCAGAAGAATTTTCGAACAGTACCGAAACATATGTGGAACTACCACTAGAAGAATTTTCCAATAGTACTGAAACATATGTGAATCCGGCAGACGAATTTTCCAACAGAACCGAAACATATGTGAATCCGGCAGAAGAATTTTTGAACGGTACCAAACGTGGGATCCACTTCTAGATGAAGACAACTATGTGATCTGAAATGTGTGTTAGGTATCCTACACATTTGTTGGCCAGGTCCAACCACTTCTCAACTACAAGTTTCAAATCAAAAGATAAAAAGATGTGGGTTCTTTGGTAGCATTCTCCATGGAACCTGTGCTTTTTGTATCATTAGATTGAGTGAAGAGAGATTGTTTTTTCTGTCCGTCTTTTGATATTATTTGTAAGTTCAGATTCAATTTGGGAAGCATTGTCTCCAATGCAAATGCAATTGCAATTTTTTTATTGTATGTAAAATTCAAATTTGGTCATTAATGGCCTGTAGTTTATTTTCTGATTTTTACGAGTCCAGTCACGTTTATGTTTAGAGTTGAATCTCTTTCAAGGATTCTGTTTTGTACAATACAGACAAAAAACAGCGACATACAATTTTTTAACATCTGTTCTTGTGTACAAGGCTTAAATTTTAGCCACCCGTTTGGAATCCCATGTTGAATGAAGTTTTGGAATTCTTTTGACTTTTAGTTCATGCAATTTTATCAATACATTTGTGTGTAATAGTATATGACAAGTTGTTATTACATCACACCATTGATCCAGATCTGTAGCTGATCCAGATAATGTCCTAACGCAGATAAATTGTGTGGTAAATTTCCTTATTCTTGCTGCAGATTCTTTCGCCCACGATGGTTTGTTGGACGTTTGGGGTGTGACTCCATTCCAATGGCCTTTTTTTGGGAATAGAATATAATATCCTTTTTAAAAGTAATATATAGTGCTATGTCATCATAAAAAAGAAAAAAATAAAGAGTGGAGGGTCTCAATAGACACCAAACGAACTAGCAATGATTGGTGGCAACTGTACACCTAACAACTTTTGCACGCTATTTGTTACTGAGAATGAATCAAAAGTATCTAATTGCAACCAAAGCATTAAAATATTACAATATCAAGTACCCTGAAAGAGATCGATCTTACTATGACTATTGGGGTCAAAATTAAAGTTGTAGAGTTTATTCAATTCTGGTAGGATTGCAAATGTTCTATTCGTAAAAATGTTGACTGCAACTGCAATTGATAATATTAGGCATTGGGATTTAACTCTTACAACATCAATTGGTTATTTTTGTGTGAAAATTGTGTTCTCTTTGTTATGTTTTGATGAATTGGTATTTGTGATTATGTCATTTAATATGAATAGTATAATTGTGAATTCTGAATCGTCGATGGTTTTGGATAAATTGTAAGGCCCAAAACATTCAACAAAAGATTCCAAGTTACAAAATGCTTATATTTGATATAGGCAAGCATTGATGTTTCAAATATGCATCCTAATGCATCATTTTATTTTGGTATTACCTACTTATTTTCTTGGATTGTGTTAAACACAAAATTAGTGTGTAAAGATGTTGAATAATCGCCATGTTGTTTAAAAATGCTTGGAAAATGAAAACACTGCCAATTATAAATTCAAAACAAATAAAATGTGATTAGTTTTCATCTCTACCACATAGCGAACGTCATATGTAATTTTGTTAACGAAATGAAAATGAAAAAAGAGAGACTTTATGTAAACTTAAACAAATACCATTGGAACATCTTTTGACAGGAGAAAGCACAAATCCTATATGCAATATGCATTTTAACTTTGTTCAACGTCTGGATATGATCCACGCAAGAAAACATAGCTCATTTGCCCTTTACATTGTCAAAGCTGCTCGATAAGGAGTTAAATGAATGAACTATGACTCGTTAAGATTCATTGGTGGTGCCAAAAATGATTATCTACACTGTCAAAAGCCATAAGCTTAACTTATTAGCAATTAAATTTGACGGGCACATGTCCACTAAGCACTGTCTTATACTTGCAACTGTCAAGCAAAAATTCTCAATTACAGTTGACGATTGTCATTGTATTTTGTTTGTTAGAGGATTTGGCTTAAGAGGAAACCTTAGTACATCACTTAACTTAATGGGCTTGAGCTCTTCCCTTGTGAGCTCTTTTCGTAGTATTTCATCTTTTCAATATGATATAATTTTATCGTTGTCCCTAAAAAATATTAAAAAAAGAACTTAGACAAATTATGTTTTGATTGATTATTGAATGTTATTTTGGTGTAAACCTTTCACTTGTATTTAGATGGTAATGAAATCATGCATCTATTGCAATATATAGCTCTTATTTACTTTCATTACAAGCTATTATTTACTTTCATTACCATCTATTATTTTCTGCAATAAACTGCAGTGAATCTGCTTTGTTATTGTACTTCTCATCCTGCTGTTAAGAAGATAAGCATGGGCTGGATGTATATTACCAGTTTTCCGCAATTTTTGGGTGTACTTGTTCACTCCAAGACCTAATCAAGTGACAACATACTTTTCCGTAGTCTTAATGGCTTGGGCATCTACTTTCAAGCCCATATGACTCTATACATATACGTGGCTTTTCAACTTAGCCCATTTAGTATTAACGTTTGGGTTGAGAAACATTTGTGGCAATAGGCCTTATAGTAATCCTACTAGTTTCAATTAGAAATGTTTGTAAGAATCGTACTTGAATATGTGTGGTTTTGTAATTCTCAGACTTCTGCACTTCTAATAATTTCAGCAGACATACTATAGGTCTGTAGTTCTGTAGTTATTTGAACTATTAACATAAAATTCTCTCCTATTTGGAAAATTTAAAAACTTGATACATTAATCTTTGTTGCTGTTCTCATTGTCTCGCAATCTCGATTATCATTTGCATTACCCTCATGCGATGAGATAAAATCTGCTGAGTAAATCAAGTTATAATCCCAAGGTAGTTTTGATTTTCAGCATTGTGACTGATTTTCATTTTAAGAAATTCCCGTACAGATAAAGTCATAGCTACATGCAGCTAGGACTCACCAAAACAGAAGAATCAAATAATTAGATCTTATAAAAGATATATAGTCAGTTATATATTGAAGCCATAAAGCTCTTTATTGCATATTTTCAATTGGTATAAAACTTAATATGATAAGCTATTAATATTTGGATCCATTTCTACGCAAACTCAAAGGTTAAATGAAAAACAAAGACCTTGGATCTGTATTTGTCCTAATGACACTAGAATGCTCTCAGGGCACTAGAATACCAAATCCAGAATAACCCAAAAGCTTTGTTTACTTTCAGCCCACAACCATTAGCCTTGTTAATTGCCTTACTGTGTCATGCATTGCCTTCTATCTACTGATTTGTTAGCTGCAACAAAAGTTATATGTATATATCCTTTCCCATCCGTATTGTCTATAACAAAAACCTAAATTGTATTTAAACTTTTAAGCAGATATTGCAATCAGATCCACAGTTCAAAAACTTGACAATGATCATCAGGGTGATTCAGGCTGTTAACACATTGTGACAAGTCTTCTCAAGTAGGTATATAGCCGTGAAGGCATCACCGAACCAGGTTGTTTTCATGTATGCTTGAACAGACATTCACGGTATTTTTATCAAGTCAGTATTCCAAGGAAATGCATGTAGTTCTAAGAATCAAGCATATATTGCTTATTCATACAGAATAAAATCAACCCATGCCGAAAAGTAAACTGAGGCTCGTGATAGTAGAAGTAGGTCGAGGATCGGAAAACATCTACATCTCCATTGACCTGTTGATAAAAATATAGATTTCAGACATAAGATGACTGAAGACAACTCTGTTCACTGACTAAAAAAATACAACCAAATGAAATACAGAAGTTTACAGAAGAGGCCTCGAACAAGAAACAACATGACTTGAATTTTGTCAATAAATGGAAAAGATTCAATGTGCCAAGAAACGGTTGATTGCGGTCCAATGCTAACTGGATTAAAATAATGGACTAATGGCAATCCTCAAAATAAATTGTAACTGAAACAACAACATGGTTTGGTAAGTAATGAGAAATTTGATTCAAATAGGTTTAGTATCTCTTTATATGCTTGTGGACGGAATCGTGGATAATAGATTGTTTTTCTGAATTAGTTGACAAACTTCAGATTATATATTTAAAATGAACTTTTAATTTTTGAGAAGAGGAAAGTGATGCAGGAGCATCATAAGCACTCTGTGCAAATGTTGTAAATATGTCAAAAGTGATGGAATAAGGTCTTAGGAGTCAGGAAAGCATTAAATTGTCCATTCTAGGAGTCAAAACTCATTTTCCCTCCAAAATGAGTAAGTTTGAATTTCTTAGCATGAATTATAAGGATAATGGGCATATGTGAGAAGCCTAAAATATGTTGAAATGGTCATAAGGCATTATTGTTGTGTTGTAATTGTATTTTTACCTACATGACAATGTAAATCCAGCTCAAGGAGATATGCCAACGTAGGAGGAGATCAAGACAGCTTATCCTCATAACAAACCCATGATTTGAGGTAAGATTTGATGGAGTTAGATAAGGAAAGTCAGAAAAGCCAAGATAAGCTATAAAAATGTATGGAGGATGAGTAATCAGGTGTGTAGAGAGTTGGAAAAAGGAGATAGATTAGGACAGAGGTAGTAAAGAGCCAAGATGGCTCCAAAATCTGTATGTACTCAATGATAATTTTATAATACAGATATTGAGTTCAAGGAAGCATGGATCTCTTGTTAATATGAATGACACAAGTAAGAATAATTGTGTGTTTTGTGTATGCTATGATAATGTTTAGTTAGTGAGACTGAAGATGGTGGTGTAATCTGTATGACAGAGTAAATCTTGACTTATTGAGACTAGGTAATGTATGTTCCATGTATGAAAGTTGCAGTACAAGTTTTGGTTATTGCAGCGAAGTGTTATCAAGAGTTCAAAGAATGAATTTGTAACGAGAATCCATAATATCTTGTGATCAAGTGAAGGCTGCCAGTGTTCTTGTCATTTTGAGTAGAATTCTAGACAAATCTTAGTGTACGGGGTTAAACAAGCATTTGCGGGTCCAAATCATTGAAGGGAAAAGTTATAGAGGGGTGTCTCAGTGCTTATGGAATTGATTTTGAGCTTTGAAGAGGTGTACAAAAGAAGATAAGTGAACTTCTTCGCTATTGGGTTTTTAGAAACCCTTACCTAGGGTTTACACTAAAATCACTGTATCTTTACCATAAGGAAGAGTTAGAAACTATAAATGGGAACAAATAATCTAGAAGGGGTCCTCATTAAGATGCAAAAGGTTTTATAATGTTTCATGAATGTAAGCGAAAGATCTTTCTGACAGACTTGTAGGAACAGTCTCAAATCCGCCTAAGGCCTAATTATAGCTAGTAAAACATGGACTGGGAAGAATGTATAAGGGATTAAGGTCTGAGACTTGAGAGCCTTTGTAAACAATATAAAGGGTATTATAAAATATTATCAGAGCTTCAAGAGCTTGAGTTGATCAAAATTTAGGCCTAAATTTGTATAAAAACAGACCTAATAGAAAGGAGAAATCAGAGCATTAGGCTATGAAGGAAGATCTTGAGGAAATACGTTCTAATTGATTTCTTGTCAGCAAGATCATGATGGCAATGAAGGAGTTAGTAAATGAAATGATAACAGTAATGCTTGTGATCACATATACATTGTATGAAGCTTCATAGGGTCAACAAGGAAAAACAGTCCGCCTTTACCACCGAAACAAAACATAGTATAAGAACTTGAGATTTTGTAATGAGATGCACTAAAGAGATTGAAATCTTGAGAGGGTATAATGACTTGAAACCCATGATATTGTATAACTTTCAAGTTATGAGGGTATTATGATCAAAGCGGGACAGTGGGCAGGTTTGTACTCATAGTTAGACTCCTCACGACTGTCAATGAACTGTGCAAGTCAGAGGATTTGAAAAGGTGTATTCAAGGTTAGTGAAAAGATTGAGTATGAAATGGTGTAGGACCTAACACAGTAATATATGACCATTGAGAAGGGTATGACAGACATCCTAAAGGTGAAGTTGCAATAAGTGAACCATAAGAATTGATTCCTACTTGTCTTTATTGTTTGCCATTGTTTAAGAAGATATATTGCAGGGCATATTACTGTGAAGAAGGTATTAGTTGATGAAATTGGTTGGAAACATCAACCAAAGGTCTCTATAGACCAAATTCATTGAATGAATTTTAAGTTCAGTACTTTGTGATTTGTAGAATTTGATGTGATAGTTGATTTCAATTGCAAACTTCTTGTTAAAAGGATCCCCATCTTGGACACCTTGATTCAATCTCAAACTTATTATGAATGGTTCTTTAACCTTTTCAAAGTTTCTTTTGATGTCTTTCTTGACAGTGAACAAGTGAATTCAGCTTTTAAGGTGATAGCATATATGGGAGAATTAAGCACAAGGAAATAGTCCGGAACTAACCATACAATTAATCCGAAGCTGTCCATACATTTAGTCCGGAGCTGAGTGAATAAATGGTCAGGAGCAAGTTACATGATTACAAATTAAGAGAAATAATAAAATCAAATTATGTGTTACTTTGTAGTCAAAGGACTTGTGGGTGTGTCATCAGAAAGAAGAATGGCCAGCCAAATATACCAGAATGGAAAACAATTTTATGTTTAAATTCATTTGGAGTTTGTCGAGACCTTATTTCCTGGGGTTTTCTTTCAAATGTGGTTTTAGGACCTTCAAACATATTATCTTAAGAATCAGTCGAAGCTCTTTAGAAGCAAAAGCATTAAGTCTTCCAGTCACAACATTCATGATGATTTTGAACATCTAGTGAAAATGTGGGATAATGTTTCCTGAAATTGAACTAGAACTCTGTGATGTTGCCTCTAAGTTAGATTAGTTTTAGATGCATGTGTTACTTGGTTTAACATTTTCTAGCCTTCTTGAATGCTTGGGAAGTTGGGTTATGTAAAAACCAAGAGCCAAAAGTATCTAGCCTGATTGAATTCTCTTGTTTTAATAGAGTAGCATATGTCTCAGCTTTTGTGAGGAAGTATTTGGGTGCAGGGTTAGGTATGCCATTTTTTTCAAAAATAATTGGGCAGGACTCACAGTATCGGGGCTTGGTTGTGTGTGTAGAAATGGCTACAAAAGACCTGCAATTTTTAAAAGCATCTACTCTCTACTCAGCTACTGCAAAAATGAAATGTTTAGGTTTTAGTTTTGACATTCAAATGCTTTTGGCTGTGGGTAGGGTCTATAATGTGTTTAGGGCTTGGGAAGACAAAAAGGCAATCCGTTCTGGTTTGTTTCTCATGCTTGTTTCTTAGGGTGCCCATATATGTCTCCTAAAAATAAGGAATATCCCCAAGAGACGACCAAAGAAAATTACATGTAATCATTTTCCGTATCTAAATCCAAGCCTAGGGAGGAAAGGTGTGTTTGGAAGACCCTTGATACTAAGCCTCTCCCTCATTTTTCTTTACAACCAACATTTATAGACCTTGGGAGATGTGCAACTTGGAGCTCTCCCGAAGCTCTCGTGAATTTAAGTGTTAGAAGCCTGAGCCGTCATTTCATTTTTGCTGGACATTATCTTTGTTTCATAGCTGTAATTAATTATCAGACTGTGACCTACCCCCATCCAGCCTCTATCCCACTCTCAAACACTTTTTGTCATGAACACATCAGGATTTCAAAGGGGAGATTGTGGGAAGCATTTGATGTGTTTCAGAGGTTGGAGGCATCATTTAATTGCTTGGAAACTTCTAATCCTCTGTGATAACAACAATGGCGGACGTAATCTACTGGTATAGTGCAGAAGGCTATTAACAGGCTGAAAGAGAAGTGAAGGTAAGATGAAAATCATGCTTGTCCTTTCTTTCCTTTATGCTCCTCCAAATTGTGAAACTATTATTGGTACTACTGTCTACTTCCTTATGTGAGTAGTTTTTTTTTCCTGCAACTATTCCACTAGATCCAAGAACATGGGGGTGTTTCTGAAAGACCTGCCAAAAAGCATTGGTTTGACGATGATTTCCTTTTAAGGGAGTATTGGAGAATAATACCATTGACCATACCTACAAAATTTTGTCTTTTCTTCACGAGTGCGAAGAGAGGAGTTAGAGCTATAAGGGAAAAGGGTTTGTGCAAGGTGAAAGTGTTATAGTTTTTAAAACTAGCAATCGCATGTGTACAATGTAATGTGAACGCTGAATGGTATATGTTATTTGATTTAGAGGGATAGTTATTACTTTTGTAGTTGATGTTGTTAAGGGGTTTGATTGATTTGAAGTGTAGATATCACTTCATTTAAAGGTTCCATCTCTACATTTCAAACTTGTTACAAATTCGTACATAGCCTTGTGCAATTCTTATATCATGAGTGGTAGCGTTATGGGTAGTAGTTTATTTGAACTAAACATGTATACATGAAGTCTTCTGTACACTCAATAGGGCGTGTGATTGATAGTGGTAGTGTAGGAATATAGATGCGACATTACATTGAAATGTTGTATGTGTACATTTAAATTTGTTATAGATTCGTACATAAAAATTTGCAAATCTTATATCACGACATTTGAACTAAACATGTATACATGAAGACCTCCGTACATTTGAAGAATTATATCATGAATGGTAGCCTTTTGTGGGCAATTTTATTTCAAGTAAACATGAATACATTTGATACCCCTTGACGGAAATGCCGCTTAGGATAGAAGAAGTGTTGAGTAAAGTAGTAGCAGAGGTGCTATATAAGTAGAGTAATATTTATGATGGGTTGAGTGATAGTAGTCTCACTTCCTCCTTTTTTTCTTGCTCCAAGTGTTGGTACGTGTGCCATTTTTTAGTACCTTTCGAATGAAAAAGGAGGTGAAATGCGTAGATTTGTAAACGAGGTAACTCTGGAGAAAGTTGTGAATGTTAGACCCTACCTTTTATTGTTTCCAATGTTGACAGATTGCTCTATGCAAAGTAAGTCCTTGGGACTTGTGGATAGTTAATCCTAGGCCATTTTAATTGACAATTGTCTTTGATTCCCTCTCGAAATAGGGGGTATCGAATATGTAACAGTTGGAGGGATCCCAACATGGGCCATTGTATCTATCAAATTTGACAATAAAAATAAAGGTAATATTGGTGGTGGCATTGATGCGTCATAGACAATGTCGGTGATTGTTCCTGTAGCACCATTTATGAGGCCTGCGTCAACCCATAAATTTGCAATAAGCATGATTTTTGTTGTTTGCACAACAGAACTTTGTGTTCTAACTGATCATCATCAAGATCTCTTGGTCCAGCCCACCTGTTACTTTCAACAATGGATTGGGTGATTGGAACGTTCAATGCCTTTAGCATCTAAGGTTGTGGGAGTCCACGAGGTTGTTTTTGCAAACAAATGTGGTGCATATTTAAAAATGTTGAGCTCTGCTTTGAGTTAGGTGTGTGTCTGTGCGAGACATTAGGAGTTCCTAGTCTTCAATAAGAGGGTTGAATCTCGCATGTGGAGCAGTAAATTCTAGAATGAAACTTGTGCATTGGTTGTTCCTTGTTGCCGAAATATTGTTTACAATGTAATGGAAGAATGGAATCCCTTCCAAAGGTTGGCTCCATAGGATTTACTTGCATAAAGAAGACTGTCCAAAACCGGTGGTAACTAGACGAGGTCAGGCCGAGGAAAAGACTATCTTCCCAAATTTAGATGTTTTGGAGTGTGGGAAAGCCTCGCATAGCCTACTATCTATTTTTCTTAGGAACATTGGGCTGACCCAATCAGTCTCTAGAGAGTTACTATGTATAATGCAGGGATCTTCTCCCATTACATCGAAGACCATGCTTAAAGAGTTGAATAGAACCTTCCATAGCCCTCATTCCTAAAGCAAGAGAGGTAGAAGATATTTCGGATTCCGACCTATAGCTCTATGTAATGTGGTGTACAAGATAATAACAAAAGTTATTGCTGAAAGATTGAAGCCATTCCTGTCAAAAATTATATCCCCTGAACAAGGGGATTTGTTCCAGGAAGACATCCATGATGAGATAGTTCTTGCTCAGGAAATTTTACATTCAATGGAAATTCGAAAAGGTCGGCAATGTTCATCAGATTAGATTTATCTAAGGCATATGACAGGGTGGACTGGAACTTTCTATGTAAAGTCTTGGAACGATTTGGCTTTTCCTTGACTGGATTCACTGGGTTAGAGCATGCTTTTCTACTGCATCTTTTGCAGTTTTAATAAATGGCTCTCCTTCGGCATACTTTGGTGCTTCAAGGGGTATAAGGCAAGGAGACCCGCTATCCCCTTTTCTTTTTATTATCCTCGCCGAATGTTTGGGCAGAATGAGTAAAAAAGCATGTCAGGAGAAAAAAATTAATGGAGTGCAATTGGCTAAAACTGTAAAACCACTATCATATTTGCAGTTTGTAGATGATTCCTCTATGATGGGCAGCGCTAATGTGACAAAAGCTAAACAAATTCATAAGATCATCCAAACTTTTTCTTCTGCTACAAGTCAACTTATAAATAATGGAAAATCCAATATTTTCTTTTTCTATTGCTTTCGAAAGACAAGAAGATCAAATCCTGAATATACTCCAATTCCAAAAAGGAATATTCCCTTTGAGATATTTGGGTGTTCCTTTATCCCCTAGAAAGATGAGGGATTGGCAATGGCTAGTTGATAGAGTAGAACAGAAATTGCAGAAATGGACAAATAAGTGGTTATCAACAGGAGGAAGGATGACTCTCATCAAATCAATCCTTCAAGCAATGTCGATCTATGTTGCTTCGGTGGTGAACATCCCTAGTACAATATTAAAAAAGATGGATTCTCTTTGTCAGAGGTTTCTATGGAGTGGGACTCAGGAAAAGAAAAAGTGGACTTTGGTCAAATGGGCATCTCTTTGTAAACCAAAAAAAGGGGGATTGGGCTTTAGGTCTTCCATTCACCAGAATATAGCCTTAGCAGCAAAACTCTATTGGAGACTTATTGTTTATCCTAATGACCTTTGGGCTATAAATTTTCGTGGTAAATATGCGGAAAATAGCTGTCCAGAGAAGATTATTAGAACAACCCTTCCGAATAAAGGTTCTCCAACATTAATGTTCATCAAAAGAGGGGAAAATCTAATTAAAAAGCAGTTGTTCTGGATTGTTCACAATGGCCAATTAGCAAACTTTTGGACAGATTCATGGGATGGTAAACCCCCAATTATTACACTCTTCCCTCAGCTTCAATCAATTATGGAGCGCATGCAAGCCCAGGGATGGATTAAGATAGCAAAGTATATTCAACCAAATACTCAACCTTGGGGAGTTGATAATTGTTGGATTCCTATTAGCGAATGGCCTATAGGGATTGCCCAAGAACATCGATCTTGTTGAACCAGATTTTGAGTGATCGAGCTCTTCTTTTTTCCTCTGAGCCTGATGAAATAGGTTGTGGATGTAGCCCTTCAGGGAAATATGAGGTGTCCTCCGGATATACCTTTTTAATGAAAGCACATCCGCATCCAGATCAAACCTTGTTTAAGCATATTTGGCAGCCAGGATATGGCCCAAGGTAAGTTTCTTCCTTTGGCTTCTCACACAAGGCTTCAAAAAAGAGGACTTAAAGGCCCATTTAGATGTGAGCTTTGTACACAAGATGAGGAAACAATGGATCATCTCTTCTTTCTTTGCCCATGGGTTTCTCCTTTATGGCAACATCTGGCTTCGTTGTTTAAGCTTCAATGGAACAGTTGTGGATCCCTAGCACATATTATAGGCACATGGAAGGAAGCCATACCTAAAGGACAAAATCTGATTCCAACTATGTGGAGTGGCATTTCCCTTCTATTATGGAATACGTGGAAGGAAAGAAACTATAGAATATTCCGACAAACCAGCAGAGAAGCTATATATGTTTGGGAAAGAATCAAATCCAATTTCACAGAAAGCCTTAAACATAAGGTCTCGCTTCCAGCTCAGTCAACTCAACAATGGGACCATATATACAAACAACTCTCTTTAGACCCTAAGGAGGCCACTATGCCTCGCTTTCATGCTAAGAGCACAACACAAAATATAGTTTCAGAAAGGGATACGGCTGATTATCATGGTATTCTCAATACTGATGGTGCTTCTAGGGGTAATCCTGGAGAACAACTATGGGAGGAGTTGGGCGTAATGGACAAGGAGAGGTATGCTTCATCTTTGCGGAAAATCTGGGTATCTCTACGAATAATCTGGCAGAAATTAG
The DNA here is from genome assembly GCA_018340775.1 of Taxus wallichiana var. yunnanensis. Taxonomy (NCBI): domain Eukaryota; kingdom Viridiplantae; phylum Streptophyta; class Pinopsida; order Cupressales; family Taxaceae; genus Taxus; species Taxus wallichiana. The sequence continues at coordinate 546,292,740 of CM031243.1, forward strand.
AGCCATTCGAAGAGGAATGCAAGAAGCTATCAAAATAGGATGGCAAAAGATCAAGGTTCAATCTGACTCAAAATCATGATGAATTTACTAAGCAAATCTAATAATGGTTATCCTCCCAATTGGCGGCTTGCAAAGGAAATTGATCAAATTCAGAAGTTGCAGCAAAACTTCCGGCAAATTCAATTCAGACATATTCCTCGACAACAGAATAAAGTTGCAGATGGATTAGCGAATTGGGCCCTGGACAACAATGATATCCTTTGCTATGGACCACCTCCCTTATGGTGGTCTACTAAGATTCAAGAAGATATTAGGACAATTCTTAATTTAGATTTTGCATAATGAATGGGAATATTGATAGTATAGTTTATAAGGCTACTGACATGGCTAATAGCTTCCATGCTTGGCATGGGTGGATATGTACATGAGTATTTTTGATTAATATATGTGGTGTCACTCAGATTTCACCTTGAAATCTGTGACTACCCTATCCGAAATTTTTTTGTACTTTTAAAATAGTGGGTCGTTTGTTGTTTTTATTGCCTGAAAGTTCCTGTATTGCGTCAAAATAATCCTAAAGAGCCATATTAGCCTTTTTCGCCAAATACCCAGATGCCCAAAATTGTTTTATTCTGTCATCGATTTGTCTGCGAGAAATTTGTATTTAATTATTTTGAGCCCCGTATGAGGCTATTTGCGCTCTGTTTTAACTCTATTATGAGCGAATATGTTATTATTCCTATGTGCCAGAAGGGTTTTAACTTATTTTAAGTTTTGGGCTTTATTTGTAACTTTTGGCAATTTTTCGTGTTTTTGTGGTGTCCCGTTTTGTTTTCTGTGAAATTTCTCTGGAGCAATTCCCTCGCCGGGTAAGCCCGATTTTTGGCCTGGAGCAGCTGGAAAACATACACGCACATTATGCCCGGAGGAAGTCGTCATCGGAGGTCTGGATCACTGGGAAAAAGCGAAGTCGTGCACAGAAAAGCCCCCGTGGGATGGGCACATTTTTGGAAAACAAAGGATTTAAGCTGCGATGGGAAAAATATAAGCCGCAGCCAGGGTGGGAATTTTATACCTACCTGCCAGGGTACTTTTTCCCGTGTTATAAAAGTCACTTAAGGCATGCAAAGGGGGAAAAATAGAGGCTGCAGGCAGGTGGGAATTTATTGCCTGCCTTGCAGGGTAAAAATTCCCATGATATAATAAAAGGAAAGTGACTTAAGTGAAATCATGGGATTTTAGTGCCTGCCTTGCAGGGTAAAGAATCCCATTGTCAAAGTCAAATCACTTAAGTGGATCACGGGATTTTGGTGCCTGCCTGGCAGGGTAAAGAATCCCATTGTGGAAAAATTCTTAAAAATAGAATTACATGTGCAAAAAAGTTATCCGAATAAAATTAATTTAATTTATTTAATTTTATCAAAGATTCACAGAGCTCGAGGGATGGAAGCGCAAATGTTATCCGAATATGAGCAAGAGTTCTTCTTTGCACGGCTTAACTTCGATCCATTTGGAGTAGCCAAGAAGACAATCTCCCAGGAGTACGCACATGTGCCTTCGTTAGAAGATTTCTCGGATGAAGTGCGAGAAGTGAGTACGAGGTTAGAAAGAAAGATTTCAGCAGGCTATCAGCAAAGCAAGTGTTCGACTTTGGACTAGCGCGGATACCTGCGGATCTTAAAGATGATGGGAACGTGGTACTTGACACTTACCATCAAATGGGAGGAGATAAAGCTATACTGCAGGATAATATCAGAGGCTGCCATTCAATCAAGAAAGATCTGGAGCTGTGTTGGTGAATACTTCAAGTTGGTTGCTGACGAAGGGATACTGCCTTGATGAATCAAATCACGGGCAACTTCGGCGCAGGAGATTCCCTCAAACGAAAGCATGAAGGAGAAAGCAGCAGAAGGTCCGAGAAGTTGAAAGTACACAGAAGATCTCAAGAGAAAGAGAAGACCACTTCTACGACCATAGCTTTGACTCCGATTTCTCCAGTACCCAGAAGATCACCAACTATTGCACCGCAGTAGCAAGATGCTTCCATGCCTTCATTGAATCCGGCGACGTTCGTTTTCTCTCCGCAGCCACTTCGTTCATCACCCGTTCCAGAAGAAATGTTGAAGCTGCAGATGACGGAGTTCGAAAGAGCTTTGTCCTTGGATGTTTCAGAAGATGGCAGCCATGACACTGTGGCACTTTCTGACGGAGAGGATGCAGAGCGGGAGATGGTAGTGCACTCAACAACTTCTTACTCCCCGAGAAGTAACTTCTGGAATGGTTAGCTTTGCAGTTGGTTCTAGAAGCAAGAGTAGAGATGAACTTAGAGGAGCATGACTTGCAGCCTACTTGAGATCCGAGCAGAAGAGACAGAAGGCCTAAAGTTGCTAAAGCAACTTCTAAGTTGATCATCAAGGATTCGGGAGAGAAGTTTGCTTTGAGATATCAATTCCGACGGAAGGAAAGATAGAAGAGGAGCTCACGGCGAGAAGATGTGACAAAGTGACCAAAATACCACTCGGTCAAGCTACCACCGAAGGATTGAAGCAGACACGCAGACGCTGCGTTCTTTGGATGCTTTGTTCCTTAGGCTTGACATGGTGAAAAGGCGGAGAAAGAAGAGCTCGAGAAGCAAATATCTCAATTATGTGAGATCATAGCCAAGGTTGCTAAACCTTCCATTCACCCATTTCAAATACAGTGAGTGATCATCTTATGCAGAAATGGAAGATGCAAGCAATCAAGTAAAGGTTTGTTGACGAATGGAAGGATCTGATTATTCGTCAAGCTTCTGTGCAACTTGGGGAAGTGCCAGCCCGCCTAAAGGTTATGAACGATGCAGCAAATCAACTAAAGCAACTGATGGAAAGCATAGAAGGCATGAATACGATTGCGAAAAGTAACCCGAGTATTTTGGCCGAGATCAACAAGCTTGGGAGATGTATTGGTTGCAGAACAAATTGTACCGGATGGATCAGTCGAGAAGGGGAAGCAGCTAGAGTTTGCAGTATCTTTCCGTTTGGAGATCTGCAGAGTTTTGCTGAAAAGGATGCAGGCGCTTGAGAGTAGAACATCAGATTTACCAGACAGTATCATTTCTTTCACTGAGGAAAGAGTGGATGGAGGTGTTACTTCATACGTGCGGATTGTTTCTAACGAGGTGCATGATTCCCTGGAAAGTTCTCTTCTGATGGTACAAAAGAGAATTGATAAAGCTACCAAGCCTTTCACGATGAAATCTATCGTGTAGATCGGTGGCGCTGCGCAGTGCATATCATGCGAGATTTGGGCCAAGTTTGGAAGAGGTGGAAGCATGCAGCAAAGTGTTGAATGAAGGGTTGCTGCAATTCAGGACAGAGAAGGAAGCAATGGCTAAAACAGATGGAAGGATGTTGAATTATATGTTCGACAAGTATATCAGATATCAAAACAAGAAGAAGATGTAAACATTACAGCTGACATGACTTCTTCTATTCTTTCTTCTTCTATTTTCTATGTTCCTGGATGAAATTGTAAAACTTCTAAGTTATTGGTTTTGCAACCATTACTTGAAGTCATGTGGAACCATTCTATTAGTTAAGTGATACATGTGTCACTTAAGAAGAAGTTAGTTGAGGATGATTGCCAAATGTCATCTTTACTTGTTCATACTTTAGTTCAGTTTGAGTCTTCTATTTGTACTTTCCCTCCTACATTCTATAAGTAGGAGAAGAACCTCCGGGTTAATCATCGATCAGAATTTGTAAGCAGCAATCTTGTGTTCTAGACTTTGTGCTGAACCCCTGAGAGCCACTTGTAGCAGAGGAATACAAAGAAGCAGGTTTCCGGAGAACTTTGTGTCACGGCGTACTGTGTTTCTTGCTTTTAAATCTTAGATCTTTTAAGTAAACTTTGTGTTATTTTAGATCTGGATCTAGAGCTGCCTTTGCTTTATAATTCTGTGTGTTCAAATCTATTAAGTTTCTTCTATGTGCATGCAATTAGCTCTGCTATCTACTAATTGGGATGCACATCTTCCTCATTTCTTCTCTGTAATTCCTTTACTTTCTTCTTCTATAATTTTCCTTTCTTAAACAGCTGCTTACTTGCTGCAGAACTTCTTAGTTATGGTTCATGAACTAAGTGGTTAAAGTAAAACCCCTGATAGATAAAAACACATTTATATTGACAAATCTGACACGGGAGCCTCACCGGTTAAATGAGGGAGATTTATCTCATGACTGCCTAGGTTTGATGCTATGCAGAAAATCTAGCCAACAATATGGCTGGCAGTTTTTTTTTAAAAGTATTTTACATGATTTGGTGTTTGATCAAATAACCCCCATGGTTGTAGACCAAAACTCATCAGCAATATCCTTCAAAAGGCTGAGTTTTCTCCCTTCTCTAATGTTTGTTTTGGTTCCCATGTCATTTTTTTAACCCTACCACTACCCTAGTGTCTTTGTTTTTCGTTAAGGGTGGCCATGTCCATGATTTGGTCTTTCAAGTTTGGAAGTTGGAACCTAGAATGCGAGAGAGAGAATTGAGATGGAAAATTTGAAGAAGTGAGATGGTCAACTTGTTGAAATGATGTTTGATATTATGGACGGGATCTAGGAGATGGAAAGGAGCATCCATAATGGCAATACAAAGAATATTGATGTACTATTAAACCTTCCTATTCTCCAAGTGTTTCATTATTTGTAGGATATTGCTCTAAATGGTGCAGGTGAGGATGATTATCTGAAAATGTTCATGTTTTTTTGCGAAGAAAATCCTCTTTGTGAAATCCATTGGAATGAAGCTCTTTCTAATTTGTCTTCCATTGGAGATGTGGCTATGGAACCCTTTACGTGGGGAGTAGATAATCGTGGCAATGTTGTTGTGGCAAACCATGGAGACCCTAATCATGGTAACGAGAAAGGAAGATTTTCATGCTCCTACGTTTGATCTCAATTTCTTTGAATTTTACTTGATAATATGGTTTGTGATAATGATACCTTGAAATTTCTTTTAAGACTAGTTTTATTGGGAAATGTCAATTTTGGTGCTCTTGGTATGGTTCAAAACCTAGGGAATGTTAGCATTCTTGGATGCGTGATCTAATAGTTTAATTAATGCTTAGGATTGTAGGTATTGTGATAGATTGGATAGGTGGTTTTCCTACTACACATGTACACATATTTATTAGCGTTAAATTGATTTTTTGTGGTGGAAGACTGGTAGATTAGCTGAAATTGTGAGAATGTTGTAAAACTTATTTCAAATGTGAAAGCAAAATCCTTTTTTACTGTTTTGAAATAAAATTCATATGAAGAAATTAATGGCATTAAAGTTGAGTTTTAACAAAGGATAACTCTAAAGTCTATAAACACAAAGGGGTCACTTTTCACCTTCATGTTACCAATTCCTATGTTCCCACAAGCTAATGTGAGAAATCATAGATTTTGGAACTTCCTTATAGTTGATGGTAATCTCAAAGTCTTATAAATTGTCTTTTGGGAGGGGACTTTAAATGTTGTCCACTTGCTTCAAAAAATGGCACATGGAACCATGAAATGTTTAGGGATGCCATTGAAAATTTTATTTCTTAAAACAACCTACTAGATCCTAAACACCCCTCTATTTTATATAGCTGTAGCAAGAAGAATGGAATCTAAAAATGATTAGTTTTATTGGATTTTACGCTTTCACAGTCCATTCTATGTAAGAGAAGTTTTTGGATAAATTGTATCATGTTTTTGTTTGAAATTTCAGGTCACATTCCTTGAACCATTAATCTCCCGATGATGATCCACGGGATGTGACCAACCCGAAATGTCAAGCAAAAGTCACATTGACAAAGAAATTGAAATTTCTTCGAAAATGAAAACAATTTCTGGAGCAACAACCAGAAAATGAAGGAGCTTCAAATCAAGAAAATGAGGCACCAATTGTTCCACAAGAAACATGAAAAAGATGCCAAAATGGGCCGCAAAGATACTGAAAGATGCCAAACCTGATGAAGTTGGAAAAACATGTACTAGAAGTACATACAAAGCAAATAAGCAATTAGACAAGTTCTTAGAAGAGATTCAAGATAAGCTAGAAAATTTTACCTTGGAAGGCCATCTAGGAGAACTCAATATTGCTTTTGATTCAGAACCAACTTTCAAACAAGCTGAAAAGCTTGATGTATGGAGAAAAGCAATGAAAATTGAATATGATGCCTTGGTCAAAAATGGAACTTGGGATTTAGTTGATCCTTTGCTCCATTACAAACCCATGGGTTGTGAGTGGGATTTTGAAACAAATATAAAGCATATGACTCACTTGACAAACATAGAGCATGGCTTGTTGCAAATGGATATGCATAGAAAGAAGGGTCAGACCATAGGAGACCTTTGCACCAACAACGAAATGGAACACTATTCGTACTTTGTTGGCTTTAGCATCACAAAATGGATAGAAAGTTCATCAGATGGATATGAAAATTGCTTTTCTAAATGGCGAGAAACAATTTATGTGACTCAGCTAGAAGGTTTTGTAGTTGATGGCCAAGAGCACGAAATAAAAAGTGTGCAAGTTAGAAAACCATTGTATGGATTGAAACAAGCCCCCAGAGCATGGTACAAAAATCTCACCAAGCACCTCTTGAGTATCAACTTTCAGTATTTTAAATTTGAAGATGCAACTCTTTTTGTCAAAACAGTTGTATTTCTAATTGTATGTGGATGATCTAGTCTTGACAGGAAATAATGAAAGGTACACTACAAAAGGCAAACAAAAATTGATGAAAGGTTTTGAAATGAAAAATTTGGGTCATGTTCATTACTATTTGGGTAATGAACTGATTCAAAAATCCAAGTATATCTTCATTAGACATCAAAATTACACTGCTGAAATTCTAAGCGAATTTGGAATGACAGACTTAAACCCCTTAGCATGCCCATGGAACAAAATTTGAAATTGACATTGGATGATTCAAAAGAGTTTGAAGATGCAACTAAGTATAAACAACTCATTGGAAGTCTAATCTATGTAACCACAACTAGACCATACATTTCTTTTGTTATTGGTGTTCTTTCTAGATTCATGCAACAACCTAGAGAAAGTCATTGGGTAACAACAAAGAGAGTTCTCTGATATCTAAAGGGAACACAAAAGGCTAAAATACTCCAAGGTGGCATATTTCAAACTAGTTGGATATTTAGATTCAAACTATGGAGGTGATTTTGAAGATGGAAAATCAGCTTCAGGTTTCCTAATGAATCTAGGATCAACATTCGTCGCTTGAAAGTCAAAGAAGCATTCAATGCCAACATTTTATTCAAAAGAAGAAAAATATATGGCAGCTTCAGAGGAAACTAGGGAATTATAATGGCTTCAAAAATTCTTGCGGATTTACAAGTAAAACAAATTTAATCAACACCACTCATGGTTGATAACACTTCTGCAATCCAAATGGGAAAAAATCCAATATTTCACGATTGAACTAAACATGTCAACACCAAATTCCATTTGATTAGGCATTTTGTGAAAGAAGATGGTGTTAAATTGCTACATTTTCCAGCTGTAGAGCACCTAATGGATATCCTAACAAAGAAACTCGGAAGAGATAAATTTGAAAACTTTAGAGGCATGTTTGGTCTCACTATAACCCTATGGATTAAGGGGAGATGCAATATTATTGCGCATGATCCTAGGTGTAGTTTTTTTTTGTCCTAATGTGGAACTTGAAGTCATCTTGAAGGTGAACTAAACAATCACATTGTTGGCTATTTATTTGTACTATCATCTTATTGTTAATTTGAATGAATACAATTTTGGTTTGCACCAAAATTGGTGGCTTGAGTAGCATGGTAACAACATGGAGAGAATGTTTGGGGAGTTCTTAGGCACTCACATGAGTTTCAAGGTGCAGGTACAAGTTGAAGTCCAAGTTTTAGGTGCTCATCTAGACTGGTATAGATGCCTAGAGGCATGAGGTTGAGTTGTGGAACCGTATGAGATCATGGATGCATGTAGGTGAGTGTTTCATGATGTATTAAGGTTGTTAGGACCTTTTGGAGAGGTTTCATGATGATTTATAGTGTTGGTTCAATTGACCCTAGCCTAAACCATGTAAAACCCCAAGGGCTAGTCATGCAAATGAGATGGGTTGAGAAGATGGAGACTTATTTGAGCTATGATGATGATTGGAGATGCTGCACAGAGGTGTGAGAAAATTTGGAGTCATTCTGAAGAATATTTTGCAAGATATGTTGGTTTGTGTGAAACAGGGTCCAAGAACGGGCATTTTCCATCTCGAATTTCATCTTCTGATGCTCACCCTGAATTGTGTGCTTTGCATGGGACCTTGTGGATTTCAGGGATGTTTCTACATGGAACTAAGAAGGTTTCAAAAATACTGAGGTCATTTCATCATCACAATTTTATGAACGAATGTTAAGAAGGTAAATTGCTTTTTGTGTGTTTGAAACCCTAGCTCAAAAGCGGTAGGAGAGATATTGCTCATAAGTGTCCAGAATTGATTGATTGTGCTAGTATGATGATTTGATGATGTAGAATACTCTTCCATATTTCCAGAAAAGTAAGATAGTGCATGTGACAGGATGTCAGCCCCACCCGAAAATACTTGTTTCGAAAAGTTCAGTTTAATGCAAGATTGTCCAAAGGAGTTGAAAAATAAATTGACATTGTTTTTAGCATGGGATTTTTTCTTTATGTCCATGATGGTTTCAGATCATGGTGATGCTTCTAAATGGAAAAGTGTGCCCTATTTATGATGACTGGTCATAAGGCGCTTTTAGGGGCAATTTCAGCAGCTTTTCGAGAGATGGTCTTAGTTGAAGGAATTCCACTTGGAGTTGGAAGGAAATATAATATGTTTTGGAAAGAGGATTCAAAGCTATTGCCATTTGTATAAGTTTTTTCTTGGTGATGAATTTTTATGGGTCATCCAACTTGATTTGTGGAGAAGAAGATTGTTGGTTTTCTAGGATAGGATTGCTTTTGCTTTGAAAGAATGAGTTAGTTGAGGCATAAGATGAATGAGTTGATGATTTATATCAGTTGGAGAGTGAAGAGGGATGAATTTTGTTCCTAGTGAAGGCATTTGTAGGTCTTGGAAGTGACAGAAAGGGTGCAAACCAGTTGAGTTTGTAAAACAACTTTCGAGCAGCTTGATTTGGTGAAGAGGAAAGTAGGTGTGGTTTGCACATATGGATGTTTCATGAGCTATAACATGCATAAATGTGATATAAAGATCCCGAGGATTCCATTGAGTGGTTACATGCCATAGTTGAGTTTTTCTTGGGTGGTCTTGATGCCCAAAGGTGAAGACATGGTATTGGAAACAACTGTTTGGTGAAGGATATGAGCCTTTTGGCTTGTGTTATGAATTATTTGATTGGTTCAAGAAAATGTACGACCATGGATGATGTTGTTATGTTATATTACACATGTGTGATGAATTTTGGAGCTTGACTAATCATGGTTTTGGAATTTGTGGTTTTAGCTCATCCAGGTGATGGGGTTTTGAGCTAGTTTTGTGCATGTTTGGTGGTTTTGGGCATGGCTGACCTATATGGGTAAAATGTGAATGTTTTAATGAATGTATTGGGTCATTTTTAATATGTATTGGTCAAACCAAAGGAGGGAAACCAGCCTAGAGTGTTGGTGTCACTCGATTTCACTCCGAAATCTGTGACTACCCAATTCGAAAAAATTTTGTACTTTTAAAATAGTGGGACATTTGTTGTTTTTATTGCCTGAAAGTTCTTGTATTGCGTCAAGATAATCCTAAAGAGCCATATTAGCCCTTTTCGCCAAATACCCAGATGCCCAAAATTGTTTTATTTCGTAAGTCCGGGATTTGTCTGCGGGAAATTTGTATTTAATTATTTTGAGCCCCGTATGAGGCTATTTGCACTCCGTTTTAACTCCGTTATAAGCGAATATGTTATTATTCCTATATACCAGAAGGATTTTAACTTATTTTAAGTTTTGGGCTTTATTTGTAACTTTTGGCAATTTTTCGTGTTTTTGTGGTGTCCCGTTCTGTTTTCTGTGAAATTTCTCTGGAACAACTCCTTCGCCGGGTAAGCCCGATTTTTGGCCTGGAGCAGCTGGAAAACATACACGCACATTTTGCCCGGAGGAAGTCATCATCGGAGGTCTGGATCACTGGGAAAAAGCGAAGTCGTGCACAGGAAAGCCCCTGCGGGGATGGGCGCATTTTTGGAAAACAAAGGATTTAAGCTGCGATGGGAAAAATATAAGCCGCAGGCAGGATGGGAATTGTATACCTGCCTGGCAGGGTACTTTTTCCCGTGTTATAAAAGTCACTTAAGCTGCAGTGGGAAAAATAGAGGCCGCAGGCAGGTGGGAATTTATTGCCTACCTTGCAGGGTGAAAATTCCCATGATATAATAAAAGGAAAGTGACTTAAGTGAAATCATGGGATTTTAGTGCCTACCTTGCAGGGTAAAGAATCCCATTGTCAAAGTCAAATCACTTAAGTGGATCATGGGATTGTGGTGCCTACCTTGCAGGGTAAAGAATCCCATTATGGTGAAAATTCTTAAAAATAGAATTACATGTGCAAAAAAGTGCGCCCCCTTTGGTAAAGGATTAAAGTGATTAAATTGATTATTTTTAATAATCTTTCTCCTTGGAAAAAGTGCGCCCAAGCTAGAGGAGGTCAAAAAGTCAAAGGAGAAATAAAAGAAAGGGATTAAATTAATTAAATTTAATTTATTTTAGTGGCTGCCCCTCTCCTTGGAAAAGTGCGCCCCATTTAGGAGTTATTTAATGATTTTAAATACATTAAATCATTAAATTAATTTCTATTTTCAGTGGCTATGGTCAAAGCACACTGTGAGGCTAAAGTTAAGTGCTGTGTGAAGGATTAAATTGGATTAATTTAATTTATTGGATGGCTGTCCTTAAACATGCAATTTTTAAAAGAGAAAAGCATGATTTTTAATTAATTAATTGCCTTTAATTGTTAGGGCAATTATTAATTATAGAATTGTGAAGGTTATATAAGCATGGGCAGCCATATGGATTTATTATTCAACACACAGGTAAAGAATTGCAGCAAGGAGAAAAAGTGCGCCCCCTTTAGAGGAAGGATTTTGCACAGACAAAGTGCTAACAAAGGCTAAAAGCTTCCAGATTTGGCGCATGCTTTGGAGAAGGTTCATCTTCATCTGCACAATTGTTTTCACAGGTGTTAAAGGAGCTCAGGTGTTGATTGAAAGGATTCATGCTCTCTTTATGTGCAAATTAAACACCAATTTTTGGGGCAGCAGGCTTGAAAAGTGCAGATTTTTATAATTCAAATTCACTATTCATGCTCTGGTGGCCATTTTTGTCTGAATAAATTGCAGGAACTCATTACAGGTGCTTTATAAAAGAAAAGGAGCATTTATCAATGTCCAATACATTGCAAATATCCTCCGAATCTGAAGAATTGTCCAGATCTGCACCAGTATTGAAGAAAGCAGGCCAAATTAGAAGAAAAAGAATTATTCAGACAAAGATTGATAAAGCCATGGCAAAAGGAGATGAAAAAGAGAGCACGATGGATTCATGCATTGCTTCTAAGCTTACAGACATAGGAGACACGGATCTAGGCCCAGAACCTCTTTCTGATTTGATAGATAGATCCAGAGCTGGAAAGACTTCACTCATGCGTGCAGTCAAAAGTAGTGGAATTATTCGAGCTGCAGCTTTCCCGTGTACAGCCCAATTGCCAGAGTTTGTGATGGAGTGTGCTAGATCTTATCATCCTTCATCCAGATCAGTGCGTGATGTTGCGGGAAAGACAATAATTCGTTTGGATGCAGAATTCTTCGATTATTGTTTGAAGATTCCAGTACGAAAGGTGGTGACTTCTATTAGCATTCAGGATGCTGACAGTAGGTGGGAAAAGCATAGAGCTGACTGTGTGAGCATCATGAATAGCCGGTTCATGAAGAAGCCTAGATCCCCTTCCAGGTTCCCGAGAACTCTTCCACGATCCAATTTGGTGCAGGAGGCGGATGATATTGTCAAATTGCTATGCAGGTTGAATGGTGAAGCGAATGCCTACACTTTCCGGACATGGATGTATGCTTTCATCAGGACCATTGAAATCAACAAGGTTGATTCTATAATCAATTGGTCAGAAATTATTAGCAGCAACATCGGTGAGCAACTGCGGAACGTAAAGCGTACCTTCAGCTTCAAGATGACTTCATACTTGGTATATGCTGCAGCTTCACAGGGTGTCTTTTCCAAGCTGGATAGATGTGGTATTCTTTCCAAGGATCCCATTTTCGAGTGCTACCCGACTTACTGCACTGCGTGCGAGAAGGACTTCAAAGTGATCAACGATGGTTTCTTCTACGATTTCATCTGCAGGTTAGACAAAGACTTGAAGACTCACAGAGTAAGCAAGGAAGCATGGGAAGCAGTGTCCAAGATTGGCAGTGTATTCATCCAGTTTGCAGATTTCACATACCTCAGGGTTACGAGCTTTTCAGGTGAACCAACAAAGATGCCAAGGTACCCAAGTGACAGATTGATTGCCATGGAGCTAAGCAGGCAACTTGTGGAGTTACACGACCTTCAGTCGAAGCGGCACAAGTCTACGGGCTACTTCCCACTCACTGTGGGATATTACAGTTGCATCAGCATTCACAGAGCTCGAGGGATGGAAGCACAAATGTTGTCCGAGTATGAGCATGAGTTCTTCCCTGCACGGCTTAATTTTGATCCATTTGGAATAGCCAGGAAGACAATCTCCCAGGAGTACGCACATGTGCCTTCGTTAGAAGATTTCTGGATGAAGTGCAGAAGTGAGTACGAGGTCAGAAAGAAAGATTTCAGCAGGCTGTCGGCAAAGCAAGTATTTGACTTTGGACTAGCGCGGATACCTGCGGATCTTAAAGATGATGGGAACGTGGTACTTGACACTTACCATCAAATGGGAGGAGATAAAGCTCTACTACAGGATAGCAATGGCGGCTGCAGCACAATAGAGGAAAGATCCGGAGCTGTGTTGGTAAGTACTTCGAGCTGGCTGCTAACGAAGGGATACTGCCTTGATGAAGTATTGATGAATCAAATCACGGGCAACTTCGGTGCAGAAGATTCCCTCAAGCGAAAGCATGAAGGAGAGAGCAGCAGAAGGTCCGAGAAGTTGAAAGTACGCAGAAGATCTCAAGAGAAAGAGAAGACCACTTCTACGACCATAGCTTTGACTCCGACTTCTCCAGTACCTAGTGGATCACCAACTATTGCACCACAGCAGCAGGATGTTTCCATGCCTTCATTAAAACCAGCAACGTTCATCTTCTCTCCGCAGCCACTTCGTTCAGCACCCGTTCCAGAGGAGATGTTGAAGCTGCAGATGACGGAGTTCGAAAGAGCTTTGTCCTTGGATGTTTCAGAGGATGGCAGCCATGATACTGTAGCACTTTCTGATGGAGAGGATGCAGAGCGGGAAATAGTAGCGCACTCAGCAACTTCTCATTCTCCGAGAAGTAATTTCTCGGAATGGTTAGCTTTGCAGTTGGTTCCGGAAGCAAGAATAGAGATGAACTTAGAGGAACATGACTTGCAGCTACTTCAGGATCTGAGCAGAAGAGACAGAAGGCCTAAAGTTGCTAAAGCAACTTCTAGGTTGATCATCGAGGATTCGGGAGAGAAGTTTGCTGAGATATCAATCCCGGCGGAAGGAAAGGTAGAAGAGGAACTCACGGCAGAAGATGTGACGTGACCAAAATACCACTCGGTCAAGCTACCACTGAAGGATTGAAGCAGGACACGCAGACGTTGCTGGATGCTTTGTTCCTTAGGCTTGACAGTGAAAAGGCGGAGAAAGAAGAGCTGCAGAAGCAAATATCTCAATTATGTGAGATCATAGCCAAGGTTGCTAAATCTTCCGTTCAGCCCATTTCAGCGCAGGTGAGTGATCATCTTATGCAGGAAATGGAAGATGCAAGCAATCAAGTAAAGGCTATTGACGAATGGAAGGATCTGATTATTCGTCAAGCTTCTGTGCAACTTGGGGAAGTGCCAGCCCGCCTAAAGGTTATGAACGATGCAGAAAATCAACTAAAGCAACTGATAGAAAGCATAAAAGGAATAAATACTGATTGCGAGAGAGTAACTGAGTGTTTTGGCGAGATCAACAAGTCACGGGAGATGTATTGGTTGCGAGAGCAAATTGTGCCGGATGGATCGATCGAGAAGGGGAAGTGAGCTAGAGTTTGCAGTGTCTTTCCGTTTGGAGATCTGCGAGTTTTTTGAAGAGGATGCAGCGCTTGAGTAGAACATCGATTTGCCGGATAGTATTATTTCTTTCACTTTGAGGAAAGAGTGGATGGAGGTATTACTTCATACGTGCGGATTGTTTCTAACGAGGTGCATGATTCCCTGGAGGGTTCTCTTCTGATGGTGCAAAAGAGGATTGATAAAGCCACCAAGCCTTTCACGATGAACTCTATCAGTAGGCTGGTGACACTGCAGGCAGACATTGCGAGATTTGGGCCAAGTTTGGAAGAAGTGGAAGCATGCAGCAAAGTGTTGAATGAAGGGTTGCTGCAATTCAGGACAGAAAAGGAAGCAGTGGCTAAAACAGATGGAAGGATGCTGAATTATATGTTCGACAAGTATATCAGATATCAGAACAAGAAGAAGATGTAGATGTTACAACTGGCATGACTTCTTCTATTCTTTCTTCTTCTACTTTCTATGTTCCCGGATGAAATTGTAAACTTCTAAGTTATTGGTTTTGCAACCATTACTTGAAGTCATGTGGAACCTTTCTATTAGTTAAGTGATACATGTGTCACTTAGGAAGAAGTTAGTAGAGGATGATTGCCAAATGTCATCTTTACTTGTTGTTCATACTTTAGTTCAGTTTGAGTCTTCTATTTGTACTTTCCCTCCTACATTCTATAAGTAGGAGAAGAACCTATGGGTTAATCATCGATCAAAATTTGTAAGAAGCAATCTTGTGTTCTAGACTTTGTGCTGAACCCCTGAGAGCCACTTGTTGCAGAGGAATACAAAGAAGCAGGTTTCCGGAGAACTTTGTGTCACGGCGTACTGTGTTTCTTGCTTTTAAATCTTAGATCTTTAAAGTAAACTTTGTGTTATTTTAGATCTGGATCTAGAACTACCTTTGCTTTAGAATTCTGTGTGTTCAAATCTATTAAGTTTCTTCTATGTGCATGCAATTAGCTCTGATATCTACTGATTGGGATGCACATCTTCCTTACTTCTTCTCTGTAATTCCTTTACTTCCTTCTTCTATAATTTTCCTTTCTTAAACAGCTGCTTACTTGCTGCAGAACTTCTTAGTTATGGTTCATGAACTAAGTTGTTAAAGTAAAACCCCTGATAGATAGAAACACATTTTTATTGACAAATCTGACACGGGAGCCTCACCGGTTAAATGAGGGAGATTTATCTCATGACTGCCTAGGTTTGATGCTATGCAGAAAATCTAGCCAACAGTTTTTGGCGACTCCGCTGGGGAACAACTATCTTTGCAGATCAAAGCTTTTCTATTGAAGATCAGAGTGTTTTCCATACAAATCTCAACCTGGCTGAACGTCCGTTCACCAGATCCGTGAAGGCGCAAGGAAGGACGGATCATTTCTTCCGACTGCAGGAGCAATTCAATTTCAATCATCCTCCTCAAGTTAGAAGCCGCAGATCTAGTCTTTCACCAGGAAGGAGAGTGCACACCCATCCAGATCCGGATCGTATTCAGCATAATCCGGCGGCTGGAATTATCCAACAAGTCTATCAAGTCTACACAAGGAGGAGACGTGCTCAAGCTAACATGGCACACCAAATTGTACCTGTTCCATGGGGAGCGGTTTTTGGACCTCTCAACTTGGCTCCACCTATGCACGAGCTGCCAAAGGGATCCAGAAAGAATTTTCCAAAATTCTTTGGAGATGGAAAGCAAAACCCGGATGATCACTTGGCAGCCTTCTTCATATCTTGTGGTGTGCTTGCAGTGGAGCATGAAGATGTCTCAGTCAGGCTATTCATTGAGACTCTACACGACTTGGCTGGAGAATGGTTCTATCGGCTGGCTCCTGGCACCGTAACCAACTGGACGACTATGCGTGAGCAATTTCTGAAAAGATTCAAGCCTGCAGAGGACGCGAGCACGATGATCACCCAACTGACGCAGTTGAAGAAAGAGCCAAACGAGAACATGCGGGACTTTATTGCAAAGTTCCAAAGGATTTTGTATAAAATCCCCACTTCTGCTGCATTGAGCGACGAAAATCAAAAGACGTTTTTTATAAACGCTCTATTGCCTGAAGTTGGATATCAGCTAAGAAGGGCAAGACCTGCAAATTTGCTGGATGCACAAAATGCTGCCGTGGAGGTTGAGGACGACTTGATCATGGCTGGAAAACTCAAACAACTATCTCACAAAGGTGATGGTGCTTCTTCTAGTACTTCTGATCCTTTGTTGCAGAGATTGGCTAATGACATGCTGCAGATCAAGAAGCAGATCTCTCAAGCAGGGAATGCACCCCCCTCAAGAATAGCTCCTACCCGGACCTTCAATGGTCAAAATCAAAATCAAAATCGAAACAGACTTGCTGCTGCACCACAGCGTTTGGCAATAGAAGCTGCTCCAAGGAATAACTTGGAAACTAATGAAGAGGATCTCGACATTGATGAATCATTTGATGATGAAGACTTTATAGATCCCGCTGGCGACTCCAATATTGGTTACCTGGACTACGAATCTGATGATGGCTATTATGAATCTTTTGAAGATTCTGATGGTCACACTTTTGCGGTGTTTACAAGGTCTCAGACACGCCAAAATGCCGAAGCATCCACAAGCGGCCGGAAAGAGAGAGAAGATCCTGGCCCGGATGTTACTATCTTGAAAAGAGGTAGCATTCTTCCTTCTTCATTAGCGCCCAAGGAGAAATATTCAAATTCTTTCAATTCGCAGCAAAGAACCAATGCACATCCTGCTGAAGCAAGTCAAGCTTTTGACATAATTGATCACATCAAGAGAAATAAGGTCCAGATGTCAGAAGCTGAATATTTGAGGGCATTTCCTGATCAGTTGAATAGATTGGTCAAATATGTGCAAAGCAATGGTCCTAGCCCAACGAACAATAATTCACGGGGTATCTTGTCAAGTCCAAAGATTACTCCACCTTCAAATAATGTTGCTGCAAGTTCTTCTCCTTCCACCCCTTCTCCTGCTACATCAGAAAGGATTGAGCCATTCTATGTGTCTTTGCTCATCAACGGACATAAGCTAAGCAATTGCATCCTGGATTCTGGAGCTTCCGACAACGTCATGCCTGCCAAAGTTGCTGATGCCTTGGGTCTTACATTGACAAAAACCATTGGAAGATGTTATTCCATGGAAAGGCAAGTCCCTCTTGTGGGGCAAATCAAAGATGCGCAGCGATTGCTTCCTTTCCGCATAAAAAGACCGAAAATGACTATCCTTGTAGCAGACATTCCAGTCTCCTATGGCATGCTGTTGAGTAGAAATTTTTGCAAAGAGCCGGTGGAGAAGTCAAGATGGATTGGTCTTGTGTGCACATACCAATCAAAGGAGTAAATCAAAAGCTGGAACCTGAGAAGAAATCTAAGTACACAGTATCAAAATCTGAAGATCCTAGATCTCAGATCTTGTTTCAAGAATCGGATCACGGAGTCTATTACCTAGAAATGGATAAAGAAGAAATTCAACCGGTGATTCGAGAATCACATCAAATTGATAACAAGATTTGGACTCTGGAATTTGATGGTAGCTGCTGTTCATTTGGATCCGGTGCAGGCGTTGTTCTTATCTCTCCTGAAGGGAAGGTGCATGCGCACTCCTTCAAATTGATGTTCGAAAATACTAACAATACGGCTGAGTATGAAGCATTGTTGTTAGGCATGGAGCAGGCGAGAACAATGGGAATCAAATTATTACACGCAAGAGGAGATGCTGAGCTGATTGTAAAGCAGATAAGGGGCCTCTACCAAGTCAAAAAAGACAAACTGCGGCACTATAGAGATCGGGTCTACTCTGCTATCCTAGATTTTTCAGCTTTCTCGGTATCTTACATTCCGAGAGAACAAAATTCAAGAGCTGATTCGCTTGCAGTTACTGCAGCCTTGTTGAATCCGGATCAGCCCCCTGCATTCTTTAGACAGGGAGATTACAAGGTGGAAATGGTTTTTCGCCCAAAGGTTCCTGACAACGTCCAGCAATGGCAGGTTTTCAACGATGATACACAGATTGCTGCATTTCTCCAACAGAAAGATAACTTTGAAGAAATCTACTATGAGGGAAGCAATTCACCTCCCAGGCGGAGACCAACCTTTATCGGGAAATGGATGCTGACGTCTCAGGAGGTCAGGAGATTATCCAACTAAAGGGAAATAAAATTCCCAAAGGCTTGGTATCTCTTGAGGAAATGTTTGATAAGCATGATCAGATGCTTAAGAAAAATGAAGAAAATGAGGAAGGCTCTTCCTCCGACACACTGATTACTAAATTTGGGAGCCAACAATAATCCCAAATTAGTGAATTTGGGTAAGTGTTGTTCGGAAGCTGAAAAGGAAGCTTTCACTAAGCTTCTTAAGAAATACATGGATATTTTTGCCTGGTCCTATCAGGATCTAAAAACATATCAGCCTGCGGAAGTTCAACACTACATCCCACTTAAATCAGAACAAAAGCCTTTCAAGCAGAAGCTGCGGCGGCACAATCCTACCATTTCAGGAACCATCTTTGCAGAAATCCAGAAGTTGTTAGATGCAAAGATTATCTATCCCATACACCATTCGGAGTGGTTGGCCAACATAGTCCCTGTAAGAAAGAAAAGTGGTGAGATTAGGTTGTGCGTGGATTTCCGCAACCTTAATCAAGCTTCATTGAAGGATAACTACCCTATCCCCATCATGGATCACACTCTGCAGGTGGTCACTGGATCTGAGATGCTTTCCATGCTTGACGGCTTCTCAGGATACAATCAAGTCAAGGTGGCTGAGGAAGATCAATACAAAACGGCGTTCATCACACCTTGGGGAACCTTCGCATACCAGAAGATGCCGTTCGGCCTGATTAATGCTGGTGCTACATTTCAAAGAGCTATGGATCTAGCCTTTGCTCATCTCAAAGACATAAGCATAGTTGTGTACCTGGATGATTTGACAGTCTTTTCTAAAGATAGAAGCACACATATTTCAAACTTAGAAGAGGTTTTCATACAATGCTGCAAGCATGGTATTTCTTTGAATCCTAAGAAATCTATCTTTGCTGTAACTGAAGGAAAGCTGCTTGGGCACATTGTTTCCAAAGAAGGAACAAAGATAGATCCAGAGCGTGTCAAATCCATTCAGACATTACCTTTGCCCACATCCAAAAAAGGAGTTCACTCTTTCTTTGGAAAAGTGAATTTTCTCAGAAGATTCATTCCTGACTTTGCTGAGCTAACCCGTCATATTTCGAATATGATGAAAAAGACACAAGATTTTAAGTGGAGCAGCGAAGGGAAGGAAGCTTTCGAGAAAATCAAAGAGGCCCTGTCGAAAGCACCAGTCTTGGTCTCACCTGACTTCAGTAAAGAATTTATTCTTTATTGTTATTCTTCCGAACATACTATGTCGGCAATATTGATACGAAAAATCAAGAGGACGCAAAAACTCCTATTGCTTTCATGAGCACACCACTCAAAGCCTATGAGTTGAAATACACTCCAATGGAAAAGCACGCATATGCGGTGGTGAAGGCGTCAAAGCATTCGAGTACTATATTCTTTCCTCACATACTGTGGTTTTGGTCCCAGATACTGCAGTTAAATCTATTCTTACTCAGCAAGAGTTAGGATTGTTGAGAGGCACATGGGTGACAAAAGTTCAAGAATATGACCTGGATATTAAACCAACAAAGCTGGTTCGAGGAAGAGGTCTGTGTGAACTAATGACAGAGATGAAAGCATCAGTACCTGAAGCAGATCAGGATGGGATAGATGAAGATTTACCTGCAGTACTTTTTATAGATCTGGTAGAGGAGTGGTACAGTAACATTGCTTACTTTCTGACGTATGGAGAATGCCCAGATCAACTTTCCAGAAAAGAGAAACGAACAATCAAGCTTAAATCCAAAGATTTTGTTCTTTGGGATAATGGTTTGTACAAAAGGGGAATTGATGGTGTATTTCTCAGATGCGTGGATAAAGCTCAACAGGATCAACTACTACAACAGTTTCATGACATGGCTTGCGGTGGTCATTTCTCGGCCAGTCACTTTGCACACAAGATCCTTAGAGCAAGGTATTACTGGCCCACCCTTTTTCAAGATACTGCAGAATGGGTAGCTAAGTGTCAAGCATGCCAACATTTTGTTGGGCGTGTGAAATTGCCTGCATTACCTCTAAAACCCATTGTGATTGAAGAACCTTTCCAACAGTGGGGTATGGATTTTATTGGAATGATTAACCCGGCTTCAGTGCCGGTCATCATTACATTCTAACAGCTACTGATTATTTCAGTAAGTGGGTAGAAGCTATTCCTGTGAAGAATGCCACTTCTGCTGAAGTGTGCAATTTTATAAAAGAAAATATTATTGTCAGGTTTGGCGTACCCAGCAAAATTGTAGCAGACAACGCTCCGAATCTTTCTTCTGAGGAGTTGGTGGAATTCTGCTACACTTATGGGATTCAACTTGTTCATTCCTCAAACTACTATCCACAAGGGAATGGTCAAGCTGAATCTAGTAATAAGAACTTGGTAACTATCGTGCGCAAGCTTGTAACAGAAAATCAAAGGACTTGGCATAAAAAGTTGTTTGATGCATTATGGGCCGATAGGATCACACCAAAGAGGGCGATAGGCATGTCTCCATTTCAGCTGCTATATGGAAGAGACACAGAGCTGCCTCTCACCTTGGAATTGCCTGCCCTACGACTTTCTAAAGCCCTGGAGGATTCCACATTCACGGATGCTATAGATAAAAGGATCATGTACACCGATCGGGCGAGGGAAGTACAAACTCAAGTTGCAGATAGGTTGACAGAGCATCAGAGGAAGGTGAAAGTCATCTTTGATAAAAGAGCCAGGGAAAGAAAGTTTGAAGTTAACGACTGGGTCCTCTTATGGGACAAAAGAAGAGAAACAAAAGGCATGCATGGAAAGTTCGATTCACTATGGAAAGGGCCTTTTGTGATCAAAAAGATAGCCGGAGCAGATAGCTTCATTCTTGCTCATCAGGATGGAGTTGAATTGCCGTTGCCTTTCAATGGGCAACACTTGAAGCTGTTCCGAACATGAGAAGCAGGGTAAAACCTGTATGTACATAAATAAAACCTTTGTTTGTTTTTCCTTGTTTTGTCTTGTTTTGGTGTTGTGTTGTGTTGTGTTTGTCTGCCTGACCCCGTGCCCAAAAGACAAGATACGAAACCAGAGATGCTGGGATCTCACCTTTTCCCTTTGTCATTCTGACAAGAGAAAAAGATGTCCACAGACGGAGCCAACTGGTGTCACTCAGATTTCACCCCGAAATCTGTGACTACCCAATTCGAAAAAATTTCGTACTTTTAAAATAGTGGGTCATTTGTTGTTTTTATTGCCTGAAAGTTCTTGTATTGCGTCAAGATAATCCTAAAGAGCCATATTAGCCCTTTTCGCCAAATACCCAGATGCCCAAAATTGTTTTATTCCGCAGTAAATCGGGATTTATGCGGGAAATTTGTATTTAATTATTTTGAGCCCCGTATGAGGCTATTTGCGCTCCGTTTTAACTCCGTTATAAGCGAATATGTTATTATTCCTATATACCAGAAGGATTTTAACTTATTTTAAGTTTTGGGCTTTATTTGTAACTTTTGGCAATTTTTCGTGTTTTTGTGGTGTCCCGTTCTGTTTTCTGTGAAATTTCTCTGGAACAACTCCTTCACCGGGTAAGCCCGATTTTTGGCCTGGAGCAGCTGGAAAACATACACGCACATTTTGCCCGGAGGAAGTCATCATCGGAGGTCTGGATCACTGGGAAAAAGCGAAGTCGTGCACAGGAAAAGCCCCTGCGGGGATGGGCGCATTTTTGGAAAACAAAGGATTTAAGCTGCGATGGGAAAAATATAAGCCGCGGGCAGGATGGGAATTGTATACACACTGCTGGCAGTACTTTTCCCGTGTTATAAAAGTCACTTAAGCTGCAATGGGAAAAATAGAGGCCGCAGGCAGGTGGGAATTTATTGCCTACCTTGCAGGGTGAAAATTCCCATGATATAATAAAAGGAAAGTGACTTAAGTGAAATCATGGGATTTTAGTGCCTACCTTGCAGGGTAAAGAATCCCATTGTCAAAGTCAAATCACTTAAGTGGATCATGGGATTGTGGTGCATACCTTGCAGGGTAAAGAATCCCATTATGGTGAAAATTCTTAAAAATAGAATTACATGTGCAAAAAAGTGCGCCCCCTTTGGTAAAGGATTAAAGTGATTAAATTGATTATTTTTAATAATCTTTCTCCTTGGAAAAAGTGCGCCCAAGCTAGAGGAGGTCAAAAAGTCAAAGGAGAAATAAAAGAAAGGGATTAAATTAATTAAATTTAATTTATTTTAGTGGCTGCCCCTCTCCTTGGAAAAGTGCGCCCCATTTAGGAGTTATTTAATGATTTTAAATACATTAAATCATTAAATTAATTTCTATTTTCAGTGGCTATGGTCAAAGCACACTGTGAGGCTAAAGTTAAGTGCTGTGTGAAGGATTAAATTGGATTAATTTAATTTATTGGATGGCTGTCCTTAAACATGCAATTTTTAAAAGAGAAAAGCATGATTTTTAATTAATTAATTGCCTTTAATTGTTAGGGCAATTATTAATTATAGAATTGTGAAGGTTATATAAGCATGGGCAGCCATATGGATTTATTATTCAACACACAGGTAAAGAATTGCAGCAAGGAGAAAAAGTGCGCCCCCTTTAGAGGAAGGATTTTGCACAGACAAAGTGCTAACAAAGGCTAAAAGCTTCCAGATTTGGCGCATGCTTTGGAGAAGGTTCATCTTCATCTGCACAATTGTTTTCACAGGTGTTAAAGGAGCTCAGGTGTTGATTGAAAGGATTCATGCTCTCTTTATGTGCAAATTAAACACCAATTTTTGGGGCAGCAGGCTTGAAAAGTGCAGATTTTTATAATTCAAATTCACTATTCATGCTCTGGTGGCCATTTTTGTCTGAATAAATTGCAGGAACTCATTACAGGTGCTTTATAAAAGAAAAGGAGCATTTATCGATGTCGATACATTGCAAATATCCTCCGAATCGAAGAATTGTCCAGATCTGCACGGTATTGAAGAAATCGGCCAAATTAGAAGAAAAAGAATTATTGACAAAGATTGATAAAGCCATGGCAAAAGGAGATGAAAAAGAGAGCACGATGGATTCATGCATTGCTTGCTTAAGCTTTGGACATAGGAGACACGGATCTAGGCCCGAGAACCTCTTTACGATTTGATTGATAGATCCAGTGGAAAGACTTCACTCATGCGTGCGGTCAAAAGTAGTGGAATTATTCGAGCTGCGGCTTTCCGTGTGCTGACCCAATTGCGAGTTTGTGATGGAGTGTGCTAGATCTTATCATCCTTCATCCGGATCGGTGCGTGATGTTGCGGGAAAGACAATAATTCGTTTGGATGCGAGAATTCTTCGATTATTGTTTGAAGATTCGATCTGAAAGGTGGTGACTTCTATTAGCATTCGGGATCTTGACGGTAGGTGGGAAAAGCATAGAGTGTTGTGTGAGCATCATGAATAGCCGGTTCATGAAGAAGCCTAGATCCCCTTCCGAGTTCGAGAACTCTTCCACGATCCAATTTGGTGCGGGAGGCGGATGATATTGTCAAATTGCTATGCGGGTTGAATGGTGAAGCGAATGCCTACACTTTCCGGACATGGATGTATGCTTTCATCGGGACCATTGAAATCAACAAGGTTGATTCTATAATCGATTAGTCGGAAATTATTAGCGGCTGACATCGGTGAGCAAGCTGCGGGCGTAAAGCGTACCTTTAGCTTGAAGATGACTTCATACTTGGTATATCTGCGACTTCACGAGGTGTCTTTTCCAAGTTGGATAGATGTGGTATTCTTTCCAGGATCCCATTTTCGAGTGCTACCCACGACTTCTTTGCACTGCGTGCGAGAAGGACTTCAAAGTGATCAACGATGGTTTCTTCTACGATTTCATCTGCGGGTTAGACAAAGACTTGAAGACTCACGGGTAGCGAGAAGCATGGGAAGCGAGTGTCCAAGATTGGCGATGTATTCATCCGGTTGCGAGATTTCACATACCTCGGGGTTACGAGCTTTTCGGGTGAACCAACAAAGATGCCAGGTACCCAGTGGCAGATTGATTGCCATGGAGCTAAGCGAGGCAACTTGTGGAGTTACACGACCTTGATCGAAGCGGCACAAGTCTACGGGCTACTTCCCACTCACTTTGTGGGGATATTACGATTGCATCGGCATTCACGAGCTCGAGGATGGAAGCACAAATGTTGTCAGTATGAGCATGAGTTCTTCCTGCACGGCTTAATTTTGATCCATTTGGAATAGCCGGAAGACAATCTCCCGAGAGTACGCACATGTGCCTTCGTTAGAAGATTTACGGATGAAGTGCGAAAGTGAGTACGAGGTCGAAAAAAGATTTCAGCGGTAGCATCGTCGCAAAGCAAGTATTTGACTTTGGACTAGCGCGGATACTGCGGATCTTAAAGATGATGGGAACGTGGTACTTGACACTTACCATCAAATGGGAGGAGATAAAGCTCTCTTCTGCGGGATAGCGATAGCGGAGCTGCGAAGCACTGATAGAAGAAAGATCCGGAGGCTGTGTTGGTAAGTACTTGAGTGGTTGCTAACGAAGGGATCTTGCCTTGATGAAGTATTGATGAATCAAATCACGGGCAACTTCGGTGCGAGGAGATTCCCTCAAGCGAAAGCATGAAGGAGAGAGCAGCGAAAGGTCCGAGAAGTTGAAAGTCGCGAAGATCTCAAGAGAAAGAAGACCACTTCTACGACCATAGCTTTGACTCCGACTTCTCCGATTACTAGTGGATCACCAACTATTGCACCACGACGGCGGATGTTTCCATGCCTTCATTAAAACCAGCAACGTTCATCTTCTCTCCATGACCACTTCGTTCGGCACCCGTTCGAGAGGAGATGTTGAAGCTGCGAGATGACGGAGTTCGAAAGAGCTTTGTCCTTGGATGTTTCGAGAGGATGGCAGCCATGATCTTGTAGCACTTTCGATGGAGAGGATGCGGAGCGGGAAATAGTAGCGCACTCAAAGACTTCTCATTCTCAGAAGTAATTTCTCGGAATGGTTAGCTTTGCGGTTGGTTCGGAAGCAAGAATAGAGATGAACTTAGAGGAACATGACTTGCGGCTACTTGAGGATCGAGCGAGAGAGACGGCAGAAGGCCTAAAGTTGCTAAAGCAACTTCTAGGTTGATCATCGAGGATTCGGGAGAGAAGTTTCTTTGAGATATCAATCCCGGGAAGGAAAGGTAGAAGAGGAACTCACGGCGAGAAGATGTGACGGTGACCAAAATACCACTCGGTCAAGCTACCACTTTGAAGGATTGAAGCGGGACACGCAGACGTTCTTTGGATGCTTTGTTCCTTAGGCTTGAGCGGTGAAAAGGCGGAGAAAGAAGAGCTGCAGAAGCAAATATCTCAATTATGTGAGATCATAGCCAAGGTTGCTAAATCTTCCGTTCACCCATTTCAGTAGCGGTGAGTGATCATCTTATGCGGGAAATGGAAGATCTGGCAATCAAGTAAAGGCTATTGACGAATGGAAGGATCGATTATTCGTCAAGCTTACATGCTGACTTGGGAAGTGCCGGCCCGCTTTAAAGGTTATGAGCGATGCAGAAAATCAACTAAAGCAATCGATAGAAAGCATAAAGGAATAAATACGATTGCGAGAGAGTAACTTTGAGTGTTTTGGCCGAGATCAACAAGCTGTCGGGAGATGTATTGGTTGCAAGAACAAATTGTGCCGGATGGATCAGTCGAGAAGGGGAAGCAGCTAGAGTTTGCAGTATCTTTCCGTTTGGAGATCTGCAGAGTTTTGCTGAAGAGGATGCAGGCGCTTGAGAGTAGAACATCAGATTTGCCGGACAGTATTATTTCTTTCACTGAGGAAAGAGTGGATGGAGGTATTACTTCATACGTGCGGATTGTTTCTAACGAGGTGCATGATTCCCTGGAGGGTTCTCTTCTGATGGTGCAAAAGAGGATTGATAAAGCCACCAAGCCTTTCACGATGAACTCTATCAGTAGGCTGGTGACACTGCAGGCAGACATTGCGAGATTTGGGCCAAGTTTGGAAGAAGTGGAAGCATGCAGCAAAGTGTTGAATGAAGGATTGCTGCAATTCGGGAGAAAAAGGAAGCGATGGCTAGCTAAAAGCAGATGGAAAGATCTTTGAATTATATGTTCGAAACAAGTATATCGAGATATCGAAACAAGAAGAAGATGTAGATGTTACAGGTGGCATGACTTCTTCTATTTCTTTCTTCTTCTACTTTCTATGTTCCCGATGAAATTGTAAACTTCTAAGTTATTGGTTTTGCTGACCATTACTTGAAGTCATGTGGAACCTTTCTATTAGTTAAGTGATACATGTGTCACTTAGGAAGAAGTTAGTTGAGGATGATTGCGAATGTCATCTTTACTTGTTGTTCATACTTTAGTTCGATTTGAGTCTTTTATTTGTACTTTCCCTCCTACATTCTATAAGTAGGAGAAGAACCTATGGGTTAATCATCGATCGAGAATTTGTAAGAAGCAATCTTGTGTTCTAGACTTTGTCTTTGAACCCACGAGAGCCACTTGTTGCAGAGGAATACAAAGAAGCAGGTTTCCGGAGAACTTTGTGTCACGGCGTACTGTGTTTCTTGCTTTTAAATCTTAGATCTTTAAAGTAAACTTTGTGTTATTTTAGATCTGGATCTAGAACTACCTTTGCTTTAGAATTCTGTGTGTTCAAATCTATTAAGTTTCTTCTATGTGCATGCGATTAGCTCGATATCTCTTGATTGGGATGCACATCTTCCTTACTTCTTCTCTGTAATTCCTTTACTTCCTTCTTCTATAATTTTCCTTTCTTAAGCAGTACTTTACTTGCTGCTGAACTTCTTAGTTATGGTTCATGAACTAAGTTGTTAAAGTAAAACCCACGATAGATAGAAACACATTTTTATTGACAAATCGACACGGGAGCCTCACCGGTTAAATGAGGGAGATTTATCTCATGACTTGCCTAGGTTTGATGCTATGCAGAAAAATCTAGCCAACAAGTTTGTTTGAATGAAGAGAAGGGTATCTAGTGAAGTTGTAGTTCAAATTTGAACTAGTTGCTTGAGAGGGAAAAAGTGCGACCTATGTGAGTGTGTGTAACAAGTATGAAGGCTATGTTTTAGAACTAAGGAAGTGTGCAAGAGGTGAGGAATGTTAGAGAGTGTGTGTGTGCAAGTGTTTGAAGCCAATAGAAGTGAAGAAAGTGAGAGATAGAGCGAGTTGGAGAAGCAAGGGTTTGAAGATGTGTGAGCTAATAGGTGATCTCAATCACTTTCAGCAACAAAGACATCAGATATCTTCTTAAAAGGTGGTTGAGTGGGTGCTTAATCATCTTAGGGGTTGTAGCCTCCTTGTGGAGTTGGTGCTTCACTAAACTAGGGGTTGGTGCTCCTTGTAGGGTTGGTGCTCCTTGTGAAGTTGGTGCTTCACTAAATACTTTTTATTTGAGTAATATAATCATAAGTTTCAGTGAGTTTTCTTCCCCTTGAGGGTTTCCCACTTATATCTTGTGTTATGGTGTTCTCTCTTGTTCATGGTTATTTGAATGTATGTTGTATGATGTTGTGCACACATTAATGAATGGTTAATTGGTTTATGGTTTGAGTAAGCAAATATGAAATTGATTAAGTTTGTAAGGACTGAGTCACCCCCCTCTCAATCCATTGTGCTTCCAACAAGTACACACACAATTCTCTATCAAGGTGCAACTTCCGGGTGACAACAGTCCTTGGGGGTTCTTTTATTAAAACTTAATTTGCATCATCACAATACTGATTGTAGGAATCTTTCAGATGGCATTTAGAGGGAGTATTTAGTTTGAAGAAGCAACATCACTAGAACATGAACATCAAAAATAGCTTTGAAGAGTTTGGTGGAAAATGGAATCCTTTAAGTGCTTGTTTTAGAGTCAAATGACCAATCTAAATTTGTTTTTTTCCAATATTTTTTGTAGCTTGGGCACCATAATAGAGCCCATCTACTTCCTTGACATTATGACAATCGACCAAGTTTGAAATCCACACTTGGTGGGACCGTGGTTAGTTGGAAGATGAGAAATCACCCATATACGAGACAAAAATTCACATGTAAAGGGGAAGTGCTTATAAGGGATGACAATGCATATAGAAGAAGAAAAAGGCACATAAAGAAGAGAATTGGTATAAGAAAGGGACAACACATGTTTTAGGAGTATTGTAGAGGAGAAAAGTGCCCATAAGATAAGATAAATATACTAATGTCCAACGAATGACCACAAAAGTAGGTCAATGGGTATGCACGCAACCAAAAGAATTTACAAAGTGCGAGCGGGAAAACTCAAAACGAGTTTCCAAAACCAGAAGAAAAGAAAAGAACCAAAAAAAAAAACCACAAAGTCAAACCCCATAGGCGGGGCAATGAAACAAACGAGGGAGAAAGAAGGGAGAAGCGAGAGAAGGGAATGGAGGCGGAAACAAGGACCAAGATTCTACTCAGAAATGGTAGCCACATCCCTCCTAACATTCGAGGCCAACGAAAAGAAGCTCCTGATGGAATGGCAATCCGAAGAGGGGGCCGAGGGCCCCCTACCTTGTTGAGATATGAGACTAAAACGACAGACTAGGGAGACGGGTGGAGCTTGGCTGCCCTGCAGTGCAGTATATGGCCGAGCTGCTAGTGGTGACCGGGAGAAATGTGAAGGTCCAACCAGGACGAACCGATCTATGCAACTTGTAACTAGGACAAAATGGCTCTGTCATTTAGTTCCTCCAACTGCGTGTAGAACCGAAAAGAAGGCTATAATTTGTCTCGTGGGAATGAATCTCGGATGGGGATGAAGAATCTGGTCCTAGACAATAGAGACTCACGAGATGTAGAGGGCAAGACACCGCTTGGTCAATATATTTGAAGAAAATCGGGAGGGTTTGAACCCCTCTGAAGAGGCAATGAAATCGTCCTCTAATCTCATAGTATATGGGGCAGCGGAAGATGAAATGAGTCTCGGTCTCCACCTCCTGAAGGCTACAGAGCCTACAAAATCTGTCATCCCGGTCAATGTGGTGATCAGTCTCGCACCGAAGTCTGTGGGAGCCAACCCGAAACTGACCCAGAGGTATGCGGAGGGCATGCATCCAGTGACGAAAGGTGTACTGAGGGTAGATGATGAGTCCATCTCTGATCTCAAGAAAATGCTCTGCATAAAAGGACATCTTAGGGCACAAACCCCCATGAGGATTCACCCAAGTAGTTTGAATAAAACACTGTAGATATCCTCCTGGATGGACTTGTTCAACACTTGCTTGGTGGGCAAGAGATGACTGGGAGCATTTAGGGAATATTGAAAAGGGGGAGACAATCAATCTGGATACCAACCAAATCCAATAAAGCAAAAGTCCCGAGAAAACCAGTAGCGGCCCATAGCTTGGGCAATACTCACAGAGGAACAATAAGCGAGATATGGGTACCTGTCATGCTCATCGAAGAAATCACCAAACCTCCTGATACGGTGAAGAAAGGCCGATATGTCAAATATGGTCTCTAGACAGAAAGGTCGGGCCCGAACTCTACCAAAATAATATGTTGGGGAATCGTCTACTTGCATCTGATGAAGCGACGAAGGAGGAGAGTTTGAATCCTCTTGGCAGAAGCCTAATCTGTATCTAAGAGGGAGGGTCCCCAGACAACTGACCCATAAAGAACAGTGGGCTTGGATGAGGGAGTTCATAAGAGACATCTTAGAGGAGATGTCCTGAAAGTGGTGCCGAAAGCATTGTCTCTCGAGAATGGCTAGAGACCCATACCCTTTATTCACCCTCGGCTGAAGAGCATGCCTCATACTGAATCTAGGCCCTGAGAACTGGACTCCCAAATAGGTGTATGTATTAGTGATTTCAACCTCCTGCCCCCTGAAAAAGAAATGGAGGTGTGATGTCTTCAACCCATTGAAGACCATGACCTTGGTCTTACCCAAATTGATAGTCAAATGCCGAAGATCACAAAATAAAGCAAGTGCATCAAGTTGTCTCTGAAGCCCCTTAGGAGAAGAGGCGAGTAAAACAATATCATTGGCAAATAGGAGAATAGAAATCAAGACGTGGTGAAGAAGGCACCCATCCCTTTCTGAATGTGATCCTGAAGAAAAGATTCCAACTCATCAATGTAAATGCCAAAGAGAGTAGGAGACAGGGCAACCTGTTTGACCCCAATGGTGCTTCTGATGAAATCAGACATTCCATGTGCAGTACGAAGATGACCAAGGACGGACTCATAGAGACGCATGATGGCAATAATAAGAATCTCAGAAATACCGATGTCTCTGAGTCTCTGAAAGAGGGCCATGCGAGGTACGAAGTCAAAAGCTTTTCGAAAGTCTACAAAACAACAATAAACTTTTGAAGAGCGGTGACAAACATATAAAGCACTAAAATTAAATGCAGAAAACTTGTAGAGAATGAAAATGCATACGGGATAGAATGGTGCATTTTGAAGAAAAAGGATTCTTAAAGAAGATCCTGGGTGCGAGAGGGAAATAGCAGGAATGATTTCTTACCAAGGAGAGGGCAAGAAAGCCTAGAAATATGGTTTTGAAAAGGGAGAAGGCTAAGATGAGATGTAGACCGCATATGCTGCATGATATTGATGTTTTTATGTACTTCACCCCATAGTTCTATCATTGACCATTATAGAGTGAAGGCTCAGTTACATTGTTTGTAAGTCATCATATAGTCGTTTTTAAGCTTATGCGGGCTGATTTCTTTGAATTTGATGTGCGGGCTCAAAAATATAGCTTGATAATGGTGGCATGGGCTCTTAATGACTAAAATCAACTCGTATCTTGTGTTAGTTCAGTCAAAATATGCTTGCAGAGGTAGTATGCAATGGATTTGGTTTGACATAAGCATTTTCTTAATTCATTAAGTGTGTGAGGGCGCGCGTGTGTGTAGAGGCTAAAGAAATTTTATGAATCTGCTATGCATAAAAGATCAAAATGAGAAGCCTTGTTTTCTGTTAATGTGAGAATGCCACCACACTTTGTATGCTTGGAAGTGGAACCCGGTGGTTGCAGGTTGTGATTGGTCTTAATAATTTTACTTGCTTGTTTTAAGTGTGGATTAGGCCAAAGGTGTAGGGGTAAGGTTCTTTGTTAAGTTGGCTCCCTTGCCTGTCTCGCATCACACATAAATCCCCCAACAACAAGGGAACATCTCTTGTTCGTTGAAGACATGCCTAATTTATAGAAAAAATGGGCATGACCTAAAAGATTGTTGGTACAACTCATTCAGAGAACGAGGCATCCAACAACAAGAAGCTTTTGCCAAAACAAGCACCACGGGGTCCAAAGAAGTACTATTATTGGAAGAAGAAGAATACCACACAATAACATGGAAATACTCATGTTAAAGAAGACAATCCTCAAGACAAAGATTATGTCTATGTTGCGAAAGACGTTTGAGGAGTTACCCCATCAAAGTTTTGTTTGGTATGTGGACTCGGGTGCTTCTGAGGCTCTTCTTTGGAAAGGACTGGTTTTTAATCTAAGCCATTCCTCTTACCACGACCAGGTCACTCTTGGTGCTGATACTACCTCTGAACATCCATGGTCTAAGTGATGTATCTTTGCCACTTCGCAAACATTCTTGTAAGCTTATAGAAGTTCTTTCTGTTCCTGTGTCTAACAAAGAACTCATTGTCCATCAGCCAACTACTTGAGCACAACTTAAAGGTTGAATTTGATTGTACATTTTTTCGGAATTTATGTCTCATTCAAGATGAATCTATAAGCTCATAGATTGTTGCATGTATTTTGGAGTGGGAAAAATATTTGAGCTTGATGTCGTGCACAATGACATTGAAGCTTTGGCGATCGAGGTTAATGAGTCTCGCCACCTTTTGGCATCGAGAGATATGGTCATCTAAACATTGGCTATTTTCTTATGCACTTAACTTGGTATGATATGGCAAGAGGTCTTCCCTACTCAAGGAGACCATTGATTTGTGCTCGGAGTTGTTTAGATAGAAAACAACATCGAGCCCCCTTTTCATCATATAATAATTAGTCAACTAATACATTGGATCTAATGTACATCGATCCGTGCGGACTGTGACTCCTAGTGTTAGAGGGTTCAAATACTTTCAAACTCTTTGTTGATGATCACAAACATTGAAAATGTGGGTATATTGATTGAAGACCAAGGATCAAGCCTTCTTTATCTTTAAAGAGTTCATGGCATGTGTGAAACAACAATGTTACATCACAATCATGTTCTCTGCTTAGATCAATGATGGGGTACACCAACAACGAGTTCTTCACGTTATGGAAGGAGTAGGGGATTGATGATAGTTTATCGCTCCCTACACACCTTAACAAAATGACATTACAAAGAGACAAAATGTACCATCATGGAAATGTTGTGTAGTATGTTGAAGGATTCCCTTTTGGTTCATTCATACTTTGGGTAGAGGTGATTCACAAAAAAATCACTTGTTGAACCATGTACCCACAAAATCTCTCGGTGGTATCACTTTAGAAGGAGCATGGCCGGGGAAGATGCATTACATTTTCCATCTCTGTGTTTTTGTTGTAATACATACATACATTCCAAAGAAGAAGTGAAAGAAGTTGGATGATAAGTTTGTGGAATTTTCCTTTCTTCAATACAACAAAGAGTTGAAGGCTTACTAACTCATGGATCCAACACCAAGAAGTTGAACATCAATAGAGATGCAATATTTGACGACAAGGTTGAGTTGAACTCACATTCCACTCCATCACCTATTCCGAGCATTGCTTTTATGACCTCTTCTTCTTCTGATGATGATGATGGTAGTGATAATCGTAATGATGATGGTCAAACCAATAGTGCACCTACAAGCACTACACAATGCATACCCAAGTTGTATACCAACATGATGTGTGATGCAAAGTTGGATGGAGTCCTAGACACATCAACTTCGGGGCCAAGAACTTGTAGCATGGCCTGATGAGGTTAACTTAGCCCCAATAAGCAGAATTGTTCAGCCTTTGAAACCTTCCAATGGTTCAAGAAGCCTAAATTCTAAGCCTTTAGAAGAGGTTATGAATGCAAAGTATCAAGCACTAATAAAGATTGACAAGTGGCAATCGGTTGATCTTCCAACAAATCCACTAGTTTCAAGTGGGGTTTTAAGACCAAATACAAGGCAGATCTAGCAGTATAGACAAGTATAAGATGAGACTTTTGGCAAAGGGGCATGCTCGAAGGAATAGACCATGAGGAGACTTTTTCTCCAAGGGAAAAGATAAAGACCATCAGAATGATCTTTGTTATGGTTCCATAATTTGGGTGAAAGGTCCATCAAATGGACGTAAAACGTATTTTTCTCAATGGAGATATGGAAGAGGAGGCCTATATGAACCAAGCAGAGGGATTTGTCAGACATGGTCAAAAACCAACTGTGTGTAAACTCCTCATATCTCTCAATGGTCTCAAGTAGGCTCTCATAGCCTAGTATACTAAGAAAGATAAACACGTGGAATATGGATTCCGTAAGAGTTCATATGATCCAAACCTTTACCTCAAAGAGAAAGGGGAAGGTCGTAATTCTTATCGTCTATGTCAACGATATCGTCATCACCAACAATTCAGTGAAGATGATTTATGCAACAAAGAATGATCTTAAGAAATCGTTCGACATGACCAATGTTGGACTTTTACACTATTGTCTTGGTTTGGAGGTATGGATAATAAGACATTGCATCTTTGTGTCTCAAATGAAATATGCTAAGACCATGCTCGAGAAGCTTCAGATGATGGTTTGTAAGTCCATACAACACCCATGGAGAAAAGACTGCAGTTGTTTCAATTTAATCCATCTCCTCATGTGAATTCCACTCTCTATTGTCAATTGATTGGGAGTTTCAGTTACTTGAGCTACATCATGCTAGATATCATCTATGTTGTCAATTATCTTTCATGGTTCATGCAGGAACCAAAATTATGTCACTAGATGGAGTCCAAGAAGAACAATTAATTTTCTTGATTGGCTACATGGATGCGGACCATGCAAAATTTGCCTCACAAAGGGAAACAGAGATCCACAAGCCTTGATTTCTGTACATACTTATAATTGAACTGTTAATCCTCTGTAACATAATGGAGCTTAATGCAATAAGGACTAAGTTTTTGGCTTTTGTCCTTGTTTGTTAAATGAGGCAGTCTGGGACTGTTATGGAATGCCTCTACAATTTTTGAAAAGAAACATTTTCTGCCTTGTTTTCTTTATAATCATTGGCCAAAACTTGTCTGCAACTTGCTTGAATGGTCATCTCTTAACATAAGTGCGTGCACTATTTTCATATGTTCACATACCCATCTTTTCGAATTCAATTCCAGGGTAAATACTACAAACATAGGGGATCCCATACACAACATAAACCAAACGTAGCTTCATAATATTGTGGTCTCCATTTGTTTCTAAAAAATAACCTAGCTTGAAGATTGGTATGAGTATTTCACATCTTTGAAAGGGAGAGTGTTAGAAGAACTAAAAAGAAGGAGCAATTCAATACCTCATTTTGTCTGTTGCATCATCTGCGATTCTGCCCCCTTCACAACCTAATTGAAATAAAACAACAATGGATTAAGTATATGCCTTATAAAATAATCACTTTATGCTTGTATGTTTTTAATTTTAACATTTTCTCCTCGCAACTAAACATTCAAAAGCATATGAATGTGTGTTGATGATTAACAATATCCCTGAATCAATGAACATGATGACTTGACTATTGGAAAGGAATTTTGAACTTTTAGCCTTCAAAATAAAGAGGTATATTTTTAAGGAATATACCTAGATATCCCTGTGTTCAACCCTCTTTCACTAAAAATAAGAAGGTATATTTTTGGAAAATATATCTAGAAATCACTCTGTTGAACCCTCTATTTAACAGTTGTTTCTGGTTTCCCTTCTAAATAGTGGTTAGACCAAAAACTTCTGTAAAAAAATAGGATTGAATACAATGATATTATATCTAGATATATTTTTAAATATAAAACCTGTAGAAATAAACTTAAAAATATAAAGAAGTATATTATTTGATCACTATTAAATTTTCTTACAATGGTCTGCATTTATCAAAGATGATTGAAAATAAAATTATCTTTTGAAAATTTAAACGTTTAAGTCTACTCTCTACTCAACATACTATACCTGTATCTGTATGTATTGTTGTTTATATGTACAAAGATGCATTCTAGCATGTGATAGGTGATCTCGTTAAAATCTGTGATGGTCCTGTAACAAGATCATGAATAACCACACATAAATGTAGCATAATATTCAATAGTCTCAATTGGAACAACGAAAAAGATCAAAATAACAGGGAATTCACCTTATTGATAGAGCCACAATCTTGAAATCCCCATCTACATATCTCACAAGTCCATGGACTCGAACATAAGACCCATTGCTGCAGAATACATATACAATGGATTATCATAAATTTTAAATTTAATTTGAAAATAACTTTAAAGTAAATAGCAACAAAGTTAGAGAAATCATATTAATGTTTACAAATGATACCCACAGGCCGATAATACTGTAAAAGTACTTCATTTTAGAATAGACTAAGCATTTATGCAGCTAAAGGTCCAGAGGTATCACAAAAACAAGTCAATGGGACTCTAAAATTATACCCAACTTGGAATACCCAAGAGGGCTCATTCACATGCCTAAATGTCTAGAGGTAAGAGACATTTAGCTCCACCATTGGTATCTTATTCACCTCCTGATTGATTGGGGTTAGCTCAATACCAGGAGAGTTCAAGGCATTCTCATTGAGCTAAAAAATTCTAAAATAGCTAGCTAAAAGAGTATAAACTGTCTGTTGATCCTTTTGTAATAGATAGATAGAGAGTAATAGAGAGGAATGGAATCCTCTACTTATGCTGGATGTGTCACTTTGTTTACAGATAGTGGTAAAGAAAGATTTGCAACTAAGCATTACAAGATAACAATGACGAGCGAGAGAAGGTACTCAAGACATGATTGTGAAACCTTTGACAATATTAGTAAGGGAAGTCACGGTAAGTATAACCTATCACTTCTGACTTTTCACCCTCTAACCTCTTACCCCACCGACAAAGCTTTTGATACCAACAGTATATCAGAAATATCAGTCATAACATACCTTGTGCCTCTCAAATCAGCAATCTCCTCATTGTCCTCATCATCAAGCCTGTAAGTATAGAAAATCAAGAGTTACAAGCAAGAATTCCACAGGTTTTCTGCAATGCACACTGAGAATTATCTTACCAGCGTAAAACCTGCAACCTTCCAGTGCCGTCCTCCAGTGTAAATGATTTCTGATCCTTGTGAAGTAGCATTCCAACAAGAGTAACCTGGAAAACAAAAAAATCGATTTTCATAAATATAATCAGGAGCAGAGTAAATTTATTTCAATTTTCGAAAATTCAGGAATAGTGTAAAGCTTAATCATATCGCCAAAAATATCATCAGGAACAGAGTAAAATTTACTTATATTTTCAAGAGAGTAAATTCTAGTCAAATGTTCGAAATATCATCATGAAAATAGTAAATATTCAACTTTTCTAAAAATGTCATCAGGAATTGTGTAATATTTTATAACAATTTGAACAACGTACTATCAATAATAGAAATAGAGAGAAGTTTAGTTAATTCATAAACATCATCAGGAATAGAGTAAAAATTTCATTAGACATTCAAAAATTTCTTCAGGAATAGAAACAGAGTATATTTCTTGGTTAAATTTGTAAAATGTCATCATGAATAGAACTAAATTTAATTAAATTTCCATAAATATCACCAAGAATTAAGTAAAAATTACTTAAATTTCAAAATCACAGAGTATGTTGATTCAAACGCAGCTAGAGTAATCTGAAGTTTTTCTTAGAAGCAAATGTAACAAAGACCATACAAATGAAATGAAATAAGATAATATACGAAGGAGACTAATTTTGTTAATGTGGAGGCTCTAGATTTTCTATGTGCAGTCTGTAATCTAAACAATCTGCCTGAAATCAAAAGTAACGAAGTTTACATTGTTTATTCACATCAGAATGTATATGCGTGAAGAGTCCGATGATAAGAAAATAGCGAGAACAACTTCAAGCTAAAGACAAATTACATTGTCTATACATTTTGATAGGTCCTATAAACAGTTTGAAGGGCATTAAAAACTGTCATCAGCATCAGCAGTTACATCATTTGTGCAAAATAATATTGTAATTGTTTAACTCAACAAGAATAATATGATTATTTAATAAAAAGAGACACAATGAAAGTAATGTTAATAAATTAAGCTGTCTATATCCTTTGACAGGTACTACAAATCAATTTAGCTTGAAGGACGTTAAACTAAGTTGTCGTCATCATAATATATTCTAGCAAATGAGACTAATTTTCTTGAGGTGAAGGCAATGAGAGGAGCACTATACAGCTTTTTTTGTATTGTACACCGAACTTATATATATATATATATATATATATATATATATATATATAGAGAGAGAGAGAGAGAGAGAGAGAGAGAGAGAGAGGAGGAGCCATATAGGCAGTGAGGCTGTGACTCGAACCCGGAGCAGTTGGGTGGTAGGCCTCTGGCCTGGCCTCAAGCCCTACCGCTGCACCTGGCCCTCAGGCCTATCCATCAGTTTTAATCTAAAGATTTTTCCAAAATTTAAAGTAATAGAGTTTAGAGGAAATATTTTTACTTACTTTGTTGAGATGAAGGCCTTGAGAAGACATATTAAGGTTCCGAGACGCTTGCTGAAGCATAAAGCTCATCTGCTTCACTGTCACTGGGATTATTCGTGAATTCCATGCCTTGCTTTTCTGCAACTTCACATAAAGACTCATACATTTGCTGTTATTATATACAAAATGGTGCATCTAAACACAAACTGTAGAGAGAAATTCAAGGTGATTTTTTTGAACAGGTAATTGCTGTTATAGTTATAATTTTTGTGTTTAGACATGTAAATTCATGATATACTAAAAAGGAATTGGTAATAATAACCTTTGAACATACATTTTCTGTTATTATTTTTCGAAAAATGTGTTTTGACTTTAAACAAGAACTCATGAAGTAACAAAGAAAAATGCATAATAATTCTTGTTTCACATGTGGCCCCATGCAATTAATGTATCTTTATTAATAAAAAAATTGTGTTTAAATACGTATTCATGACATTATGAAGAAAGGTTTATTATAAATAAATAAAAATTAACAAATGATTACATACATTTGCTTTTTATTCACGAACTCTGGTTCAAACTTCAAACACAGATTCATGAAATAATAAAGAGGCATTCGTGGTTACAAAGTTTTAACAACCGATTAACTGAATTTCCAGTTAATTGTCGGTACAAATCCAAGACATTTTAAAGAGGAACTCATAATAACATGAGTTTCTTGTAATTTTTTCCAAACTTTTCCGTTAAACACACATTCATACATGATAAAGAGGAATCCGTAACACAAATCCATTAACTAGTAGGGTGGAATCCTTCACAACAAATTTCAAGCTATACAAGTTTGCTTTCATATTTTTACAAACTTACAGTTTTAAACCAGAACAATCGAATAAATACAGGATTTAATATGTACCTGAGCTGATGGATCGGCTCCTCCTCCAGTACCACTCCGTACAGGAGTCTGATAAGCCCCGCCGCCGTCTAAGGCGAAAATATTCTCAGCATTGAACATTTTCACCTGAAATTTGCAATATAACGACAGATAAAGCCTGAAAAGAAATGCAAGATGAAGATTTATTTATGCCAGGGATCTTGTCAGAATAACTTTATGAAACGAGAAGAAATCTGAAGTGTTAATGTTTCAAATGAAACAAATGAAGCAATTTCACAAGAAAGGGTGAAAATCAAACTATTACCTCTACAAAACAACGACAATTGTGGACATTTGCAGAAACCAGCCCTTAAATTTAAAGAGCGATGATCAAATGCTTTGAAACATGTCTGAAAACAGCCGTAATTTAATAGCAAGAAAATGTGCGGAATCTCTTCAAAATTTTCAAAAATGTTGCATCTGAAGGTATGAATATGCCAGAATCATCTCGTCAAAATTAAGCCAAACGAAGCTCCGTTTGTTAGAATTTAAAGAAATCGCGAGACAAAAGTTTCAAATATATAGAACTGAAGCATTATGTCGGGACACAATGAAAATCTAACAATTTTCTGAAAACAACGACAACTGTAAAAATTTGCAGAATCCAGCCGCTAAGTATAAAACGCAATGGTTAAAAGCTTATTTAGATCTCTAAGGACGGGTAATGCCGAAAATATGCAGAATTTTACTTTATTTATATCTCTAAAAACAGAGGCAATGCTGAAAATCCACAGAATTTTGCTTATTCATATCTCTACAAACAGCGATAACGCCGCAAATATGCAGAATCTTGTCATATTTTCAAAAACTCGCATTAAAAGTACATGTATGCAACAAATTTCATCAGAATTAAACGAGAAAAATTTGCACATTATAATTCACAGAAATATCGAGTAGAGTTTCATTTATCTATAAGCAGAGAATTTATTCTTGAAGAAACATCAATTACCTCTGGAAACAAGGAGAAGTGTGAAATTTTGCAAATCCAGCCGTGAAGCTTCAAATGCGATAATAAAAATATACAAATTTCCCTGAGAACAGTGGTAATGGTGAAAATACGCGAATTCAACTTGTTTAAAAACTTGCAAACCGAGTAGCGAAACTAAGCACTTGAGCTTTAACCAGTACATTCAAGGTTAATATATGCTTTTATCATAGGAAAAAACACATTGGTAATGTGATTTGAACTCGTGACTGTCTACGTGCAAGGTTTATTTGCGACTCTGGGCAGTGGGCTCATATATATTTTAATTGATAATGTTTCCATTGCTATTACTATTCTAT
The DNA here is from genome assembly GCA_018340775.1 of Taxus wallichiana var. yunnanensis. NCBI lineage: Eukaryota > Viridiplantae > Streptophyta > Pinopsida > Cupressales > Taxaceae > Taxus > Taxus wallichiana. Next base: position 546,332,974 of record CM031243.1, read on the forward strand.
CAAATATTTAAATGATAGAATAGTAACACTATTTTATAGTGTTTGAGTTTTTATTCTATTAATTGAAAGTGATATTGTGGAATATTCTTGCTATCATGATTGATTTAGTTGGATGAGATAATAAAAAGAAAAGCTCTAAAGATCAATTATATTTATATATATTAAATTTGAATAAAAAATATGTAAATTTATTAATATTATAATAATTAATTAGTGTAGGATTAAATTGAATATTTGGCTATATTTATTTTTTTAAATATTTTTAAATAATTTGAATATTGTGTTCATATGTATACATCAAGTATATTTTTTTGTTATACAAAAATTTGGTGGTATGATATCAAATTTACTATTTAGTTTTTGGAATTACAAATCTATTAGTTAGTGACAATAATGACAATCACATGGTTACGCGTACATTATCATATTGTCACAATGTCAATGAATTTTATCTTTTACACCATAAATATATAAAGTACTTACATGATAGATTGTTGTTATAATGTGCACCATATAATAATATCTAAGAGTAGTGGCAAACTCTAATGTCCATGATTTGTCAATAATAATGACTATCACTTAAAAAAATCTTCAATGTTTGAAGAAGAATATCCAAAAAACATAATATCTTTGATCATATGATGGACTTTGGAGTTTTTTTCTTTTCTTTTAAACCCTACTAAAGTGTTGTTAAGTTAAAACATTTATCACAATTACTAAAAAAATTGTGAAGAAAGTAACAAAATTATTAATGAATAAATAAATGAAAAATTTAAAAATATCTTATCTATTTAATATTTTCCAATAAATATATTTAATATACATAGTAAAATGTATATTAGAAAAAATAGTAAAATGTAAACTTATATAATAACAATTTGTTTCAAATGATAAATTATATTTTAAAACCATTTTTTTATAGTTAGATATTTTCTAAATTAATTTAATTTTACTTTTACAAAATCAAATTCCAAAATATTTAATAAAAACCATTTCTTAAAAATTAAAGATAAAAATAATAAAAATTACTATCACAAAACAAATACAAAAATATATTTCCTTTTAACTAATAAATTACGCTAAAAAGCAGTTCATATAATAAAAATTGATCTTCATTTCTAATTAGGTTGAGTCCTAAATAAAATGTTTGAACTTTCTCTACTAAGTAAAATAAAATAATAGAAAATAATTGAAATAAAATTCTTTAATATTTTTTCATGTACTTTTCCAAATACATTATAACAAAATATGTGAACTTCGTAACTTCACATCAAATTTAAGTTTTGTAACTACATTTTTTAAAATTATTTTAATTTGAGAATAATGTAAAACTAAAATCTAGTCATTATCCACAATTTTTTTAATTTAAGAAAATGTAAAATTAATTTTTAGCTATTATCCACAATCACCTTTAAATTTCAAGTTCTATTTTCTAACAAAATATTTAGCTTGTGAATTTCAAAAGATAAATAAACCATTTAACATCATCTTTAGAAAATCATTTTATGTCAAACTAAATACTAAACACTAATAACTAGCAATCGCATGTGTTTCATGAGATGTGAACGCCGAACGGTATATGTTATTTGATTTAGAGGTATAGTTATTATTGATCCACTTAATCTGAAGGTTGTTTCTACATTTCAAACTTGTTATAAATTCGTACATGATTACTTGGGATACCGTTTTCGATAGTTAATTAATTTTATAGTTGATGTTGTTAGTTGTGCATCAGTTGTTCAGTTGGTGTTTTGTTGGAGAAACATTTATTATACAATTGATAATGTGTGTGATTGATAGTTGTAGTGTAGGAATTTAGTTGAAACATTACATTTAATTGTTGTATGTGTACATTTAATTATGTTCTGATTCGTACATTTAAAGTTATATATAATATTTGGAAACATCAAATAAATGAAGGTATATGTACACATAATGAGACATGTATACATTTGTAGTATTTATATCATGAATGATTGCCTTTAGTGGGAAAATTTAGTTTCAATAAACATGATTACATTTGATACCCCTTGAACGTCTGTGCCGCTTTGGATAGAAGAACTGTTGAGTATAGTAGTAGCGGAGGTGCTATGAAAACAGAGGGTAGTATTTACGATGGGTTGAGTGATAGTAGTCTTGCTTCTTCCTTTCTTCTTGCTCAGTGTTGGTACGTGTGCCATATTTGAGTATCTCTCGAATGAAAAAGTAGGTGAAATGCATAGATTTGCAAGCGAGGGAACTCTGGAGAAAGCTGTGAATGTCAAACCCTGCCTTTCAGTGGTTCCAATGTCGACGGTTGCTCTCTGTGCAAAGTAAGTCCTTGCGACTTGTGGATAGTTAATCCCCAGGCCATTTTAATCGGCAATTGTCTTCAATTCCCTCTTGAAATAGGGGGCATGGGAATATGTAACAGGTTAGAGGGATCCCAACATGGGTCGTTGTATCTATCAAATTTTACAACAACAAATAAAGGTAATACTGGTGGTTGCATTGATGCGTCGTAGACAATGTCGGTGATTGTTCCCGTGGCACCATTCACGAGGCCTGCATCAACCCATAGATTTGCAATAAGCATGAATTTTTGTTCTTTGCACAACAGAACTTTGTGTTCCAACTGATCATCATTAGGATTTCCTAGTCCATTCCGCCTGTTACTTTCAGCAATGGATTGGGCTATCAGAATGTTCAATGCCTTCAACATATGTAGGTTGTGGGAGTCCACTAGATAATTTTTGCAAACAAATGTGGTGCGTCCTTAAAAATGTTTAGCTCTGCTTTGAGTTAGGTGTGTGTTTGTGCAAGACATTAGGAGTTCCCAATCCTCAATTAGAGGGGTTGAATCTTGCATGTGGAGCAGTAAATTCCAGAATGAAACCTGTGCATTGGTTGTTCCTTGTTACCGAAATATTGTTTACAATGTAATGGAAGACTGAAATCCCTTCCAAAGGGTTGCTCCGTAGGAATTACTTGCGTAAAGAGGATTGTCCAAAACTGGCGGTAATTGCCCGAGGTCACCAAGGAGGATGATTGATCTGTTCCCAAATTCAGATGTTCTTGAGTGTGGGAAAGCTTCGCGGAGCCTAGTGTAAATTTTGCTTAGCAACTTTGGCCCAATGAAATTCATTTCATCAATAATAACATATTCTATATGTTTCAACGACTCTTGAAAAGATGATAGTGCACTACCTTCAAGGGGTTTCAGTTCTTTGATTGGAATACACATGGCTACGTGGATTGTGGATGCAGAGATATTGAATGCTGAAACACCGGTAGGGGCGAGCACAAGTAGAGGTGAGGGAGATGTGGTTGATGTTGTGAATGAATTCCTGATTTTATTTATCAGAAATGATTTTCCTGTGTCAACCGTTCCTTGAATTATCAATCTTAGTGGAGGTAGAAGGATTTTGTTTCTTTGAATCTTTGTAGTATGGTATCAAGAGCTATTTGTTGTTTTGGAGACAAAGGAAGTGTGGAAGATGGTGGCGTTGTTGTTGTTGTTTGTTGAAAAGTTAGATTTTGTGCTCCATATGTTCCGCCGCAATATATACATGCATTTATTTGAAATGAATTATAGATTATTATGTTAAGAAAATAATAATAATCTATATGTACACTTGAAGTGAGAAGACTATAGGTATTTGTATGGAAACACAACGATAAAGAAATTAGGAAAGCATAGTTGTTGGATAGCAAAAAATGAACATGTGTTTGATAAGTTTGATTCTCTGTCGGATATATACTGCCACAATACATACATGGAATATTTGGAATGAGTTACAATTTATTTCAAAAATACTTATAAACAAACACTTATAAACTAACCACTACAAGCTATTTTTTAAAATCAAATTTCTTGCTTTTTGCTTGTGTAATTTTCTTCTCACGTTTCTTGTAGTTTTGTCTAGTTGCAGATGCCTCGATTGGAATTCCCATTCTCCTCAATTTGTGGGGTGGTTCATATTTCAGTGCATCTTCGTTCGAATCATAAATCAAGTAGAAGCCTCGTGAATGATCTCTAATCGTTCGAATTTTGGAGAGAAAAATTGGGGATGTTGGCATCAGGTGGAGGTGATCTCTGATCATTTCAGCTATCACTGTTTTAGGTGGTTTCGGTTTCCTACAATGCAAAACATTAACAACACATTGAATACGCTTAAAATTTTCCTCCCTCTGCAAGTGAGGCGTAGTTAATGTCAATCCCGTTGTGGGGAGGGGAATTGTGTTTCTAGTCTACATCATATTAAACTGGAGAGGGAAAATAAGTATGTTAGTCCACCAAGATGTTCTTAGGTATGATGGGTAGCTTTAAAAGCCTTGTCATTGACCAGTCTAACATCCAACTTGGGACGCTTCAAAATGGCCTCATTGGGGAATGAGCCCTTAGCACATAATGAATCCTGTCATTGACAAAGGCACGTGCCCCCACATGTCACTTCGGAAAAAGGATTGGAGTCTAAATATAAATGTAACAATCAAAAGAAAATAACATGAAAGCACTCTACAATAATTTTTTAAACCATAGCATGCAATAAAAAAACAAATGAATAAATACTTGAATCAATATTGAAACCCACCTCAAGTTTGTTTAGAGACGACGCTCTCTTCTTTACCGCGGGAGAATGAGAATCACAAATACCCTACAAAAAAGTGAAAAAGAAGTTAATAAAACTAAATATATCTACACTGCCAATGTCATATTCACTACATAAGGCTACCACTCATGATATTAAATTTGCACATGTACAGAAATCTTCATGTATTCATGTTTAGTTCAAATAAACAAATCTACAAAACGCTACCACTCATGATATAAAATTGGTAAATGTATATGTACGAATTTGTAACAAGTTAGAAATGTAGAGATAGAACATTTAAATGAAGTGGTTCATCTATATTTCTACACTTATAAAACCAATCACACCCCTTATTAAAACATCAACTACAAAAGTAATAACTATCCCTCTAAAACAAATAACATATACGGTTCGGTGTTTACATTGCATTGTACACACCATACTTTTTTCATACTTCATTGTTTATAAAAATAAAAAAATTATATAGATCAAAAGGAGTCCCAATACCAATTAAACTCTTGTATAGGGAGGTTTGATGTTATCCCCATCCATGTTAGGGAATCTAGTGGTTGGACTCATGATCTTGAAATATACACTGGACAATAAAGCTCATATGAAGGGAAAAACATATAATTGGCTACTTGAAACCCACTATTAACATTTATTCTAAAGCATTGATAACACAGTGAGCTCAGTCACAAGAGTTGTTCCTCAAGCATTCACCCCACCTTCAAATGCACCTAATATGCCAATTATGGGAACATCGCAAGTTGTTCCTCAAGCTACTCTATATACAAATCATATGGCTTCTACAAAATGACCTATCCCATCATATATGGATAATGTTCCTCTTTTTTCCTTTGATAAATACAAGCCTTACAAGTACAACTAACTCTTTTAACAGAAATCAATCAAAAATCACCACAAGCTCCATTGGATTACTTAATAATCCTTTAACACCTGAATTTCTCAACTATCCTCTACATCTTGCCTTTACACCATTATATCTTTCCTTTTGCAATGGCAAGATCAACCCTCAATAACACCTTTGAGCTTTCATGGCATGTGTTATGGATTATATGCATGATGATACCCTGCTTACTAAATTATTTTCACATGGCCTTAAGAAATGTGTGCTTGATTGGTTTTATACACTTCATATGGGACCCATGTGAACATTCCACGCTCTAGCTAATAACTTTCTTACACACTTTTCAATCAACTTTGGGTAATGTTTATCATTCACACAAATCACACAAGTTAAGAAACAAACACTTATGTGAGGAAGTAAAGTAAGAACCAAAGTAATGTAATCCTAAAAACAGTGTAAAGGTAATCCTGATTATCCGTTATGGGCATTCTTCTGTTTTTACATAATCTTAAATCTGGTATGGCACCTATAGAATAGAACACTTTGTTTGGAACCGCAAAAAAACCGTACATTCTAAAACTGACACCAAACAACTGCCCTTGAAAAATGAAGTGTTGTGAGATGTATGTTCTATGGATTAACATTGTTTTGATCTCCTTATTCGATGATACTTGCCACGTTGATTGAAATTTTCCTCTGTTTCATTATAATACATTCAACTTTAGTCAGATCACCTTCTATGACACATCCATGTCTATAATTCTGAAACCACCCGGAGACAAAGTAAACTATAAGGTCACTGTAGGCAGAAATGTTTGTTTCCTGTGTGCATCTAGAAGTAGCTAAATGTTTTTCAATTTGTCAGAGCAAACAAACAACCCTAATTTCAAGGTAAGATATATGGTGAATTTTTATTTGTTGCAATTTTTAATGTTTTAATTGCAGATTATTATGAAGCACATTTGATTTTCTCCTTTATTTCACAAACCAGGGTTTAAGCCATATTGAATTATCCGTCTGCTATTTTTCTGTTCCCACGAAACAACGAGACAATTGATGGTGGATATTCATGGCATCAAATATTGGAGAGTGGAGACATACATCTCCTATTTCTTTTTTTCCTTGGGCTACAACTCATGCTTTCAACAATACAGAAAAAGATTGTGATATACATTTTATTTGTTGAAAGAAATATCGATATAAAATATTCGAATTGTCATTTTTGTAGTCTCTCTGGGTTAATAAGTGATAAAATGTGATAGGAAAACTCTAAACATTAATTAAAAAAATTAAGTAAATACTCAAACCCAAAAGGCCTTTTAAAAACAAGCTCCCACGAGCCTTAAAAGACAAGCCCACAAACTTTAACTTATTTGAAAAAGCCATTAAATTTTATACTAAATCTAGTAAAAAAAAATTGCATGCAAAGTAAACAGTGTTGACGGTGGGGTTAACAGTGGGCATTTGGGCGAGAGCAGGAGGAGGGTTCTGTTTGGGTGGTCGTATTCGATGCCCGTGGAATTTGAGCAAGTGTTGCGTTTTAGATCAATCACTCGCTGCATCCGCCACCTCTGTGAAATATAGTAATACGCCCCGATGAATTCCTCCCCGCAGATTTGTGCTAAGTGCTTCATGGCTTTTGCTTTGCCCCTTACTATCACTGATCTAATAACCTTTCCGTGTCCCATTTTCGATTCTCGATTTTTGATTTTCACACAAACTGTGTGTCACTCTCGACTAAGTATATGAGAATTTTCATATCATACCAGGCTCCCCATTCAACAACTCAACTATGGAGCCAGCCACTCATAAAAACGACGTGTAAACAAGCTGTCAAATTTAATCCCGTTTGAAAAACGTCTAAAACGCTGTCAAATTTAGCACAGTTGTAGAAACGTCCGGAGGTCCTCTACCATAGGGGGAACGCCTTCCGCGTAATTAAGATTAGTCTCAGAAAGAAGGATGTATTAATCTTAACAATTAAATAATTATATCTTTTACACTAAGGTTAAAAGTGACTCAAAATTACATATTCTAACACAAGATGACCCCTCCTATACTATCTGGGTGGAATATAGTGGGCCACTCACCACTCCATGAGTAGGTTAGGAGTCGAACCCATGATCGGATCCAAAGGCCAAAAAAACCCAATAAAACTTATGTCTCCTTCAAATTCTTAAGACTTGATCTTTAATCATAACATGAATTGGAACTTTAGCAAGGAAAAAACCATTTACATAGAATGATTCTAAGATGCACTTAAGAGGCATATCCAACCTAGGTATCAATTGTACAAGATTTTTAATTATTATTATGAACCCACATAAGAAGATTGAGAGCTTGATGGGTTCAAACGGTTTCATGACAAAAGAGATGAAAATAGAGAGGAGAAATATTATAGTCGTAGAAACATTTCCAAGATGCCACAAGAGTAGGCATAACCGACTTTATTTGGGGTAAGCATGCGAAGGAGACTTGCATTTTTATTTATCTAAACCACCACAGAGGAGGAGAGGGGAAGGCTAAGCAAGCAACATATTCATCCCATAACCAATCAACCATTATGTTAGTAAGGGGACTACTTCCATGGTAGTTCAACCCCTATTGGCATAAGGATCATGGTGTGTTGGGACTTATATGCTACCGCGGACCAAGCCAATCAACCAATGTGGGATATTACTAAGGAGAGGAGGAGTATTATAGTCGTAGAAACATTTCCAAGATGCCACAAGAGTAGGCATAACCGACTTTATTTGGGGTAAGCATGTGAAGGAGACTTGCATTTTTATTTATCTAAACCGCCACAAAGGAGGAGAGGGGAAGGCCGAGCAAGCAACATATTCATCCCATGCAACCAATCAACCATTATGTTAGTAAGGGGACTACTTCCATGGTAGTTCAACCCCTATTGGCATAAGGATCATGGTGTGTTGGGACTTATATGCTACCGTAGACCAAGCCAATCAACCAATGTGGGATATTACTAAGGAGAGGAGTATTATAGTCGTAGAACAAGAAACCTTCAAGGCTAACATTGATTTTAATATGTACCTTGAGTGCATTATATTAAATATGCATGCAATCCATATTATTATTATTTTTGCTTATTTATACACACATACACTATGCGTGTCTATAGATATGTATGAAAGCCATCATCATTTCTATTAATAAAAAAATAGACACAAAAGTATATGTAATGATGGTTTGCAATATAAAGGTGGCGATAGTTATTCACAGCCCATCAATGCTAGCATCTAAAAACAACTATCAAAGCCAAACCATATCAACAGAGAGTTTAGTCGGGAAATGCAACAACACTCCTTGAAAGGAGGGAGTACCAAGCAAAGGGCACCACCAATGTAGGATCGGGGGCCTCCCAACTATCATGTCTATCAATAGCCAAGGGAGCCAAAACACCTGACCTAGGTGGAGGAGGAGCTAAGATACCGGTGCCCACCACCTCCAACGTTGGAAAGAACCACCAGTGTAGCTCAATAGTGGATGCTTTACCGCAAGGAGCAAGCAAGCTCCATTCACCTTGTTGAGAGGGAAGAGGTGAGAAGCCAACTAAATGTGGGCAGCTATGAGAATGCTTATGCTGCTGCTGAGGAGCTATAGGAGATCCTTGCAGCAGGTCAGGCGGAAAACGGCTTATGGTGCATAGCACACCCCTCCAATGGTTGAGCAGGCCCTGTAAATGCTGAAATTCAAGAGAAACCTTCTTTTTTAAGCTTGGATCTAAAGATACACAAAGGTGAACATCAACTTTTTCATTAAGAGAGAATTCCTGAGTTCAGAAGTCACTGTTAAAAATACAATAATTCATAGACATCCAGATTTGAAAAAGAATATAAGTTCTAAAGAAATTCCAAATGAAAACGATACAAGTTGGCCATTGTGTAAAATCCCAAAAAGACAATCCATCAAATGATGGGCTTCGGATGAAAGGGAGAAATAAGGTGAAGGCAAGTCTAGAAGAGATGCTTTAAGGTCTATGACCTGTCATAAGCCGTACACTTAGGATAAGCGAACCCCAAATAATGCAATTGTTCTCCCAAAGGAAGGCCCTTATAAACAAGACACAAAAGAAAGTGAGCCGACTTCAGCTCAAGCTTGGCCTCCCAAATGTGGTTGAGGCAAAAACACAAGTCCTAGCCAAAGAATTCAAACCTCCTCAGCTATTAAGCAAGCCAATAGCTGAGAAAAAGGGGCTAAGAAATCTATACAACCACCAAACAGAGTACTTTCTAAATGGTGTATCAAAATTCCAACACCATCTTTTCCACCAAGCAGCTGGTGGTTGAATCCCCAACTCACGAAGCATAACATCAAGCATGAGCTCCTAAATCCGAAGAATGGAAGGCAAGTGTCAAGAGAGAAGTTTATCCTTTTCTACAAGATGGGCCAATGACCAATGAGTCCAATATGTGGAAGAGATATGATCTTGAACGGTTTGAATACCCTATTAAAGGGCCTAACTGCTTTTGATTTCAGGAGTTTCGGCCAACTGCAAGTTGCCGCTACTAATAATCATGCAAGTTCTCATGAAGAAGAGACAAGTCAAAGATGCCCTTGTTTAAGTACTTAACGAAGAAGAATGGTTTCAAATCAAAGTACTTAAAGATAGACTTCACCATCATCTAACCAATATACACGTGCAAGCAAAAATAACTGCAATTGAGAACAGTTGTTTTAGAGAGATGTATCAAAATGTTCACATGTAAAAATCTCAAAAATCTAAAAGCACCTAATTACAAAGTTATTCTCTACAATGGTTGAGCTACATAAGTATCCATTTGCAGAAACAAGAATTTCGAACCTTTAACATCGGTATTTACACACGATAATGTAAATGCACACTACTAGGAAAATACAAGAGGTGGATGCCAAATTGCAGGTATCCAAAAATCCACCCCAAACGAACCTTTTAAACACTTACCCTGATAACATGTCCTTTCCTTGAAAACAAAACAAAAAATGTTAATGAAGCACTTCCTATCTCATTCTATTGGTATATGACGGTATACAAATGGTTTCGGGCATACATATTACAAAGCAGATTTACCTGCTTACAGGAAAAAGAAATTACAATAATAATTGTAAGTTGACAAAAGACAGACATGGCATTTCCCATATTCCATATTGCTCATGATTTAGTTTGATGGGTGTTGAATCGTCCCCAGTTCTACATCTGTAACTGTGCCATTAACTGGTAATGAAGTTAGCTGAAGAGTATGTTGAATCTCCGGTGATGTATTTTGGTTATTAGTAAATTTCTAAGTTGCCGCATTCGAATTCGTGTTCGAATTCGCCGATGATTAAATTCGTGAAAAATTCGCTGGTAAAAAAATCAGCGATTAAATTCGTGATTAAATTCGACTATGAGAAATATACATTTTTATTACATATATAAAAACAAAAGATAAATTCACATTTCAAAAGAGAGATAATATCACATTTCATTGATTTCATAAGTAGCTATTACAATAATGTGATTGAAAGCAAAAACTTCAAAAAACATGTGCTCGCAGGTTGCGACCAAGCTGGCAGGTGGGACGATTAGTCCGAGCACGGGAGAATACTCGCTGAGTTTTGGAAAGCTATCCAGTATTTTTAATTACTAATCTGTCTACAGGCAATCAAAGCTCATGATTCTTTCAGAAGATTGCAAGAAGTTGCTTGGTCCAAAAAGATGCAAAAATGGATTTTATGAAAATAAGAAAAATATTGCCATCAATGCGTAGAGCTCGAGAAAATATGCACTTTTAGAGAAAACGACACCTGAAACGGAGCTACAGAATGAAAGTTATGGCACATGCAAGTTTTTGCTGCTACATCTTCCTGGACCCTTTCCAAAAATGGCAAATTTTTTTCTTTCCTTTCACCAAAAATCCAAAAACAGAAAAAATTGCCAAAAAAGGAAAAAAAAGCGAATTAAATCGCGATTTTCAACCCACTGTTAAAATTCGGCGAATTTCGAATTTTTTCCTTCAAGTTCGCCGAATGCGGCAACTTAGTTAGTAATTATAATTTCATGAACTGTATAAGGGTGCATGCCTGCAGACACAACGTCATAACTTTGCTTAGAAGTTGAGATTGGTATGTAAATAAAAGGAAGCAGGTAAAACATAAAACAGAAACTTCTGTGAGAAAAGATGAGGAAGAGCATTTATCTCACAGTTTTCATCGTGCAGCGCAGGGAAAAATTGTCTATAGCAGAATGTTGCCATTGTTAACCCTGTAGAAATATTCACTTATTTGTCACCATGACTTGCAAGAACATGGACTAGAATTTACACCTAGAAACTAAGCTGATGGACCTAGTCCTTTCATTTATGAAACCTGGAACTTACCTAAAAATCCGCCAGCAAAAACATCCTGCCAGTGATGCTTATAGTCATTCACTCGGGAAAGACCAACATAAGTGGCTACAGCAAGTGGAGCAAAAACAATTGTAAGCTTGGCAACATGACCTTTTTGGTCAAATATTCTGATCTTTCCAGCTAGATAGAGTGCAAAATACCCCAACCCCGCAAAACACACTGCATAAACAACAGCAAAGGGCAACTTAGCCAATCTAGCCACGAAGTAATTTGTCAATACAAACAAGGGCATCCACTGGTCATAGATAGAAGCCCAAAATATGTGTTCACATGCACATCTCTCGACTGCTTTAGACCATTTAATGATGCTTCATCATCAATTATCATCCCTTAACCAGTAACGGATAAACAGTTCTGCTTGAACTCTCTCAAACTTCTAAAAGCTTACGCCTATATACAGTTTTGGCAGACACATGTTACATAATATGATAATACATCCTGATAGAGAATTACATACAAGCAGTGTGACCACTTGGGAAGCTTTTATGTCCCTCAATAATGGCTTGTTGATCCCCATGGCATGCTACTTCGCCAGTTACATTCTTAAAGACCTGTATGGTGCAACATACATCCAATATCATATTTATAGAGAGAGAACTATGAGAAAACTCAACTGAAATAATATGCAGGGGAGACAACTTTAAATGAAAATGTGCAAAACAAGTTTGAATGATAAACAAAATTAGGAACCCCCAATAAGGAGGAAAGTGTCAATAAGGAACCAAAACCTTAAAATCATTGGAATCCTCCTCCAAAACAATTCTGGAAATAGAATATTGACGGGGTCTCTGAGGGAAACCCTACCCCTGCACGAGGTGGAGGAATCATTAAGAACAATAACAGAGACCTTGTTGTGGCCTATTAAGCTGACCAAGCAAAAACTTTAACGTTATAGCCAAGGCACAAGCCCTGTAAGAGGTCTTATATTAGTCATTGAATTGACATAACAAGTTTGATAGTAGAGGGAAATTTCTCTTTGGTAATTAATAGTATGAGTATGGGCTGCTGTTCAAATTAGAAGCTGGGAGCCATCATTGAAGAAGAAATTTTTTTCTGCTCAAGGATTGAGCAAATTCATTTTTATCAAACCTAAGGAATGGTAATGCAGTAGCTGACCTTATGGCAAAAAAGGAATTGGATAATTTCAAATAGGGAAATAAGGAGATTATACGAAAAATTTATGAGGACATCAAAGAAATAAGTATTGATCGACAAAGATAAGGCTTTGTTAGATGAATATTTCCTTCATAGTTATATCATTCAAATTACTGGTGGATATGGACAACTCTAGATCTCAAGAATGCAGCGTGCTTTATGGCCCAACATGAGCTTTTTGTGCGGTTGGTTTTAAGGAGAAGAGTCTTAACAGGAAAAAGACTCGTGAGACGCAGATTTTATGGTCCTTTTAGATGTGCTTTGTGCCTGGATAATGAGGAATCCATAACTCATCTGTTTTTTCAATGCCCCTTTGTGGTCCACTTATGGCAGCATTTATCCAAATTGTTTGAGCTCCCTTGGGTTGGCTTCCAGTCATTAGAGCAGCTGATTAGAGAATGGAGTAGCCACCTGACCAAGGGACAAAACCTTTTACCAGCTATGTGGTCTGGTATCACCCTTCTGCTTTGGAACACATGGAAGGAACGAAACAGAAGAATTTTCCAACAGGACAGCAGGGATATTACTTTTGTTTGGGAAAAGATAAAAATGAATGTAGCAGAATCTATCAAGCATAAGATCTGTATACCTCAAATTCTTTCGAAGGAATGGGATCACTTGTGTAAAAAGCTTTCTTAGCAACCCAAGACTTCAACAATGGCTGCCTTCAGACCAAAAAAGAAAACTCAGCTGGATAGACAGTGGACAGCTCCTCCAATTGGGTATGGTAAGCTGAACACTGATGGAGCTTCAAGGGGCAATCCGGGTCAGGCTAGTATGGGAGGCATTGGTAGGTCTTCTGATAGGTCTGTAGCTTTCTTCTTCTCTGAAAAATTGGGATATACAATGAACAACTTAGCTGAGATAAAAGCTATTTATAAAGGGATGCAAGAGGCATTGAAAATTGGATGGAAAAAACTCCAGGTTGAATCTGATTCTATGCTTATTGTCAGATTGTTATCCTCTCCTGATGAAGTTCACAGCAAAAATTGGCAAATAGCAAGAGAGTTGGGGAAAATTCACAGGTTGCAAGACCAGTTCAATTCAGCCATGTTCCCAGAGAAATTAATAAAGTGGCGGATGCGTTAGCCAATTGGGCTCTCGACAACCATAACCTTCTTTGTTATGGTCCCCCTCCTCTGTGGTGGTCGATCAAGCTTCAAGGGGATCTGAGAAAGATTCTAGATTCTGATTTGCATTAATGATTGCTAATATGTATCCTTTTCTGTGTACTGCCCAGGCTTGGACTAATAGCTTTCATGCCTGGCATAGTAGAATATGTATACTTTGATTTCTCTATAATATAAATGGGTTTTTTAATTTTAATTTTTATTTTAAAAAGGCTGTCCATCTGTGGGCATTCAGAATTCCCACTAATGGCTTTTTCTGTAAAAGGAAGATGTACGTGTGATGACCTAGGAAGTCTCGGTGTGCAGTTGTGTGAGGAGGCTTAGGAGGGGAAGGGGGCAGAGGAAGATGAGGGTTGGTTAGATTTAAGTTTTAACAGTCTCAACCTTGTGGGACATTGCGGCCAAATCCATGATGCATCTGATCAATCATATTGAGATGGGGTGTATGGAACATCTGAGAACAATGAAGGATAAAGTCTGCTATAACCATTTCTTGAAATGGTCCTGTCAGAAATCGGTTATATATTCGATATACCTCTTAGCTTCTTAAGTTTGAAGTTTGTTATCTTCAGTCCTGTAATAGATAGATGGTTCATATCTTTCGCATACACTAGTTTCGTTAAGTTCAATCTTTGGTGGTCTATCTCAGGGATGAAACAGAAGACTCTCAGTTCTCTGGCAAATCCAGTTATGTAGTACCTTGTTGATGCTACTTTTTTACCCACGTCTTTGTCTGGTTTGTCATCGTCACAAATTCTCTCAGGCATGTTTGATGTTTAGCTATATTTCTCGAAGTTTTTGTTCTCTACTTCGGAGTGTCCAAGTGCTAGTTTCCTCAATGGAAGATTCTAGAACAACATGATCAGCCCCATTATTTTCTCTATGGGGGTTATAGGGTTGATCGTCTGGAGGGTTTTAGGAAGAACCCTGGTTAGGGTGGGGTGGAGTTTGGAGTCTGGAGAGGGATGTAAAGAGACTTTCAAAGCCTCTGCTTCAGCTGAAAAGGGGACTTCTTGGAATGCTGGTGTTGGAAATCTATCCCATAAGGTTGTTGTGGTCACCAGTGATGAGGATTCTGACGATGAGGAAGACAATCCTGAAGCGCTATTTGTCTTTTGTATTTCAAGAAACAATAGAGTAGCCTTGAAGAATAAGATTAATAATCCTTATACCCCTCTTGGATCGAAAAAGCAAATGATTTGAGATTAAAATTGGAGGTCAAGTCTTAAATGGTATCTAAATCCTATGAAGGAAAAGCTGACAAGACCATACCTTTTCTCGGTAAAACTTGGTACAGGAAGAATGTCCAACAGTTGCAAGGGTAATAGCAATAAAATTATTAACATTTTGAGGGGAAAATCATGCATTAAAGAAAGATTGTAATGGTTTTCACAGCAAGGTTTGATCCGAATTCGAAACAGTTACAGTGCATCTGTATGTTCTCATCTGCAGACCGTCTAAGATGATGCATTTGAGCCCGAACTTAAACCCCTCACACCCTACCACCAAAGACCAGACTGCTATGCTTATGTTTTCTGGGAGGATTGAGGTCAAGAAGATGATGAATGATAGGACCTTCACTCTTTAATTTGTCTTCTTTATATCCAATACAGAGGTTTTGATTTTCTATTGTTAAAGAAATAGTCTGATTTCTGTTTTAAATGGGCTAATTAAGGCTATAGATACTATATTTTGGCAGTAATTTGGTCGTATTCAGACTCCAGAGACAGCGCCTGATAATATCAGGACCGTGATCAGCCAATTCTTTGTGCCTTATTGGTTTAGATACTAGATGAGAAGGGTTGGGAGATTCTGAAAGTACATATTTCAATGCCTCGGTCTTCCAAAACTATATTATAAATCTTTACATGAGGGTGATGAACTAGTAAATAGATGGCCCGGTTTGTCCATCAAAAGACTTAGCAAGTTGAGAAGCCATTATAAAAACAAACAAGGACCAATCAATCTAGAAACACTGACCGCGTGTCCATCTGGAAAACAACGCCAGAAGAAATCTGGACGAGGTCGACCAACAGCATCTTTTATACCATCTGTTATCACTGCTGATAATAACACAGAAAAAAGTAGACCTGCACAAATGAAAAATGCAAGTGTAACCATAGTGGTTTAACTCCTTTGCAATAAGTACATTGAAATTTACACACTGTTAATCTTTAACTCCCCAAAAATTCAAATATTTCTGTTTTCTTTTGAAGTCCCTCTCTAAAATCACAGATTTACTCATTCCCTTCCTATTTCTGTGAGCAGAAGTTCCATTTCAAATATCTAATAGTGTTTTTAGAGTGCAAAGAAATCATTTGACGATATGTCTGAGGTCAGTCAAAAGACTCCCAAAAATGTAATGCAAGAATCTCACAAAAAATGAAGTAGCTGAATGTTGCTTCAACATCTGTTCTTAAAAAAACAGACTCCTCTGCGTGGTCAATTTGATTCCATTATATGTCATCTAATAAAAGATAGAATGCAGCTTGGAATATAAAAGTTAATAATTGAAGTTTACCAAGCATCGCATGATGCATATCCCGCAGGTCCTTCTTTTTCAAATATATTGCAATAATACAAATAAATGGAAAGATAACCGAAATCACCTGAAATCAAGGATGAAAAATTCATCAGAAAACTATCACTGACCCTGCAGATACAGCGGCTAATCACACCTTCTATGAATGAACATAAAAACTGAATACATTTTCTGTCTAATTTTATAAAACAAAAGAAGACAAATGTTTCTGGACAGTAAATTTAATAAGCTGAGATACTCCTTGGAAAGCTATTGCTTGCATCCGCCTCTCAATCACTAGAAACAAAAATCACACAGTGCCCTATGCAAATATTTAGATAGCAACAATGAGGATTACCCAGTGAACATAAACTGCTTTTAGGACTCAAGTTTCAAAAAGTTCCAAATTACTTCGTACACAAGAAATTTGGTTTAAATTTGAACTTTTTTTGATGAATAAGATCTTATATTATAATAAGTGTATGATACAAGATAATTCAACAAAAAAGCGGGCGGTATGAGAGCACGCCCCAAAGCCACGAACAAACTAGGCCAAGCCTAGGACAAAACAACTAATACATAGTCACAGCAGGAAATAAACTAAGCAGCCGCTACAAAGAGTTGACCAGCTGCAGGCGGATCATGATCATCAGGCCAGCCAGAGCCAGGAAGGTCTTGGCCACTATCAGGCACCTCCCAACCAGAACCAGCACGGCCCTCCTCTTCGTTGTCTTCAGCAGTGCCGCGAGTAGGCGAGATGGCTAAGGCCATAGAGGGAATTTATCCAGTATGGGCGGAAGACTCCACCCATCATGAGTGCGCGGCTCGGAGGGAGCCGGCGAGCCCCAACCGAGCTGGCGGGGGAGATCCCTAGCCGTGTTGATGAGCTGGCAGTGGGGTTGAATTTCAATCCCATCATTTAAAAAAAAAAAGAGAAGTTATGATGAAACCTGACCTGTATTTCCTTTGCACAAGGATATAATATTAATTAGCTTTTGCAAAGAGCATGAAAAATGATACATTGCCTCAAATTCATATTACAACTCTGGAGAGACAAAGATAGGAAGTCAAAAGAGTCCACTAGTTGCACATTTACAATTACATGAAAGGGCAAGGATCATAATGAAAATGAGATTATATGAAGGGAGAAAAATGAGGATGGTCAATTTTATACACATTTTGGTCTAATGCTGGCAGAATAAGAACAAGGATGCAAATTATTTAATATGCTCATAAGAATGCATTCTCGTTCTGTCACAATACGAATCTCTTTCCATCCCAATTTCCATCCCTAATCTTCTTTGCCCTACTTCTCTTTTACAAATTGATTTTCTGGTTTCTTGACAGAGTGTTTTTAATAATGCACAAGAAGATAAAATAAAATAGGATGAATAACGCATGCAAATCAGTCACCAATTCGCCAGGACATGTGATGCCCTGATATAGGTGAACACCTATATTATATAGAAAAATTTAGGCATATATTGAGTTGACAGTTTCTCAAAACTTTTGATTGCTGCTGAAAAGATTCAAAATTTTAGGATTAGATTTTGATTTTTGAAGGATTTGGAAGGTAGTGGGTGGAGCCAATTCCTATTTAGAGCATAAGCACACAAAATGTCAGTAGTTTTTTCTAATACTTCCAGCAAGTTCACCCTGGAGACAGCCAAAGATCATATCCAGGAGTAAACAAGACATCTTCTGTCTCCAAGATGCAGGGATCAGGATGCATCTCCCAGTTACACTGCTACAAATGAACAAAGTTGGGAGTAAGATTAGTATCTGCAATCATTTACATCACAGGAACCAAGCTACAAATGAAAAAGTTGGTAGCAAGATTAGTACCTGCAATCATTTACATCACAGGAACCAAGGAGATAAAAAGACATCTCCGTTCTAAGAAAATTGAGTTAACAAAAGAAATTAAAAGACAAGGTGGTACCAAAATGTATCAAAATATTAAAATCTGTAGCATGAATAAGAAAAGAGTGATTTTAGGCAATGCTTTTTACAAGTTTTAGAAGAAGAGATTTTATTGAGGCTCTTTTTGCAACAATGTCAAAGAAATTGTTCTTTCTCTTTGGATGAGGTTGAAGGATGCCATATTGTGCCCCAAAGCACAAGATTTAGCATGTTGGATGGCACATATATAAACAACTAAGCTGCAAATATAACGATCAACGAATAGTTGCAATTGCACGAGAACAATGGTATAACAAAGATAATAATAATTGACAAGCTTGACTTATTAACATAAATGGGAAGCTTGCCAAATAGAGAAAGATGATAAGGGTGCTACAAGCACACGAGTGACCCTAAAACTAGCAATCACATTGAAGAGGTGCAATGAGGACACCGATATGCAGGCGAAGAAGTTAAAGTTGAAGAATTGAAGGCAAAATAACGATCAACGAATAGTTGATATTGCACGAGAACAATGGTATAACAAAGATAATAATAATTGACAAGCTTGACTTATTAACATAAATGGGAAGCTTGCCAAATAGAGAAAGATGATAAGGGTGCTACAAGCGGATGAGTGACCCTTAAAACTAGCAATCACACCGAAGAGGTGCAATGAGGGACATCGATATTGTTGGCTAGATTTTCTGCATAGTTGAAAACCTAGGCAATCATGAGATAAATCTCCCTCATTTACCGGTGAGGCTCTGTGTCAGATTTGTCAATTAAAATATGTTAGTATCTATATGGGGTTTTACTTTAACTATTCAGCTCATGAACCATAGTTGTATAACTCTGCAACAAGTAAGCAGTTGTTTAAGAAAGGAAATATTTATAGAGGAAGAAAATAGTAAAACACAGGGAAGAAATGGGGAAGATGTGCATCCCAATCAATAGATAACAGAGTTGATTGCATGCACATAGAAGAAACCAATAGATATCAACGCACAAAATTATAAGCAAAGGCACTTCAGATCTAGATCTAAAATAACACAAAGTCTATTAGAAGATCTAAGATAGAAAGCTAGAAACAAATTGCACCGTGACACAAAGTTCTCCGAAAACCTGCTCCTTTATATTCCTTTGCTTCAAGTGGCTATCAGGGGTTTCAGCACAAAGTCTGGAACACAAGAATGTTGCTTACAAATTCTGATCCCTTAACCCAAAGGTTCTTCCTCTACTTATAGAATGTAGAGGGGCAATTACAAGTTGGAAGCTTTTAGTTGAACTGGCACATGTGGAAGTCGGAAAGGAAACAACTGACAATCTCCCTCCTGGAATTCCTCTTTGCATGACATGCATGATTTGCAACTGAAAATAGAACCTTCTATTTTGCACGTCTGCCACCTATCTCTAAGTAGTTGACTTCTTCAAGTAATGGCTTTTAAACCAATCACTTAAGTTTTATAATTTAATTGATCGCTCAATTACTTTGTCGGAGGAAATAAGAGAAAGAAGAAGAAAGAGGAAAGTTGCAGTCTTGTCCTTTTTCATATTCTCGCACTTATGCACTGATTCTTACCGCCGTTGATTCTCACCAAGTTGGATCTGGAAGCGTCTGGAATTTTGTCTTTGCCTTGTCTTCTCTTTTATCCTTGAAGCTTTTGCAGTTCTTCTCCTGTACATGCATCAGTGCAATGTCTGCCGTAAATAACTCATCATTTTTATTTTTAATTGCATATGAGCAATTAAAAATTTTGGAAAGCACTCCGGGTGAATGCAACTTCAATGAAGGCTTCAACTGGAAGATTGGAAGCACATGCACAAGATCCTGGAAGGAATTTTCCACGCACTGACTTCTTCACGGGCTGCGTTCGAAACAAGAGGATGAAGCCTTTGTGCGGAAGCTTTTGCAATTATGAGATCTGGATCGGGCCTATGATGTCAGCAAATCTGGAAGTAATGTATGATGCTGCTGAGCTTTCTTTTTCATCCCGCTTTGCCATGGCTAGAGCAATCTTTGTCTGAACAATTCTTTTTCTCCTTATCTTGCCGGAATTCTTCAAAACTGGTGCAGATCTGGATAATTCTTTAGATTCGGGGATATATTCAATGTATTGGACATTGATTTAAGCTCCCTTTCTCTTATAAAGCACCTGTAATGAATTCCTACAATTAATTCAGACAAAGATGGCAACCGGAACATGAACAGTGGATTTTAATCATAAAAATCTACATAATTCAAGCTGCTGCCCCAAATTTGATGTTTTATTTGCATGCAAAGCAAACATGAATTTTACCAACTTCACTTGGGCACCTGTATCACTTATGCAAACAATTATCCAGACACAAATCAACCTCATTCAACCTGTGCGCCAAAATTGGAAGCTTTCAGCATTAATTTCACCTTCTTTTGAACAAAAATCCTCTTCAAATGGGGCACACTTTTCCTCTGGGCTGCACTTCTCTGCCTATGAATTCATTAATTCATCCTTATGGCAGCCCCTGCTTATATAATCCTCATGATTCTATAATTAATTAATGTCTTTCCTATTCCTGACAATTAATTAATTAATAAGCTTCACTCTTTAAATGGGGCGCCTATATTGTGCATGCTCATGGCTGCCATTAAATAAATTGAATTTATTTAATTTTAGACTTACTTCCAGTTAACTCAAGCCTCACAGTATGCTTTGACCTTAGCCACTGAAAATAGGAATTAATTAAATCATTTAATACTTTAAAAACTATTATCTCTCCCAAATGGGGCGCACTTTTTGACATTAAGGAGCTACATTAAATAAATAATATTTATTTAATTTTAGAACTGTCTATTTCCAATTTCTTTTTGTCCACTTCCCTTTGTTGATTTTTCCACAAGCCTGGGCACCAAAATTGGGTGAATAAATATTAACAAATATTTATTTAATGCATTATTATTCACCCAAGGTGGGTTGCACTTTTTGGAATAAGGAATTTCTATTTTTAAAAGTCAGATGACAATGGGATTATTTACCTTGCAAGGCAGCCCTGAAAATCCCATGATTCACTTAAGTCGTTTTGACTTTCATAATGGGATTATTTACCCTGCAAGGCAGGCAATAAAATCTCATGATTCACTTAAGTGATTTTTCTTTTATTCCACAATGGGAATTTTTACCCTACAAGGCAGGTAAGAAATTCCCGCTTGCTCTTGCCTCTAATTTTCCCATTGTGACTTAAGTGGCGTTGCTTCCATGGGAAAAAGTACCTGCTAGGCAGGTACAAAATTTCCACCTGCTGCTTTGCTTCCAAAAATCCCATGATCCACTTCAAACCCTCTTTTTCCAAAAATGCGGCCAGCCCAGAAAAGACTTTTTGGTGCACGACTTCGTCTTTTCCCAGAGAACCAGACCTCCGATGGCGAATTCCTTTTGGCACAACGTGCGTATGTGATCTCCAGATACTCCAAGCCAAGAATCAGGCCAAACCGGCAAAGGAATTGATCCAGAGAAATTTCACAGAAAACGAAATGGGAAAACACAAAACGTAGCTAGAAGTTACAAATAAAGCCCAAGATTCATTCATGTTTAAAACCCTACTTGGTATATGGGAATAATGGTACGTACGATCACAACGAGGTTAAACCGGAGTACAATTTGCCTCAAACGGAGCTCAAAATAATTAAATACAAATTTCCAGCAAACCCAATGAACAAAATAAAATAATGTTGGGTATCGGGTATTTGTCGAAAATGGCTTATATGGCTCCTTGGGAATATCTTGACATAATACAGAAACTTTTTGGCAATAAAAACACAAAACGACCCATTATTTTAAAAGTACGAAATTTTTTAACATGGGGTAGTCTCAGATTTTAGGGTGAAATCTGGGGACACCAGTTGGCTCCGTCTGTGGACATCTTTTCCTCTGTCAGAATGACAAGGGAAAAGATGAGATCCCAACATCTCTGGTTTCGTGTCTTGTCCATTGGGCTCGGGGTCAGGCAAACAAAAACAACACAACACAAAAACAAAACAAGGGAAAACAAAGTTTTATTTATATACATACAGGTTTTATCCTGCTTTTTATGTCCGAAAAGCTTCAGATGCTGCCCGTTGAAAGGCAATGGTAACTCAATTCCATCCCGGTAGGCAAGGAAGAAAGTGTCCATTCCGCATCTCTTTTGATCACGAAGGGCCCTTTCCAGAGTGAATCAAATTTGACGTGCATGCCCTTCGGTTCATGTCTCTTGTCCCACCAGAGTACCCAGTCTCCGATCTCGAACTTCCTTTCTCTGGCCTTCTTGTCAAATACTTTGGGCAAGTCCTTATCAACTTCATCTGGTGGTGGCTCATCCTTTCTTCTTTCTGCGGTGGGTAAGTCTGCATCAACTTGCTCCGTTCCCAAATTTATTTGCTGCATTTTTGAGGAAGAACTATCACCATATTCTTTGTTCTTCTTCAAGTACTGATCATGCTTGTTGAAAGTCTCTACTAAGGAAACTAAATCCTTGGGGATTTTGTTACCTTTTGGTTGGACTACTCCACTACTGTCATCATAACCTGGATCAGCTTTTCCTTTGACTGTTTGTCGTGGTGGTGATTCACTCCCTTCAACATGCAGACATGCAATGTTTGTTCAAGGATTTTGGGGCGGTAGACCATCTTCACTTTATAGTTTCCTTGTCTGAATATGGACGGTGGTCTATCCAGATTCAATAGTGCAGTTGTGACTGACAAAGAATCTGCCTTGGAGTTTTGATTTATTGGAATGAAGTCAATAGAGAAGGCTGCAAAATCGAATGTGGTAAAAAGTACTCTATCTCTGTAATGCTCCAGCTTATCTCTTTTACCTTGACTTTGCCCTCAAACTTGCTTTACTAGAAGTTCAGCATCTCCTTGGGCTTTGAGGAGTCTTACTCCTTTCTTTTTAGCTTGTGATGACCAGCAATGCCTCATACTCCGTCGTATTATTGGTGTTCTTGAACATCAACTTGTGGGAGTATGAAAATATCTCATGATCTGGAGATATTAGTAGAACGCCAACTCCTGATCCAAAAGAACATGTGCCTTTAAACTCCAAAATCCAAACTTTTTCTTCTTCTTTTGCTGGCTTTGGCTTTGCTCTGGAATGTCTTTATCCGTTTCCAAGAAATAGACCCCACGGTCAGATTCCTGAAAAAGAATTTGAGATCTAGGATCCTCAAATTTTGTAACCGTGTACTTGGACTTCTTTTCCAGCTCCAGCTTATGGTTAAGCCCTTTGATAGGAATATGCGCATAGGACCAATCCATCTTTACTTCTCCTCCCAGCTCTTTGCAAAAGTTTCGCTCAGCAACATCCCATAGGAGACAGGAATATCTGCAACTAAAATTGTCATCTTTAATCTTTTGTCAGGAAAAGCTGCCAGAATAGCTTGTGCATCTTTGATTTGTCCGATTAAAGGGACTTGTCTCTCCATGGAGTAGCACCTTTTTATGGTCTTTGTCAGGGTAAGCCCAAGAGCATCTGCAACTTTAGTTGGCATGACATTGTCAGACGCACCTGAATCTAAAACGCAGTTGCTTAACTTGAAACCATTAAGCAATAGGGAAACATAGAACAGTTCCACTCTTTCAGAAGATGGTGAGGATTTAACAACTACAGTGTTGTTCTGGGAGGAGTATCCTTGGGCTTAGGCAAAAGGCCTTTTGATGTATTGGATTGTCCTAGTGATTGTACATATTTGACTAGCCTATTTAACTACTCAGGAAAGGCTCTCAAGTATTCAGCTTCTGACATTTGAACTTTAGTTTTCTTGGCATGATCAATAATGTCGAAGGAAGGTATAGATTCAGATACCTGAGCTGCTTTCTGCCGCTGAGATGAAGAACTCGCATGCTTACTTCTGGAGCTAAGGAAGAAGGAAAAGGGATGCCCCTTCTTTTCTCGTCTGCTAATGCTTCAGCTTGGCAAGTTTGTGATCTTGTAAGTACTGCATATGTATGACCATGATCATCTTCATGAAGTTTCTCATCGTCATGTTCAAATTTGTAGTTCAGGTAATTAATGTTGGAGTCGCCAACAGGTACTATAAAATCATCATCCTCGAGCTGATCAGCGTCAGCTTCCTGGTCTTCTTCATTCATCTCCACATTGTTTCTGGGAGCAACTTCAATTGCTAATCTTTGGGAACCAACAATGCGGTTCCGGTTGTTGTTGAAATTCCGAGAAGGGGCAATATTGTTGCCCTGAGCCATTTGAGCCATTTGTTTCTTCATCTGCATCATCTCATTTGCTAACTTTTGCAATAGTGAATCAGAAGTAGTAGCAGAGGATGAACTTTCACTCTAGAAGTGTTGCTCTTTATCTTTCCAGCCACGATGAGGTCGTCTTCAATTTCAACCGCCATGTTTTGGGTTGCTAACAAATCAGCAGGACGTGCTCTTCGCAGTTGATAGCTTACTTCGAGAAGCAAAGCATTGATTCTCATCATTCGTAGAAGCGAAAGCTGGAATTTTGTACTGATAATCTTTGGAATTTTGCAATAAAATCCCGCATGTGTTCATGTGGTTCCTTCTTCAGCTGAGTCAGTTGGGTTATTAAGGTGATGGAATCTTCACTGCCTTGAATCTTTTCAGAACACATCCCGCGTAGTAGCCCGGGGTTATGGTGCTTTGGAGCTAGCCGATAGAACCATTCTCCAGCCAAGTCATGCAGAGTCTCTATGAAGAGTCTAATAGATACATCTTCATGTTCGACTGCAAGCACTCCATAGGATATGAAAACGCAGCCAAGTGGTCATCTAGGATTCTGCTTGCCATCTCCAAAGAATTTCAGAAAATTCTTTCTCGTCCCTTTAGGTAGATCATGCATAGGAGTCAGATTCAAGAGGTCCAAAGGCTGCACCCCATGGAACAGTGCTGCAGGGGCAAGTGGCTGATTCTACATCATGAAAGGAGCACGTCTTCTTTGAGAATAGACTTGATGAATAATTCCAGCTCGGATTATGCTGAAGATGATCCAGATCTGGATGTGTTTGCACTCTTCTTCCTGGTGAAAGACTGGATCTGCAGCTTCTAACTTGAGAAAGCTCTGGTCTGCTAATTTGTGTTGTTCCCCAGTGGAGTCGCCAAAATCTGTTGGCTAGATTTTCTGCATAGCTGAAAACCTAGGCAGTCATGAGATAAATCTCCCTCATTTACTTGGTGAGGGCTCCCGTGTCGATTTGTCAATTAAAATATGCTAGTATCCATATGGGGTTTTATTTTAACTATCCAAATGCATGAACCATAGTTTGTATAGCTCTGTGTAGTAAGTAGCTATTTAAGAAAAGAAATATTTATAGAGGAAGAAAATAGTAAAACACAGGGAAGAAATGGGGAAGATGTGCATCCCAATCAATAGATAACAGAGTTGATTGCATGCACATAGAAGAAACCAATAGATATCAACGCACAAAATTATAAGCAAAGGCACTTTAGATCTAGATCTAAAATAACGCAAAGTCTATTAGAAGATCTAAGATAGAAAGCTAGAAACAAATTGCACCAAGGAAGCACTATTTTATTTAAATAAGTCTGCAGACTCAATCTTGAAGTACAACAGATCCTGAAGGAGTTTTGGAATTCACGAATAGCTCCAGAAAAGTAGAGATATGTTTGGAAGAACAACTTAGAACAGCAGATACACAAATCTAAATATTATGCTTTCCAAATGTGCCAAAATCTGTCCCACAAGAGGTCGTTCCAAGATACCAAAATTAATAGTTCAATAACCTAATTGTCCCCCGAATTTCCACTTTGCCACATAGGGGTGCAAAAGAGAGTTTTCGTTCTCTTTACACTAAGCTTCTTGAGGGTTTTCGTCCTCGGAAGTTACAATCACAAGAGCTTCACTTACAAGCTATTTTCAAATATAAAATGGCATAGAATGCATGTTCTAAGTCGACCTCTCCTTTAAATAGGCAAAGTGACCCAAAGGAAGCCTTTTTAACCTCCAATCAGCTTGCAATACATTTCTCTATGCAAATTTTCCCCATTAGGCCTAGTCGCATTTTTGCCTAGGGAAAATACAAAATGGTTTTGGGTTTATTTTCCTTCTAGGTAGCTAATATAGTCTTTCCTAGACAACTCGCCAATCCTCCTACGGAGGATACAAATATAATATTAGACCCTATGCACTCACCTAGAGATTACAACAATTGTTTATAGGTGCATTTCTTTATTAAGTCAAATAAAATAATTATAAGTGCTTTAATATTTTTCTTTTAGGCACTTATAAATTTTTTATTATGACTTAAGTCACCCTTGCACACTTCCTTTGGCCGTCGGGTAGACAAAATGGGCCAAAGGTCTTCGATGCCATTATTCGAAAAAGAGGGACATTTGTACTCCTTTGTCTAAGTGCCTTGCATAATAGACAAAATATGCTGAAGTGTTTCAAAAGTCTAGCACCTGTACCTGTAAGATGAGACAAATCTTGCCACCAATTGTCTTTGACAATTTGCTCATACACACATGGGGGTTTCCAAGGTAGTTCATAGGACAAATTACAAATTTCCTCATCTAAATCAACATCTTTGGTAAAAGGAATCTGAATATGCTGCACATAGGATATTAAATCATACCTTAGGATGTTTCCATGGTCCACAAAAAACTGATTTTTGTCAAAGTCCAGCTGCTGCCCTATTATTTCTCTTTCAATTTCAGCCTCTTCATGTGAAATCAGCTCCTCATTGAACTTTCCAATCATGCTATGGGCTGTCATTCTTGGAGGAACTCCCTTCCTCATACCTTGCAAAACAATGTCCTTGTCTTGCACCTTGAACTTTAGCTCCATGGTTTGATAATTTTGATGAAACTCACCCAAGGATTGGAGCCATTGAACACCAAGAACTAATTCTAATCCCCTAATGTCAACAATATAAAACTCATCACTAACCTCATGGCCTCCCATGGTGAATTGAAGTTTGGGAATCCTCTTGGTGCATGTGATTGTATGCCCATCTGCCATAATCACATCAAATCCTTGGAATTCTTCTGTTTGTAGGCCCAATCTAACAACCAAACTCCCATCAATGAAGTTATGTGTTGCTCCCCCATCAATCAAAATTGTGATCCTTTGCCCAAGAAGATCACCCCTTACATGGAATGCATAAAAACTAGGCAAAACGGTTAGTGCTGCTAAGGTAGCAATCTTTTCATCATCATTTGCTTTACCTTTTGGATCAGCATCATCATCATCTTCTTCTTCATCAATAATTTCAATATAATGAACGGAGCCCTTACCTTTGCAACGATGATTGGGTGTCCATGGTTCCTTGCAATCATAGCACAACCTCTTCCTCCTTAGCTCCCTTCTTTCCTCAATTTCAGCCTTGTTTTTCTCCCATTCTAGTGCTCTAATGGGCTGCCCACCAACTGCTGCACCTTGCCTATCATTTTGGGGTGCTATAGGCTGCTCACATATGTTCTTTTGCTGTTGTAATGGTGTTGTTCGCTGCTGCAGATTTTTCCCTTTTGGCATAGAGCTCTCCAAGTCAAGTGCCTTCTTAATAGCTCCTTGAAGAGAGGGAGGATTAAAGGCTTTGACAAGACCCTTTAATGGCTCTCCTAACCCTTCAATAAACAGCAAAACAAGTCTCTTTTCACTAATGTCAGGAACCATAACTGAAATTCTTTGGAAATCAGAAATATACTTATCTACGGTGCCATCCTGTTTGAGTTGGGCAAGCTCCCTGAAGTACAAATCTGGATCCATCCGATCAAACCTCTCGGTCAAGCATCTACTGAATTCTTCAAGTGATGTAATAGAGCCATGTCCTTGAGTAATGATGCCATGATACCACCACTCATGTGCCACACCATCCAAATGTAGTGTTGCAAACTTAAGTGCTTCATCTTCATACATGGGATTTAGAGAAAGATAGGTATCTAATTTTTGCAACCATGATCTAGCAGAGCACTTATCTGTACCATCAAATGAAGGGAGGGTTACCTTACCCAATCTTTGTTGAATGTCTCTCCGAGGTGTCTCTTGATGGGCTCTTCTAGCTTCTTCCTGTACCCTTGTTATTCTTCAACTGGCAGAAGTCTCTAAAAGGTAGCATATCTCTAACTCGAAGGCTTAGCTGCATGTACTCATCACCATATGCCTCTACATCATCAACATCATTTTGTGCCACTTCTTCAATTGGTTCCTCTCTTTGGAGAAACTTGGCTCTGAAAATTTGTTGAGTAGGCTTGGGAGAAGTCCTCATTGGTCCTGTTGAGCTTCCTTCTCCATTGTTGGTTGCTCCATGATTGATGGCTGCCCTATTCCCTTGTAGAACCATAGCCAACTCCCGAATGGAACTAGTGAATGTGTCACGTAGTTCCCTTTGGTTCTCCCTCATCGTTTGCTGCAGCTCTCTCTGAGTTTTGGTCATGACTTCATTCATATAGCTGAGAGTGTCATCTGGAGGTGGTCTTCCACGTTCATCCATTGTCTTCTTTGGAGTCCCTCTTCTTTGATAGACTATGTGAGCTTTTGCTGATTGCATGCAAGTCTGATTTCTGCAGATTGCCCTCACAAGATGGGAGGAAAACTAGCTCTGATACCACTATAATGTCCCCAAGTTGGGGAACCTTAACTCTTTTTGAAATTTGCTCAATGCCAGCACCAAGCCACAAGAAGGTAGTTAAATTCTCAACTGATTTATATGAGGGCAAAATGACTTGGGTATGAAGCATTAATAGTTCCCATATTCCATACTTCTTATTCCCATTTAGATGCCAAGGAAGCAGAATTTTATTTAAATAAGTCTGCAGACTCAATCTTGAAGTACAGCAGATCCTGAAGGAGTTTTGGACTTCACGAACAGCTCCAGAAAAGTAGAGATATGTTTGGAAGAACAACTCAGAACAGCAGATACACAAATCTGAATATTATGCTCTCCAAATGTGCCAAAATCTGTCCCACAATAGGTCGTTCTAGCATTACCAAAATTAATAGTTCAATAACCTGATTGTCCCTGAATTTCCACTGCCACATAGGGGTGCAAAAGAGAGTTTTCGTTCTCTTTACACTAAGCTTCTTGAGGGTTTTCGTCCTCAGAAGTTACAACCACAAGAGCTTCAACTTACAAGCTATTTTCAAAATATAAAATGGCATAGAATGCCTCTTCTAAGTCAACCTCTCCTTTAAATAGGCAAAGTGACCCAAAGGAAGCCTTTTTAACCTCCAATCAGCTTGCAATACATTTCTCTATGCAAATTTTCCCCATTAGGCCTAGTCGCATTTTTGCCTAGGGAAAATACAAAATGGTTTTGGGTCTATTTTCCTTCTAGGCAGCTAATATAGTCTTTCCTAGACAACTCACCAATCCTCCTAGGGAGGATACAAATATAATATTAGACCCTATGCACTCACCTAGAGATTACAACAATTGTTTATAGGTGCATTTCTTTATTAAGTCAAATAAATAATTATAAGTGCTTTAATATTTTTCTTTTATTTTCTTTTAGGCACTTATAAAATTTTTATTATGACTTAAGTCACCCTTGCACACTTCCTT
Organism: Taxus wallichiana var. yunnanensis; assembly: GCA_018340775.1. Classification (NCBI taxonomy): domain Eukaryota; kingdom Viridiplantae; phylum Streptophyta; class Pinopsida; order Cupressales; family Taxaceae; genus Taxus; species Taxus wallichiana. Next base: position 546,363,030 of record CM031243.1, read on the forward strand.
TGGCCATCGGGTAGACAAAATGGGCCAAAGGTCTTCGATGCCATTATTCGAAAAAGAGAAACATTTCAGTGGTCAAGGACCGAGCTAATCACTTCATTATAACTAGCTTGGTCCTGGTTGGAAAGCCAAAAACGAGTTTTAATTTCAGGCCAAGAGAACTAGGATTGCGAGTGTTTACAGAATAAATCTTGAATGGTGCGAATTCCGCATTTGAAAATTTGAGCGCGGAGATTCCCGGAACTTCTACAAGACACTTATCCTGTGCTTGGAATATCGGTGACCACCAGAGGGATTAATGGTTAATGGAAAGCCCATTACGAAAACCGTCACCTTTCCATTGAAGCCAGGGTTTGATGCATTCCCATGCTTTCCAAATGCTCTTGAGCACAAAAGTGCCAATCACTTTGACAGGCACTGGGGTTATGAGTAGATTGATAAACCCCAATCCTTTCCACGCAGGGCGGCCATAAGGTGAGCCTTCTTCAATGCCATGTCACAGAGCACTTTCCAAGCTTCTTGGCCAGTGATACTTCTAACAATCCATTTCATGCATAGTGCCCGCCCTTCGCGCCGAATGTCAATAAGGCCAAGCCCCCCAGAGTTCTGGGAAGGCAACATATCTCCCAAGCCACACGATGAAAACCTCTACCTGTAGAGGCGTTAGCCCATAGAAAGGCTTTGAGCAACTTTTCTAGCTTCTGAATAGAGGCTTTGGAAGGAACCCAACACGACGAGTAATAAACGTGTGTGGTGCAAGAACTTTGGAACAAATTTGGAATTTCCTACCACCAATGATAAAGGTCAGTAAGCCAATATTCCAGCTTTTTGGCCACCCTTTGAATAACATACTGCCAGAGCTTGGCCGAAGAGGCTTGAAAAGCAAAAGGAATACCAAGGAATTTAAATATTTCGCCATGAGCCAGAACCTTCCATTCAAAAGTGGCGAGCCAATTAGGCGCAGGAAGGAAAGATTGCCGATAGCACTGGTTTTTGCCATTGAATTGAGGAACCAAATGAAAGATCCCTAGATGGATCTTTCTTATACTATACTTGATTTTTAATCAATCAAAAACAACAAATACAGATTTTTGTGTATTTTATATCAAGTTCCTAGTGTAGATCTGGAAAGTGCGACTAGGGTTAAAGCAAAACGTCAATGTAAAACACGCCCAATAAAACTATTCTCTGATTTCTAATGACTGCCCAGATTTTTAGGGCTGAATTACACAGAAAACTGAACTTATCACAAACTGGAATAGCCCAGAAAATCAGATCTGAGATCTGTTAAAATTCAGATTAAAGAAAGACCTTCAAATGTACCTCAGAAATGATAAAAAGTACAGCAATCAGTCTACAGTCTGATGACAAACATTTGACAAATATCTTGGATAAAAATACCTCTGAACATGCTGCCAAAACTGCTTACAATGGACTGATCCAACTGCTGGTTGCAAATCACCGAAAACACCTTCAAATCCCTTTACCCACACGGTTGAACCGACCTTGAAGTCTGATGAAGAACACTAGGAATTTCGAGTGAAATCCCCTCTCAATCTCCCGGGTTTTCGTCCGCAAGAGATAAATTCACAAGGGTTTTTGTCCTTGGAATTTCTCGGTAAAAGCTCGAGCTCTTAGCAATGCAAAGATGATAGTAAAAATCTGGATGCCCTCTCTACAAGTCGACTTGTTTATTTAAAGGGAGATCAGCCAACCACCACCCTCAAATCAGCCAATCAAATTGTTTCATTCCCCTATGTTGGGCGCATTTTCCCTTTTGGGCTAATTGGCACATTTTCCAAAAAATGACTCCCTAAGGTAAGTCGCACTTTCTCTTTTCTAATACAATTACTTTTAATTGTATTTTTGACATTTTAATTCATTATTATACTTTATTATTTATTATATGTGCTTTTTCATGATATTATTATTTTTTTGAAACAATAGCACATTATAATAAAATAATAAAGATAAGTCACCCTAAAACTTCCCTTTGGCCGTCGGGTAGACATAAAGGGCCAAAGGTCTTCGCCCAGGCTCACGCGGGCAGAGGGGACATTACAGTCCTCCCTCCCCGGAGTTGCTTGCCCACAAGCAACTGTAGCAACGCGGGGTGCTGAAGAATAGACTCACCCTCCCAAGTGGCATCCTCCAAGGGTAAATCTTTCCAACGAACCAGGTACTCCCGTATCACCTTGTTCCGCAATCTTCTCTCCCTCCAATCTAGAAGCCCCTCCGGAACCAAATCTAGTCTTCCCTCATCATCCAAGGGGGGTAACTCTACTGAAGAGGTCACATGCTGTCCCAATGCCTTCTTTAAGCAAGATACATGAAAAACATTGTGTATCTTACTTTCAGAAGGTAACTCCAACTCATAAGCTACCTGTCCAGCTCTCCTCACTACCCTGTATGGACCATAGAAGTAAGGCTTAAGCTTCTCCGCTCCACTCTTCTTAAGAGTACTCTGTCTATAAGGCTGGAGTCGTAGAAAGACCATATCCCCTACCTCAAATGATCGCTCAATCATGTGCCTGTCTGCATACATCTTTTGCTGATTTTGGGCATGCTGCATATTGTCCTTAAGGGTTTTAAGGATATCCTGGCTGTCCTGTAAACACTCTTGAGCCTTAGGAGCTCTGCTATCTCCAAACGCCATATCTACGAAGGATCTCGCGTCATAACTGTACAAAGCTCGAAAAGGGGTCATCCCAATGGACATGTGGTACGTAGTATTGTAACAATACTTGCACAAATAAAATTGCTTGACCCATGCTCTATGCTGCCCTGAAACATAGTTGCGCAGGTACCCCTCAATCCACTTATTCACAATCTGCGTCTGCCCATCTGTTTGCGGATGATAGCTAGTGCTCGGAGTCAACTCAGTGCCTGCCAACCTGAAGAGTTCCTGCCAAAATGTGCTCATAAACCTGCTGTCCCTATCGCTAACAATATTCTTTGGAAGCCCATGTAACCTGAATACCTCCCTAAAGAATAAATCAGCCACCTGTGGTGCCTTAAAGCTCATGGGGATGGCAAAGAAGTGACCATACTTAGTCAACCTGTCAACTATCGCATAAATGCGATCATAGCCCTGCACAACTGGTAGTCCTGTAATGAAATCCATAGATATACTCTCCCATCTCTGCTCTGGAATAGGTAAGGGCTGTAATAAGCCTGCAGGGAAAGTATGCTCGGACTTGTTTTGCTGACAAGTCACACACTCTCGAATATACTGTAGGACATCCTCCTTGAGACCCTTCCAAGAGAATCTCTCTCTAACTCCGCCATATGTCTTGAAATACCCCCGGATGTCCTCGCTAATGGTGCATCATGGAGTGCATGTAGAATCTTCCCCTTAAGCTTAGATTCGGTACCAAATAAATCCTACCCTTATAATAAATCAAATCAAAATTACCCTGCAGTAGCGCCCATCCCGAATTTTGCCATCCATGATCTCACATGCTAAGGTGTTCTTTGAATACTCGACCAAAGAATTGAGACTTCCAATCTGCAGAAATCTCACTCATAGAATATAGGACAACAACATCGGGTCTCCTCGATAGTGCATCCGCCACAACATTCTTTTTCCCTTTGACATACTCGATGTCAAAATTATAGGCCTGAATCCTGCTGATCCATTTCTGCTGCCTCTCATTGAGTTCCTTCTGCTCCAAGAAGTACCTCAAGCTGTTATGGTCGGTCCTTACTACGAACTTCCCTCCTACCAAATACTGTCTGAACTTCGCCAATGCATGCATGATGGCGAGCATCTCCTTGTCATAGGTGGAATACAACCTCTCGTTCTCCCTCAACTTTCTACTCTCATAGGCAATGGGATGACGGTCCTGCATCAAGACTGCACCAATACCTGAACCCGATGCATCACATTCTAAGATGAATGGCTTAGAGAAGTCCGGGAGGGCAAGGACTGGGCATGTGCTCATCACCATCTTGAGCTCATCAAATACTATTTGTGCCTCATCTGTCCATCTAAATGCGCCCTTCCTTGTGAGATCTCACAAAGGTGCAACAATATCTAAAATAACCCTTCACAAATCTCCGATAATATCCGCATAGCCCTAGGAATCCCATGAACTCGATATTGTTGGCTAGATTTTCTGGCATAGCATCAAACCTAGGCGGTCATGAGATAAATCTCCCTCATTTAACCGGTGAGGCTCCCGTGTCAGATTTGTCAATATAAATGTGTTTTTATCTATCAGGGGTTTTACTTTAACCACTTAGTTCATGAACCATAACTAAGAAGTTCTGCAGCAAGTAAGTAGCTGTTTAAGAAAGGAAAAATTATAGAAGAAGAAAGTCAAGGTATTACAGAGAGAAGTAAGGAAGATGTGCATCCCAATTAGTAGATAGCAGAGCTAATTGCATGCACATAGAAGAAACTTAATAGATTTGAACACACAGAATTATAAAGCAAAGGCAGTTCTAGATCCAGATCTAAAATAACACAAAGTTTACTTTAAAGATCTAAGATTTAAAAGCAAGAAACACAGTACGCCGTGACACAAAGTTCTCCGGAAACCTGCTTCTTTGTATTCCTCTGCAACAAGTGGCTCTCAGGGGTTCAGCACAAAGTCTAGAACACAAGATTGCTTCTTACAAATTCTGATCGATCATTAACCCGGAGGTTCTTCTCCTACTTATAGAATGTAGGAGGGAAAGTACAAATAGAAGACTCAAACTGAACTAAAGTATGAACAAGTAAAGATGACATTTGGCAATCATCCTCAACTAACTTCTTCTTAAGTGACACATGTATCACTTAACTAATAGAAAGGTTCCACATGACTTCAAGTAATGGTTGCAAAACCAATAACTTAGAAGTTTACAATTTCATCCGGGAACATAGAAAGTAGAAGAAGAAAGAATAGAAGAAGTCATGCCAGCTGTAACATCTACATCTTCTTCTTGTTCTGATATCTGATATACTTGTCGAACATATAATTCAAAGATCTTTCCATCTGCTTTTAGCTATCGCTTCCTTTTCTCGTCTCCGAATTGCAAAGAACCCTTCATTCAACACTTTGCTGCATGCTTCCACTTCTTCCAAACTTGGCCCAAATCTCGCAATGTCTGCCTGCAGTGTCACCAGCCTACTGATAGAGTTCATCGTGAAAGGCTTGGTAGCTTTATCAATTCTCTTTTGTACCATCAGAAGAGAACTTTCCAGGGAATCATGCACCTCGTTAGAAATAATCCGAACGTATGAAGTAACACCTCCATCCACTCTTTCCTCAGTGAAAGAAATGATACTGTCCGGAAAATCTGATGTTCTACTCTCAAGCGCTGCGCATCCTTTTCAAGAAAAACTCCGCAGATCTCCAAACGGAAAGATACTGCAAACTCTAGCTGCTTCCCCTTCTCGATTGATCCATCCGGCACAATTTGTTCTGCAACCAATACATCTCCCGGCAGCTTGTTGATCTCGGCCAAAATACTCAGGTTACTCTCTGCAACTGTATTCATTCCTTCTATGCTTTCTATCAGTTGCTTTAGTTGATTTGCTGCATCGTTCATAACCTTTAGGCGGGCTGGCACTTCCCCAAGTTGCACAGAAGCTTGACGAATAATCAGATCCTTCCATTCGTCAATAGCCTTTACTTGATTGCTTGCATCTTCCATTTCCTGCATAAGATGATCACTCGCTTTGCACGAAAAATGGGCTGAACGGAAGGTTTAGCAACCTTGGCTATGATCTCACATAATTGAGATATTTGCTTCTGCAGCTCTTCTTTCTTCGCCTTTTCACTCCGCCTTTTCACCATCAAGCATAAGGAACAAAGCATCCAAAGAACGTCTGCGTGTCCTCGCTTCAATCCTTCGATGGTAGCTTGACCGAGTGGTATTTTGGTCACCGTCACATCTTCTCGCCGTGAGCTCCTCTTCTACCTTTCCTTCCTCCGGAATTGATATCTCAAAGAAACTTCTCTCCCGAGAATCCTCGATGATCCGAAGTTGCTTTAGCAACTTTAGGCCTTCTGTCTCTTCTGCTCAGATCCTGAAGTAGCTGCAAGTCATGTTCCTCTAAGTTCATCTCTACTCTTGCTTCCGGAACCAACTGCAAAGCTAACCATTCCGAGAAATTACTTCTCGGAGAGTGAGAAGTCGCTGAGTGCACTACCATCTCCCGCTCTGCATCCTCTCCATCAGAAAGTGCCACAGTATCATGGCTGCCATCTTCTGAAACATCCAAGGACAAAGCTCTTTCGAACTCCGTCATCTGCAGCTTCAACACCTCTTCTGGAACGGGTGATGAACGAAGTGGCTGCGGAGAGAAGACGAACGTCGCTGGTTTCAATGAAGGCATGGAAGCATCCTGCTGCTGTGGTGCAATAGTTGGTGATCCTCTAGGTACTGGAGAAGTCGGAGTCAAAGCTATGGCCGTAGAAGTGGTCTTCTCTTTCTCTTGAGATCTTCTGTGTACTTTCAACTTCTCGGACCTTCTGCTGCTTTCTAATTCATGCTTTCGCTTGAGGGAATCTCCTGTGCCGAAGTTGCCTGTGATTTGATTCATCAATGCTTCATCAAGGCAATATCCCTTCGTCAGTAACCAGTTCGAAGTATTCACCAACACAGCTCCAGATCTTTCTTCTATTGTGTTGCAGCCGCCATTGCTATCCTGCAGTATAGCTTTATCTCCTCCCATTTGATGGTAAGTGTCAAGTACCACGTTCCCATCATCTTTAAGATCCGCAGGTATCCGCGCTAGTCCAAAGTCAAATACTTGCTTTGCCGATAGCCTGCTGAAATCTTTCTTTCTAACCTCGTACTCACTTCTGCACTTCATCCAGAAATCTTCTAACGAAGGCACATGTGCGTACTCCTGGGAGATTGTCTTCCTGGCTATTCCAAATGGATCGAAATTAAGCCGCGCAGGGAAGAACTCTTGCTCATACTCGACAACATTTGTGCTTCCATCCCTCGAGCTGTGAATGCCGATGCAATCGTAATATCCCACAAAGAGTGGGAAGCAGCCCGTAGACTTGTGCCGCTTCGATCAAGGTCGTGTAACTCCACAAGTTGCCTACTCGGCTCCATGGTGATCAATCTGTCACTCGGGTACTGGGCATCTTTATTGGTTCACTGAAAAGCTCGTAACCCCGAGGTATGTGAAATCTCGCAAACCGGATGAATACACTCGCCAATCTTGACACCGCTTCCCCATGCTTCCTTGCTTACCTGTGTGAGTCTTCAAGTCTTTGTCTAACTGCGCAGATGAAATCGTAGAAGAAGTCATCGTTGATCACTTTGAAGTCCTTCTCGCACGCAGTATAGTAAGGTCAGTGGGTAGCACTCAAAATGGGATCCTTGGAAAAGACACCTGTAAAAGCCGTGCAGCATACACCAAGTATGAAGTCATCTTAAAGTCAAGGTACGCTTCACGTTCCGATGTTGCTCACCGATGTTGCTGCTAATAATTTCTGACCAATTGATTATAGAATCAACCTTGTTGATTTCAATAGTCCTGATGAAAGCATACATCCATGTCCGGAAAGTGTAGGCATTCGCTTCACCATTCAACCTGCATAGCAATTTGACGATATCATCCGCCTCCTGCACCAAATTGGATCGTGGAAGAGTTCTCGGGAACTTGGAAGGGGATCTAGGCTTCTTCATGAACCGGCTATTCATGATGCTCACACAGTCAGCTCTATGCTTTTCCCACCTACTGTCAGCATCCTGAATGCTAATAGAAGTCACCACCTTTCGCACTGGAATCTTCAGACAATAATTGAAGAATTCTGCATCCAAACGAATTATTGTCTTTCCCGCAACATCACGCACTGATCTGGATGAAGGATGATAAGATCTAGCACACTCCATCACAAACTCTGGCAATTGGGCTGTACACGGGAAAGCTGCAGCTCGAATAATTCCACTACTTTTGACCGCACGCATGAGTGAAGTCTTTCCAGCTCTGGATCTATCAATCAAATCAGAAAGAGGTTCTGGGCCTAGATCCGTGTCTCCTATGTCTAAAAGTTTGGAAGCAATGCATGAATCCATCGTGCCCTCTTTTTCATCTCCTTTCGCCATGGCTTTGTCTATCTTTGTCTGAATAATTCTTTTTCTTCTAACTTGGCCGGATTTCTTCAATACTGGTGCAGATCTGGACAATTCTTCAGATTCGGAGGATATTTGCAATGTATTGGACATTGATAAAAACTCCTTTTCTTTTATAAAGCACCTGTAATGAGTTCCTGCAATTTATTCAGACAAAAATGGCCACCGGAGCATGAATAGTGAATTTAAATTATAAAAATCTGCACTTTTCAAGCCTGCTGCCCCAAAAATTGGTGTTTAATTTGCACATAAAGAGAGCATGAATCCTTTCAATCAACACCTGAGCTCCTGTAACACCTGTGAAAACAACTATGCAGACGAAGATCAACCTTCTCCAAAGCATGCGCCAAATCTGGAAGCTTTTAGCTTTGTTAGCACTTTGTCTGAACAAAATCCTTCCTCTAATGGGGGCGCACTTTTCCTCCTTGCTGCAATTCTTTACCTGTGAATTAAATTATTCACCCATATGGCTGCCCATGCTTATATAACCTTCACAATTCTATAATTAATAATTGCCCTAACAATTAAAGGCAATTAATTAATTAAAAATCATGCTTTTCTCTTTTAAAAATAGCATGTTTAAGGACAGCCATCCAATAAATTAAATTAATCCAATTTAATCCTTCACACAGCACTTCACTCAAGCCCCACAGTGTGCTTTGACCATAGCCACTGAAAATAGAAATTAATTTAATGTTTTAATGCTTCAAAAAACATTAAATAATGCCCAAATGGGGCGCACTTTTTGAGAGGAAGGGGGCAGCCACTAAATAAATTAAATTTAATTAATTTAATTCCTTTCTTTTATTCCTTCTTTGACTTTTTGACCTCCTCAAGCTTGGGCGCACTTTTTAAAGGAAGAAAGATTATTAAAAATAATCAATTTAATCATTTTAATCTATCACCAAAGGGGGCGCACTTTTTTGCACATGTAATTCTATTTTTAAGAATTTTTCCATAATGGGATTCTTTACCCTGCCAGGCAGGCACCAAAATCCCGTGATCCACTTAAGTGATTTGACTTTGACAATGGGATTCTTTACCCTGCAAGGCAGGCACTAAAATCCCATGATTTCACTTAAGTCACTTTCCTTTTATTATATCATGGGAATTTTTACCCTGCAAGGCAGGCAATAAATTCCCACCTGCCTGCAGCCTCTATTTTTCCCACTGCAGCTTAAGTGACTTTTATAACACGGGAAAAAGTACCCTGCCAGGCAGGTATACAATTCCCACCCTGCCTGCGGCTTATATTTTTCCCATCGCAGCTTAAATCCTTTGTTTTCCAAAAATGCGCCCATCCCCGCAGGGGCTTTTCTGTGCACGACTTCGCTTTTTCCCAGTGATCCAGACCTCTGATGACGACTTCCTCCGGGCAAAATGTGCGTGTATGTTTTCCAGCTGCTCCAGGCCAAAAATCAGGCTTACCCGGCAAAGGAGTTGTTCCAGAGAAATTTTACAGAAAACAGAACGGGACACCACAAAAACACGAAAAATTGCCAAAAGTTACAAATAAAGCCCAAAACTTAAAATAAGTTAAAATCCTTCTGGTACATAGGAATAATAACATATTCGCTCATAATGGAGTCAAAACAGAGCGCAAATAGCCTCATACGGGGCTCAAAATAATTAAATACAAATTTCCCGCAGACAAATCCCGACGACAGAATAAAACAATTTTGGGCATCTGGGTATTTGGCGAAAAAGGCTAATATGGCACTTTAGGATTATTTTGACGCAATACAGGAACTTTCAGGCAATAAAAACAACAAACGACCCACTATTTTAAAAGTACGAAAATTTTTCGGATTGGGTAGTCACAGATTTCAGGGTGAAATCTGAGTAACACCGGATATGTTCCTAGGTGGAGGCCAATCCTGCATAGCCCGTATCTTCTCCTGATGTACCTTGACCCCATTGGCCCCAATGACATGTCCCAGATACAGTATCTCAGTAAGTCCAAACTCACATTTGGACATCTTAGCAAATAGAGATTGAATCTCCATAATGCCAAGTACCTCATTTAAATGCCTCAAATGATCCTCCCATGACCTGCTGTAGATCAAGATATCATCAAAGAAAACTAACACGAACTTCCTCAACTACTTGTTGAAGAGATGGTTCATGCATGACTGAAAAGTGGCAGGTGCATTAGTGAGACCAAATGGCATCACCAAAAACTCATAATGCCCATAATGACATCTGAATGTTGTCTTGAGGATATCCTCCTCTCGGACCCGAATCTGATGGTATCCCGATCGAAGATCAATCTTCGAAAAATAAATGGCTCCATGCAATTCATCCAAAAGCTCATCAATACGAGGGATGGGATACCTGTTTTTGATGGTCTTCTTGTTGAGGGCCCTGTAGTCGATACACATTCTCATCGTCCCGTCCTTCTTTACCAACACCACCGAAGAAGCAAATGGGCTAGAACTAGGACGGATATGCCCCATATCAAGAAGCTCTCTGATGGTCCTCTCTATCTCATCCTTAAATTTCTTAGGATGACGGTAGGGTGTAGTGATCACAGGCTTGACACCCTCCTCCAACTCTATGACATGCTCAAACCCTCTGTCTGGTGGTCTCCCTAGAGGAATATCACCAAAAACCTACCCGTGCCTATCTATTATGGTCTGAATATCTGCATGCAACTGTTGTCCACCATCTGGAGAAGATTTGGATGAAATGAAACATTGGGCTGCCCATGCAACCTCTCCATGACTGATAATAGACTCCATCCTATGTGCTGAAACAACTCTAGGCCCACCATCCGAAAGAGCTCGTAGCACAATCTTCTTCCCCTCTGACATAAACTCTATCTCCATTCGTTTGAAATCCTGCACATATCTCCCCAGAGACTGAAGCCACTGAATCCCCAAAACTGCGTCTATCTCTCCAAGTCCAACTATGTAAAAATCATCTGTCAGTGTGTAGTCTCCTAGCTGGATACTAAGCTGTGGAATTCGTCTAGTGCAGCTTAGAGCAAAGCCATCTGCCACTCGTACACTAAACCCCTCAAATTCTTCCACCTGTAATCCCCGCTTCATCACAAATCCCTCATCAAGGAAATTGTGTGTAGCACCACTATCAATCAAGCAAACAACTCGTTGGCCCTTAAGTACTCCTTTCACACGAAATGGATGATACCTAGGGATTCCAGAAAGTGAAGCAATAGTACCTGAGCCTGATGCATCTCCATCTCCTAGCTCTACCTGGGGCTGCTCCTCATGTGCACCCTGACCACTGTCCTCTGTATCTGTATCTGCTGAAGAATCTGCCTCTGCATCCGAGATAACCTCAATAAGATGCACCTTGCCTTTCCCAAGGCAGTTGTGTCCAGGCTCCCAGTGATCTTTGCAATGGAAACAAAGTTTCTTTCTTCTCAACTCATTCCAAGTCTCCTGATCCATCCTAGGAGGGGGTACACTCCTTTGCTGAGTAGTGGAACGCTGAACCGGCTTGGAGCTTGTGAAGGGCTTCTTACTAGGCTGGTAAGAAGTGGGAGTGGTCTCCAAATCCAATGCTGTCTGGATAGCATCATGTAACGTAGTAGGCCTAAGGGCCTTGATCAACCCTCTTAACTCCGTCATGCGCAGGCCCTCAATAAAAGTATTACCACACGTCTCTCGGGCATCTCGGGAACCATTACTGCAATCCTCTGAAATTCGTTGATGTAAGAATCAACGTGCCCACTCTGTCGTAGCTGTGCCAAATCCCTGTAATATAGCTCCACATCTTTGCGGTCAAATCTGGCAATCAACTTCTCACTAAACTCCCTATATGACCGTAGTAAGTCATGTCTCTGTGTGATAAGCCCATGGTGCCACCAATCATATGCCACCCCCTCTAAGTGAAGAGTAGCAAACTGAATAGCCTCTTGTTCCTGCATAGGTTTGAGAGTGAGGTATGTATCAAGCTTGTGAATCCATGCCCTGGCACTAGTCTTTCCACTGCCATCGAAGGTGGAAAGGGTCACCTTATTGTAACTCGCTTGATTCTCTTTCTTTGGGTCCTAGGCCTCTGTGCTTGCCTAGCTTTCAAGCTCTCCCTTTTCTGCATACAATACTGGTGGAGGGGAAAGGCGTTCCGCACCTCTTCTGGTAGTGCTCTCCACTCATCATGAGCTACCATTACATTATCTTGAAAGGCTATGTCTTCAAGTGGGTCCTCAACTAATGGCGGCTCCTCCCTTGGTAGGAATCTAGGCTGCATAGGTCGATCTGCAGTCCTCGTGGGTCTTCTTTCCTCTGTATGTCTCCTATCTCGCGGAGGGGAACCTCTTACGCTGCCCACTTCTGTAGGAACCCGGCTGTGCCTTCGGTAGCTGCTGGCTATGGATGCAGATCTTTCCCTTCTATCATGCCGATTTCTTGCCCTATCCATAGTCAAATTCTCCATCAGCTGTCTCATGGTCTGAATCATTTCCTGATGGGAATCGATCATTCCGCTAAAAAGGGCATCCGGATCAGGCCGCTCACGCCGTGGAGGAGTGTGTGCTCCTTCTCCTCTATCCATGATACCTTCAATATTCAGACGTGCCTGACTCCTAGTATAATATCGGTGTGGCCCAACTTCTGTAGGCTGCATAAAACAATTCCAAACAGACCCTCCAGGTGGGAGGATTGATGCTCTGATACCACTGAAAGATCCCTAGATGGATCTTTCTTATACTATACTGATTTTTAATCAATCAAAAACAGCAAATACAGATTTCTGTGTATTTTATATCAAGTTCCTAGTGCAGATCTGGAAAGTGCGACTAGGGTTAAAGCAAAACGTCAATGTAAAACACGCCCAATAAAACTATTCTCTGATTTCTAATGACTGCCCAGATTTTTAGGGCTGAATTACACAGAAAACTGAACTTATCACAAACTGGAATAGCCCAGAAAATCAGATCTGAGATCTGTTAAAATTCAGATTAAAGAAAGACCTTCAAATGTACCTCAGAAATGATAAAAAGTACAGCAATCAGTCTACAGTCTGATGACAAACATTTGACAAATATCTTGGATAAAAATACCTCTGAACATGCTGCCAAAACTGCTTACAATGGACTGATCCAACTGCTGGTTGCAAATCACTGGAAAACACCTTCAAATCCCTTTACCCACACGGCTGAACTGACCTTGGAAGTCTGATGAAGAACACTAGGAATTTCTGAGTGAAATCCCCTCTCAATCTCCTGGGGTTTTCGTCCGCAAGAGATAAATTCACAAGGGTTTTCGTCCTTGGAATTTCTGGTAAAAGCTCAGAGCTCTTAGCAATGCAAAGATGATAATAAAAATCTGGATGTTCTCTCTACAAGTCGACTTGTTTATTTAAAGGGAGATCAGCCAACCACCACCCTCAAATCAGCCAATCAAATTGTTTCATTCCCCTATGCTGGGCGCATTTTCCCTTTTGGGCTAATTGGCACATTTTCCAAAAAATGACTCCCTAAGGTAAGTCGCACTTTCTCTTTTCTAATACAATTACTTTTAATTGTATTTTTGACATTTTAATTCATTATTATACTTTATTATTTATTATATGTGCTTTTTCATGATATTATTTTTTTTGAAACAATAGCACATTATAATAAAATAATAAAGATAAGTCACCCTAAAACTTCCCTTTGGCCGTCGGGTAGACATAAAGGGCCAAAGGTCTTTGCCCAGGCTCATGCGGGCAGAGGGGACATTACACCAAACGCTAAATAGAAAATATCCGGGCATTGCATGGCATTGCAAAGGTTGGCTTCATCTTCATGAGTGTAAGAAAAGAATCATGGATATTCACTTCTATTTTTTAAGTTATATTTTATATATATACTTCCAAGATGTTTGAGAGTGGTTTTAGATGTCCAGTTATAATGCAAATTCTAGGTTTTGGTGGGTCCTTCAGATTTCAGACTAAGCCAATTTCAGGATTTCAGACTTAGTCAAATTTTAGGACTTCATGATTTTAGACTTAGCCATATTTCAGAATTTCAAAGTTAGCCAATAGGCTTATGGTCTTGATTACAGTTTCTATCTAGATCCCACAATTAACGCCAATGCATATATTAACAAGACTTAATAGAACCTCAGCCGAGATAAAACAATAATGCCCATTCAATCGACTTCATCCTTCTAAATTCTAATGCCAAGTCAACCAATATACACCCAATGCATAGATCAAGCAACAAATGGTATGCCAAGTCCATGATATCCATAATATCCTTAATGATAAAGAAGGTCAGCAAGCAACAATATGTTTATGACATTCCAGGTCTTACAATGACAGTAATCATTCACACCCAATACGTGGAATAACTGCCATACCTTTGTAACACAAAAAAATATCCTATGACCAAGCTCACTGCCTATGAACAAGTCCTAATCCATCAAAAAGTAATAATGTGCAAATATGAGTCCACCACGATCTATCATTTCATACAAGGGCATGATACTCTATAACCTTATAAACATAGTGCTTTCAAGCATACAATTAAGGCGGAGCATTAAAAAGCTTTGATATTTGATTTAGTGATATGTCGGTGCAAGTTAAGACACCCGATAGCTAATCCATCATCAAACACAGAACTTACACTGTTAATCAGTGTTTAATTAGCAATCACATTTATCAGTTAATACCCCTAATGACAGCCTCGTAAATGTCAATTTCAGGTAACCCAAAAATGGGATGTGACAGAAATGCCATCTCCACCCTTTTTTCCATGGAGTAGATGATCAGTTTGACATCCTGGTGGTCCTGGCGTACTCATGCTTACAACTTCTGAATTGATCTGCATCATTAACAAAAATGAGGCCACCAAATAAAAACAGAGAACCCACCAAACAAAAGAACAGATGGTAGTCCAATCCCTGTTCTCCACATGGATGGTGGAGAGACCTCCATCCATACATCAATGCAAAAACCTGCCGCAGCCGTTGATCTCCTGTCATGTGTCAGAGTTGGGCACCATTAATCCAGTAGTATGGACACCTATCAGCGTAATAAGAACTATAACCCAGTAGGCGTAATGAGAGAAATACAATAGTTTCACTTTATGAGTTTATGGAGTGCAGAGTATTATGGCTTCCATACATAATATAATATTATTCATCATGTTTCCATGTTCATGGCTAATATGTGATCTTGTACATAGGTTGACATGTGATGTGCTTGGGGCAAAAGATGACAATATTTCCAATTAAGGTATTCCTGAATTTGAATGAGGTCCTAGCAGCTTACAGTCTTACATTAACCATGTTAAGTCTTTGAACAATTAGGCTATTATGCGATATTTTCCTTCTGTTACATATCAATCAATGAATTCAAACAATATAACAAGAATAAGAACAATCGAACTATCAGAAGGCAAAGGTATATGCATGGAACTTACTAGCGCAACCCAAACAGGAACTGTATCTGCTTTGTGTGGATACCGAAGGTCATCCAGCATGTATTCTCCAATGAAACGATTAAATGGATGAATCCTAGCAAGTACCCTGTCCAGGACCAGAAGTCCAAACAGAGCAACCCAGTCATGAAGATGTAACCGAACCAGCTTTACAGCCCCATAGTTTGTTCTGCCTGTCTCACTATGACCTTGGTTTTCGGCTTCTCTCATAGCTTCCACCTGTGATAGAGATTCACAATGGTTGATGTTATTAAAAATCAAACAATAATCCCAAAAAAATACATCCTGCATCACATTAACTAAAGACAGCCTCCTGAAAAGTCCCCCAATCTAGGACCCTCAACAGAAAATTGATCGAAGAAGTCAATATTTTTCAACTCAGAAGACCTAGCTCATTTAAATATGAGTAAAGCTAGAAAATAATATATACAAGAGTTCAGAAATTTATTTGGAAGAGCTTATCACCTAGGACCAGTACACCAGCCAGAAGCACATCTGTTTTCCCCGAAAACAAAAAAAAGAAAAGAGAAAAACTATGCCCAGATAGCTTTACTTTGAGTGATTGCCCATGTTGCCCTGCTCTTCCAGTACATTTTAGGATCACTGTATGGTCCGAAATTTATCCTTGCTTGAACAGGGAGGAAGTCCTAGAATTTTTGCAAAGTTTAGGTGGCTGATAATGCATCATCTATTGCACATATAATGGTTTTGATTTTTGACAAACAAGGTTTCTATGTACAATATTCTTATGATCAGGAACCCATGTACTGGTGGGGTTCTTTTGCAAACAAGTATGCGAGCACAAAACATCTAGATATCTACCCTATGAAAAGGAAATTATTTCAAATGTGTATAACAAGAAAGCATACTCGAGATACGAATTTTAAAGAAATGCATTAGAGGATTATAGGCTGACAGTTTGTTCTACCCTGAACAACAGATAGAAATTTATATGATGAGAAGACTCGAGAGTGCATCGTGCTAAACAAATGGTGACTGAAAGTGAAATGAAATGTTGCACAAAGTGCCACATTTCAGAAGAGATGTATTGATGCATGGTGCTAAATTGCTAATGAGCAATCATGTTGAATTTCAGAGTAAATTTGATTTTGAACTTACATTTCTCTTTGTATTTCAATAAAAGGTTCTCTATAAAGCATAGTTAACTGCAGACACGAGGATACGGTACTAGTACAGGGATGGGGACACCATCCAAATCAGAGTACATGAGCAAATGAATAAGGGCATGGCTATATTGTATATAAATGTACTCACCAGAAACTGTGGGTACTGGGAGGGGGAGGCAGTTATACTCTCCTTACTGGAGTTTCCTGGTAACTGTGGTATAAAGTCAATATCAGCCAACTGTTGAGAGAAAGGCCAATGCCTGGTATGAAATTGGATGGCTAGGATGCTGGTCAATTGTCCAAACTTCAAAGTTGTGGCATCCTGGCATCCCTCACTGGCCACTGACATATTAATTTTAAAAACTTGATTTCTGAGAAAAGGTCGAAACACTTCAAGCTTTTCAAGGCAGGTGAGAGGTATTTTGTAGACCTTTTCAAGGATGGTTCTTATCAAAAGATTTACATTCTAAAGAGGAGGTTTATAGTAGACACTCTTAAGATCCACTGAATTAGGAGTCAAGATGGCAGCAGAAAACGACTAAAGTGGAGTGAATATTGTGCGAAAAAACCTTTCAAAGGCAGATGAGAAACATTTTGTACACCTTTTCAAGGATGGTTCTAATTAAAAGATTTACATTCTAAAGAGGAGGTTTATGGTAGACACTATAAGATTCACTGAACTAGGAGTCAAGATGGCAGCAGAAAAAGACTAAAGTGGAGTGAATATTGTGCGAAAACCTTCAAAGTGGGGTTAAAACAAATGATAATCTAAACAGTTGAGACATCGTTCAAGTTAATATCTATACATTCTGCTTGTCAGTACTAGTTGTAACTTGTAAGAGTCGTCATATTCAATCAGCTTGGCTCAACTCTTTGTCGACAATGAATTTGGTTCGAATTTCTAGCAGAATGCAGGCACAGAAATGGAAAAAGAGAGAAACTATTGAAACTCGAAATCAATGTAGTCCAACAAAGGCAATAAGTGGACCTCAACTCTGGCCTCCAGTCACGTGAAAACATCCCATAACACAATATACTAGACTGCACAGAAACGCCTAGAGCCCCTCATATCAAGCTTGGTACGTACACAGGTAAACTGTACGGAAATGCCCAGGTACACTGTGGGTACATACCCACAGGCATTGGGTACATACCGGGTACAGAAATCCGTGCCTAGGAAGTACCCAGGGCCTGTGGGTACGCACCCACAGAGTACCCACAGTTTTTTTTTTTTTTTAAGTGCAAAAAAATAAAATAAGGGCTTTGACTGGAATTGAACTTTGGAAAGTTCGTGTGAGATTCAATATTGCCAATAGGCTCCGAAGGGTCAAGAGAGATGAAAAGGACTTCATTTGGTTGACTTACTATTTGGGGGTTTCTTGTTGCTCCTCATGGGTCCTTTATTCTTCAGTCAATTTGGAAGGCATGGGAACAAGTGAAGCACTTGGTGGTTGGGCAGCCTATCTTCTCTTCATTTGACATTAGGTGCCAAGCCTACAAATCGATTTTGTCGAATCAGAAATATAATGACAAGATCCTTGCCTTGACAAGAGGCTGTTCTGCCCTCCTTTGGTTTGAGAAAGGAATTAAAATATTTCATGACTTGTACAGATTTGGGAAGTGGATGGAATGGACAGACCTTAAAGCTTTCTATAAGCTTCCTCAATCTCAGTTCAGAATGTATAAAATGCTCAGAAATTCTTTCACAGCTCCCTCTACTGGACTAATTATGGAGGATGAGACGTCTAACTCAAGCTTAAGGCATTAATAATGAATTATCAAATCTATAATACAGTCTATGTTATTAACTATTATGTTTTGAACATTATGAATCAATACAAACTCAAGTCTCAATTCTCAAAGTATTGGAAATTTGTTTTCATGTTCTATGAATGATTTTAAGTTGTATGAGTATTAAATTTCAATAAGTATGCAAATGCTTCTTTAAATATATATATATATATATATATATATATATATAAAACGTACCCAAAAGCGTACCGCATGCACTCCGAGGTTTTAAAAATTTGCTGTTTCAGCATACCAAACCCGTACCATGCCCGTACCCATACCGAAACAGTCTAGACAATATGTGTGTATGCTTGTGAGGGAAATGTAAACACTCTCAAAATATGAGGCCCACAACCATTCTCTTCTTCTGATCTAGAATTCGATTTGAATTTCTAGCAGAATGCAGCCATAGAAATGGAAAACGAGAGAAACTGTTGAAACTTGTAGGTTACAATAACCAATGTATTACAGCGAAGGCAATGAGTGGACCATAGAAATGGAAAGAGAGAAACTATTGAAATTTGTGGGTTACAATAACCAATGTATTACAATGAAGGCAATAAGTGGACCTCAACTCTGGCCTCTAGTCACCTGACAACATCCCATAACACAATATGTGTGTATGCTTGTGAGGGAAATGCAAACACTCTCTTTTTTCATTTATATGCCTGCATCCTGCTAGAAATTCGAACCGGATTCATTGTCGACAAAGAGTTGAGCCAAGCCGATTGAATATGACGACTCTGACAAGTTACACCTAGTCCTCACAAGCAGAATGTATAGTTATTAACTTGAACAATGTCTCAACTGTTTAGATTATCCTTTGTTTTACACCTCCCTTTAAAGGTTTTCGCACAATATTCACAATGAATTTGGTTCGAATTTTTATCAGAATGCAGGCATAGAAATAGAAAAATAGAGAAACTATTGAAATTCATAGGTTACAATAATCGATATATTACAACGAAGGCAATAAGTGAACCTCAACTCTGGCCTCCAGTTACCCAACAACATCCCATAACACAATATGTGTGTATGCTTGTGAGGGAAATGCGAACACGCTCAAAATATGATGCCCACAGCCTTTCTCTTTCCTCTGCTCTAGAAATTAAAATCAGCCTCTTTAAGGCAACAAATGAGCCTCAACTCTAGTCTCAAGTCAGCCTACAACATCTTATAACGCAATATGTGTGAATGCTTGTGACAGAAATGCAAATATTGTCCAAATCTGATGCCCCCAACTCTTCTCTTGTTCTGATTTAGAACCTAACTAAATCAACCCCTTTCAAACAGCCTATTAAACAGCTAAAGAAGAGCACATAGGCATACAGTTTCATCTCTGTAGAGTCAATGAAAATAAAATATCAACTAATATGATTTTTTTTTGGTTCAAGCATACAGGAAAAACACAATTTAAATGCTTCCCTGGTTTAAACCTTTCATAATTAACTAGAAACAATTTTTTTGAAATAACTAATAATTGAAAAAGAATCTAAATCTTCTAGCAGAAATGCCAAACTTGGACTCATAAAATGAAAAGGGAACAAAAACTGATTTAATGTCCAACTTCAAATCTGGTCGTTTTGCACTCAGTCCAAAATCTAAGTCGGAACTAAACAATGCAAACCTTGATAAAAATGGAAAAGAAAAAGAATAAAATTGAAAATAAACAAACTGGGCATTGGTAAAATTGAAAACATAAAAAGTGGTCATTGGTAAAATAAAAAACAAATAAAGTGGGGATTGATAAAAAAATTAAACAAAGTAAGTATTGGTAAACTTCAAAACAAACGAAGTACTGGTAAAATTTAAAACAAACAAAGTGGGTATTGATAAAATTTAAAAAGAACAAAGTATTGGTAAAATTGAAAACAAAGGAAGTGGATGAATAAAATTCTAAACAAACAAAGCAAGCATTGGTAAAATTGTAAACGAAATAAGCATTAATTGAAACAACAAAGTGGGCATTGATAAAATTTGAAACAAACAAAGTGGGCATCACTAAAATTTAAAACAAACATGGTAGGCGGTTGATAAATTTTAAAACAGACAAATTGGACATTGGTAAAAAGTTTACAGCAAACAAATAAACAATCCTAAAACTCGAAACAAAGAAAGTGGGAATGGATAAACTTGAAAACAAGCAAAGTGGGCATCTACAAAAGAAAATATCCTTATTGTCTAAAGGGTTCTCAACAGGAATGATGGGAAGATTCCTCTCATTTTTTCAAAACAATTTTGCACCCACTATTGCAAGAAAAAAGTAAAAGTAAGCATTTTAGGTGAGATGAATGTAAAACATAAAACGTAAAATGCACCTGGAATCAGATAAATTAATTTGCACTGCACGACTGAAATCTTTTAAGTCTTTCTGTATGTTTATAGCAACCCTTGTTCGTGCCCGATTCAGGCAACCCTGTGAACGTACTCCAACCCTTTTTCATGCCCAATTCAGACCTAACTTACTTCAACCCTTTAGCATGCTCAATTCAGACAGTCCTGTATGTTGTACTAACTTTAATCTTAGATCATACGTATCCATTTTTCCTTTTTTGTGCGGAGAAAGAATGCAATTTACAGTTCGTCGAAGTGTCAAGACAAGAAATCCGACGTTCCGTATCTCGTCAGGTGTGTTTTGTCTGATTGGTAACACAGTTGTCCGGATATTATTTGCTTGCTTAGTCTTTTCCTTCATGCAGGTACCATTCAAACGAAGAAAATGATTCAATTTTATATTTTTTCCGGTGCATTCCAATAAGAAAATCATATCGAACAAAACGTGTTGAACTTAGTAGTCCCTACTGCCAGGCATCTCTTTTTCTATCAAGAATGATGGGGAGAGGTTCTTTGGAATGACACATACTCTGTCCAGTTTTGACCAAAGGCTTTTGTTTAGGTTCAACACATATCCACACTAGGTATTTTTCAAGTTTTTATTTTGGTTATGGAGAGTTCCCCTGCGGTTACGTTGCAATTCACCATTCTTATCACGTGTTACAATTCTAATCATATCTGATCTTCGTGCGATTTCGAAGATCTAGGTAATACCTAACAAAGATATGAGAGTAAGGATATGTGTTTGGTAAAGGCTAATTTAGATCACCTTTGTGTATTGAGAAGAGGGTTTGTCCTATCAATTCACATGGTCAAGAAAACCAAATAATGTGAAATATTTTACTCGACTAGATGAATATTGAATTGGGTGATTGCTTTAACGTATAAGTGTTTTAAAATGTGTGTACTTGAGATTCTTATTTCACAAATGGTCTTTACTTACTTTTTACAATTACGCCATGATTAATTTTATTTTGATACATGATTTAGAAGGATCTGGGAACACTCTTCTCGCGGAACCGCCTTGAGCCCATCTTTACAACTTGTGGTTTATGCAATTCCACTTCAATGGGTTGTGGTATCCGGGACCTCATTCATAAGTTTGCACACTTCAAAACAAATCATTTGTCTCCATCATATGTATTGTGGTAATGAATACTCGACCACAAGATTTCTTTAACATTTCATCTCCAAGACAAGAGAGCCAAGCCATAACACACAACAAATTGGATCAAAGTCTCATTATTTTCTCTCATTAATCATATACAATTCGACATATAATACAAGGGAGTGTCCAAGTTATATGGTGTGGAAATGTTGTTCTACTTCAACCGCTTTATTGTTGTGAGCAACCTACACAATACAAATAATTAACTAAATATGTGCACTCAACCAATTTGAACGTGCACATAAAAGTTGTTACTCCAACAATACATAACAACCCTCTAATTCAAGTTTAAACTCTTTCCTAATGTGAACCAAGACACCACTTAGCTAGTTAGAAACAACCAATACTTGCCTAATGTGAACATATCAACACCATTACCTTCCCTTAAGTGCAAAATTAGGAGAGAAAAAGAAAAGCAAGGAAACAAATCCTCATACATGGGTTCGAGTAATTAGGCCAAATTAGGTAACCATTTATAAAAAAATAGAAAAAAAAGTCACCAAGACTAAAAATGTGCCACCGCAAAGTTATCAAAAAACTAGTAAAAATAATGAAATTGGAGAGAGCAAACATATGTTGCAAAGGTATCCCAAAAAGTAATGGCTTAAGACTCAAACACAAATTCAATAAGGTGTTTGGTGGATGAAAAGTCACAAAAGAACTCAATTTGCATAAGAGGTCTAGATCCATTGTTGGGTAAGTGCAGTAAGTTGGTGGACCAAAAAGGGGTCATAAGTGGACGTCATATTGCAAAAAACAACAAAATCTCAACTTGTAGGGATTATTAGTAATATGCGCACTCAAAATTAGAAAAAGTTATATAAATATGAATCATAGAATCCGAATCTAGTTTCTAAATTACTATTTAAAAAAAAAAAAAACGAACAAGTTTAGCTATATTAAACACTCAAAATTCTATGACTTGGTTTTTTAAAAACCTATAAGATTGTAGTCTGTTTGCCGCGATGATTTGGATGACCAAATCTTGTTTTTTTTTCATTTGGTGAAAAGTTAGATGTCGTTGTCTATCTTGGGATGGATTTTATTTTGTATTTTTTCGAGCAATATATTTTTTTAATTATTTTTTTCGTGAAAGTGGTCTAAAACATTTAGAAAACGGAGCACTTTCTGTTTGCCCGCCATAACTATATCAAAAAATATTGAAATCAAATACTTTTTTTAAACGTGTATAGAATTTCGCCATGCTTGGGATGGTATATGTTTTATCACATTTTGATAAGCGAAACAAAAGTTGCAGTCTTAAACGTAGACATAAACATTCACGGGAAAAATATTTTAAAGACCTATTGTTAGTAAAAATTATAAAATGATATTTATCTTATTCTATTCACTTTAAAATTAATATTTCTACGAAGTTAACGGTATCCCTTATGTGATGGTACCATTATTGTGAGATGTTTTCAATTTTTTTGGCATAGTTCAAGTCCGCGAAAGAGCAAATTTGAAGTTTTTGGCCTTTCACACGCCATAATGACCTCCCATAGCTCGGTTGGGAAAAACAAAGATTTCCCGAGCCTTGAGGATCGAATTTAATGATACTGAAAGAAGCTGCGATCGTAGTCCTAAATAATATAACCGCACTCGAGCTTTACTGAATTGCGCTCACGATTATTAAATCATATTTACATGCATCCCAATGTTTGAATTACCATGTGATTTTTACTTGTTTGGCCTTCTTTATGCAATTCTCATGCGAAATTATGTCGCTTTACGCACGTTTTTCTTATCATCGGAAGTGAAACATCATGGGAGACAAGAAACAAAGTAAAAAAGGAAATCAATAAGTAAAAAAACTCCTGGACAAATTAGACACAAAAAGATTTCATAATGTTGAGCGAATGTGGCCCGAAAAGACCGCTCAAGGTCGGAGAAAGAAAATACAGAAGGAGAGGAGAGCTGAATACATCAAATAATAATAATTCTTCACTATACATATATTAAAACCACACTGCATAAAAATCATCCGGGATATTACAAATATATATAGGAGTACATTTTCCTATTATCTAGGAAACCTCCTATAACTTCTCCAGCTATTATTGATGAGTTGTTAATACAACTCTCAACATACTCCTAGATTAGTGTTATTGTTACTCACGTAACAATACACACTCTAAACAATAATATCATAAATATTAATGGAGCACTAAATAAATATTTCCTAAAATTCCCCCTTAGTGCGAACATTGTAGAAAAAACATCCACACTCTCAATTGCAGTATGCTCACCCCTATGGCATGTCCAACTCTATGACTCATGACCTTGATCCAAAAGAAAGGCTTGCTCTTCCATGGTTTTAAACAGTTACCACAAACCTTGACGTGACAGAACCTCATCAACTGTCGACCTCATGTGGTTTTCTGGATCCTCCCACAAACCCTTTCAAGATACATGAACTAACTTACTCTGGTGCTCTTTCACCACTATGCTTATACATCGTGGAATTATGTAGGAAACACAATATGCATATCTCAAAGCGCATAATAGAAGATATATTGAAAAAAATTCACATTACTTCCTATAAGAATCGTAATGTTCTTAATCGTAGTCTCTGTCATTGATTGTTGCCACTCGATCTTGAACAACATAGAAAAGCATCACTTTGCCACTGGAAGCTTTCCTTGACTAAGTCATTTTGGGTGCAGAATGGGAATGGAACATTGGTATGTATCCCCCCCCACAATGTGAAATTCCACTCAAATAGATACTGAGAAGCAAAATGCATCAAAGAACATACTCCTGAATGGATCTTACTAGTTAGGTCTTGCTGCACATGGTCACTAATGCTAGTGAACGTATTCTTCTAGCTGACCATCTTCTAATGAAGTACGGCAGTCAAAGGACCAAGTTAGTCAGAGGATCACTGACAGTCATCTGCGCTCCAACACAACTTTCTTTCCAACATCCATCAAATACCACACAAAACAGAACTCTGAAAAAGAATCATATTGAGAAAATGGAAACCACACTGAAAATCATATACTCACACCATACATATGCCACCACAGCTTCTGTGTGGCCCCGTCGTTGGTGACTGACGAGAGGTTGTTGTTCGACCTCCTTCCTCCGATGCCTCCTTCCTCCATCATATGGGTGCTTAACTCAGCTGGATTTGAACATGAGACTACATGGTTTCCACATTGTATTTATTTAAACTTCTCCCTCAATGTGAAACCTTTTATTTTAGGACGTCGAGTACAACCGATAATGCGTCCACAAGATGGCCAAAATAGAGGGTAATTTTCAATTTTTTTATTTTCTCCCAAAATTAGAACCACTAGGACGACAATAAAAAAATATACACTTTTGAAAAAAACGGCACTTTCGATTTCGAGTTACCATGCAAAAGTTATTGAAGTTCTGATTTCCGTAAAATGGTTTGAATTTAATAAAAATTGACACAATGATTAAAATTTTCCTCAAAATAGAGAGAAAACTTATCATGTGACCAGTCGTTAGAATTGGGAGAAAAGTAAGATTCCAAAAAAATCAATTTCCCCAAGAACTGGTGCCAAAAATAATTAATTCGGCCAAAAAAGTAATAATTGCCCTCTAAATACAATTATTAAATAAAAACTATAGGAAAAATTAATTTTTCAAAACTATAGTCTTTATGAAAAATTAAAATAATTGGACAGAGTTGGATATGCAAAAAACTCAAGTGAATCTGTCATTCAGATCTTTCTTGTATAATATTAACTTATATCTGCGCCTTTCTCCTTTATATCCAATGGACACTGGTATGCAAGAAGCTGGGAAATCAAATCTGCACCTTATTTGTGGCTTTAACATTCCAATACTATGAATTTCTTTTGCCTCAAATTATAATCATATTTCTACAATTCTCCAATTCTAACACCACTGGTGACTAACTGCACGAATACTTGGCCGCATGCAGATCCAAACTAATGTGTAAAATAGATTCTCAGCTATATTACTTCTGTCACTAAAAATTCATCTATTTTCTGATGTAAACAAATTTTAATCTATAAATCAATATCTAAAACCATTTCTGGGTTTTGTTCTACACAAGTTAGCTTTCCATAACATTTTGAATCGCCCAATTTCATTAAGAAACGCAAAAGATATCGTCATTTCAATAAACCTGTGTCAAGCTTCAACCAGAAACCTTTCTATATGCCTTTATCTGCAAAATTTCCATTTCTACCTGAAATCCCCATCCACTTTTCTGGAAAAACCACGCTCTGATATCACATGAAAAGACCGCTCAAGGTCGAGCAAGAAAATACGAAAGGAGAGGAGAGTGATACATCAAATAATAATAATTCTTCACTATACATATATTGAAACCACACTTTGCATAAAAATCATCCTGGATATTACAAATATATATAGGAGTACATTTTCCTATTATCTAGAAACCTCCTATAACTTCTCCAAACTATTATTGATGAGTTGTTAATACACTCTCAACATACGCCTATATTAGTGTTATTGTTACTCACGTAACAATACACACTCTAAACAATAATATCATAAATATTAATGGAGCACTAAATAAATATTTTCTAACGAAACTTCGTGAATCAAGAAGAGGTTCATATTCCCCTACTATTGTAAGAAATGAAGAACCAGTAATGTTTCTACCAAAATATCGATATTGAAGATGAATTAAATACTCGTGATGTAGTTGATGTTGAAATTGAAGGAGGCAATAAAAATGTGAATAAGGAAATTCAAGTTGAAACCATAGACAAGCAAAATTTGACAAAAACACCTCCTAGGATTTTACGTAAGAGACCTAATTATTTTATTGAAATTGATGAGAAATTTTTGAAACCAATGTCTAATGAAATTTCAACGACACATAAGAAGAAAAACCACTTTGAAATTTGGGATAATCATTTTGAAATTTTAAATGATTCTCAAAGATGCAAGTTGTTTGTTAGTTTGATGAAATTGAATAAAATGAGACCTACATTAAACACCTTAAGATTGATAACATCTAATATGCGTGGTCAAACCTATATAATTGTTGAAAACCTTCATGATGCATATCACATTGTTAGTGTCGAGAGATGCACAAGGATAATACTATTGTGTGTCGTGTACTTGCTTGCTACTAGGGTTGTAAGTGAATCAACAAAAAACAACGTTTGATTAGGCAAACAAGTTGAATGTTGAAAGTTAATCGAAAAACTCTAATGAAAGCAATTAAAAGGCGTAAAATCCTTCAATCACTCAATAACACCGATTTTGGGCATTTTACGCTAAAGCACCGTGTAAGGACAAAAATATATCTCGATCTTTATAAGAGAAGTTGTTATTCAATTTTGGCATGATAACACTAGAGTTTTACCTAGTACAAAAGATGTTATAAAACAAAGAGTTGTTTTTACTAATCGTGAACCACATCCAAAGCATTTCTTAGATATGACTCAAACTCAATTTTTCATAAGTTTGAATATGACCATCCAAAAATTAAAATTAGTTAATATTTTTTTGAAATGTTAAAACCATTCTATGTAAAAATTAACCACGCTACGCACTTGTTGTTGTAGGCAACATGTTAAATTTTGATGCATTATGCTAAATTTTTACGTATTGGTGTCCCCAAATTTCACCACCGAAATCTGGGACTATCCATTTGAATTTTTTTCGTTCTTTTTAAAAATAATAGGTCTTTTCGTGTTTTTATTGCGAGAAGATCTCTGTATTACGTTAAGATATTCCTAGTGAATCATATGAGCCAATTTCAAAAAATACCTGGATGTTGAAACACATTTTATCCCTCGCCAAGTTTTGTTTGTCGAAAATTTTTATTTAATTATTTATTAAATAAATAAAGGTTCGTTTGAAGTAAATTGTGCTCCGGTTGAACCTGTTGAAGTTTTGCATGCCTGTATTCACACATCTCAAGAGGATTTTCACCAACAATGAATTTAAAGCATTGTCTGCAACTTCTGGCAATATTTTTTTACTTCTTTGTTTGCATTTTTCTCGATTTTCTCTGCAGGTTTGTCTATTAAATTCCCCTGGGTCCATTCTTTGTTTTGTATAGTCTGTTTAATTGCCTGGAGAATCTGGAGATCATCTACGACCTCAACACTAGAAGGAATCAGCCTCAGAAGGTAAACTTCTAACAAAAAAAGATGAAGTCGTGCACAAAAAGCCTCTCCTAGTCAAGTCACACTTTTTGGAATAAATGGGTCTAAGCTGCAATGGGATTTACGGTAGTGGCGATGAAAGAGAAGGATCAGCAGAATCATACATAGCTTCCAAATTTGTTGATATCAACGACATAGACATAGGCCCTGAACCCATCTCCGAAATAATTGACAAATCTAGGGCCGGAAAGACATCTCTCATGTAGGTAATAAAAAGCAGTGGAATTATTCAAGCATCAGTGTTTCCAGTCACAGCTCAGTTGCCCAAATTTGTTATGGAGTGTGCAAGGTCATATCATCCTCTTTCCAAAACAATTTAGGATGTTGTGGGAAAGACAATAATCAAGCTGGATGCACAATTTATTAATTATTGTCTGAAGATTCCGACATGACCGATGGTGATTGCAATTAACATGTTGGATGCTGGAAACAGATGAGAGAAACACAAAGCAGATTACGTGGGCATAATGAATAAGAGATATATAAAGAAGCCCAGGTATCCATCAAAGTTCTGAGGACTCTTCCATGATCCATTTGGTGTAGGAGGTGGATGATATTACTAAATTACTTTGCAGGTTAAGTGGAGAAGTCAATACTCACAACTTCCGCTCATGGATGTATGCTTTCGTGAGGACCATTGAGATCAATAGAGCTAATTCGATAATCAATTGGGCAGAGATCATCAGTGACAACATCGATGAGCAACTCTGGAGTGTGAGGTGGACGTACAACTTCAAAATGACTTCATACCTAGTATATGCAGCAGCCTCACAGGGTATATTTTCCAAGCTAGATAGATGGGGCATACTGGTGAAAGATCCTATTTTTGAGTGCTTCCCATAGTTGACAGTTCCTGAATGTCACAAAGATTACAAGGTGGTCAACGATGGGTTCTTCTATGGATTCATCTGCAAATTAAATAGTGATATGAAGACCAGCATGGTAAACAAAGAATCTTGGGAAGTCAGTATCCCAACATGGTTGTATTTTCATCCAGTTTGCAGACTTCATGTATCTTAGGGTAACCAACATTTCAAGAGAACCAGTTAAGTTACCGAGGTATCCAAGTGACAAGTGGGTCATCATGGAGTTATGTAGATAGCTTGTAGAGATGCATGACTTACAATCAAAATGACACAAGCCTATGGGTTTCTTTTCTCGTCACAAAGGTTATTACAATTGCTAAAGCATCCACAATGCTAGATGAATCGAAGCGAAATTTTTTCTCGAGTATGAGCATGAGTTTCTTCCAACGTGACTAAACTTTGATCCATATGGGGTAGCAAGGAAGACAATCTCCCAAGAATACTCACATGTACCTTCATTGGAAGACTTTTGGATGAAGTGCAAAAACGAGTATGAAGTCGGGAATAAATACTTCAACAAGTTATCGACGCAACAAGTGTCTGATTATGGTTTGGCATAGATACGAAGATGATGGGCATGTGATACTTGACTCGTATTATCGATGGGAGCGGATAGAGTTGTTCTTCAAGTAAACATTAGTGGTTGTCGACGATTGAGGAAATATCTTCTGCGGTTATGGTTAACACCTAAAACTAGTTGTTGACAAAGGGGTATTACCTGGATGAAAATTTGATGAATCAGATCACATGTAATTTTACCATAGGAGACTCCAACAAAAGAAAGCACAAAGGTGAAAGTAGCAGAAGGCCAAAGAAACTCAAAGTACACAAGAAGTCTCACGCATAGGAGAAGGCCAAATCTACAACTATCGTGCTAGTTCCAACTTCTCCAACATCAACTCATAATAGTTCAGGAACCCCAAAACCCCAAAGAGATCTTGTCATTCCTCCATTGAATCTAGTGTCATTTGTATTTTCTCCTCAACCACTCAAATCTTCACCTCTCCCTATGGAGAAGTTGAAAGCACAGATGGCGGAGTTTGAAAAAGCATTGTCTTTGGAAAATTCAGAGGGTGGCAGTCACAACACTATGGAAAATTCGGATAGAGAAGAATCAGAGCATGAGATGGTGGTGCACTCGGTGACTTCTCATTCCCGAGAAGCAACTTTTCATCATGGTTGGCTTTGCAGACAATTCCAGAAGCTAGAGAGGAGATCAACCTAGAGGAACATGACTTTCAACTACTCTTGAGTTTGGGCGGAAGAGATAGAAGACCTAAAGTTTCCAAAATAACTTATAGGTTGATTATTGAAGAATTAGGATAGAAGTTCGCTGAGTTATCGGCCCAGAGAAGGAAAACACAAGGGAGAGCTCGTGACGCGAGATATAACAAAGTGACCAAAGTGCCGATAGGTCAAACTACCATAGAAGGATTAAAGCAGGATACACAAACACTAATGAACGCATTATTCCTTAAGCTTGACAAAGAGAAGGTTGATAAATCCAAGCTTCAAAAGTAGGTTTCCCAGCTATGTGAGATCATTGCTAAGGTTGTGAAACCTTCCTCTCAACCCATTCTAGCACATGAGCAAGTGAGTAATCATCTGATTAAAGAGGTGGAAGATGCAGGGGACTAGGTCAAAACTATTACTCAATGGAAAGGGAAAATCATTCACCAAGCTTCAGAGTAGTTCGAAAGAATACCAGCTGAATTGGAGAATATGCACAAGGCAGTATCTCAGCTAAAGGAACTGATGACACAAATAGAAGATGAGAACATAGTTGTTGAAAGTCATTTGGATACTTTAGCTAAGATACACTCGTTACTAGAGGATGTGCTAATTGCAGAGCAAATTGTACCTGGTGGATTGATGGAAAGGGGAAGTAGTTAGAAATTTTAGTTTCCTTCCACGTAGAGATCCTCAAGCTTATGCTGAAAAGGATGTAGTTGCTGGAAAATAAGATGGGAGAAGTGTTGGAGAGCATCCTAGATGAATTACTTGCTTCCCATGAGGAATTTATTCTAGTTGTGTGGAAATAAATTGATGAATACACCATACTTTTCACAATGGATTCAATTGGCAAACTCATAAAGATTCAAACAGATGTTGAGGGATATGGGCCTAGTTTAGAGAAGGTAAAGGCTAATACTGCTTGCTTTGTCTAAAGGGTTGCTGCAGTTCAGAACCAAGAGAGAGGCTATTGTTAAACAGATGGGAAGATGTTGAATTACATGTTTGACAAGTATATTCAATATCAGAACAAAAATAAAGTGTAGGTGTTACAACTGGCAAATCTTCTTTCTTCTCTTATTTCTTATGTTCCCGGATGAAAATGTAAGATTAAAGTTATTGGTTTAAAAACCATTACTTTAAGTTATTTGGAAGGATTCTTTAAGATAGGTGACAAATGTGCACAATTTTGGCTTAAACTCCTTATGCATGTTACTAAGAGAGGAATTCTAGGAAGATGATTGCTAGATGTTCCCTTTACTACTTCTTCATGTTCTAGTTCAGTTGTAGTTTCCCATTTGTAATTTCCCCTCTACACACTATAAGTAGAGGAAGAACCTACGGGTTAAAGGATCGGAATTTGTAATCAACATTCTTGTGTTCCAGACTTTGAGCTGAAACCCTTGATAGCTTTTTGCAAGCAGAGGAATAGAGAAGAGGAAAATTTCTGGAGAACTTTGTGTCAACGGTGCATTCGTTTCTTATTTCTTTTTAGATATCTGCATAAACTTTGTGTTGTCTTAGATCTAGATCTGAAACTTTCCTTTGCTTCAAATTTTGCATTTTAAGATCTATTTGTTTCGTCTATGTGCATGTGATCAACTCTGTCAACTATTGGTTAGGTTGCACATTTCCTTTCATTTCTTCTCACATTTAATTATTTCCCTTTCCTGCACATATTGCTTACAAATATTGCTTACTTGCTGCAAAATTGCCTAGTTATGGTCCATGAGCTACACAATAAAAGTAAAACCAACAGATAGATACTAGGAAATATAATTGACAAAATATTACACGGGAGCCTCACCGGTAAATGAGGGAGATTTATCTCATGACTGCCTAGGTTTTCAACTGTGTAGAAAATCTAGCCAACAATTTTTGGCGACTCTACTGGGGAATGAACAATCTTTTGTAGATCAGAGCTTATCGTGTCAGTTCCCAATGAATTCTCAACCTGCTTAAACACCTATTCACCCAATCTGTCAAGGCTCAAGGAAGGATTGATCATTTCTACAGTTGCGAGAGTAATTCAATTTCAATCATTCTCTTTAAGTTAGAATCCATGAGATCTAGTCTTTCGCCAGGAAGAAGAGTGAAAAATCCTCCGGATATGGATTAGCTTCAGACATAATCCAAAGAGTAGTTGGAATTATCTATCAAGTCTACTGGAGAAGATGTGTTCCATTCATCATGTTGAACCGAAACCAACCACCACATGTCCCATGGGGTGCGCTTTTGGGCCACTAAACCTAACTCCACCTATGCACGAATTGCCTAAAGGGTCAAGAAAGAATTTCCCGAAATTCTTTGGAGATGGCAAGAAAAATCTAGATGATCACTTGGCAGCATTCTTTATATCTTGTGGTGTGCTTGCGGTGGAGCATGAGGATGTTTCAGTCAGACTTTTCATTGAGACTCTACATGACTTGGCCGAGAATGGTTCTATCGGTTAGCTCCTGGGACTATAACAAACTGGGCATCCATGCGAGAACAATTTCTAAAGAGGTTCAAACCTGTAGAAGACGCTAGTATGTTGATCACTCAATTGTTGCGCAGTTAAAGAAGGAACCAAATGAGAACATGCGAGACTTTATTGCAAGGTTCCAAAGGATTTTATATAAAATCCCCACTTCTGCTGTGCTTAGCGATGAAAATCAAAAGACGTTTTTTATAAACACTTTGTTGCCTGAAGTTGGATATCAACTGCGGAGGGCAAGACCTATGAATCTATTAGAGGCACAAAATGCTATTGTAGAGGTTGAAGATGACTTGATCATGGCTAGAAAAATTAGACAATCACCCCATAAAGGTGATGGAGCTTCTTCAAGTACTTCTGATCCTTTGCTACAGAAGTTAGCTAATGACATGCTACAAATCAAGAAGCAGATATCTCAAGGAGGAAATGTAACTCCTTCAAGAACAACTCCTTCTTGGACCTTTAATGGTCAAAATCAAAATCGAAACAGACTTACTTGCTACACCACAACGGTTGGCAATTGAAGTTTCTCTAAGGAACAACTTGGAAACTAATGAAGAAGATCTTGGCATTGGTGAATCATTTGATGAAGAAGACTTTGTAGATCCCGTTGGTGACTCCAACATTGGTTACCTGGACTATGAATTTGACGAGGGCTATTATGAATCTTTTGAAGATTCTGATGGTCACACATTTGCAGTGTTCACAAGGTCCCAAACATGCCAAAATGTTGAAGCTTCCTCAAGTGGCCAAAGAAGAGAAAGAGAAGATCTTGGGCTAGATGTTACCATCCTAAAAAGAGGCAGTACACTACCTTCTTCATTAGCTCCCAGAGATAAGCATGTAGGTTCTTTCAATCAGCAGCAAAGGACCAACGGACAACCGGCTGAAGTAAGTCAAGCTTTCGAC
Source organism: Taxus wallichiana var. yunnanensis (assembly GCA_018340775.1). Lineage (NCBI taxonomy): Eukaryota > Viridiplantae > Streptophyta > Pinopsida > Cupressales > Taxaceae > Taxus > Taxus wallichiana. The sequence continues at coordinate 546,396,555 of CM031243.1, forward strand.
ATTATTGATCATATTAAAAAGACCAAAATTCAGATGTCAAAAGCTGAGTATTTGAGGGCATTTCTGATCAGTTAAATAGGTTGGTAAAATATGTGCAAAGTAATGGTCCCAATACTCCAACAAATAGTGTTTCATAAGGTATCTTGTCTAGTCCTAAGATTACCCCCTTTAAATAATACTACTTGACTCATATCATCAGATGGGAGGGGATAGAGCTACTCTTTAGGAAAACATTGGTGGTTGTCAGACGATTGAGGAAAGATCTTCTGCGGTTCTGGTTAACACCTCAAATTGGTTGTTGACAAAGGGGTATTTCCTGGATGAAGCTTTGATGAATCAGATCATAGGTAATTTTACCGCAAGAGACTCCAACAAAAGAAAGCACGAAGGTGAAAGTAGCAGAAGGCCAAAGAAACTCAAAGTACACAAGAAGTCTCATGCATAGGAGAAGGCCAAATCTACAACTATTGTGCTAGTTCCAACTTCTCCAACATCAACTCATAACATTTCAGTAGCCCCAGAACCCTAGAGAGATCTTGTTGTTCCTCCGTTGAATCTAGCATCATTTTTATTTTCTCCTCAACCACTCAAATCTTCACTTGTCCTTATAGAGAATGTTAAAGCACATATGGTGGTGTTTGGAAAAGCATTGTCTTTAGATAATTCAGAGGGTGGTAGTCACAACACTATGGAAAATTCAGATAAAGAAAAATCAGAGCATGAGATGGTGGTGCACTCAGTGACTTCTTATTCCTCAAGAAACAACTTTTCATCATGGTTGGCTTTGCAAACAATTACAGAAGCTAGAGAGGAGATCAACTTGGAGGAACACGAATTTCAGCTGCTCCTGAGAGGATAATTCTTACACTTGTGTTAGTCCTACACTTGTTGGGTTAGCTTGCTTAGGTGTACCAAACAGTTGTGTGGAGTTAGCTTACTAGTTGTGTTGAGTTAGCTTCTCGCTTATGTGGAATTAGTTTACTAATATTTTGGAGTTAACTTAACTACCAAAGTATAAATTAGTGGGATTTTTTCACCACTCGATTTAGGTAGTAGTTGCACTTCCCTCCTCTTATATGTACATATTTCTTATTGAGTAATTCAAGTCATTATATTGTAATGCATTGAGCATTATGTATTATGATGGATTTCCATATATGGTATTTTAGCTCTTCTATTTTACAAATCTAATGTGGTGTGCTATTATCATCTGAGATCATGGCTTGGAACAATCTTCTTATCATTCCTTTCAAGAATCACCCATCAAAGTTACACTATTTTTTGGTCTCATGGCTCTTAAGGGACTATGCCCGAATGAAGTATCCCGAAGCAATGACATTGTCCCACACCAAAACAACACCTCTTCTAGCATTTAACCGGTGATACATATGTGTTGGTGTAGTCGGTTTAGTGTGACGACCTACCATTTCCAAAATATAGCATTTTACAAGCTTACACTTGACTCAAACCGCACTATTTTGTGTGTTTACAAATAATAGGTCAGTGAGCACCGATTGGAGACGGAAAAAAGCTGAGACAAAATATTGTAGAGGTTCCTAAGTGGAGGTGTAGGATCTAACAAGACGTCTCTAGGTATCACAGAGACCAAGTAATCACCCATCGAAGTTGTACGATTTTTGGTCTCAGGGCTCTTAAGGGACTATGCCCAAACAAAGTATCCTAGAAGCAATGACATTTTCCCACACCGAAATGATGCCTCCTCTAGTGTTTAACTAGCCACCGAATATGCTTGGCACATTGTCCGTTGGTGCCACAACCCATCATTTGTAAAATATAGTGTTTGACAACCTTACACTGGCTTAAACTGCACTATTTGGCATGTTTACAAACAATAGGGCAATGAGAGCACTGATTGGAGACAGAAAAACTAAGATGACTATTATAGAGCATTCCTACATTAGGGTGTAAGATCTAACGAGACATCTCTAGGTTCCATGAAGACCGAGTAATCATCTATCGAAGTTGTATGGTTTTTTGGTCTCAGGGCTCTTAAGGGACTATGCCCGAACAAAGTAGCCTAGAAGCAACGAAATTTTACCACACCGAAAGAAATCCTCCTCTAGCATTTACCTAGCCACCTAGATGTGTTGGGATAGTTAGTTTGGTGCCACGGACCACCATTTGCAAAATAGAGTGTTTGATAACCTTACACTGGCTCGAACTGCACTATTTGGTGCATTTGCAAACAATAGGGTAGTGAGAGCACCGATTGGAGACAAAAACCTGAGACAGGATATTGTAGAGGGTCCCCATGCCAAGGTATTATAGATGGTTTAATAAGATAATATTCGGTCTTGTGTGATTTGGGTTTTGATCTTGGTTCGATTTGAAATATCGAGTTTGGTTAAAGTTTGAAGGTATTAAACAACTCATTGCGAGCTTGCTGTTTTTAATGGTTTTTAACTCGTTATTTTGTAAGCTCTTATAGAAGTATGTTGTTATTATTGTTTGATTTCAATACTCCTTTGGTTTTCGAACACCATTGGGGCTCATCTCTTAGAGAGATTGATTTGTATTTGCGGGGTTTTTAGCTCATCTTGAGCTTGTTGTTATATTCTCTTTATGAATATGTTTAATTTATTTTTGGCTTGGAGAACTTGAAGTGATGAAGTCAAGAGTCTATTATGATGTGGGTTATTATTAGTTTGAGGGATTCTGACCTTCGTACATTTTCTTGATTAGGATATGAAATATGGGAATGTTTTTCTTTAGGATAATTCATTAAATGAGATGTGGAATTATTACACAAGGATTGGGAAAATATAAACAAACCAGATCTAAAATATTTGACTCTTTCTCTCTTATAAATTCATTTCTATAAATAGAATATGGTTGGGAAGTATTGTTATTGGAATCTAGGAAAATTTTGAAGGATGGTATATAGCTCAAATAGAGCTTGTTGTTTTGTTTAGATCAATTCATCATTGAACTTGACTGATATTAATACTTCTAGCTCTTAACAAGCATGATTGTTTTAAACTATCTATGAACATGATTTGCTTTTGGGTTCATTGAATGAAATCTGGACAAGAAATAGGAATGATATAGTTTCTTATAAAGCAGTAATGATTATTCTTTTCCTTTTTGCATACATTGTTGGAATTGGTCATTATGATTCTTGGAAAATGAAAGGGAATGGAAAACAACTGGGTTAAACTAGGATCTCTTTTAAAGAGCTATTACTTTATGTAGACACCAAAATTGGGTCACACTCCCTTAGTGCCGTCGAATAACTAACCCAAACATACTCACCTAACCACACCCCCCTCCACACCACATTAATATTAATTTAATCAATTTAATTAAATTAATATCCATCCTCACAATATTCAAAGATTTAATTACATTAATTGACCTAATTTCCACCTCACCTCATCCAACCACCTCACCCTAGACCTATTCTTAACATGTTTCCATAACTAAAAATGACTAAGTCTTACTTTCCTTAATGAGTTAAAATTTGGTCTAACCCTAAACTCAATCCCTAAAGTCTTTCTAACCACATTCCTGCCCATTAGAAGGGAAGTTTTCGTTCTAATCCGCGAGAAGAAACTAACTGGGTGGAAGAAATTAGAAAGATCTACCCATTTTAGTAAACCTAGGGAATCCCATCTTAATCGATGCCGGTCACCCCTAAAGCGATGCTAGTCGACCCAGAACCGTTGTCAATTACCATTTATTCACCTTAGCAACCTTGTTTGAGGGGTTGGCACATTCTGAGAGCAAGAGGACGAGAAAAGAACTGCATGCAAGCAGAATATGCTTACTATGAGTGACTCTTAGTTCTAAAGGACTAGTACCAACTCCACCTGCTCCTCCATTGCAGAATATGCTTGCTATGAGTGCATCAAAGATTGATAATATTGATCCTTTCTATCTCTCCCTTCTCATTGGAGGATACTGATTGAATAATTGTATAATAGATTCAGGTGCTTTTGAAAATGTAATTCCCATAAATTTTTCCAATGCTATCGACTTACCTTGACATATCTAGTGGCTCTTGTTCCATGGAGTCAAAGGAAGTCCCACTTGTGGGGAAGATCAAATATGCACATGTGGCTCTCGCTGAATTTACAAGAAATAAGATGTTATTGACTATCTTGGTAGAAAACATTCGGCATCATTTGGAATGTTGCTAAGTAGAAGCTTTTGCTGAGAATCGGGAGGGAAAATCTAGATGAATTGGTATTTTTCAACCATTATGGTTAAGGGAGATATAGAAAATTTTCTCCTAAAAAAGAGATATATGGTGCAAAATTCAGAAAATCAAGAAGCTAACATCTTGTACCAAGATATCAAGAATAGGAATTACTTCATAATATCATAATAGGAGGATGAAATTACTATCTTGATATGACCAAAAATTCATTTCTGATGGGGTATTGAGTATGAAGGAGAGTGGAGAAATCTTGAGTTGTAAGAGGAAAACCCCAAATTTCTAGATGATGCAAGCCATGAAGAAGACAAAATGATTCTTGATGAGTTCCAAGCTGAAAAATTAGCCAATGTGTTTATCCACGATGAAGAGGTGTTCTCATTCCCATTTGAAGATGAAGATTCTCTTGATCATGTCATCCATGAAGAAGAAAGGACAACTTGTGATGAGCCTTTGAAAGGTTTGAAAGAAGAATCTATGTAAGAAATGTTGAGATATGTGGAAGAAGTAGAAGATCCTCAACTCAACCTTGAACTCCTAATGTAAGCCATGGAATTACAAGACAAGTATGAATCTAGTGTTGACTCTCAATTGATTCCAAAAATTTCATGATGAAACAAATCAAGTTGAGGAATCGGTGATTGATGAATGTAATGATGAAATTGAAGTTTTATCTTTTCCATTTGAAGAGGAAGTTTCTCTCTATGATGAAAAATTTGAAACCAAATTCTTTGAGTCCTTTGAAGACAAGGCCTCCCATAATGAAGAAGAAATGAAATGCAATGAAATTTGGGCTAATGAATCAATGTCTCCAAATTGTTTCCTTGAATTTCAAGATGAAGATTATTTGAATGAATGTGAAGATGAGCTTGTGGTAGTTTTGAAGAAAGAATTCATGCATGAAATTTTGAAATTTGTAGAAGGTATGAAATATCTTGAGCTAAGTCTTGACATTTTAGCTCATGTTATGGTCATGTAAGATAGGTATGAGGTTATGTTTGATTCTTCATTGATGCCCAAATATCTCATAATGAAATAGAACAAAAAGATGAATTCAAGGCCTCTTATGAAAAATTTGTCAATAAGCATGAACATGGGAAAGAAAGACACTTGGAATATTCAAGCAATCCAATAAAAATCAGCCTTGGGGAAATGATGAAATGCTAAGCGAGAAATCAACAATGTGGGTGAATGTAGAAGAAAATTTTAAATTTGAAATTGATGGACTTTGTGAGAGAAGCTTTAAGAATCAAAGGGATGATGTAGGCTCACTCCTCCCAATCATATAGGAACTCATGAAAGCACCTGGATTTCATAAGCAATTGAGGAAAGGAGGCTACTTCCTCGAACTACCAATGGATTCATGAAACATCATCACTCAATGTTACCCATTCAGGGGTAACTTTTGAATAAAAAGTGCTTTAATGAAAGTGGGTTTTCCCCACATGTACCATAGGTGAATATAGGTTTTTGTGTTTCCCTTTCCATTGTGTGTTTGTTTTTGTCGTGTGTTGTGTTCAATAAAAAGGTTTTGTTGTATCCATCCTTGATATGCAATGACTCTATAGCCCAATGGATAAGGCACTGGTCCTCTTAGTGTCTTGAGATTCTGTGGTTCCTACTTTGTTCAAACCAAAACAAGTCCCCAAGTTAGAGCTAGTTGTTGTCATGTTAAATGTCTAGCATGAAAAATTGAAATTTTTACCATGACAACTAAGCCCACACTAAAAATCCTTGAACCGATTAATGTAAAACTACCCTTCGCCAATTGTTTACTATGTAAACCCCATAATAGTCAAGAGGGATGTGTTAACTATATTTTTAAAGTATTTTTCATGTGCATTTTAGCTGGTGGGAAGAATTTCATGGATTCATTTTGATCCACTTTGAAGGAACTTCTCCCAGAGGCCCAAAAGGCCTATTTTCAAGATTTTTACACCTAATAAAACCATTTAGGGATGAACCAAAAGATATAATGCATATAAGAAGTGTGTGATAGATATATGAGATCATCAGAGGTATTTTAGGGAATTTATGTAGTAAAAATTAGGTTTAGGAAAAAGTTGTGTAACACCGGACAACTTATAGCACGGTGCAGGGAAATGCACGTAGTAAAAAAGATAGTCAGTTTGTTCTAGAGGTTGCAGGAGCCTCGGGATATTTTTTGAAGTGAAAAAATATTCATTGGAAATATAAGAAGGGCCTAATTCACATTTTAAAAGGTTTTGGGATATTTTATATTCCATATTTTGAGATATTGGCTCGGTAGTGCAGATGAAGATCCCCAATCCCGGTGGGGATTCAAATAAGTATCCCAAGAGTTATATGGAGATTTTTGAACTTATTAAAATCCCATTATGACCTATGAAATTCAATCTTCACTCAAAATGTGTTGGTTGTCATTTTCATCGCCATACTTTTTGTGGCGATCTACTTTACCAAAGGTGCACTGCTTGAGCGGGAATAAAAAATGGGGTGAATTTCAAATTTCATGACAAATAGGCTGTTGAAACTTATGGGAATTATCTCATAAAACATTTTGGAGTCAAAATGATATCAGGTTTTCCTTGGTAACTCTCGTGGAGCTCCTGGGAAAAGAATTACTCTTCGGCGTCTATGTTTGGTAGTTGTTGGTGAAGGTGGGGTTTCTAAAAGTATCCATGGCACATTTTAACACCTTGGATGAAAATTTTCAACTTTTCACTTGGTTTAAAGGTGCATTAGGTGAAAAAAAATGTGCTACTAAGGAAAGGAGAGAAAAGGAAAGATTTTTCGTCACTTCAAAGGTGTCTTGAGAGGTTAGGTGAGTGTTATGCACTCACATGTTGTTTCGCCCCCTTTACACGATAAGCATGACCCATAATGCACTGGGAATCCCTCTACTGCACCTTTTCACCTAGTGAAAAAGTGCATTGGGTGTAAAAACGTTCACCCTTAAGGGAGAAGTGGGTTTTCGTCACTTAAGTGACAACATCATGTGTTAGGCAAGTGTTATGCATTCACGCCTTCTAATCACCCCCTCTCCATGATCAAACACACCATTGGAGAAATTTTCCACAATTTTTAAACCTTTTCACCTAGTTAAAAATTTAATCAATTTCAAAAAATTGTGCCACCATGTAATCGTTCTCTATCCCGGCACTCACAACTTCAAACTAGCTTCCTAGGACATGTTTTTTCACTTCTCCACTCATCAAGCTTGTCCCCCTCCTCATGTTGGCTCTACCCATTGCACATTTTCTCCATGATGAAAAAAAAAATCACCTCATTTCCCCTTACTAAAAGTGGTAAGGTACATGAGAGGATCTCGTACCCATTGAGTAAGTCCCAACTCACTCTCAACCCGAGATAAGGAGAAAGTGTTAAAAGTGAGTCTAGGGGTGAGGTTCCTTAACCATGGTTAACATTTGAATACTTTAATGAATTTAGCTTATTTTTAAAATGAACGATAACCAAATCTTACCAAGCCAAGAACACGGATGCTAATCAAACACCACGATCCATAAAATGAAAGCAATTCACCGTAATAACTTTACATAAAACCTTTCAAAAACAAATGAGAAGCAATATCATATATTATTATGGAACTCAATGAAATAGAATGAGAATAATCCTTGCTTATATAGGCAAGGAATAACAATCTAAGAACCAAATCAAGGTCGTAGATCAAGCCATAAATCATGGAAAGAACTAGTCATCAAAGAACTAGTTAAGTCCATAGATTTATGAGAGAACTATACATCAAGGATCTAGTCAATAACATAGATCTAGGAAAGAACTATTCATAACCATAGATCAGGGAAAGAGTTATACCTAACAACTAGATAATATCTCCTAATATCTAAATAAATAAAAAGAAATATCCACACACATAAGTGGGTGAGGATAAATCCAATAAAGGTAAATAATGTACCTAGGTGCACATGAGCTAAGGTAAATACCTACTCTAACAATTTTTGGAACTCATTTTTTAATATCTTTTCCTCCATTTCTTCTATAACCAGGCCATGCCAAAATTTGTAACCCCATATCCAAAATCACTCTCTTGCTCATATCTCACAAACCCCTCGCTTTGATCTTCTTGAGATTCGAATCGAAGCTTCCCTACATGAAAACCTTTTAAATGAGTGTCTAAATGAAAAAAATGATGACCTCATACATTTTTTATAGTCATCTGAAAATTTCAGCCATGGAAAACTCCCGCCTCGGATATTCGGAGCTGCAAAGTGAGCCAAATGGTCTAAAAATCGAGCATGAGATCCTTAAAAATTAGCTTTCCAAGGAGGACTTTCTTGCCCATGAAAATAGGTATGATTGGATTTATAGAGGAATTTTATTTATTTGGATTATTCCCTATTATAAGAATAAAAAATAAACCTATAATTTCACTTTTCATTTCGTGAAGATCCAAACGAGAGAAACCCCTGAAAATTGAGCAAAACATCTCGGTGAGAAGTAGAATTTTGGAGACCTTTTTCGGCCCGATTCGACACCCCATGGCCAATGTATATTTTTAGTAATTCCCTATTCAATAAAATTATTGATATCATTAGTTCCAAAGGATTAATGGATTCAAGACACTCAGTTCATTCCCTAGGAGGAAAAGTGCTCAAAAGTGACAATTTGGTGAAATTGCCAAAACTAGTCACCAGAAAAAATTACTAAAAATAGTAAGTGTCTGGAAAAGGCTCAAAATGGTCATGGTTGTTCATCCCCATTCCTCACTAATTTCAACCTTCATGGAGGTAAAATTTATGTTTTCAAATGGTTCTATAATGACAATGTGTCTCGTGTTGTAGAAAAACCTTCTCGCCTCCCAATTTTGGTCACAAAGTGGAACATTCTGGTCTTGGTGTGTTTCTCACTCCACTGGATGGATTGATAAAATGTGTGAATAATGTTCCATAAAATATCTTACCTTCACTCATCACATGATTGGATTACTCTTCACCTCATCTCATGGATTTTTCCATTTCCCCAAGGCCACAAACCATTAGGTTGAATTATGCAGGAAATGGTCTCAAGTTGCATCAAGAACTTGGAATTTTGGGAGGCATTGCAGTGTTTCAAGGGTTGAAGGATTTTTCAAGTGAGGGAAATATTCCTTCATCATCTTCAATGGTCTTCACCTTCCCTTCTAGTGACCAATCAGTTAAGGCATGAGCTCACAATGTGTAATGTTTTAGAGTTGGGGTAGTGCTCATCACTCCTCTTCTCGGTGTGTTCAAGCAGTGTTGCAGAGGTTCATCATTTCATGAGTTTTCAAAGAGAGAAGAGTGTTCAAAGGTCTTCATCGGAGTTATTCATTAGTGCATCATAGTGGAGGGTCATCATGGATCAATTTTCATCTTCAACCTCTTCAGATTTGATCTTCATCGAAGGAGGAGGCATCTTCATCCATGTTTTGGAGCATTTATTCTCTCTTCTCCTCATTCTTCCTCCTCTTCTCTCCCCCTTTCTAATTATTTGTTGTAAGAAATCATTGTAATATGTCTTATTCACTTAAGTGACTCTAATGGTGAAATGTAAAAGTACCTTTTGATTTATAAAAAGGGGACTTATTTTCTCACATCCTAGGAAGACAAAGAGTCACAAGTTGAATAAGGACATGAAGAGACATGTGGGGGTAGATGAAGAGATGCATTATAAAGATATAAATTGGGAGAGCCTCGTCGTTTTAGGGGTGGTTATTTATTGTTTACTAGCTCCCATTTTATTTTTAGGAATAAGTGCCTTCATTTCCTCTATTCTCTTGTCTATTAAAATGTTGTTTCCATCTCAACTTATACTTCAAGAGCATTGTAAATTGTGCAACATGATGCAATAAAAATTATGTTTCTTGTTGATTGTTTCTCTTTCTACGTGAATAGTTTATTCTCGATTGATACAAGTGAAATAATTTGATTGTAATACAATAAACTCATATATGTTATTTTTGGTTAAAATACCCTTCATATTTCCCTTTCCTATATCTCTCTCTCTCGAAACTATTTTCCTCACTTGTATTCCATACAAGCATTGCCACTCGGTTTAGGAAGTATTTCGTGATCCCAGTTCGAGCCACCCCAAAAATTGTTTTAGTTTATATTTATTTCCTTGCTTTCAATAAATTGAGATGCCCCATTCAAGAAGGGACCTAGTCCTAGAGCATTGGTGAAATCCCACAATTTTCCCACCCAATAAATTATTTCGCCAACACAGTGAGATTTATACTTCTCCATTTTCCCTTCTACATTATGTTTCTTCTTAAATACCCATTTATAGCCAATATGTTTTTTCTAAAAGGTAAATTTACCAAGTCCCATGTATGATTCCTATTCCACATAAAATATACACATGTCTTCCTTGAGAAATCATCTATATATGTGATATAATAAATAGTTTTTTCTAGTAATGTTAGGAAACATTACTCTAGTTTGCTTTCCAAACACATAATGCTCACCTAAATAAAAATAGAAAGGACAATAATAAATTCATTCAACCATACATTAGGTTTTAAGGCGTGAAGGCATTTCTCTCCAATAATATCATCCTTTGATGCCACAACAATGTCTTCTTTATATGATATGTAGGATTTAGATTTGTAGCTTTCTTATCCTCTAAAACCATAGAGTTATTGCACTCATCACTCATAGTGTTTGCCTCGAGCTTGAAAAATATCCATGTACATAATCCTCTTGCTAATACCATTGTTCCTCGAGTCCTCTTGTAAATATCCTTAGTAAAGACTACCTGCACACCTACATCATTCATATTACTTACAAATATTAGGTTTTTGGTCAAACCTAGAATGTGTATAACACTATGGAGGTATTTCATCCGTCCATCTTTAAACTTTAACATGAATCTTTTGTGACCTAGGATATTTTAGGTTGAGTTTTCTCCCAAGAAGACTTCACCTCCATTGATATTTTCATATTCACATAACCACTTCGATGAGGAGTCATGTGAAAAGAGGCACTTGAGTCAATCAACCATGCACCATCACATGATTGCAAGCTAAACACTACCAAGAAAAAAATCTTCTCGAGTCTTCACTAAAGAGTTTCATGTTTGAAGATCAAGCATTATCATATGACTTAACCTTTTTCATCCTTTTTAGATCTATAGTATTTCTTGAAATGTCTTGTTTTACCGTAGTTCCAACATTTCCTCTTATCTTTTTCTATAGTCTTTGATTTACTTGTATACTTTGACTATCCTTTATTTTTCTTTCTTTTCTCTTGGGTATGACCTCTCACAAACAAGACATTATTTGATTGATAATCCTTAATGGATTTTTTCCTCATTTATTCTAACAATAAAGCCATAACTACATCCTCAACTAATAACTATGTTGTAGCAATATTGATAGCCATAACTAGATTATCCCAAAGATTCAAGTAAATAACACAAAAAGTAGTACATATATCATATACTTTCATTTTAATATCAACATAAATTAACCGACTTATGATAATATGTAAATATGTTCAAATTCTCGAGACAGTGAGTCCTGGGTGCTCAATCCAGTTCCTTGGATTGAGCTAGTCTTTTTCATGGACTTCCTGTAAGTGTAACTATTTTTGTGTGTTTCTTATCGCTCCACGTGCTTCAAATATCAATTTGAGTCAAGGAGAAGCCTCAATTTGTAATAAATCTTGTGCCTTGGCCAAATAAAAGAGAAGATTCAACAAAAATATCAGGGGATTGGTTTAATGGTCTAGTTTATCAAAGTATGAAAGCTTCGGGCTCATTGGTGATCGAGATACGTTTACATCTTTCATGAGAAACTTACAATCAACACTAAATGATCCAAAATCCTCCCAAAATATAAAGCTATGAAGTCTCAAAAAATATGTAACCCAACCAGGAAGTATCAAGCTACAAAATTGTTTAAGAAAGCTCAATTAAAATGGACTTAGCCATTTTAGCGAAGACAAATGTTCATATGGCCGTCAAACTCCACCTCTCAAAGGCATTGGTGGTGGGCATTTAAAACCTATGGGAGATCAAGGTTAATGCATTAGCGAGTTATGTTTTAAAAGCCACTTGACGTGCATTTGGCCATCAATTTTAATGCCAAAAATCAGTAAGGCCACGTGGCGTAAGATCAATGACCAAAGGTGGACACATGTCGGCATTCTGAAACTCTTCAAGTAGATGGGCTACGATGGACCTCAAGTCTATGGAATAAGCTGAGCTCAATAACAAAGTGTGGGTCCGAAAAGTCAAGGGTGATCAAGCATGGATACATGGAAACATTTTTATGAAGCCCAAAAGCTTCTAAGTCTGCTCAAGTTGAAAATTGTGACATGAAGGCGCGACCAATCAAAAGAAAGAAAAAATGCAAGGATTGACAAACCCAAGATACATGGATTTTTTCTATTAGCTCATGTTTTACGGTTTTTAATCGAGGGGATGTCAAAGGTGAATGCGAATCGGGCATGGAGCTTCCTCATTGGTGGATGCTTCGCAGCATGAGAGGAGGTTAAAGAACAATTTGACATTGTGAAGGTGTGTGGAGTTTTCTTATTGGCTTGCACTTCGATCGAGCATAGCATAGATCAATGGTATCAGGGAAAACACATGGCATCATTCCACCACACCTTAGACTGATAGACTTTGATGGATCTTAAGCCCCAGAGTGAATGAAATTTGTTAAAGGTGTCAGGTCTAGAAGAAGGAAGGATTAGTCCAAGACAAAGCACGTAGATGCATAAGCAAAGCCCGACCTCATAGCCGACCAAAGACTAACACATGGTGAAGTAAAAACAAAGCACATGTAGGCAGAGTCAATCTCCAAGACCAATCAAATGTTGTCACGTGTCAAGATCTCGTTCATCCCGACATGCAAAATTTCAAATGGCTATATCTTTCGATTTTCTACTCCAAATATTGCAAAATTTATATCATTGGAAAGGTCTCCTCGAGCCCTTCATTTTAGCATCATCAAAATCATATTTTGATGGTAGTTGGTTGGAGAAAAATAATAAAATGTCTTTTGCATTCAAGATGCAGTCTTGGTGTTGGTCAACCACCCAACTTGATGAAGTATGGTGTCTGTTTCTTCTCTAAATGCACAAGACAGAAGGAATGAATGACTTTGGCAAGTTGCCCATGCTCCTTTGTAGGATTTTAATGTATCTTATTGGTGGTTGTAGAAGGAGATCATATTTTTACTCTCTCTCTCTCTCTCTCTCTCTCATTTGCTATATATTGTAAAAGTCTTTCATTTTCCCAAGGAGGTGGATTAGGGGTAGTTGTAGAATTTTTGATTAAAGTTTTTAGGTTCTAGTTTCTTGAAAAAATTTGTATGTGTCGAGTTCTTGTGAGGAAGAGATAGGTGGTTGTGTTGTACAACCATTAGTAGGTTTCAAGGCATTTATTTATGTCCCCTAGCCAAAACTTACATGAATAAGATTCTGACTATTTTGATCAAGCTATACTTTCTCATTTCTCATGTTTTAAATGAATGAATGAGGCAATATTGGTTCTATTACTATCTTACATTGGATTTACTTTGTTAAGTACACAAGGGTCTTTCTTAGTTGTTGTATTCTTCTGGTCATTGTAAGACTATTGTAGAATAATGTATATTAGGCAATAGCTCAACTCAGTTGTAAAATCCTATAGGCAACATCACTTTTGAATAGTTTTTGTTATCCCTTAAGGGTCTTTTGGGTGTATAAGACAAATCTAGAAAGTGTTTTATCTTAGCTCTAACTCCATGATTTGTAGTTAGGATTGGGAAGACTGTAGACAACATTTGTGTTAATTGAGTATCAATGAATGCAAATGTTATTTCACAGAATCATGTTAAATTGATTGTTCCTTTCAAGCATTGTAGTCAAGGATGGATTCTTTCCATGGGAACACTAAGCTACCAAGGTCATAAAAGCAACTACCCTTCCCCTTTAAATCTCAATAACAAACAACCAAAGGACCTTCATGCCAAATAAACATATCATTCTTACAAACCATACATATGCTTATTATGCAAAGATGAGCTTTAAAATTTATCCCTTACAAGTAATATTTTCTAAGAATCCCACCAAGTATGTGATCCAATATCATTTAAAGCAACCTTGGCCAAACAATGTTATGCAAAATGTAATATCTGAAGTTGTTCATTATCTATCTATAACATTTGTATTTGACTATCAAGTGCTTATAATAAATCAAGTGACAACTCTTTTGAGAGAAGTATTGTATGTGTGGTTGCACTTGCTTCAAATTAAGTTACACCACCATAGAGGAAACCAAGCCATAAGAAATTTTTCTTTATTCAGATCCCCCAACTAGGTCCTCTCACCTTGGTCAAGACAGAGCCAAAAGTAACAAGGTAAATCAATCCCCTTTGTGAAGGTGTTGTTAGTGCAAAATCATAGCACCCCCAAATGAAAGGCGAGTCATTTGGTGTGAATTGCATAACATTGAGCTTTCCCCGAGGTGTGGGACCTTGCAAATGGGAAAAATCTCTAGAGAAGGTTGGTTCCTCTTCCTAAACTACCTACCACAAGCTATTCTAGTGCAGAAAGCTAATCTAATCCTACTCTAACTATCCAAGGAGATAGGGAGAGAAAGAAAACAAGAAAAAACAAAGCCTACACTAAAATGGTGATACACTAGAGAAGGAAAATTGTTGATCATCTAACCAAACTGCCATGAAATGAAGGGAGGTGAGAAATGGAGAGGATGAACAACTGCATCATAGGCCAAAGATCGAATCACATAGAAAATGTTTCAAACCCAACAAACACAGCTCCCAGATCTGCAAATGAACATCCAAAACATGCACATGTACCCTGCAATGAAGAGAGGCAAGAAGAAACAACCAAAAAGAGCAAAGGATGGACAAATGCATCACAAAACATGTTTTTATTACTTCAGAAGTTTGCATAGAACATCATTCATGAGCAAGAGGTAAAAATCCATTTACAAATCGGGGAGGAGGTTTGAACTCCATTTTCAACCCCGAGGAAGAAAAAGAGGGGGAGGCAGAGAGGAAAAATGAACAACTTTACAATGAGCCCCGACCCTTCTTTTATAGATTCAACACAGAGGGAAGAAAGAGAGAGAACCATCACCATCAATGTCTCTTACAAAATATTCCCCCAAATCTATCTTGACTGAATCAATTTCTTGTTTGGCGCCTCAAAGGAGGAGGAAACGGCAGATCAGATCGAATCCGATCTGGTTGTTGGGATAAATAGATCCTGCATTAATGGCCTGAAGATGTTTCTCCATTTTTCTCACACCTAACCTTTCTAAACTAAAGTATTATATCTCCATGACGTAGACAAGGCCGAGATATTTCCAACGGTGTCAGATTTGTTAGGTCTTGATCCTCGAGTTGAAAGATATGGCCATTTGAAATTTGGGTCAGGTCTGTACAAAATAGCGGGAAAGTAGTTTGAAAATGGGTTCCCTTTTTAAACTAGACATGTGGAGGGCTGGCACATGTCTGAGGGTGGCCTTTGCATTTTTCTTTCGGAGTGGCGCCATGTTGACACTTGCACACCCTCCACTGGGTCAGACGTCAGTGTTTGACTATTCAACCCAACCTTGTCTCATTTTTAAACTGAATGAGTGGAGGCTCTGCACTCACTTAGAAACTGCTTAGGATTTTTCCTCTGAAGAAGCATCAGATCGACATGTGGAAACCTCCACAGACTCTTGGAATTTTCAATGGCCCCTCTTACCTTTTTGGACCCAGGTACGTGGCGAGCCGGCACTTGTTTGAGTCTCTACTTTTGGATTTACTTTGAGATGTAAAAAGCCGACACATGGCTTCTTCTATGACCACTTTTTATACTTAGCCTCTTTTGAGGCCTCGCCTGTTGCCTTTGAATTTTATCTTTGACTCTACCTGCTTTTGGGCCCGGGACACGTGGGGACCCAAAACTTTTTCGAGCCTCCCTTTTAGGTTCATCTTTGGAGAAGTGTCGCTTGGACACTTGGCAAAGATACGCTAAGTCGAAGAATTTTCAATAGCCAGTGCAACTTTTGAGGCTCTAGATGCATGGAAGCTTGGCACTCATTTGGGTCTGCCCCTTTGGATTTAATATTTGGATGTGTGCCATTTGGACACTTGGTAGTGTCCACTGTCTCCTCCATACTTAGTCAATTTTTGGACTCATTCTAAACCGTTTCGAGCTCGAAGACTCGAACCTTCGTTGTTTCTTCTCTTTTGAGCTTCTGGCTTCTTTGACACTATCTCCTTCTTCTCTGACTCTGCTACTTCATTTCTCGAGCCCACCTGTAATCTGTTTGATGAATTTAAGGCATAGATTCACTCGACAGAGTTGTTTCTTCTCTTTCTTCTTGCATCGGGTCATTCAATCTTTCGCAGGCTCCGCCACTCCATCATAGAGTCCTTCTGCAACCTGTTTGCAAGATTCAAACGTGTTTTCTCTAGTTCTTTCTGTGTGGGGTCGTGGCTGATCCAATACTTTTCCCGGGAAAAATATGGATAACAATTGCCTCCCGATCACATCCTTGATTTGATTAATTGAGTGGAGTATCGAACAAATCCTCGCTATCAATGACAAAGAACTTTTCACTATTCATAACTCTCTCAAATCCAACCCATTCAAGTTAGTTTCTCTTCTCCTAGGGTGCTATTTTAGAAGCCAACAATGTTATTGTCATTCATTCTCAATGAATATAGTGTTTTAATAGAAACAATGTGTTCACCAAAGAGTTTGTTTGATACAAAGTCCCTAGCTTCTCCCATAGTGTATAAATGGTTCTCTTTTGATACATTCAATGAAATTGAATCCAATAGACAAAATCTTATAGAATTTTGTCTTCCTATCAATCTTTTCCCGATCCTCTACCTTCATATCCACAAACACGATTCCGTAAAAATAAATGCACCGATATATATCCACAATATCTTCCATCTTAAGCTTCCATAACTCAAAATGTTGGCCATTAATTTTTTCGATCTCAATCCTTATGCTTCCAGCTTATTTTCCTCTACTAAAAATATTTACATGCAAAACTCCCACTCAAAGAAATATTCGCACAAAACTATAACTCCAATACCAAATGGAAAGAGTTTGATCTAATAAACAAATATGAGAGAAGAAA
Organism: Taxus wallichiana var. yunnanensis; assembly: GCA_018340775.1. NCBI lineage: Eukaryota > Viridiplantae > Streptophyta > Pinopsida > Cupressales > Taxaceae > Taxus > Taxus wallichiana. The sequence goes on from CM031243.1 coordinate 546,413,809, forward strand.
TACTTTACAAAACTTCAAGATAAACAAAAATAGAGAAATAAAATACACAAAATTACACAATACACAAGATTTATCATGGAAAACCTTTTCGGAAAAAAATCAACGTAGTAATTTGTCTTCCTTATTATATTAACTCAACCTTTTTACCATACAATAACATACTTCACAGCTCTATGTTATCCTACTACATGTCCACTATATGTAGCACATAAGTAGGTAATCGTCACAATGGTATTACAAAACAATAGGTACACAAACTATGGGCCAAGAATACAAGCCATAATAGTTCCCCATAAATATGAGTTATTTAACCTCTCATAATAAGATATGTTATATCACTTATACGTGCTTGAAATCTTATAAATGAGACCCTAAAAACATTTCCTAGGGACTAGGCCTTGAACCCCCAATTGGGGGACTACTAGCCCCACAAAATCTCCCATTCGGGCAATGCCCTGACCTCAGTAGGGTGTGTTGAGTTGTATGCAGTCTTAAAGAGTGTAACTCATGGAAAATATATAAGACATATCCAACATCTCTTATTCGAACCATTTTTCCGTATTTGATACATGGAATGATCACCGTTGTATGTGATGGGTGTTGTTGCAAATATAAAAAATAGATCCTGTAGATTAATAAATCAAAATCCACAAATATAGGCCCTCGATTCTCACCGACTAAAGAATAGTCGATCAACAACATGAGAACCTCAAGAAGATCCAAAAGATGTTGTAGTTGGGGAAGCCAATAGAAATGATGCAAGAGTTTTGTCATTTGAGGCTAGGGAGAATGTGGACTTCAATGGCTCCATATTGTTTAGACAAACCCCAAAATTGTAGGTTTTACGTAACCGACCACATGTTGACCAAGGTGGTGATGCTACTACATTCAAAACAAAAAATAATCCATTAGTCATGTTGGTGTTATGGGTGGAGACATAGCCCACAATATTTGTGTTGGTGTTGTGCTTTGTACATAAAGAATGGAGACATGATCAACCTTTGTTTCTTGTTCGAACTTAAGCATCCCATTTTCCTCACTAGTTGAGTTGTTATCCTTCATCGAAACATTAAGGACTCCTTAAACTATACTTCAATGCATGTACACAACATATATGTTGATCATAAATTTATTTTCATCATTCAATTGTAGGGACCCTTCATCAAGTAGAAGGGAATGCCTCGTTAGCATAAAAATGAATTTGTTATTGCTGTTAGCATAAAAATGAATTTGTTACTAACTTTCTATCCAACATTGGGAAGCCATCAATATGTCCCGATAGTTCCATAAGAAATGGATATTTGAATGTCTAATTATAATTTATTTTAGGTTATGTTTGAATTACAATGGTTATTTAACTTGCCAAGAATTTGCTTCAATATTAGGTGTCTTCAATACTTGTAATACTCCACTAAATTTTGTGATGAGTTTAACTAAAGGAAAATTGAGTTACAAAGGGGAAAAATAGGGATCAAGGAGAAAGAGATGGATGAAGGGAACAGGGACGGGATGAAGAGTGGTTCGTGTGGTTGAAAAATCTCTAATTATGCACTATATAACAAAACTAATTTAAAAATACTATAAGTACATTTATCACTTGGTTATAACACCCACACATGTAGGACCGAAACACAAATCAAAATAAACCAAAATATTTTTCTTTTCTTTTCTTTCTCTTATTGTTTTACAACATCTCTTGGGCTCACTTAGACTAACTCAACATTGCAAGATACACCTAAACAGACATGGACCCACTCATACAACATGATGAGAAAATGGTTGTCACCAAAAGATTCACATTTGCTCCAAGGAGTGATACACGATATAATAGAATAACCATGAAACAAAGATAGAAGAAAGGACATCATCCATAATGTATGTAGTTATCAATGATTACATTCTTTTTACCATTAAGTTACTTGCTTAATCATTAGTTTGTGAGTTGCTTAAAACACATAATTATGTACTATTCTTATAATTTCATAAAATTTCCATTTCATTATGACGTCTTACACACAAGGATTATACTTCATTTTTTCTACTTCTTAGGTAAACCCAAGGTTTAACAACGAGGTGCATAAGTTATAGTTCTTACATCTTTATTGCAATTGAATTATGTGTATTACTCATTGGCTCAAATCATTTTAGATGTACATATAAGTCAAATCACTTCCAAGGACTTGATTCTAACACGGAAACACCAATTTACTTTTATTAACATGAAAAGGGATTAGCATTAAGTTAAAGGGAATAAATCCCATTTTCACCTTACTTCCAAAATCAACATCGTATATGACACAATTTTGATAGATGATATATATTATAAATTTCATCCATCATTGGAACATATGGGATCACCTCTCAAGTTGTGGGACTTGGGCTCGAGGTGAACCTCCGGAGAAGGCCGACTTCCTCTTCCTAACTAAAAACAACACTACATCTAATGCAAGATAAAAGGGTTATCTAGTCCTATGCTAACATTTCATGGGATTAGGGAAAGAGATTTACAAGGATATAAAACCTATACTAGAAGTGGTGATGTACCAAATTAAGGGATGTTCAACATCTGGAAGGGTTAATGTGGGAGGTATGCTTGCCTCACTGACCACCTTCACCTATCGCAACTAGAAAGGGCACAAAATACCACAAACCAATGTGAATGTTCCTCTGTTAAACTTGAGTGTACATAAGGGTAGATCAAATCAGATTTGACACACAATTAATTCATCATAAAGGAAACCACACATGCATATATCAAACATCTATTTCTGCAACCAGGGATAATAATGACATAAAATTAACGCAGAAGGAAAATAAGATTTCCACAACTGACATAAAAGATAGTAGTATTATTCCTTCATAACATGAAATAAATATTCTAAAATAAAGGTAGGATAATCACTCTCACTAAGGAATTGTAAATTCACAAAGTAAACATTGATTAACCATTCAACACAATAAATCATATTTTCAACAGCAAGGTGTAACTCTGAATGTAATTAAAAGGTATCTTAGAATCTCGAAGCACTCTTCCAAGCTTGAAGAGCAACTCCTCTAAAAATAATCTATATCTACTAACTGGAAGCATTCAACTATTTATAAGTTCTTAGGCTGAGCCATTATAGTTGGGCCCTTAACTAACATTTAACTAAAAATAGAAATGTCATTAATATTAAGGGAACATGCTCCCATGAAAATAGAAAATTTGTTACAAGGGTTTGACTCAGTCAACCCTGTAACTTTGACCGATCCAAACTTGGACTTGTCCTTTCATGGCCGCTCAGCTTTGGCCTGGTTCAGCTACACCTCCCTCACCTGCAAGTTTCTACTTGTCCTTCTTCCCACACAGCCATTTGGTGTTTGTACTCAATGAAGCACTTGATAATCCCTTGAATTTCTTCATCTCCAGGCCCACATGTGTAGTGATTCACTACATCTACTGTCTCGATCTCTTTTTGATCATGGTTAGTAATCTTCAAGTTTATTCGTAACTTTCTTTAGTCTCCCTATGAAATTTTGACATAAGACTATTGGTCAATGGAGTCACTATTGAAAGTCTTGGTGACCTCATCATCACACTTCACCAAATCTTTGAAATTTCCCTTAATCTGATCCTTAGGAAGAGCATCGATATTTTCATTGAAGAATTTGTAATTGGCGATATCAAACTCCTTTGAGATGTCATTCAAGGCATCTATGATCTCCACTCGTTTCTCCTCCAATTTCTTAATCAAATCCTACAATACTTGACAATGGAATTATATGGCCTTTTGATATTCAAATAATTTAGAGACATCATCGATCACCTCTTCCTGAAGAAGCAAGTCAAGATCCTCTTCTCTGATGTCACTCCATGTTGCCAAATTTAAATTTAGATTATTATTATTGTCGAGAAGGCCTCATCCATCTTGGAAATGGTGGTTTTTGTAACCTATAGATCATTATATATCTCAATTGCTTCCTTGATTAAAGGATTGGCTTCCTACAAAATTCTCTCCATCCATCCACTCACTGATCTCCCTTTCTGGCCTAGCTTCTCGAGCTAGTGATAAGAAATATCATCGATTGTAGATGAAATTGTCATAGTTGTAGTAGTTGAGAGTTTGGTGGATGGAGTGGGTTAGGTTACTTTACGCAGCAATGCAGTGAGCTACTCGACCTTGGCTTTGAGCTCATCCTTGGTGGCCTTATATTTTCATATTTCTCCAAAAGGGCCCTAATAGAAATGTGCACATCTTGCTTGGATCCTTCGAGAGTAGCCTTCCCCAATGAGAATTTTGAAATCTGTAATCTGCAGCTATGATAGTTTCTTTAGTTTTCCCCTCAACGGGGTGGCAACCTCTATCACACGTTCTCCAGATGGGTTAACCATCAGACTTGACACGGTTCTTCTCTTGGCTTGTCTCTTGGGCATATGCTCCAATATGCAGATGACATCTCCCAAAGGAACCTTCTTCTTTTGCTTGGGATTTTTCCTAAATAGCCATTCTGGTATGGCTAGAGCTGATGAAGATGGGGTTGTAGATCCAATACCTGAAACATTGGTTAAAGCAAGATCACTAGAAATACCAGCTGGTATTTGAGAAGAGGTAGCAATGATGGAAGGCGTGGATGTAGGAACAACCATAGGAATTGATAGAACAATGTTGGGGGTTGTGATTGAAGAAAATGGAAGTGTTAAAGGAAATGAAGAGGAAATGGGTGACCCAATATTTTCCCCAGCTGATAGAACTGGAAGTGATGAGAATACTTGGGCCATAGAAGGGGATGGGAAGGAAGAAATGATTGTGGAAGTGGAAGGAACTGATATTGGAAGTGATAATGGAGGAAGAAGAAGGTGTGATGGATCTTAGATGATACTAGGAGAGTCACTGACTTCAACCACTTCTATCACAGGCACTGCAAGAGATGTGATCTTGGGAGTAGAAGCCTTGGAGAGAGATGAACCACCAAAAAAATGAAATCTTCTTTGGGATTGTAGGAGCCTTTTGAGTCAACCTTTTCCCCTTAGTGGGTGTTGGTTGGCTTATTGCTTGGTATAGCCCCTATATTTATAGGTTGATTTTCCCCTTTGGGTGAGATTCCCAAGGTGGCCAACCAACTGAAAGTCCTCTTTAAAATGGGTCCCGCCCTCTCCTTTGTATTACTACATTCTTCCACATACCAATCAATCCATGGCAGGTTGATTGGACAACATTATCATCCTTGTATGATGAATCCAAAACCTCATCATTGTCTTGCATGTCCTTTGGCACATCAGCCAAACCAAATTGCCGAATCTCATCAAGGGTTAATATTTCATAATCCCTTTGTCGCATGATGTATTCATCCTAAAAATGAATCTAGATATCTTCCAATTGGGGCACGTGGGCACTAGACCAACTGTTTCCCCAAACTTACCCCAATAATCAAAATTAGTCCGTGGATGAAAGGTCCGCAGGTTACCTCGCCATTTCTGCATCAAATTTTTTTCCTTGAATATTTGGGCAAGAGTACCTACCAATCGAAATAGGGAAATGCATTCCCGCTTTGTGACACTTATTTTGGATTTGATGATAATCCAACAACTATTGAACTAATTCCAATAGAATCCATTTGTCAGTGGGGCACCTTGGCAATTTGCTTGGGGCACCTATGAAACCTGGAATCCGGATGTAGGTGAATGTAGGAAACTGAAAGTAGATTGCTCCCCATTCTTGCACTTCTTGTTGAAAGCCTCATCGGAAATCCTCGATTATATAGTTCTTTGTCAAAACAATAGAGGATGACAATGAAAGAAAGTGTTGTTGACTCTGCGGAAATGCCTGCTTCCCTCATCCAAAGTGAGTTAGGGATAAAATTCATATATTTGGGAGGTGTTGTGAACACCCCTGGTATTCAAACCAAAAAAATCTCCCATAACAGTAGCCACATACACCAGAAGGATGTCATGTAGAAAGTCTTTGTATCTGACACTCTACCCAATTGATAGAAATGGATTTACTAATATGCTCCCCCATCGGATAAACTCATCGTTCTTCTTGATGGTCGTGATGTACAAAAACATCCATTCTTAGAATTCCTTTGCAGAAGGAAGACCTGAAACTCTGCTTAATAGCACAATAAGATCGTTGAATTCATCTATAACATCCGACCGATGCATAGTTTTGGGTAATTTGGCGAAGTTCTTGGCCAGATAAGTTTTCATCATGATTTTTGAGCATACTTCCTCTTTCTTATCCCAATGTTCCACTGCTAACTTTGGTGAAATTGTGGTGTAATCTTGAACATCGGGAAGTTTAAGCAGATCTTCGAAGAAGTCTAGGTCCAAACGGATTACCACCTTATCATCACTATCTCTGACTGACATGGAGTCTTTGTCAAAGTGGGCTGTTGCAACTAAAATGAATTCTAGGAAATGCATGGATGTGGGAAAATTGGTGGCAAGGGGCAAGCCCACTATTGTAGATGGCTTGCATCCATGGTTTCTTATTTGGAGCCTTTAATCTTTCCCAGAAATATGGAAAATCAATTTTCCTAGGTCAGTGTCCCCTATATTCCCTAAGTCGGAAGATAGGCAGGAGTGAGGAGCAACCCCAAGAAATGAGTACTTCATCTTCTCCTTTCCCTTTGAAGTGGAAGCAGACATCAAGCCCTATGTTTTAGAAGCTGAAGTTGTAGAAATTTTGAAAACCCGAAAGAAAACTTTCCAAAATCCTAGAATGAAAAGTTCTAAAAAGAATCACCGAACTAAATTCTCTTTCAAAAAGTTTTCCAAACCAAAATATCCGAAACCAAAAGTTCTGAAGGAAATCTCCGAAAGAATTTTTTCAAACAAATTTCTGAAAGAAATCTCTGAAAAAGAAGTTCTGAAAGAAATCTCCAAAAGAATTTTTCTAACAAGTTTCCCTGAAAAGAGATCTCTGAAAGAATTTTTCCAAACAATTTTTCCGAAAGAAATCTTTGAAAATTAAGTTTCCAAAAAGTCTCCCGAAGTTAAAGTTCCAAAAAACCTCGAAAGAAAAACCTTTGAATAATATTCCCGAACAAGTTTCCCTGAAAAGAGATTTCTGAAAGAATCTCCCCAAAGGAATTCTCTCGAACAAGTTTCCCGCTTAATAAATTTTCTGAAGGAATTCTTCGAACAAGTCTCTCCAAACAAGGAAAAGGACCTTGCCGAACAATATTAACTCACAAATTTTGAAAAATGAGAAATGAGAAGAAGTATGGGAGGCCTAAGAGGATCCTTTGAACAACTCTGAATACTTGAAGAAAACTCAAAATGCGAAACATGGTGAACAAAGGAGCACATCGAAAAATACACAGAGGAAGACCAAAGAGAAAACAAAATGAGAGGGAAACAAAGAAAAGGATCTTAAACCAAAAATAAAATAAACAAATTACCATACCTTGAAAAAGACATCGCAAAGTACAAGAAATGGAATGTCAGAGCAAATGTGTTAGGTAAAAATGACAAGTAAAAAACCGAGTTTAAATAGAAAACCCGATATTAATGGTAGAAATCTAATCCGTATAGAGGTAGGTGAAAAATTAATTACGCGGAGGACCTCCAAAAGTCTGAAACCCGAAAGCCCAAAATTTAGAATTTTGGGGTTTTGGACTTCGGAGATTGGGAGAAAAAAACAAATTGGCAATGGAAAATTTCAAACTCCGAAAACCCGAAAGTCTGAAAATTCAAACTTTTAGACTTTCGGACTTCGGAAGTTTTAAAGTAAAAATCCTAAAAATGACTCGGAGAATTGAAACCCGAAAGCCTAAAAGTCCAAAATTTCAAACTTTTAGAATTTCGGACTTGAAGTCAGAGGGATTTAAACAAAATGGGGCCAAAAGTTCCGAAACCCAAAAGCCCGAAAGTCTGAATTTTGGGGTTTCAGACTTCGGAGAGTCAAAAAGAAACCCAAATCCGAGCAATAAAACTCCAAAAGAGAAAATATCCAAAGTCCGAAGATTGAAAATTTCAGATTTTGGCCTTGGAGAATTTCATTGTACGAGGAATTTCTAAAAAAATTGTCGACACACATTTTTTCTTCAAGGTAGGTTAAATGGTTAACATTTTTGGTGACCTCTAGGGAATGCTTGCCTGCTAAGCTTTCAGACCAGTAGCCTTAAGCAAAACATTGGGCAAAGGAGTCTAAAAACTAAAAACTAAAATAGAAAACACACAAGCAAAAGAAAAGAAAAGAAAATGATGTGCAGAGCACTTGGAGGAAAAGACAAAACACTTATACGGGTGGAACATCCTCAAAAGCAAGCTTTGAGGTGTATCCCATTCACATGAATGGGAAATTCTTCTCCATTGAGTCTGGATAGGAAAAATGAATTCACCTCTTTGCAACTTGTAATAACATAGGGCCCACTCCAGAGAGCATCGAACTTGGCGTGCCTACCGGGTTTGGCGCGATCTTCGTCCCATTTTAGAACCAAATCTCCCTCCCTGAACAACCTATCAGAGGCTTTCTTGTCGAAGGATTTCTTAACTTGAGCCTGATGTTCTCTCAATGTATTCATGGCTGTGTTTCAATTTCCTCCAGCTCCATGAGTTCAGAAAAACCTCATTGTTAAGGCATCATCCTCCATAACTTCAAGCCGATAAGCCAAGTCTAGGAAGGTATCTCCAAGGAAAGTGGAAGTTTCACTTCCCTTCCATATACAAGCATGAAAGGAGAAACCCCGATGGCCTTTTTAGGTGTTATCCGATCAGCCCATAGGGCGATCTTGAGTTGTGTATGCCAGGTTCTTTTATTGGCCTCCATTGTGTGTTTGATGATTCTTATGAGATTCTTGTTACTAGATTTGGCCAATCCGTTCCCCTGTGGGTAATAGTTAGATGAAGTCTTGAGATAGACTCCATTCTTGATGGCCCATTCACTTATCTTCATCCCGAGGAAAGCCATAGCATTGTCTGAGATAATAGTAAAAGGAACACCAAACCTTGTCATCAAATTTTCTAGAAAATCCAGAACAACCTTTTCATTACTTTCCTTTAGGGCCACTGCCTCTGTCCAGCGAGTGAAATAATCTATTGCAGTAAGGACCCATTTATGCCCCTCGTTGGATGGAGGATTGATCATCCCGATGAAATCTAATCCCCATTGAACGAGGCATAATGGGAGAGTTATCAGTCTCTATTTTCCTGTGAAAAGAGCACACTCCTTACATTTCCTCACCCAGATATGAGAGTCTTTGAACAAGTCTGGCTAGTAATAACCGGCTCACATGATCTTGGTGGCGGTTGTTCATGTAGAGTAATGTCCTCTGGACAGGCCATTGTGGAATTCCTCTAATACCTTGTTCACCTGTTCTGGCTTGATGCAACATAGAAGAACACCATTTAGATCCTTTCGGAAGAGAACATTATCTATCACGACATATGGAATAGACTGAAGATGGAAAGTACGTCTTTGGACTTTATCCATGTTTGGAGGATATATCCCCGAAAGAAGGAAGTTCTGCATCTTAGTTGACCAATCAATCTGATCATTTCCTTCATCAACATTCAGAAGCATGACATCTTTCATATCTTTGGTCTCCATGTCCGCGGCCAACTGCTTGACATAACCCTTTTCCCCTGACAAGCTTAGTGACCTTGATGTGTACGTCATACTCCATTACTTTCGTAATCCACCTAGCATGTTTCTCATTCATCTCTTTATTCAACAAAAATTCTTTGACGCTAGGATGAGAAACCATTAAATGGATTTTTTGTTAGACAACATATGCCTAAACTTCTTTAGGGCTCGAATGACTAAAAGAACCTTTTTTGATGAAGGAATATTTGAGTTCGTATTCCTTAAGAGACTGACTGAAAAAGGCAATGGGCTGCTCCATCAGGTCATCATTATGTTGGGTGAGGATTCCTAAAATACTTTCCTGACCTGCGAAAGCATAGAGAATGAAGTCCCTGTCAAACCGGGATTTACCAGCATCGGAGCATGGGAAATAGTTGTCTTGATGGCTTCAAAACTTTCTCTTCCTTCCTTCCATGAAAATGGGATATTCTTTTTAAGCATGGTCGTCAATGGTTTTTCCAATGTTGTAAACTGAGGAATGAATCTTCGAACAAAATTTATAGTTCCTAAAAACTTTGGAGACCTTTTTTATGACTTGGGAGGGATAAGGACATAATTGACTGAATCCTAGTTGGGTCGATAGAAAACCCCTCTGTTGAAACAATATGCCCCAACAAATTTCCTTCCTACACTGCAAAAATGCACTTCTTCGGTTTAGTGAGACACCAAATTCTCTACACCTTCGAAATTATTTTCTTAGATGAGTGATATGATCCTCAGCATGTTTGGAGTAGATAGTGATGTCGTCAAGGTAAACCAAGATCATATCGTTGATGAGTCCTTTAAACACCATATCCATGGCTCTCTGAAAGGTAGCCCCTACATTAGATAATCCAAAGGGCATCTTGTTGTAAGCGTATGTGCCCCATTTGGTGGTGAAATCCATTTTGAATTGATTAGATTCTTGAACTAGAATCTGATTATATCCTGAATATCCATCAAGAAAAGAAAATCTTTGAGCCCCTACCACTTTGTTTGGAGGATTTTCTCCATTGAAGGGAGAGGGTAGTGATCCTTCAACGAGGCTCGGTTCAAATCCCTAAAATCTATGCACAACCAGATTTCACTGTTCTTTTTTCTTACAGGAACCAGATTGGCAACCCACGAAGAATGCTTGATGGGAAAAATTATGCAGGCCTCGATAAGCTTGGTTAGCTCTTTCCTCATCAAAGGCTCAATTTTGGGATTGATTGGCCTCTGTTTTTGATAAACTGGCTTGGAGTTTGGATCTAGTTCAATAGTATGTTGAGCTAAGGGGATCGAAACCACGCAAGTCCTTGTAGCTCCATGCGAAGATATCATGATATTCCTGACATAATTCAATGAAATCTTTCTTTTCATGAGCAATGCATACCTTACCAATTTTTAGAACCTTTTCGCTTGCCACCTCGACCTCTTCAAAATCCTCCTCCTTGACCACCATATTAGTGCTCTGTACTTGGCCTGATCATCCGAATTGAAGATAGATTCCAATGTAACCAGGCCTTTTGGCAGCTTGTTTCCTTTCAACTATATAATTTGATCACCGTAAGAATTTTGAAGTTTATCTTGATGTTTGGCAGTGAACTTTACTTCTTGTTGTAGGAAGAGAATAATTTGTTGATCACTATCGAACACCTGCCAACTACTCACATTATCTGGTACCGTGGGATGGACCACCATTTTGAATGTCTACTACTCTTCTTTCATGATGTCCGTAGGTACATTGTATTGAGAACCAATAGTAGCCAGCCTGTCAGCATCTTGATTTTGCTTCCTAGGAATTGCATGAATTCCGAAAGCCTCAAAATCTTCTATCAGATCCCAAACCTGATTTTTGTATGACTGCAGTAGATCATTTTTTGATGCACTACGGGTTGTAACTTGGTGCACAACCAATTCACTATCACCAAAGACCGTCAAGGTTTGGATTCCTCTTCTTTGGGCCAACTGAATTCCTTGTATAAGAGCTTCATATTCAGCAACATTATTAGTGCAACTGAACTACAACCGAAAGGAAGAGAAATATTTGTTTCCTTCTAGAGAAATTAACATAACCCCTACACCAGATCCATTTTTACTTCGTGAGCCATCAAAGAACATCTACCATAGTCTGTTTGTATCGCTTGATGCCTTAACAAGTTGAGGTACGATGGCATCTTCTTCATGAATGCAATATGTACCTAATCCAGTCTCTTCCAAAAACAATAGACCAGATTCTTCATTTGCCAATAAATCAACATAAGGGTCATATTGATGATCTATACTCACCTCATCAAGAATTGTATCTGAACCTCTTCTACGAGAGTAGTTGGCTCATGATCTGCATCCTCATCTTCGGGGTCACAAATGACGTAGTTACTTGTTTATGGGTTTGGCTATGTAAGGTTCCATGTGATTGTGACAGATTGGTTTTGCCCTTATAGTTACCTTAGTCCCATACCAGGTCCTCAGGATCATATGTGACCAGTCTGATGACAAATAACCACCCATTTTTGTGGTGAAATCCCATGATAAGCAAATGGCAAAGAGGGGAGGAAGATCAATGATAGATATGTCCTGTGTAAATGTCAAGCTAGGACATGCATGGATAGTAGGTGAAGCCCCTTAATGACCCCACGATTTGGACTGTGGTACCATCAAGTTGAACAAACCCTCTTAAAATCAGAGTATATGGAATTTGCAGTACGTCTGTGACCTGCTTGGGCATTACAGAACTGCTGGCTCCATAATCGATCATACAATTGTGTACCAAATGGTCACCGATAATCAGTGAGATATAGAATGGTGGAGGTTTGTTGGGCTTAGCATATATTTTTGTTTTGGGTTGGCATAAGCTAGTTACCACCGCTACTTCTTGACCTGATGATCTGTTAGTAGTGCTAAAGTTGTTCAAAGCCTCTGTAGTAAGTTCCTCTGAGAAGGAATAGAGAGTGCATCCCACATTGTGACACTCAAATTGGTCTTCTTCATTTGCTCCACGATGCTTGAATGGAATCGCTCCCACTTTTCTAATGCCTTTTGGGGCATTGGGGTCCTCTTTTGGAAAATTCCTATTGGGCATTGTGACACTTGGAGTTCCCCCTTCTTTGTAGACTGCTCTATGGATACTTCTGATGATTTCTTTTTCATGCCTTTATCATCCGGTATTTGTGTTGGGGAGAGAAGTAGATGCCTGATCAATATTGGAAGACTATGGATCTATTTCCCTTTTCTTGGAACGTGTGTTGGATGCTATAGTGGAGGCATCAGTATTCAAACCACAAAATTCTTCTGCTTGCCAATTTAGTAGTGTGGTTTCATCGGAGGTTGGTCTTGACTTTCGGGAGTGGATGGTTCAGCAAATGATTCAGGTAGAGTGGATATGCTTTGGACCATAAGGGCTTGACTTAAAACTCCATTTGGGCAAATATTTTGGTTATGAGGTGAGAACAAGGGTAGTGTTATCCATATTTCGCCCGAGCTAAATATTAGATTGAATCACGACCTGCGCATTAAAGGAACCCGGAGAAATCATCTTAATCCTATAAATTGGTTGCAAAAAAGATTCAAAGAATGAAGTGGCGAGAGATGAAGAAAGAGCAAAGGATCTATACGAGAAAAGAAACGACTCTGTCGAGCCGTTTCTTCACCTTAAATTCATTCCACAAGTTACTGTAGACTCAATAATGGAATAGTAGGGTTAGACAAAAAGGGGAGATGAAAAGGGAAATGTTACGGAGGAACCGAAACTGGAAGAAGAAGAAGAAGCGATGAATATTCAAGTCCTCGGGCTCAAAGCTTGATTCGGGAAGGGTCCAAAAATGACTAAGTATGGAAGAGGAAGTGGAAGGATTCACGTGTCTTAATGGTGCTTCTCCAAAGGAAAAATTTGGTGCAGGTTTTCAAGCAAGCATGGTGCCTCCACATGTCATTCCAACAAAGGGGCGAGTCATTTGAATAGTGAATGCACAAACAATGGAGGTTGCCAAGTGTCTTAATGGCACTGATTCAAAGATTGAATAAAGAGAAGGTTTCCAAACGAGCCCCAGATTGATGCGTGTCCCAGAGGAAAGTGGGGCGTCAGGAAAAAAGTCAATTTTTTGCCCTTTACCTCAAAAGGGGGTAAAAGTTACAAAATGGCCCTGCAACTCCGCCCAGGGAAAAAGTCAGCATTTAGACCCGAGTCAAAGCCAAGGTGGGGAGTTGGGGAAAGAAGTGAAAGTTTTCCTTTCGTTCAAAAGGCATAAAGGAAAATTTGGAGTGCATCTCCCCAGCCAACCAAAGGGTGCCACGTGTCCAAGCGCAGTAGAGGGGCCGCGGGAGTTTTCTAGGATTTTGTGATTTTCACGAAAAAGGAGAAAAGTCAAGTTCTGAGCCCTGAAACCTGATTTTTCCCTAATCTGGCTGCCACATGTCCCATATTAAAGAAGGGGCCCATTTTTCAAACTGGTTTTCTTGCCCATTTGTACAGACCCGATGCAAAATTTGAAGAGGCATATCTTTCAACTCAGGGCTTGAAATATTGCGAATCTGACACCATTGGAAAGATGTCAGCCTCGCCCATGCAATGGAGGTCTAAGAATTTATTTTTGAGGAGGTTAGGTAAAGGAAATGGAGGAAAATGTCTTCGAGATTTTAATGCAGGATCCACCAGTCTCAACAACCAAATCAGATTCGATCTATTTCCGTCGTTTCCTCTCCCTACAAGATGTTGAACCAAGGATCGATGTAGTAAAGATAGATTTGGGGCAGATTTCATCAGAGGCATTAACAGTGGTGGTTGAGATGCAACCTATTTTTCCCACTTCTCTTTCTCTTTCTTCCCTCGGGTTGAATCTATAAAGTCGGGGTAGGATCCATTGTAAAGGGTTGGACATTCTCTTGTCTTTTGCAGGCTCCCCTTTCCTTCTAGCAAGGGACCCGTGGAGTTCAGACCTTCCACAAAACCGTAATATGCTTTCTCACCTCTTGGCCATCTATTAATGTATTGTATCAATCTACAGAGCAATAAAATGGTTTTGTGATCAATTCTAGATTCTTCCTGTCCTCTTTGCTCTCACCTGGTCTTTCATTATAAATCTGGTCATCTGTGTCCAGTTATCATATGCATTTTGTTGGTTTGTGTCTATTCAGCAAAACAAGTGTCCATCATTCCTTTAGTGCATCACCTCGTAGTTTAGCTTTGTTTTAATTTCTATATTCCTTCTATCCCTATCTCCTTGGTAAAGTTTAGATTAGGATTAAGAATAGACCCTCTGTAAGTTTCTACGTATGCACCTAAATAGAGGAATAAGGAACCAACCTTCAATCTGGAGATTTTTCCCATTTTTGCAAGGTCCCACACCTTGGGGAAAGTTCAATGTTATGCAATCACACCAAATGAGCCTACCTTAGAAAAGTAGATCTTTTAGAGCTCATTTGGGGGTGTTGTGATTCTACACTAATAGATAGCACCATTCATAGTCTTGGATAAGGTTGTTCTGGACTGGGACTATAGCTCTGGAAGAGTTGGCGGCAGAAGGATTTCGAAAGTTCAAAGGTTTTACATTCGCAGCTTGGCTTGTGGCTTGATTTTGTGAATGACCATTTCCTTAGAATGGAGGATGGCTCGTCTGATATTGGGGTTGAAAGGGGCGAGCATACTGGGACTTTTTCCTCTTCATTGCTACGAGTTCATTCCCAAAAGTTTGTAACAGTGATTTTACCTCAGCTAGATCATTTGAGGAATTGGACGCATGCATAGCAATCGGACTAGAAGCTGCCGGAACTAGGGCAACGATCGGCTATTTTCCCGCAATCTATGCAAATACGGTGTATGAGAGTCTAAGAGAAATTTTACCTTCTTTAATCAAGCAATTTTATGCTCTTATGACGATTTCGTAAGCATCAAGGATAACAAGCCCCCATGGATTGAATCATGATGGTGACATCACTATTCAATGCTCGTAAGTAATATAGAAATGCGCTCTCTGGAGACGGCCTTTACGTGTTGGGATTCGTTTCCAAGTCTTGTCAAAACAGAGGTTGAAGTCACTCATATACTCTTGAGGGGACTGCTTGATAGTGTGGAATTGTTCCACAAGTGAGAGATTATCACTTTTGTCCTCGAACTGCTTACAAAGTTTCATGCCTAACTCGTTCCAAGTGGTAACAGATCTGGCAGTTAAACTCCGAAACCATTGAAGTGCTCTACCTTTGAATGAAGTTGCAAGGATTCGAACTGCCACGTTGTCTTCTGTAATACTAGTGTACCGCACAAATGCTAGCTACATCCAGTATGTGCTCCCGAGGTGAAACATTAGTCTCCCTAGTGTAAAATGGTAAACTTTTTAAGGTAGTTGTCGGTATGGCGTCTCTTTGTGCTAACAACAAAGGACTGCTGGTGTTGAAAGGAGGAAAAGCATTGGCTGCCATGACGTTCAAAAGTTGGTTGTGTCTCGGTGGAGGAAAACATCCCTCAGGAGGAGTTGAATGTCCTCTACGAGGTAAAGTGGCAGCTAGTGCTGCTGAAAGATTTCTTCCCCTTCTCCTTGGGGGAGACAAGGAAAGCTCTGTATGCTTATAATTTTCCTACCTTGAAGAAGCTCTTGTGTGAATTCTTCACATAAGTTGATGTACTGAACTTTGAAATCCAGAGAGATGGAGTCGCCAAGTACTTTTAGGTTAATGGAATGAGAAGAGAAGTACCAACTCTCCCACCAGGCGTGCCAAAAATTGTTGTCACCAAATCATTGCACCCTCCAAATGGCCAAAATGTGAACAGGACGTTCGGTGTGATTGGGACACATGGGATCACCTCTCAAGCTGTGGGACTTGGGCTCAAGGTGAACCTCCGGAGAAGGTCGACTTCCTCTTCCTAACTAAACACAACACTACTTCTAATGCAAGATAAAAGGGTTATCTAGTCCTATGCTAACATTTCATGGGATTAGGGAAAGAGATTTGCAAGGAAATAAAACCTATACTAGAAGTGGTGATGCACCAAATTAAGGGATGTTCAACATCTAGAAGGGTTAATGTGGGAGGTATGCTTGCATCACTGACCACCTTCACCTATCACAACTAGAAAGGGCACAAAATACCACAAACCAATGCGGACGTTCCTCTGTTAAACTTGAGTGTACATAAGGGTAGATCAAATCAGATTCGACACACAATTAATTCATCATAAGGAAACCACACATGCATATATCAAACATCTATTTCTGCAACCAGGGATAATAATGACATAAAATTAACGTAGAAGGAAAATAAGATTTCCACAACTGACATAAAATATAGTAGTATTATTCCTTCATAACATGAAATAAATATTCTGAAATAAAGGTAGGATAATCACTCTCACTAAGGAATTGTAAATTCACAAAGTAAACATTGATTAACCATTCAACACAATAAATCAGATTTTTAACAGCAAGGTGTAACTCTGAATGTAATTAAAAGGTATCTTAGAATCTCAGAAGCACTCTTCCAAGCTTGAAGAGCAACTCCTCTAAAAATAATCTATATCTACTAACTGGAAGCATTCAACTATTTATAAGTTCTTAGGTTGAGCCATTACAGTTGGGCCCTTAACTAACATTTAACTAAAAATAGAAATGTCATTAATATTAAGGGAACATGCTCCCATGAAAATAGAAAATTTGTTACAAGGGTTTGACTCAGTCAACCCTATAACTTTGACCGATCCAGAGCTTGGACTTGTCCTTTCATGGCCGCTCATCTTTGGCCTGTTCAACTACACCTCCCTCACTTGCAAGTTTCTATTGTCCTTCTTCCCACACATCCATTTGGTGTTTGTACTCAATGAAGCACTTGATAATCCCCTGAATTTCTTCATCTCCAGGCCCACATGTGTAGTGATTCACTACATCTACTGTCTCGATCTCTTTTGTGATCCTGGTTGGCAATCTTCGAAGTTTATTCGTAACTTTCTTTAGTCTCCCTATGAAATTTTGACATAAGAATATTGGTCAATGGAGTCACTATTGAAAGTCTTGGTGACCTCATTGTCACGCTTCACCAAATCTTTGAAATTTCCCTTAATTTGATCCTCAGGAAGAGCATCAATATTTTCATTGAAGAATTTGCAATTGCAATATCAAACTCCTTTGAGATGTCATTTAGGGCATCTGTGATCTCCACTCATTTCTCCTCCAATTTCTTAATCGATCCTGTAATACTTGACATTGGAATTCCATGGCCTTTTGATATTCAAATAATTTAGAGACATCATCGATCACCTCTTCCTGAAGAAGCAAGTCGGGATCCTCTTCTCTGATGTCACTCCATGTTGCCAAATTTAAATT
The DNA here is from genome assembly GCA_018340775.1 of Taxus wallichiana var. yunnanensis. Classification (NCBI taxonomy): domain Eukaryota; kingdom Viridiplantae; phylum Streptophyta; class Pinopsida; order Cupressales; family Taxaceae; genus Taxus; species Taxus wallichiana. Next base: position 546,431,648 of record CM031243.1, read on the forward strand.
TAGATTATTATTATCTTCAGAGAAGGCCTCATCCATCTTGGAAATGGTGGTTTTTGCAACCTACAGATCATTATATATCTCAACTACTTCCTTGATTAAAGGATTGGCTTCCTACAAAATTCTCTCCATCCATCCACTCACTGATCTCCCTTTCTGTCCTAGCTTCTTGAGCTCGTGATAATAAATATCATCGATTGTAGATGAAATTGTCATAGCCGTAGTAGTTGAGACTTCAGTGGATGGAGTGGGTTGGGTTACTTTGCGCAGCAGTGTAGTGAGTTGCTCGACCTTGGCTTTGAGCTCATCCTTGGTGGCCTTATCTTTGTCATATTTCTCCAAAAGGGCCCCAAGAGCAGTGTGCACATCTTGCTTGGCTCCTTCATGAGTAGCCTTCCCCAATGAGAATTTTGAAATCCGGTAATCTACAACTGTGATAGTTTCTTTAGTTTTCCCTCAACTGGGTGACAACCTCTATCACACGTTCTCCAGATGGGTTAACCATTAGACTTGACACGGTTCTCGGTCTCTTAGCCTTGTCTCTTGGGCATATGCTCCAATATGTTGAGATCTATGACATCTCCTAGAGGAACCTTCTTCTTTTGCTTGGGATTTTGCCTAAACACCATTCTGGTATGGCTAGAGCTGATGAAGATGGGGTTGTAGATCCAATACCTGAAACATTGGTTAAAGCAAGATCACTAGAAAATACCAGCTAGTATTTGAGCAAAGGTAACAATGATGGAAGGCGTGGATGTAGGAACAACCATAGGAATTGACATAATAATGCTGGGGGTTGTGATTGAAGAAAATGGAAGTGTTAAAGGAAGTGAAGAGGAAATGGGTGACCCAATATTTTCCCCAGTTGATAGAACTGAAGTGATGAGAATACTTGGGCCATAGAAGGGGATGGGAAGGAAGAAATGATTGTGGAAGTGGAAGGAACTGATATTAGAAGTGATAATGGAGGAAGAAGGTGTGATGGATCTTGGACGATACTAGGAGAGTCACTAACTTCAACCACTTCTATCATAGGCACTGCAGGAGATGTGATCTTGGGAGTAGAAGCCTTGGAGAGAGATGAGCCACCAACAACAAATGAAATCTTCTTTGGGATTGTAGGAGCCTTTTGAGTCAACATTTTCCCCTTAGTGGGTGTTGGTTGGCTTATTGTTGGTATAGCCCCTATATTTATAGGTTGATTTTCCCCTTTGGGTGAGATTCCCAAGGTGGCCAACCAACTGAAAGTCCTCTTTAAAATGGGTCTCGCCCTCTCCTTTGTATTACTACATTCTTCCACATACCAATCAATCCATGGCAGCGAGTTGATTGGAAACATTATCATCCTTGTATGATGAATCCAAAACCTCATCATTGTCTTGCATGTCCTTTGGCACATCGGCCAAACCAAATTGTCGAATCTCGTCAAGGGTTAATATTTCATAATCCCTTTGTCGCACAATGTATTCGTCTCGACAATGAATCCAGATATCTTCCAATTGGGGCACGTGGGCACTAGACCGACCTATTTCCCCAAACTTACCCCAATAATCAAAATTAGTCCGCGGATGAAAGGTCCATAGGGTTACCTCGACCATTTCTGCATCAACATTTTTGCCTTGTGAATATTTGGGCAAGAGTACCTACCAATCGAAATAGGGAAATGCATTCCCACTTTGTGATGCTTATTTTGGATTCGATGATAATCCAACAACTGCCGAACTAATTCTAATAGAATCCATTTATCAGTGGGGCACCTTGGCAATTTGCTTGGGGCACCTATGAAACCAGAATCCGGATGTAAGTGAATGTAGGAAACTAAAATTTGATCGCTCCCATTCTCGTACTTCTTGGAAAGCCTCATCGGAAATCCTCCGATTATATAGTTCTTTGTCAAAACGATAGAGGATGACAACGAAGAAAGCATCATTGACTCTGCGGAAATGCCTGCTTCCCTCATCCAGAGTGAGTTGGGGATAAAAGTCATATATTTGGGAGGTGCTGCAAACACCTCTGGTATTCAAACCAGAAAATCTCCCATAGCAGCAACCACATACACCAGGAAGGATGTCATGTAGAAAGTCTTCATATTTGACACTCTACCCAATTGATAGCAAATGGAGCTACTAATATGCTCCCCCCATTGGATAAACTCATCGTTCTTCTTGATGGTCGTGATGTACAAAAACATCCATTCCTAGAATTCCTTTGCAAAAGGAAGACTGAAACTCGCTTAACAACACAATAAGATTGCTTGACTTCTGAATAAAATCCAACCGATGCATAGTTTTGGGTAATTTGGCGAAGTTCTTGGCCAGATAAGTTTTCATCATGATTTTTGAGCATACTTCCTCTTTCTTATCCCAATGTTCCACTACTAACTCTGGCGAAATTGTGGCGTAATCTTGAATGTCGGGAAGTTTAAGTAGATCTTCGAAGAAATCTGGGTCCTAACTGATCACCACCTTTTCATCACCATCTCTGACTGACATGGAGTCTTTGTCAAAGTGGGTTGTTGCAACTAAAACGAATTCTGGGCAATGCATGGATGTGGGAAAACCGGCGGCAAGGACAAGCCCACTGTCGTAGATGGTTTGCATCCATCGTTTCTTGTTTGGAGCCTTTAATCTTTCCAAGAAATCTGGAAAATCGATTTGTCCTAGGTCAGTGTCCCCTATATTCCATAAGTCAGAAGATAGGCAGGAGTGAGGAGCAACCCCAAGAAATGAGTACTTCATTTTCTCCTAATCCCATGAAATGCTAGCATAGGACTAGATAACCCTTTTATCTTGCATTAGAAGTAGTGTTGTGTTTAGTTAGGAAGAGGAAGTTGGCCTTCTCCTGAGGCTCACCTCGAGCCCAAGTCCCACAAATGCTTGAGAGGTGATCCCATGTGTCCTAATCACACGGGCGTCCTGTTCACATTTTGGCCATTCGGATGGTGCGGTGATTTGGTGACAACAATAAGTTGAGAAAACCATTTTGTTACGAGTTAGGCATTTTATTTCATTTCATTTCTGATTGATTCATTAACTTCCAAGCTTAATATTACATGTCATAAGCTAGTTTTTGACATTTAGTAAATTTACTTGAAACAACATACTATTTCAAAATATAAGATATTTTACAATTCACGATTGATAATTTTCATCTTCAATCCTCTTTATTAACACAATTACTAATCAAAATACAACCATATATCCATTACAACATTAATATTAACTTCTATTTTCAAATTGACTATAGGTATGACTATTCAATATAACATTACATTTCCTTATTCTAGAAAAATAACATGTTACAATTTAAAAACAATTTTAGATTCAACAATGATCATTCATTTCTATTTTTTTGCATCACCCGCAACTTGTAATTTCATGAAGTCATGGGTCAAAGAAACAAATGGCATGGATCCCGCCTTCCCATATAGAAAAGCTTACAAAATTTGCAACAACAATTTAGAGATAGAGAGAGAAAACAATTTACTATTTTCCACCACTTAGCAATTCTTAACTACATTTTCAAGTTTGGGACAGAGAGAGGTAGAGAGAAATTTCATTCATTTCTTCCATACAAGCAACATCATATTCACATAACCAAAAGATATAACAGAGATAGCATACAAGATTTCCACACCAAATTTGAAGTTCAATTAGGTTCTAGAGTTTGGGAGAGTTGTTTGACTTCCACGTAGTTCTCATTTTCATTGTCGCAAAGAGGTTCAAGTGGGAAGTGTTGCATTCCACGCAAATCGACGTTTGCATGTTATCACATTATCATGGTATCTCAAACGAATCAAGTGGTTAAAACACAAGTATATCTACATTAATTTTTTTCACCTACCGAAAGTGTCTCAAAGGGTCAAATTGGTCATCATGGCCTAGTTTCCATATTGTACAAACTAGCCCAAGTGGCTACCGAAAGGCTTGACAAAAGGCTCACCAAACACTTCGACAAGAAATTTCATACATCCAATCTATTTTCTATTAGACAGAGAATCCAACGAGGCCCGAGGAGACCTAAAACTAACAAAAGGAACTCAAACTGAAGCATCTCTTCAGAGCAAGTTGATGAAAATGTTGTTACACTTCAGCAATCTAGGCCAAAGTAGCTATGAAACGGGTGGGAAAACGTATTTTTCAATGGAATTACGCCAAAAAAGTGATGCACTATTTTCTATACTACAAAGAGGAGGTTTACGATGCTATAATTACCTTTTCAAAAATTGGAGGCATTTAAAATAATTCAATTCCAGTGGTTTCACAAGGTCTTTGAGCAGATTGCCTCCAAAGACCAACTCTCTAGGGTGCTCCCGAAACCTACTTTGTAAACATGTCAAACGATTATTTTAGTGGTCTAAGAATTTAAAGGATCTCGTTATATAACAAAGAATGGGTTACAATGGTTTAAAAAATGAGAAGAAGTTGGGGACGTTTCCTGCGCATCGACTTCAAGAGACATTTGACATAATTAGAAGCGTTGTCCTAATATTGCAAGTTTGTGTTTTAATCACATTTACCAATCCTGTTTGAAAACCCACTACACAATTGCATTGGTGAATATGTTTTTGGTTTATCAAGTAGTTTGATGATCGAGTAATTTGATAAACGCCCAAAAATATCCTAGATGACACTTTATAACTTAGTGCGAAAAGTACATTTCCTCATGGAGTTTTGCAAGAACCCCCACAATTTTCTTTCTTTTACACATATATTGTAGTAGCATTCCCATTGTCTTTTGTGCACACTTTTTCCAGGACCTCTCGCCACCTTTCAATTTCGGACTAGATGCAAAGATCATAGCACCTGCAGGGTTTTTCTTCCTTTGTGGAGTGGGCCAACTTCCAATGCTCTTTTTTTGTCCTTCCCAAGGGCATGAGCATTGTTTGATGCTAGCGGATTCTCTTCCATTTTTATGCGAAGGACCGCATCATTGACGCTCTTTTCACGGGATCTTCTTTTCCTCACTTCTTTCTCTCTACTCTGGGGGATGATCATTGTATGTGGGTACCTCATCAAAGCTGAGTTCACGGACCAGCTTCTTCTCCAATTTTCTTGAGTGAGTTTCTTGTCTCTCTTTTGGGGGGAGTTTTTTCCCATTAATTTTTCTCCTTTTACTCTATCTTTTTGAGAGATGCATTGTACGTGGGTACCTCATCAGGGCTTGTTGTCAGAATACACTTTCCTTTTTTACCCACCTAAGTTGTGCTTTGGGGGGGGGGGTAGTGTAAGATTTAATTTTCTTTGCTTTATTTGTATTATCCTACTCGGGATATTCCACCTCACTTGGAGTTTCCCTACACTTATGGGATATGCTTGCTTAGGTGTACACTTGATCACATTATTTTAGCTAGTGGTAATTACTACCATTGACCAATTCTCTGTTCACTTGTTATTTCGGATATGGAGGTTACACTATTTGAGGTGGAGGTTAGTGTTATTATAGGAGGAGGTTACGCATTCACCTCGTATATGTACATCACTTGCATCATTCTATTATATGTAGCAATGTGTTGAGTTTGAGCCATTTTCTTGTTGTATTGCAATTATCTCATTGTTCTTCATAATTTGCAATTTTTTGTGTGTGTCTAGTCTTGCCTTTGTGCAATTCACGTCTCACATTTCTCACCGGTGCACTCTTCAATTCAATAGATCCACGACATTCCCGATAATCCCTACCAAATTGTGGGAATCAATCTTCTTTTTGATTATATCCCAACACAAGTCCATATGTAAACTTTTTAAAAAAGAAATTAGTACTTTTAAGGATCTGTGGAATTCTTTCATGATGGAATGGCTACCTTGGATAGCAATTAAGAATGCTTTTCATCTTGTTGAAAAGGATAAGCCCACCATTGATTTTATTATCTCACTGGTCAAAGATGAACTTCTTATTAAGATGTCTACGGAAACTCCTTGTAATATCAAAGATTGGCGATGGTCGAATGGCACTAGACTTAATCAATTTCTTATCTCAAGTTGTTGCTTGATATTTCTTTTCAAAAAAGATTGAACCTAAAATGGAATTGTAAGATGTCTGAAAACAACTGGATTCAAATATGTTCTAATGTATGGAGATCAAAGGCCGAGTCTAGTGCCCAACTTTTAGCTTGGAGAGTTATTCATTACAAGTTGCTAGTTGTGGATAGACTTGGGTTTTTGCAAGAGTTTAAATTGTCTTGCCCCTTCTGTAATAAGAAAGAAACTATCATGCATGCCTTTTGGAAGTGCAATTCTGCCAAATCAATCTGGAATCAAATTCAATTTGATGTGCCAACACTATTTTCAAGCAAGTTGTCATGGAAAAAGGCCCTTCTTGGATTGGGAATATCAAAGAATGTGATTTTTGAATCTTTTAGACAAATAACAATTAAGCATATTTGGAAAAATAGATGTCATTCTTGCTTCTTTAACAACATTACTCCTCAGATAGTTGTTATTCACAAACTTTACTTTGACTTTTTGCTTCAGTTCTCCTCCATGAAACAGGGTATGCATTCAACTTTTCTTCATAATGAGAACCTATCGAAACAAATGAAGGACATTAAAGCTCAATTGAAGCGCCTTGTAGACAACGATGAAGAATTAAACAAGAAAATCAAAGAATTTGCTGATTGATGACAGCCTTTTGTAGGGCCTCTTGGTGAAATTGTCCCGGGACTGATTTCACTGCTCCTCTTTTCCTATGCAGAGGTTTGTTATAGACTTTATCGTATTTTTGTCCTGTTAGGCAGTATTATACTCTTGATATTTATTTCTATTCATTTTTAAGATATTTTTAAAAAAAATGTCCAGATGTAATTGTAGAAATTATTACTCAAACAAAGTCAGAGAAGACAAGTGAGTTGCGTTTTACATGTTGAATGTAGATACAATGCTCCAAACAGCTTCGGTAGAGTTGAGGCATAAAACAATATATGCAACTTGCAGTACACCCTCAAAAGTTATGAGGGTTGGCATGTTTAACTCTTAACTTAATTAAAGAAATATAAGTACAAATTCCAGATAGGGTCCATTCCATAAAATATTAATGATATTTTTGTCATTTCATCCACAGTGCTTTAAATGCTTTTCAAATTATAAGTGAAGTTCAGGTTTCTGAGTTTTTAGATCTTTTATCCCACGATAGTTACAAAAGCCCCTTGATGCAGATCTGAGCTGCCACCCTCTACTTCGCAAGTTTGCCGTATAACATATAGTTTGAAACTCTTTCTGATTGATGTTACAAATATAACTAATATGCGAAACCCCCTTATGGAACCCTATGAAGGGATTGTTTTCCCATTTACCTTATATATTGTTCAACAAGGTTGTACAACATTTACCCCCATCCAAAATTGAAAATGTGACCTACTATATATACACATTCCTTTACCATCAGGTCCAGGAACAGGGTTACATAGCCTGCAACAAATGTAATGTATGGAAAATATAAGAAACAAGCCAGCTCTATTAATACTTCCAGGCAAATAATATCGAGTGCTTCTGTAGAGATGTCTAACCAACACCTTTGAAAAGGAGACCAAAACCACTTTATAGCTTGAAGGGCTCTGCCAACAAAGGTTTTGGATAAAGCTATAGAACAAGCTTTGAGCAAAGATTGACAAATAGATAGAGAAACAATACAGTTAAAGTTGCCGTCTACAGAAATTATTTGCTTAACCCGATTAATACTTGATCTGAAACCCAAAATTGACGTTGAACCTTAGTCTCTAATTTTTGTAAGTTCATAGATAATATGAGCTGGCAATGAAGCTGAATAGAACTTTGCTTTAGGATATACAAAGATACGTATTTAACACAAATATAAATCCTAATGTATAACAGCACTGAGACAAAAATTATCTGGAGACAATATAGAACAGTGCACTACGTGAACATACATAAGCCATTTGACTCGCAATGTGAAAGAAAAATTAACAGGCATCAATGGGGCACATCATTATTTACATTATGACTTCCAAAACTATGATTAACAATTATTTAGAAACTCTCTATAAATGCATTTCAAAATCATAAATAAACTGTTTGGACAGTAAAACTCTAAAACTACCATGTATTAACAGAGCACAAAATTGTTTACAAGGGTGAATTTCTGAATCTAGGGACAGCACAGACAACTAATTGATGAATTACAGTTACATGGGGTTGTACACATCACAGATAGAAACAAAACAAACAATGGAAAAGCTAACTTCAGGTCCCACAGGAGAAACATAGGGCAAACTCCTAGACGGATGCAGTTTGGCTTTTGAACTTCGACGACAATATATTTGAAATAACATGACTTTGTATCGATTCATGGCGGAATCATCGGACCTACATTTAAAGCCAGGAAGTATGATCAAGCATTCAGTTTTGCTCACCTTGACTTGACTGGCTAGCATCCCCAGTCCTTGATCCCTTTGATAGCACAGCCATAAACCACCTATTAATACTTCCATGTAAATAATATTGAGTACTTCTGTAGAGATGTCTATCCAAAACCTTTTAAAAAGGAAGCCAAAACCACTTTTTAAGTTTAAGGGCACCGCCAACAAAGGTTTTGGGTAAAGCTACAGAATAGGCTTTGAGAAAAGATTGACAAGAGAAAAGATTGACAAAGGGTTATACTTACACCCTTCCATTATAACAAGTAGATAGAAAAATAATACAGGTAAAGTTGCCATCTAAAGAAATCATTTGCTTAACCCAATTAATACTTGATCTGCAACCCAAAATTGACTTTGATCCTTGGTATCTACTTTCTGGAAGTTGATAGATAATATGAGCTGGCAATGAAGCTAAATAGAATTTTGTTTTAGGATATACGAAGATACATATTTAATGCAAATATAAATCCTAATGTATCACAGCACTGAGACAAAAATCATCTGGAGACAATATATAACAGTGCAATTCGGGAACATGCATAAACCATTTGACTCTCAATGTGAAAGACAAATTAACAACCATCATTGGGGCACATCATTATTTACATTATGAATTCCAAAACGATGATTGACAACTATTTAGAAACTCTATATAAGTGCATTTCAAAATCATAAATAAATTGTTTGGACGGCAAAACTCTAAAACTACCATGTATTAACAGAGCACAAATTATTTTACAGGGATAAATTTCTGAATCCAAGGACAGCACAGACAACTAATTGATGAATTATAGTTACATGGGGTTGTACACATCACAGATAGAAACTTTACAAACAACAGAAAAGCTAACTCCAGGTCCCACAGGAGAAACATAGGGCAAACACCTAAATTGATGCAGTTTGGCATTTGAACTTTGATGGCAATATATTTGAGATAACACAACTTTGTATCGATTCATGAGGGCAGCATTCGGACCCACATTTAAAGCCAGGAAGTATGATCAAGCATTCTGTTTTGCTCACCTTGACTTGTCCGTCTAGCATCCCCAATCCCTGATCCCTTTGATAGCATAGCCATAAGCCCACCTCCATGCACTCTTCCCTCAGGAAGCGATAAAGACTTGTTCTCGCTAATACCAGAAGAACTGCTTTGTTTTGCCCTCTGCAGTGCATTAAGGTCACTACCTTTCATTGACATAGGTACTAGTACTTGAGGTGGAAGAAGAGGCTGGCGAATTCCACAGCCCGACTGTTGCAAAGAACTTCCATTTCCCAGTTCAGCATGCAACCCAACTACAGGAACATGCTGTCCAACATAATGCCCACCCAAATGTTTCCCTATCACTGTGTCTCCTGAATTAAAGTTTCCATTGGCATCAACAGCTGTACGTAACGAAGGAAGAGTAACTGCTGCCCAGAAAGCTGGATACCCCTTATTGCCAAGGGTTAATGTATCAACATGCCTTTCACCTGACCCTATAGACGGTGGTGGAAATTTGTCATCTAAGACATCTTTATTCTTCTCTCTGAATTCTACCATGTCAACATCATTGACATCATTATTTAGATTCTGCTCAAGATTAAATGTATTAGCAGAGGAGGACCCTATGCTATTTGGAGATTCTGATGAACTGCTTACAAAGAATTCAGATCGAACATTTCTCCCAAACTGTGGCAAGCTAAGGCTGGAAGGTGTGTTGGGAGTGGAGGCACTGAGTCCCTTTGGTGAGGACGCAGAAGCAAGTCCACGGAAAAGACCCGGTCCAATGCCTGGAGCAAGAGTGCCTGCACCGTGTACCCTCCCATCCTGAACAAGAGCACTGTGTGCTGCACAGAGACCAGTTTTCCTCGTGCAAACCTGTCGCATGGGCCTTGTACAATTTCCCCATTCTTTCCCTGAACCACTTCTTTAGCGTAAATTGAGCCTTCTGCACCCCAAAGGCATCTCTTGCCTCCTCCATGGGCCTTACAAAAATCAGTACTACCTTGTGCACTTTTTCCGCAGCCATCAAACTTGCACCGCTTGCCTCCACCATGTCTGACACAGAAATCTGTCCTTCCCCTTGCACTCTTTGTGCACCCCTGAACAGCACATCTCTTACCACCTCCATGAGCTACACAAAATTTTGTGCCGCCGTGTACACTTTTAGGGCAAACCCCACCTCCCTCAAACAAACATCTTTTACCGCCACCATGTCCCTTGCACAAAGGAGTGCTTCCTTCAGCACCTTTATTGCACCCTGTAACAATACATCTTTTGCCACCCCCATGTGCTTTACAATACATAGTACTCCCCTGGGCACCTTTTGTGCAACTAGGAAATTGGCATCGCCTTCCTCCTCCATGAGAAATGCAGAGGCCAGAATAGCCTTCTGCACTTTTTGTACACCCTTCTTTTGTGCATCTTTTACCACCGCCATGTTTTATACACAGCCCAGACTTCCCCCTAGCAGCTCTATCACAACCTTCGTTACTACACCTTCTGCCACCTCCATGCCCAATACAATAATCTGTTCTTCCTTCTGCACTTTTGTACAGCCAAGCTGTTGACACCTGCGACCTCCACCATGAGCTTTGCAGTATACTGTCCGGCCTTCAGCTCCCTTATTGCATCCAGCTTTCTGGCATCTACGCCCCACCATGGGCTATACATAAGCCCGAGGCACCTCTAGCTCCCTTGCCACATCCTTTGAATTGGCATGTTTTTGAACTAGTGGTGCGTTGCTTCTTTCTGTGATTCCAGAAGTACCACTTCCAGATGATTTTGTGAAACTGCTTCCTGCTTTTACATTCATTGAAAGGTCTGATTCCTTCTGAGTAGATGGCGTGGTGGATACAAAGAATGATTCTGATCTCGGTGCCATTAACAAAGAGGGAATGTATCCCCCAGACTTCCACCTTGCTGAAGTGGAACCCTCATCCACAACAGGAATTTTATTCATGTTGATAAGGGTTTCTATTTCATTTTGTGTTTGCCCCAATCCTAGTGCACAATCAGTCTGTGATAGAACACAAGACTTACCAGATTCTGTAGGGCCCCTTGAAAGGCTTAATTGAAGAAGACTGCCAGAATCCATATCCATCGGTTTTGGAGACACCTCTGCAGAATATTTTTGGGGAATTGTTCTTGACATTTCCAAGACGAAGCTGGAAACCCAACTCAAGATCCATTGATGATTCCTCCTCAGTATTCTCTTTACATGAAGCGCTATTAGAAGATGTTCCAGAACTTGCCCTACTATCAGAGGAGCTTGTAGAAGGACCCAATCCCAATGCTAAACCAAACTTTGCAGATGAATTTCCACTCAAATTAATGACAGACCACTTTCTCTTCATTCCCTTTGGAGATGATGGGAAACTAGTAAAACTGCCAGATCTGTTCATGGAGATAAATTGGTGATCACGAGCCTGAGGTCCCAGTCTGAATCTGTCCGTGGAGATAAATTGGTGATCACTAGCTTCATGTTCTAGTCCCAATGTAGGATCATTAGGATGCTCTACTCCATTAAATCCTTTTGATGTATTTGCTAAAGGGGTTTTCCCCACAAAGCCCAAGTATGGAAACTTATCCATTCTTTTTATTTAGATATGGGCTTCTTTATTATTGTGTTGAATAAAAATATTAACAATGCTAAAAATGTGAAAACTAGTAACAAGCACAGAGTGCTTCTCCTCCACCACTCACAAAACCAGATGTGTCACACCGATCCATTGTTGTAGAGACTGCTCAATACTAATTTTTTCCTAATCTGTCATAAGGGCTCAGAACTTTTCAATAAACACCACGTGAAAACAAACATGATCTGCACCTCTCCAATACACAATAAAGGCTCTTTCATCATCAAGCATCCATCCTTAAGCCTTGTTGAATCCTGCCAAACAGAAATGAACTTGAACCCAGATTAGATACTTTAATAAGAAAACAGAAATCTTCCTTGGTTAATACAATATAGCAAATTCAAAATGACAAAACACAATGAAACCAAGAAGCAAAGTCCTTAAGCTTTTGCCAACAGAGCAAATACAAATCCTTGCTTCTATCAACAGATGTGATAAAATTACTTTTACGCTTTGTTAACAGAGTGTATACATGACACAACTACCAAAGTGATACGTCTCACTGCGGAAATGAATACAAGAAAGTTGATGAATAAGTCTTTTAATTAGCCTGAACCTCCTCATAATCGAACTTGTCAATGCAATATTTGCAGTAATTTTCCTTTCGAAATAGTGCTTGGTGCAACAAATAAGCAGACAACCATTTAATGTGAAAAGAAATTCAATCTCCATCTGAAGATTAATATATTTTGAAACCTATCAGAGAAAACTAATCTCAGGTTCCTAAGTAAAAATTCACTCTGTGAAAACATAAAGTGTCTTTGTCTTTGCAGTAGAAAAAAGCCAGTTCAAACTTGATACAAGATCAGAAACAATGGGTAAAGTCCATAATCCCGCAAGGCCAGATGTTTACATAGAAAAAGGAATAAAAGATCTAAAAAAACAGGGACTATTGTGGTAAACCAAAATATTAAAGGGGCATACTCTTCATTCTATAGATACACAGGGCGCGCCTACTGCTCAACTATTATGACTGACATGACACTGTAAACCATAATCGGATAATCCCGATCAATACAAAAAAATACAGATTTTCGAATCTTTGTCAAGAAACTTGGATTAGATACCATTAAAAAATGAAGAGGTAAGTGGCTGCTGGAGAGGGGGCTGAAAGTTTGCAGCACCTGCTTGAAAACAATCTTGCCAAGAGGCAGTCAATAGACGATCAACAATTTTAATGGCATAAATGTTGACAAAAGGTTCATAATTTTTTCTTAAAAGTGTGTTGATGGAAATTTCAGAACAACAATATCAAGAATGTTAAAATCATGTCTGAATCTGAAGTAATCATCATACATATCCCAGAAAGGTAAACTTACACCAAGTGTAGAAAGCTTCAACGAATCTAAAATCTTAAATTAATAATCATAAAGCTTCAAAACCCCTCTTAATTCTTAAATCTTAAATTAGTTATCATTAGGTTTCAAAAACCTCTAATTCTAGTATCTTAGATTAGTTATCATAAAGCTTTTAAAAACCTGTATATCTTTTATTACCATTAATACAGCAATAGTCCCTTACATCCTTCTCTCAGCAGAATGGCTTGCAAAAGTGCTACTAGACATATCTAGATAGAGAGTATTATTTTGGAACAAAACCCTCAATTATTCAGGATATGCAACTTTGGTAATAAACAGCAGTAATGAAAGACTTGCAAAGCATCACAAGATAACAACCAAGGGCAAGAGAAGGTCAATAAGGCATGACCACAAAATTGCTGGTGATGTTAGTAGGGGAAGTCATGGTGGGCTTCAGAGTTTTCACCTTCTATCTTCTTACCCAATCGCCAAAGCTATTAGTATTGGTAGTGCCTTATAAACCACCTCTTGCTCACAATTATTACAAAGTGTAGCAAGCCTTAAACTAGTTATCATCAATAAACCAAACCAGGAGTACTGTAATGCATATAGAGGGAGTGACATGCATAAGCACTGGTAAACATGTGAAGGCTTGTCCAGCACAGCTGAAGGTTGCAAAGGAGAACTAATATGGTTAGCCGTAAAGATATCACAACGAGTAGATGATAAAGGTGTTGAATCATCAGATTTCAACAAGGCGACTCAAAGCAACACCCACATATATAAAATAAATAATACTAACTTCTGATATTAGATCTCTGAAAGTAAAAGAGTGTCAGTGTAACCAACAGAACGAATGACTTAAACCAGTAGCACAGAGAGCATGCAGCTCCAGACATCAGGAAACACAGACAACAGAGGTTGTGAGTTGATGAGGATGACACACAACCACCAGTGAATGAAGGTACAGTAAAAACCAGAGCAATAGAGAATACAGAGCTTCTCCTCTTAAACTCCAACAAGAAATTCTAGCAAGGTAATTAACCGCAAAGAAAAAAATAAAACTTCAAGAACTTCAGTCCTGAGTCCTGGAACCTCCATCACTAAAACCATTGTTATAGACTACCTATGTAGAAAATCCAGTATGTATAGAACTCACCCGCATAGAAAATCAAGCACATATAGGAAAAAAGTGAACAAAAGCCGTAAGTTAAAATCCCAATCCCAACAAGGTAAGACCTACAGAGGAATAAGACAGTAATAGAACTTAACAGGAGTCCAACTAACTAATGTCATGCAAAAATTAGGTATTCTTGCAAACAGAGAGCTTGCAAAATGGGTGTCCTTGCAAAGTGACGCCAAGCAAAATGGGTGTCCGAAAAGCTACTTAGAGTCGATCTTGTGCACCAAAATCGATCTTAGCAACCGAACAAACAGATCCGAAACCTAATGTTTTTGGGGGAAAAAATCAAATAAACAAAAAGCAACATGAACTGTGAATCCAAACTCTGTAAAATCAACAGCATGCAAACCCTTCTCGGATCTGATCTGCCCAAAACAATCCCAATTCAAACAGAAAAATACCGACTAACCACGAAAAACAAACTTAAACCGACCTGTAGAAGTTCAGGTTGCAGATTTGAATCCCCTCGAGATCAACACCCTTCGGTTTTATCTCAATGAACAGAACTTCTCACTTCTTCTTCTTCTTCTTATGTTTATTATCTCCTGGTCGCCAAAAATATCAGTGTCCATAAACAATGCGTAAATGTTCCCCAACATTTATATTCGGCATAAACTCGACGCCGATGAAGATATCAGCGTAACAATAACCGAACTCGCCCACAGTCGATTGTGCAGCGCGCAAAATTATGACGACCACACAACATATACACACAAA
The DNA here is from genome assembly GCA_018340775.1 of Taxus wallichiana var. yunnanensis. Lineage (NCBI taxonomy): Eukaryota > Viridiplantae > Streptophyta > Pinopsida > Cupressales > Taxaceae > Taxus > Taxus wallichiana. Next base: position 546,446,832 of record CM031243.1, read on the forward strand.
ATATCCTCCACAACTACACAAAAAGAAGGGGAAAATGTTTTACAGGATGTCACACATCAGAAAATTAATTAAAAAAATTATATGCCGACAGTAACTAGGTTGGAGGGTTAGCCCCTTGTCGTAAGAGCTGTGGTCATGTGGGGAGTTAATCGAGCTATATTTGCTGGTTAGTTTTTATGTAGCAACCATGGGTGTAATCTTTTAACGTTTAGTTTTAAGGTCAGAGTGGTATCTATTTTATTTAATTAGATTTGATATCTTTTATAAGTTCAAATGTTATAAGGGGTAGAGTATGTATGTTTGGTAGTTGTAAGTACAACCCTTACATATTGATAGTATAAAGTGGTTTCATATGTTATAAACTACTTTGCAGACTTAAAATAGGGCACCTACTTGCGTGGACCTTAAAAAGGACATTTCTTTTTCATTTTTGGGCAGTTTCAAATGTTATAGACTACTTTGCAGTGCAGACACTAAACAAGGTCTTCGTGGACCTTAAAAAGGACATTTCCTTTTCCTTTTAATTTCATTTTTGGGAATTAAATTTTGTTGATCGGATTGAATGCTCTCACCTCTTAAACTTTGCTCCCCTCAACTTGTTAGTACTTTTTGACTTTGGCTTGCATCCATGGGTATCGATTCCCAAACTTCTTTAACTTAGTGTCAAGATCTCGAGGGTATCTATTTCGTTGAATTCGTCAAGGACTTGAACCCAACCTCATCCCTTTTAGCATTCTATGAGACTTGCACCTTGGTGGATGGCATGGCAATTCACTTTCCTATTATTCAAACCAATTAGACTACAACACTTTCGACGTAATTTTTCATTCTCGTTTGAGAGTATAGTAAAAAAGGTTTGGATGTGGATGAAAGATGGGTGGTTGGAGCTTATAACTAGCAAAGATAAAACTACTGGGTTTTTCACATCCATAGACTTATGGTGATTTCTTATACAATTAGGCAAAATCTATAGATCATTTAATGTATTTATGAATTTTGTAAGGAATAAAATATATATGCCTAATATTTAAAGTACAGCCCTCTATATATTTCGAGGTGGTCTCGTATATTATAAGTTATACTACATATCCAAAACAAGACGCCCAATATCATAAACTTCCATTAAAAATAACAACTAACACATATGATGTTGAGATTTTTTTATACAACATTCCGAATAAATTAAAAAAACAATTCTAATACATAATAGACATACCTAATATAACTTAAAATAATAACACATATATTTAGAAACATCCAAAATAAATAAATAAATTCTTGGCTAAAATTAGTATTCCCCGAATCCCCGCCATAAAACCATTGATTAAGTAATTGTAAGTTTTTGTAACACCACATTTTATCAATATTAAAAAAACAGAGAGATAAACATAAGTCAACTCTAATGGCCGCAAGTGGGGCTTTGCATAGCCGAAAAATTTCCCGGCGGAAGTCACGTGGAAGACCTGGCATATATCCCTCGCACGGGCCCACGGCCTCCATTAAATCGTACATTCAATTAAATTACATTAAATTTGACTTCCGCGGCGATACGATCGGTGCAGAAGGAAAACGACGCGAGGTTCGCCGCCGGCGACAGCATCAATTCCGCCGCCACGTCGGCAAGATTACGTCATCTCTTGCGTTATTTAGATGCTGACCGCCGCATTGCGCTATACCGGTGCGCGTGCCATTGGCCACCACAAGTATTTGGGGGCCCCACTTCCCTCCCTTTGGTCGGGGCCCACGAGGAACTTTATTTTTTAATTAATTATTTTATTTCTCGATTGCGCACGAGCGGGACCCGCAGGACCGGGGGAAACTGCTTTTTCTAATCTTTCTTTTCTCATTGCGCGGAGTGCGCACGGGCTTTTTTTTTTTTTTTTTTTTTGGGAAGATTAGGGTTTTATAATATAATTATTTTATGTCAACTTGCGACATTGTTCAAAGGTCACCATTGGCTGATATAGGAAAAAAACAAGGGGGTGGTTGTGGGAATAGGGTGACGTGGAGGGTGGATATACAACCATTTTTAATGTTTTGAAGGAAGACACGTTATATTTGTGTGTATATGTTTTTACAAAGTGGTGTCCAACTTGGGAAAGGAGTCAATGGTGAGTAGAAAAAGATAAACATTTTTATGCGGTCTAGTAAAGTCTACGAAGTGTAGGAGAATCTACTTAAGTGGGGCATAGTTAAAAGTGTGTTTTATGATAGTCAAATGCTCAACAAGTTTATGAATAAGATTCGTTTTCCAAAGGAAAATTGATTGATTCTCAAGTTTATATAAGTTAGGTGTAAAGAATTTTTATGCTTGGTTGTAAGGATTGAGGGGTTTCTATTCCAATCAAATTTGTTTAGGGTATGACCCTAGCCTCATCTTTTACTATTTGGTATCTCTTTGGATTTGTATTTTAGTGGACGACTACATAACACCTTTTATACCATCATATGCATTATTGGATTACAACACATATTTTTTCATATTAATTTATGTAAATATTTCAATGTTTTTGTTAATGTTTCCAAAAATTTAAGTGATATATTGTCGATGTTTTGAATTAGTTTAAGTGAAGTGATTTATTATTGATATTTCAAATCATTTTTAAGTGATTCATTATTGATATACACAAGCATTACTCATTATTTTAAAGATAGATCACTTAATGTGATTTGTAATGTTTGACCAAACAATTTATATGAAAATTGTTTTTTAAACATATATCTAATTTTATGAAATTACACGCACAAGTTTATAAAGTGTATGCATATTTAAATTTCAACAATAAATTTTAGATATATTGGGAATATTTAAACTTTACCTGGCATTGCACAAGGTTTATTGCGTAGTAGTTGGCATTGCACAAGGTCTATTGTGTACTAGTTGGTATTGTGCAATTGGCATCACTCCTGCACAAAACAAGAGTTATGCAGACTACACAATATTGTCACACAAAAGCATAAGCACAAGACTATGAACACTCGGGCACTCATGTGGAATGTGTGCAATATTCTTTGAGGTGTGTGTGCGTGCATTTATAAATTGTGTGCGATAATGCACAATGGAAGTTGCATTATGGTGTGTAGAGGAGATATGCAATGCTAGAGTGTAATGGTTATGCATTGTCAACACTTGTCGATGACTTGAGGTATAAAATGTGTTGGGAATGAGTAAGTGTTGGTTAGAGGGAATTTTGGGATTCTCTAACACTTTAATCCGAACATGGGAGGAAACACACATTTTAGAACTACACCACATTGAGTAGCCTTATCTTTTTGTTGCCTCTCTCCTATGGGTTGTCTCTTTCTCAACAAGTTAGGTTTTGAGACTCCACTATTTTGGCATTGTGCCCAATTTCCCCATCGCAATGAAAAATTCATGGATGTCGGATTTCACCGATAATGCATCCGATTACATTTTTTCAAAGAGTGACCCCTTTTGTAAATATTATAAAAAATGTTCCTTTTACAATACTATCGGAAAAAAATCACCCTAATAATGACCCCAAGTAAAAATATTCACCATTTTAAACATTTACCATACCTCCTTTAAGATTGTTTATTTTTTTCAAACATTCTTCAAAAAGAAGTTTTAATCAAAAGAACATGTTTTAGGGTGATGGTGAGAATTGCCCCTTAACCACTCAATGTCTCAAGAAAAGCTATATAGCCAATCAAACTATATATCCGACTCAATTTATAAGTTTTAATTATCATTTTTTTAATTTAAAAAAATAAATCCTTACCCATTAGGGTTGGGGTTGTGTCGTTTGTATTCGAGATATCACTTTGTTCGACACTACGAGCTAGAAGGTATAGTGTTTAGTTGAGTTTGGGGAGTCTATTTTTATGTTGTCATTGCATTTGAGTTCATGGAATTGTATGATGTCAAGGTGAGTCAAGTTAGATGGTTGAAATGTCATCAAGGTGAGAGGAAGATCTTTGACATTGGGTGTGTTGTTTTCACCGTGAGTAGAGCCAAGATGTTTTCAAAGGGGTGGATCTAGATCGGGACTCTCATGACACGACCAAACCAAGTTGGAATAGGGGATCCTTCACCAAATATGGATATTATTGTAGGGTCCTTGGGTGAGGGTGGTATACCCGAGCTAAATTAAACGTTTGGAGCTCCTTGGCAATAATTGGAGTGGACGCGCTTCTCACAATTTTAATCAATATTTTTCCCATTAAGTACATAAGGAATAATTGTCTACATTCTCACATTTTAGAATTTGTATCGGGATCCTAATTAATCGTGAGAGGCACTCAAAATGTAACAAATAAAATTTATTATGCAAGGATACCTGGAAATCATATTTACTTGATGGGACTCAAACTTGAGAAAAACACCATTTTTTCGTAAAGCAATAAAAATACTTATGTATCTCCAACGATTTTGTGAAGAGTGGTATTTGGACCAAGCCTAGCGATTCCTCCACAAAATATAATAGACATTTCTTGGGCCAAAAATATGAATAGAGAATTAAATACTTCTTTCCTTCGTTATACTCGCCTCTAATAGCTACATCGGTAACAATTTTCGAAAATACATGAACCTTTTCCTAGAAAATATTACACACCTACATAATCCAAGCTATACTAGAGAATGGGTAACAATGCCAAAAATCATACGATCTTCGAAATATATCATATTTGTTTTTACTTGAAAAATTATTGTAGTATCTTTATATGTGTATGAGTGAAATTTATGTTACCATAATAATATCAATAAATGGGTCAATTACTATTGAATCTTCAAGTAAATTGTTTTAATTGTAAGTTATTAAAATAACCTATAACAAGTGAAATAGTTGGATTCAAGCACCCCTAAGTATTGGCGCCTAGGCGATTGCCTAGTTTGCCTAAGGATTAATCCCCCTTGGCTATACCCTATACAAAATGCACCGACCCCCATCTAAATTACATTGGAAAGACATGCATGCCCATCAAAAATCCATTGAAATTCGAAGTCAAAAAGCATTATGACATGAGTTTGATAGTGACAGTGGACAACTTGGATGGTTGAATTTAATTGAATAAGATTTTTGTTTCATTCACCATCTCTACTCCCCAATGCTAAAAGTGCACATTGATATAGTAATTAATACGCTAACCGCCTCTACTCAGAATGTCCAAAGCAAGGGAAATGAGTAAAATGAATATGGTTTTGAGGGTGAAAAATGAACTCGAACAAAACAAAGAATTACATTTTTCTCGCAAATAACATTTATTAAAAGAAAACGTGGATTGAAAACACAAAAGATAAAACACAATGTTATTTGGAAAATACATTACTAGCAATTTTATTAATCAAACTAGGAGATAAACACAATGTTAAGTGAAAACTTAAAAGTACAATGTTGAATATAATCTATATAAATTACACCATCTAAGTGTGATAAAACCCCACAATACGAGTGGAAAATACAATGTTTTGTAAGTTGAGTAGATGGCCATTAGAAAAGTGAAGAGGATATTGAATAACACACTAAGATCAAAACATAACATTTACTTGAGAATTTTCAATGTTGATATTCCCTCTAATTATATACGTAGCATCTTTCTTGATCAATGTAAGATGGAAAATACATTGTCTTTATGAAGATGAATACATGTTAGGGAAGTGAAGAGGATTTTGAAAAACATTGTCTATCTAGTTACATATGTAGCAACTTTCTTGAGAAATCAAGGAAATTAAACTAAACACACTTCTTTTGGAAAATACATTAGTTTTGAAGATGAACTGATGTTAGAGAAATGAAGAGTTTTTTTAAAAACACAAGTTTGAAACAAAATGTTTACTAAAGAAACATTGGATAGAAAAAAGTTATATTCCCTCTAATTTTGTATGCAACAACTTTCTAGATCATTGTAGGAGATTAAACACAATGTTTTTTTGGAAAATATGGTGTAGACACAAAATCACGCACTTGGGTACATTTCTAGGTCCTAAAAGCATACTAGCATTTACATGATTCCTAAGCAAGAAAACTAGTGATTGACAACTATCTTTGGCCTCTTTTCTTTGTCTCTTTCTTTCTCTTTGGTCTTACACACCCTACAATCTAGTTGGGGCTTTACCGATTTAGCTTTTATGGTTTTAGACACCGATGCCTAACCAAGATAGAAGTGCATAGGTGCTCTTGTTCCCTTTGGGTGACCACCGGCCCTTTTCTACCTTACTCTTTTTTGGGTCTCTTTTATCTTTTGGGCATCTTTTTCACTTATGGGTTGGCCTTCCAATTGTCAATTACGAAATTCAAACAAGGGAATTGTATAAATACATAGTTATGTGTTCAAAATATAGGACCAAACACTAAGCATTATTATCATCACCTAAGTTTGCATCCAAAAAGGCACATAAAACACTCAAAGGCATTCATCTAACATCCATCCAATGGACAAGGGTCTGCATCAACTCTGCATGCACCGCATAAGAATGGGAAGTTCATTCTATTACATCCATACATACTATACATTTCTACATTTTAGCTACAACCCGCTATCAAGTACAACTCGCACAAGGGCATCCTAGTGTTGACCAAGTTTCTTCGCTCTTGTTCGATTGATTAACTAGTAATAAAGGAAATAAGTAACTCCAAATATGCAAGGGTTTATGGTGCACAGGGCATCCTAGTGTTGACCAAGTTTCTTCGTTCTTGTTCGATTGATGAACTAGTAATAAAGGAAATAAGTAACTCCAAATATACGGGTTTATGGTGCACAAGGGCATCCTAGTGTTGACCAAGTTTCTTTGTTCTTGTTCAAATTAGTGAACTAGTAATAAGGAAATAAGTAACTCCAAATATGCAAGGGTTTATGGTACCTTGGGATGATATGGATGGATACGGGTGCAATATGAACTCCTCCTCACCGTGAGCTTGAAACTTGCATATCAAGCAAACTCAACATGAGATGGATTAGTAGATAGATGGGAGGGTTGCCTGACAATGTTAGTCCCGAGAAGTAAGAACTTCCTAGGATGGATGTCAACCCTCGTTTTGATAAGATAAGATAAAATTAGATATTGATAAATTGGATGTAGCAAGGATCTAAATAATATGCAGTAAATCTAAGATAAACAAAATATTTAAATGCATATATGTAAAGAAAGTGTAGATATGATATAAATAGATGTTAAATAAACCAAACATACATAGGTCGACAATGACCGAGACTACAGAGGGTCACCAACGATGATTGGGGTAGATCGATTGAAAAAATGGTGGAAAATGTAGATATGAAGGCTTTAAAGGCATGTCTAAAGCGGATGATGCACCGAGATGGTAGACAGGAACCTATAGAAGGTCCGAACAAGATCTAACATAAAGGATGCCAAAAATTTAGGAAGACTAATGGTAAATGTAAGAAAGACAAATCAGTCGGTGATGACTAAGTTGGGTCGGCGACGAACCTGGGGCCGGAAGAATGGATTTAAGATGGTAGAGGGGAAAGAATGAATGGATTTGAAAGCTAGATGATAGGGATCAAATAGGTGATGGGGCAGATGATAGAAAAATAGAAACAAAGGGGTGGTTCAATGGTGACCAGTAGGGTCGGCGACGACGACTTGGTCGATTTAAGATTAAACAAATGAAATGGACAAAATGACAACCTGCAGATGAAGATGGAGGTGACTAGATGCAAGAATGAGGCCTTGAGATGGTCTGCAGATCCTACAAACACAATGGTGATAGCTACAAAAAGATGATAGTGATGGATGTAAGCATGCAATGACAAGAGGACTCCAAAGCTCCCAAAATGAACACAAGATCTCCAAGAAGGCTCAACAATAGGATGATAGCTACAAGCACACATTGAAACTCGAAAAAGGTCACAAGAGCTCGAAAATATCAAAATTGCATTCATGAAAAAGGAGGGGGAAATGTGGCTTTATAGGGTTGACGGTGACCAGAGATGGGTCACTTTCGCTAACCGTGGGGATCCATCCATTTGGCCCATAGGAAGAGAGATTATGGTTTATATAGATAGAGACGAACTAAGGTTGCATAGGAACATAAATGGGTAGGTGGGAGATTGAAAGGAGTAAATAAAGGCCATGGATGGGTAAAAAGATTAAATAATGGCCTATGGATAGAAAATTAGGAAATTTAGGGATGAGAAATAAATTAAATGAGGATTAGATTTTATTAATGAGGATTAAGGATAATTAACATACATGGAATAATGGGATAGAATTAGGGGTGGGAAATGATATTTAATGGGATAAATTTAATTTAGGAGGGAATATGAAATTTGAATGGATGATCATGAGGAAAAGAGAGCGAACACAAGATTTGAGACTCTCAAATGTATAGTTCATGGATTTTGATGATGTATCTGGATTGAGACAAGATCCTTAATGGCATGTGATAGATGTATTGATGTATTTGGACTCATGATGATATATGTGTGTGTGTGTATGATTCATCATGTGTCTATTACACCTGTTGCATTGGTGGTCATTTTCATTGATGTCACATGACATTGTTGGTAAAGGAAGAGTGCAAAAGCATACATGTCAGGTGGTATTCAATGGAGCTCAGTGGTTCAAGTTGGTCTCAGGTAGCTTTAGGCATGATTCAGGTTGATTTTAAGGTGTTACAAGCTCAAATTACAGGTGGTTGGTATCTAATGGAAAATTACAGGTTGGCTTGCTAGTTTTAGATGGTCTATAAGCCAGTAATAATGTTACAAGCATGAGCAAAGTGTCTCATAGGGTGTATCAGGTCATATGGTGGAAGTTGCAGTTGAAATTGGCCCATTTAGGCTTGTTTCTGGTGCTTGATAAGGTGTGTGAAGTTGGTACAGGCTATAGCAAGGTAATTTTAGCATGGGAACAACCTAGGAATATTTTATGTAGCATGTGTGAGTAAAAAAAAGGCTCAGTTTAGCTCCTGGAGTCAAAATTCAAAAGTGCATAGAAAGTGGCTTTGAGAACTAACAGTGCAGGTGAGGCAAATGAGATGGAATAGAAGAGTACAATAATATTTATGGAAAATGGGATTATGGACCATGTAGTAGGGTGATTTTTGGTGCTCCAGGAAAAATTTCATCAAGTTCTGAGAAGGTATGTGAAAGTTATGCTAGTTTTTCTAAAACATACTTTTTGGAAATTGCATAATAAGGTGTTTGGCTTCTTAACGCTCAAGAAAAATATAGTGCATCCTTCGGATAAATCATAGAAGGAATTTTTTTAGAGGAATCCAATCTTGAGATAGTGCAAAAAGGTTTCAGTGAATTGGACATGTTTTAAGAAAGTTATGAGCATTCTTCTGCTGATGTTTTCTCTCTCTCCATGGTTGTTCTTTAAGTTGAGTTGCCAAATTTGATTTTTCCAACTCTAAATCATTGGTGCAAGATAGATACATCTCTTAGAAGCATAATATACCTCATCTAATTCAAAATCATGATCCCATTGCTTTCAAGATGAACTATGGTACACATGCATGATTGTGTTGTGCAAGGCTAGTCTGAAGATAATCATGTTTTTAAGTCTCCATGTTTGCTTTCTTCAGTGAAATGTGGTATAATGACCCTGTTAGGTTTTCATGAAGTGTTACTCTCTTCTACAAGAGAAATTTTACATGTTGAGATCCTTTTGGTGTAAGGTATTATGTTTTTCTCTCCAAAAGTGCACTTTGACTGTCCTTTGTAGAAACTTGTAGACAATATCTCTATGCGATGATCGATAAGCCTTATTTTCTAGACAAGGAAGTCCCAAATCTTCTTGAGTGACATGATGTATATGGAAAGCTTGGTATCTCAAAGGTAAAGTTGTTGTAAAAGAGATTGAAGTGGTTGTGTACTTGAAATCAGTCAAGAAGAAGACTGTTATTCCACATGTTGGCATGAAAAAATCATCAGTATGTGGGCTCTTGAGCTAAAGATGATGGGTTTACTCTAATTTCGTGGTGTGTCATGTTGATCTCCTCACAATAGGTAAAATTTTTCCTAAAACCACAAACTCTATCTTGATCAAAAACCATTGCACGGTCATCTTCAACACACCAATGTACCTATAATTTTTGGTTTTCTCGGGACTAGAATCCTTTCAAAGGTGAAATTTGTTTGAATTGTTGGAATTAGTCTCAAAAAATAGTAGGGTTTGAAATATTTAAAAATTCATCATGATTTGAGCTTGAAAAGGAATTAAGAGAGGTCTCGTGTATGCATAGTTACACTAAACCCTACTCCTAGGGTTTTAAGGACATTTTTCTTTGAATCTACCATTTCACCCATCCTAAATTTGTGATTCTTTGAAGAAACATCTATGGACTAATCACGTCCCTATCAAAAATACTATAGATGGATTAATCAAGTGTGAACGGAGAAATTGATGAGAGTTAATTCTCTTAGTCATGCTTAATCATTAAACAAGCAATTTATCAACCTACATGACAATTCATGCAAATGTAGATCATTTCCCTATTGAATCAAGTTCTAAAGGGTATGAATAAATGTTGGAGATATTCTTCATTGATTGAACATTGTTCATTTCAAGTAAGTGCAAGGTTTTGTTCTATGACAAGTGGTACATGCTTTCTTTCAATTGTGCGGGAGGTGTAATAGAAACCTTCAAGTGAAACTTATTTGGTGATTGGTGTTTTTGACTTCTGGCAGAGTGTATTAATTCTCGAAATGCAGCTTAGAAGACTATGCAACATACAATGAAAGTCTTGTTTGAATGCAAATATTTGGTATTTCTCGATCGAGAGCCATGAAATGGCTAAGTTACAAAATGATTTCATAGTGTGTGAAATTAAATAGTTTCAAATTCTTGAGTTCGAGATAATGTAATGTTGGATAATGTAACAAGAAAAACTCGCCAAATTCATTTTTCATCCTCTCAACTCAAAGGAGAAGAACAAAATACTCTCTTTTTTCTTGTTCAATTTATTTTGTTGGGCGGCGGATGAGGATCACAACGCCCTTAATTGCTAGCCTGATAGGATTAAAGGGTACAAGTACAAAAATTAGTAGTGATTTAACTGACAAGGCAACTATTTTGGCCACTAGAAAGGAGTTAGGTTATTCAAAGGGTCCATGTAGCATAGAAATCTACAAATTGAAAAAGTATTCCATTGTCAAGCGGCCGCACACTTGCTTACAAAACTGAATGACTAAGAGAGATGGTCACAAGTGAACACCATGTGGCTCCACATCGCTAAGAGGATGTCATAGGGAGAGATATACAATCTGGTAGGATACATAGCTGATACAATAATTGAGGAGGCGCGTAAAGGTGAGAAAATAAGCTTTGGCACTATTTTATTATCTCTTGTATTTGTGGAAATTGGAGTGCCTGATGGGCCAAAGAATAAGATTTGGGAGTATCATGTAGAGAATAAGTCTCTTGCATAAAGGTTTGAGAAATATTTATGTGAAGGATCTATGAGTGGCCTATTCAAGAAAAGGGCAGAGATGTGGTACGAATGACTTCACATGGTATTTGAAGAGGAATGGAGAATTCCTAAGGAGCTACCCTCAATGGTAAGCAAGTTGGTACAGTTTGTAGTGTACCAACACTTTTGCATTGCACACTTTACGATGAAGGATGGGACATGGAGTCCCTGGTGCAAACTACCATATGCCTTCACAACACGGTTCTTCCAAGCCATAGTTCATAGGTTTTCAGACACATGCCGGTTGCTATACAATGCAAATAAGGTAGACTGTGACTACCATACCCTGAGAAAGACTTACACTTACTTGGGTAGATCTGCTTACATTGAAAGGTTCATCTTAGATGATATAACCATGAGGCTAGTAAGCTTGGCCATTGGCGATAGTGGGGCCGCACTAATTTACATTCAGCTTAAGCCTAGGCTAGAAAATGACAAGTATGTGGAGAACAAATTCATGCTACCAGGCCTAGCCTAAGGGGAAGCATACAATTGGAAATTTGGAAGTTGAGAAGCCTACCTCAGCCCTAGAAGAAGAAGAGGAAGAAGACCTACATGAGGATAATGGTGGTTTAGTGCATAGGGGTCGGAGATAGCCCATAGACAAAAAGGAAAGTGAGCGCGAGGTTACTCCTCCACAACAACAAGAAGAGGAGGAAGTATTGGAAACATACGCGCTAGACTTTGACTCGGAATCAGTCAATAAGGAGAACCAATTCAAAAGGGTGTTCAAAAGAACTAGAACTCAGGGTGCAAGACCATCACAACCTTTGTGAAGGTCACCTTAGATCTCCCCTTAGAAGGAAGCACCTAAGAAGAAGAGAAGAAGGAAGCTGAAGCTCAAGGATGAGTCCGGGAGAGCGTGCTAGGAACCCTAGTGTAACCTAAGGATATAGAGGAGCCTTGCGATGAGGAGATGAAGAATGATGAGGAGGGGTTAAAGGAAATAGAAAGGAATTGGGCGAGCCATCTAGCATGCCCCACACTGCTCAGGAAGGTGAAGGACCAACTCTAAACTCTGGTGCCCGGGTTCCTAAGGGGCAGAAATCGAAGGAGGGGAAGGCGAGTGAAGAATATGTGGCTCCTGCTATGGGGTATGTAGAAGACCCAAGAAAAATTATATGCGCTTGATTTCAGAGCACCATAGGGCTAAAGGACTTATATGGATGGGAGTTGATGGATCTAGAGATGGCCACTATGCGTACTAGAAATCAATTGTCCTGGTCCATGCAAACACATATGGATGAACCAGATTTTGATTTATGTGAGGAATCATGTGTCTCGCATAGAGTGAAGAAGGCACCACAAATCAGGCACATGACTGTCAAACCTCCTGTGATGTCCGATGAACAAGTGAGCAATGCCTTGGTCAAGGTATCTGTTGAGGTTGCGCGGAGGAATGTGGATAAAGCGGAAACAATTAGAGCACTATTGGAAGACAATAAGGATAAGACTACATAGATAAAACACCTAAAAGAAGAGAAGGAACAGGAAGAAGCAAAGAATGAGGATTTTGTTAGCATGGTTGAGGAACTTGGTGACCATATTCTTAAGGTAAGGCCTCATTTAGAATCTCAGGTTCCTCAGAAGTTTCCCTCTACAATGCATTATTTACACACACTGGTAAACCTAGTTTTAGATGAAGGGCCCATTCAAATGACTACACCAAAAGATCCTGTAGAAGAAGAAGCAAGAGAAAAGGCCAATATTTCTAGAAAATTTTCAAGTTATGAGGATTTTCTCCAAACCTTGAAAGATGAGCTAAAGAAAGCAGATCAAGCTCTGAACATGTGTGCAGGGCTAGACGTGATAATAAGGATCAAAACTATAATAGAAGATAATGAAGTTCTGAAGGCAATGAAGGATGAGACACTTGGGTGCACAAAAAGGTTAGCTTTGGTGAAACAAAAGTGCAAGGCCCTCACAACAACCCAAGATCCACATAAGGATTGGATCAATGAGATTGGGAAACTTATAACACGTAAAATGGATTTCATGGAAGGAATGGTGTTAGGTATGACCAATATTGTCCAAGTGCTACAAAATGAAAAAGAGAAGATAACTCAGGATGAATTAGATGCCATAGTGATAGACATTCCGAGAAAACATGGGACACGCTGAGTGACTAGCAAACATTGGAAGCAAAGATTAAGGGTGAATATCCATAGTTGATCCTTCCTATAGAAGAGGGAACTGTAGAGTAAAACTTCATTATTTCATTTCTTTATTCTTTGTTGTCAGATAAATAAGAGGGAATTACCCATTTTGGGGAGGAAATGTACTTTAGTGTGGGGTAATGTTGAGTAGATGGAATATTTCTCTAAAGTAAAGACACATAAAGGATATGTGCATGGGAGCAAGGCGTATTTAAATGTGCGAAAGAATAGCAAAACAAGCACACGCCAGAACACTTTGAATTTAGAACTTAGCCATTTTGTGGGTCCAGGATATTTCTAGAGTTAGCGTGTTGGGAACACAAAGACATGAAGACTTATGGTCCACGTAATGGTATTTTGGGAACAAGCATCAACTAAGCGCCATGCATAGTTTAGGCTAATAATAGGATTTCTACTCAGAGTTAACTATAGGAAGTCTATTGTTAGAACACTTGCATGGTTTTGCATCCTTTTGTAAAGGTGCATGGCTATTATTTAGCATGTGGCCTATTTTGAGAAAGTGCATGGGCAGTGAAGGGAAAGTCCCCACCCCTATATATATGTATTGATTTTCACAGTTTGGTGTGTCAATTATTGTAGAGTTATGTTGTTGGTTTTGTCGCGCGCATGACTCTTAGAGATACCTTTATAATGTATGAAGCTTCTGTGTTTTACAATATTTAATACAATGGATCATATTGGCTAGATAATGGTGTTGAACATGACTAAAACTGGTTCTTGTATGGTAAATCTTGTTATAGTCATTGTTTAGTTCATCTTATATAAATTCTAAGATCTAGATCTGGTTTATGCATTGTGGACTATTTACTGTTGGTTATGAATCTAAATATACATATGCACTATCATGCTAAAATTATGTACAAGCAACTCTAAAGAGGGACTTGCTGCCTTTGCATACTTTGGGTGAGCACTCAACTTAGGCTGAGTGATGTGCCAACATGCCTAAGTCATTTACAATGAATTTTGTTATGTTTGTGGAGCCTATTTTCATGTTAGAGTGTGGTACACATTCTATGTGTTACACTCGGGTATTTTTATGGCAAATTTTCATGGGTGGTTTATTAACCCATGGGTAATGGGTAACCGTTATGGGCTATTTTTGGGCCCATGGTTTTTCGGTACCCATTGTTTTGTAAAATGCCTCTTCGGCTACCCATAGGTTTATGGGACGGTTTTGTTTTTGCCCATTGTTTGATACCCATGGTTTTGTAAAACTGCTTAAGCAGTTGTCTATTTATATGGTCTTATGCATATGATAGAAATACAAGCAAATGTATTCCAGATGTGTTTTGAATTTGGGTGTGAATTTTATAGAGTTTGTTGAGCATAGCTCCAAACGGATCTGGGTATTGTATTGAGAGAGTGGAGGCTTGTAATAAAATCTGAGCAAGTGATTCTTGGTGGACGTAGCCCAAATTGGGTGAACCACGTTAAATCTTGTCTCTCTGTGTTGTGTTATTTATTCTGCACTTTTATTTGAGATTTGTAATATTTTCTGCATATTAGTTTCTATTGTTGCGATTCTGTAAGGGATTATTCTGCATATTTTATCTCTTATTTCCTAACAATTGGTATCAGAGCCTGGTTTGGTTTGTTGAAGTGTTGAATCACAGGGAAAGTTTTATCTTGAGTGGGAGCTATGGCAGATGATGGAAGATCTAGGGTTGATAAATTCAACGGGTAGAATTTCAGTCTTTGGAAGATGCAGATGGAAGATTACCTTTATTAGAAGGATCTTTATACTCCATTGTCTGAGAAGGTGAACAAACCCTCAAGTATGACAGATGTGGAATGAGATTTGTTAGATTAGAAGGAACTTGGAATGATCCGACTGTGTCTTGCATCTTTAGTATTATTTAATGTTTCAAAGGAAAAGACTACAAAAAAATCTAATGGATGCATTAGGAAGTTGTATGAAAACCCTCTGCCTCTAACAAGATATTTTTAATGAAAAAGTTGTCTAATATGAAGATGTCCGAGAATAGTTCAAGAGTGAGATCATTTAAATGATTTTAGTACGGTTGTGAATATGCTAGCTTTGGTTACAATAGAATTTGATGAAGAAGTTATGGCTTTATTAATTCTGTGCTATTTACCTGAAAGTTGGAATAGCCTGGTAATGGCGGTAAGCAACTCGGTTCTAACTAACTCGAAGTTGAAGTTTGAGGATGTTGTAGGGGTGATTCTAAGCGAGGAAATGTGAAGAAAAAGCTCCAGGGAATCTTCTACTTCAGGGAATGCTTTGACAGTGGAAACTAGAGGGAGACAGAAGAATAGAGGAAACCGTGGAAAATCGAAAGATCGGGCAAGGTCAAAATCCAAGAGCAAGATTGTATGTTGGAACTGTGGAAAGTCTGGGCATGTAAAGAAGGATTGTTGGGAGCTTGGACAAGAAGAAACAACAGGAAGAAAACAAGGAGGCAAATGTGGCATCGTAATGTATGTTAGGATGCTTTGATTCTTTCTTTGCATAATATTACTGAATCTTGGGTTTTAGATTCAGGGGCTTCTTTTCATGCTACTCCACATAGGCATTATTTTGTTGATTATGTTCAAGGGGATTTTGGGCATGTTTTTCTTGGTGATGATGAGCCTTGCAGTATAGTTGGAAAAGGTTCTGTTTAGGTTAAGATGTAGAATGGGAATACATGGCTATTGAAGGATGTTAGACATGTGCCTACATTAAGGAGAAATTTGATATCGGCGGGGCAATTGGGAAGTGATGGTTGATCTTGTGATATTTACAACTAACTCTTGGAAGGTTACCAAGGGTGCTCTTGTAGTGGCAAGAGGTAAGAAGGTTGGAACCTTGTATTTATCCACTGATAGTACTAATGATTGTAATCTTGTGGCTTCAGATGTAGATACAACATTATGGCACTATAGGTTCGGTCATATGAGCCATAAGGGCATGAACATCATAAAGAAGAATTTTCTTGGATATACAGAAACAAGTTTGGATTTCGTGAGAAGTGCATATATGGGAAACATAAGCGAGTAAGGTTTCTCAAGGTTGGACCTACGAAGAAAGAGAGTAAATTAGAGCTGGTACATTATGATGTGTGGGGCCGGCTCGTATCATCTTTTGGGGTTCAAGTTATTATGTTACTTTTATTGATGATGCAACAAGGAAATTTTGGGTTTATTGCATTAGAAACAAATCTAATGTATTTGAAACTTTTGTTAAATGGAAAGCCTTGGTAGAGAATGAAATGGGTCTTAAGCTAAAGTGTCTCAGTCGATAATGGAGGGGAGTATTGCAGCAGAATGACTTTAATGATTATCGTTCTAAGAATGGAATCCGCAAGAAAAAGACGGTTCCAAGAACTCCACAATAGAATGGGGTATCAGAAAGGATGAACAGAAAAATAATGGAACGTGCTAGGAGCATGAGGTTACATGCAGAATTGCCTCTTTCTTTTTGGGTAGAAGCGGTGAGCACAACTATGTACTTGATAAACAGAGGACCCTCAAGTGCCTTGGATGGAGGCATACCTGAGGAGGCATGGTATGGTAAGAAAGTTGATTATTCATTTCTTAGAGTCTTTGGATGTGAGATGTTTGTTCATATAGACAAGGATGATAGGACCAAGCTAGAGGCTAAATCAGAAAAATGTACTTTCATTGGTTATGGTGGTGATGACTTTGGGTTTAAATGTTGGAGTATTAAGGACAAGAAAATCATTCGGTCTAGGGATGTGGTCTTTAATGAGAAAGTCATGTATAAGCAACAATTACAGGAAAACAGGGAAGAATCCAAGAAAGAATATGTAGTGGTAGAGGATCTTCCTGGATGGGAAAGTGACCCATGAATCAGTTCAGGAACCTACTTAACAAGAACCCCAAACTCCTACAGTGAGGAGGTCTTCTAGGGTAAGAAAAGAACCTAAACATTTTTCTCCTTCTCTTTATTATTTATTACTCAATGATAGTGGAGAGCCAGAGAGCTTTGATGAAGCAATGTAGGTAGATGCCAGTAAGAAGTGGGAGGAAGCCATGGATGAGGAGCAGAAGTCTCTCATGGAGAACCGGACTGGGATTTGGTGAAGCTACCTAATGCAAAAGAGCATTGCGAACAAGTGGGTGTATAGAGTTAAAGATGAAGAAGGAGGAAAGAAAAGATATAAGGCCCGGTTGGTGGTCAAGGGGTTTGCACAGAAACAAGGTATAGATTTTGATGAGATATTTTCTCCTGTAGTAAAAATGACTTCTATTAGAACTGTTCTTGGAATAGTGGCAAAGAAAAGATTTGTACTTAGAACAGCTTAGATGTAAAGATTGCATTTCTCCATGGTGATTTGGAGGAGGAACTATATATGCAGTAACCAGAGGGCTATGAGTTCAAAGGTAAAGAGGAGATGGTGTGTAAACTGAAGAAGAACTTGTATGGCTTGAAACAAGCTCCACGTCAATGGTATAAGAAGTTTGATAGCTTCATGATGGAGCAAGGTTATATTAGATGTCATTCTGACCATTGTGTCATGTATACAAAGAAATTTGAGGATGAAAGTTATATTATCTTGTGTTTGTATGTTGATGACATGTTGGTTGCGAGTTAAAAACATGCAGAAATAAAAGTACTCAAGAAACAACTAAGTGAATCCTTTGATATGAAGGATTTGGGGGCAACTAGACAAATCCTTGGTATGATAACTCGGGATAGGAAGGAATGAAAGTTGACTTTATCTCGGAAGAGTACATTAAGAAGGTATTGGACAGGTTTAATATGCAGGATGCTAAACCGGTTGGGACTCCTTTGGCAGCCATTTTAAGTTATCAAAGGAGCAAAGTGTCCCAAGATAGAGCAGAAAGAAACTAGATGTCTAAGGTACCTTACTCATCGCAGCTGGTACTTTGATGTACGCTATGGTGTGCACTAGGCCTGATATTACACATGTAGTGGGAGCTGTGAGTAGATTTATGAGTGATCTAGGTAAAGAGCATTGGCAAGTAGTAAAGTGGATCCTTCGGTATTTGAGAGGAACCATGGGGACAATTTTGTGCTACAATGGATTAGACACCACTTTACATGGTTATGTAGATTCAGACATGGTTGGAGATGTAGACAATAGGAGGAGCACGACAGGTTATATTTATATTGTAGGTGGGACAACAATGAGCTGGATTTCACGACTACAGAAGCTAGTGGCTTTGTCAACCATGGAGGTTGAGTATGTTGCTGCCATAGAGGCAAGCAAAGAGATGATTTGGTTACAACAATTGCTTGAGGAGTTGGGGCATAAGTAAGAGGAATGTAAGCTGCATAGTGATAGTCGAGTGCTATACACCTAGCTAAGAACTTTGCTTTCCACTCCGTGACGAAGCCTATACAGATTCGAGATATCACTTCATTAGGACAACTTTGGAGGAAGATAAGTTGAAGTTGGAAAAGATTCATACCACCAGAATCCTACAGACATGATGACCAAGGTGGTCACAAGGGATAAACTAAAGCTATGTTCAACTTTGGTTGGCCTTCACGGATGACAAAATGGTTGAGAAGCTTGCTCGGGAAATCACTCAAGTGGGAGATTGTTATGTTTGTGGAGCCTATTTTCATGTTAGAGTGTGGTACACCTTCTATGTGTTACACTCGTATATTTTTACGGCAAATTTTCATGGGTGGTTTATCAACCCATGGGTAATGGGTAACCACAGGGCTGTTTTTGGGCCCATGGTTTTTCAAGACCCATTGTTTTGTAAACCGCCTCTTCAACTACCCATAGGTTTATGGGATGGTTTTGTTTTTGCCCATTGTTTGATACTGTGGTTTTGTAAAACTACTTAAGCAGTTGTCTATTTATATGGTCTTATGCATATGATAGAAATACAAGCAAATGTATTCCAGATGTGTTTTGAATTTGGGTGTGAATTCTGTAGAGTTTGTTGAGCATAGCTCCAAATGGATCTGGGTATTATATTGAGAGAGTGGAGGCTTGTAATAAAATCTGAGCAAGTGATTCTTGGTGGATGTAGCCCAAATTGGGTGAACCACATTAAATCTTGTCTCTCTGTGTTGTGTTATTTATTTTGCACTTTTATTTGAGATCTGTAATATTTTCTCGCATATTAGTTTCTCTTTGTTACGATTACGTAAGGGATTATTCCGCATATTTTATCTCTTATTTCCTAACAAATTCTAGGATGCATCACCTTAAGATACAATTACAACCCACTCAATGACAGTTTACACATTTACCATGTCCTCCTAATGTTTTCCTAAAACAATTACTTGAGTGTAATATTGTGTCTCTCCCTCCACCATTTGAGGTTAACATGAGCAAGCCTCAAAGTAAGAGTTTTGATGCCAAATCATATTGTGATTATCATTGATGTGTTGGTCATTCCATAAAAAAATGCATCAATCTTCATCATGTTATCCAGGATCTTATTGAATCTAATTCCATTGAATGGGATGAGCCCACTGAATCTTCTAAGCCAACCAACAACAATTCTAAATTAAAAATCTTCAATGATCCACTCCCTAAGCATACAAATGATACATCTACTTCTAAAGTGCACATTGCTCATTATGTGGTACCACCACTGGCCTCTTATGATTATCCCTTACATGTTTTTTTATTGATAAGGTGGGTTGATGGGACCCGTTCCCAATGAAAAAGAGAAGAAATACTCCATATATGTTCAAACACCACATGGCCTAAAACCCCAGGTTACAAACCTACACAATTTACCTTAACCAAACTACTAAAAATGAACTATTTCCCAGCCACGGACGGAAAAACATCCTCAATATTACCATTGACCTTTTTTATTTTTCCTATTCTTTACTTCTTGCCACTTACCATTCCCTGATGTAATTGCCAATGAAAGATCACCAGGGTTTGTTAAATCCATCTGATTCTCTGACAGGGATTCCTGATCTGAATCCGATTTGGTAGGAGAGTGCTCCCTTTTCATTTCGCTAACCACCATAGTCCCCTGAGGATCTTGGACTTTATCTGACTTTTCTTTTTCTACTTTTTCCTCTACCTTGTTTTCAGAACTGGAAAAGCAAGGCTCTTCCTTAAATTTCACCATATCCACCAATTCCGTTTCAAATATCCTAAACCTCTGGTTGGGGTAGAGCTGCTTTTTTCTAGTTTCTTATTCATAGGACATGATGCTTGTAGATGGCCAGGGTTTCTACAATTTCTACACCAAAATGTTGTATTTTCGTAATCTAAAAGTTGAGTATGCTGAAAATTTCCAAATTTTAAATTAATTCTTTCTGGACAATCCTTTGCTCAAGTCAACTTCCACATAAATTTGAGTGAAAGAGCACAATCCCACATGTGTTTAATCTAGGTCTTCTTTTAAAAACCTACCCAAAACATTACTGATTTCATCCAGTGCATACCAAAGATGTAGAGGAAGATTGGGAAGTCTCACCCAAACTAGGGTTTTGGAAATCAAAAGAGTATTGGGATCAAATTCTGGGAACCAAGGAGTCAAAAAGAGGCCCGCATTACCCCAGAACCATGACCCATCAACCATGCACTGCTGGTAATCCCCGCTTCTCGAAAGTGAACCACAAAAAAACCTCTGGAGCAGAGGAAAATTTCACATTTATCTATCCAATTTTGAAAAATCCACTGATACAACGCCATAGAGGAAGGCCATAATCCATTGAATCGGCCTATTATGGCATCCCGAGATAGATTTTGATAATATTCATCCACTTCCTGAACTTCAATGGTAAGCAAAGGGATTTCCTCCGCTAAATCTACCAAATACGCCTGATTTTCAGAAATATTTCCGTTGGTTTTACCTAGGGCATCCTTGAATGAAACCCTATGTTTAAAATCCCCATTCCCTTGAGCTCTGCCTCTTGAATCTCTTGTGACCATTTCATTGAAACCCCCGCAGCAAGCCCATCCACCGATATGAGTTTTTCATTTCCAAATCGCGGGTTAGGGCACAATTTTACCCTTTCCATGTGCTCCACATTTCCCGTAATCTGAGCCGAGTCCCTCCATGAGTGCCTTTTTTTGCAGAGCATGCTCCCCATTAAATCTATGCTCATCTCTGTTGAATTTTTTCACTGCTTCGGTCCACAAATTATATCCCTTCACCACCATCCTCACAGTCTGATCAATCAAGAGGAGAGGAGCCCATTATCCCTTAGATGTTATGATTGGTACTATAACTTATATACCACATTCTACACCATGCATTACTTTCAATAATTCTTATATAGATGACATGTTCATTTATGATACATTGTCTATCCCCGTATTTATTCGTGAAGTACCCACACATGGTGTATTGGTTGATCCACACAACACAAATAATGTATTTTATTTTTCACTACTTCAATTTCTCAGCATTTCTACTCGAAGATTACATTCGACTCTAATCTTTGTTACCATTGTATCACACTACCTATCATTGTTGATCTTATTACCACACATGTTTCTTTATTGGTTATTAGTTATCTTGGCTCTAGTATATTACGCCCTAGTATTCCTAGGTTATATGATATTAAGGCTACCTTGTCAATCATTCACCAATGTATCATGTCCATTCACAATCAACATGTCGCTTCTATTTCAATATCCATTTTGAGGGTCTTTCCCCTAAAGCATGCCTAGTCATCCTCCCATATTCTATATCCCTACACCTAGTACATTTGGGGATTATTAGGACCTTGGAGTCATGATTTGATCCTCCTAGGTATTATGATAGGTCCTTAGATTTACACACCGATTCGATATCTCTAGTCCTCCTCTGTCTCATGTTAAGCCTTTCATTGCACATGTTGATTCACATAAATTTAATATTTCTCAACCTCTGGCTAACACATCATCCACACATATTGTCTCTAGTGACTTATATTCTCATAGAATTCCCCACCAATCCTTTAGTTCCCCATGTTACTTTTTATCTCCTCATCAGTATTCAAGGCCTTCTCATTCTTCTAGTCCAATAATACAAACCTCATACACCACATGTTGGCCATTACACTACTTGAAATTTCTCTTCTCCTAGGCCCTCTTTGGCACATATTACTACCACTATTCCATTGGCACTTGAGTCACATTCTTTGGTACATATGAGGCCTAGGCCTCCATCATTTCCAACAATTGATTCACCTCCTTTGGAGGTTCTCATTGGGTAAATTTTATGCTATTCCTTTCTTTTGTACATAGTTATGCACTAGAAAATTCCAAAAACATTGATATAATCATACAAAGAAAAACCATTTACATATTTTCAAAATACGAAATTCGATAATCTGTTTCTCTAGGATACATTGTTATCACTTTGCATTATATATGTTATTTATCCTGTCATTTTATTTATTTACACACATGCGTTTACAAGGTATATTGAGCTTGATGCAGGACATAAAAATTGATACATGATTATGGGAGCTATCATTGTTCCTTACATACTTTCTCTGGGGCATCCCTCCATACAAACCAAGTGCTATTATTTCATTATAGTACCTTTTCACTTCCTCATTATGCTTGATTATATACATAATGTATTTGTTATCTTTTGAACTAATAGGACTAACACATGTATCTTGTGTGGTGTTGATAGATTTTGGTTTCATATGCTCTTCTATATCACTTGCTATGTCATTTCATCACATTATGATACTCTAGTTTTCTATACATGCTTACTAGTTATGTGTGTAGTTACTTGTTTGCTACTTTGATTGTGGCCCAAGGGCCTTGTTTGTCTTATGACATAGGTGTCCCATGTTTTTGGCATCATGCCTTTCTTGTGTGACATTGCATCTCTTGTTTGTAGGCCCAAAGACCTTGATTGTCTTATGATATTGTGGGTGTCCCATGTTTGTAGGTGTTAAGCCTTTTGCATGACACTATTTGCATTGTTATCTTTTCACTTACATATGCATTATTATTGCTGATTACTATTAGTTATCTTATTGACATTGTTGCTACTATTCTTTTTCTTGCTATTGTTTCTATTGATTATGTGTCATGGTATCCAACATGTGCATCCTCTTTGCAGGTACATGTTATTCTTGGTGGCCACCACATCATCCCTTCATGTGTTTTCTATGCAAATTATCGACTAATTAGGCATGGTTACAAATGTATTCTTTTAAGCCATGCACTCCAAATCTTTATCAAATGCCCTCAAAAGAGGGGCATTCATCTAGGTATATTCTACATCTATAATAGACACGAGATAGAAGTCTAGGCTTAGGAATAGGTAAGAACATGAAAATTCACTTGGAAACAACATCATACACATAAACTTAGAAAAGAAAACACATGGTCAAAAATGTATAGTACATCCAGGACTAAATAAATGTTCCTAAACCATTTTACGGTTTTACCCTGGGGAAGTTATAAAATTTTTCCCAACAATTTCATATTTTCACCTACACATATAAGTTTTTGGCATAATTTCATACTCAGATCACTTAGTTCAGATCAGTTTTAGGGGGCATGAAATGTTTCATTCCTTCTTCTCCACAACACTCGCCAGTTTCAATTTCAAGGATATTGGGGCATGGGTCTCCTTTCTCTAGCTATATTTTAGCACATTTTATTTCTATTTAGTTTCTACTCAGTTGTGCAACACATGGGGAGAGTATGTGGTAATTCATTCTCTTTTTGTATTGTGTCCTAATTTGTAAAATTGGGCCTAGATCCATCTCGCAACATTTTGGTCCGTGAGGTCATAAAAGGTAGCACAATAACTAATTACTTCATAAGAAGTCCTTCCTCTCCTATTACACCTAAGGGGAAGGTATCAAAGTTTCTTTGAATGAATTTGATACACAATCTTCTTCCTTCATGGGGTGCTTCACTCCTCATTCTTCTTCTCTCTTATTGGAATTTTTGTGTTGGGTTCTATAGACCAAATAATCTAACATCTTCTTAGAATAATTAGGGACTGATCACCCCCAAATCCTTTGACAAAGTTCAATAATCCAAATCTCCAAGTACAAGAAAAAGAACAAGAAATTATTCCCTCTGCAAAATAAACAAGTGTATTCCTTCCATGTTTTGCATCTCTTTATTTCACTCTTTACAGTTTCATATTTCATTTACATTGCATATTTACATTTGAGTTAAAGTTCAATTCTTTATCATGGACATTGACTACACTTTGTGTTGTAGGTTTCATCATGGAACGTGCCAACACCAATACAACAAGATCTTACAAAACAAACATTGAGTGAAGACAAAGTGTGTCTACACACTTAGGTATCTTTTCCTTTAAGCATGTAATTTTATTTCATACTTAAAGGGGTGAAAATGTAGACACTCAAATTTGGAAATTCTACTCTTTGAAATTGTTGTTCTTGACATTGCTTTCTTTCTTAAACAAGTGCACTTTACCCATTCTCATCCAATACATCCCTAGGTCTCTTTTCTAGCTTGCTTTGATCTTACACACTCATTTTAAAATAATTTTAAAGAATTGAATGCATGGAACATAGTAATAAACTTTACTTATCAAATTTTAAACTTCACATTGTAGATTATCACTCTTAGGTAAAAAAATGTACATCATGGAAAGGAACGTCTTACGGTCCTAACCCTAGTGTACGGTCTTGAGTTTTCTAACTTTGGTCCCAAAATTCCTATTGCACATTATTCTTTGGGTCACTTAATCCTCCTCAATTAGCCTTTGTAACTTAAAACACCTTCGAAAGCATATATAAACAGTGAAGCTCACCTCATTCGTAACGTGACACTCTCAAGCAATCTTATGGAACTCCCATTGCAAAAGCTAAAATAAAAGGTACCCAAAGCTCCCTACATTATGAAAATACCTCTACATATTCATTAGGGAAGCACTATTTATAGGTCTAAAGCTTCCCATTATGTCTGGGGGACTACTTCCCACATTTACAAGCACATAAAGTCACTCAAAAGTAGATTTACAAGAGAGAAACTCAAGTCAAGCGTTATCAAAGGAAGGATGTCAAAATTTATAACACTCAGTAGCTAGATATCACATGTTAGGTGGAGAATGACATGTGGTTTGAGGCCACTTCGAGTAGTGCTTTGAGGTCGGTGGTTTACGAGAGTGCTCACAACCCAAGTAATGTTTGTTTTGTAGGAATTCATCCATAGTTAGGGTTTTGAAAGATTGAGTAGAGTATTTAGAGACCCTCGCAATGTGATTGAAAATGATATAAAAAGAGCGAAAAATAAAATTAGACAAGCGAAAAACCTAAAAAGTCACAAACCAATTTTTTAAGTAGGTGTAAATTATTACAAAGAGGTCAAGACCATACAAATGTTCATGTCCTTACTATACAATCTTTCCCAAGAAGATTATCATATTATAGTTTCAATTACGAAGCATTCATAGGTCCATATTCCCTTGTTCCATCATTCATATCACCCAAAATTTCCCAAGAACTTCTATAATCAGCTACATGTACTCATTCCTTGTATTTATGAACTTATATTGTATTGTGTACATTTTTTGTAAGTATTAATGTGTTATTTTAATATTGAATGGTTAATGTTGGAAGTTAATTAATCAGAATAACCCCCTATAGCTCCTATTTCATTCCTTGTTTGATTATAATGTAAAAACCCTAATCAAACCTAAAAAGGATAAAAAAACTATACATTATGAATATTATTTTATTTTCATTAGTAGTTCATAGTACAATTATGTAAAGGTGTAAAGCAACATTATTTTTCATACAATTTTTTTGTTGCGATAATTAGTAAATGATTCTTTTCAATGGTATTTCATCTTATATCTCATTATGAAATGTCAATGACTAGAACAACATGTATTTATGATGCAAGAAGTTGAATTTGTTTCTTGACGAAATGAAAGTCTCGAACACCATTGCAACATGCATGATTTGTACATGTGCATTGAAAAACATACCATGTCTTTAAACCTATACACATTCTCAAATGTTTGGATGTTCCACCCATACTTGTTAATGTTTTAAATCATCCATAATGTCACATCATGTTATTTTTACTAGGATGGGAAGAAAAAGTGTAGCGTCATTCCTCCGGGTTCTAGATAATACATTTGATTTTTTTTTGAACCCTACCGTAAGACAAGTGATATTTATCCTTTCATACTCACAATTTATTACACCTCATAACCTTTTTATAGGCTTTCTAAAAATAAACATTAATTTTTCACTATTTCATTAATGTACGAGCCACGTGCAATTATGATAGATATCCTTTTGCACTACACAAGTACTAATTTGTTTTATTTTTTCTTTTCATTTATTTCTCCCAATTTAGATCCATATCAAGTCTTACCTAATGATATTTATACTTTAGTTCTTCTATAAGGGTCATATCATTTAATCATTGAATCCAATATCAATAACATTGCAGGATATAAATTCCCCAACGATACCCAATTATAAATTACAATAATAACTCGTAACTAATTAATTCACCATTTATCTTACGATAGTACTATATGTATGATTATTGGAATTGGCTTATTTTAATCTTGAACCATTGATCTAAGTTACAAGTTATGAGAGTATTCTTTAGTGTCTACCACCGAGCTCCTAACCCATTTGCAACTCCCATAATAGAATAATGAATAAACTATCATGCCAACAAGTCAAGCATTTCCTTCCTTCATATGTAAATAAGAAGAATCTATTTTGAGCTCCTTCATAGACGATATTGATCTTGTCATGATTTAGTTAGGGTTCTACCCATAACTTTATTAATTTAACATTTAATTAGTTGACACCAAAAGTAGTTATTCAATTATTTAGACTTAACTATTACAAGTCTTTCCTTCATAAAGATATCTTCATAAAGATGAATTCCATTTATATCTAAGGCTATCATTATGCAATTGGTTTGATAACCAATATCATAACAACTTGTTTTCATTCGTTTCTTAAACTCGAGTATGTAAGGATTTATATTAGCGATAACTACTTATATTCTCATTTATCTCATAATTAACTTTTGGAATATTAATTCTGAGGAGATCACCAAATACTGCAAGAAAAGTCTTTTCCTTAATTGACTATTTTACTTAATTAATTCCCTCAACTTCAGATCTATTGTCAAGGAAGGAACAACCTTAGCTGCTATAGAAACAAGATGCAATATTTATTAATATGATTATCATTTCATTAAACGTTCCTTCATGAATACGCTAGGGAGGCTTAATCTTACATTTCTCGTTCCTAATAGTTCCATGGTCTTTCCTTATAAGATTATTACAACCTCTTTGAACTTGTAATCAGTAATTCATTTCATCATTCCTTTTGAGTTATAACGATGGGAACAACATTGTTCCATCTAATGAGTTCTCAACTTAACATCATGTCGTAATTTCTATAATTGCACTTAACCATTTCATTTAATATTTACTACTAGGACTATCATTTAACTAAGTAATGACCTAGTATTGGAGTTCCCAACTAAGTTATTTCATACTACCATTTAAGGGTTAATCCAACTCCATTAAATTAATATATTTACGATATGAACAATTCATATATTCATAACCATCCCATCCCATTAGTATCTACAGAAAGTATCTTGCTTATTGAATTCAAGTTGCTTAATCAAATATATATAGTTTCTCATACTTGTCCCAATTATATAATGGTTAACATATTATCCCGAACATAACTAACATTTATCTTCTAACGCTTATTCCATATCATTACCAGAGTATTATTTTACAAAACTAAGCTAAAATTCCCAAGTTTTCCATTTATAAATTTGAGACAATCTAAAACCATATGTGGGAAAACCTCCTAAAAGGTTTTAATAATTACTACTTAAGTAATATAATTTATTAGATTATCTCTCCACAATGATGGGAAATTAAACCTCTAATTCCTACTATTTATATCTCAATTTTTTCTTAAAGTTTACAATGAGAAACCTTAACTCCTAAATACTTCATAGAGCACAATAGAAATATAACACATAACAGTTCAGATGCAATATATCAACTTAATGATATTAACCCTTTTGTGTTATCATGCAACATAACATCAACTCATGCACAAAGTAAAACAAAGGACTATATTCACATTCCATTTTCCATTGATCATAACAAACCAACATATACCCATAACATGTTATAATTCTTGACAGAAAAATCTACTTGTTGGTTACTAGTATATCATCTTAATTATGGAGCTCAATACTAGCTTAGTGCTCCTTAAGACCAGAGTAACAAGTACTATAACTATGTATAGATTCATTATGTTAGAAAATCTAGGTTACATGCCTTAGGATAGGTCATACAAGCCTACAACAAACTATGAGAATATTTCAAGCAACCTCTTTTTATTCTATAACTAGATGCCCAAAATGAGACTTATCAATGATGCAGATCTCAGTCTCAAAACTCTTCTACAGTTATTACTAAACTTGTAAAATAAGAATAAGGCATATTTCAAGAATCTATATAGATTTAACCTTTAATAATACTTAATTATTTCCTTATTCATTTATATATAAAATATAACAAGGGTTCATAAACTTTCCGCCAATCACAATAATGTAGATATATCAAAACTTCAACATGAGATTTATAAAATAGTCAAACAAATATTATTCCATCTCCTTCAACAATACTGTAAGGGGACACCAAATCAACTCAAAAAAGTATTTATAGAATCAAAATTTACAATTTGCACCCAAATACATATACTAATTTAGTTCTTTCTTTTCCGCAGTCATAAGCAACATTGTTGCAAAAATAGAACAAGACCATTAATGAAAAAAACATTAATACCCTCACTTATTTTCACAAAAGAATATTTAAATAGAAAATCTTCACTTCTTCATATTTTCACTAACACTGTAAAAACCATGTTAGGATTTGGGTCAACATAAAATGTTGACATGAATTCCATTCCTTCTCAATAAGCAATAGTTATCAATAAATCATGCATAACATGTTACCAACCAGTTAACAATAAGTATTCCAATCTTTATTTTATTTTTACCATTTCCCCATTTTCAGCCATGAGTTCAGGACTAGAAAAATTGAGATATTTCATGCAACTAAGAGTTCCATCACACAAGTTTAAGAGAGAGAAATTATAACCCTTTGCTAAACTTGTCAACATTTTGCCATCAAGGCCATGTTTACCATTTTGGAGTTAAAAGAGAGACCCAAATATTTTACAAATAACTTCACACAATGCCTTCATGGCCATTCTAGAGCTCCTTACAAAAAACCCTTACATAACACAATAAGGTCTTATCACCAAAGTTTCAACATAGAAACAAGAAATCATGGATATCTACTAATATAGTAGTGTATGCCATGTGCATATAAAGATATATTAAAAACACACATTCCTACATCATTCGAACCAAAACTAGGTGCTAACAAACACATTTGTATATGTGTATGCTTACTAAACAAATAACTCATATGAAACATTTATTGTTAGCTATTGCTCAAGGAAAAGAAAATAAAAACATGTTTGGAAAACATCAATCATGCCCATAGATGAGAATAGTTATTTCCCTCACCCTCCTTTCTTTCTATGTCTTAGCAATCGCAACCTTCTTTCTTTTCCAAAGAAAAAAATTGTGTCATTCGGAGATATTTACCCATTTAATTCATTTCTCATAGGTTTTACTTAACTAGGGTTTTTATACTTTATCAACTCTCGCTTAAAAATGCATGCAACAAAGAAATAACCAACCACAACCACAACTAGTACCACCAAAAATGCACTTCTCAAATGCAAATAGCCATCACAAAACTACCATACAACAAGGTTGAACATAAATACTACCCACGCAAGCACCCACTACCATATCTTTTCATGCAACTAGGGTTTTCTGGCATTTCCATGAGCTCACCCATGCAAAACAACATTGAGAACTTTACAAAGTCAAAATGCCCACATTTTGAGTGGATTCCAAACTTAATAAATTCCTTTCCATATCTTGGTTAGGTCCGCAACCCTCACATTTCTATTAGATTCATTTAAATCCAAAAACATAATCATTCATTAATCCAAGTCAATCATTAACCATAATAATAATCATACACAATTCCTTTCTATTTCCACGTCGATCACCATTAGAGCTTCATCAATATCCATAACCATATATTCATAATATTTAACAATGATTAAAATGACCAAAGTCAACAAACATTATACTCCCCTATTATTCTATGGTCGGGTCTCGTGACCTCAAACCTTAATAATATACATGTAGACACAAAATCATGCACTTTAGACATTATTTAGTCCTAGTCTCATACTACTATTTAGAGGGTTTTTGAGTAAAGAAAGTACTAATTAACCCCCATCTCTTGGCCATTTTTATTTTATTTTCATCATCATTCCCCCCCCACCACACACATTCCCAATCATTTTTCGCCATTTCCCATCATTTTATCTTTTCCTAGGGCACCTGGACTAGTATCTGGGGTGCCCTAATCCCATCAGGGGCGCCCTAGTCCTTTTTGAACTTTCCTGCCACTTTTTGGGCTCTTTCTAGCCATTTGAGGTCTTTATCTTTTTAGTGGTTGGTCATCTCGGGTTAATTATGAAATCAAATCAAGAGAACCCTATAAATATAAAGTTATGAGACCATAATGAGGGACCAAGCACTATCACTACTATCATCCACCTAGAGTTGCATCCATCTATTGCATTAGATATCATTTGCATACGGGGAGGATTCTATTCTATTCCATGCACCATTCTATTACATTTTTCTACACATAGTTAGCTTGCTACATCACAAAGTATGATTGACACAAGAGCAACCTAGGGCATGCTTCACACACACACAAAACTACATTTGGGTCAATGTAGTGTAACGCTCAATTAGTAAGTCCACTATTGTGGCTACTGAGGTCAGTCCAATCCTATCATATGCATTTTTGTTTTTATGGATTGATGCTTGTTTAGGGTTTTGTAGGTCTTTTTATTCATCTTGGAATATTAGCGACATCTAGAGTAGTGCAACGAACTTGATGCGACAGATAACAAGGGTTTCGCACCACTTGCCGAACCTATGAAGATCATTTTTGAAGATTTTATACTTGACTGGGGTGCCTAGTTTGTAGACTAGAGTTCCCGTAGGTTCCCCAGTCCCTTTCTAGGTGCCTAGCCCCTTTCCAGTGCCCGAGTTCAGCCATATTTCTCGAGATCCATTCTTTTCGGGCTCCCGTGCACGGCCCGTTCTTGCTTCCTAATTTTTCAACACCTCTGGGACATAGTCCCGAAGCATCCGCTATTCAGATGAGTTCTTTCCTCTTCTCTCTTACACATTAGGGTTTCTATTCACATTTGTTTAGTTGTTTGGGTCATTTACATACTTCTTTACTGCATTTATTTATAGTTGTTCATAGCTTAGATTAACTAGTACATACATTTACATTTTTAGTTAATCATTTTGGTGAACCCGATCTTCGAATACACTTGTTCCTTGGGATTCTCCTTCATATTCCCATCACTCATAGTGGTCATTTTGGGAATTTTCAATATTGTGAGTTTCCCTCATTCACTTGTAGGGTTTCCAAACCAATGGCCGATATCCCTACTTTTGTAGCTCACATTGACAATCCTTTGAATAATTCAAATAATGTCCCTCTTCACAAAATAGAGGCATCTAATAGTGAGAAGTCCTATGATGAAGACACAAATGTTGACCAAGATCAACTCAATGCTATTACTGACTTTTGACAAAATTTACGCAAAAACCCCGCTAATCTTCCTCATGTATTGCATGCTTTAATTTCCACTAAGTGAACTCGTGATGCTTCCACTTCATGGCTTCTTCGGCTCCCATGGTCTCCACTCCACCCATTTATGTTTCTGCTCCTATTATTACAACTACCACTCCCATCACCCACCTTAGCACTCCTAATATGCAACTTGGCTCTTCCTCGAACACTCTTGATTTAACATCTTTATATCAAGATTTGCAAAATCAAATTCACTAGCTCCAATTCACTACTTCTCAAGGATCACCATCTTTAGATTCTACTTCATTGTTGCATACCCCTTTCATGCTAGTTATCTCCACTTATTCATTTCCACCTAACTTCATCTCTCCCAAATTTCCCATTTTTAAAGGCCATGGTGACCCACAAGAGCATCTCTAAGCTTTCCATGTAGCATGTCTTGACTATGCAGATGATCACACCATTCTCACTAAGATTTTCCTCATAGTTTACAAGACTATGCAATGTGTTAGTTCTATGACCTACTTGTCCATTTGGTAGTCTATTTCACACATCTAGCCGATGCCTTTCTCACACATTTCTCTATCAAAATTGGCTCTAAGATGCTATACTCAATTAGTACAACTCAAGCAAGGGTCCAATGAACACTTATCTGATTATGTCTTGCGATACAAAAACAATTTAGCTAAGATGACTAACGTACTCATGATTCTAATTTTCAGGAGTTATTTATTCAAAGTCTATTACCACCACTTCAGAAAGTGCTCTCTCTTGAGACCTCTTCCTCGTTCAATCAACTTTTTCAAACTCTCAAACTTCGTGAGACTAAAATCCTGACAATAGGAAAACTTAAATATCAAGAGAAAACATCATCATCCACACATTTTCAAAATAAGCCAACCTTTAAGCCTTCTACAACTAAACCCATGGATGGAAAAACCACTATAAACACAATCTCTACTCCTAGGAGATTCAAACACAACCATACAAACACAATTTTACTAAGTTTAATACACCTCCGATCATTTTGATACCATAACTCATCGATAATAATATTATTACCTTATCACACCTCTCTACAACTTGATCAATCTTGACCCAAAGGGCGTAACTTTTGATGACAATTCTTATTGTGATTATCATCAATACATAGGACATTCCACTGATCGTTGTTTCGGTACAACATATCATTCATGATTTTCTTGACAATGGTCAAATTGAGTTTCAAAATCTACAATATCTACACCTATTAATGAAAATCATATACTTAAGATATTAAATAATCACTTACCAAAACATGATATGAAAATGACTGATTCCTCTGCTAATTATGTCTATCACACAGTTCCTTCTCCTCCACCAGGAGCCCTTGATTTCTTAGTTGTAAGTATTGACACTTCACCGATCATTTATTTTTCTGTCATTGATTATCATGAAAATTTACATCTAATCATTTGCATATCTAGGCATCTGTTGGTTTGACCTATATTAATAATACTAAGTTTAATCCATCCTGACCCATTAGTGCATGCTTTATTTCACTTCTCAAGGCTATCGGTTATCCTCCATTACAAATTGAATATCCTTTCAACAAATCCTTTGGTGTTGTCAAACTACATGTTACAGTCGGTCCTCTTACACTGCTTTATGCCTTTCCTCATTGGAAACATAGTTGATGGTTGTGACATGCTTCTCGGTCTCAATTGGATTTGTCGCTCTCAATCTATCATTTCTATGAATCATTTGTGACTCAAATTTATTCACAACAATCAAGTTATTTCTATTGACATCTACTCCATGGTCGTCATCTCCTCACGCAGTAGCTAGCACACCACCTACTTCATCTAGCACATCACACTCTATGTTACTCAAAGTGTAGTCTACACCTAGTTCACCTACTTGAGCATCATCTACATGACGCATCATTCTCGCTAGTCCTACACATCGGCATAGGCCCATTCCTAGGACAATCACTGCATCGCAACACAGGTCCCCACCTCGGTTTATTCCATATGGGTTCTCATCACCTTTGCATTCAACATCACATAGATCTCCATCATCGACATATTTTGTGACACCATGACCTTGTTCATATATTCATCCCTCACATGCATTTAGACTTCATGCACCAACACAACATTTTTCTACCATACCACCACTATTAGAGCATGGTCCTACACTTTCATCACCACCAACATTAGATGGAGGACCTTCATCCTTCACTATCATTGGTTAGTTTATTTCATTTAGGTACACTTGGGGGCATCATATCTAATATAACTCCCATTGACCTTGCATCTATCATCTTTGCATTTTCATATAGGCATATTCATCACACGTTCTAGCATCTTCATTAACTGATGACACACTCTTGTGCTTCGGTTCACACTTGACTGTTGAGGGCTTACTACACATGAACCCCACACACTGCACAATAGTCTTACACACTACACCCATTCCCACATCATGTGGCATTCATCCTACATTCTACATTTACTCTACAACATTTTTGACATTTGTGAATTTATACACCATACATCATACTAGTCTTCATCATACATTACATCATCTTACATACGACATTACTAGCCTATCTACATTCATTGCATGCCACTTTATACATTACACTTTACACATTCTACACATCTTGCATTGCATTTTACACATCCCGTATTTACACATTCTACTCATCACATGGTCATCTTTCATCATAACATATACTACATTGTCTTCTACGTGCTACACTCACTACCCTATGACGCACTTTAGTTCCTCGGTCCATACTCAATCAGAGTTTTTACAAATCAAATGGACCTTACACTCACCACACATTTACAATTTGACCTTTCATCATGCAACATTTCTACGATAGTGACACACGCTATAGGATAACTCGTCACTTCCTCCATCCATCTTGTAGTGATATATGCTTAGGGCTAAATCATCACTTGTTTATTCATCTTATAGTGTTATACGCTTAGGGATAAATCATCACTCATCCATTCATCATGCCGTGATACATGCTTTGGATACATGGTTTACGCACAAATCATTTCTAGGTTGCATCTCATCAATACACATATACTTAATCATTATAGTGCATTAGACACAAAGAACACACTTTGACCATTTCCTGATGTACTCTCATTTACGGTTTATTCTTGATTGCTAAGGGGAAAAAAATGAACCTCATTGCATACACTTCTATTCACTTGGGGTGCAAGTGACTCTTATCATTCCATGTTACATTCTATTCATCCATCCATAGTATATTGCATTGTCTTGGGGGCATTTACTCTTGCTTACTAGTGTTTTACATGATCACTTTACTACACATGTTAGACTGATTTCTTATATGTCATTATCTATACTATCCACACATGCACATTCACTTCTTTGTTTAGTTGTGATCACATATACAGTCTTTTACACACTTTGCATGGATGCTTGCCTTCTACCCTTCCTACACTAGTCACTTTGGGGGCATCCACATTCATCTCTCATAGGTGCTATTGTTTCATTTTCTACTTAGCACTCTACATTACTTGACTTACACACACTTTTGACATACTACTTATCTTTCTAAAATGATAACGGGTTCTTCATGTGCAACATTTGTTATGCAAGGATACTTGCTTCCATGCTTATTTGTTATATTATCTGCTATTGTTTACTTATTGTATGTGGGATTTTCCCTATGTTTGGTGTGCACACTTTTTTTTTTTTTGTGGCCATGATGGCCTTGCATGTCTTGCAACATCATGAGTGATGTCCCATGTTTGTGACCCACTTTGTGTAGCTTACTTTCCTTCTTGTGTGTTTGCATTACTTTGCTTATACACTTTGTTTGCATAGCTTACATATTGTTTTTCTACATGCATGCCTTTTCATACTAACACTTGTTTTGTCTAGCCTCCTTATTTGTGCACACCTTTGTTTCTACCAAACACTTTCCCTTCTCCTGTAGGGAATAGTTTTAGAGTACAGGTGGTTGGTCCTCTTTTGGGGTTGAATTCTCCTCTCGGCGACATCACATATGCCCCTAAAGAGGGGGTGCATCATTTGAGGTTTTACAGTCTACACAATACATTTACACTTGTTCAGTTCAACACACTTTCTACCCTTGGCATTGTGGGTTACATACAACAAGTGAGTTAAAACCCATCTAAAAACTCCATACACAACGGATTTTACAAGACATGGTAGTCCTTAGCATTTAGGGGAGTAGTTAATGGTTGGAGGATACAACGTAATTCCTCCTAATACTTCTTCAACCGCCGACGCGTCGATTTCCCAAAAACTAGGACAATATAGAGATCTCTTCACATATAGTTTAGGGAAGCAGTTAAAGGTTAGAGGACACAAAACATTTCCTCCCTATACTTCTTTAGCCTATGGTGTCGGATCACCCAAAAAAACCCCGCCAATACAAGATATACTTTATACACTCTTTCTCTCGACATGGATCAGGTGAACATGTTCCATTTACATTTTTCATTTGCGTACTTTACATTTACATGCTTTTTACATATGTACACATGTGTCTTTTACATAACATTTTTATAGTTACATACATATATATTTGACTACATGAATGTTTTCTCCTTGCAGTCCGATCGTATGAGAAACAAACATTCAAATGGGGGCAACAACAACAAAAACAACACTTCACAGTGACACACCTCACATACTAACCATGTAGGTAAACACAACAATAGCTACCCATACATTTTTGCCCTAGGTTTACTCTCATCACTTCTTTTTGTGCATTTTTCATCTTTATTTTCCATGCTCCATCATCTTTTTATCACTCCATGCTTTGTCTAGTCCTTCGACACACCTTATTTGTCATTCTACTTCGACATCAAGTATGCATCTCTATCTACTTTATGTTAACGAGCTTTTCGCTTACCAACATAAAGTGGGGGAAAATGTAGACACAAAATCATGCACTTTAGACATTATTTAGTCTGGTCTCGTACTTCTACTATTTTGAGGGTTTTGAGTGAAGAAAGTACTAATTAAAGCCCTTCTCTTGTCCATTTTAATTTTATTTCCATTGTCATTCCCACCTCCACCACACACATGCCTAGTCAATTTTTGTCATTTCCCATCATTTTAGCTTTAACTAGGGCACCCAGGCTAATACTAGGGCACCCATGGGTGCCTTGGTCCCATCAGGGGTGCCCCAATCCTTTTTGAACTTTCTCAGCACTTTTTGCGATCTTTCTAGCCATTTGAGGTCTTTATCTTTTGGTGGTTGGCCATCTCGGGTTTAATTACAAAATCGAACAAGAGAAACTTATAAATATAAAGTTATGAGACCATAATGAGGGAAAAAGCACTATCACTACTCTCATCCACCTAGAGTTGCATCCATGTATTGCATTGGAGATCATTTGCATCCACATAGCTCCATCACAAGGCACAAGGCTAGGACATATGCATCACACATAACATAGGGGAGGATTCTATTCTATTCCATGCACCATTCTATTACATTTTTCTACACATAGTTAGCTTGCTACATCACAAAGTATGACTAGAAAAGAGAAACCTAGGGCATGCTTCACACACACAAAGAACTATATTTGGGTTTGGAATGTAGTGCAACGCTCGCTTAGTAAGTTCACTATTGTGGCGAGTTGAGGCGGTGTGACCCTATCATATGAATTTTTATTTTTAGGGATTGATGCTTGTTTATGGTTTTGCAGTCTTTCTATTCATCTTGAATATCAATGACATTTGGAGTAGTACAATGAACTTGATGTGATAAACAACAAGGGCTTCATACAACCTGTAAAAAACTTGTGAAGATCGATTCGATAGATTTTGCACGCACTGGGCACCCAATTTGTATACCAGAGTGCTCATAGGCACCCTGGTCCCTTTCCAGTGCCCCAATCAACCATATTGCTTAGATCCATTCTTTCCGGGGCTCTACACGCTTGTTCCCGCTTCCCGATTTTTCACCATCTCTGCAACATAGTCCCATGAGCATCTCATTATTTAGCCGAGTTATTTCCTCTTCTCTCTTGCACATCAAGGGTTTCTATTTACATTTGTTTAGTTGCTTAGGTCATTTACATATTTCTTGATTACATTTAATACTTTATTTACAACCTGTTCATAGCTTAGATTAACTAGTGCATACATTTACATTTTTATTCAATCAATACCATGATTTATATAACAAAACCAACCAACATAATTATTACTTAAAAATTATTTATATATGCCAATGTTTCCATTTCATGATTCATTCTTATGATTTCCACATAAACCCACACAAGGGTCCACTCAAATGTCAACTTCTCCCACAACTCACACAATTGGTGTGTTCAAAAGAAATTATAATGCATAGACCAAGTTAGGAATTTACAAGTATGCCATCATCCATATATTTAAATGGGTGATGTTGGTGTGAGTTAAGACTCTTGGTGGTTAACCAATATTATTAATGCAAAGCTTACACCAATTAAGGATTGGTGTAACACTACGCTTTTACCTCACTAGTCTATTATAGCCTATTGACATTTTATTGATGTCCTATGTAGACGCTCAATTTTTGGGGTCAAATAATAGGATGTGACATCATTCTCTGCTTAGATTGAGCATCATCACAATGCATCGTATAAAAATTATTTTCGATGTACATGTTCACACATGTTTTAGCCTCTTATTAAAATTGACAACAAAACTTACAACCCTTAATCAACTGGTTTATCTTAGCATGCCTTACCTAGTAGAATCTATTCCATATTCTTCCTTTAACAAGGATTGGAAACAAGAAATTTCAAACAAAAATCTATTTAAATTTTTATGAGAGATCAAGCTTTAAGAGTTAAAATATGATTTTTTTTAATCAATTTGTCATGTACAACCGCACCGCAATAGAAAAAGTCGAGAATAATTTGATTATACAAAGGTGACATTTAATTTACTACATACAAGGGAGCACTCTTTTAATCACAAGTTTCCATTCTTAAGCATATGCGATTGACTATCAACCGTTTGTGGAGAATAACCCAAATTAAGTTCAAATTTGTTTACCAATCTAAAATTTATGTCATTTTATAATTTTAATTTCTACCAAGTCAAAACAATCAACCTATAACAACAAGCAAAGTGATAAAAAAACTGTAATTAAATTATTTGATTACCTCCGTAAATAGTTACATTTATTTCACTTAGTAAAAAAATTCTTTATAAGATAATAAGTTTCATTCTTCATTCCAAGTCTTACATCATTCATGCTTCTTTGTTGTGATCTTGTTATGTTTTGGTTGCAACTTTGTTGTTGTTTTTATTTTACTTTCTTGTGGGATTTGACAGATAATTTATCAACCTTCTTTCCAATATAGTTCCACTTTCAAAATAAAGAATATGTACTCACAATAAATGAAGAAAAAATAACCTCATAACACAAGTCTTAAAGACCATATCTAATCAACAAGATATTTAAACTTACAACATGCTATCAGCCATATTGGGAATTTTGGGTAGACACGAAAAAGTGTGACCCAACTCCAAGACATAAGCACATGCAGGAGTGGATAAGGTGCCATCCTGGCAAAAATATGATGCCCACGAAAAGGAATATGCCCTATGATAGAAGGTTCTGGAAGACATCATGGAAAAAAGTGGAGAGCTCAGATGCTCGAGAGAAGCATGCTCCCATGGAGGACCACATTCAGACACTTGGCACCGATCTCGAGGCCATGCCCCGCAAAGGAGGATGAGTTAGCACTTTGGGATGCCTATATATGTGAAAGCATGCTCCCACACATTTAGACAAGAAAAAAGATAGATAGAGATCGAGATAGAAAAAAGAGGAGAATATAGAGAGAGAGGAGCTCTATAGAGAGCTAGAAATACTATGTGAGAACTCTATGGGGATTGGGTAGAGGCTATATAAGGGAGTAATGTATTAAGGGGTTAGGTTATAAATTTTTTCTTTGTATGGATGAAGGACATGATCCCTGCTATGTGATGTATGACTTTGGTCTATCAAGCTCATGTGTAGTCTAATGGATCCATTAATGTAATGAGGTTACAAACATGAATGAGTATGAATGTAATTGATTCGGTTCATATCTATATCTTTTCATTTCTGTTCATGGATGTTATGGAATAGATGTAAATCCTTATGTATTTTCCTTTTGATGTAGTTCTATCTATTATCTGTAAGTAACCTCTA
Source organism: Taxus wallichiana var. yunnanensis (assembly GCA_018340775.1). NCBI lineage: Eukaryota > Viridiplantae > Streptophyta > Pinopsida > Cupressales > Taxaceae > Taxus > Taxus wallichiana. The sequence continues at coordinate 546,487,253 of CM031243.1, forward strand.
TTTGGAATGAATACATTTGTCTAGAGGCCGTTTTGAGCCCTATGATGATTATATGTCTCATTTCCACCTTTATTCATTAAGTTCATGACATAGATGATGGTTTCCCACTTAACTCACATAAAAGAGAGACTCGGCACCACGCGTGCCTCGTGAGCACCCAACACCCACTGGGTGATAGGCCACACGCATGGGATTCCTTTTTCTTTTGGTGGGTGTAAAAATGACTACATCTTGGTTCCATTGCCGGACCTCTTTTCAAAGTTGTAGTGGGAAATGGCATACATCATGATCTATGTAATGAGTAATGATAGAGTGTTTAACTTTGGAAAGTGTTGAATCATGGTTCAAAAGCATGAGGATGAATTTTCTCAGAGATTCAACACTAGGATCTGAGTTTGATGCACGTAGATGGGTAGAAGAGAACCTCTACCATGATTTGTATGAAACTTTTTTTCATTTCCCAAAGAGAACTATATGAATGGCTCTCAGCATATGCATCTAGATCAAGTTGGTATTATAGATCACACACGTGGACCCAAGAAGAATACCAGAGGTTACAGGATGCAGATCTGACATGGACTCATGTTGTGGATCATTAGTGGAAAGGTGTGTTGGCTAGCTACACTCTGAGTACACTATTTCTACATATTCTTGTCTAGAAGTTGCTGAGTTTGAGTTTCTACGGAGCCCAGAGGATCATTTCTACATGTTATCCTCCTGAAATGAAGATCTTGATTGTTACCTTGAGTTTAGAGGCATTTCCAATGGCCGGCTAAACCATTCTGAGCATTGGGTGAGGAAGCTAGGGTGGAGGAAGATGGAAGATATTACGATGGAGAAAGAAAGGGAGGAGAGACAACTCAAGTATAGTGAAGCACGTGAAAGGGAGATTGCTAGACAATGTGAGGTTACAAGTGTGATGGATCTATGGAGGTAGATGTTATGGGAAGGAGTTGAGGTTCACGCAGAGGACGTGGAACCTGAGTAGTCTATGCTACCCCATCTTGGCAAGCACGTAAGAGAGAGACCCCTTCATTCTATGAGAGTTCATCACATGAGAGAGAAGAGTCATCGTGGCACATGTATCTCGAACCCACCTAGTGACCAAACCCTGGCACTTGGTTTTCCAGATCAAGGAAGGAGTATCACTTGACCTAGTTGGTATCAATGGAAGTGACAGATCTACCCAAGAGATACAATTTTTCATTTCCCACTTCTATGGCTACGCATACTATTCCAATGATTCGAGGAATTTTTGACAAGGAGCAAGTACACAAGCCTTCGGTCTCACATCTAGGAGTGGCACGGGGTACACTAGTGGTAGTGGGGCATTATCACAGACCATCGGCACATAGTTTAATGGAACTTTGGGGACCCTTGGCATGACCACTACTACTACAGACTCGGTGGACCTAGGTGGATCTCGGGTGGGTCAGAGGAACAAGACCGGTGGATCTCGGGGGATCAGGGAGGAACAAGACCTGGTGGATCCGTGGATCTAGTGGCTCAGTGGCTCAGAGGCATGACCCGGTGGATCCGTGGATCCGGGGTGAGGAAACACCAGAGGAAACCAAGGCTCTGGCTCAGAGGACAAGGGCCCCAACCACCCCCTCAAGTCTTCTTTGAGATGTCTTTACATTTTCTAGATTATAGAGGTATTGAAGATGCTTAGAAACATGTTCACAAGTGTGAGCTACTATGGCACGCAAAGGGGATCACAACCCCAGCGGAAGGCTAGTCAGTTTGCAATGACGTTGCAAGGGCACACACATAACTAGTATAGGAAATATGACCCTCATCAAATGGTGGGTGGATTATACTACTTTAAAGAATGCCTTCTTCTTGTAGAATTCCACATCCCCGAGTTTGAAATAAGAGAGCATCAACACCTTAAGGAGATTCAACAGGAATGGCAGAGAGTGTGTGGGAGTATGATGCACGGTTTAAAACCCTCCTATCAAAATTTTTCATATGACATTCACCCTTCACAACATGCTCAATGGTTTTTTGGGGGTTGATAACTCCATTTAGAAGAGCTTTATCTCATAAAACTTTCACAGACCCGCATGAGGCGTTAGAAGCCGCTCTACACACCAAAGTTGTTGGAAGTGTTGATACTGTGTTAGCCCATTTTGAAGCTCAAATTGCTGCTATGGCTAAGCAACTAGAGAAGTTTTCTCATGAACTCATCCCATGAGACTCATAGTGGTATATGGTGTATAGATTGTGAAGTAGAGGGGCATGTCAAGGATAGTTTCCCCCAGAGGATAGTACATGCCGTAATAAAGTAGATTATGAAATTTTCATGGGGACCATGATGCAAGTAGATGTCCCTTGTTACAACACACAATTCAAGAATGTGTCTTGCTACTATAAGATCTACACCTCTACAACCCATGATACTAAGGATTATAGGCTTATTGACCAGATCCATGAGGCCATTGATCATGGGGTGCACAGCAACCAACATTTCCAGTAGTTCTAAAGGTGATGATCACCATGAGGAGCGCACAGATGGAGGCACACGTGGAAGGGGATTTCACGGAGGATTTTGTGGTCATGGTAACCATAGAGGAGGAAGAAGTGAGTTCCCACATGGAACCTATTTTAATTGTGGGTCTACAGAGCATTACAAATGAGAGTGCCCAAATCTATTACAGTGCTCATGGTGTGGAAGAAACACAAGTATGAGGAGTGCCCTGAGTTGTTTGAGCACATGAATCAACAACACCGAAAAAGACAAGGGCACACAATGGTAAGCATTAAGAAGATGGACACACAATGGATGCCATGGGTAACACGTGATGTAGGCTTAGAACCTATGTTATGGTAACAACAAGAGAGAGGCCACACACAAAAGGAAATACCAAGGCAAAAGAACCTAGTTTCAAGGGAAGAAGTGGTACATGGGAAGTACCTAGACCCTAGCACATCAAAAGGAGGTATATCAAGATACCATGGACATGTCATTCAGAGTTTACAAGGAGAAATCCAATGTCTAAAGGAGTAGTCTAGGAGGGAGGAGCAAAGAAGGAAGGTCGAGGCACCAAAAGATGACCTGGATGAGGTCAAGGAAGTATGTAAAATGCTAAGGCAAGAGAATATTATTCCCTTTTAGAGCATGGTTGAGAGAGAAGGTACCACACACCGAGAAAGAGCATGAGAGGTAGGTCTTGGCATGCAAACCTTCCCCCTCACAACCTTGACTATGATAGGGAGATCACGTTAAATGTGGTCATGGATGGATGGCTCCTTAGTAATATCCTCATTGACATAGGTGTGGAGGTCAATGTTCTCACCTTGGATGCATGGCATCAGATGGGAAGGCCTACATTACAACCATCTTTCAAATGTGTTGTATATGGAAAAAAAAAAAGGCAATGCCCATCGTGTCTTAAAGGATGCAACTATCACCATTCAGGGAGCTAAGTTTACTGGGGACTTCAAAGTCTTGGCACTCACCGAGGCAGAAAATTTCCCAGCACTACTTGGGTGCCCATGGTGTTATAAGAACAATGCAGATCTTTGGTTCAACAAGGGGTACATAAGCTTTGAAAATGAGGAGGAATGGGTCATCATACCCCTGGCTGATGGGAAATCAACACCCTATACTGAACCTTTGGGAGAAGAGGTCCTGGATAGAATATATGTGCACTCAATCAGGGATCCAGAGATAATCCATCCTACCAATGGAGTTATCCAGTTTGAGGATGCTCAATTGCTAAGTGACACCACTAGTCTAACATGTGATAATTGGGCACATGGAACCTATGAGTTAATCGATGACATTTGAGAGGATCAATGACAAAGGTGACAAAGGCATGCATACGGTCCAACACCTAGAGGAGGAAAGGAGCTACCTAAGTACTCAGGAGGAGCCTCCCCTGAGGTCTTTTTGTAGAAGATGGAAGCTCAATGGAAGGAGGAAAATGAAAGAAGGGGGATGTTAAGTTACGTCCTACTAGGAACTATTACACACTGGTGGGAAACACATCGATAATCTCTTGAATGGCACGAAGTGAGAATTTCCTTCTCTATTTGTTTCTCTAGAAGCAAATGCACCCACCACCATCAAAGACTACCATGGTAAGGAGCCCACCTCTTTCCACATCCAAGCCTATGAGAGAGCCTAGAGGGAAGGCACATGGAAGCTTTTCCACCATCCCTCTGGGTACACAAACTATATTCTACACTACAAGGTTATGCACATGCATGGTACATCCACTCTGAGACACGCCACCAAACAGGGAATTGGCAAGAACTAGCAATGATCTCATCCAAGCATTTGAGTATCAAGCACCAAACCATCGGTGGATAAGGCATTACAGGAGGTCAAGCACCTTACGATGGGGGATAGTGCAAAGGCAAGAGGATAGGCTTGTAGAATTTCTAGGAGAGCCATGCTTGGAGGGACAATTTGGTGAAGATGAGTCTAAGAGGTGTAGTTTGAGCATTGTGCACATGTGCAGAGAAAGAAAAAGGCAAGATGGTCTATGTCATATATGGTGAAGAGATGGAAAATTTGAGGTTAACCATTCTCTAGGCTCGCGCAAGTGATGGATAGTGCTGATGAAAGAACGGCACGCACTGCCTATCATGAGCCTTTAAAGACAAAGAAGGTTAATATTGGGTCGAGGAAGAACCTAAAGAAGCTATCATCGAGAGATTATTGGTCGAGAAAGAAGTCTCTAAGATCATTGATCTTTTACGTGAGTTTGAGGATTTATTCCCACGGGTATCATGAACTCAAAGGCATTCACCATTCCTTGGGGAAATGAGAATTAAGTTAAGGAAGGTGCACACCCAGTCTAGAAGAGACCATACCAAATGAATCCTAATCTACACGTGAAGGTCAAGGAGGAAATAGACAAGATGATAGCATCAGAATCATAGAGGTTATGGAGGAGTCAAAGTGGATAAGTCCAATGGTGATTAGTATCAAAAAGGATGGAAGGATAAGGATATGTGTTGATTATAGGGATCTGAATGCAGTGTGTGTCATTGATCCCTTCCCAACCCCATTCACTGAAGAAATCTTGGAAGGAGTGGTAGGGCAAAGTCTACTCTTTCACGGATGGGTTCTCAGCTATCACTAGGTGAGGATTACAAAGGAAGACCAGAGAAAGACAACCTTCACCACCGAGTGGGGAAGTTTTTCCTATATGGTCATGCCTTTTGGGTTGAAGAACGCACCCGTGTTCTCACACATCAGTAGTGCAGCCTTCTTCAGACTTCATCCACAAGTTTCTCCAGTGTACCTTGATGATTGGACCATGTATGGACTAGTCAAGGACCATTGTGACAATCTAAGATTGATGTTTGAAAGGTGTCGGTAGTTGAGGATATCCCTCAACATCAAGAAGTGTGTATTTTCTACCCCATTTTGGGACCCTATTGGGACACATCATATGCAAAGAAGGCTTACTGGTGGATCCTACCAAAATTGTAGTGATTGTGGGATTGGGGGAGCCAACTAGTCAAAGTGCAAAGGCATGGGGGTTTCTTGACACATGTGGCTACTATCAAAGTTCATCAAGGGGTATGCCAAGATCACCACACCTTTAGAAGAGTTTCTCAGACATAAAAGTGCCTTCCATTGGGGAGAGGCACAACAAGAAGGCATTTGACACATTAAGGATAGGCTTGTCACCATGCCCTATATTACATTTCCCTCTTGGGATAAGCCCTTCCATGTTCATGTGGATGCCTCCGAAATGGCCATTGGGGTAGTGCTTACACAACCTGGTGAGGGAATTTTTGATCACCCCCTATGCTTTGCAAGCAGGAAGTTGACACCAACAGAGTAGAATTATACTACGACCGAGCCGAGCAGGCATTGTCTATGATCTACGCGCTTCATAAGTTCAGCAATATCTGTTGGAAACTCCCTTTATCTTCTACACTGACCACATGGCATTAAAATATTTGGTGAACAAGCCCATCCTACAAGGGCATATGTCGGTGGGTGCTATTATTCCAAGAGTTTGAGTTCACCGTAGTTGTCAAACCAGAAAAGTAATTCCGACCTGACCATTTGTCTAGGATTGATTCAGGGAGGACACAAGAGCATCGAAGATACCATGCCAGATGCACAACTATTTAGGTTATGGCACATGCACCCTCAGACTTGGAGGATATTGTTGTGTTCCTTAAAATGGGTATGGCACCTGAAAGGGATGAAGACATTAGAGAAAAAACAACTAGCCATACATGTCACCACCCTACATGTTGATCAATGGGGACTTATACAAACTAGGGTGATGAAAGTTTTACATAGTGTGTGTGTACTAGAGCATGAGCACTGCTTCACCATCATAGAGGAAGCACATGAGGAAGTGCAGGTGGACATTATGTAGGTGATGCCACCACACGTAAAATATTAATGGTAGGATTGTGGTGGGAAACTCTGTATAAGGATTACAAGGAGTATTGTAAAGCATGTGACCATTGTCAAGCATGTTGGCAAGCCAGAAGAGAGAGATGAAATGCCTTTGCACCCTATCCCTAGCACTAAACTTTTGAGAAATGGGCAATAGACTTTGTAGGCCCTATTACACCAACAACATGTAGGACTAGATCACGCTATGTAATCACTTGCACATGGACTATTTGACAAGGTGGGCAGAGGTCAGCCCCAACTAAAGACTATACAACAACTACAACAACAAGATTTTTGTGGGAGAACATTATCACAGGTATGGATGCCCTTTAAGTTTAACCAGTGATAGGGGTACACATTTCTTGAATGAGACCATGAGGATCCTGTTAGCAGAGTTCATGGTGGCTCATCACAAAACTACACCTTATCACCCACAAGCAAATGGAACCACAGAAGCATTTAACAAGATACTGAGTCATACCCTGACAAATATTTGTGATGTCGGAAGACAAGATTGGGATGACAAGGTATCAACCATATTATGGGCTTATAGGACAACTTATAAAAGGCTGAACAAAGCCACACCATTTCAATTGGTGTTTGGCATGGAAGTTATCCTACCAGTTGAGTTCATGTTACCTTCTCTGTGAATAAGCACACATGCAGGGGCTGGCTGATGATGAGCAAGCACTGAAGAAAGGATTGATAAATTAATGAAGCTGATGAAAGGTGATCACTCACAAATGGAGCCAAACAACAGAAAAAGGCAAAGCAAAAAGCATGGCATGATCGCCACATTAAGAACAAGAAGTTTGAGGTTGGGCAGATGGTCTTACTATATGATTCTAAGTTTCTGCACCATCCTGGGAAGTTAAAAGTGCATTGGTTGGGTCCCTACACCATCTCATACATCCTTGATTCGGGCATGCCAGTTACAAGTGCTGATGGGACGAGATTTCTAGACACTTCAATGGGAGTAGGCTGAAGCCCTACTATAAATAAGTCTTCTTGGTGTTTGTAAATAAGGCAATATTTCCAGTTAGTTTAGGATTTTCTTTAATGCATTTTCCTTTCTTGTGTTTCCTTTCTTGTTGTTTTTTGTGTTGTGCTTGGGCACCGGTAATCTCATTACTTTTTGAAAGTTGTAATTACACAGAGGACCACATCATTTTAGTGTGGGGTGGAGTAAGGTGGAAGAAATTGAAGTGTGAAGCACCAGAAGGATTGCATTGAAATCCCAGTTGAATGGCCCTGAAGAAAGTACATGCAAGGAAAGGTGAAAAAGGATGGTTGGTGTCAGGATAAGGCTACATTGGGGATCCACGTATAAGAGAGGAAGAAGTGCAAAAGCAACACGAGGTAGGTGAGAGAAAAAATCATGATAAAAGAAGTGCCTTCTGCATGGTTATTACACGCACGCAAGAGTCTCCTATCAAGATGGATTGGTTGCATGCTAGAAGGTTGAGAATTGTCCACGCAAGGTTGGGCGCATGAGTTAAAGCACTAAAGTCAGTTTGTTTGAAAAATCCACATTAAGTGTTAAAGTACGGTGGTAGGTAAGGTAGCATTTAATGTTACAAAGTGGGAAAAACTATAAATAAAGGGTCGAGGCATTTCATTATTTACTTTGCATATATAAAGAAAGAAGCACTTTTTGCATCATTACAAACTAGGGCTTCCAGAACTGATCCATGTGAAGAAAAATTTGAAGAGTTTGAGCATGAGTAACTAGTTTGGATTTTCAAACCAGAAGGAAGGGATTTCACGGGTGTAAGAGAAGTTGTGAGAAGGTGTCATCTTGAAAGGAATTATCCTAGTTAGGGTTTGAAAAACTAGGGCATGGGTTTAAGAGGTTTTCTTCACAAGTTTGAGATCTAAGGTTGGAAGAAGTGGAAGAGTAGAGTAACAAGAAGAGATTGAAGTGATAAGAGGACCTAGACAATGGCACCCAAGAAACCAACCATGTGTCACCTAAGAAGCCAAAGGGCAAGGGCAAGGGCAAGGGCAGAGAGCCAACAACAACCACCACAAGCATGAATGAGGAGTGGTATGTAGAAATGTAGTACCCAGATGGAGTTTTTCTGGGGAAGGAGTGGGAATCCCATTTGAGAAAGATGGCGGTGAGTGATTATAACCATCACACAAGCACAACAGAGAAGGAAATGGCACTGGAGTTAGTGCACCCAATGAACAAAAGGACACTAGAGGGTTTTCCCATCTATAGTGATGAGGTAAAAGTGAAGTTGAGAAGGCAGGGTTATTAACTCTATGAGTTTCCCTACTTTGGAAAGCCTGAGTGCCTCTATCAGTGGCTGATGTCACATGCATGAGGATCACTTTTACTTCACGGGGCACAAGATGCGCATAACCCCTCAACTGATTTCAAAGTTTACAGGCCTCATCTACGAGGGAGACAACATAGATGATGACCTGAGCGACAAGGAAGCCATCAAAGAAACCATCACTACATATGATTACAAGAAGGGGTCAAGGTATTTTGATATTGCATGGAAATCCCAGATCCCATCATGAGAATGGCCACGCACCTAGTCACAAAGTTAAATGATCAAGAAAGGTGGACACAGGTGAATAAGGCCTAGTTGAATGTATGTAAAAAAATATCAGAGGGCACAATCTACAATTTATCGGCCTTCATTGCAGATGAGATAATCAATAATGCACACAGAAGGAGACAAGATACTCTTTGGAAATATCCTCCTAACAATTGTATTTTTGGAGATAGGAGTGCCTGACATGGCAAAAAGTTTGTTTGGGAGTATCCGGCAAAGATCCCTCACCCGAAAAATATTTTCAAAGTATACATGTGAAACAATGACAACCTCCCACAAGGCATGGCACCTGGACAAGTGGTATAAGTGCTTAAGGGATGCATTCGGGTAGAGTGGAGAATCCCAGAGAACTACCAACACTTACAAAGGGAGAAGCTGAGTTTTTGTGTACCAACACTTCTACATAGGTAGATTCAAGTTGGTGGATGAAACCATGAGCCCATGGTGTAAACTCCCATTCTCCTTCACCACCCAGTACTTCCAAGTGGGAGTTAACAGTTCAAAGAAGCAAAGAGACTAAGGTTTGACCTTAGTGAAGTTGATCAGACCACAGGAGATGCGCAGATGCTGGTCTACCCCAAGAAGCACACATGTACATGGAAAAGTACGTAGCACATGAAATCAGAATGATGAAACCCCTACTCTAACAATTATAGAAAGTCCACGACACATGTATATATCTCTCGCATTAGGCCAAAATTTGAAAGGTGCATACCTAGAGAATGATGTCTCCATACCTAAAGATCCCATGGGTAGAAGAAATCCCACACTCAAGAAAAGGGAGAGAGAAGAAGAAAAAGCACCAAGTGTGTGACTACCCAAACCAAGAAGCACACACACAAGTGGCAAGTGCCAAACCTAACACCTATACACACAGGAAGAAATCCCTAGTAAAAGGAGAAGACCCCCCAAAGAAGAGGCACTGAGAGAAACCTCACCAAGGAGAAGTCACCACTGAGAGGAAGCAGAGAAGGTGGATCCCCTGCAGAAGAGTCACCTCTCAAAAAGAAGCAGAGGATAGAAGAGGAAGCTGACTCGAGGAGACAAAGAGCTTGAGAGATACATAGGTGAAAAGGATGATGATGATGAAGAAGATGATCCTAAAAGAGATCAAGAGCCACTTGTCTTCAACATGCATGATTCAAAGAAGAGGGTGGAGAAGAAGAAACAAGAGTTCCTTTTCATGTGGCACAAGGGTAGCTAGGAGGAGGAAGGCACCCAGACATGGGAAGAAGTGAGGAGGTTGGTGCAGGAGAAGAAAAATCCAAGCCTTACGCAGGAGCAAGTAAACGAGGTGAGTGGAAAGAGAAGCAAATGAAAATAATCGAGGCCTTGGTAGAACAAGAATTGAGCAACAGATACATAGACATAGTGATGGAAGAGGGTAAGGAGGAAAGCATTGAGAAAGAACAAGTCAGTATGGGAGGAGGTCCTAGTCTAATGGTGAGTTTCCCCAAAGCCACACGCTCGGGAAGGAAGAGCCTTGATACAAAATGAGGACAGTCATGGGCTATGTTGATGACCAAAGGAAGGTGTTACGCATGCACATTTCCAGAGCACTATACCCATGGAAGAACTTCTAGCTATGGAGTCATTTGATGAGGAGGGCACATACCCCAGACAAGGAAGATGCTCTCTTGGGCATTTTGAGTCCCATATTGATGAGCCAGAGTTCAAGTATACCAAGGGGAAATCATGTCAAGATTGGAGTCTAAGGGAACCAACCCCTTGGTAAATGCCCAACAACTCTCGATGAGCAAGTTATGTAATGCACTCAACAAGGTCATGGTCGAGACTGAGGCTAGGCTCTTTGGAAGAAATGATAGAGTAAGATTTCTAGAGGGAAAGCTAGAAAAGAAGGAAGAGGAGCTGGCTGAGAAGACTAAGGGCTTGAAACAAGAAGAGTTGATCAACACACAACTGAAGCACGAACTAAGGGATGAGAAGGCAAAGGTGCATGAAGTATACAAAAATATGGAGTCTATCACAAGCACCATTATGTTGAAGCATCCAGACCTAACGCCCACCCACAGTAAGTATATGGATCCACTCTTGAATGCTTAGAAGATCTGACACACATCCTCACCATGGAGAGACAACCATTGGCCCTGAGTCCACAGAAGAAGTGGCAACATGCTTGGAGAGGGAGGAAAAATTGAAAGTGGTAGAAATCAATCATTGCTGAGTATAGCAAGGTACTTGTGATGTCAAGATTGCTACCCAATCACCGAGGCCACATATGATAATTACACATAGACAGGATAGAGTGGTGAGCATCTTGGTCACCACTCACGAAGCAGAGCTGAAGGAGTTTCAAGAGAAGAATAAGGGAAATAGGGTGGAAAGGGACAAAATCCTTTCCGAGGTCAAAAATAAATCCAGGCCATTGAAACCTTAAGGGGTTCAATCAAAAACCGGTTGAAGGAACTATACCCACAAATTACTAGAAGGATGGACACACTTGAAGACATGAGCAAGGAGTTGGAGAAAATTGTTTGACACTATGAATACTCAAGGAGATGGACTAAGTTTTGGGGAGGTAAGCACCCTAGTCGGTGACCTCTGTCAGAGAGCACAAAATGAAGTCGATGCCTGAACAAGTTGAGGCCGACTTGCAAAAATATTTTCCTAGCTTGTTGCAATAATGCCATCACTTCCCCATTCTTTCTTCTTTCCCAAATTCTTCATCCCCTTATTCTTTTTCCAAGATGTAAGTCTACTATAATTCTTTATTCATTGGAGAAGTGTTCCCATGATGGAGAACAAGGCATAGTGTGGGGTGATGTTGGGACCCCAAAATATTGGCTAAGTACAAAAAGGCACATAGGCACACAAGGCCTAGTTGAAGAAGGGCACGCAAGGAGAAGGTGCACATGATAGGGTTTAAGGAAGGGTTTAAGAAAACCCATGGCACACGTGCGTAGATAGAGCTAAGGTTTCAAGACTTAGCCATATTGGGAATTTTGGGTAGGACACAAGAAAAGCATGACCCGACTGCGCATGCAGGAGTGGATAAGGTGCCATCCTGGCAACATGATGCCCACGAAAGGAATATGCCTCTGATAGAAGGTTCTAGAAGACATCATGGAAAAGTGGAGAGCTCAAGCCTGGAGAAGCATGCTCCCATGGAGGACCACATTCGACACTTGGCACATGGATCTGAGGCCACAAAGGATGATGAGTCGGGCACTTTGGGATGCCTATATATGTGAGTGCACCCACAGAGAAAAAGATATATATCGATAGATAGATAGAAGAGAGAGAATATAGAGAGCGGAGCTCTGTAGAAATACTACAAGAACTCTGTGGGATTGGGTAGAGGCTATATAAAGGAGTAATGTATTAAGGGGTCATGATATAAATTTTTCTTTTATATGGATGAAGGACATGATCCCTGCTATGATGTATGACTTTGGTCTGATCAAGCTGTGGTAGTCTAATGGATCCATTGAATGTAATGAGGTTACAAACATGAATGAGTATGAATGTAATTGATTTGGTTCATATCTATATCTTTTCATTTCTATTCATGGATGTTATGGAATAGATGTAAATCCTTATGTATTTTCCTTTCTCTATAGTTTAGTTCTATCTGATTATCTGTAAGTACCCTCTATTTGGAATGAATACATTTGTCTAGAGGCCATTCTGAGCCCTATGATGATTATATGTCTCATTTCCACCTTTATTCATTAAGTTCATGACATAGATGATGGTTTCCCACGAATATTTCTTCAACATCCATCAATTTCCTAAAAATCTAACAAACACGAAGTAGAACTTAAGTTATCATAATTCTCGTAATTGTCCCATACTAATTACGAAATAATGATCAATAGATTTCAAAACTAGATTTTCTTACAATAACATCATTCATATTAGAAGCAAAATTAAAGGAATAGTGCTGATTGTAATTATCCCATACCAATCATGGATGCCACTATTACAAGGGCTCTAAACCCCCAATTTAACCATATTAGAACCAAAACAAACCAGGTATAGGATACCAATAATTACTATCCTCGTAGATGTCCCATAACATCTACGAACATTATCATTGTAGGGATCCTAACCTAATAATAACTCGCGTAATCTATACCGATACATAAATAACCTTATGCAAATGATAATAGTCGTATGTATTAGCTCAAACTAGGTGTAACATTCTAGAAATAACGATTCCTGTAAGTGACTCATATCAGCTATGAGATTCATGATTTCCGTAATCCTAGATTCGGGCTACGATTAATCTCAAAGAGTTAAGCAAGTGAAGAAGTTAGAAGACTCATTAGGTCAATCATCGCAACGCCCTCTCGATACGAAAATGTAACAACTCATCCTCTAGTTCCCGTAAAAACACATCTGATTTTTTTAACCCTATTATAAAACAAGTGCTACTTATCCTTTCATACTCACAATTTATTCTCGACTCATAACATTTTTATAGCATTTCTAAAAATAAAAATTAACTGTTCACTATTTCATTAAAGTATAAACCACGTGCAATTGGGCTAGATATCCTTTTTACACTACATAATTATTGATTCATTTGATTCATTCTATTCATTTATTTCTCCCACCTAGATCCATATCAAGCCTTACCTAATGATATTTATACTTTAGATCTTCTATAAAAGTCATATCATTTAATCACCGAATCCAATATTAATAACATTGCATGAAATAAATTACCTAATGACACCCAATTATAAATTTCAATAATAACTCCTAACTAATTAATTCACGCTTTATCTTATAATATTGTTATATGTATGATTACTGGAATTGGATTAATTTAATCTTGAACCATTGATCTAAGTTACCATTATGAGAGCATTCTTTACTTCCTACCACCAAACTTTTAACCCATTTACGCAACTTCCATAATAGAAGAATGAATAAACTATCATGCCAATGAGTCAAGAATTTCCTTCCTTCATATGCAAATCAAAAGAAGATCCTTCATAGTCAAGGAGTTAGCATGATAAACACATACATAGATACATTCTTGATCCATAATAACAATGCAATGATAAACCATAAAAAGATCTAGATCTTAACCATAGTGCATAAAGAATCAAACAAGGACTAATATCATATTCACCATACAAGATCCATCCATATTAATGTCAACAACCATTATCTAACCACAAAGATCCATTGTATTAATCATTGTAAAACAAAAAATCTGAATACATACATATGAGTATCATCATAGTCATGCGCTCATAAATCTGCAACATAACCTTACAAGTAATCACGGGTCTCTTAAACCATGCAAATCAATACATATTTATAGGAGTGGGGACTTTCCCTTCACTACCTAAGCATCCTCAAAATAGGTCAGCATGCTAACAATAGCCATACGCCACTACAAGATAATACAAAAGCATGCAAGCTCACTAATAATAGACTATCTAATAATATAAACTATAGATATAATCCTATTAATAGCCCAAAACTATGCATGTCGTTTAATCTTCCTCTTATCCAAAATAGCCTTTTTCATTTCCAAGTCTTTGTATTGATTCGTGCCCCACACTCAACATCTATATTTAGCCTCATCATACAAAATGGCTAAGTCCTGATATCATGCTTTCCCAAGTGTGTCTTATTTCACTATACTTCCACACATACCTCCATGCCCTATGTCTGCATGCCCTTCCCTTTTGTGCCTTCAATACTTATGCCAGTAATTCATCAAATCTACATAACCTAATACTTGCTTCATTTTTGGTCCCAAAAATGGTTAACCATTACTTATCTCTCCATGAATAAAAAATACAGAATGAAAGAATAATTGTATAAAAATAATTAAGGAATACTTGGGCATTCTATCCTTCTATAGGTAGAATTAACTATGGATATTCACTTTTTATCTCCACTTCCAACTCATTCCAATCACTCAAGGCCTTATTAGTTTTTTTGGGATGTCTCCAAGTACTACTTCCATTTCATCTATAATCATATTCTTTCCTTCATTCTCGCAAAGATCCTAAAGATGTTTTCCAGGTCTTGAGACTATTGGGCCCTATCATATTGGCTAACTACAAGAAGGAGCGTGGATGCACGAGACCTATTTAAAGAAGGGCACGTTGGGTGAAAGCACATAGGATAGGGTTTTAGCAGGGTTTAGTAGAACACACGCTACATGCGCAAGGTAAGACAAGTTTTGGGATTCAGCCATATTCGGTGTTCCAGGAAGCACATGAGAAAAGTGTGACCCACCTAGCATGCAGAGTGGATAAGGTGCTAGCCTGGCAGCTGTATGGTCAAGAAAGGAATATTCCATGGATACGATGGAAGGATTCAAAAAGACATCATTGTAATGAATGGAGAGTTCATATCAAAGGGAGCATGATCCATTGGAGGACCACTTGGACAATTGGCAACTGATCTATTACCTTACAAAGACATAGCGGTGGAGGTTAAAGCTATATACAAAGATGCTCAGGTAGAAGAAAGGAGGATCGAGGGGTATCATATAGCGTTTGGATAGGTGAAGCTTTGCAAAGATAATAATGGGTTCTATGGGTTAAGGTCCTTGTTAGGAGGACTGTAGGTGAAATGAAATGTTTAGGGGGATGGGTCTGTAATGGGTTATTGTAATGTGGAAAGCATAGCTTAGGTTCCAGATGCATGACTCTGATCTGCATTGTTATATTGGTTTGTTATGGCCTTAATGAATGTAATGTAGTTATTGAATCAAGTTAACATGAATATAAGGTTATGTTATGAAGAATATATGTTGTTCATGAGCATAAACCCTTATGCATTTAATTTGTGTCATGAATCAATTATGTATTCTATTTAATACTTCTCTTTTGTTATCTGAATGGATGCATTGGTATAATAACTCATCCTAAGTTCTCATAATGAATACATGGTTCTTTTCTTTCCTGCATATAAATATATCATAAATGATGTATTCTCACACAAATCACATAAAAGAGGGGCTTGGTGCCCGCACGTGCCTCGGGTGAGCACCCAACGTCCACTAGGTGATAGGTTGACGCGCATGGGATTAGACTGTTGTTCTAAGGGTAGAAAAATGACTACATCTTGGTTCCATTGCAGACCACTTTTTGAAGTTTTTGTGAGAAATGACATACATCTTGGTCCCTGTGATGCGTGATGACCAAATGTTTGACCTTGGAAAGTGTTGAAGCATGGTTCAAGAACACAGAGGATGATTTTTCTCAAAGATTCAACACTGGACCTGAGTTCAATGCACGTAGATGGGTAGAAGAGAACTTGTACCATGAGTTGTATACGAGACGTTCTTCTGTTGTCTTCTAATAGAACTATATAAATGGAATTCAACATATACATCCAGATCAAGATGGTACTAAAGATCACATGTATGGACCCAAGGTGATTACCAGAGGTCAGTAGGATGCGAGATCTCGACTTGGACATGTTTTGTTGATCATTGGTGGAAAGGATTCCTAACTAGTTATACTTTAGAATATTCCATTTCTACGTATTCTTTCCCAGAGGTTGTTGAGTTCAAGTTTCTGAGGGAGCCCAAAGGATCATTTTTATGTGTTATCCCTTTGGATATGAAGATCTTGATCATTACCCTAAGTTTAGAGGCATTCCCTATGACCGGCTAAGCTTCTCTTAACACTGGACGAGGAAGTTAGGGTGGAGGAAGATGGTGGATATTGTGACCGAAAAGAAAGAGAAGAGAAACGAGTCAAATATAGTGAAGCTCATGAAAGGGAGATGGCTAGACAACGTGAGGTTATAGGTGTGATGGATCTATGGAGGAAAACATTGTAGGAAGGAGTTGAGGTTCACTCAAATGATGTGGAACTGAGCGAGTCTGCTACCCCATCTTGACAAGCGTGGGAGAGAAGCCCCTTCACCTTCGATGAGATTTCGTCGCTTAGAGAAAGGAGATCTGCTAGTGTGCATCTTAACCCAGTTGGTGACCAACCCCTTCGCTTGGTTTTTCATGTCAAGAAAGAGGTATTGTTATTTTGGTTGGTATGAGTGGAAGTAACCGATATACACTTAGAAGATATAATTTCTCATTTGGGACATCTATGGTTGCACAAACCATTCTCATATTTGGAGGAATTTTTGGACAAGGTGTAAATACACAAGGTTTGGGTATCACGTCCTGGAAGTGGCATGTGACACATAACCGGTAGCGGACAATACAACAAATCATCAACGTGTAGTTTAGTGGGACATTGGGAACACTAGGCACCCACCACTTCGTGCCATTTTTTAACTACATGAGGTGGATCTAGTGGTATAAGAGGTGGAGGAATTGGTGGGCCTAGTAGATCTAGAGGATCTGGTGGGTCAAGAGGAACATGAATGGGTGGGTCTAGTGGATCTGGTGGTGGAGGAAACATGGGAGGAAACCAAGGTTCTGGGTAAGGAGGACAAGGGTCATAACCACCTCCACAAGTATTATTTGAGATGTCTTTGCACTTACCGGACTACAGGGGCATTGAGGATGTTGCAGAACATGTCCACAAGTGTGAATTACTATGGCGCTAGAAAGGGATCACTACCTTGGAGTGGAAGGAAAGTCAGTTTACAACGACATTGGAAGGGCATGCACATAGTTGTTATTGGAAGTATGACCCCCATCAAACAATGGTAGACTACATTGCATTGAAGAATGCCTTCCTAGCAGAGTTCCATATCCTTAAATTTGAGCAGAAGAACATCATCACTCTAAAGGAGACCCAACAAGGAATGAAAGAGAGTGTTTGGGAGTATGATGCGTGGTTCAAGACTCTCTTGTCAAAACTATCCTATGATATTAAGCCTTCTCAACATGCTTGAAAGTTTGTTGGAGGATTGATAACACTGTTTAGAAGGGCACTATCACACAAGACTTTCATAGACCCACGTGAGGCCTTGGAAGCTACCTTGCATGCTTTGAGGCTATTGGGAGCATTGATACTGGTGTTAGCCCTTTCCTGGAGGCTCAAATTGCTGCAATGGCCAAGCAGTTGGAGAAGCTTTCTACAAATTTAGTGCATGAGGTTTGTAGTGGTCTTTGGTGTACATACTATGAAGTGGAAGGGCATGCAAAGGATAGTTTCCCTTAGAAGATGGTATGTACCATGGCGGTAGACTATGAGATTTTCCATGGGGATCATGATGCAAATAGGTGTCCTCTACTATAACATGCAATCCGTAAGAATGTTTCTTTCTATTGCAATATTTGTACCTCTACGACCCATGATACCAAGGATTGTAGACTGATTGACCAGATTCATGATGTTATTGATCTTAGTGTGTGCCGACTAGTCTTACAACCAGGTTCTAAGGATGATGATCACTGCTATGAAGCACACACACGATAGAGGAGTGCATGGAAGAGGTTTTCTGGAGGATTTTGTGGTCGCAGAACTACGGTGGAGGAAGAGGTGAGTTCTCGTGAGGAACTTATTATAACTGTGGGTCTACAAAGCATTATAAGCGTGAGTTTCTTGACCTATTGCAGTGCTCATGGTGTGGAAATAAACATAAGTATGAGGAATTCCTTGAGTTTTTTGAGCACATGAGACAAAATAACTGGAAATATAAAGGTGATATAATGGTGAGTATAAAGAAGGCCGACCCTTAGTGGATGCCAAAAGTGGCACGTGAGTCAAAATTAGAACCTGTACTAGTGACAATGTGAGTAGAAGCTACATGTACAAGGGAGATGCCAAGACAAAATCTAGTTTTTAGGGAAGAAGTGGTACATGGGAAGTATCTAGACCCTGCTCGTAAGAAGGAAGTGCAACAAGAGACTATGGATTTGATTCAGAGTTTGCAAGGGGAAATCCAATGTCTAAAGGAGCAATCAAGGAAGTTGGAGTAAAGGAAGAATGCCGAGGCTCCGCAGAAGGATCTGATGAGGTCAGGGAAGTGTGAAAAATGTTAAGGTAGGAGAATATTATTCCCTTTCTAGGAGAATGGATGCGGGAGAAGGTACCACATGCCAGAAAGCAGATCATGAAAGATAGGTTTTGCATGCAAACCTTCCTCCTCATAGCCTTGACTATGATAAAGAGATTACATTGAATGTAGTTATTGATGGGTGGCTTCTGAGAAATATCCTCATCGACACAAGAGTGGAGGTCAATGTTCTCACCTTAGATGCATGACATCAAATGGGAAGGCCCACATTACAACCATCTTTGAATGTGTTGTATATGGTGAACAAGACAAAGGCAATGCCCATTGGAGTCTTAAAAGATGTATTTATCACTATTCAAGGGGCCAAGTTCACTGGGAATTTTAATTCTTGGTGCTCTCGAGGCGGATAATTTCCCAAAGATTACTTGGGCACCCTTGGTGTTATAAGAATAACTCCAACCTATGGTTTAACAAGGGTTATATCAGTTTTGAGAACAACGAAGAAAGGGTGATCATTCCTTTAACATATGGGAATTTAGCACCCTATACCGATCCCTTAAAAGAGGAATTCATCGATAGAATTTATCTGCATTCCTTTAGAGACCATGAAATAATTCATCCTACAGAAGGGGTTATCTAATTTGAAGATTCTTAGTTGATGAGTGATACAACTAGCATAACATGTGACAATTGGGTGCACATGACTTATGAATTGATTGGGTGATAATTGAGAGGATTTGTAACAAGGGTGATGAAGGCGTGCTCAATCAAGCACACAGGGAAGAAAGAAGCTACCAAGTTACTCTGGAGGGGCAAGCTCTGATGATTTCTTACAAGAAATGGAGGCTCAGTGGAAAAATGAGGATGAAAGGAGAAGTATGCTCAATTATAACTTGCTCAGGACTACAATGCGATGGTGGGAAACACATCATAAGAGCCTCCCGTAGTAGCACGAGGTAAGAGACACATTCTTTGTAAGATTATGCAGAAGAAACTTGCCCACTATTATCCAAGACTACCATTACAAGGAGCTCGCCTCGTTCCATATCCAAGCTTGTGAGAAGGCCTGGATGGAGGACACAAAAGTGTTACCACCTTCATTATGGGTGTATAATTTATATTCCACCTTAAAGGGTTGAGCACGTGCATAGTATATACAATCAGAGACATGTTGTCAGATGGGGAATTGACAAGAGTTAATGACTGATCTCATTCAAGCTTTTGAGTATCCGAGTACTAAGCCATCATTGGATAAGCCATTGCAAGTTGTCAAGAGCCTTACAATGGGAGATAGTGCTATGGCAGAAGATAGACTACTGGAGTTCTTTGGGTGAGCCTTGTTTGGAGATGCATCTCAATGAAGAAGAATCAGAAGAAATACAACTTGAGCGCATGTGCATTGAAAAGGAAAAAGGAAAAATGGTCTATGTAATAGATGGTGAAGAGATGGAAAGTTTGGATGTTAACCATTTTGAAGGTATGTGTGAAGTCATAGATAACACTAATGAGTGAGCACATGCCTACCATGAGCCCTTGAAAACAAAGAAGGTTAACATTGGGACAAAGACAAAACCTAAGGAAGCTATCATTGGGGACTATTGGTCGAAAAATAAGTTTCAAAGGTCATTGATCTATTGCATGCAAGTTCCAAGATTTTTTCCCTCATGGGTACCATGAACTCAAAGGTGTCCACCATTCCTTGGGGGAGATGAGGATCAAGTTGAAGGAAGGTGCGCGCCCAATTCGGAAGAGGACTTATTGGATGAATCCAAATTTACGCGTACGGGTTAAGGAGGAAATAATCAAGATGATAGCATATGGTATCATTGAGGTTGTGGAGGAATCAGAATGGATAAGTCCAATGGTCATCGATGATCGAAGGATGGAAGAATAAGGATCTGTGTGGACTATTGGGACCTAAATGCGATGTGTCATCGATCCATTCCCAAATCTCTTTACTAAATAAATTATAGAGGGAGTAGTCAAAGCAAGGTATATACTCTTTCATGGATGGGTTCTCAGGGTATCACCAAGTTAGGATTGCAAAGGAAGACCAGAGAAAGAAAAATTTCACCACTAAGTGGGGAAGCTTTACCTATACGGTCATGCCTTTTGGATTAAAGAATGCGCCTGCTGTGTTCTAGCGCATCGCGTACAAGCATTCCAGGACTTTATCCATAAATTTATTCAAGTCTACCTGGATGACTGGATGGTGTATGGGCTAGTGAAGGACCATTGTGACAATTTGAGGCTGATGTTTGAAAGATGTCGAAATTGAGGATATCCCTCAACATTAAGAAATGTGTCTTTGTTACTCCATTTGGAACCTTGTTAGGACATATTATATGTAAGGAAGGCCTATTAGTGGATCCCGCCAAAGTTGTAGTTATTGTGGGATTAGGTGACCTACTAGTAAAAATACAAGTGCGTGGATTCCTTGGACATACGTGGTACTACAGAAGTTCATCAAGGGGTATGATAAGATCACCTGCTTCCTTGGAGGAATTACTAAAACACAAGAGTGACTTTTATTGGGGAGAGGTGCAACGTAAGGCATTTGACACTTTGAAAAATAAACTTGTCACTGTGCCCATACTACACTTACCTTCTTGGGATAAGCTTTTCCATGTGCATGTTGATGCCTCAAGAACAGCCATGGGAACAGTACTAGCACAACCTAGTGAGGGGATTGTTGATCACCCCTTGTGTTTTACAAGCGAAGTCGACAAAGGAAAAATAAAATTACACAACTACGAGTGCGAGGCAATCGATAATGATCTACGTGTTGCATAAGTTTAGAAAGTACCTCTTGGCAATACCATTTATATTATATACAGACAAGATGGCATTGAAATACTTGGTGAATAAACCCATTTTGCAAGGGTGCATATGCCATTGGGTCCTATTATTCCAAGAGTTTGAGTTCACGGTGGTTGTAAAACCAGGAAGAGCAATTTAGGGCCTGACCACTTGTCAAGGATTGAATCAAGAGAGGATACGTAAAGCATTGAGGATACCATGCCAGATGCACAACTCAAGTTTAGGTTACAACGCATTCCCTCAAACTTGGAAGATATCCCTGTATTCTTAAGAATTGGTGTGGCACCAGAAGGGATGAAGGATCTAGAGAGGAAGCAAGTTAGCAATACGCGTTGCACCCTATATATTAAGTAGTGGAGATTTGTATAAGTTAAGAAGTGATGAGGTTTTGTGACGATGTATATTGGAACATGAGCACATGGTAATTATGAAGGAAGCACATGGTGGGATTGCAAGAGGACACTATGCAGGAAATGCTACCATGTGGAAGATTTTGATGGGGGATTTGGTGGGAAACTATCTACTAGGATTGTATTGAGTTTTACAAGGCCCGTGACCATTACTGCCAACACCTTACCAAACCTCGGAAAGAGGGATGTAATTCCTTTGCGACCAATAACCAGCTTGAACCATTTGAAAAATGGGAAATCAACTTTGTAGGGCCAATGTCACTAGCCGTGCGAAGGACCTGGTTCATGATATATCATTACATGCATTGATTACTTGACAAGATGGTCAAAGGAAAAACCTAAAAAGATTGCACTGTAGTGACAACTACTAGATTTTTATGGGAGAACATAATCAACAGGTATGGATGTCCTTTGACCTTGACTAGTGATAGGGATACACATTTTCTCAATGAAACGGTCATGATTCCGCTAGCAGAGTTTATGGTGGCCCATTACAAGACTACCCCTATCATCCACATGAAAATAGAACTGCTGAGGCATTTAATATGATACTAAGTCACACATTGACCAAGATTTGTGATGTCGGAAGATAGGTTTGGGATGCCAAAGTATCAACCGTTCTATGGGCATACAAGATAACCTACAAGAGGTTAAACAAGGCCACACTATTTCAATTTGTGTTTGGTGCATAACCTATTTTGACAGCTTGAATTCATGTTACCATTGCTGCGTATAGCGCACATAGGAGGATTGGATGATGAACAAGTGCTAGAAGACAGGATTGATAAGTTGATGTAGTTAGATGAAAGGAGATCACTTGCTAGATGGAGTCAAAAGACAGAAAAGGAAATAAAAAGGCCTGACATGATCATCATATCAAGAAAAAATAGTTTAAGGTTGGGCAGATGGTCTTGTTGTATGATTCCAAGTTTTTGTACCATCTTGGGAAGTTGAAATTCCATTATTTAGGACCTTACATCATCTCGTATATCCTTGATTTAGGTGCATGTCAGTTTTAAGCGCTGGATGGAATGAAGTTACCTGACCATTTCAATGGAAGTAGGTTGAAGTCCTACTATAAATAAGCCTTCCTGGTGTGTAAATAAGGTAGTATTTCTAGTTAGCTTAGGATTTCAATTTATGCTTTTTATTTTCTTGTGTTTCCCTTTCTCGTTGCTTTTTCCTTTATTTTTTTCTTTTTTTACGCTTTTGCAAAGAACCACATTATTTTCTAAGGTCAGTGTATATGCAAATGATCAAGGGATCATTTTTGAAAGTTCCCTAAATAGATCCCTAAACGGTGTCGAAACTGTCTAACAAGATCATCTTGAGAGCTTTTTAAGAGGCTATAAATACCAAGAACGCTTTACAAAAATTTTTATAGGACATCTAGTCGGAGCTCTAGATATGTCACTTGTATGCGATCAAATTCATCTTGAGAGCTTTCCAAGAGGAAAGTCAACTTTGTCAACTTTGGTAAATATTAGACAATTCACACAAAGACATGTGGCAAAAAGGTGTTGGCAAAATTGGAGGGGTTTTAACCACCAGTCGTCAAACCGATAATCGTGCAATGGAATGACACATCGTAACAAGAGGCTCAACGCTTATTACGAGGGGAGCATAGCCGCCGTGTGGACTATGGTATCATCACCGACGTGGTGGGTCCATAAGCCACCACATGGCTTGCGACCACGAATCGAATATGATCGATTTTCCTATTGGGAGATGACAAGTGGAATATATGCTATTAACCAAGTTAATTATTTCCATACCACATTACATGGGTCGAAATTATATTTACTTGGTAAGTCCACTTTCCAAATGCCACTCATTATTCCCAAATGCAACATACCACACATATACATATTAATGTTAAACATTAGTATTAAAGCCCACATAACTCTCCTAACCGCTAACATGCTATGCTCCCATGTGGAGGAGAGAAGGTGGTGAAGCGGTTGTTAGGGGAATTAAGCCATGCGTGGATGTTTCCACGTGAAGGATGGTGTGGGTAAGGGTTAATAAAACCTTACCAAATACTCCTCCCACCAAATATGGGATTTAATCCCATTTCAACAAAAGCCGCCCATTATTTGGGGATTTAATCCCATTAAAAATGCAATCCGCCCAACTGGGAATTTCTATCCCAAATTACATGGTACGAGTTTAGGCTAATATTAGCCTAAGATAATATGTAATTGCATTCTTCAAGGGCCCTAAAATTGTATAAATAGGGAACCCACTTGCATTGTACACACACCCCAAGATTATTATTTGTTAAGATTATTATGGGGACACACACAATGAAGACAAGCTCATTCCTAGAGCTTAGGAGGTGAATATCAAGCCAAGAGGAGGATGAGAAATTGTAATTGTGTGAAGACCTATTTATTTAAATAGGCATTATTATGGCTAGGAGTTATTAAAACTACCTAGTCAGCCCATAACGCCACACTAAATTATCATAAGCTTGAATATCGATCGGAGAGCCATAGGGCATCAGTATTAGCATCTGGAAGGCCGATTGAGAACTGGAGGTTTCCGAACCATGGAGCTGGAGCCATAGAGCTTGCCGAATATGCCAAGAAAGTGGAAGTCGGGTGCTATCTTTCACCCTTGTTGTCCAAAGGTTTGGATATTCTTCTAAGCAAGTTCTTAATAGTTTCCATTAGGTTTTCTTGTGAAAGTACTATTGTATCTTAAAATTTTGACTAGTGAAAAGGTTTGACCACGAGCCCGAGACGTAGGCAATTGCCGAACTCTGTAATCAATCTTTGTGCAGTTGTCTTTAATGTCTTGCATTTATTTTAAATTGGTTACTTAAAAGGAGTAAATTATCGGTAAATAATTTAAGCCTACAAGGGTCCAAGATCGTAGTAAGAACTTGATTATTTTTGGATCAACAGAGGACCACACATCTATTTTAGTGTGGGGTGGAGTAGTGCAAAGTAAAGTATAAACCAATAGTAAAAGTTGAGTGGCCCAGTAGAAGGAAGTGTGTAAGGTTGAGAAAGTATGTGGGGAAATGGTGGATAATGAATTGTGGTGTTAAGAAGGTCAGAATAAAGGTAGGAATAACATGAGGTAGGCAAGGGAAAAAATTAGGTAAAGGATAGAAGAAGTGCCTTTAGTACTCGCAAATGCGCGTGTAAGAGTCTTCGGTCAGATTGGATTTTTATGCACCATAAGGTTGTAGAAGAATTTTCATGCAAGATTGGGTGCGTGGGTACGGGTTCTTAAGATTGAATTTAGTGGAAAAATCTACATTTAATGCTAAGTACGTTGGTAGGTGGCATAACATTTATTGATGGAAAGGAGGAAAAAGATATAAGTATGAGGTTAGGAAAATTATTATTTACCTTGCGATTACAAAGTGAAAGAAATTTTGTGAACTAGGACATCAAGATAAATTTATGCGAAGGAAGAAGAATCATAGAGATCTAAGTGTGTGACTAGGGTTGATTTGCGAACTAGAGTTGAAGGAGTACACGGGTGTGGGGAGAGTTCTTTTCAGAATATGCTGTCTTGTGAAAGAAGTTGTTCCTAGTTAGGGTTTGGAAGCTAGGGCATGAAAGAAGGAGGATTCTTCATGGAGTGGAGCCTTAGAGTTGAGTAGAGTAGTAGATTAGAGCAAGGAGGGATTTAGGTTGTAGCCTGACAAGAAAACATGGCACCAAAGAAGGCGACCATTTCACCAAAACAACAGAAGGGAAAGGGTAAAGGAAAGTAAACCATTACTATCATTAGTTCCAATGAATAATGGTATGCAGAAATGCAGTACCCATATGGAGTATTGCTGGGGAAAGAGTGGGTGTCACACTTGAGACAAATGGTCATGAGTGATTACAACCATCGCATGAGCACTACTAAGAAATAAATGGCATTGGAACTGGTTCGTCCAACTAACAAGAGGACACTAGATGAAATGCCAATATATAACAATGAAGTAAAGGTAAAGTTAGAGAAGGCAGGGCTGTTGTAACTATATGAGTTGCCTTATTTTGGCAAGCCCGAGTGGATATATCAGTGGTTGATGTTGCACATACACGAAGACCACTTCCATTTTGCAGCAGCTGCAAAATGGACATAACCCCAAGCTTATATCAACGTTCATTGGCTTGAATTGCAAAGGAGACTCCATAGATGATGACTTGGATGATAAGGAGGCCATTAAGGAAACTGTGGAGGCTTATGACTACAAAAAGGTTCACATGCTTCGACATCGCAGTAAATCCCCGAACTTGTTATGAGGATGGCCGCACACTTAGTCACCAAGCTTAATGATCAAGAAAGATGGATGCAAGTAAACAAGACATGGTTAAATGTATGTCAAAATATCTCGAAGGGACCGTCTATAAATTTTCCACCTTTATTGTGGATGAGATCATAAGCAACACGCAAGAAGGAGAAAATATACTATTTGAAAACATTCTCCTCACCATCGTCTTCTCAGAGATTGGAGTGCTTGATGGGCCAGAGAAGTTTGTATGGGAGTATCCAAAAGACAATCCGTCACCCGTAAAAAGGTTCGAGAAATATACTTGTGAGACCATGACGGATGCTCACAATGCGTGCTAAGAAAAATGGTATAAGTGAATGTGCAACACATTCAGGGCAGAGTGGAGGATCCTTGAGCACTTTCCCATGCTCATGAATGGAGAGGTAGATTTTTCAGTATATCAACATTTTTGCATTGACAGGTTTACATTTATAGATGGGACTAAGAGTCCATGGTGCAAGCTACCTTTCTCCTTCATTGTGCAATACTTCCAAGCAGGGGTCAACCGGTTCAAGGATGCCGAAAGCTAAGGTTCGACCTTAGTGAGGTAGACCAAGACCACCATGAGCTGTGCCGAATCTTGTATACCCTAATAAGTGCACATATGTGGAGAAGTATGTCTCCCATGAAGTATAGATGATGAAGCCGATAACACTGTCTATCCCTAGAAGGGCTGCAGTAAGGGTATATCTGTGCATAAGGCCTAAGTTTGAGAAAGGTGCCTATTTAGAGAGTGATGTCTCCATTCCAGAAGACCCCACAAGGAGGAAAAAGGCCACACCAAAGAAGAGGGAAAGAGAAGAGGTGCAGGAGAAGAAGGCACCAAGTGTGTAAACAACACAATTTGTGGGCGTGCCTGAAAGCAAGTGCTAAGCCTAGCATTTACGTGCGTAGAAGAAGTCCCTAGTTAAGGAAAAGACCCCAAGAAGAGGCACTAGAGAATGAAGGACCCCTCACACATGAAGAATCACCAAGGAAGACGTCACCTATTAAGGAGAAAGAGAAGGAAGAATATCCTATACTAGAATCACCAGTTAGGAAGAAGCGTAAAGGTGGCGAGAAAAGGTAAACTCGTGAGGAAACAGAGCCTGCTGAGGCCTACATTGGAGATAGGGATGATGACAAGCCTAAGGGAGCTCAAGACCATCCAGTATATAATGTACATGAGTTTGAGGAGGAGGAAGATGATCAAGACAAGCGGGTGAGGGAAGAATTAAGCACCAAAAATTAGAGAACCCCAAGCCTCACCAAGGAACAAGTGGAAGAAGCCGTAGAAAGAGAAGTAGCGGGCATCATTAAGGACTTGGTGGAGTAGGAGTTGGAGTGGAGCATAGATGAAATTTTGAAGGAAATGGAAGAAGAGAGCATTGGGAAAGAATATGGTAGCATGGGTGGGAATCCCAATTTGGCGGTAAGCTTCCCAAGGGCTATGTGAATAGGTGGGAAGGGCATAATGGAAGCACAAGGGAAAGGGATGGGCTATATTAATGATCCAAGAAAGGTTCTACTGACCTTCCAAAGCACCGTACCAATAGAACAACTCTTGGCTATGACTTCGTTTGATGAAGAAGACACATATCCATGAACTAGAAATATGTTATCTTGGGTGTTCGAGTCCCACATGGATGAACCTGAGTTTGAAGTAAGTCAGAGAGCACTAATGAAGGTGCCAGAGATGAAAGGAGTAAATCCCTTGGTGAATGCTAAAAAATTGTTAGATGAGCAAGTCTGTAATGCACTTAACAAAGTTTCGATTGAGATTGAGATCAAATTTTTGGGAGGAATGATAGAGTGAGATTCCTAGAGGAAGAGTTGGAGAAGGAGGAGGAGCTTCTCGAGAAAAGCAAGGGCCTGAAACAAGAAGAAGTGATCAGTATGCAGTTAAGGCATGAACTGAAAGAAGAAAAGGCAAGGGTGTGTGGATTACACAAGAAAATTGAAATGATTACAAATGTTATTGTTTTAAAGCATCCTGACCTAGTGCTTGATCGAGCAAAAATATGAATCAACCTTGTAGTGCCTAGAGGAATTAAATCACATCCTCACGATGGAAAGATGACCAATTGCTTAAGAATCTATAGAAGAGGTGCTGGTGCACCAAGAAAAGGAAGAGAAGTTGAAGGTTTTGAGATCGTTGCTCAATATACCAAACTCCTTGTAGAGGTAAAGGCTTGAGCAAGTTGTTGAAGCTGCATATTACAATTACGCTAATGGGGATAGAGTGACAAGTATCCTAGTCGTTACACATGAAATGAAAGTCAAGGAGTTTCAAGAGAAGAATAAGGGGAACAAAGTAGAAATGGATAAAATCTTGGCTGAGGTAGAAAATAAGTTAGAAGCTATTGAGACCTTACGAGGCTCGATCAAAATTTGGCTAAAGGAATTATACTTCCAGATCACCCCAAGATAAACACACTTGATGAATTGGGCAAACAATTGGAGAGTATTGTTGAGACAATGAGTGCTAAAGGGGAGGAACTAAGTTTTGAGGAGGTGAGCACCCTAGTCGGAGACCTCTGTATGTAAGAGTAGAGCAAGGTTGACAGTTGGGAAAAGTTAGAGGTAGAAATAGGGAAGGATTTCCCCCTCCTTCATAATTAAGTATTGTTCTCTTTCATTTCCCCATTCTTTCCTTCTTTCTCCCAATTCTTCATTCCTTCATTCTTTTTCCCACTATTCAAATCATGCCATTCTTTATTCATTAAAGAGAAGTGTGTTATGAGGATGGAGAACAAGAGTAGTGTGTGGTGATTTTGGACCTAAAAATATTGGATAAGTACAAGAATGTGTGTGGGTGCGTGGGATCTATTTAAAGAAGGGCGTGGAGGACAGGGTTTTAACAAGGTTTAGCAGAACACACGGCATGCGTGCAAGGCAAGATAGGTTTTGGGACTTAGCCATATTCGGCATTCTAGGAAACACATGAGAAAAGCGTGACCCGTCTAGCATGCGGAGTGGATAAGGTACCAGCCTAACAACTGTATGGTCAAGAAAGTAATATTCCATGCATGCGATGGAAGGATCCAAAATAAATCATTGTAAAGAATGGAGAGTTTGGATTAAAGGGAACATGCTTCATTAGAGGACCACTTGGACACTTGGCAACCAAATTATTACCTTAGAAAGGCATGGTAGTGGAGGCTAAAGCTATATATAGAGATGGTCAAGTAGAAGAAAGGAGGATCATAGGGGTATCATATAGCATTTGGATAGGTGAAGCTTTGTAGAGATAATAGTGGGTTATATGGGTTAAAGTCCTCGTTAAGAGGACTGTAGCTGAAATGGAATGTTTAGGGGATGGGTCTATAATGGGTTATTGTAATGTGGAAAGCATAGGTTAGGTTCTAGATGCATGAATTTGATCTCGCATTATTATATTGGTCTGTTATGGCCTTAATGAAAGTAATGTTGTTATTGAACTGGTTAACATGACTATAAGGTTGTTGTAAATAATATATGTTTTTCATGAGCATAAACCATAATGCATTTCCTTTGTGTTATGAATCAGCTCTATATTGTGTTTAATACTTCTCTTTTGTTATCTGAATGGATGCATGGTATAATAACTCATCCTAAGTTCTCAAAATGAATGCATGGTTCTTTTTATTTCCTGCATCTAAATCTATCATAAATGATGTATTCTCACACAACTCACATAAAAGAGGGGTTTGACACTTACGCGTGCCTTGGGTGAGCACCCAATGCCTACTAGGTGATATGCCGATGCACATGGGATTATATTGTTATTCTAAGGGTATAAAAATGACTACATAGACCATCCTATCCATTACATCCATACGCCGCATGATGAGTTTCCCAATTTCTTTGATATTATCCTTACGAGGATCATGGAATGCTGTAAGCACATCACTCTTCTCTGTTACTAATGTCAGCCTCTCCTCATGCCCAAGTGCATCATTCTTCATTACCTCAAGGACTTCATTCTCCTCCACCAGAGTCCTTGTCTTGATGATATTTTTAGGATCTGCGCACATGTTCAATGCCAAGTCTACCTTAGTCATTTATTTTTTCAATTTCTCTAGTACATACTTATACCTTGTTATCTTATGTGCTATTGTTACCTTTACCTTTTCTACCTGCTCCACAAAATCATTTTATTTTGACATCCTTATTGTACTTTCATCCATCACCATATGGACCAGAGTGTGTAAATAATGCATGGCAGATGGGAACCTCTCCACCACTTTCTCTTCTAGATGTGGCCTTGCCTTCAAAATTTCATCACCTATCTACTCTACCATACTAAGTACTACACACAAATTTCCTCGTATGTCTCTTTCTCCTCTATCAAGTGCTTAATTTCTATCTCTTTATCTTTCCTATCTTCCAACAAAGAATGAATAGTTTCTCGCTTTATCGATGTTTCTATGTGTAACCTCTGTAGATGCCTTTGTCAATGCATTACTCACTTGCTCATCCGACATTTGAGTTGGTTTAACTGCTTGCATGGTGGGAGTAAGACACTTTCTTCATTATTTGAGAGACACATGATTCTTTGCACATGTCAAAATAAGGCTCATCCATGTGAGTTTGCATAATCCATGATAATTTCTTACATGTGCGCATGGTTGCCATTTCTGAATCCATTAATTCCCAGCCATAAAGGTCCTTGGGTTCTAAAGTGCTTTAGAACCTAGTGTGTATGATTTTGGTTGGGTCATTGACATACCCAACTATAGGAGTTTCATACACTCCTTCATCCTTTCCAGAGAACTTTCCTTTAGAAGTGTGCATGCTAGCATCAAGCATTGGTCCTTCACCTATTTGTGTAGCAAGAGGTGCACCTGATGGTTCACCCTTATCTTCACTCTTCTCTTCAATAGTGTCATCACCCACTTCTTGTTCCCCCAATCCTCCTACATCATGTCTCAATTCTTCATCCTGAGGTTCCTCAACATCCTCAATGTTAACCGAAGTATTTAGTGCGGTGTTCTCTCGATTTCTTTCCGTCATCATTCTAAGTAGGGATGTACTGGCCTTTTATTTACTGGTTCTACCTTCACAGGAGAGATCCTAGGTGACCTCCTTGGTGGCCGTGATGGCCCCGCACCCTGAGTCCTTTTCCTCCTTAGCACTCTCCCGTATTTCTTGTCCTTAGCGGCTTCTCATGAAACTACAACACTTATCTCCATTCCAACTTCCTAACCTTCCTTTTACAAAAGAGGGGTTGCGCTTGCACATCCTCTTCTCCCATATAGTGGGCTGCCTCCTCCTACCATGTTGCAGGCCGCCACTATCTTCTTTTATTTCTTCCTCTTATTCTTCTTCATCACCATGGGGTAAGGTAGTCTCCTCATCTTGCAAGGTGCCCACAATATGTTTTCCCTTGGGCAACTCAGGGAGCTTGAATTCTTTTCAACATATTTTCCATTCTCTAACTTAGGCTTAAGGTAGATGTACACTTTAGCCACTCTAGCCTTCCCGATTTCCAAGCTCATAGAATTGATAGTAATATCATTTGAAATCAAATTCTCAATATAAGCCAACTTACTTGGGTAGACATCCCGAGTGTAAGATAGTCATAGTCTACTTTGTTTGCATTTAAAAGAAACCTACATGCATTGTAAAACATATGTATAGATGCTTGGAAGTAGCGTTCTTTGAAGGCATAAGGAAGTTTGCATCATGAACTCAAGTTCCCATCCTCCATTCCAAAGCACCCTATGCAAAAATACTGGTAAACAACAAAATGAGCCTGCTTGTCTAATACCGAAGGAAGATTCTTGGGTATTCTCCACTCATACTCAAATGCAACACACATGCACTAATATTAGAGCTCTATCCTCTACTTATAGGGTCTACTCATGGATCCATCACACGTATATTTGGAAAATCTCTCAATAAAGGACTTATTTTCTTCTGTGGTATTGCCACATATTTTCCTTTGGCCCATTAGGCACTCTAATTTATACAAACACAATTTTCAAAAGGATAGAACCAAAACTTATCTCCTTGGTGTGCCTCTGCGATGACGGTATCAATAATGAAATTATCCAAATTGTAGACAACCCCTTCTCGTCATCTTCTTAGCAAGGTGCAACCATGATTTTTTCACTTATGACCAATGCACTCTTGATTGTTCAGTTGGTGAGGAGGTACATTGCCACCGAATAATAGGTTATTTTTACAATTTAGAGATATCCATTCCGTGCCCACTCTTCACGTAAGCCAATGCTTTCCTAGTCGCTTCTACGCCCTCCTTATCAATGAGATCACTGCGACTTTGGTGCCTAAGATTCTTAACCCTGTGAATCTCCCAATTAGGGGCATGGTAAGTCTCATTCGCCACCCAAAAAAAAAAGAAGTCCTCATGGACTTGGCTCATCAACCACTGGTAAAGATTCTCTGGTTTTCCAAAGTAGGGGAGTTCATAAAGTTGTAAAACTCCCATATTTGACAATATTTTTTCCCCTATGTCATCGAACATTACCATGAAATTTTTGTTCTTAGCATTGTTTTTACCATATACAACTTGTCTAATTCATCCTTATTATCCTTAGTCCTATGGTTGTAGTGACTTACTTTGCATGCAAACATATGACTCCCAATCATGACCCATAAATATCCCTTCTAGATACTCGCATTTTTGAAAATCAAATTCGGGGTGTCTTTGACTTCTGTTTCTACTTCCTTATGCTTCTTGCCCCTTATAGTCGCTCTAGGTGCTTGCTTCAGTGCCATAGT
The DNA here is from genome assembly GCA_018340775.1 of Taxus wallichiana var. yunnanensis. Taxonomy (NCBI): domain Eukaryota; kingdom Viridiplantae; phylum Streptophyta; class Pinopsida; order Cupressales; family Taxaceae; genus Taxus; species Taxus wallichiana. Next base: position 546,520,295 of record CM031243.1, read on the forward strand.
GATGATAAAAGTGTTGTTTTGTAGTTGATTCGAGCTCTGTAACTTAAAACCTGCGTGCCCTAGCTTAAAACTTGAACCCTAACTCATGGATTTACTTCCCCACACACCTTTGTTTTACTCAAACACTCTCTCTAATGGAGTGCCGATAAATCCTCTGCGCAAAATATGTCTGGTTCAATCTCTATCACAAATGTCTCCTACTTTCTCTATGAAATTGACTCTTTAACTCACTCAATAATTCCACAATCGCAAGGTAAAAATGATTTCACCAACCCACCTTTTATAGTATTTTCCACATTTATTTCTCTCTACCTACCACCATACTCAGCATTAAATGACATTTCTCTTCTTTTCCATGCTGATTTTTCCGTGCCCTAGTTGTAACCTTCTGGCACACCTATTACTCCTTGGCCACATAAATCCTTTTGCATGCCTTCATGAACCGAAGTACCTATCCACTGTACCTCTCACCAAGTAGTTTCCTATGCTACAACCTACCTATCTATTCATCCACATGTGGTCTTTATTTAAGAGCAATTTTTCTTTATCTACACCCTTACTTCAAGCACTTGCACAATATTTCTCTATGCATATCAATATTCTAGAGAACGTTCAAACTTGGTCCATTTCTCATGTATATACTCCACCCCACACTAAAAATATGCCCGATCCTCTACAAATGAATTCAATAGATAGTAATTAGCTTTAAGCATGCAAGCACACTTATTTCACAAAACACTGAACTAAATTGATAAAGCATAACAACGATGAAAGGAAACACATATAAAGAAAATGCATTAATGGAAATATAATCTAATGGCAATACTACCTTATTAAAAACTCTAAGAAGACTAATTTATAGTAGGGCTTCAGCTTACTCCCATTAAAGTAACCATGAAACCGTGTCCCCTCAAGTTCCTATAATCGGTAAGCACCTCGAATCAAGTATATAAGTCAAAACATATGGTTCCAACCAATACACTTGGAACTTTCCAAGGTGGTGTAAAAACTTGGAATCATAAAGAAGAACCATCTGTCCAAATTCAATATTTTTATCTTTAATATGCCTATCATGCCATGCCTTCTTCCCCGACCTTTTTGTCTTCTCGACTTCATCGAGAAATTACGAGCCTTTCATCCAACCGCATGAATTTATCAATATGCTCTTCTAATTCTTGCTCATCATCCATACCTCCCGTGTGCGTAGTACGTAAAGAAGGTAACATGAATTCCACGATAAAATAGCCTCTGTGCAAACATAAACTAAAATGGTATGGCTTTATTTAACCTTTTGTAGGTTTTCTTGTATGCCCAAAGTACAACAAAGAATTTATCATCCATTCCTTCCTTCCAACATCACAAATCTTTGTTAATGTATGCCCCAAGATCTTGTTGAAAGCTTCAATAGTGCCATTTTCTTTTGGGTAATAGGGTGTTGTTTTATGGTATTCCATTATATATTCTCCCAATATTATCTTGATGGTCTTATTAAGAAAATGAGTGCCCCTATCACTTTTCAAACTTAGTGGACATCCATACCTGATGATTATATTCTCCCACAGAAAGCTTTCTACAGTAGTTTACCATGTAAGCCTTTGTGGGCACCGATTTGTCCACCTTATAAGATAATTTGTACAAGTTATGATACAACACGATATTGTCTTACAAGTAGGTGGGGAGATAGGACCCAAAAAGTCAATTTTCCACTTCTCAAAAGGTTTTGCACTAGCAATAGGCCTTAAAGGCATTTCATCTCTATGCCTAGGATTTCCAAGGTGCTGATAATGATCATATGCCTTATAGTATTCAATGTAATCCTTATAAATTGTTTCCCACCATAGGCTTGCCAATAAAATCTTGGGCATGGTGGCATTTATTACATAATGTCCACATGTAATTCCACCATGAGCTTCATCCATAATGGTAGTACACTCATGCTCCAGTACACACCAATATAAAACCTCATCTCAACCTAACTTGTATAAATCCCCACTAATTAACATGTAAGGCGTGGTGCGTATAACAAGCTATTTCTTCTCCAAATATTTCATTCCTTTAGGCACCACATATGTATGCAGAATATAACATATTCTAATTCGAGGGCACATGGTTCAATATGAATAACTATGCATATGAAATTGTGTCCTCAATGCTCTACGCATCCTCACCAGAGTTAATTCTTGACAAATGATCTTGGTCTCGAGTTACTCTTTCTTGGCTTTACCACAACTATAAAGTCAAATTATTGAAATAACAGAATCCAATGACATATGTGCCCCTATAGAATGGGATTGTTCACCAAGTACTTAAGTGCCATGTGATATGTATAAAAGATAAAAGGAGTTTCTAGCAAGTATTGTTGAAACTTATGCAACATGTAAATCATGGACAATGCTTCACGCTTTGAGTTGTATAGATCTCGCTCAATTGGTGTCAACTTCCTATTTGTAAAGAAAATAGGATGATCAACAATACCTTCTCCAGGTTAGGCTAAAAATGTGCCAATGGCCATGCCAGAGGCGTCCACATGCACATGAAATGATTTGGTCTAAGAAGGAAAGGGTAGAATAGGTGCAGTAGTAAGCCTTTCCTTCAATGTCTCAAATGCATGCTATTGTGCTTCACGTAAATTTCCATTAATATTTAATAATTCCTCCAGGGGTACGACAATCCTAGTATAACCTTTGATAAACTTCCTATAATAACCTATGTGTCCCAAGAATCCACACATCCAATTTGGTTAGAAGGTTCCTCTAAGCCCAAAGTAACAACTACCGTAGTAGGATATATTAACAAGCCTTATTTACGATAATATTTCCCAACAAAGTCCCAAAGGGTGTAGTAAAAATACACTTCTTAATGTTTAAGGAGATGCTTAACTACTAAAAATTCTTAAACATAAGTCTTGAATTTTCACAATGATCTTTCATTAGCTCATAAACTATCCAATCATCCAAGTAAACCTGTAGAAAATTATGAATGAAGTCTTGAAATTCTTGTACAACAACACACGAAAAGAATGCATGCACATTCTTCAATCCAAAAAACATAAATGTATACACAAAAATTCCCCATTTAGTGGTGAAATTTGTCTTCTCTTGATCCTCTTTAGCAATCATCACCTGATGATATCCAAAAAATCCATCAGTAAAAGAGTAGATATCCTTCCCTGCAACGCCTTCCAAAATCTCCTCTGTAAATAATGTGGGAAGGGGATTTATTACACATGCAACATTCAACTCCCTACAATCCACACAAATTATTATCCTTCCATATTTATTTATGCTTATCACTATATGGATAACCCACTCTGACTCCTGAATGGGCTCAATGATCCTAGATTTAAACATCTTATCAATCTCTTCCTTTACCTTGATGCATAGATTAGGATTCATCCTATAAGGCCTCTTCCTAACCAGGTACACACCTTTTTTAGCTTAATCATCATCTCACCCATAGAGTGATGTACCACTTTCAACACATGATAACCTCTAGAAATAAGTCCCGGAAGTCAAGTAGTAGCTCAATTATCTTGCAACCTCTCGAGTCAAACTAGTAATCTCTAATGATGGCCTCCTTAGGTTTAACATCTATCCCACTGTTTACCTTCTTCATTTTCATAGGCTCATGGTATGCACACACCTTCTTATATGCACTATCCAAGACTTGGCACTTTGTAGTTATTTTTACCCCTATCATAAAAGAAAGGAACCCCATGCGCATTGGCTATCACCCAAATGGATGCTCTTGGGCACTCACCCAAGGCACGTAAGGGTGCCGAGTCTCTCTTTTATGTTATTTTAGTGGGAAACATCATATATGATTTGTGTTTAATATATTTCATAAGGATTTAAGACATACAAGAACCATATAGCTTAGAATGGCCTCTAAATCCTTACATACATTCCAAACTATGTACTTAATGATTACACATAACTTGTACCATAACAAAAAGAAGTATAGAAGCATCCATACTTAGCATAAAATGAAAAAGAACTTATGAAAAAGATGTATGCATCATAATCATTGATATTCGTATATATGTAAACTGGTAACCTCATTACATCCATGGAGCCATTTACAGAATGTCAAAGAGAATTAGATTGCAATCATGCATTATAACTGGACTAATGTAACTATGCCACCAAAAATAAAAAAATTACAATCCCCATGCCCAATACATCATTTCCCAAATGTAATTACCCACCAAAGAGAGTTCTCATAGTATTTCGCAGAACTCCACCCACTCTCTAAGTCTCTTCTCCTCTCCCCCTTTTTTTACTCTACATGCACTTGTATTTATAGCCTTTCTAGAATGGAAACTCATCCTCCAACACCCTCAGATCTGATGCCAAGTGTCTGAAAGTGGTCCTCCATGTAAGCATGCTCCTCCAGGCCTAAGCTTTCCACTTTATACCATGATGTGCTTCTAGAAGCTTCTACCACAGGCATGCTCCTTCCTGGGCCAACCTGTCGCTAGGCTGGCACCTTATCCACGCGCATTTGGGTCATGCTTTTCACATGTTCTGCCCCTAATGTCCAATTTTACTAAGTCTCGAACCCTTGGTTTTTTTGCGTGCACCACGTGTGCCACGAGTTTCCTTAAACCCTTTTCTTAAACCCTACCTTGCGCTCTTTGTCCTTGTGTGTCTTTCCTTAACTGGGACCTTGCATGCCTACGAACCTTTTGTACTTAGTCAATATTCTAGGGGCCCAACATCACCCCACACTATGCATGTTCTCCATCCGCGGGAACACTTCTCTTAGTGAGAGAAAGAATACAATAGGCTTACGCCTAGGAAAAAGAATAAGGGGATGAAAGAATGGGGAAAGAAGAAAGAATGAGAGAGTGAAAGAATCACTGCAATAGATTGGGAAAATCCTTTTGCAAGTCGGCCTCCAATTTATTCCGGCATCAACTTCGTCATGTGCCCTCTCGATAGATGTCACCACTGCAGCACTCACCCCCTCAAATTTTAATCCATCTCCTTCGCACTCATGGTATCAGTGATCTTCTCTAATTCCTTGCATATATCCTCCAATGCATCCATTCTTCATGTAATGCATAGATATAGCTCCTTCAACCTGGTTTTTGATTGAAACCCTTAAGATTTTAATGGCCTCGATTTCTTCTCAACCTCAGCAAGGATTTTGTCCCTTTCCGCCCTATTCCCCTTATTTTTGTCCTGAATTCATTGAGTTCTCGCTTCATGAGTGGCAACCAAGGCACCTACCACTTTTTCTTTGTCTCGCGCAATTTTCATACGTAGCCTCAAAGCAGCCTGGAAGCAGCCCTTACATCAACAAGCACTTTGTTCTACTCTTTGATGAGTGCTACAACCTTCAACTTGTCTTCCTTCTCTAGCGCGCAACCACTTCCTCTACAGACTCCAAGGCTAGTGGCTATCTTTCCATGGTGAGGACTCTTGTTAAATCCTCTAGGCATCCCAAGGTAGATCCATACTTCTACGTGGGCGATGCTAGGTTTGGATGCTTTAATAGTATGGCCTCGTTGATAGATTCCACTTTCTTGTACACAACGCTCACCTTGGCCTTTTCATCCTTCAACTTCCACCGCCACTGGAACCGATAAACTTTTCCCCGCTTAGCTCCTTGGTCAATGGAGCGAGCTCTTCCTCTTTCTTCTTTATCTCCCCTTCCGCATCCCCGATCCTATCATTCCACCTAAAGAGTCTATACTCTATATCAACAGAGACCTTGTTAAGCGCATTGCACGCTTGTTCATCCGAGAGCTATTGGGTATCCACCACTGGTTATCTTCTCCTGGTTCTGGAAATTTTATTATTACTCCGTGGCTTACCTCAAACTCTAGCTCATCAAGGTGGGACTCAATTTCCCATGAGATCATCTTCCTTGTCATGGGTAGGTAGCCTCCTTGTCAAAAGATGACATGCCTACAAGCTCCTCCGCCAAAATTTTACTCTGGAACCACATGTGAAACACTTTCTTGGGGTCATCAATATAATCCATCTCCGACATCTTCCCTCTGCGAGGATTCCTCCCATGTTCATACCCTTGGGTATACTTACGCTTAAAACCGGCCTCTAGTGTTGTCGTGCTCCTCTCTCACTCTCCTTCTCTTTGTTCAACACTAGCTCGGCACTGCTGCTCCACTTTGTCCTCCACCAGGGTCTCAATGTCCCTTGTCTCCTCTTCTTCTACCACCTTGGCTATCTACTCTTGTGCAGAGCTTGAGCCTCTTGCTTCTATGTGCTAGGCTCCTCATCTTTTCCCATGTCCTGGGTGCTTCCTCCTACATGGCTATCCTTACTCGCATAAAAAGGAACCCTTTTGCTTCTTCTTCTCTGCCTTCCTCCTCCAAATCATGTATATTGAAAATAGGCAGCCCTTGATCTTTCCCAGGGTCCTCTTCCCCACTTACTTCTTCTTCACTACCATCCTTTTCTCCTATGCACTTGTCCAAACTTCCAACTTCTTCCAAGGTGGTCTCTTCTTCTACCCTTTGCTTCTTCCTAATTGGAGATTCTGGTGTAGGTGAATCTATTTCTTCTTCTTTTGATGACTTTTTATCTGATGGATTTTTTGGCTCTGGAGTCTTTTCTCTGATTATGGGATTTTTCTTGTGTGTGCACATACTGGTTCTGGCAATTGTCCTGGGGGAACCTATTGCCTATGTCTCCACCACACTTGGAATTTTATTTTCTAGTTCTTTTTCCTCACATTTGGGCATGGGTATTTTCCTCCCAGTTAGATCACAAGGTATAGATACCTCATTTTCTAGATATGTGCCCTTCTTCAACTTGGGTCTTATGCAAATGTACAAGCATGCCACAGATCATTCTACAATGGGCAGAGTCATGGGCCTTGCCATTTGCACTTCATGTGATACGTACTACTCCACGTATGCGCACTTTCTAGGGTAGACCAACCCTTTATGCATTTCCCTATGGTCCTAGTCCAGATTACCAAGGTCCAACTTAAAATTTTTGGACTCCTTGAACCTGTTTACTCCCACTTGGAAGTATTGAGCTATGAAGGCAAAGGGGAACTTGCACCGTGGGCTCTATGTCCCGTCTGACAGTTTGAATTTTCCCAAACAGAAATGTTGGTACATAGAAAATTCCACTTCTCCCCTGGTGGTTGCTGGTAATTGTTTGGGAATTCTCCATTCTTCCCCGAATGCATTCCTTAGGCATGTATACCACTTTTCCAAGTGCGCCTTGTGCACTATTGTCATAGTGTCACAAGTGTATTTCTCAAGCCTTTTGACGAGTGAGGGGTTTTCATTAGGGTACTACAAACTTATCTCGATGCATCCGACTCCCGATCTCTAAAAACATAATGCTTAGCAACACATTTCCAAAAAGGATCTTGTCACCTTCCTTCACACAGTTGATAATTTCATTCGTGATGAATGCGAACAAGTTATAGATGGTTCCTCTCTCAAATCATTCTACAAACATTCAACCATGGCTTATTGACTTAGGTCCATCTCTCCTAGCCATATAGTTTTGACACCAGTGCATGACCATATTCATTATCGGATCCTTGATGTCCGTGACATCATAATAGCACCCCCTTTTACATTCAAAAACAACGATCGCTTTCCTTAATTGCTTCTTTTTCTATCAAGTCATCCTCCAAACCATCTTCTTCATAGATGAGGCATGTGAAATGTGAAATTAGCTGAGGAGTTATGCACATCTTGCACCCTGTGAAATGGAAATACTCCTCATGCACGTGCGACATCAGCCATCGATACAGCCGCTCATGTTTCCCCGGTAAGGCAGCTCAAAGAGTTGTAATAACCCTACCTTCTCCAACTTGACCTTCACGTCATCATTATAAATGGGAAAACCCTCTCGGTGTCCTCTTGTTTGTTGGGAACACTAGCTCCAAAGCACCAACTCCTTTTCGATTGTGCTTGTCTGATGATTATAATTGTTTATAGACATGTCCCTAAGATAGGACTCCCACTCTTTCCCCAACAACACACCATCTGGGTACTGCATTTTTGCATACCATTCCTCATTTTTGTATGCTTCAATTTCTTGTTGCTTGCCCTTTCCCTTTCCCTTTCCCTTCTGGGTGTACTAACTGGTTTCTTGGGTGCCATTATCTAGGTCTTCTTCCCACTTCAATCACTCGTCTTACTCGTTCTTCCGCTCTCTCCAACCTTAGATCTCAAAATTATGAAAAAAATACTTAAACCCGTGCCCTAGTTCTTCAAACCCTAACTGGGATACTCCTTTCACAAGAAGGTGCATTCTCACAACTTCTCCTATGCCCGTGAAATCCTTTCGTTATGATTTTGTAAATCAAACCCGCTTACCCACGCTTCAATCTCTCCAAGTTTTTCTTCACACGGATCAGTTTTTCGGAAGCCCTAGTTTGCAAAGGTACAAAAAGTGCTTCATTCTCCTTATATGCAAAGTGAAAATGAATTGCCTTGACCCCTTTATTTATAATTTTTCCTTTTTGAGCATTATGTTATTATTATCCAAAATGAGCCCCGCTTATTTTGGCTAACTTACCTTCATTCTTTCCTTCCTTGTGCTTCAACTTCAATTTTCATACATTTTGAGCACTCAAAAGATTCTAGAAATGGCTTCAATAGATAGATAATTTCTTCCCCTTTCCAGAAAGGTAAAGAAGTCCTCCTATCTTCTTGTATTTTTTTTGAGTTATGGCTCAAATGGAGTTTGAGGGGAAATTTTCCTTGGGCTGGCCTGTGGAGGTAAGGAGAAAAATTTGCCAGGGAGTCTTGGGCTGGCGTAGTGGAGAAGGAAATTTTGCCAAGGAAATTAGTAGGTTGGTGGAGGTGTGGAGAGAAATTCACCACTTAGCCTTTTGGGACAAAAGGGTTAAAGTCAAAATCTGGCCCATAAGCCCGCAAAGGAGAATGGAAGGAAAAGGGTCAAGGCTCCGCTCTAATAAGAAATTGACATGTCATCAAAAGGGGAAGCGGGACATAGAAGGAAATAAGGAATTTCACCCTCTTTTTGTCTAAAAACTTAAGGGTTCAAATTTGGCTGCACCCCCACATCAAATCAGATGATGACACGTGGCAACCAGTGGCAAGGCGGGAAGTTAGAGAAATAAAGGAAATTTTTCCCTTTTGCCGAAAAAGCCAAAGGAGAAAAACTAAACCAAGGTTCCGCATCTAATAGAAAAGCACCACGTGTCATGTGGACCTAAGGGGCCATAGAGATTTTTGGGAAATTTTTCCAAAAGGGAAAAATTTAAAGTTTGACCCTGCCGACCCCAATTTTGATCTGCTTTTTACTGCTTTGTCCTAAATCTTCGTAGAGGGCCATATCTTTCGAACCAGAGCTTAGTTTTTCACAATTTTGGTGTCATTGGAAATATGTTGACATCCTCTACATGATGGACCCCTCAATTTTTAATTTTGATAGAGTTTGATGTGAAAAATTTGAAGAAATGTCTTTGGCATGGGAAAAAATGTAGAACCGACCCCCAACCACCAAAATTGATGAAGTATGGCGTCCGTTTCTTCTCCAGCATGGCCGAATGCATCATAAATGGATTTGTGAGGGTGCCCTTGCATTTTTAATGAATATCTTCAAAGGGCTAGATTTTTAAAATCAATTTTCCCACATTTTCACATTTCCTTCATTCTTTCGAGTGATAAAAACCCGCTTTAGCTCATTTGAAGAAGTTGTTCATCCTTGTTCTCTCCCCTCTCCCTTATTTTCTTCCCCAGGGGTATAAAATGGAGTTTGAACCTCCTCCCCTACTTTGTAATGGCATTTTTATTTCTTACTCATGAAATGATGCATTGTGTAAATTCTTGAGCAATAAAAACGTGTTTTATGATGCACTTGTCCATCCTCGGCTTGTTTTATTTGTTGTTTTCCTTACCTCTCTTCATTATAGGGTATTTGTGCATGTTTGGATGTTCATTGCAAGTTTTGGAGCTGTGTACATGGAGTTTTGGAACATTTTTTTGTGTGAAATCCATCTTTTGTCTGTGATGCACTTGTCCATCCTTTCCATTACTCACCTCTTCTTGTTCCATGGTAGTTTTGATAGATAATCAACACTTTCCTTCTCTGGTGTATCACCGTTTTAGTGTAGGCTCTATTTTTCCTTGTTTTCTTCCTCTCCTTGTCTCCTTGGAAGTTAGATTAGGTTAGATTAGCTTTCTTGCACTAGAATAGCTTGTGGTATGTAGTTTAGGAAGAGGAACCAACCTTCTCTGGAGAGCTTTCCCCATTTGCAAAGGTCCCACACTTTGGGAAAGTTCAATGTTGTGTAATCACACCAAATGACTTTGACTTAGAAAAGTAGATCCATAACTCATTTAGGGCTGTCTTGTGAATTTTCACTAACTACTTCACCTACCACAACAATTTTTTCATTTAATGCAACTTTTTCAAACAAATCCCATCTTCAAGTGCTTTCACTCATGTGCCCAACTCACGCGCGGACAAACCTCCAACCTTCTCGCACGCAACCAATCCAACCTAACAGAGACTCTTACGCATGCATAACTAGTGCCAAGGCATGTCTTCTATCCTGATTTTTGCTCTCACCTACCTCATCTTGCTTAATGCTCTATCTCCTCCTTTGTACATGGGATCTAAAAGTAGCTTTATCTTGACACCAATCACCCTTTTTCCATATTTTCTCTCCATACACCTCTTTCAATAGGGTCATTCAACTAGGATTTTTAACACTACGTCCTTGGCACTTTAACCATGTTCTCCTTCACATTACTCCACCCCACACTAAAATGATGCGTGGTCCTCTATGCATTCATAGATTCTCAAAATGTAGCAATAAGGTTATCGGCACCCAATGTGTAAAACAAAACAAAAACGTGAAAGGGAAACACAAGAAAATAAATGCATAAAGGAAAATTCTAAATTAACTCGGCAAAATTGCCTTATTTACAAACACCGAGAAGAATTATTTATAGTAGGGCTTCAGCTTACTCCCATTGAAGTGTCTAGGCAACTTTGTCCCATCAAGCACTTGTAACTAGCACGCACTTGAATCAAGGATGTACGAGATTGTGTAAAGACCCAACCAATGGACTTTCAACTTCCCAGGATGACACAAAATTTAGAATCATAAAGTAAGACCATCTGCCCAACCTCAAACTTCTTGTTTCTTATGTGGCGATCATGCCAAGCCTTCTGCTTCACTTTCTCTACTGTTTGGCTCCACTTGGCGAGTGATCATCTCTCATCTAGTTTCATTAACTCGTCAATTCTTTCTTCTAGTGCTTGATCATAAGCCAGCCCTCTTGCACACGCTATTCACAAAAAGGTAACATGAATTCAACTCGAAGAACAACTTCCATGCCAAACACCAACCGGCTTTGTTTAACCTTTTATATGTTGTCCTATAAGCCCATAACACTGCTGATACTTTTTCATCCCAATCTTGTCTACCGACATCACAAATTTTGGTCAGGGTATGACTCAATATTTTGTTGAATGCTTCCAAGGTTCCATTTGCTTGTGGGTGATAGGGTGTATTCTTATGATGATCCACCATGAACTCGCTAATAGGATTCTCACGGTCTCATTCAAGAAATGTGTACCCCTATCACTAGTTAAACTCAATGAACATCCGCACCTCATTATAATGTTCTCCCACAAGAATCTTACCACTGTACCTACTGTGGTAGTCTTTAGTCAGGGGCTGCCTCCACCCATGTTTTCAAATAATCCATGTAAGTGATGACATAGCGTGACCTGGGTCCTTGTGTGCTTTGGTGTAATAGGGCCTACAAGTCTATTGCCCACTTTTAAAAGGCTCTGTGCTAGGTATAGGGCGTAAAGGCATTTCATCTCTCTTTCCTAGCTTGCCAATGCGCTGACAATGGTCACACACTTTACAATAGTCTTTACAATCCTTGTACAGGGTTTCCCACCACAATCCTACCATTAATAGCTTATGCGCGGGCATCACCGCATAATGTCCACCCGCACTTCCTCCTTGTAATTCCTCCATGATGGTGAGGCACTCATGCTCTAATACACACCTGCACAACACCTCATCATGTCCTAACTTGTACAAGTATCCACTGATCAACATGTAGGGTGTGACGTGTATGGCTAGTTTCTTCTTATCTAATGCCTTCATTCCTTTCTTGCCACACCTTCCTTAAAAATACCACAATTTCCTCCAAATCCGAGGGTGCACGCTCATAACCTAAATAGTTGTAAGGCGTCGACATTATATCCTCAATACTCTACGTGTCCTCCACTCGAATCAATTCTTGACAGATGATCATGTCCACAATTGCTCTTCCTAGGCTTCACTACTACGGTGAACTCAAAATCTTGAAATAACAATAACCATAAACATATGCATCCTCACAGAAACGGACTTGTTCACCAAATACTTTAATGCCACATGGTTGGTGTAAAACATGAAGGGTGTTGTCGAATATACTATCTCGAACTTAAAAATCTCGTAGATCATTGACAATGCCTCGCGCTCAGTCGTGGTGTAATTCTACTCTACTGGTGTCAACTTCCTACTTGCAAAACATAGAGGATGATCAACAATTCCTTCACTTAGATGTACAAGTACTGCTCCAATAGTGGTTCCTGAGGCATCTACATGGACATGGAAGGGATTGTCCTAAGAGGGAAAACGTAATATAGGCACAGTGACAAGCCTATCCTTTAATGTATCAAATGCCCTCTGCTGTGCCTCTCCCCAATGGAAGGCACTTTTATGTTTGAGCAGCTCCTCTAAAGGCGCAATGATCTTGGCATACCCCTTGATGAATTTCCTGTAATAACCCATATGCCCAAGGAATCCGCACACTGCGCTCTGGCTAGTAGGCTCCCCTAACCCCAAAATAACTACAAATTTAGCAGATCTACCAGAAGACCTCCTTACATATGATATGCCCCAATAAAGTCCCAAAGGGTGTAGCAAATACACACTTCTTAATATTGAGGGATATCCTTAACTGCCTACACCTCTCAAACATTAACCTCAAATTGTCATAATGGTCTTTTACTAGGCCATACACTATCCAATCATCCAAATATACCCAAGAAACTTATGGATGAAGTCTTAGAATGCTTTCACCACTATGCACAAAAATAGCAGCATTATTCAACCCAAAGGGCATGACCGTATATACAAAACTCCCCGAGCTTAGTAGTGAAATTTTTCTTCTCTTGGTCTTCCTTTGCAATCCGGATTTGGTGGTACCCAAGAATCCATCCATGAAGGAATATATTTCACGCCCAACATCTCCTTCCAAGATTTCTTCAAAGTGAAGGGGGCTAGAAAATCAATGACATAAACTGCGTTTAGCTCCCTATATTCCACACAGATCCTAATCGCCCATCCTTTTGATGTTGATTACCATTGGACTTATCCATTTTGATTCCTCCACCGATTTAATGATCCCGTAAGCTATCATTTTTGTATTTCCTCCTTAACCTTCATGTGCAAATTGGGAGTCATCCGGTAGGGCCTCTTCCCCACTGGTGCGCACCATCCTTAAACTTTATCTTCATCTCCCCAAGGAATGGTGAACGACTTTAAGCTAATGATACCAGCGTGGGAATAAATCGTCAAATTCACACAATGTATCAATGATCTTAGATACTTACTTATTTGACCAATAATCTCCAATAATAGCTTCCTTAGGTTCTTCTCTTGAACCGATGTTAACCCTCTTTGTCTTTAAGGGCTCATGGTAGGTGCACGTGCAAGTATTAGTACTTGTCCACTACCTTGCTCATCCCTACAAAATGGATAACATCCAATCTTTCCACTTCCTCCCCATCAATTACATACACCAACTTCCCTTTCTCCTTTTCCAAACACAGGTGCTCAAGCTGTAACTCTTTTGTTTCCTCTACTTCCTCTTCAAAGTGTGACTCCAAACCTGCTCCACCCAAAGAAATCCAACAACCTATCCTCCGCCATGGCACTATTCCCCATGGTAAGGCACTTAATACCCTACAAGGCCTTATCAACTGATGGCTTGGTACTCTGATACTCAAAGGTTTGAATGAGGTCAGCCGCGAGATCTTGCCAATTCCCCATCTAGTGGCAGGTCTCTGAATGAATGTACCATGTGCACGCGCAACCCTCCAGTGTAGAATACAACTTGTGAACCCAGAGGGATCATGGTAAAGCTTTTGAACCTTCTCTCTAGATCCTTTTACACTCCTGGATATGGAAATAGGTGGGCTCCTCCCCATGGTAGTCCTTGATGGTGGTGGGCACGTTGCTCCTAGAGAATCTGACGGAGAGAGAAATTCTTACCTCGTGCCATTTCAAAAGGCTCTCGTGATGGGTAGCCCACCACCGTGTCACTGTGCCGAGTAGGAAATAACTTAACATCCCCCTCCATTCCTTCTCATTCTTCCACTGAGCTTCCATTTGCTACAAAAAAATCTCAGGGAAGGATCCTCCTAAATACTTAGGTAGCTCCTTTCCTCCTAGGTGCCTGGACGGTGTGTGTGTCTTGTCACTTTGATCATCGAACCTCTTAACTACTATCCCATCAATTCATAAGTCCCATTGAAATCCTTAGCTCCTGGTCATATGGTATGGTCATATGAGGGCTTAAAGCTTGTGATTCTTACTAGTAGGTGCTTAACTCCAGCCCCTTTGATTTTATTTTTGTGGTGAAGGCAAAAGTATTTTAGTGGAAACTAAAATAAATAGTAGGCATATTATTGAAAAACTTGTATCTTTTGATCGGTAACTCCGTTTTGAGTGTCGTTTTTGCAAAAATACATTTTTTTATGCTCTTTCCATTGAAATATTAATTTTCATAATTGCACTATAATTATAAAGTGCCATATTGTAACACGCACTCATTGTAAAGTGCCAAAATTTGGGGGCTCTTGTCGCATTGTTTGGGGTCTTGTTGCATTGTTTGGTTCTTGCATTTCTTTTGATGATTTTTTGAGGATGACATCTTTATCTATCTTTATCAACTTCTACATTAGATCATGTTGAGAAATTAACAACACATAATTACCACACATAGAAACCAAGAATGGAAACAATAATTAAGTGGAAAGGATTATGGGCTTTAACTTGTTTAGAATAACCAATGTTCACTAGAGAATATGAGAAATTTCAGTACCAATGTAAAATTTGATGAGTGTATGGGTTTGATAGGAACTTATGTAAGTGATAGTCTTTGTTTCATTTGGAAAAGTGTAACTCTCCTTTCAAAATATGAGAGAAATTAGAAGGATTTATTTGGTAAGGTGGATCATATGAGAGCCATGCAACTTGAAATTGAGATCACCTCTCTTAATCCTGAAGATTTTCTAACAATTATAGACTATCTTACCAAGTTCAAGCATTTACTGACATAGTTGAAGGGGAGTGGAAGAGATAAGAAAATGAAGAATGTGTTTACTTGATTCTATCCAAGTTGAGAGGACCATTCCAAATTTTTTTCTTCTACCTTTTTCTCTAGCATGGATGCCTTAGGTGACACATTCAAAATGCCTAACTTAGAAATATTTTGTGAAAGACTTACTAGGGAAGAATCCAAATTGTCTCAACTTGAGTCTTCCACCTCTCAAAAGGCATTAGTTGCATTTAATCCTAAGGGAAAGGTAAAACCAAATAGTAAAACCAAATCCACACCTTATCCATCTCAAAATGCTTCTAAACCCAAAGAAAACAACTCAAAACCAAAGTAGTCTTCTAAATCCAAGAATAAGTCTAGCTGTTCATGCTCTTTTTGTGGGGGTATTAATCATGAAGAACATAGGTGTTATAAGTGAATGCAAGCCTTAGAGGATGTAGTCAAGAAACACAAAATTTCTATCTCCACTCCACCTCCTTCTAATCAGCATGGAAAAGCACTTAATGTTGTTAGAAGATCTCAGTCACAACTTGTAGACAATTGGGTTATAGATTCTGGTGCCTCTCATCACATGACTTCTTCCAAGGAGTCTTTTGTTTCTCTAGGTTTGAGTTCTACTTCCAAAATTGAGGTTGGAGATTCTTCCTTTCTTTCTGTTGAGGGAAAAGGTGATATACAACTTGATGGTGGTAGTATCCAAGATGCACTATATGTTCCTAACATCACTACAAATTTGCTTTATGTATATCAAATTTGTCATTCTGGTAAAGGAAAAATAGTGACTTTTACACCACATGGAGCAGAAGTACGAACTTTGTTGGAGCCTCATTCACTGGTTTCTCAGGGTATTGTTGATCATAGTTCTAGACTATATCACTTTGAGGGTTTTGATGACACTTCTTCTATAGGGTTAGGATTGGTTTCTCATGTAGATTCAAAGAGTAAGCTTTGGCATGAAAGATTTGGACATCTCAATTACAGATATTTGAAGGAGTTGAGCACTCATGGTATGGTAGATGGTCTTCCTAGAGTTTCTTGTCTTGAGGGAGTTTGTCATGGTTGTGCATTAGGGAAACAACATCAAGATCCTTTTCCTAAGAATTTTTCTAAGAGAGCTTCTTCACCACTTGAGCTTGTGCATAGTGACTTGATGGTTTTCCTACCCCATCTTTCAATGGAGCTAAGTATGCACTTATGTTTATTGATAATTTATTAAGGCGTACTTGGGTTTATTTTCTCAAGTAAAAAAGTGATTTTTTTTCACACTTCAAAGTCTTTAAGACTTTGGTCGAGAAACAATCTTCTAGTTGCATAAAGAACCTTCGTACTGATAATGGGGGGGAGTACTTCAACAATGATTTTTTTGAATTTTTGGCAACTCAAGGCATTATTCACCAACATTCTGTTCCTCATATTCCACAATAGAATGGATTATCAGAAAGGAAGAATAAAAATTTGAAGGAAATGGCTAACTGTATGATGCATTCTAGAGATATACCTCCTATCTATTAGGCGAAGGAAGTTAATTGTGCTAACTATTCATTCAAATCCCACACCACATGTAGAGCACTTAAGAATTTGACTTCAAAGGAAGCTTGGTCCAACATAAGCCAGATGTCTCATTTTTTGAGTCTTTAGGAGCCATGCTTGGGCCTTTGTGCCAAAGAAGAAAAGGAAAGCTTTGGATAAGAAGAGTAAACCTTTGATCTTTGTAGGATATTGTGAGGACATGAGAGCTTATTGTCTTTTAGATCTTGATACACATGATGTTATTTTTCGAACACATGTTTAGTTTGATGAGTGCTTCACTCCTCATGAATCTTCTTCTTCTTCCATGCTTCCTTCTTCTTCTTCATCTCATGTTGAGGATTATTTCTTTGATGAGATTAATGAGGAGGATATAGATGTCATTGATGATCCTATTCCCACTAATGTAGTCATTATGCCTAAGTGGGCTCATACTACAGTTTTTGAGGCAACACCTTTCATAGAGGATCTTCCACCCACTAGGCATCATCATGCACATTCTACTGGTTCTGGACTTTTGTGTCAGGTAGTTTATGAGGATCCATAGTCCTTTTCAAAGGCTCATGGGATACAAGAGTGGGATGATGCGATGGCAGTTGAGTATTCTTCTTTGATGAAGAATCATACTTGGGATTTGGTATCTCTTCCTAAAGGAAGAAAGATGGTTAGGTGTAAGTGGGTATACCAAACAAAATACACAGTTGATGGGTCCATTGACAAGTATAAGGCTTGTCTTGTTGCAAAGGGTTTTTCACAAGTTAAAGGTATTGATTACTCTGAGACTTTTTCACCCGTTTCCAAGATGGATTTTGTACACCTTGTACTTGCTCTTGCTACATCACAGAGGTTGCTCGTATACCAGATGGACATGAAGAGTGCCTTCTTACATGGAGATCTACAAGAGGAAATATACATGGAGCAGCCGGTTGGATTTGTTCAGGATTCTTCTCTTGTTTGTAGGCTTTGAAGGTCTCTCTATGGTCTCAAACAAGCCCCTTAGGCTTGGTATGAGAAGATGGATTCTTTTCTTATATCTAGTATTTTTGTTCGTTTCCTCTCTGATCATACAGTGTATCTCCAGCATGTTGGTGAGGATATTGTGATACTTGTATTGTATGTTGATGATCTGTTACTTACTAGACAACTCTTCTTCCCACATTCAGAGTATTTAGTGGGCTCTTTCTACACAGTTTGACATGACAAATCTTGGGTTATTGCATTATTTCCTTGGTTTGCATATTTCTTAGATAGATTCAGGGATTCATTTGAGTCAGCAAAAATACACCCATGATCTTCTTCGGTGCTTTGATATGGCTGATTGCAAGCCAAGTCCATCTCCTTTTTAGTCTGGGGTTACTCTTACATCCACATGTACCACACCACTTTGTGATCCTATGTTGTATAGGAAGTTGGTTGGGAGTCTCATGTACTTGACCCATACTCACCCTGATATTTCATTTGCAGTAGGGCTTATATCTCGGTTTACACATTCTCCTCATAGTAGTCATTGGCAGGTTGCTAAAAGGATTTTGTGCTATTTACAGGGCACTTCCCACTTTGGCCTACACTACACTAGGGGTTCTACTCAGTTGGTTGGGTATACAGATTCAGATTGGGTAGGTTCTATTGATGACATACGTTCTACTTTTGGCTATCTTTTCTATCTTGGTTCTTCTCCAATTGCTTGGGCGTGCAAAAAGCAACAGGCTATTACACTTTCATCTTTAGAGGCGAGTATAAGGAAAAAGTTACAATGAGTTAACATATTCTTTAGCTTTTCCAGTTATTGACAGAGTTTGGATTCCCACAGATTCACCAACTGTACTTTAGTGTGACAACCAAAGTGCAATTCACATTTCTCGCAACCTAGTTGAGCACCAACAGACCAAGCATATCGAGATACACATCCACTTCATTCGGCAACACATTTAGGATGGAGTTCTTTGCTTGGAGTACCTTCCGACTCGACAACGGAGTTGTGAGACATCTTTACGAATCCTTTTGCATCACCTCACTACCTTGAGTTGTGTGGAATGCTTGGGGTTTCAAAGTTTTCTTGGGGGTGTTCATGAGAACATCTTCCTTCTTCTTCTTCTTTCTCTTTCCTTATTTTGGTTTGAGATTTCTTCATGGATATATTGTACATGAGTACCTCATTAGGCCTAGTTTCCGGGACTCATACTGTGGACATGCCACTTCTATTTTGGCCCCTAGCTTCACTTGAGGGGGGTGTTAGAGTAGGTATTTACCTTAGCTCATGTTCACCTAGGTACATTATTTACCTTTATTGTATTTATCCTCACCCACTTATGTGTGTGGATATTTCTTTTTATTTATTTATATATTAGGAGATATTATCTAGTTGTTAGGTATAGTTCTTTCCTTGATCTATGGTATTGACTAGTTCTTTCCTAGATCTATGGTATTGACTAGATCCTTGATGTCTAGTTCTCTTATAAATCTATGGACTTGACTAGTTCTTTGATGACTAGTTCTTTCCATGATTTATGGCTTGATCTACGAATTTGATTGGTTCTTAGATTGTTATTCCTTGCCTATATAAGCAAGGTCCATTCTCATTGTATTTCATTGAGTTCCATAATAATATATGATTATTCTGAATTTATTTCATCTTATTGATCATGATGTTTGATTAGCATCTGTGTTCTTGGCTTGGCATGATTTGGTTATCATTCCTTTTAGTCTTCCCATCTTATCTTAGATGTCACGCATCCAAAGTTAGAACATTAACCTCCACACCTATGTCAATGAGGATATTACTAAGGAGCCATCAATCTACAACCGCATTTAATGTGATCTCTTTTTCATAGTCAAGGCTATGAGGGGGAAGGTTTGCGTATAAGACCCGCCTCTCACGCTCTTCTCGCTAGCTGCATGGTACCTTCTCTCTCAACCATGATCCCAGTTAGGGAATGATACTTCTTGCCTTAGCATTTTACACGCCTTGTTGACCTCATCCAGTCATCCTTTGACACATCAACTCTCCTCCCTTGTTCCTCCTTCTTGGATTGCTCCTTTAGACACTAGATTTCCCCTTGTAAAATCTCGAATGACATCCATGGTGTCTCGATACACCTTCTTTTGATGCGTAGGGTTTGGGTACTTTACATGAACTACTTCCTCCCTAAAAACTAGGTTCCTCTACCTTGGTATCTCTCTTATGCATGTGGCTTCTACCCTTGTTGTTACCAAGATAGGCTCCAGACCTACATCCCGTGTTACCTGAGGCATCCAAGTGTGTTTCTACCTTCTTAATGCTAACCATTGTATTGCCTTTGTCTTTCTAGTGTTGCTTGATTCATGTGCTCAAAAAACTCGGGGAACTCCTCATACTTATGCTTCTTTTCGCACCATGAGCACTATAATAGGTCAAGGCACTCTCATTTTTAATGCTCTCTAGACCCACAATTGAAACAGGTTCCATGCGGAAACTCACTCCTTCCTACTCCGCGATTACCACAACCACAAAATCCTTTGTGAAAACCCCTTCCACGCACACCTCCATTTGCGCACTCCTCATAATAGTGATCATCACCTTTGGAACTACTAACAACACTAGATTGGCGCACCCCATGATCAATGAGCCTAAAATCCTTAGTATCATGGGTTGAGAGGTGCAAATCTTGCAATAACAAGACACATTCTTCCGGATTGCTTGTTGTAGCAAGGGGCATCTACTTGCATCATGGTCCCCATGACAAATTTCACAATGTACTTGCCACGATGCGTGCTTATCCCTTCTGGAGAAATTATCCTTAACATGCCCCTCTACTTCACAATTTGTGCACCAAAACCACCGCAAGTCTCATGGGCACGAGTTCATTAACAAATTTTCCAATTGCTTGGCCATAGCAATAATCTAAGCCTCCAGGAATGGGCTAATGCTAGTATCAACACTACCAATAGCCTCAAAGACACGTAAGAGCTTCCATGCCTCATGCGGTCTCAGTAAAAGTTTTATGAGATAAGGCCCTTCTAAAAGGGGTTATCAATCCTCCAACAAACCACTTTGAACATGTCATGAAGGGTGAATATCATATGATAATTTAGACAAGAAAGTTTTAAAGTGCGCATTATACTCCCACACACTCTCTACCATTCCTTGTATGAATCTCCTTGCAAAGAACTCGATGCTCTTTTGTTTAAACTTAGGAATGTGGAATTCTACCAAGATTTTGTTCTTTAAAGTAGTATAGTCCACCATTGTTTGATGAGGGTCATATTTACTATACCATCTATGCGCCTTGACTGCTGCCTTCGCCTCGGCCTTTTCTATCTTTTTAACACCCTTACAACGTGGTTACAAATTGACTAGCCTTCCACTCTAGGGTTGTGATACCCTTTGCATGCCATATCAGTTCACACTTGTGAACATGTTATGCAACATCCTTAATACCTCTATAATCGGGAAAATGTAGAGACATTTAAAGGAAAAGTTGTTGGGGTGGTTGGGGCCCGAATCCTCCCGATCCAGAGCCTTGGTTTCGATCTTTTGTTTCCTCCACCGCCTCGATCTACCAGTCCACTAGGTCATGAACCACCAAATCCACCAGTCCACCAGGTTCTAAACCACCGGATCCACCAACTCCACTGTGTCCATATATAGTGGTCGTGCCAAGGGTCCCCATAGTTCCACTCAATTATATTGCCCGTGGTCTATGATAATACACCACTACCAATAGTATACCCCGTGCCACTCCCGTGATGTGAGACCAAAAGCTTGTGTGTCATACCTTGCCCAAATAGTCCTAACACTAAGTTGGTGTTTGCAGCCATAGAAGGCCCAACGAGAAATTATACCTCATGGGTGTAGACTGATCACCTTCAATGTAACCAATTGGACTAACAATATTTTCCCCTTGATCTAGAAAAATAAGCACTGGGTCCAGGTCATTAGGTAGGCTCGTGCATGCACACCAATGGTTCTTGTCTCTCCACATGATGAACTCTCATGAAAAGCTAAAGGGGTCTTTCTTACGCACTCATGCTAAGATGGGGTTACACATCGATCGCAAAACTTCCACGTCCTTTGTGTGAACCTCAAATCCCTCTCGCAATGTCTTCCACCATACATCCATGACACCTGTAACCTCATGCTGTCTAGCAATCTCCCTTTCATGTGCTTCACCATACTTGAGTCATCTCTCCTCCCTTTCTTTCTCTGTCGCAACATCTCGCCATCTTCCTCCACTCTAGCTTCCTAGCCTAGCGCTCGAAATGGTTTATTCACCATTGGGAATGCCTCCAAACTCATGACAACCATCAATATTTTCATATCCCGAGGAAAACACGTAGAAACGATCCTCTAGGCTCCCTTAGAAACTCAAACTCAAGCAACCTCTGGAGAAGAATATGTAGAAATGGTGTACTCCAGAGTGTAGCTAGCCAAGTACTCCATTCCACCAATGATCCATAACATAGGTCCACATTAGATTTGCATCCTGCAGCCTTTAGTATTCTTCTTGGGTCCACACACACGATCGATAATGCCAACTTGATCTAGACGCATAGGTTAAGAGCCATTCATATAGTTCCACTGTGAAGCAACAGAAAAAAGTTTCATATAGATCATGGTAGAAGTTCTCTTCTACCCATCTATGTGCATCAAACTCAGGTCTAGTGCTCCATCTCTCAACAAATTCATCCTCCGTGCTCTTGAACCATGATTCAACACTTTCCAACATTAACCACTCTATCATTACTCACTACATAGATCATGATGTATGCTAATTCCCACTACAACTTTGAAAAGAGGTCTTGGAAATGGAACCAAGATGTAGTCATTTTTACCCCTATCATAAAATAAAGGAACCCCATGCACACCGACCTATCACCTAGCGGATGTTGGGCACTCACCCGAGGCACGCGCGGTGCCAAGTCTCTCTTTTATGTGATTTTAGTGGGAAACATCATCTATGATTTGTGTTTAAGATATTTCAAAAGGATTTAAGACATACAAGAACCATAGAGCTCGAATTTCCAATCCTCTAGATCCTTACAAAAAATCATTCTAGACTATATACTTAATGATTTCATAACTTGTACCATAACAAAAAGAAGTATACATGCATCCATACTAAGCATAAAATGAAAAAGAACTTATGAAAAAGATGTATGCATCTGAATCATTGATATTCATATATTTGTAAACTGGTAACCTCATTACATCCATGGACCCCTTTTTAGAATGTCACGTAGAAGCGATCATCATGCCATGCATTACAACTAGACTAATGTAACTATGCTACCAAAAATAAAAAAATTACAATCCCCATGCCTAATACATCCTTTCCCAAATGTAATTACCCACTAGTAGAGTTCTTGTAGTATTTTTGCAGAGCTCCTCCCACTCTCTAAGTCTCTTCTCCTCTCCCCCCTTTTTTACTCTGCAAGCACTTGTATTTATAACCTTTCTGGACTACCAAATCATCCTCCAATTCCCTCAAATCTGATGCCAAGTGTCTGAAAGTGGTCCTCCATGCAAGCATGCTTCTACAGGCTTCAAGCTTTCCACTTTATACCATGATGTGCTTCTATAAGCTTCTACCGTAGGTATGCTCCTTCCTAGGCCAACCTTCCTTTACATTGGGCCCTCATTTATCCATGCATAGTCGGGTCATGCTTTTCACGTGTTCTACCCCTAGAACATCCAATTTGACTAAGTCCCAAACCCTTGTTCTATCCTCAGTCGCACCACACATGCCACATGATTCCTTAAACCCTTTTCTTAAACCTTGCCTTACGCGCCTTTCCTTAATCGAGACCTTGCACGCCTACACGGCTTTTGTACTTAGTCAATATTCTAGGCGACTAACATGTTTACCCATAGTATGATCAACATCTAGATTCTCCACTTCTTCATCATTAATCATGTAGATCATCTTACCTTTTTCTTTTTCTAGGAAAGTGCACCCAAGCTATTCTTTATTTGTCTCTTCTTCTTTAAAATGTTCCTCTAGATACGACTCACTTAGTAAATCGTGAACAAGTTCCTCAACCTTTACACTATCTCCCACAGTTAACCACTTTATAACCTTTAATGCCTCATTCACTAGAGGTTTAGTAGAAAAATAGTCAAAGGTCTGAATCATACATGTAGTCAGTTCTTGCTAATTCCCTATTTCTCTATTCAATTCCACATAGACATACCATGTACGTGTGCAACCACACAAAGTGAAGTAGAACTTGTGTACCCATAGTGAAGGTGGTAAGGCCTCCTGCCCCTTTCTAAAGTCTCTCACACTTCTAAATGTGATGTGAGGTAGAATCCTTCCCATGAAATTAACATGTCTTGGTAGGTGCATTGTCCCAAAGAAATCTAGTAGAGAGCGATTCTAATTTCTCACCACTCTATAAGATTATCTGTATGTGTAATCCACCGGTCATTACTATCCCACGTAAGGTATATACCTGTATATTCCATTTTACCAATTGATCTATCCACTGGGCTTCTAAAGCACATAAAAATATGTCGGATTTCCTTCACCAATATACCTTGTACCTGGTTACTGCCTAAACACCTAACATAGTGCGGCATGCTTACATGAGAAAATACACTCTTCATCTCATGCCCAACCATTTCATAAGTCCCATGTACCCAATTTTTACAAGCAATGCCGATTGTATCACTCATAGACTATGTGTCATCCCATTGAATAATTCCTTACTTTGATGGCTCAAGTACTTCAGGATCTCTAATGGTGTGCACATAATTTTTTTCAAATCCTCTTCTCACCGAAAGGTTCTACATAAGGTGTAGTTTTTCTGTCTATCAAAGGGATGATTATGTGCTCTTCCTTGTTCTCAAAACTGATATATCCTTTATTAAAGTTCGTAGATCAACATTTT
Source organism: Taxus wallichiana var. yunnanensis (assembly GCA_018340775.1). Taxonomy (NCBI): domain Eukaryota; kingdom Viridiplantae; phylum Streptophyta; class Pinopsida; order Cupressales; family Taxaceae; genus Taxus; species Taxus wallichiana. The sequence continues at coordinate 546,545,016 of CM031243.1, forward strand.
TTACATAACACTAAGGGTGCTTAAGTAGAGGTGGGAAACTATCTACCTCTGCAAGCACCAAGACCTCAAAGTCCGTAATAAATTTGGTCCCTTGTATAGTAATAGAATAATCCTTCAAGACTCTAATGGGCATGGATTTAGTTCTCTTTTCCATATACAACATGTTTGAAGATGACTGTAATGGTGGCCTCCCCATCTGATTCCACATGTCCAAGGTGAGTACATTCATTTCTGCACTTGTATCAATAAAATTTTTACTTAGCAACCATCCATCCACAATTACATTTAGAGTGATCTCTTTGTCATAATCAAGACTGTGAGGGGGTAAGTTAGCATGTAAAATTTGTCTTTCGTGCTCAACACTAGTGCATGAAATTTTCTCCCTTTACCATTACCCTAACAACGGGATGATTTTTTCTTGGCATAGTAACTTACAAACCTCCTTCAAGTCATCAACATATTTCTGAGGAAGCTCAACTACATTTTCCTGCTTTAACTTCCGTGACTACTCCTTTAAGAATTATATCTCACCCTACAAGTTTCTAATGACCTCCATGGTCTCTTGATAAAATACCTTCTAATGGGAAGGATCTTGGATACTTTACATGCAATACATCCTATTTGGTAATAACAGTTTTTCTACTTTGGAAATTCTCATGCGTGAGCACAACCTCAACGCATGTAGTAATCAACATAGGTATTATCTCAGGGTCAGGTGCTAACTTTGGCATCCACTGATCTTCCACAACACGTTGTACTCTAACCATTCCCGTGCCCTTATCCTACTTATGCTTCTTGCTCAGGTGCTCATACAAATCTAGGCATTCTTCATAATTGTGATTCTTTCTACACCAGATAAAATAATATTCTGAGGGCACTCACGCTTATAATGATCAAGGGATCCGCATGTATAACATGTTCCACATGGGAATTCACTTCTTCTACCACCATGCCCTTGACCTCTAAATCCTCCACGGTAACCTCAACATCTACGTCTACCACCTCCATCAAAGTGCCCTTCATTGTGATTATGATCATGATGCTCACCTTGTTCCTTTAAATTTTCTACAACACTGGCCTAACATACACTAGTTTCAATGACATCATGAATTTGATCAATCAATCTACAATTCTCTATATCATATGTGGTATACCTACAAATCTTATAGTAACGGGAAACGTTCTTCCTTATCACACGCTACAATCACAACCCAATAACATGACACACACCAATTTTTGAGGGAAGCTATCCTTAGTATGTAATTCTACTTCATAATCTTGCACCAAATACCACTATGTGTCTTATGAGCTGAATTAGTTGACAATTTTTCTAACTATTTTTCCATAGATGTAATCTAAGCTTCAAAAAATGGGCTAACTCTAGTGTCTACACTCCTAACTACCTCAACACGTAGAGTTTCCTCAAGCACCTCATGTGGATCTATATACGTCTTGTGTGATAACACCCTTTTGAATGGTGTGTTCAAACCCCCAACGAACCATTGAGGATGCTGAATTGGGTGAATATCGTAGGATAACTTTGATAACAAATTTTTAAAGCGGGCATCATGTTCTCTAACACTTTAGCCATGCCTTTCTTGATGTCCTTCAGTGTGCTGATGCTCTTCTTAAACTTAGGTATATGGAACTCTGTTAAGAAAACATCATGCAACGTAGTATAATCTACACAAGCCTGGTTTGGATCATATTTCCTATATCAGCTACCTGTGTGCCCTTACAAAGTAGTAGAAAATTGACTTTCCTTATGCTTAGGAGTTGTAATCCCCTTAGCATGCCATAGTATCTCACACATATGCATGTGCTCAGTTGCATATTCAATTCCTCTGTACTCTGGTAGGTGAAGGGACATCTTGAAATAAACTTACTGGGGTTGGTGTGGACCATTCCCACCAGATCTAGAACTTGTGTTACCTCCTATGTTCCCTCCTCCTCCAGAACCACCAGCCCCACTAGATTTCGAGCCATATGATCTTCCCGATACTCCCCTATGGTGTGTACTAGAGAGGAGGATGTACTACCTTGTGTCCCAATAATCATGCTAAATTGAAATCACATGGTATGTGAAGTTGTACTACCTCTAGATGTAATACCAATGTTATACACACCTATGTTTTGTGCTAATGACACACCAGAAAATATACCTCCAACCGAACCTACAAATAACACAAACAATGATTACATCACCATAGATGAATAAGCTATTTGATTAAGTCTTGAACTTAACAGAAAGTGAAATCTATCTATCGCTACTCTACTACCAACACTAGCTTTCTTATAAATGACTATTGTAGAAACTAGAAAACTAAGCACAAGGGATAGGTCGCTAAAATGGATTTGATGCACGCTGACATTCCTTGTAGTTTTTGTTGACAATTTTTCCCCCCATGTGAAAAATTACCCAACAGGGCCCGAAAGTAATCCTAAGCTCCCAAGTGGTCTGTACATGTTGAAAGTAGGGTTATAAGTGTTTTTAAGGTCTTCAGAAGCAATTACAAGTGTTTTAGAGCATTCAAGATAGGATCAAGCCATTCGGTGGTCATCCCGGGATCATGGCCCCATTTCAAGTACAAATGTGGTCTCCGGTCTCAAAATTGTTAAAGAATGGCCCGTTTAACATTTTTTTATGTTCTAGACACTCATCTCCTCTCCCTCAGTCAAAAAATTCAAAAAATTCCATAGTTTGGGGTTTGGGTATCAAAATACTCATTCTTGACCTCACATAAGCCACCAAGCTAGAAAAGAGCTTGCCAAGCTACTCAATGAGATGGGTTGTGATGGAGGCTCGGTCCGAGCCGGGAGTTTCATGGAAGATGAACCGAGTTGTCTGGTGGCTTGATTGAGTTGAGTTAGCCTTGGGAACAATGTGGGAGTACACATAGGAACTAGGATGGATAACCGATCTCCCGGGAGATCGAATCAAATCATGGCTCATGGGAGGATTCAGGAAGAAAATTTGTAGAAGAGAAATAGCTCAAGGGGTGACATTGAGTTCATGGCTAGAAACACGGAAGGCTCAGGTTGAGTCAAACACGCCTGGGTAGAAGGAGTAAGGATGAGCTCCTCAAGCTCAGCCAAGGAAAGGCATCATGAGAGGTGATGATGAAGTAAATGATCATCACCACATGAAGAGATCACCTTGGGGTTTCAATGCATAGGTAAATACTTAGTTTGAGGGGTGAATTTGACATAGATACGGTTTGGGGTTGGGAAACCGAATGACTAGCTCAGGTGAGTTATAAATCATAGAGTAGGCGACGACAAGATGTAGTAGATCACCACATCAAGCTCATGGATTGAATTGAGTGGGAGTTGGTCGGTTCGAGGATGGATCGAAAAGTCGAAAAGAGAAGCAAAATTAGATTCTCAACCCCGAAGCTTTCGGACTTTCGGGGATTCGGTGTTTGAAGATTTTACCGAGAAAATCAAGAAAATCACACTCAAGTTCTCGAAGCATAGAGTCTCGAAAGTATGAAAAAGTGGTGAGTTTCTTGGAATTTGAAGCATGACACAAGATGGTTAAATCCCCTTTTGGGGTCAACTCGAGTTGGGTTTTAGGGGTTTGGGCGAGTGAAATTTGAAAAGGCCGACGCTCGACCTCCGAAATGAAATGTTCCAAAAATATGAAGATGGTGGTGATGTGGCACTACAAGGTTATTTCGAGGAATGGGTTTGGTGGTTGTATTTTAGGGGTTAGGTTGGCACAACATCCGAAATGATGAGCTTAGGATCTTTGAAAGGGAGAACCCCAAAACACCAAAGTCAATAACACTCCTACCCTAAAAAATCCAAAAACTCACCAAGTCGGGCACTTAGGAAACCAAGTCGGTGGTAGGTGTTTGGAATCAAGCGCTAAGTTGGTAACATGTAAGGAACTTCAAATTCATTACAAATAGCTTGGCGGTGTAGGGAACAACTCGATGGGTTAGGTGGAGAGCTTGATGGAGTTGTAGAAACCCTAATTTTTTCCGAATTTCAAACTGAGATATCTCATGCAATTTTTATCCAAATTGGAAAAAATTGTGCTTTCTGGAAAGGGGATTAAATGAAGATTACAATGGTGAAGACCAATTTCATTTCCTAGGAGTTCAAATATAATAAAATTCATAGTGAAGCATCATGGGAAAAATGGTGATATCTTCCAACGTACTCGCTCATTTCTCACAAAGTTACATTCATTAGAAAGGTGTTTTCATGATCTACAACATGAAAACATGGGATTTTGGATTTAAGGGTTTATAAACCTTTGAAAATGGAAGAGATGAAGTGGTAGGTGAGAGCTATTAATAAAGGTAGGGTCATCATTAGGCTACATGAGCCGGACTAGATAGGGGTGTAATCATAGTCAATTTCTTCAAGCAAAAGGCAAACCATTAATGAAAATGGAGATTTTGAACATCTGAATGCACTCATTACAGGATTAAAAATGATTTTTGGAAAAATTTGGGATTTAATTTTCTTTCTCCTCCTTTTCTAATCTTCCACTATAAATTGTAATGAGGGGCATTGTTCTAATGTTGGATAATTTTGCTTTACACCCTCCCTTCTTTTCTTGTCTATAAGTGATCTTGTGGAGTAAAACCTCCCATTCAAATTGTAATGCACTTTTTCCTTGTGGCCATTATAATGCACTACATCTAATGTGGAGCAATAATATAAGTCCATGGATGAATTTCCACCCTCTCTTGTGTTCATTACATCCATTTGATCTCTCTCATTGCATCTCTCGTTATTTGTGCATGTTGGATTGTGTTACATGTTTTAGTGGTTTGTGTTTAATGGTGAATGGATTTGTGATAAGCAATTGATCTGTGTTGGTGTTTAATCATCCTCTTCAACCTTGTTCATTTTTATTTCCATGCAAGGAAAATTATTCAAAGATTCCTTATTGGTGCATCACCTCCAGTAGAATTAGGTTTACTTTTCTTGCAATTCCTTCTTCCTTATCTCCTTGGAAAAATTTAGAATAGGATTTAGATTAGTTCTCTACAAGCTGGTGAGTGGTGATAGATATAGGAATAGGAAGCCGACCTTTCTCCAGAGAGATTTCCCGATTGTAAAGTCCCACACTTTGGGAAAAGCTCCATGTTATGCAATCACATTGATTGTCTCAATCCTTCGAATTGCAAACAATCATGGGTGTTGTGATTCTACATCAACAATTTTGGAACACCCAATGGGGATAGAGAGAAGTATTTTCCACAAGATTTGAAGGCATTTTAATCATTTTCAGACTTAGAAATTGTAAGTTCTTCAATTTCAAACTTTTCACCCCTCAGGATGAACTACGAAATCAATTTTCAAGGGCTTAACTTGCTCAAAATAAGTCTAAATTTCACTAGCTGATAGATCAGACCTAAAATTCAAAAGGGTATTTTCTAGATTTTTGAAATTTTGACTTTCAAAATTTCGAGTTTTCTCAATTTTGGGATTTCTGACGTTACGAGATTTCGTGATTTCGTGGTTTCGAGTTTCGGAAGTCCATCAATTTTAGACCTTTTGAATTTTGGAGTTTGGAAGTGTCCTAATTTTAGATTTTAGGGGTTTTCACTTTCAGAGATCTCTGCATTTGAAGATTTTGGGACTGTCAATTCAAAACAATCTTTAACCTCTAGAAAATCAGCTTTCATGCCCTTCAAATTCCATTTTTATTTTGTCAAGTTTGGTGTGTGGCTTGGCAAAATATACCCTTTTGGGGCTCATCTCTTAACATATATGGTGACTCAAGGGAATAAAACTCAGTGGTGGTGTAGTAGCATAGGTTTTCTAAGTATATGAGAAGGATCCAAACTCATTCACAAGAAAGAGAGGAAGGTAATTTTGAGTACTTGCAATTATCTCCACGTAGAGGTATAAGAGGAAGAAGACCATAGAGATCATCATCCCCTCTAAGTAGAGAATTTTACCTCTGCCTAATAAAACCTTCCTTCAAACAAATAGGGTTCTTAGGTAATTCATAATGGCACATCTACAACAACAACCACCACAAGGTCCACTAAATCCTTATGTTCACTTTATAGGAAACATTTCATGGGCACTTAATGCTCAAAACCCTATCCTACAAAACATTAAAAACATCCCTTATTTCATTGGTGAGAATCACACAACTCCTACTAATCATATAAAAATATATTACAAACATATGTATTATTCACGAAATAAATGAAGTAGATGTTGCGATCAAGTTCCTAGCTTCCTCATTAAAAGACAAGGCATTATAACGGTTTAGAAACTTGACAATGAGGTCTATCCAAAATTGAGATCAGATATGCACAACCCTCTATAACTAGTTCGGAGAAAGAGAAGACAATCTGTATTTATTGGAACAATTAATGAAAATTAAGAGGGTTCATAATGAGTATATGATAGATTTCTATTTCCGATTCCATCAATCATGCGACCAAATTCCATTTAATGTTAGGTCGACAAATGTAAGGTGCATTCCTCTATTTTTTGAAATCTCTAAATTCGGACATAAAGCAATGATGATCTATTTCCTGGGAGGAACAACATTGCCATGAACCTTGTTAGGAAATAAGGGATAAAATATGCGGAATAATCCCTCACAGAATCGCAACAGAAGAAACTAATATGCAAAAATTATTACAGATCTCAAATAAAATTGTAGAATAAAATAACACAACACAAAGAGACATGTATTTAACGTGGTTCACCCAATTTGGGCTATGTCCACCAAGAATCACTTGCTCAGATTTTATTACAATCCACCGCTCTCTCAATACAATACCCAGATCTGTTTGGAGCTATGCTCAACAAACTCTACAGAATTCACACCCGAATTCAAAGCACATCTGCAATGTTCTTCATATCTTTATCATATGCATAAAACCATATAAATAGACAACTGCTTAAGCAATTTTACAAAACTGTGGGTATCAAAACCATGGGAAAACCCGTCCCATAAACCTATGGGTCAAAAATCTCGCCAATATGAGAAGAGCATGTTTCCCGATATGTCGGGTGCATTTTTTCGAGGCCAAAATTTTTACGCCTAAAAGTGTACAATACTCTTAGTGTACAGTCTTCAACACTTTCACACATGAAAACAGGCTCCACAACCTAACAAACCTATGAAATAACTACCAGGGGCATAAAATTACCTCATTCAAGCTGATAAGTTAGCACCAAGGCCACCTATGCCTCTGTATCCAAAAATGGGAACTCCCACGATAAGTCAAGCACCTAAAATAACCCCTCTTCCGTTTTCCAAGAAATCAAAGCAATAGAAGGCTTCCACTTCTTCGAGAAATCCATTTGAAACCCAAGAACTTAAGAAGGCTTTGCAAGAGATAAAAAATGGCAACATGAAATGGCTAATGTACAAAAACATTTAGGAACGAGATAGTTGCTATTAAGATACAACAGCTCAAAAATCTAGGCCTTATCAGCCTCAAGTTGATAAAAAAACATGCCTCCTTTTAGTCAAAGAGGCCTCGGGGCTAAGTCAGAATCAAAACCGAACAAAGGACAACCACATGCAAACAGAAATTCCAACCATATGATCCAAATGCAGCCTCAACTTCAAAATCCTTGGTTCCGACTTAAAACAATCTAGCTCAGGAATATGAATGGTGTTATCATTGCAGTCAACCACATAAACAATCCACTTGTTTCAATGGTGCAATAAATCAATATTTGATGGTTCAAATGGTTGGTGTGGTCCAAGAACCAAATAAGGAAGAAAATCAAAAAATAGGCAAGCTATAAAGAAGCCCCTCAAATTGAAACAACATTAGTAAATTGACAAGTGGAAGATTTTTTTGGAATCAATCAACCTCCTTTCCAAGGTGTGGCTTCCAACACAAGGTCAAAGAAGAGGAACATAGAGGAAGGGTAGTCATCTAACCCAAGTGTTTCTTAACCCACTCTCACACCGCAAGGGGTTAACAAAACAAGTGCAACTTTGAATGTGTAAAATCAGCCTAAGACCTCTACCACAATAGTGCAAGTACCAACTTACGTACTAGAAACGGTTGTTCCTAACAAAGGGTAGTAGAAGGAGAGGCCGTATCCTTTCAATATCATAGATAAGATGAAGGAAAACATATGAACATTTCCATGTGGGAATCACTTTGGTGATTCTAGGGCAACGAGATTTGTTGCAAGCTACGATGGCAAACTAGTCCATTTCAAAGGAGACACCTGGAGATCAAGAAAAATTCTTACCAACATCATGCAACAAGAATGAGGTCAATAAGGAATTTTTTTGAAACCTCTACCATTCTCTGTCTCATTGATCATTGGAGACAAGTTGGTACACAACTGTATGATAGATTCTGGTGCAAGTATCTTGGTGATGCCAAAGAAAATAGCTGATCAATTGGGTATCAAGTATGAGCTAGTGCTAAAAGGAGTTGTGCAACTAGATGGGACATTAGTTGGAACATTTGGGGTCATCAAAGGGTTAAGCCTAACACTGCATGCATGTCCCAATGTCACTGTTTTACAGGATGTATCTGTGATGATCTTCCACCACTCTTCGCCCTATGTCTATCAAGGGATTTCACAGCCAAAATTGGTGGATATCTATCTACAGATTGGTCACACATGATTTTTAGGATGAGGTATGGAGCTAAAGCCATAATTAGGTCAGAGCCTATTGTCAATTTCCACATTGAGCCGCATGTGCCTAGCCCCATCAACACAAATTGCTCGGCCTTTGATTAGGAAGAATGTTCAAATGATTAGGAGACATGTACCAAGGTTGAAGGAATTCCAAATTTAACACTCAATGATTGGGCTAACAAAATACATGCATTTGATCCATACAAAGAAACAAAGGAAGATGAATTAGGAGTGTATTGCATGTACATGAAGAGAATTCACCCATTCCCAGCCTCACCAAGCTAGAAGATAAAGATGAAAACGATGTATGGAAATTTATTTTTGATGGTTTAAGAAGGAGACAAGGGGCTAGAAGAGGTGCATTGTTTGTATCTCCACAAAATTTCAAGTACTATTCAAATTTTAGATTCCAATTTGCATGTTCAAACAACACGATAGAATACAAAACTCTAGTTCATGGAATTCATTGGGCCAGAAAAAGGGGTATTAAGATCTTACAAGTATTTAGGGATAGTGAGATGATTATTAATCAAGTCAGGGGACAACATGCTACAAATAATGACCTACTCAAGAGCTATAAAAACAAGGTATGGGATATCATTGAAGACTTTGAAGTATTCAATATTGAATCCATACCTAGGAAGAAAAATGAAGTTGTGGATAGGCTCGTAGTGGTTGGAGGACCATTCAATATGGTGGATAGTATTAAAAGAGATAAAACGTAACCTCATATCCATGTGATTTTATGGCCAACAGTGATCTAAACAATAACACAAGTCGGCATGTGTTTGAGAATGATCAACATATCGTTAATGTCATACAGGGAAGATGGAGATTTCTCGGCTAGAACTAGAAGAGAATAGAGCAGAGTACGGGATTAAATAGTGTAGCTACAAAAGAAAAATATCCCAAAAGGGTTGGTGATATTGGAGTCTATCTTCAACCCAAATAATCAATTTCATAAAGAGAAAGCCAATATACAGGTCAAAGGGGAGGATTCAAAACTAATTTCAGAAGGAGGAAGGAAAATCACTCCAAATTGGAAAAGTGGCCATTGAACAAGAAAGATATGAATTCATAAAAATTTTCCAATAGTTTCCAGATGTTTTCACCTAGAGCTATGGGGATTTACGGGGGTTCAATATGAAGTTAGCACAACATACAATAGAACTAGATCTAAATGCTAAGTCCATCTAGAAAAAGCAAAGAGTAGTCAACCCTCATATTGAGCCTCTTATGAAGAAAGTGATGAAAAAGCTGATAGAGGCAAGCATTATATTCCCAATCAAGCATTCAACCCGGATTGCAAACTTGGTGCTAGTCGGAAAAGAAGAACGGGAAATCTAGTTGTGTGTAGTGTTGGTGCTCAATTTAATCTCATCCCATTTGTCCTCAAAGTTATCCAGTTTACGGGCTTTGTCGTGTTCTCTATCTCCCATATTGATGCATAAAAATATGTCCTCCATTTTGTTTCCATGATTAGTCCCTTCCTTGGTCGAGGATCACTTAAAAGTCTAGAATTTGTTTTTGTTCCTCTGTCCGTGTGAAAGAGTCTATAACTTGGGCGTAAAACTTGGGTTTTTCCTTTCCTTCCATTTTCCATAGTCACGTTTTGTTGTCCCTGTCATTTGTGTCCCAAATATCTGTGGAAACATGATTAGATGTGGCTTAGAGGATCACATTTGGGCCTTATATCATTTCCAAACTCTTTTTCCATGAAGAAAGATTCATTTTTGGGCTCAAATGGTGATTTTCCTGCATTTTACAATTTGACGAGTGTATTTTTCCCATCAAATTTACTTCTTAGCATCAATGGAAACATGGCCCTTTCTGGTTAGATGTGGCTCAGGTGGGGCACTTTAAAAATTCTAAGGCTCATTTTGACTCAAAACTTGTCCACGTGGAGAGTGGTGCTCATATGAAAATTTGCTTTTTGGTTTGGCCCTGGAGTTGCACCGGGGAGACACGTGGAGGTTTCCGCTGCCTTTCCCAGACTTAGAAATTTTTTTCATGTGGCCAATATAGTTTTGGTAGACCATGGACACATGGAGGGATGGCACTCATTTGAGGATCTCGTCTCAGGGTCCCACCTTAACAAGTGCGACAGAGAGACATGTGGAGGCTTCTGCTAGCTCCACTCTATACTTAAACTTTTCAAAGCAATTTTCAAAGGCCTGGGACATGTGGAGGGAATGTGTCTATTTGGAGACATACCCTTAAATTTTATTTTGAAGAACCACCAGAGGACACTTGAGGCTTCCGGTCATTCCGCCCTTTCTTGGATTTTCAACGTCCTAAGGAAAATTATCTCGGACCCTAGACACATGGCACTTTCTGCTGATCTTTCAACTTTTGCAACAAATCTACCTGATTGAGACACATCGTGAGCCCATGCACATTTGGGGTCTCTATTTTTGGGTGCCATATCAAAAGAGTGCCATGAAAACATGTGGAGGTTTTCGTTGGCTCCTTTTATATTGAGACTTTTTAAAGACCAAAAGGTGTTTTTCTTGGGCCCAGGGCATGTGGAAGGCCCGTGCTTGTTTGGAAACTTGCCCATGTACTTCTCCTTTGCAGTTGCTCCAAGGAACACATGGATGACTCTGATATAAAGTAGAAAAGGGGCATAATCAATGGTTGTGTATTGTGTCTGTTTTTCCACCATTTTTTCTCCAAGACTCTTGGAGATGCAAATATGCACTATTTTTCATCATTTTTGATGAAATTCCTTGTCGTATCTATCTATAAAGTGCCATTGAATGGATTCGAACTTAATGTTTGAGTCCAAGGACTCGTTAAGATCGATATTTTTAAGTTGGAATTACTCGAGCACCGCAAAAATAGGAATTACTAGAGAAGTTGGATGCGGGACAAAGTTGAAGAGGAAAGAAAGGGAAAAGGATGAAATGATGAAAAATGTGTTGCCTTGAGGGAGAAAAGGATTACTTGTCAAATCCAACTGCATGCAGCATCTGAAAATGATTAAAAAGGGAATTTATCACATGACGAAATCGGAATGATTATAAGGAATGCAAAAATTTGTGGCATGACATCCTAGTCATTAGTTGAGGGCCTAAGAAATGTGATCGAGTTCACATTGGTCCACTGGCGCTTTCAGATGTGAATTTGTTAAATGTCATTTTTTGAGGCAAATTGGTGACAAATAAAGGTCCCTCGAATATTCTTGTCTTTTGGGGGGGAATTGAGTGAGAAAAATGTATAAATGCAATGAGAATACTCTTGTAAATGGTTGGGGATTAAATTTCATAAGAAAAATTTGAGAAAATCCGTATTCTGAGTAACCCGTATGAGATACCTGGTTAATTTCCTTTGTGTCAGATTTTATATCATGTCAATTTGGTTAGAGATGTATAGCCATTGATGAGTACTACGATTTCTTTGGAAGCTTTCCCATGCTGATGAATTTAAGAAATTTTGAAATTAATTTGTGTCAATCTTGGAGCAATTAGTGTCTACTTTGTTTTAGAATGTATGCAAGTAGTTTTTCTTGTTCCTATTGCAATCTTACATTGAAATATTTGTGAAATCACACAGGACCTTGTCCCTGTGATAGTTTAGTGGCATTTACAATTTCATTTCATGAAGATCCTTCATCTTGTGATGAGATAAACAAATTTAAAATCATTCCACTGTCATTTGTTGATAAAGAATTGTCTATAAGTCTTTGGGTGTACCTTATGGCATGATTGATAAGAGATTTTAGTGTTTAATTGAGTCTTTTAGTTCGATCCTTTGTACCATATTCTACAAGATTGTGTGAAAACGTGCTTTGATTTAGGCCTCGCATTGAAGCACACCTTCTCGTTGAAGGAACACCTTAAATATTATGAAGTTTTCTGTTTTGAGTTGTCCATTGTTGTGAAGTGTCTCGTAGATCTGGTATAATCAACTTTATCATACTTAATCTCTCACCAAAACTATTCAAAACCATGAATCCATCCCGAACTACCCTGTTTTCCCTGTATATCAACAAAATAACAAAATCTATTTATTAAAATATGTAGAACAGATAGGATTTAATAATGTCTTCATAACCTTAGCCTTGTTTTGAAATTATCTCTATCTTTTATAAGTGACAACTCTTAAGAGTTAAATTATAGAGTATTGACCATATTTTCCCAAGATTTTCTTCATAAAATTTGTGCAAAAGAAGGATATCTCCATCTCTTTCATCAAACAAAGGTTATACTAAGGGTTTTTTCTCCCCAGTCGAAGAGACACGACCTAAAGCAAAGTGAGGACATGTCAAATCCTCTTGAAGGTGCTATCCATCTCTCTAAAAATATGAGTGACAAAGGGCCAATTAGATCTCATCCCCGGATATAAAATGACATAAACCATGATCAATCTATCTCTAAGCTCCGTGCTAAATCAAAGTGATGCTACTCGGTTTGAAAAGGAGAAAAATTTGGATACCAACAAGTAGATTTTTGGGATATGAACAAGGCATCTCTCAAGGATCATTATCCACTCCCTTCAATGGATAAAATCTTACTGGTGGTAGTTGGCTTAGAAAGATTCTCCCTCTTAGATGGCTATTTAAGGTATAATTATATAATTGTGAAAGAAGATGACTAGTTCAAGATAGCCTTCACCACCAAGTGGGGCACCTACGCCTACAAGAAGATGCCATTTGGATTGTCAAATTCTAGAGCCACTTTCCAAAGGGAAATGGATATGAAATTCAAAGGGTTGATAAAAAAATTGTACTTATCTATCTTGTTGATCTCACCATGTTCTCCAAAAACATGGCAGATCACCTCTTTCATCTAATACAGGTGTTTCAAAGGTGCGTAAAGTTCATAGTTTCTCTAAACACAAAAGCATGCATGTTCTGTCTCACGAAGGAAAGATTCTAGGCCATATTTTATCAAAGGAAGGGTTGATTATTGACCCGGAAAGAGTTGAAGCAAGTCAAGCATTGCCCTTTCTAAGCCATAAGAAGGCTCTTCAGAGCTTCTTAGGAAGAATTAATTTTGTTCGCAGGTTTGTATAAAACTTTGCCACTCTTATGAAGCTAATAATGTAAATGTTGAAGAAGATTCTGGCATTCAAGTGGACAACAAAAGGTAAAGCAAGTTTTGAGGCAATCAAAGAGGCTATATCCCAAGCCCCAACTCTCATCAATATAGAATTTTCTAAGGATTTCATGTTCTATGTCTTCAGTGGTTCGGACACAATTTCCATAATCTTGGTGTAGCAAAACAAAGAGGGATCCAAGAAGCCAATTGCATTCTTTAGTCAACGATTGGAGGGTTATGAAGCTAGGTACTCTTTAATTGAGAAGAACATTCTCACAAGAATCGAAGCTTAAAGAAATTCAAGCACCTAGTCTCAAATAATAAGATCCAATTGTTGGTGTCACATGCAGGAATCAAGGATTTCTTATTGAACAAGGATTTGAATGAGAAGCATGCCGATGGATCACTCATGTCATGGAATATGAAATTAAGATTAAATTCACCAAGATTGTCCATGGAAAAGGGTTATGTGAACAATTAGCCTCGAGTCAACAGGTTGAAGCAGGTGATGGAAAAGAAACTACTTTGGTGCTACAGGATGATCAGGAGAAAGTAAAAGATAATGTGCATATTCCTTGTTGGACTCAGGACATGATACACTTCCTACAAACAAGCCTATACCCTCCATTAATGAGAAAAGCAAAGAGGATATACTTAAGACTACGACCATTCCTTATGTGCTAGTTGATAGTGTCTTACTCAAAAGGGACACCAATGATGTTCTATTAAGGTGCATTGAGACATATCAAGTTGACAAGGTGTTGCAAAGAATTTCATGATGGAAAAGTAGGAGGTCATTTTTCTCTATGGGTGAGAACTCTCAAATTAATGAAAGTAGGTTATTATTGGCCCACAATGTTCAAAGTGATTACTATACTTGGATCGAGGGGTTTAAGAAATGTGTATTCTTCACGGTAAAGAGAAGGTGATAACACTACCATTGCATCCAATTTCATTTGACCAACCATTCATGCAATGAGGATTGGACTTCATCAGAGTCATTAATCCTAACTCAAGCCTAGGCCACAAGTGGATTCTAGTAGCAAAAGATTACTTCACCAAGTGGACCAAGGCGGGGCTCTCAAAGAGGCAAATGAGTCTCGTATACTAGATTTTTATGAAGGGATAGTGACAAGGTTTGGAGTATCGAACACTATAATATCAGATGATGCTTTGGTATTCCTAGGTTCCAAGATCATAGAATGGGTTGTAAAGAACAAAATCTAGTTAAGTACCTCTTCAAACTATTATCTCGCAAGGTAATGCATGCGTAATCCACAAACAAGAACTTGCTGAGGGTCATCAGGAGGACTTTGGACGAGAATAAAAGGACATGGCATACTAATCTCAAATAAACATTGTGGGCCAATAGGATAACACCAAAGAGATTGATAGGTAGCTCTTCCTACAAGATGGTCTATAGTAAAGAAGAAGTGTTTCCCATATCATTGGAGTTACCTGCATTGTAGGTCATGAAGCAATTGGAGTTTTCAGAATTCAAAGCAATGGAGGCTTGGTATGTAAATATGATGGAATTGGAAGAAATCAGAGAACATGCAGTGCATACAATGGAGAAAGATCGGGCCTTAGTCAAAAGATGATTTGATAAGAAAGCAAAATCAAGGACCTTCCAAGAGGGGGACCTAGTTCTGAAATGGGATGTAGAATGGGAAAAACTGGGTAGGAATTCTAAGTTTGATGTCATTTGGAGTGGCCCCTACATGTTCATAGGATGTAAAAGTACTAATGCCTTCCAATTGTCTATATTGGATGGAGAGGAGCTTCCGATTCTAATCAACATAATCTATCTTAAACATTGCTACATCTTTGAAAGAGAAAAGTTTCATCCTTGTACATATTTGTTTAGAATTTTAATTGCTCTAAGTACATATCCACATTATCTTGTTGTAGTGTAGGTTTCATTTACCTAAGTGCTTTAGCACAAGTTTTATTGCTCCTAAGTTGTGTCATTGTATAGTTCAATATGCCTCCCATGAAATGTTGTAATAGGAGAAGTTCATAATTCTGACAAAGAGTTGCAAATATCAAAAGAAAAAAATGCAGAGCAACTAAAATCAGGTTAAGGACCAATTTTAATGAGTTTTCATTCTTCAAGTCCTTCAAGGCTAATCACAGTGAAATTACAAGTGCTTCCACTTGATTAGGAAAGCAGCCTCCAACATCATGTCAAAGAGTGGAACTTTAAGAAGGAGAAAATCCAAATTTAATAGAGTTCCATGATGTAAAAACTTGAAAATTGAGTTATTAAAAATTCAGAGTATACAATACATGCTAAGCAATCACCAAATTGTGTTCTTCATAATTACTTTGGAATGAATTTTTGGGACAATCCATTTCAATCTCACGAATGGGTTGCAGCAGAGAGAATTAGGTGAAAATCTTCGATCAAGGCAATTTTCTACTCTCACCAATCTTGGTTTTGAGATTTTCTTATGAAAATTGAGAGTGCAAGCGACAGAGAAGGTTCAACGGTGTACGAGAAGACTTAAAATTTTATTTCAAATAGGTTCGTGATTAATTAGCGGGTATACAATGACTCCATGCCCAATGGATATGCCTAGCTACGATTCAAAAATCTAGCAAGAAGATTTCCCCACGAGTCACCAAATCTGCTGACAATTTTTGTGCCCCATTGGAAAAATTTCCCAACAAGGCTCCAAAGAAATCCTAAGCTCCCAAGTGGGCCCTACATGTTGAAAGTAGAGCTACAAGTGTTTTCAAGGTCTTCAAGAAATTGTAAATGTTTTAGAGCATTCAAGATACATTCAAGCTATTCAGTGGTCATCCTAGGATCATGGCCCCATTACAAGTACAAATGCGGTCTCTAGTCTCAAAATTGGTAAAAATATTCCCGTAATGAGTGAGAAATTCAACATTTTTATGTTCTAGACTCTCATCCCCTCTCCCTCAATTAGAAAATTCAAAAAATTCCACAGCTTTAGGGATTGGGCATCAAAATAATCATTCTTGACCTCACATAGGCCACCATGCTAGAAAAGATGTCACCAAGTAGCCAAGAGATGGGTCGTGATGGATCTCGGTCAAGTTGGGAGTTGCGTGGAAGACAAACCGAGTTGTCCGGTGGTTTGATTGAGTCAAGTTAGCCTTGGGAACAATGTGGGAGGACACATAGGGACTAGGGTAGATCAATAAGCTCGTGGGGAGATCAACTCAAATCATGGCTCATGGGAGGACTTGGGAAGAAAATTCACGTAAGAGAAATAGCTCAAGGGGTGACATCAAGCGTCCATGGTTGGCAATGTGGAAGGCTCGGGTTGAGCTGAACCAAGTTCAGGGGAAGAAGGAGGAAGGATGAGCTCCTCGAGCTCGAGATAAGGTAAGGCATCATGAGAGGTGATGATGAAGTAAAGGATCATCACCAAGAGAAGAGCTTAGCTCGGGGTTTCAATGCATAGGTAAAGACCGAGCTCGAGGGGTGAGTTTGACATAGATAGAGCTTGGGGTCGGGAAAATGAATGACTAGCTTGGGCAAGTCACAAATCATGGAGTCGGCCATAAAGGGATGTAATAGCTTGCCATGTCGAGCTCACATATCGAATTAAGTTGGGGTTGGTCTTTGAGGATGGCTTGACATGTAGGAAAAGCGAAGCAAAATCAAATTTTGAACCCCGAAGCTTTCGGCTTTCGATGATTTAGTGTTCGAAGATTTTGTTGAGAAAATCAAAAAATCACACCTAAGTTCCTGAAGCATAAAGTCTTGAAATTATGAAAAAGTGATGCAATATGGTCAAATCCCCTTTCAAGGTCAACTTGTGTTGGGTTTTGGGGATTTGGGGTGAGCCAACTCCGAAACGGCCAATGCTCAAACTCCAAAATGAAATGTTCAAAAATATGAAGATGGCGGTGACATGGCACTATGAGGTGATTTTGAGAAACAAGTTTGGTGGTTTTATTTTTAGGGTTAGGTTGGTGCAACGTCCGAAATGATGAGCTCGGGATCTCCGAAAGGGATATCCCCAAACTCCGAAGTCAATAACACTCCTGCCCAAAAAAATGAAAAAAACTCACCAAGTTGGCACATAGGAAACTGAGTCAGGTGGTAGGTGTGTGGAATCAAGCACCAAGTTGGTAACGTGTAAGGATCTTCACATTTATTTCAAATAGCTTAGCGGTGTAGGGAACAACTTGGTGGGTTAGGTAGAGAGCTCGATGGAGTTGAAGAAACCCTAATTTTGCCCGAACTTCAAACTAAGATATATCGTGCAATTTTTATCCAAATTGGAGAAACTTGTGCTTTTTGGGAAAATGATTCAATAAATATTACAATGGTGAAGACCAATTTCAGTTCCCAGGATGTTAGATATAGGAAAAATGCCGGGGAAGCATCGGGGAAAAAAATGGTGATATCGTCCAATGCACTCGCCCATTTCTCACAAAGTTACAATCATTGGAAAGGTGTTTTCAGGATCTACAACATGACAACATGAGATTTAAGATTTTAGGGTTTTTGAACCTCTAAAATGGTAGAGATGAAGTGATATGTGAGATCCATTAATAAAGGTAGGGTCATCATGAGGCTACAGGAGCTAGACTAGACAAAGGATGTAATCACAATCAATTTCTTCAAGCACAAGACAAACCATTATTGAAAAGGGAGATTTTGAATATCTGAATGCACTCATTGTTAGGAATATTCTTTGGATTAGTTCTCAAATTATTTTTGTAATAGTTAAATGTAATATTCATAAATTATATTAGTAAGTTAGTGTGTTAGTAAGATATTAATATTGTTATATTAATGTCATATTTGTGTGAGAAAAATAAAAGATTGTAATATTATTTATATGAGTCATAAATAACTCATTATTAATAATATAAGATATTTCATTAGTTGTGAGTTTGTTGAATAAACAACTCACATATCTATTTGAGTGTTTTGTGAGAGATTTATGGGTTTGGGAGTGATTATAGGAGAGATAAGAGAGGATATTGTGGGATTAAAGATTGGAGTTGAATCCTTGTATTAAGGATGTCATTCTCCTATATATTGTAAGCTTACTCTTTATGAAATTTTATGTAAAATTATTCAATCAATAATATAGTGTGTTTATTATATATTTGTGCTCTAATTTTGTGTTTATGTTATTATCTTCATTCTGCAACATTGTCTCTTATTGATTTGTACAATTATATAATGTAATTTTTGCTTATTTATATTAGATAAGCTATCAATTTCACATCATCTGGTATCAAAGTAGGATAGGATGAGTTATGAGAGTCACCGTACTACAAAAATGCAACCTCTAGAATTCAGATCTAATAGTTTTGAAGCTTCCATTGCCATTTTCTGGATTTTGATCTTTAAAAAAAGACTAGTAATTCACGTTTTCTCAAAACTTGGATTCATAATTTTATGATTTTTTGGGTTTGTTTATTTGTATTATGGAAAACTACTGTCAAAACATTACATAAACCTAGTTCATATTTTAAGAGAAATTTTGGAAATAATTTGATGTTTCGATTATTCTCGTAAAAAAACAATAGTGAGTGATTTCCAAAGCAATAAAACTCGATATGCTTTATTATTTTGGTTAAATATAAAGCTGATTATTATTGTAAGGGTGCATTATCAGTTGAAACCAACACCCAAAAGAATTTTAAAATCATCCTCAAATACAAATTCAATGCAACATCACCATGGAGGCTAGAGGCAATGAAGGAAGGAGGTGTTTTAGCGACCTCTTGTTAGGCATCATCGATGAGGCTGCAATATTGCTTTGGCAGCCATGTTCTTTCATTATTTATTGTAATAAGAATAGATGATTTATTCTTGTTTGATCTTGTAATAAGTGAGCTCCTACGTGAGTGATATTTCTTGTATTTTCCCTTGAATGTAAGGATGGGGGTGGGGAAACATGCATGCTTTGTACAAAGTGGTTAATGGTTCCACTAGAAAACCTGTTGGAGTTGATGGTACTCTTTGAAAACCATCGTATCATGAGTAAGTACTAGACAAAACTCATCCATGTTCACACTAAGGGGGAATTTTAGGAATATTCCTTGGATTAGTGCTCACATTATTGTTTGTAATAGTTAAATGTAATATTCATATATTACATTAGTAAGTTAGTGTGTTAGTAAGATATTAATATTGTTATATTAATATCATATTTGTGTGAGAAAAATAAAATATTGTAATATTATTAATATGAGTCATAAACAACTCATTATTAATAATATAGGATATTGTATTAGTTGTGAGTTTGTTGAATAAACAACTCATGTAGCTATTTGAGTGTTTTGTGAGAGATTTATGGGTTTGGGAGTGATTCTAGGAGAGATAAGAGAGGATATTGTGGGATTAAAGATTAGAGTTGAATCCTTGTATTAAGGATGTCATTCTCCTATATATTGTAAGCTTACTCTCTATGTAATTTGCTCCAAAATTATTCAATCAATAATATAGTGTGTTTATTATATATTTTTGCTCTAATTTTGTGTTTATGTTATTATCTTCATTCTGCAACATTGTCTCTTATTAATTTGTACAATTATATAATGTAATTATTGCTTTTTTATATTAGATAAGCTATCAATTTCACATCACTCATTACAGATTAAACAATGATTTTTGGAGGATTTTTGGGAAAATTCGGGATTTAGTTTTCTCTCTCCTTTGTAAATCTTCCACTATAAATTATAATGAGGGGCATTTTTATAATGTTGGATAATTATGCTTTGCACCCTCCCTTCTTCTCTTGTTTGTAAGTGATCTTGTGGAGTAAAAACCTCCCATTCAAACTATAATGCACTTTTTCCTCTTGGCCATTATAATGCACTATATCAAATCTGTGGAGCAATAATATAAGTCTATGGATGAATTTAAACTCTATCTTGTTTTCATTGCATCTATATGATCTCTTATTACATCTCTGGTTATTTGTGCATGTTGGATTGTGCTACATGTTTTAGTGGTTTGTGTTTAATGATGAATGGATTTGTGACAAGAAATTGATCTGTGTTAGTGTTCAATCATCCTCTTCAAGCTTGTTCATTTTTTATTTCCATGCAAGGTAAATTATTCAACATTCCTTATTGGTGCATCGCCTCATGTAGAATTAGGTTTAATTTTATGCAATTCCTTCTTCCTTGTCACCTTGAAAAATTTAGAATAAGATTTAGATTAGCTCTCTACATTTGGTGAGTGGTGATAGGTACAGGAATAGGAAACCAACCTTTCTCTAGAGAGATTTCCCGATTGCAAAGTCCCACAATTTGGGAAAAGATCTATGTTATGCAATCACATTGATTGTCTCAACCCTTCTAATTGTAAACATTTAGGTTTATTATGATTCCGCATCAATAGTTTCAACCAACACACTCTCATAAAAATCTAAAGAGGGTTATTTTCCATACTTACCAAAATGGGGAGTACTAGATGCTTTTGCTCCATGTCTTCTACTAGACCTCCAAATCCTTCATGAGCCATCTATCTCTGCAACACAATTCATTTTGCAACATCACACTTTGCTTCTCTAAATCCCTCTCACGTGCTCCATTAAACTTAAGCTGCCTTTCTTCTCTCTATCTCTTTCTACCAAGTCCTCCATATTTCACCACACTTTCTCCTACCCCCGCATTTGGTGGGGTTTAGGTAGCCATATAATGTTGTTCCAAATCCAGGTCACGATCAAGATCTTAATCACTAAAGGGATAACACACAAATAAGATCCTCTGGGTTCACGTAGGAACTAGAACTCAGCAACCTCTAGACAGGAATAAGTAGAAACTACGTACTCCAAAATGTAGCTATTAAAAACACCACTCCACCAATGATTTATTGTGAATGTCCAAGTCAAATCAACATCATGTAGATCCTAGAATTCCTCCTGTGTCCAAATAAGTGCTTTATACCTCCAATTTCTCTTTAATGCGTATGCTACCAGCCACTCATACAACTCTATAGGAAACAACAAAAGAACGCCTCATAGAGCTCATGATATAGATTCTATTCAACCCACGCGCGTGCATCAAATTCAGGTCTAGTGTTAAATTTGTGAGTGAAATCTTCCTCTAAATATTCTACCCAACTCTCAATACTGGCCAAAGTCAACCGACACGTCTTAATCATGCAACATACTCACAAATATCTTGAGAAAGAGATCCTGGAAATGAAACTAAAATGTAGTATTTTATTTTACTAAACAACCCAATGTGCGCCGACACATTACCTAGGAAAACTTGAGTGCTCACCAGGCGTGCAAGGGTAATGGGTCCCTCTTTTATGAAAGCTTTGTCAAGGAGTTAGCATGATAAACACATACATAGATATATTCCAGATCCATAATAACAATGTAGTGATAAACCATAAATAGATCTAGATCTTAACCATAATGCATAAAGAATTAGATAATGACTAATATCAGATTCACCATACAAGATCCAAGTAATCACATGTCTCTCAAACCATGCAAATAAATACATATTTATAGGAGTGGGGACTTTCCCTTCACTGCCTAAGCATCCTCAAAATAGGATGCATGCTAAGAATAGCCATGCATTGTTATAAGATAAATACAAAATCATGCAAGCTCGCTAATAATAAACTATCTAATAATATAAACTACAGATCTAATCCTTTAATAGCCAAAAACTAGGCATGTCGTTCGATCTTCCTCTTGTCCAAAATAGCCTTACTTTGCTTTGAAGTCTTCATGCTGATGCATGCCCCACACTCAACATCTATATTTAGCCTTATCATGCAAAACAACTAAGTCTTGATGTGGCACTTTCCTGGCACACCCTATTTCACTATACTTCCACTCGCACCTCCGCACCTTATGTCTATGTGCCCTTCCCTTCTGCTCCTTCAATAATTATGCTGCAATTCATCAACCCAACATTAAATCTTATATTTCTCATTCCCAATAGTTCCATGGTCTTTCCTTATAAGATTATTACAACCTATTTGAACTTGTAATCAGTAATTCATTTCATCATTCCTTTTGGGTCATAACGATGGGAACAACACTTTGCTCCATTTAATGAGTTCTCAACTTAACATCATGTCATAATTTCTATAATAAAATTGAACCATTTCATTTAAGATTCACTACTAGGACTATCATTTAACTAAGAAATGACCTAGTATTGGAGTTCCCAACCTATCAACAATGTCTTACTATTGTTCAAGGGTTAATCCAACTCCATTAAATTAATATCTTCATGATATGAACAATTCATAAACGTCCCATCCCATTAGTATCTACAAAAAGCATCTTGCTTATCAAGTTAAGTAACTTAATCAAATATATATAGTTTCTCATACTTGTCCCAATTATATAACAACTAAAATACTATCACGAACATAAATAACATTTATCTTCTAAAACTTATATCATATAATTACAGTATTATTTTACCAAAATAAGGTAAAAATTCCCATGTTTTCCATTTAGAAATTCAAGACAGTCCAAAACCATATGTGGGAAAACCTCCCATAAGGTTTTAATAAATACTACTTAAGTAATACAAGTTATTAAATTATCCATTCACAATGATGGGAAATTAAACCTTCAATTCCTAATATTTATATCTCGATTTTATCTTAATGTTTACAAAATAAACCTTAACTCCTAAATACTTCAAATATAGCACAATGGAAATATAACACATAATAGTTTGGATGTATTATATCAGCTTAATGATATTAACCCCTTTTGTGTTATCATGCAACAAAACATCAACTCATGCATAGAGTAAAAAAAGACTATATTCACATTCCCTTTTCCATTGATCATAACAGCCAACATATACCCATAACATGTTATAATTCTTGACAACAAAATCTAATTTTTGGTTACTAGTATATCATCTTAATTATTGAGCTCAAGATTTAGTTTAGTGCTCCTTAATACCAGAGTAACAAGTAATATAATTATGTAGAGATTCAGTATGTTATAAAAGATAGGTTACATGCCTTAGGATAGGTTGTACAAGCCTACTACTGAAAAATTTGAGAATCTTTCATACAACCTCTTTTTTATTTTATAGCTAGATGCCTAAAACAAGACTTATCAAGAATGCAGATTTCAGCCTTAAAACTCTTCAACAATTATTACTAAACTTGTACAAATAAGAGAAAGGCATATTTTGAGAATCTATACAGACTTAACCTTTAATAAGACTTAAGTATTTCTTTATTCATTTATATATAAAATATAACAAGGGCTCATAAAATTTCCTCCAAGTACCCATAATATAGATATATCAAAACTTCAACATGAGATTTAGAAAATAGACAAACAAATATTATTCCATCTCCTTCAACAATCCCATAAGGGGATAAAAATCAACTCAAACAAATATTTAGAGAATCAAATTTTACAATTTGCACCCAAATACATATACTAATTTAGTTCTTTCTTTTCCTCAAGTATGATTAAGAAAATATATGATTTTTATATACCTCAATCTAATGTAATGTAACAAGTAAATAAATAAGCAATGAAGTAGTGAATTTGACCCAAGAAAAATAAGAAAGTAAGATTGAAACCCTAAGTGAAAATGAGGAAATAAAATTACTTAGCTGATTCACAAATAATCCCGCACTGTGTCAAAGTGATGAACATAGAGGGAAAAATGTCACACCGAGCCTCAAAAAAATATAGATGTGTCAAAATATGTTGGATTGGGGTGCTTATGGAGGGTCAGGGGCACTTGAGCCACCCTATACCTACTCGGGCAGTTGTGTCGCTCAAAACCTTAGAAATCCATTTTTACAGGTCACAAGATGTTTAATATCCTTAACTTCTTATCATTAGTATGTCGCATTGTTTGGCCCCAAAATATCAGCTAAGTACAAGAGGGTGCATGGGCACGCAGGACCTAGTTGAATAAGAGCACATGGGTTAAAGGTACACAAGGGAGGGTTCTCACTGGTTTTGTAGAACATACAAGTGCGCACTTACAAGACAAAATAAATTTGGTACTTAGTCACATTCAACATCCTAGGAAACACACGAGAAAAGCATGACTGTTGTGGATAAGGTTCCATCCTCATGACTAGGGGATCAAAAAGGGAATATTCTAGGCATGTGATGGAAGGTTCCAGAAGACATCATTATAAAGAGTAGAGAGCTCGTATTTGAGAAGGCATGCTTCCATAGAGGACCACCTCGACACTTGGAAACTGATCTGTAACTTCTAAAATGCATGGCGGTGGGTGCTAAGGTTATAAATGCAAGCTCCCTATAGAAGAAAGTGGGGATAAGAGTGTATAGAGTGTGGAGAGTGCGAAGGAGAGAAGAGAGAGGAAAAGCCCTGCAGAAGCTGAATAAGGATGTTATGGGTTAGGGATTAGAAGAACTCTATAAGCAATGGCACATTTAGGGGATGGGTCTGTATTCTTTTTGTTTTTGTAATATGATGAGCATAATATAGCTCTAATGCATGACTTGGCTCTACATAGTTATATGAGGATCTGTTATGACCTTAGGGGATGTAATGTGGATTGTTGAACATGTTAAAGATGAATATAAGGCTTTGTTATAAATCATATATGTTCTCAGAGGTATAATGCTTATGTATTTCCTTTATGTATGAACCTTATGCTACTTGTTATTCCTCTTTTCTGGATGTAATAAGATAACAACTTGTTCTAAGATCTTGAATGTGGCATGGTTATTTTCTACTCATTTTCATTTGAATATCTATTATAAGATGATGCATTCTCATAAGACTCACATAAAGGAGAGACTCGGCACCTACACATTTCTCGAGTGAGTGCGAGCGCCTATTCGGTGATAGGCCAATGTGCATGGGATTAGACTATTGGTCTAAGGGTATAAAATATGACTACATCTTGGTTCCATTGTTGGGACCTCTTTTCAAAGTTGTTATGAGAAATGACATGCATATTTGTCCCTGTGATGCGTGATGACAGAGTGTTTGACCTTAGAAAGTGTTGAAACATGGTTCAAGAGCATGAAGGATGGGTTTTATAAAAAATTCAACATTGTACCTGAGTTCAATGCGCATAGATGGGTAGAAGAGAGCCTATACCATGAGGTATATGAAACATTCTTTTTCTGCTTCCTAGTAGAATTATATGAATGGATTTCAACATACGCATCCAGTTAAGTCTGGTACTATCGATCACACGTATGGACCCAAGATGACTATCGAGGCATGTAGGATGTAAATTTATCTTAGGTGCATGCTTTGTTGATTAATGGTGAAAGGGAGTACTGACCAATCATACTCTTGAATACGCCATTTCTATGTGTTCTTGACCAGAAGTTCTTTGAGTTCAAATTTCCGAGGAGCCTAGAGGATCATTTTTACATGCTATTCCTTTGGCTATGAAACTCTCTATCACTACCTTAAGTTTGGAGGCATTTTCCATGGTTGGATAAGCTTCTCTAAGCACCGGGAGAGGGAGCCGAGGTGGAAGAAGATGGTAGAAATTGTGGTTGAGAAGTAAAGGGAGGAGAGACGAATCAAGTATAACAAAGCACATGAAAGGGAGATGAATAGACAATGTGAGGTTGTGAGTACAATGGATCTATGGAGGTAGATGTTACGGGAAGGAGTTGAGGTTCATGTAGAGGGTGTGGAACCTGAGCAGTTTGTGCTACCCCATCTTGGCAAGCACGGGAGAGAAGCCCCTTCAGTTTCTGATGATAGTTCATCACATAGAGAAAGGAGAGCCATCGGTGTGCATCTGAACCCACTTGGAGACCAATACCTAATGTTTGGTTTTCCAGATCAAGGGAGAAGTATTGTTAACCTAGTTGGTATTGGTGGGAGTAACCGATTTGTGCCCAAGAGATATAATTTCTCATTTGGAACATCCATGGCTGCACAAGCCATTCCTGTATTTGGAGGAATCTTTGACAAGGTGCAAGTACATAAGGTTTGGGTATTACATCTGGGAGTGGTGTGGGACATACAACTGATAGTGGGACAATATCACAAACTATTGTGTGTAGTTCAGTGGGACATTAGGAACACTAGGCACAACCACTTCTAGTCCTTTTTGACTACATGAGGTGGATCTGGTGGGTTAGGAGGAACAAGACTGGTGGATCTAGTGGATCTAGTGGAGGAGGAAACACCAAAGGGAACCAAGGCTCTGGATTAGGAGGACAAGGACCCTAGCCACCTCCCCAAGTGTTTTTGAGATGTCTTTACACTTACCAGACTATAGGGGTATTGAAGATGTTGCAGAGCATGTGCACAAGTGTGAGTTACTATGGTGCACAAAGGGGATCACTACCCCGGAGTGGAAGGCAAGCCAATTTGCAACAATGTTATAAGGGTGCACACATAGTTGGTATAGGAAGTATGACCCCCATCAAACGGTGGTAGACTACACTACATTGAAGAAAACCTTCCTAGTAGAGTTTCATATCCCTAAGTTTGAGTAGAAGAGCATCAACGATATGAAGGAGATCCAAAGAGGGAATGCCGGAGAGTGTGCATGAATATGATGCACATCACAAAACTCTCTTATCTAAACTATCCTATGAAATTCATCCTTCTCAACATGCTCAATGGTTTTTCAAAGGATTGATAACACCATTTAGAAGGGATCTATCACACAAGACTTTCACAAACCCGCGCAAGGCATTAGAAGCCGCCTTTCCCGCTGAAACCGCTGGGAGTGTTGATACTGGTGTTAGTCTTTTTCTGGAGGCTCAAATTAATACAATGGCCAAGCAGTTGGAGAAGCTATCTGTAAACTCAACACATGAGGTTCATAGTGGACTTTGGTGTATAGACTGCAAAGTGGAGGTACATGCAAATGATAATTTCCCTCGGAAGTTAGTACATGCTATATCGATAGACTATGAAATTTTCCATGGGGATCATGATGCAAGTAGATGCCCTCTACTCTAGTGCATGATCCATAAGAATCTTTCTTGCTATTTCAAAATCTATACCCGTATTTGACCCATGATACCAAGGATTGTAGACTCGATTGATTAGATCCATGATGCTATTATTCTGGTGTGCGCCAAACTAGCCTTGTAAGCGCACAAGGACAATGACCATCGTTATGAAGTAAAAATAGATGGAGGAGCACGTGGAAGAGGTTTTTGTTGAGGATTTCATGGTTGTAGTAACCATGATGGAGGACAAAGTGAGTTCTTATGAGGAACTTGTTATAATTGTGGATCTACAGAGCATTACAAATGCGAGTGTCCTGATCTGTTGCAATTCTCATGGTATGGAAAAAAACACAAGTATGAAGAGTGTCCAAAACTTTATGAGCATATGAACCAATAACACTAGAAAGACAAAGGCGTTGGGATGGTGAGCATCAAGAAGGCTGATTCATAGTGGATGCTAAGAGTGGTGCATGAGTCGAGCTAGAACTCAGTGCTGGTGACGACGTGAGCAGAGGCCGCACATGCCAGGGAGATGCCAAGACAAAGGAAACTAGTTTCAAGAGAGGAAGTGGTACATGGAAAGTATCCAAACCTTACTCATCAGAAGGAGGTGTATCAAGAAACTATGGACGTGATTCAAATTTTGCAAGGGGAGATCCAATGTCTAAAGGAGAAATCGAGGTAGTTGGAGCAAAGGAAGGATGCCAAGGTTCCAAAGAATGACCTAGATGAGGTCAAGGAAGTGTGTAGGATGTTAAGGCAAGAGAATATTATCCCCTTGCTAAGAGAATGGATGAGAGAGAAGGTACCATGCACCAAAGTAGAGCACAAAAGGTAGGTTTTGCATGCAAACCTTCCTCCTCATAGCCTTGACTATGATAAGGAGATTACTTTGAATGTGGTTATTGATGGATGGCTTCTAATAAATATTCTCATCGACACAGAGCAGAGGTAAATGTTCTTACCTTAGATGTCTGGCATCAAATGGGAAGACCCGCATTGTATCCATCTTCAAATGTGTGGTACATGGCAAAAAAAACTAAGGCAATACCCATTAGATTCCTAAAGGATGCAATTATCACAATCTAGGGGGCCAAGTTCACTGGAGACTTCAAAGTCTTGTCACTCACATAGGTAGAAAAATTTCCAGCGTTACTTGGGAGCCCATGGTGTTATAAGAACAATGTCGACCTGCCATTTAACAAGTTGTATATCAGATTTGAGAACAAGGAAGAAAGGGTGGTAATTCCATTAATGGATGGGAAATTAGCACCCTATACCGAGCCCTTAAGAGAAGAAGTCTTGGATAGAATATATGTGCGATCCATTAGAGATCCCGAGATAATTCACCCCACAAAGGAGTCATCCAGGTTTGAAGATGCCTGGTCCTTACGTGATACCACTAGTGTGGCATGCAAAAATTGGGCACATGGGAGCTATGAGTTGATTGGGTCATAGATGAGAGGATAGGTAACAAGGTTAAAAAGGCATGGTCACTCAAGCACATAAGAGGAAAGAAGTTGCCAAGTTACTCTGGAGGAGCGTATCCTAAAAGTTTCTTGTGAGAAATGGAGGCTTAGTGGAAGAATGAAGACAAGAGGAGGGGAATGCTCAACTACAACCTACTCAGAACTGTAGTGTGCTGGTGGGATACACATCGGGATAACCTCCTGGAGTGGCACGAGGTGAGGATCAAATTTTCTGTAAGGTTCTTGAGTAAAAATGCACCCACTGTCATACAAGACTACCATGGTAAAGAGACCGCATCACTCCATATCCAAGCATGTGAGAAGGCTCCTGATGGGAAGCGCATAAGCATTACCACCTTTTAATGGGTGCATAAATTATATTCTAGCTTATAAGGCTATGTGCATGCATGGTATATTCATTCGGAGATGTGTTGTCAAACAAGTAATTAATAAGAGTTGGCAGCTGATCTCATTCAAGCTTTCGAGTATAGGAGTACCAAGCCATCAGTGGATAAGGTGTTGTAGGTAATCAAGCACCTCACGATGAGAGATAGTCCTATTATAAAGGATAGGATACTTTGAGTTACTAGGTGAGCCTTATTTGGAGGCATGCCTCGATGAAGAAAAATAAAAGGAATAGCAAATTGAGCACGCATGAATGGAAAAAGAAAAAGGAAAAATGGTCTATGTAATAGACAGAGAAGAGATGGAGAATTTGGATGTTAATCATTCAGAAGGTATGTGTAAAGTCATAAATATCATTGGTGAGAGGTGCAACAGAAGGTATTTGACACTTTAAAGGATAGGCTTGTCACAACATCCATATTATGTTTATCTATGCTAAAAACCTGCCATTTATAGTGCAAAATGTTGTGTGGGTACAATAGAACAACATGATGTAGGTGCTCTGATTTTACATGTTGACATTCCAAACAATGAGAAATGTAATTTACCATGTCCTTTTTCATTCCCTTCCAAAAGTATTGCTATTTTACATCAAAAGCATTTTAGTCACTCCAAGATGTCTAGAGTATGGTGAATCATGAAATTCTTTCATAACTTTTATCCTTAAGTCATTTCTCAAGGCATCTAGAATCTACCTTCATATTTAAATATTCCCTCATTTTCAAACTTAAATACCTCATATACCTCTTATCGTTAAGATCTACTACCAATGAAGCCTCAAATTGTTGATAGTAAAAATTTGTTGACATTTTCTTCTTTACCTCATCCTTAAATTGGGTTCTAAGTTTCACAATTGTGGAAACACACTTCCAATGACTTAGTGCATCTGCCACTATATTTTCTTTTCCTTTTATGTAACTTATGTGAAAATCATAATGTGATAAAAATTCAAGCCACCTACGTTGTCTTACATTTAAGTTAGGATGTGAAGATATACTTCAGCCCCAAGTGGTCTATTTTCAGTTCGAAAGACTTCCCTAATAGGCAATTCCTTTAAACTTGAAGTGTTTGTACGATGACAACAAGCTCTAAGATCATGGGGAGCATAGTTCAGCTCATGTACCTTTAATTTTTTCTCTCGTATGCTATCACATGGTCATTTTGAAGAAGAATTCCACCCAAACCTTCACTAGAGGCATATGTTACCACAGAGAAGCTTCCATTGGGGTACAAAACCTTCAAAAAATTAAATGCATTCTCACATTTTTTAGACCAAAAAAATCTCTTATTTTTTTTCTCCAATGATGTTATTAGAGTAGTAACTCTAGAAAAGTCTTTTACAAATTTTGTATAAAAAACTAACTAACCCCATGAAGTTTCTAACTTCATGAATGTTCTTTGAGTTGATCATTCTATTATAGCCTTGATTTTTGATGGATCTATAGATATTCCTTCCTTGTTTATGATATGACTAAGGTATTGTACCTCATTTTGATAGAAGGAACACTTATAAAATTTTCCATACAATTTCCTTTTTCTAAGTATGTCCAACACTATTCTCAAGTGCTCATTATGCTCTTCAATGTTTTTGGAGTAGATCAAAATGTCATCTAAGAAAACTAGCACAAAATTGTCTAAATATTCTTGGAATATGTTATTCATTAAGTTCATGAATGTAGCAGGTGCATTCATGAGTCCAAATGGTAAAATCATGAACTCATAGTGGCCATATCTTGTTCTAAAAGTAGTTTTGTGTATGTATTCATCTTTAATTCTTATATGATTCTATTCTAATATTAAATAAATATTAGAATAGACTGATGTATCACACATATGATCAAATAGATCATCTATCCTTGGAAAAGGATATCTATTCTTTATTATGGCCTTGTTAATCATGTGGTGGTCAATGCATAACCTTAGAGTAAAATCTTTTTTTTGAAAAAGATGATCGATGCTCCCAAGGAGACATGCTCGGTTTGATTGATCCTTGGATAAAAATCATGTATTTGTGACTTTAGTTCCATTAGTTCAGTTGTAGTCATGTGGTAAGGAGCCTTAGAGATAGGTTCTATTCCAGTTTTGATATCTATTGTGAAATCAAATTCATGTCTTAAAGGGAGTCTAGGTAACTCCTTCGACAAGACATCACTATAATCTTATAAAGAACGGGTAATCTAAAAATGAAGTGTTACCTTCTTTGATAAAATATGATATCTTAAAAGCATAAAGCATGCAACCTTTGTTTTTAGCCTTTTTAAGTTGCATTGCATAAATATGCATTACTTCTATGTCTCTTTTTATGCCTTATATGAATACTATTTTTTATAATTCATCTAAACACTTGATTTAATTTTCGTAATAGTTCACATTTTCCTTATGTTGTGATAACCAATTTACACCTATAATGACATCGTAAGATCCTAAAGGAGCTACATATAGGTCTATTTTTATTGTAAAATTGGGTAGCTCAAATGCTGCGCTAAAAAGACATCTATTTACTACGTGAACAACATTATTCATGTATTGCACAGTCCATGAGTTCTTCATGTATCCAAATTTTATTTTTAATTTTTCAGCTTACTTATTTAAAATAAAACATTCAGTAGCACCATTATAAAAAAGAATAGTTACAGTGTAATCCATATAACTTACCCGATACTTCAACAGTGTGACTTGTTTTTCAGCTTTACTATTTACTACTATAGCATGAATTCTCTAATCCTATTTTCTATCTTTGTTCTTTAATGGAAAATTGTTTTAGTAGTGATCACAACCACATTTAAAGCATCTAGAAAATGGCCCTTTCCTTTGAGTTTTATTTTCATTAACTGCATTGCATTGTTTTGACCAATTTTCTTATGGTTTGCTGTACAGACTTTGTTGCTATACATTTCTTCTCATTCTTGGATTTATTTCCTACCTTCTTCCACAAAGTATTTTTGGTCTCAAAATGTTAGTGAGTTAAAATTCTTTTTCCTTTTCTCATCATGGTGAGTAGATATAACCTGCAGCTTCTACTCTTGGTGGATGTCTTTTTCAAAGACTACCTTCATGGTCGAAGGACCATGCACATCCACTTCCCCGCCTATTATGGGATTAAGTCCCATGATAAAATTTTTTATGTGGAACTTCTCATCCACCTAGTATTTAGGAATGTATTCAAGAAATTTAGTAAACTTTTCCCAGTACTTTGTTACAGTAAACTTGTTTTGAACTAAGTTATGAAATTCTAACATCTTTTGGTCATAGTACAACTATGGCAACCAACGCTGTGTTAAATAAAATTTGAACTAATTCTAAGTGATGTTATCTACATAAACCCCCCATTTTACCTTTTGGATATCCCACCATGATGAAGCCTCGTTTGAGAGATGATACACACCCTAAAATACCTTAGCTTCTTGAAAAGTTCCTGATGGTGAAATATTTTCCATCTCACTAAGCCAATTCTCACCTCTTTATTATCACCTAGAGTTTTCCCATTAATTTTTGTGGGAATTATACACTTTATATCATTTGATAGTTCTACTACCAAACATGTCCTTTTATTTTCAGGTTGGTTAAGATATGTAGCGTCATGATCTACTACATTTGATAGTCTCTAAGGTTGTACACTTTCATCATTTTAGTGTTTTCATCCTCAACCAAAATCCATTGTTCGAGAACAAAAACATGATTGTGAGTTTCTAACATGACAACAAGTATCTCATCCAACTTATAAGATGTTGCTGCCTCATCTCCAACATGTTAATTATTCCTAACATTGCCTCTTGTCCTAACCATTCTATTCTATTAGAAAAGAATTAAAATTTTGTGTTAACATAAGGACCTATTATGTCCAAGAGTTGTAAACCTTCAGCTCTGATACCAAAATGTAACATCCAATATATAACAAATCCAAATTAAGGTATTTAAAAAAACTCCTTAACCCCATTTCATGCCTTGAATGATTTTATATGACAACAATAGTAATCTAACAAGAAATATAGTCTACAATCCATCTTATAACATCTTAAACATATGCAATTATAAAGTTCAATAGATCTACCTAATCCCCTTTATCATCACTCTATCCAAGTGTAGATATCATGTATGTAATTAGTTAACCCATTCATCTAGGTTTTATAGTTGACGCAGATCTAGTGTCTACCTAAAATTAGTTAATTGTTTCATCTGACATCTTACACCGTTGTTTTAGATCTTAGTGAACTGATAGTGTATTCAGCTAGTACACTACTTACGCCAAAGTTTTCAAGCTATGCTTTACATGATTAGTTTCATGACCACACACAAGTTAAGAGAAACTTTTTTCATCACCACATAGTTATCTAGATCACATCTTGATAGTTAAAGAATTTTAAGTTCACGTATTATGAAGGCCCAAAATCTAAGTCTCGACTTTTGATTTTAGTATATGATAACAATCCCAAATTAGGACCCATATGAGAAAGTTAATGATTACTTAATGACTCACACCATGAAATAATTATTACCCTTCCTATAGTTGTCCTAAAATGGTATAATTAGAGTACAATCAACTTGAAGTGTGAGACTTTGAGTCCATGCTTATTTAATACTTGAGGCTAATTAAGGTAGTTTTTGTCATTTAGAGATTAAGTCAAGTTATAGGTTAATAACAATCATCATTGAATTACTAGTTACTATCAATCAAAGTGTCTAAAATCAAAGTTTCTAAAATCAAAGTGTCACATTATGACCTTTGTCATTAAGAACTAGGTTTAGCTTAACCATTTCATTAGGATTAGATAATGTCATAAATCCTCCTTAACGATAATTGTCGTTAAGTATCTCCTTAGAAAGATATATGTTCTCTTAAACATTTGAACTAAATTTAGTAAAATAGATAACAAAAAGGCATCATTCAAATTTCATATTAATCACTTATTAAAAGTATTGTACTTTTGTACTTTGACATCATTATGTTGTTAAACAAGTTGTTGTCGTAAAGGTACAACTAGTCATCCACGAACTATTAAGTGTTACTAAAACATGAACCAATTATTTAATTAATCACTTTATGATCGAGTCAAAGGAATGCATTTATTTCACAACTCTTGTTTCATTGTCCTAAAAATGTTTTTTTTAACTCTTTTTAAGGGTAAGCGCATGGAAATGGGGCTAAAACAGGTAAAAATGGAGACCTTTTTCCTGAAATCAATGAAACCTAAACTTCATTGAATAATTCGGCATGCCTATGCTCAAAATTTGACAAAGTGATAAGAATAAGTACCATAGATCTCAAAATCTAGTTTCTAAACTATTATTTTTTTAAATGGTTGAGATTAAGAGGGTCAAATGTGGTGCACACATAAAGTATGTATATTTTTGTGTCAAAAAGATAAGAACCTATTGTGTGTGCACCCCCCATTTTTTGAGTTCTATAATTTTTTTTCAAATCCCTTTGGTATAAAGTTAACTAAGACCATGTACGAGTTCCATTAATTTTTCATAATTTTTGGATGAATGTATAATTTTTTATTAATTTTCAAAGTGCACATATCCTGAAAATGAAATATTTGTGTGTGCACCCCCATAACTTTGAGAAAAAAGTCATTTTTAAAGTTTTTTTAGTGCGTGTAGAATGGAGTTTATAAAAACCACTTTTTTTTTTTTTAAAATTTGGATGAAAAAATCGTAAATTGTGCACCAAAATGTATGCATAGGTTTTTGCAAGAAAACAAGGCACTAGTAAAAGAAAATATGGATGAAAGCCTTAAACTAATCAGATTTTAGAAATAATTATATCGTCATCAAGGTAAAACCAAGCTTGACATCATAGTAGAATTTATTTTTGAATATTATGTTTTAATGCATGAGATATTGGGGTGCACACATGAAATTTTGATGTTTTTTTGTCAAACACAGTTTTAATCACGTAGAAACAGTCCAAACCTTTGGTTTGGTAATCCAAGGAAAATCCAAGCCTATGGATTGGGAATTTCAAACCCAAAAAAGGGTGAAATGTGAGCGCACTATAACATGCTCACGTTTCAATGTGTTATGTGGTATATGTGTTTGTGGCATGCTTTTATGTACAAAAATAAATGTTTAAGTTTTTCTTTTATTATTATTTATATTTTATTATTTCTTATACTTTAAATTTATTTTAGTAAATATAAGATGTTAGGGTCACTCTACACCTTATGGAACTAGTCTCACAACTCCATCTGTCACGGTTTAGAAGATAATTTTTCATATTCTAATCTAGTCAGTACATAGGTATTTTTTAGGATTTCAGCATTCAACATTCAAGCTTTTAGGGTTTAGATTATACAATCGATATTTGTTTTGTGAAAGAATATAGTAATTGTTTAGGTTTTGGGGCCTTTTGGATTGGTTATTGACATTTTAAGAGTGTTTAGGAAGATTTAGGAAATGTTTACTCATTCAAGGCAATCTTCTCAACAACGGGTTTTCTAGGTGCAAGGAACAAACACTCTAATGGTGAAATTTGACTTCTTCGGATGATTTTGGGAGCTCCGTAAGGAGTTAGGAGGAAAATAAATAGGCACTGGAAAGATATGTGAATCTTATACATGTTGGTAACATTCATTTTTCTTTAAGACTTGAAGGTTTCATGAATAATTTCAAGATAATGTAGCTACCCCTTTCGGTTCTAGACAAAAATGGCCCTAAATTTGTAAGCACTAAAGATATGATCACCACATGGTGATAGGTTAATATTTTAAATGATGATAGGTACCTTTGGGAATGGGTACTATCCTAAATAGAATATTTTTACCATATTGGTACCACATGTTTGTCACATAGGAAATAATAAATTGATATTATGTTCAAATAATTACAATTAATACTAAGGCTAATAAATAGCCATGGAAATATAAAACCGACCTCCTACAAATTAGGAAGTCACACAACCAAACAACCTATTAATAACATTACAGGTATAACAAAAATATATTGTTGAAACAATATAACAAACCTATATTATTAATAATGAGTTATAATATAACTCATATTAATAATATTACAATATATGCACTTATTTAAATAATGAGAGCACTATAATATTTTCCTTACATTCCCCCTTAGTGTGAACATGGGGAAAAAAACCATCTTCAACCAAACAAGCATGCCGCTCTGTAGCCTGCACATGGTCTCGATCCTCAACACCGATTGTGGGAACTACATCATCCAGGGACCATTCAACCTATTAGATGAATACATGAATTGGGACCGTTCAACCAATTCACATCAACCATCAAATCAGTCTAATCAAGAACACTTCCTACAATAGTATCAATGGTACAAATCACCACATCATTATCATCACTGGGAAACACAAACATTACACTCAGGAACATGGATGCTCATATGTTCTTATTCATCACACAAAACACAAAGATGTCACTAAAGCAGTTTGCGGCCTCTCCGATAGTGAATGAACTTGAGGATGTTGATTGTCCTCCTACCTTCATTGCCTCCATCCTCCAATAAGAGGATAGATTCTCAATACAGATAATCTTCATCACTCAAATAATTAATAGGTTCATTTTCACTTACAGATTAGAATAATCATCCCAATCTTCTTTAGCAGCTAAAGCCTTTTGATCCAACTTATCATCTAAGAGATCTTG
Source organism: Taxus wallichiana var. yunnanensis (assembly GCA_018340775.1). NCBI lineage: Eukaryota > Viridiplantae > Streptophyta > Pinopsida > Cupressales > Taxaceae > Taxus > Taxus wallichiana. Next base: position 546,582,035 of record CM031243.1, read on the forward strand.
AGCTCTTTTCTTACAATTCACAAAACCATGTCCTGGTTGTTTATAGTAATGACACAAAAGATGTTTCTTTGATGGTACAAACCTTTTTTTACCTTTCTGGAATGATGATTTATTGTTTGTAACCATGACAGTTTCTTCTTCTGGTACAGACCTTTTGATTTTTTCTTCCTCATCAAGCAAAGAGGAAATTAAATTTTCCAAACTAGGATTGATCTTACTAAGAGTAAAAAAAATAATTGAATATTCTTTTGGAAAACTATTTAGTAAGATTGCTTTAGCATCTTCTCCATCTACCTCTTTTTTTATTCTTGCTAATTGATTTAAAATGGATTGAAACTTACCGATATGTCAAACCATATTGTCATTTTCTCCCATTTTTAGCCCAAATTTTTTTCGCTTTAGCGCCATTGCTTGCATTACCCGCTTGAGATCCAAATAACTTGTTCATTCACCCAAATGTTATTAGATGACTTGGTTAGATCAATATGATGCAAATATGCATCGATAGACCAAGGCCAATAATTGCTATTGCTTTCCGATCCTTACTTTCTGATTTCACTGCTTCATCTGTAACATTCAGTTTTTAATTTTTCCATCAACAATGTCCAATAAGTATTTTTCAATAAATTATGATTGGGTTCGTACTTGCCACGTGTGAAAGTATTTACCATCAAATATTTCAATTAAATTTATCTTTTCCATATTAAACTCCACAAAATCGGGAAATTTGAACCAGACAATAATAAAATCTTTATACTCTTAGAGACATGGAAGCTTAATTAAATACACATAAAACTAAAGCAAATACATATAAGAGTGCATAGACATCTTCCTTTGTTGACTTCAAGTGTAAAAAAATGTGACTTTAAGAAATACTTAAAACTCTGACCTCAGGCGATATAGCAATTTCAATTCTGAATCCACAAATTTTCTATGCATTGAAGGTGAATTTCCTCTTGCCACTTGTATTCTCCTTCACTAAAAATACCATAGGTTTGTGTATGCATAAATACCATATGTAGCATTACCTAGCTAGGGAATCAATACATGCTTTGATGAATCAATTGTGTAGGGCCTGATCTGGAATTGTATTCACTGCAATCCTTTATGCGCCCAACAATGAAGATAGAAGTGATTATTAAAACTTATATCTTATCACCAAATTTTTAACAAGCTCATCCTCTAGCTATGTGATCATCACTCTACATGTTTTTATCCTTATTTACCTTATGTCCAATGTGGCAAGTGAAAGTATGGATCTCCAGGGAGAGAGCTCAACATATCGATTGGAAAGGAGGGATCCAACCCAATTCGATGCAAGGTCCAAAACTTATGCAGAATCAAACACAATATAATAGATCAAATTTAAAATGAAGGGGTTGACATTGAGATACTCAGGAGGATTCTATAATGAACTACAAACAAAGCCACAAATGTATGCTTGATGCAGAATTGATGGTAGATGGGCACCGATGTTCTACGGGGGAATGTTAACCAACACTGCAACATCAAGATCTTCCACTCATTAGAGAAACTTTAATGACAATAAAGCTTCCCCTACACTCTCAAGGATCCATAACACTCTGATACCAAATATTGGTATCGTAGGATTGTCACACATGAAACAATAAAATGATATTATGTTCAGCATAATTACAATAAATACTAAGGCTAATAAATAGGCATGGAAATATAAAACCGACCTCCTACAAACTAGGAAGTCACACAACCAAAAAACCCATTAATAACATTATGGGTATAATAAAAATATATTGTTGAAACAATATAAAAACCTATATTATTAATAATGAGTTATGATATAACTCATATTAGTAATATTACAATATATACACTTATTTAAATAATGAGAGCACTATAATATTTTCCTTACATGCCATGGGTAAGGATCTCATGAGCATGGGACAAATTTTTGTGAGTTGAAAACACCTTCCTAACACCCCATATTGTGTTTTTGAGTGACTAAACTTCTAACATAAACTTTAAAATTTAATCCCTAAACCCAAAACCAAAAACTTAAACTAAATCCTAAACTTGAACCATGAGACCTAAACCCTAAACCCTAAACAATCAACCCTTAACCCTAAACCCTAAACCATCAACCCTTAATAATGAGCCCTATAACCTAAACCTTACACTATGAACCCTAAACCCTAAACACTAAACCCTTAGTTGTTAACCCTAAACCATAAACCTTAAACATTCAACCCATAGCCCTAAGCCCTAAGCTATAAACCTTGAACCATGAGCCCTAAATGCCATAAACCCTAAACCCTCAACACTGAATCCTAAACCCTAAACCCATAAACCCTAAACAATAAACCCTAAATCCTAAACACTAAACCCTAAACCCTAATCCTTAAATAGTTATGAGCTAATCAAACACCCTCTAGGATAGTTCAAGAAATATATTAAGCATCTGGAGGTGATGTTAGAGAATCTTGGAAGTGTTGGAGGTAATTTAGGAATATTTAGGAATATTGTTTAGGGCTTAGGGTTTAGGGATTAGGGATTAGGGTTTAGGGTTTAGGGACTCAATGTTTAGGGTTTAGGGTTTAGGTTCATGGTGGTAAAAATAGGATTTAGGGTTTAGGGTTTAGGGCTCGAGGGGTTAGGGTTTAGGATTAGGGTTTAGGTTTAATTTTTTGTGTTTAGGGTTTATTATTTAGGGTTCATGGTGGTAAAAATAAGGTTTAGGGTTTAGGGTTTAGGGATCAGGGCTCAGGGTTTAGGGATCAGGGTTTAGAGTTAAGGGTTTAGGGTTTATGGTTGAGGGTTTAGTGTTTAGGTTTAGGGCTCAAGGTTTAGGGTTTCAAGCTCTGGGTTTAAGGTTTATGATTTAGGGTTTAGGGTTTAGGGCACATGATTTAGGGTTTAGGTTTAAGGTTAAGGGTTTAGGATTTAGGGTTTAGGGGTTAGGGTTTAGGGCTCATGGTTTAGGGATCAAGGTTTAGGGTTGATGGCTTAGGGTTTAAGTTTTAAGGTTTAGGGTTTATGGTTTTGGGTTTTGGGTTTAGGGTTTAGGATTTAGGTTATAGGGTTTAGGGTTTATGGCTTATGGCTTAGGGTTTAGTGTTTAAGGTGGTAAAAATAAGGTTTAGGATTTAGGGTTTAGGGACTATTGCTTAGGGCTTACGTGTATGATCGAGACGATACCTTTATAAGTGCATATCCCCTCTTAAGGATCATATTCATATTCAATGTATCGCCATCGAAGAGGGAAGCTCCCATGTCAAATTGGTTATTCAGTATGATGTGGAAGATGAGTAAAGAAAATGAAAGTTGGAGAATTATATTTCATTGGTAATTAGTACTAAGTATTAACAAGACTAATATGGCTTCTGACTACTCGACTAAGAGGCCATGAAAATATTAGGACCATATTTCCTAGTCTCATGCCTAGAACCATCATTGATTCTTCTTGTGTAAAATAAACATAGTGATAGGGGTATGACTAAGAACAAAAAGGAGTTATCAATCACCTAGTAAATATTTCTTGTTTAGTTTTGAATGGGAGTCAATTGGCCTATGGATTAGTGACCTTCCATTCATTGATAATTCCTTCTATGATAAACCCATGGATGCTTTCAAAATTTCCTCAAAAATATAGGGGTAGTCATCAAGCCTAATGAAGGTTGTGATGTGATGTGTCAAAACTATATATTCACAAGAACCTCTTCTTCCTTAAAAGTCCCTAGTTTGTCTTAGTAATGATGTCTCCTTGTATCTAAGGATCAAGGACTATTGGGGTCTATGGAAGGATTAGACATTCAGAATCATCAAGTGTTCTAATCAAATGTCGTTGCATCTGGAGAAACATTCTCAAACATTGGAGTAATGCATCTTGGAAAATAAAATTGAACCTTAGAAATCCTCTCAAATTTCTAGTCTAGGTCGTGTTCCTAGTCCTGTAGTGGGTATCAAACAAAAAATAAAAGAAATTTGACTAGAATTACTTATGAAATGCATTCTTTTGCTTCGATCTTATCTTTATAAATTCAATTCAACTTTCCAAGTTCTCCATATTTTCCAAATTTGGGGCGAATTGAAATTCTAGACCTTTGAAGGTGTGAAGAAAATGGCGAGTTCATTTCCTCCAACCTTTCTTGAAGTGAATTTAAATGAAATGAAATTTGGAATTTAGAGGTGGCACGTGGTAGACATTGATTTTCTGCCACCGATTTTGAGTGAAAAAACTTCTAACATGAACTTTAAACCCTAAACCCTAAGCCCTAAACCATAAACCATAAAATTAAACCCTAAACCCTAAACCCTAAACCATGAACCCTAAGACATAAAACCTAAACCCTAAACCATTAACCCTTAACCCTGAGCCCTAAACCTAAACCCTAAACCCTAAATGCCCTAAACCCTAAGCCCTAAACCTAAACCCTAAACCCTCAACCCTAAAAACTAAAACCTAAACCCTAATTACCAAAATTGGAGCCCTAAACCCTAAATCCAAAACCTTGAACCTTGAGACCTATACCCTAAACACTCAAACTTAAGCCCTAAGCCCTAAACCTTAAACCTAAACTTGAACCCTAAACCCTAAACCCTAAACCCTAAACCCTAAGCCCTAAGTCAAATCCTAAACCCTAAAATTAAACCCTAAACCCTAAACCCTACATTTTAACCATGAACATTAAAAATACTTGTTGGAAAGAATTCTAAAAAAAGATACTAATGAGAATTATTGAAATTGGTACAAAATTTTGAAGGAGGAAAATTTCATATATCCAAGAAAAATTTGGTACAACCCTTTTCTAAGCAACCCCTTCCCTATGGGAAGCTTCCATAAAGAAATGTTACCAAATAGAGCTATCTTCTTGCATGGGAACTATTTCACTCATTGTAATGTTCTGTGTCTTACCCATTCTTATTAGTATTGATAAAGAGTATTCAACTAAAAGGGTTCATCTACTTCGTAGGCATAACATTCAAAGAGAGTCATCACAATTTGATGCCTTTCATATGTTAATATTTTGAAGGAGGGAAATTCCAGATATCCAAGATTAATTTGATATACAAAAATGTTACCTAATATATCAACTATATCCTTTAAATATCAAGAAACATTCAATAGTGCAAGTATATGTGGGGAGAAACATGTTTGGTAGAGATGTGTAATATATAAGGTTTGTCGATCCTTATAGTGTAGAAGATCAAGAGCAGTTTTCACTTTGTAATCACTACTATAGACTGAAGATCAAGTGTAGAAGATCAATACCATTAGAGTGTTTTTTCCCTAAACACTGAACCCTAAATCCTAAACCCTAACCCTTGATCCCTAAACCCTAAATCATGGACCCTAAACCTTGAACCCTAAAACCTAAACCTTAAACCCTAGGCTCTAAACCCTAAACCATAAACCCTAAACCCTAAACATTAATCCCTTAACCCTAAACCTTAAACCTAAACCTTAAACCCTAGGTTCTAAACCCTAAACCCTAAACCATAAACCCTAAACCATGAACATTGATCCCTAAGTTCCCTAAACCATAAACCTTAAACCCTAAACCCTAAACCCTTAACCCTAAACACTCAACCCTTAACCATGCAACATTACCAATAAAGGAGTTCGTATTGGTATTATGGTTGGATGAGGGTTGACTCTCGAGGATCATATTCATATTCAATGTATCGCCTTCAAGAGGGAAACTCCCCTATCAAATCAATTATTTAGTATGACGTGGAAGATGAGAAAATAAAATGAAATATGGAGAATTATATTTCATGGGTAATTAGTACTAAGTATCAACAAGACTAATATGGCTTCTAACTACTTAACTAGGAGGGCATGAAAATGTTAGGACCATATTTCCTAGTCTCATGCCTAGAACCATCATTGAGTCTTCTTGTACAAAATAAGCATAACAACATGGGAATGGCTAAGAACACACAGGGTTATCAATCACCTAGTAAATATTTCTTGTTTAGTTCTTAATGGGAGTCACCTGGCCTATGGCATAATGAACTTGTATTTATTGATAATTCCTTCTATGATAAACCCATGGATGCTTTCAAAAGCACCTTCAAAAATATAGGGGTAGTCATCAATCCTAGTGAAGGGAGTGATGTGATTTCCAAAAAACTTGAAATGCATACAAATTTAGAGGTCATAACACAAATTTACAAATATCTCTATCATTATAAATGGAAGCCAAGTAATAGTTTCTCCATGTATCTAAAGATCGAGGACTACTACGGTTTGTGAAAATATTAGAAATTCAAGAATCATCGAGTGTTTGAATCAGAATGTTGTTGCATATGGAGAAACATTCTCAAACATTGGATTAATGCATCTTGGAAAATAAAATTGAACCTCAGAAATCCTCTCAAATTTCCAATCTAGGTCATGTTCTTGGTCTTGTTTCTATTTTGAGTTCGATTCTGGTTGTGGTCATCAAATATGGAAGTTTCAGGAAAGGAATCCACACTTGAATAATTATTCCCATTTAGATTGTTGTAAATGCAATGGCAATGGTAGTGCTTGTGGAATTTAGTTGGTGGAAGGTTAGGTTGTGCCCTTATTAGTTTTTTCTCATGGCGTCATTGGTAGCCTTTCTGGTATTATTGAGAGAAATCCCCATGCTTGTGTGATAAGTTTAAAATCTCCTTAGCTCTTGGGAACTTGTTTTTATCAGATGTAATAACAAGGCTAGTTTTAGCGGGTATTAATAGAAAAAAGAAAACAATTTTGATTGGAATTACTTATGAAATGCATTCCTTCGCTTTGAGCTTATCTTTATAAATGTAATTCAACTTTCCAAGTTCTCCATATTTTCCAAATTTGGGTTGAATTGACATTCTGGACCTCTAAAAGCATGAAGAAAATGGCGAGTTCATTTCCCCCAACCTTTCTTGAAGCAAATTTAAATGAAATGAAATTTGGAATTTGGAGGTGGCACGTGGTAGACATTGATTGTCCTACCACATATTTACTTATTGATGATTAATTGTTATTAGTTGGATTTATTTTCCATTATTATGATAAGTGCATTTTTGAGATTACCAAATCACTGTTAGGTTTATTCATGAGAATACAATTATTATTGTGGCATGGTTGATGCAACTCCTTAAAGCCTCCCATAATTATGAATACCTCTCCTACGAAACCCCATACAAGTGGATATATGTTAACCAAACTTGTCATACCTCCTTGAGATTGAGAAGGGTGTTTAGGGATGCTTTTAGCTTACTTGAAGAGTTTACAGTGTAGACAACCAATAAACCTTGCTCTTGTGCAATGAAAGGGCAATTTTGGTAAAGGTAGGTGAGATCGGTCTAAGGATGAATGTTGAGAAACTAGATGAGTGAAATAGGTGGTTTAGTTGTTTGAGAACATGATGAAATCCTAAAACTCCTACAAATATCAATAACCAATCAATAACACATCTAAAACTCTTACAAATATCAATAACAAATCCAAAAGGCCCAAAACCTAAACAACACCTATATTCTTTCACAAAATAGATATCGATTGTATAATTTAAACCCTAAAAGCTTGAAGGTTGAATGCTGAAATCCTAAAAATACCTATGTACTTGACTAGATTAGAATCTGAAAAACTATCTTCTAAACCATGACAGATGGAGTTATGAGACTAGTTCCATAAGGTGCAGAGTGACCCTAACATCTTATATTTACTATAATAAATTTAAAGTATAAGTATTATTTCTTATACTTAAACATTTATTTTTGTACATAGAAGCATGCCTCAACCACATATACCCCATAGCACAAGAACGTGAGCGTGCTATAACACATCGCGTTTTAGACTTGGTAACAACCAAACCTAATAATTCAAAACACGCTCACACTTTAACCAAACATGCTCGTGTTTTTGCTTAAAATTGGATTTGTGTCTACTTTTTGGCCCCCCATCTTTGTGCATAAGAATTTAACTTATCATTTAAATGATTATGTCATGATTATAATTGTAACATTGGGCATTTAATAATTCAAATTAAATATTGTCATAAAGTACAATTAATTAATCAAGTATAGTTTTTTTAATAATTATTATCAAGTATGATCTACTATTGTAAACAACACGATTCATCATTACAAATCATAAGAACTTAGTCAAAAAATAAAGTATTTATTGAACTTGTTAAGGATAATTCCTTATTCAAAAAGTATTACAATAATTTCATAATGATATAATTAGCCAACTTCCATTTACAACTTCATGAAATAATATTTCTCTTTGCAATCTATACATTTCCAAATATGAATGTATATTAAATCAATGTTTATAATCAGATTAACAATTCAACGCATGTCGAGCATGAATGTAATCAATCCAATTAATGCCTCATAATAACTAATCCATAATTTTATCTGTAAGATAAACATAAAATTATTCATGGTCAGGTTCATAGAATTGGAACAAATTAACAACTCTTTTCCTAGTTGTTTCATTACGAAATAATTGAGCAATGACTGTTTGATTTAATGATAGTAAATCAAACATCTGATCAACAATACATGTATATTATATCAAATAAATCTAATGATATAAACCAATTTTCTATCATCAATAACTTACAACATCACAATATTTTAAATCAAAACCATATTGACTTAATCTAAAACCTAAGTCAAATTAAATAAGATCAATCTTCCTTTTCACCAAATAACCAAAAAATTAATTTACACCCAAAATTACATTAACCATATTTAGCTAGTTTTTCCCTTTAAAATCATAAAAGGAAACAAATTCTCGTATTAAGATTAATATTACTGTAGACACTAAAATTAGGTCACACTCCCCTTTGGTCCCTCGGCAAATAAGCACCCTTCATCACATTCACCTAACCATGGCCCCTTTCACCCTACTAATATTAATTTAATTAATTTAATTAAATTAATTCATTATCCTCACCATATTTATTATTTAAATATCTTAATTTAAATAATACCCACACATACAGTTCACTTAGACACCTCACCAAGCCAACTCAACCTAAGACCTATTCTTAGTAAGTTGCCATAACTAACTAAGACTTACCCAAACCCTAAAAATCAATGCCTACATTCCCTCTAACCACATTCCTACATGCTTACAAGAGGATCTCGGTCTAATATGTGGGTGACATGAAATCCAAGGAAATTAAGAGGATCTCCCTAGTTTGGTAAACGTAGGAAATCCCGCCTTTTGACCAACACCGCTTAAGCTTAATCACCGGTTACCCTTTTAACCCCAAAACAACCTTATTCTCAAGGTTGGAAGTTGGAAGTTGGAAGCAAGTTTGTGAAAGATTTTGGAAAGGTTTACAAACATCAACACATTCCGAGAGAGACACACACATGTAAGGAAGGAGATCAAACATCTTTTCTGCCACAACCATCCCAAAGAATGATATGATCTAACTAAGCCAAGAGGAATGTACATGCAGCCCATGTAGAAGCTTTCCTTCAGTTGGTGATCACTTACAGCCTTCAAACCTCTCATCAACACCTCCATCCCTCACTCACAAGTATCTAGGACCAGAATCCAAGTAAGTATAATGTCATACTTCTTTGGTTTATTTCATTTCATCATTATTTTATCATCTATTATTTACCTAGCCACCTATTACATCCTCCTCCAACACTTCCACCTCCATATATGCACTAAAACCCCACCAAATCCCTTCCATGTCACCCAATACCTCATCCCGACCAACCAAAGTCCTTTGTGCAATCACAAAGGAGACCTATAGCTTGTTTTGTGGCATTCCCGATTTCCACAATAATAAGCACCGATTACACCAAACCACCGTCGCTACCATTTACCAACATCGGTCTCTATATTTTCCCATTACAACCTAGAACAGAGACCTACCCACCTGATTTCACCTCACCCTCATTCACCTGTGATTTATCTGAGACCTCTGTTAGATCCAGTAGAGACCCAAAACTAGTTACTTGACCTTTGGATCCTATTCTAGTCTAGCCTGTTAGATTAGATCTATTTCTTATTGTGTTTTAAGTGAGATATCTAAATCATTTTGAATTACAATAGGATTTACTTTTTTTACCGCATTAAATTGTTTAAAATAGTGGACTGACAACCATCTAGGAAGTATCACACTTCTCAGATCTAGCATACGCTAGTAGTTCACTACACATATTGTTTAATTCCTTCTAGTGGTCTTGATTTTATTACAGGTGGTTCCTCCTAGACAAAAGGAAGTTCTCATGATCAGCTATGGATTTGGAAGTCATAGGCACACAAAAACCCATCAACCAGCATTTGAACAGGTATTCCTCCTACGCTGTTACCCTATCTGTTTCATCAACACTTCAAAGAAATGATCTAAGAATTAGGTGAAACATTTTGGCACACCCAGTGGGACCCATCCAGGGTTCCTTGCATATTCATTCATTCCTAGTAAAAGTTGTGTGTTTATTTCCCTTATGAAAAGCATACACATTAATTTTCTTCCTTGGTAACCCACCTTTTCTTTCTATTTGCTCTAAAGGAAACTTTTCTTTTGGTGTAATTAAAAGAACCATTTCTTCATGTTTTTACATTGTAGTGAAAGAACATCGCTCTTCCTCTTCATCTATTTGTGTCATACAACATCACATTTTGATTTGGGCTTAAAATAAGTGCATTGCATTCGATTTATCACATTAGCTCACATAAATTGAGGTTAACCTATATGTTGAAGTCATGACCAAGCTGATGGTTGACAAAAACGAATCGTAGAAAGCACATTTCTATCTCTCTCTTTGAGTCTTGCCAAATTACACAAATTCAAAAAAACACATTCTTAAACAACATCTTTCCGGGAATGTCTATCAATGATCACACTGATATGAGGATTGACAGTACTCCCAACTCACGCTATGCCGAGTCATACTTTAGAGTAAAGCCCTCCCCAACCATAACATACCCGAGACCTCACCTTTTAGATCTCCTTCTTTGTAGGAAGCCATCCTCACCAAAAAAATCTATTTCACAACTCATGTTTCATTCCCTAAATAGCATAAGCTAAACAAACATAATAGAAAAGGCACTCCTAGGATTGCATTTTCTTAGTGTTTATGCTTGGCTTGCATTTTGAGGTGAGAGATCACGTTCTTCATTTTTTTGTTCATCCTTACATGCTCCTCATCACAACTGTGTATTCGGCTTCACCTGAGTGTGCTTGACCATATTGTCATCATTCTCAGAATTCTGGGTCTGATTCCACACCATATTTTAATTCACAACCACTTTTCTTTCATCACTATTTCAATTTCACAGTAACCATCGTCGGTTACCTCTGACCATCGTCATGGTTATACCCAACCGACGTCGGTTCCAGGTCCTTTTGCTAACCTACCCAAAAGGACATTTTATTCATCATCTTCTACTTTTCACGGTCCTGTCACTACCATCATACCCATTGACGTTGTAAACATCATCAGATTTGGCATACCTGTTAGATTTCACCTTCTGCCTTGTTTTTCACTCATTGTCCATTTTGTACAGTGACCGACGTGATAGTTACCCCTGACCGGCATTAGTTTTCCCTAACCGCATCGGTTAGCCTATTTCACATTCCAACCACCATTTGGTACCTAATTTAATTTTTACCGCCAGCGAGTTCACTGTTCTATTGTTTTCTCGTGTCATTTACAAAGAAGAAGCCCTACCTAATCAGTACTAGTTCACATGGTGTTGATCCGAAGACAAGCAAGCACACTCATATTTCATGCCAATTGTCAACCACTCCCACCTAGTCCTTCACCACCTTCCATTTTATCACCAGCCATGGATCCCATCCAACCTATCACTATCGCTACGGAGATGAGGAGTTCACATGACTCCTTGACCAAAACCCTGCCACTTTGTAGTTTTACCTTTCCCACTCATCCACTCGAGATGCCTCGAGTCAGTTGATATATGACATGCCCGTATCTATCCCCCCCTAATCTCACTCCCACTCCCACATCAGCCCCATCTAGCTCTATGCTGCCCGCATCTACCTTACCCCTAGTTGTTTCACAGCTAGGTCCTATACCCGCTATGACCGCCTGTCTCTGCTACCTCCGTGACACTCGTTACATCCACCATACCATAATGACAACTACCCAAAACACAATCTCATCTCGCCCTAATGTCTCACACATACCCGTAGCTACATTGCCACCTCCAAAGTGTTGGTGACCTCTACTCCATTTAAGAACATGGTCATTTCCATTCCACAATTGTTAGCCCCTATTGCCACTAGGGTTACCATGACCCTTCCACCCCCATATACATACTACCAACAACCTCCTGTTTCATCCATTATTCACACCGGGTATATACCCCCTATTTCACTACCTTCTTCTCAATCAACCTACATGGCAGCCCCATACACTGGAGTACCACCCCTATTATACACCCAAAACCAACCCTCTCATGCTATAGGAGGCACCCAATCATCACAACCCACTAATGACCTAATCAAATTGATGTTGGACAAGATGCAGACATTGGAGGCATCGGTTTTAGGCTCCCGCAACACTCTCACCTATGATGAGATTTGCAATGAGCCCATCCACCCATCCATTCCTATTTTCTCATACCCCATGCATTGGGAAATGCCTAAATTCAATCATTTCAATAGCAAAGAATACCCACAACAACATTTGTGATCGTTCAAACATGGGTGTTATCTGATCACTCATGATGATGCCTTGCTCTTGAGAACCTTTCCCATGTCCCTCACTAGACTTGCATTAGATTGGTATAGTGGGTTACCTAGACACTCCATATTCTCATTCAATCAGGTAGCCCAAGAATTCTTAGATCATTTCTCTATCAATATCGTCAAAAGGTTACCATGAATGATCTATATTCCATACGTCAGTATGAGGACAAATCTATTGCAGATTTTGTCACTCGCTGGCATAGCTTGATCAATCAACTTACCTTCCAACTACCACAAATTGAACTCATCGAGCTCTTCACATGGGCTTGTGCTAGACATATCTCACCAACCTTACAGGTCTAAACCTTCCAAACATTCGATGAAGCATTCACTATGGCACGAAAGTTAGAGATTCGGGCCATCGAAGAGAAGAAAATCCAATTATGCAATAAGAATTCAACATTCAAGTCGAATGATACCTCTTCTTCTTCTAAACCACAAAATAATTATTCAAAATCTAAGGGCACCGCTAACACAGTGGTACTCAAGGCCGGCCCAGCACATCCATCAAATCAGGCTACCCCCTCATCTAATCTCTCACCCATCTAGACTTTTCAATTCGACGAGAGCAACGAAAATACACCCCAATTGGGGAACCTTACTCTTCTATCTTAGAAAATCTTATCAAAGCCAAGCCATCACTCTTCCACCCATAAAACCACACACTATTTTTGACCCTGCTCGCCCCATGCCCACATGGTATAAAGAACATGACTTTTATAACTATCATCGAGTAAAGGGTCATAGTGATGACATCAACGACATCACTTTCAAAAATATTGTCCAAGAAATTCTCAAGAAAGGCGAGTTAACCATGGATAATCCTAATGCACCTACCAACCAAAACCTACACATCTTCAAGAAACCATTTCCCAACCATGCCCCTTCATCTAATCAAACCGGTGAGACCTTAACTCATGATACCCATACCCACGAGGTTCACACTATCTTTAACGACGTACCCGTCACCTCCTAATTACCCCATATTCCTTCCATAGAGGAGATCATAGCCTGAAATCCTCCTTTCACGTTAGAACCAACCTCCCTTGTTCCTTCACCAACAGAGGAACACCTTTCATCTCCTTCATCACCTACGAGGAGTCTTCCACTAACATTGAGACAATCTCACCCCTAGCTTCACCACTTAGAGAACCTTTACCTACAATACCTCCTCCACCCATGAAAAGCACCCATTACCTCATCCACCATAGAGGAGCACCCATTACCTCCTCCACCCATAGGAGGAGCACCTATCTATTCCTCCACTTGCAAAGGAACACCCATCATCTCCTCCACTTATCATAGACCCAATTGAGACACCTTTTCCTCTTGGTGAACATTCTCCATCAGCTACCCAGAATCATGCAGACCTATTTTCGGCTCTCTTACCCACGGAAGCTGAATTTAGCCAATTTCCCGTCTCTAAGACACATTTTACGGGAATTGCTATTAGGTCCTCATCAACTCCACCTACGATATATGTCTTTATCATCATGTTTGGTTGATCACCTAGATTATGTGGATAGAGCCTTACTATGGGGCCACCTTTTACTTTCTGTCTCAACACAAATGCAGAGGTCCCTTGCTAATACCTCCACTATCTACCCAAAAATATTTCAACTAATCAAACCAAACACAACCACCTCTATCACAACTCCTTCCACGACACCTGTTATACCTCAAACCACACCCTTACCCATAACCCAACCTACACACTAAACCCAAACCCATACCTACAACATTTGCCTCGACTAAACCTATTACCACTTTAGGGGTCACCTCGACCACCACCTTACTCATCCACATATTAAATTGGATTTAGCTACATCCTCCAAAGTCAACACCATACCTACTCCTACCCCCGAATAGAAGAACCAAACCCATCGACCTCATACCACACCGCGCCAATCACCAACACCTGTCCCATCTATCTTAGGACCTTAGCTTCCCAACATGGTCAAGCCACTTCCACCCATTAATAAACCAAAAACAAAACAACCCATTCCTTCCTCACAAACCTCTAACCTACCCAGATGCCCAACCCAACTTACACCCACACCTAGAGCATCGCTACAACCCATACCTCCAATACCCTCAGCTATTGCTTCACTACCCACAACACTTCAGTCATTGTCCCTCACATCCCAAGCATGACTCACATCATCTACCTTCATATCACCCTCATTGTCCCTATGGGTAACTCTCCCTCTTCCCCTATCTGATTTTCCTTCTAGACCTCATACACCCACATCACCTTTACCCAAGAAGGTGCAACCCAAAAGAAAAACTCCACTACCCCACAATAAGGTAGTCAAAACAACCACACACCCTCCTACCCATTTATCTACTATACCCCTACCTAAACAAGCATGACCGACACCTAAAACCACACCAGCACCCAAATCCATAGCTTGATCCACTCCTCCTCTTCCAAAGACCATTCCTCGATAATCAACCACACCTACACCCAAACCCACATTCACTTCCCATTGCGATCCACTAGTAGGGTCCTATGCCAAAATTTTAACCAACCTCCTTGAGACTTTTATCATCACATTACCACCACTTAGACCTTATGACCCCCTCAAACCCAAGCCAACAAGGTTTGACGATACTAAAATTTACGCATACCATCGTGTGCTAGGGAACAATGTGGAGAACTATAAGGCCTTGAAAAATGTCCTTATCTAGTTGTGTCCTCCAGAGGCCAAATTTGATGATGAAGACCTTCTCGATGAGGATCCTGCTACACCAACACCCATTCCCACACTGCCCACTCAACAACCACAACCTCCTCCTTCACAGCTTCTAGAGCCACCCCCAAAATTTTAAATTAACATGGTTTACATCAGAGAACTTGCCACGCCACCACCCAAATGTCATTGTGCCCAACTCACCTCACGGGTTTTTTTCTCCTCCAGGTAGGTTTTTTACTATCATGTCATTATACCACTCACTCTACACCTTATCCATTTACCAAGTCCCCTCGGATCAACATGATACATGTCACTACACGTGCTCGAAGGATAAAGGCAAAGAAAAGGCAAGCCGACCCACCAACCAATCTTATACCCATCATACCATCTACACCCATACCTAAAATCACTATCTGTGGCCCCATGTACCCCATTTCTAATGGTGTCACACATCGTACCATGCTTAAACAATTACACCGTCTCCTCTCAAAATGTCCCTATATGACCTCATTCAAACCTCGATAATCCCATCGTCAAGCTCTCATGGAGGTTCTTCAATCTATTAAGGTTTTACCCAATGAACCTACACCCGTAGCCTCCATTATCACACCCCATCATGTAACCTCTCTCACTAAATTACCACCTTCATCTTCACCCTACCCTATTCACCAAGTAGCCTCCCTTAGCTTCTTAGAGGAAGAGCACCAAAATGATGACCCGTATCCAACCCTCTTCATAGCTATCCACATCGATGACATACGGGTATGCCGTGTGATGATTAATGGGGTGCTAGCATTAACATCATTTCATCCCATGCATTCTCTCAAATGTGCATACCTGAAATTGCATGTATAAACATCCTGTCATGTTACATTCATTCAATGACGCTATTACATCTACACTAGGCACTATCATCCTCCACATTCGTGTGGGCCCCAATATTCTAAATTATTTTACATCTCGGAGGGGAATTCCAATATAACTTGTTCTTGGTAGACCTTGGATTTGTGTAATGGGTTGCGTTCCTTCCACTTTGCATTGTTGTGTAAAGTTTGAATATGAAGGACACACCTATACCATTCCAAATAACCCCTCACCTTTCAAAACATGCAACATGCTTTTCCGACCCAATGATGTGCTCATACCTATTAAGCTATCTATCTCCACAACCACTACCGCTTCACCTACACTCCACCTACAGTGCATGCTGCTACTTTTACCGTACATACCTCCTCCATTCCTACCACTACCATAACCTCCATGGCTGACCCATCAACTTCCCAATCCGTTAACTCTACCTTTGCATCGACCTCTGACACATTATCCATACCAACTACCTACATACAAACCAATGATCCCTTAGAAGGTGTTTTTCAACGCCTCACTGTGGGGAGTACCGCTTATATAGTGTCAACACATTCCTTACTCCAAAAGAGTATGGAAGCCTTCACCAAAACCCACGTTATGATCATCGTATAGGATAACATCTCCTTTTTGGTCCTCCTTACTTTCGTACTAGTCTCACCTATGGGGAACTTGATACTACCACTTACACACCCATACCACCGCCACAAACCTACCCATTTTCTGCTGACTTCCAATCACTTACCAATCACCATTTCTCCCACACCTTCCTACACCGATGTGCATGGAAGGGTTTTGGTTTTGTCTTTTACGAGCAAGGCTGCCATACCGTTATTCCATGTAACACCCACAAACATAACGATCGTAGTGGTATCATCTTTCCCGAACCACCTACCAAATAGGCCCACATTGAACTCATTAAGGACACTAGCTCTTTTACACCTTCTTCACCCACTCCACCTTCATCACCACCTTCACCGATGGAGTCGATGAATCTTGAATCTATCCCTCCTAATTTTTTTCATAAACACCATTTCCTTGGGGCCTCTGATTTATCAACGCGAGGGTGAGGCCCTTCTAGTCTTCCCTTCATGTATCCTAAAATGATCAATGACGATACACATTCAATTAATGTCATTCATGTCGGGATGATGAATCCATACTCACCTACCTTGGTGTAGAAGACTCATATATTCATCGGTTGTTAACTTCTCGAGATGCAAAACCATGTTGAATGAATCAGTATCGAGATCAACATTCATACTCGGATGATCCACACATCCTAAATATCAAACAATATTTAGATGCTACCAAACAAGAAGCCCTTACTTATTTTTTAGAGATCATAACCACACATTTTCTTGGTCTTATAAAGACATGCTCGTGTATTGACCTCACCATAGTGGTCCACAATATTGTAATTGTTCCCGATGCCAAACCCATTAAATAAAAGTCGAGGAAAATGCACCCTCGCATTACTCTTCTCATCAAAGAAGAACTTCAGTGCCTTATTTTTGTTTCCTTCATCTTACCCATCAATTATCCTCGTTGGATTTCTAACATTTTCCTATCACTAAATCAACCAGGGACTCTGATTTACACAAACTTTCGTGACCTCAACCTAGCCTGCCCGAAAGATGACTTTCCATTACCTAGTATTGATCAACTAGTTGATCTTACCACTGGTCATGAGATGCTATCACTCATGGATGGCTTCTTGGGTTATAATAAATTTTTCTTGCCCTAGAAGATCAAAACAAAAACCTCATTCATCATCCCTTGGGGACCTTCTGCTATCGAAGTCATGCCTTTTGGCCTTAAAAACAACGGTGCCACATATCAACGTTCTATGACTTACATCTTTCATGACATCATGCATCACATATTGAAGATTACATGGATGATCTCTTGGCCAAATCTAAACATCACTTCAAGCACCTTGTTGTCCTCCAAACCATCTTTGACCGCCTCATTAAATATTGCATCCGCCTTCAGCCTAAGAAGTGCGTCTTCGTGGTTCTCTCAAGAAAGCTCCTGGGATTTATCATTTCCTCAATGGTAAAGGAAATTAAACCTACTAAAGTCAAGGCCATTCTTGAAATTCCTCTGCCTACTAACCTTTGAAAACTTCGTAGCCTGTAAGGTAAATTGCAGTCCATTCACCATTTCATTTCACAATTATCTGATTGGTGTCAACCATTTCATCATCTACTCAAGAAGGATGTCTCCTTTAAATGGGATGATGACTGTCACAAAGCTTTTGAGGCCTTAAAACAATACCTTCTCCAACCACCCGTACTCATTCCACCTAAAGACGATAAACCTTTCTACCTATACATATTAGCTACCATTATTCCTTGGGAGCCATGCTATCTCATTGCGATGAACAACACAGGGAGCGGGCGGTTTATTACATAAGTTGTATTCTTTTGGACTATGAAACCTGATACAACCATCTCGAAAATATTTTTTAGCCTTAGTTTTTGTTTCCACCAAACTCCGTCATTACCTACTCAACCACAAAACTTATGTTGTGACCAACACCGACCCCTTACACTTCATGTACACCAAACCTTATCAAAATCAATGGGCTGCACAATGGCTTATGCTTTTAGCTGATCTTGACCTCGAATTCATTCATCAAAAGTCCATCAAGGCCAAGCTATCACTGACCAATTGGCCAACGCACCTATTTCCAGGGATCAACCCTCTAATTTTTACTTTCTAGATGAGTCAATTGCTACCCTTTCCCTGGATGAACCTCCTTACCAAATGACACTCTTTTTCGATGGTTCCAAGTGTTAGCGTGGGGGGGGGCTGGTTTATCCTCACTCCTCTTGATGGTAAACCCATGCCTTTGTATTTCAAATTAGATTTTGAATGCACCAACAATATTTCCGAATACGAAGCGCTCGTTAGGTCTTCAAACCACATATGCCCTAGATGTTAAATCAATCAACATCTTTGGTAATTCTCAATTGGTTGTAAACCAAGTTAATGGTATATACCAATGTCATAATGAGATACTTCAAAAGTATAAACATCATGTAGACATACTTTTGACCACCTTTGATTGTTACACCCTTCAAACCATCCCACGTTCAACCAACAAATTTGCAGATACCATGGCCTGCTTAGCTTCCCAAATACCCACTTCACCTGCCAATTCTACAATATTTTTCACCATACAATGAGTCCAATCACCTTCTTATTTACCTTGTGATGTTTACTTGATTGGAACCGATACCCCGACTTGAGTGAACTTTGGTATAAATTATTCTCCAATTACCTTTCTCTCTCCATCTTACCTCCGGTCTCACCCGTAAATGAACATAACGTGCCTTCCTTAAAAGGTTTCTCATTACATAATCCTAGGGGACTCTCTATAAATGTGGCTTTGATGGTATTCTCTTAGGATGCCTCATAAGTTATAAAATTCCTTATACCATTAAGGAGGTTCATGACGGCATATGTGGTGGTCATTTCAGTGGCTCTTGGCTATTCTTGCTAAGCATATTATTCTCCAGGCTATTACTTGGCTGATCCTTAACCATGATTGTTGTGACTACATCAAATGTTGTGTAAAATGCCAACAAAATTCCAATCTTCATCATACACTTAGTCATGCCTTACAGATCATTCGTGACCTTTGGCCCTTCTCTGAATGGGGTTTAGATCTTGTCGAGAGAAATCAATCCTCATTCGTTCAATGCCATCAATGGATCATCACCGCTACCAATACTACGCAAAATGGGTGGAATCCATACCACTCATCTCTACAAAAGCTGAGAAAATATGTGAGTTCATTAATCACCACATCATTTTTTGCTTTGGTGTTCCTCATCGCCTCATCACCGATAATGTGGAAAACAATTCAAAAACAAAACATTACAAAAATTTATGACTTCTTCGGCATTCAACTTAGTTTCTCATCACCTTATTACCCACAAAAACCAATGGCCAAGCCAAATATACTAACAAAACCCTCAACAAAATTCTTATGAAAGTGGTTGACGATACTGGGAATGATTAGCATGTGCACATTCCTTTTTCCCTATGGGCATACCGCACTAGTATTCACACTTCCACTATGGCCACACCATTTTCTCTAGCCTCGGTACAAAGGCGCCTTGCCTCTCGAAGTTCATATTCCCTCACTCTACATATCTATCCATGACATGCTCAATGCCGATGACTTTTGTCAAGACTGTTTAGCACAACTAGAGTTATTAGACGAATGTTGTCTTAACGCTCTAGATCACCTTCAAGTTTACCAAAAACGTATCAAATGTGCCTATGACAAATGTGTCCATGAATGAACCTTCCAAGTCGGTGACCTTGTCTTGAAAGAAAATCAACACATAACCAAAGCAGAAAAAAGTAAATGGGGCAAATTTGCTCTAATTGGCTTGGACCATACATCGTGACTCATACCTATGGATCAAGTGCTTATCATTTATCTTCACTCGATGGTAAACACAAACCTAATCCCTTAACACATTACATCTTCGACCATTCTATTGTTGACTCATCATCCTACCTTACCCTTTATCTCTTTCCAGGCCCATCCCTTGAGCGCTATTCACTCCATACACCTCACCAATGATTAAACAAGAATCATGTGAGTACCCATCACTTGTTATCTTCTCTTGAATATGTGTACCATGGTGCTACACATATTATAATTCTCATGGATACTTTTCATCTACCTTTAGATGAGATCCCATGGTCATTTCACCTTGCCTTTTGAACATGAGTCCTATCTTTCACCTTGGTCTTATCCATGACTTCAAAGACCTCACATGGGACCAAAATCCTTGAGTCAAACTTCTAACCAAATGATAACTCCCTCAAAAGGACATCTTCCTCCCGACCAATTACTACTATAAATAGACTACTCCTCGAAGGACAACTATGTAAAGCTCTTAAAAAGAGAGAGCAAACGAAAGCTTCCCGCATCAATCAAGTTCACGAAGACCTCAAGGAGTTCAATTTTATTTATCCCATATATACTTCCCTCAACATTCGGTCTATCAAAACAAAACCTTTTTAGGCATGGACTTGCCCATTGTGACCTAGGTTCTCTTGCCTGGAGGGCCTACTACCTCATACCATATAAAAATTAACTACCTTTCACCCTTCTTACCATTTCCACTCCCATTTCCTCATTGCCTCAAGGGACATCTTGGAATTTAGACATTTGGTGATCCTGTGACTACTTTTCACCATAGAATAGTTAATCATGCAATGTCTTTAGGGTCTTACGTTCATCACCTCCTCCACAAGGTGTATCTTCTTGGTATGATCCTACCCAATCAGTGGCTTTATTTCCCCCTCTTATCTTTTAACCATCTCTGTTTATGTTTTGATTACCTTATACAGACTTAGTCCTCGACGCTTATTTTTGGGGTAATCTTCTTCTTTCACCACCATCACCTTCACCTACATCATTTTACCTATAATCTACCCACACCTAACAAACTTAAGCCACAACATGCCCAAAGCTTACCAACTCATTTTCATACCTCCTCATATTCTTCCCTATCTCACGAGAGAACTACATCGGCACCGAGGTCCCTTTTCACCTGGGACTATGTAGGCAACACTCTTAGAGGGCATGGGGCCCTTAGAGATTAGCTTGGATGTACTATACCCTAAACAATTCATCTTTCATGCTCCTCACATTACATTACACCTCACTTAGTTTCCCTTTTATACCCAAAAATTGGAAATTAAACCACATACATAACAAGTTGTTTCATATTTTAATCCTCATCACAACATACATTTATTACACCTACCATTTCTCTATCATCACTATGCATAGATTATACCACATCTCACGTATGTCCCATAGTATCATTCATTGCAAAATAAAAATAATATATATATATATATATATATATATGATACAAACTTCACCTACTTTCAACACAACCATTCCTAACAAACTTAACCATGCCAAACCAACGTGAATTGATCCATTCCTAACCAACCTAACTTGATACATGCCTAACCAAACCTAACTCCATCTCACTTAATTGCCATCCATATCAAAGCAACAAATCCATATCTCATAAACACATCAACAAATCAAATCATAGCATGTATCTCATCATATCAATAAATGTGTATCTCAAATATACATGCCTATCTCATCATGTCCATCATCTTAAAAATGTTGGCATGCGGGATAATATACAATACAAAATGTCATAGGCACGCAGGGTTGGTATATGCTCAAAATATACAACTATCTTGAACACAAAGCCAATATATATATATCCCAAAAAATAGGGAAGTAATTTATCTAACTTGTTAGCACTCAAGCTTTGAAGAAGTGGGTAGCACCTTGAAAGGATTTTGATCTAATCCTCACTATTTTAGGTTGTGCCTTTCAACCAAGGTAAGAGAACCTATATTGCAGCCTCTGTTTTGTGAAGGAGGTGGAGATATCCTTATACTGTGCATATTGTATGGAGATGGCCTTGGGAAAACATGATCAATTTTCCATTATTCAAACTCAATAGATTTGTCACTA
The DNA here is from genome assembly GCA_018340775.1 of Taxus wallichiana var. yunnanensis. Taxonomy (NCBI): domain Eukaryota; kingdom Viridiplantae; phylum Streptophyta; class Pinopsida; order Cupressales; family Taxaceae; genus Taxus; species Taxus wallichiana. The sequence goes on from CM031243.1 coordinate 546,604,831, forward strand.
CTAAATGATGGAAATGCTTTCAAGACAAGGCTAAGGCTGCTAGAGACATGGTATGATCTTAATTTGCTTTGTGCATTTTTGTAAATAGATTATGTTCTTTTGTTGACACACAATGTAATGCAGGGGTAGTATGGGGTAGGATTAGTTATTCTGAATGAATTTTTTTGGTGGGATATTTTAGACAAGACTAACCAGAATTTTCCAAATTCTTTGAGGACCTTTGCAAGAAATTTGTAAGACCCACACAACAGAATGCTTCAAAAAGGTTGAGATACTCCTTCAACCAAGATATGTGCACCAAATGGAGGCCTAGATCTGCACTCTTACACATAATATTTGATAACCTGCCACAAAATCTTGAAGCAGATGAACCAACAAAGCATCCAAAAATCTCTATTTTATCATGACCTAAGGTGGACCCAAAGGTTTACAACAATCTCATAATTCAAGGAAGGTAAAGTGATTTTAAATCTGTTTATCTCTTTATCAGATGAAAGCTCTTCTGAATGTGAGACTGCAGATGCCACTAAACTATCAACAAGAAATGAGACCATGTATGATCAAAAGAGTTTTCAAACACAAGACTACAACATGAGCAAGAAACACAAATTAAAAACATTCTGGAACATAAGTGCATGCAAAATTTTCCAAGAGACAACACAAGATAATCCAGAATGACCAAATTTATCAGTAGGGGAATGTTATGAAAAACAATCTTAGAGCTTGTTGATTGCTTTACAACTGAAACCAACTCAACATGATACAAATTTGATGCAAAACGGAATTAGAAATGGTTCTTAGGTGGTTTCTCAGAGAATGGGCTTCTTCCCATATTTTCCCATGAATTTCTAAGTTTCTCCACCATTTACATTTCTCCAAAATGCATTATATATCTCTTGCCACATTGGAGCCTTCTTTCCCAAGCAAAGCATATGCCAAGGGATCAAGTTTGTTACAACAATTTCTCATGATTCACTGAAAATGACATTTAACAAATTTGCAACGAGATTTTCTAGGTGTTTTAAAAAGACTGAATCATTACAAATATTTAGATCATTATCCTTCGAGGCACATTTTTCATCATCAAGGCATGCAGATGCCTTTCCTCTCATCATTTCACCTTTTCACCTTTTAAAACTACCTCTGCAACTTTCAATTTTGACATTTCACATGTTTGGATGGATTAGGGAAAAAATTTGTTTCAAAAACACCTCAAATATGTAAATTAATCCCTAAAACCACTTGCAGGCACAAAGGACACAAATTCATCAAAAATTCGATTAAAAATGATGCAAAATTTACATCTCCAAGATTCCTAGAGAAAAAATGGTGGCCAAAAATGAAAATGTACAATTACCCTTGATCTGATCTTTCTCCTTCAATCTGGGCCCTCCACGTTTCAAAATATGATTGGGAATGAAATCAGGCTCACTTTTTGACTTTTTAACATTTTTGGAAAAATGGAAAAATTTGACTTTTTTCTCCGCCTCTCGCCCTTGAATTTTGGTGATGACACGGGGCACATGGTGGGTCCCATTGGGATCGCAGCTGATCAATTCTGTGTGTTTTGAATTTTTTTGGAAATTTCGATCTTTTTACTTTTTGCCCCGCAGGCCCGCACATTCACCTTTGCCCTTGACACGTGTCATGATCTCTATTGCTAAAAAACTGCAGGCTTATTTCATGTTTTGACCGCTTTTTTGCCAAGGGAAAATTTTCAATTTTTCTTCAATGGGCCCGCGCCTCCGATTTTTTCCCTCCACGTGTCTCCTTCTAATTTTTTGCAGAGCCATGCCTCGAATCTTCCATTCTAAATCTTTTTTGCAAAAGGGAAAAAATTCCTTGCTCGCCGCCACCTGTTCTTGGTGCCGCTCTTCCTTTACCACGTGTCCATCATTGATTAGAGCAAAGATGCATCCCATTTTTTAACTTTAGAAAACAAATCTAAAAAATCATTAAGTTTTTCAATGGCCCATTCCTCCTTTGAATTTCAAAATTGGCCACGTGTCACACCTAGATTGGTTGCAGAACTTTGGCGAAGTTTTGACTTTGATCCATTTGAAGTTAAAACTTCAAAGTCACCATGAAATATACCCCCATTCTAACTTCTCATGGACACATGTCCACCTGTGATTAGCCATGGGGCCGCACTCCAAAATTTCACCTTAGCTTTTTCTGCCAAAAGGGAAAAATTCCTTTGGCCTCTGGCGGCTCGCACTCTCCTCCACGCCTACCACGTGTCCATCCCTCTCTCCATTGCGGACCCACGGACCCTTCTACAACATTTTTCCCCTTGCCAAAAAAGGTAAAATTTTCCTAAGTCTTTTCCGGCCTTCCCTTCCACCCTGGCACAAGAACATGACATGTGTCCCTCCTCTGGGACCTACGGGGTTGCGGGGAAAATTGTGAAATTTTCCAAAGGCCAAAAATGTTAAGTTTTATAGAAAACCCACCGATCCTTGTCCAACTAGAAGTGGCCACGTAGGAGGATAATTTTGAGCTTAATTTTGACGGGCAAATGACACCCGTACGACCGTAAAAAATGCAGAATTTACCAGAGATGCCCGAATTTGATTTTTTCTTTGTGGGTGAGGGATTTTTACTCAAAAACAAGGGGAAATTGATTTCATGCAAGTTTCACCATGGGGATAGATATTTGAGGGAAAATACACATGAAACGAACAAATTCGAGCTCCACAGCTAGAAAAAATGGAAAAAATGACCAAGGCCCATGGATTTGGAAAAATTAGGGCACAAAATATGGCAAACTTGGGTGTTTCTTCACAAATGAGGCATGGAAAATGATTTTCAAATGGACTAAGGCATGGGAACAGAGGCAGCAACTTCATTTCACCCATTAAAACTGTAGAAAATGTTTCAGGAGATGCAGAGTGAAAGGAAAATTAGGGCAAAATAATAGAGGATCAAAATGGACACCAAAAGATTCAATATGTAGACCTTTGAATTTCTAACCTTCACACTTCCCATGGATTCTAAGTTGGTTTCAATCCATACGACATGAAGTTTCAAACATCTTTGAAAGGATAAGTCCTTCAAAAAAAATTCCAAGGAATAAGTGCTTCAATGATTTCACCAAAGGTCAGTGTTCTTAGATGATTTCACTAAAGACTATGTTCTTGGATGATTCTGCCAAAGACTATGTTCTTGGATGATGTCGTTAGAGAGTTTGTTCTTGGATGTCATCTTTTGGGAGAAGGGATTAAACATTCTAGTTGTTCCTCGTGATGTTGACATAACTGATTAATGGGAAGAGAATCAATTAAGTTTTGGAACACTAGAACAATTCAATTTGGGCCATATTTCTTTGACATGGCCGACTAAGATAAGAAATTTGGAAAATCGGTGAATGTGGGAAATAGAGGTAAGGATAGAATAGTTCCATCAGTTCCAAAAATCTTAACATAATTGATTAAGTAGGAACTTGGTCAAATTTAAAGGTTATGAAGTAGAAAAATAATGTAATGGAGAAAGTTGGGAATCGAGAAGAGAGGGAAATAGATAATAGTTCCATCAGTTCCACAAAACTCGATTCAACTAGCTAAAGTAGGATTAAGGCCCAACATAAATAAGTCTACTAATATAACCCCGCAACATGGTAGGAAAAGGAAGTAAAGTTAGTAACTACCTTTAAAAACCCAAATTTAAAGCATGAAAAGATGTAAAGGGAATGAAAAAGCATGAAAACTTAGCAAGGAGTCTACAAAACAATTTAGCATTGAAAAACAGGCCTTCAACAAAGCAAATTTCCCTCAATCATGTATGTTGATGAAACTTGCAAATTATCATTGAAATATATAAATTTCCTGTGTTTCCTTCAATTTCACTATAGTGTGAATTGATCAAGAGGGTCCCTAAAGTTTTAACCATGTAACCAAGGTGGGGTTAGTTATGTAATAATGCATGGAAATATAAACTAAGAAGAGGCATGACCGTACAACTTTATATGGTCTAGATTAAAATTGTACGATCATGAACTAGGTATGTACAGCTTTGGACCCTTAACCAATCTAGGTCTGAAAATTATTGTGTGCTTTTCTTTCCTAGAAACGACCTTCACTATATTTTAGTTTTACTTGCATAACTTTGGGATGACCTATAACCACCTACAAAAATTGGAAACCCTTGAAACCTACATAACCCTTCATCAAATCATTAACAAATTAAAAGTATAAAACATGCGTGTACAATGAGGATGAAATACCCTTGGATATTATACTCCCATATTCTAAACCAACACAAGTGTTTCACTACATGCCTTTATCCTAGGATTAATCCTCATGTAGTTCTCCAAGGTTCTTGTGTAAGTATGACCAAAAACCAATCCCCTAGGGGTGCCCTCATGTCTCTTGACACCAAGATAGTGGATTAACTATAGAATATAGAATATACCCAATGTTTTAGTATTTTGATGTGGTATATTTCATCTACATGACCTAACCCCTTATTCCTTGAAACCATTGAACTATACTCGAGAATGACTTTGTTGTTTTTATGAAATTTATCTATTAATTGTGCGTGCATGAAAATAGAGGAAGCTAGAATATTTCACCTAGTTGAGTGCTTCAAACCTATATTAGGGACTACTTGAATAAATGTGTAGCTGATTTGGGAAGATTTAGGAAACCATTGAGTTCTTTTGGAATGATATTTGTAATAGGATTTTGTAAGTGTTCCATGTGAGTTATAAATTTATAATGACTTATTTATATAACCTTCAATAGGTGAAATAATAAAATAAGGCCAATGTTAGGAATATTAAACTAACTAGATAATATATTCAAATTGAAAAACATGTTAGAGAACTTAAATATCCAAGATCATACAAGTTGGCCGAGACTAGATCCTGCATCTTGACCCATTTGTATGGTCTTGGATAGAGAAGGGGAAAAGTAATACATTAAGTTAGGAAATGAATCACATGGTCTTTTTATTACTTTAATCAAACAATACTTCAATAATTGATGACATAGTAAAGTGTGGAGATAAGAAATACATAGAAGAGCTAGAGAGACGAAGTGATTGGGTTATGAATGTGAGCATTTGTATTAGTAAGGGAACATAGTAAAAGTTGGCATTACAAAAGGACAAGTCACAAAATTTTAGCATTTAGAATAGTAAAATATTCCCTACATTGTGCTCACTTTTCCCAAACCTATATTAGAACAATATAAAATTCTATATGTTTTAGAAAATTCTAAATTTTCTACTCAAAAATACCTAGGATGAAACCGTTCATCTCGACAATAAAATCTATCTGTATGTCCCATATTCAATGGATCTATACCTATGTGAATTTTTATCATGATATGTATCATTTTCACCTTCCCTATATATTTATATTCTATCTAACTATGTTTCAAGCTCTATATTTTTCAATGTTTTTGCATTACATAGATGTATGTGTGATAACCCCACTAAGTGCCCACTTATTTTAAGTGTTTGATATGTGCAATAGATCACTTGTATCGAAACAAATGATGTGTGTTCATGTCATCTATAAAATATAATCAATGTTGGGTCTCATTTAAGGCTAATATAAGTGGCCACCATATATGTCCTCTTAATGTAGAAGAGGTCATGGTAGAAACCATGGAATGAAAGTATAAAAATAAAGTACATTAGAAAACAAACATATAACCATAGAATCAAACAAGTATAGAATTGTATAAATATACAAATACACCAAACAATGTCACATATGTTAGTAATATAAAAGGAAAATAACCATAAACAACAAACACAAGATTGTCACATGCACCAAAAAAAGATGATCAAAGGAAACATAGGCCACAAATAAGAGACACCAAAATATCACATATACATCCATAGAAAATGCCATAAGATACATAAATGAAAACAATCATTTAAGAAAAAATTGAATACAATTGTAGATAATAGTTTGGAGGAAAAATGTTGATGGGGTGGGAGTGGTGTGGTCAAGTCACACAGCTTTTTGCTTTCTCACCGTGTTCAAACCCCCAAGGCATGATCCTCTCTAAGGTGGTTTTGCCACTTGATGCGGCTTCTCTTCCCACTACAAAAGCAACATGTTGGTTTCTTTACTCACTATAATTATAGCATACAGGTTCTTTCTTCTCTCAAGCCACTACTTCACTCCCTATATTCATTGCATTCTCATTCACTTCACTCTGGAATTTGATTGTCTCATTACAGATGCTACATCATTTTTTCTTCATTTAGGCTACTTCTTCACTCGCGACGGTCACCGTATTCTCGCTTCTAGCTTCACTGGATATTTCTTCACTCACTATGGATGTTGTATCACCATTTTTGGTTACAAGGATGCTTCATTCGAATTCCTCCCGTTGGTTCCCATCATTGTAACAAAGGTTTTGGATCCTCTCAAAAATCATAAAAATATATACAAATATGTGGTTCCTTTCAAAACCCTCAAAAATTCACCCTCTATCTAAAAAAATAGTTTGAAAGAAAATAGATCAAGAGATACTAGTTATACACAAGGCATGTGTATTAGATGCATTACTATGAATAAATAACATATAACACACTATATAATATGAAAATAATGAGATTATGAAATAGTACACTATAACAAAACAATAGCACCTATTATCGACTAGATGTTCCCAAATGTTTATTGACCACTTAGTAAAATGAGAGATCCAACATCAAAAAAATTTAGAGTCTTGTGTATGTTTTACATCATGTTCAAATACCTCATGGACGTATGTCTATAAATAAATAAATATAGTATGTTATCTATGAAACCATATGAAAATAACAAGTGCAAAGTATGAAACTATAAAATCAAGTCACATGAAGGTCCTAATTTTTTATTTTGATAATATTTTAATGTTTTTGCATTTTCTTACATATTTTTATTTGTGAAAATCATGTTCTACCATATGATACTAGTAAGAGCGTGAGGAGAGAAACTTGTAGGAACGCAAGGATTTCAAATTTTCCTCAGTGCATACTAGGCTTAGGATGTATTATGTAAATTTGGAGATATAGGATAAGCTTGGGATATATTTTGTCTTGTCATAGGAGGCCTATTAGAATGATTGCGAGGTATAGATCCTTTATATCCAACATGAATAGGTACAATAGGAATATATGTAGAAGCTTGTGCATTTTTAGAAAAGGGATTAGGTAAAGGAGTATCATATGGTATACCCTTAATAATAACAACTTGACTGTCATAAATATATTTAACACATTAATGTATCATAAAAGGGATAGCCTTAAGTTGATGAAGCTAAGGGAATTCTAAAATTAGGTCACATGAACTAAGATAAGTAGTAACCATGAAAGGTATATCCATAGTAGTATATCCCACGATAAGAGGGGGAATGTTTCATATGTAAGAGGTTTTGGGATCAATGTGCATATGTTGCTTAGTAAATCCTAAAGATGCAATAAATTTGAATGTGCACATATTGTGTTTAGAACCACTATTAACTAAGACACTATAGATAGGACTTAGACCAATAAAGGATTAAATATGAAGCCCATGAAAAACATCATATTAAATAATATCACATGATAAAATGTAAAATTAGGCCTCATATTATGCATATCATAAGTAATTGTACTAATAAGATAATCAAGTGGATGATCATATGTAGTAGGAGGAGGCTAAACCCTATAAGTATGATGCACCTCTAAAGTGCTCTTAGATTCAACATTATTATGAGTAGGAAGTGGATCATTGAATACCTTAGGATTAGAGTTATCATTTATAGAATTAGATTGCTTATGAGAATAGTCTAATTAAATTATATTAGCATCAATAAAATATTTCATGACATGATGAATCTTAAAGCATTTATATGTAGAGTGTCTAAAACATCTATGAAAGTCACAATAGGAATTTTAATTAAAAAATTTACCAAGAGGATTTCTTTTATCAACCTTAAAAGGAGGGAAAGATTCAATGTTATACTCTATAAATTTTTGTAAGATTACTTGTGGTGAGGAGGAAAACCATGTGAATTTCCTTTGAAGAGCAACTTGTAGCTCAATATTTGTAGGAAAAGATATAAAATTAATGGTAACTTTACCATTAGTATTTTTTTATCATAAGGTTTTCCTTGGAATTTAGATGTAGATGAATTATGATTGGTAGATGCATAATTAAGCTTATTGAAAGTAAGGATCTTGGACTCTTGTTATTTTCAAGTGTGACACAATTCATCAAAATATATATATTTTAAAATCACTAATTATTGGAAAGAAGATAAAATGATTTCAATAAATAGATGTTAAAAATAATTATTAGTAAGTATATTATTCATTTTGGTAAGCATAGTCTTATAACACAAAACATAGTCGAAATTGGTTCACTACGACCTTATTTCATCTTAGCCATTTGAGCATATGAAATCTTGTCACCAAATATTGATATTAAATTTTGTAAGGAATTTATTATCCAAAGAATTAAAATCCCTTACTGAATGCATATTTAGATCATAGAATCATGGTAAAGTATAATATTTGAGGATTCTAAGAAAAAATTTAGTAATCAAATAATCATTGTATGTAGATTCTAATCCAGAAACATGAGGAGTGAAGATGTTCATCAAAATAAAATCTTCCCTCATATGTATGAATCTTAGGAGAAACAAACATGGGGGTAAAGGATCATTTACATTTCATGTGCATGTGGATTATGAAGCAATTAAATAGAATCCATAAAATTATAAGGATTAGAGGCACACTTATGTAATTTTGAAACTTTAGATTGTAATTCATGAATAAGAGGATCAAGGGCATGTGTAGTAGAAGAAAAGGGTAAAGACACATGAGTATGTAGAAAAAATCTAGGAATAGTAGTAGAAATAAATATAGACATTTCAAAATTTTGAATAGGAATATGGGATACCCCCATAGATATAAGCATGATAGATGTGGCAATATAAGAAGAAATAATAATAATAGATTCAGAATCAGTATGCAATGGAAGGGTTGCAAAGCTATGGAATGAGGCTAAAGAACCTCAAAGCTTAACTAAACTCAACCATGCACCATGAGATAAGAGCTAAACAAGAGTTAATCCTATACATGCATCATAACTTTGACAAAATCATAAAAACCTAGCATATATACTACTATACTACTCTCTACTCTTTTGAAAGCTATAAAACATTGAACCTATGAAGATCCTAACAATCAAATATGATTTTTGATATGAAACTCAAGCTTTCAAGAATAGTCTCACCATTAATGGCTTCTATGCCTTATGGTTCTCTCTATTTACTTAAAACTTGGATTATGGATGCAGATAGAGGTTGTTTCTCAAGAATGGAGGAACAAAATCTTTAGATCAAATGTCTAATTATCTTAAAGCTAATACAAATGAGATCCAAGATTTCTTAGGCTTGTTTTGGTTTTGTGTTGTGTAAAGTTGTGTCTTTGAAGGGTAGGCTTAACATTGTATTTATAGTTTTCCACTCGGGAGAGATTGTAATTTGGGTGCATGTGGGACTAAAGCTCAAAAAGCACTTGTAGATTAGATTAGGACAAACATGCTTTAGGCTTAGTTAATCTTGGTTTAGGCTAGTTAAACTTGATTATCAAGTGATTAGAGACTCATTGAGAGTTGGGAGGGGTCTACATAAACATTTGTGACTGATAGATAGCCTAAAAGCTTGAAAAAGTGGTCCGAGAGAATTAGGGAGATTCTCGAATGATCGAAAGGAGGAATGTTTAGCTAATAAGAGAGATATTTAGCCAAATAAGCTGATTATAGGAGGAATGTGGCTGAGAAGGTGTCATAAATGGGTATTTGAGAATGGAGAAAACAATGGGGAATTAACGAAGTGTCGTCAATTGGTTGAATTGGAGGAAATGCTAAGTGTAAGCATATTTTAGGTGTCTACATTTTCCGTCTTTGGGGTGACATAAGTGACGCTCACTTCAAAGAAAGTAGACACACATAAACAAGTAAAATTTTTAAGGGATAAAAGAAAAATGAGTAGAATGAATGATTCCCCCTCAATTGTCGATGGGGTGATGGAAGAACATGATCAACGATCAAAAATATGACAAAAAAAGAACATAAGAAAGAATAGTGTGAAGAAGAAGAAAAGAGATATAGAAGAAAAAAAGAGTGAGGAAGGGGGAACGAGCTAACATCCATCTAGTGCCTTTTAAACAACTTTATTTTTCATCATATTTCTAGTGATCTTCATCATCGGTCCTTATTAAAAAGAATGAACAAAAGTGTAGTATGACATGAAAATCCATATACAAACAAATGTCCATTGCCAAAAACACAAACTCCATGCAACACATGAAATGAAATGCAATACGAGAAAGTAAAATATTCTTAACTCCATGCAACATACAAAATGAAATGAAATACGAGAAACTAAAATATGCCTAACTCCATGCAACATACAAAATGTAATGCAATATAAGAAAGTAAACAAGCCAAACTAACAGAGAAACACAATGTAATGTTTTTGTTATCTAGATTCAGTTCCAACCTATTTGAACTAATGTAAGGGATTGGCGATGGTGCCCCAAGCAAGGATACATGTAAGGGGAATAATAGAGGACACTTGGGTCCGATGAAAAAGCAATGTGCACTATGAAATAGTACCAGGAAACTCATTGTACCCCAAAGTATAGACGAAGTAAGCAAACTTAGCTTTGGTTGATGGAGGTAGATCAATATGACCCGCTAGTCGTGTATATGAACAAGTGAGAACCAAAGAGTGACATTTTGTAAGATGATTTATATTGTTTTTGATGTTTCCTAAAATATATTTGAATGTTTTGGATGATTTTCTAACATATTTGAATGTTTCCTAAAACTATGTACAAGAAGACAAGGAAACGTGGATGCCCCCAACGTTATATGGTATGTACAAGGGTAGAAGACCACGTGTATACAAGATAGGTGAAGATGTGAAAATGCCCTAGCGATTAGGTGGGAGTAATCAAAGGAAAATCTTCACATGTAGAAGCGGGACCCAAGGTCATTATGCATAGGTTCAACATGATGATGAATGTAGACCAATGAAGTGTGGGGAAGAAGCAAGGATGCCCCCAGGTAAGTTGGCCTAAAAGCACATCATAGAAAGGAAGGAGAAGATTGTTTTTTATGAAAAGGGACAAAGTTGTCTGAAAATAATGACCAAAAGGCAATACCATACACATGGATGTTCTGAAAAAAGTAGAAGAATGTTATGAATGATATGAATGTAGCTTTATAATCCTCACGATGAAAAGGTTATTAGCATAAGGCACAAATCGTGAGACAAGATATGGACTAGAGTAAGAGTCTTAACAAGGTCCCAAAAAAAACTTGGTAACATACTAATCCCACCCACTCATAGAGATCCAATGTGTGCATATGGAAATTAATTACCTCTTGAAGGGAAGAGTTAATATATTTCTAGTTTAGGTGTCTACAGAATATTAAATACATGAATCTCATATGTAGTTATGTCTTTTAGTCAACCCATGCTATATAGAGAAGTGTATCAATATGTTGATTATTTTTATTTATAAATTATATAAATTCCTGCTCATCCCATTCAATGAGGGGGTTGGCATTAGGATCATAAGATGGATTGAAAAATATAGTCATAAGAATATTAACAAAGATTGAAACATGAGAGTATGTACATGTATATTGTCTATGTCAATATGGAAAGGGGACTAATTATAAACATCACATTCATTATCAAAATAAATATCAATTTCATATGTATAAGCACCATGATCGAAAAACATACTATGCCTTATATATATCATCAAAGTCATATTGGAAAAAATGGGGGTATTAATATTGTCCTTGTATAATGTTATATTAGATAAAGACATGGAGGTTAGTTCATTGGTATAAGAGAAAGACAAAAATGAGTAGAGTAAGCGATGTAATTATAAAAGAGCACAAACCATGAGGAAAATAATAATAAACTAAGTTAAATTTGGAAACCTTAGGGTGGATAGGGTTTGTAATAGAAATATGGACTGGAAATGTTAATAGATAATTTTGTTCAACAAATGACCCAAAAATGAATAAGATAAGGTGTTTATGAGAGTGTTTTACTTATACACTTTAGATTAGGGTTATAAAAATGAGACATAGTTAAATTAATTAGTTTGATATCAATATTCACATCAAAATATACTTATTTAAGAATATAGAAGATAAACGATTGAAACAAGTGCTAAATATGATCGGGAACAATAAGGAGATTTAATTAGATGACGAGATCAAGAAGATGTTCTAATAGTGATAGAAGGGTGAAAATGCTATACTTGATATGTAAATGTTTCATTTATGGATTTAGAACCAAAACTAAATTGGCACAAAACTATTAAAAATGTATAGAGCCATATGGTGCTTCCATACTTGTTTGGAGGTTATGTATGTTGAAGCATTTGCATTTTGTAACTATTGGTACATATGTGAACCTCTAAAATGTACTTCACTATGAAATCCTAGGTTTAAAAAATGTGTAAAACCTTTTTATGTCCTAAAATAGATTAAAACCATAACCACATGTAAGATACCCTACAAAAAGGTTATTGGTTAAATTGAAGTGTAATCTATATAGTTCCTACATTAGAAATATTATGAAGATGCCTTTAAAATATATAGTTTTCCACCTAGCATGTGACATTTGTATGGATAAAACTAACTTCAATGATTTTATAACTTGATAATGTATAAAATGGATTGATATGTTTTTCTTGACATAACATATATGGTCTATAGCTCATGAATCTAAAACTTGGTTGAGTTTGATTTGTAAATTTGTAGGGGTTACCCGTAGAGTGTGTTACTATTATAGGAATATTTAGGAAAGGATTACTTTTGGAATGATGTATTATTTTAGTGCTCTTAAAAGTGTCGAGTCAGTAAATGATTAAATTTTACTCGTGTATATATGGGTTCATAGGTATACTTTAACATTAATGATGGCCCATGAGGAAATTACCAACCAATAAAGAGATATCAATTTGAGATAAATAATTTTGGGTGGTTGGGAATGAAACCACTAGTTTCTAACAAAACTACTTGGTGGTTTGGTCCATGTTTAGTGGTCCCATATGGGTAAAGAGTGAAGTACTTGAAACTTTTGGGTCTGCAACACTTGGAGGTGGTAAACTACGTGGATTGATATAAGAAATGTTTTGAGTGATCGAGTTGTTCAAATGAGGAGATAAAGTCATATAATAGGATGAAAGATATGAAATTAAAATTATAATGCATGTACAAGTCATGATTTAGGAATTAAGATAATAATGACATTATCAATTGATAAATTACAAAAATCAAGTGTCTACATTTCCCCATTAAATTTAGGAAATGAAATATGCTTTCTTAAAAGAATATATACCTAAGTTTATAAACACACTTTGTCTTTGCTTGAGGTTCCTGATTCACTTGAGTGTTGACACAATATCCATAGTGAAACCTGTAACATAGAGTGAAGTTAATGTACATAAAAAGAATAAAACTTTAACTAAGATTTTAAAAATGTATTTGAAACTTGTAAATTGAAATTATAAATTATAAATTGTAAAAGTAAACAAAATAAGGAAGGAATACACCTTTTAGATTTTCAATCGATAATATCCTTGATGAATTTATTTTTGAGATAAATTAGAACTAATAAATTCGATGATTTGGGGTGACCGATCCCAAATATTTTGATGGATATGTTGAATCCAAAAGGGAATTGAGTTCCACTTGACCCAATACCAAAAATGGTGTTGCAAAGATTTCTAGTCACCCAAAAGAACATTTTAATAAGAGGCGGGATGTCACAAGATGTCTATTCATCACAAAGACCTCCCAAAATGAGTGAAAATAAGAGTTTCATATGAATTTCTAATCATACCATACAATATTCCACCCACAGACCACAATATTGTAGATGGATATAGACCCAAATATTTCAAACAATGCGAAGTTGAATGGAAATGAATTATATTCATACTCCTATCAGTAGGATGAACCAGACTCCCAAAGTGTCAAGTATGCAATGTGAAGGAGACTAGCACCACCATACCATGCACTATAAAAAGGTGCTAAAGATAATAAAATTTAAAATGTAATGTACTCATGCCCCCAGTATTATGTATTGAAGTGTAGTAAACTATACCCTAGATTGTGTCAATGATCCTTGAACCTATATCGAAACTTGTAAAATTTTGTTTATTCTATAAAATTCTATATTTGCTACTAAAAATTACCTAGGTAGAAATGTTTCATCTTGGATAGTAATGTATGTATTTTATATCCCTTATTTGATGGGTCTTTATATGTGTGAATCAGGATCTTGATCAATATCGTTTTCTCATTACCTATGTATCTATATCTTTCACATTATGTTATGAGTTCTATATTATCTTTTTGGATGAATTGCATAAATATTTGTGTGATTACCCAATTAAATGTCCCATATTTTAAGAAAAGTTATGGCTAAGTTCATGGAAATGGGGGGCCAAATAGCGGACACAAATCCATTTTTTGGGCATTTTGGCCATAACGCGCTCAAGCTATAACGTGATAGATAAAATTCATAGTCGCACTATAACGCGAGCACATTATAGATCAATAAATATGAGCTAAAATGCGAGGGCGTTATAATGCGAGAACATTATAAAATGATTGTGTTCCTATTTGCTATGTGACATATATGCTTATGGGAGGGATATATTTACTAAAATTTTTTCTTTTATTAATCTTTATATTTTATTATTTCTTATACTTTAAATTTATTTTAGTAAATATAAGAAGTTAGGGTCACTCTGCACCTTATGGAACTAGTCTCACAACTCCATCTATCACGATTTAGAAGATAATTTTTTAGATTCTAATATTGTTAGTACATAGGTATTTTTTAGGATTTCAACATTCAGCCTAAAGCTTTTAGGGTTTAAATTCTACAATCGATATTTGTTTTATGAAAGAATATAGTCATTGTTTAGGTTTTGGGGTCTTCTTGATTGGTCATTGACATTTGTAGGATTTTTAGATGTGTCAAAACTTTATATTTTAAACCTAACAACTCCCAAAAGTAGTAACAATTGCTCAAATATATGGAATCATGCAATTCCCGATAACACATAATAAATCAAAAACACATGTTAGTTTTTATAGATTAAAATGATCAAGGGAATGGTCATCATGAGGTCTCATGAAGGATCTCAAACATCATGAGATGATACGAGCTCCAACACATTTATATGTATTCATAAACTCATAAAAACCAATTTCAATCATTCTCATTAGTATCTTATTTTTAGAATTCTTTCCAACAAGCTCTATAGGCTCAAATATGTAAAAATGGCACAATCAACCTAAAACTTACCCTTCCAACCCTCATATCATGCTCTCACATTTTGTACACAAGCCCAATAAACTGTTAAAATGAGTCATTTTCTTATAATACCTTATTTCTTCATACTTCCTTTGTATTCCTCTCAATATCTTTATGTGTCATTAACTCGAAACCCTAAACCCTAAAACCTAAACCATAAACCATAAACCATAAACCATAAAAACTAAATCCTAAACCCTAAACCCTAAGACCTAAACTATAAACCCTTAAACCCTTAACCTTGAACCCTAAACCCTAAACCCAAAACCATAAGCCCTAATACTTGAACACGAAGCTCTAAACCTTGAGACCTAAGCCTTACACACAAGGCCCTAAACCATAAACCCTATTTTTACCACCCCGAACTCTAAGCCCTAAACCTAAACCCTAAACCCTAAACCCCGAGCACTAAATCCTAAACCCTAAATAATGAACAATGAGCCCTAAACCCTAAACCGTAAGCCCTAATCCCTAAAACCTAAACCCTAAACTCTAAATCCTAAACCCCGAACCCCAAAACCTAAACCGTAAATCTTAAAACTTATTTTTACCACCTTAAACCCTAAACCCCAATCCCCAACCCCAAACCATAAAACCTAAAGCATGATACATAATCCCTAAACCCTAAACCTTAAACCATAAACCCAAAACCCAAAACCCTAAGCTATAAAGCATGAACCCTCAAACCTAAACCCTAATCCCTAAGCCATAAACCGTAAACCCTAAAACCTAAACCCTAAACCCAAAACCTAAAACTCAAATCCCGAACTCTATTTTTACCACCTTAAACCCTAAACCCTAACAAATAAACCCTATATCCTAAACCCTAAAACCTAAATCCTAAACCCTAAAACCTAAACCCTAAACCCTAAACTCTAAGCCCTAAACTCGAGCCCTAAACCCCAAAACCTAAAACACAAGCCACAACCCTAAAACCTAATCTCTAAACCCTAAATTCTAAACCCTAAACCCCAAAACCTAAACCCTATTTTTACCATTTTAAACCCTAAATCCTAAACCCTAAACCCTAAACCCTAAACCATGAGCCCTAAACCTTAAACCCTAAATTTGAAACCCTAAACCTTAAACCCCGAATCCTCAAACATGAATCCTCTACCCTAAACCTTAAACCCTAACCCCTAAGCCTTAATCCCTTAACCCTAAAACATAAACCCTAAACCCTAAACCCTAACCCCTAAACCCTAAATCGTAAACCCTAAACCCTAAACCCCGATCCCGAAACACAAAACCCTAAACCTTGAGCCCTAAACCCTAAACTCTAAACCTTGAGCCACAACCCCAAATAGTAAATCCTAAACCATGATCCCTAAGCCCTAAGCCCTAAGCCCTAAACCCTAAGCCCAAAACCTTGATCCCTAAACCATGAACCCTCAAACCTGAACCCTCAACCCTAAACCCTAAACCTTAATCCCTAAACCATGAACCCTAAAACCTAAACCCTAAATCTTAAACCGTATTTTATGACCTTGAACCCTAAACCCTAACAACTAAACCCTAAATCCTAAAACCTAAACCCTAATCCCTGAACCCTAAAACCTCGAATCCTTAACCCTAAACCCTATATTCTAAACCCTGAACCCCAAAACCTAAACCCTAAATCATAAACACTATTTTTACCACCATCAACCTTAAACCCTAAACCCTAAATCTTAAACCCTAAACCTTAAACCCTAAACCATGAGCCCTAAACCTTGCGCCTAAACCATTAACCCTAAATCATGAGCCATAAACCCTAAACCATAAATCCTAAACCCCGAGCTATAAACCCTAAACCCTAAACCCGAACCCTCAAACATGAACCCTCTACCATAAACCCTAAGCCCTAAGCCCCAAACCCTAATATATGAACCCAAAAACTAAACCTTAAATCCTAAACCCTAAACCCTAACCCCTAAACAAGAAATCCTAAACCCTAAACCATGAGCCCTAAATCGTGAGACCAAAAACCCTAAACCATGAGCCATAAACTCTAAATCCTCAATCCTAAACCCCGAGCTATAAACCCTAAATCTTAAACCCTAAACCCTAAGCATTAAACCACAAACCCTAAATCCTAAACCCGAAACCATAAACTCTAAACCCAAAACCTAAGCCCTAAACCCCGTACCCTTAAACTTGAACCCTTAACCCTAAACCCTAAGCCCTAAACCCTAAACCCTAAACCCTAAAACTTAAACCCTAATTCCTAAACCCTTTTTACCACCTTGAAGACTAAACCCTAAACCCTAAATCTTAAACTCTAAAACCTAAATGATAAACCCTAAACCCTAAACCCTAAACCCTGAGCCATAAACCCTAAACCCTAAACTATGACCCATAAACCCTATATCCTAAAACCCGATTCATAAACCCTAAACCCTAAACTCTAAACCTTGAGCCCTAAACCCAAAACCCTAAATTCTAAAACACAATCCCTATGCCATAAACCCTAAATGTTAAACCATAAACCCAATACCCAATACCCAAATCCCTAAAACATGATCCCTAAACCATGAACCCTCAAACCCGAACCCTAAACCCTATACCCCAAGCCCTAAATCCTAAAACCTAAACCCTGAGCCCTATACCCTAAATCCTAAACCCCAAGCCTTAAAACCTAAACCCTAAACCCTAAAACTTAAAATTTAAACCCTAAGCCATCAACCCTAAACTATGAGCCCTAAAGCCTAAGCCTTAAAACCCGAGCCCTAAACCCTAAACCTCGACCCTTAAACCTTAAACCCTAATCCCTAAACACTCAACCCTAAACCTTAAACCCTGATCCCTAAACCCTAAACCTTGATCCTTAAACACTAAATCCTAAACCATAAACCTGAAACCATGAGCCCTAAACCCTAAACCCTAAACCCTAAACCTAATCCCTAAACCCTAAATCCTAAACCCTAAATGATAAATCCTAAACCCTAAACCCTAAAGCATGAGCCCTAAACCCTAAACTCTTAGCCCTAAACCCTAAACTCGAGCCCTAAACTGTAAACCCTAAACCCTAAACCCTAAACCCTAAACCCTCAACCCTAAAATGTATAATATGTCATGATTCCATATTTTTGATCATTTTTTGCTAGCTTTGGGAGTTGTGAGGTTTGTAGATTCTAATTTTGACACATTTAACACTCCTACAAATGTCAATAACCAATCCAAAATGCCTCAAAACCTAAACAATGACTATATTGTTTCACAAAATAGATATCGATTGTATAATTTAAACCCTAAAAGCTTGAAGGATAAATGGTGAAATCTTGAAAATAACCTTTGTACTAACAGATTATAATATGAAAAAATATCTTCTAAACCGTGATAGATGGAGTTATAAGACTAGTTCCACAAGGTGCAGAGTGACCCTAACTTCTTATATTTACTAAAATTAATTTAAAGTATAATTTTTTCTTTTATTAATCTTTATACTATAAGAAATAATAAAGTATAAGGATTAACAAAAGAAAAACTTAAACTTAAACCATTTATTTTAGTAAATATATACCTCCCATAAGATCATATGCCACATAGCAAACAAGAACGTGAGTGCGTTATAACGCACTTGCATTTCATATTCGATGGGTTTAGGGATCCCAATCCATAGGCCTAGATTTTCCTTGGATATCCCACCCTAAGGCTTGGACTATGTAATCCGTGAATAAATCTGTGTTTAACAAAAAACATCAAACTCTCACGTGTACACCCGATATCTTATGTGTTATAACATAATATTCCAAAAATATTATACTACAATGTCAATCTCAGTTTTACCTTGGTGATGATATACTTCTTTCTAAAATCTGATTAGTTTAAGGCTTTCATCCTTAATTTATTTTACTAGTGCCCTCTTTTCTTGTCAAAATGTATGCATACATTTTTGTACACAACTTATGATTTTTCATCCAAATTCTCAAAAAAACTCCTCTTCTAAATTCCATTCTACACACTAAAAAAATGACTATTTTTCTCAAATTTATGGGGGTGTATGCACAAATATTTCATTTTTCGGGTTGTGTGCACTTTGAAAATTAATAATATATATATAACACTTAGTGGCACCTCATACATGGAATTAACTAAATTTCTACAAAAGGGATTTGAAAAATAATTTATAAAACTTAAAAAATGGGGGTGCACACACAATAGGTTCTTATATTTTTGACACAAAAATAGACATACTTTGTGTGCACACCACATTTGACCCTCTTAATCTCCACCATTTTTGAAAAAAATTAGTAGTTTAAAAACTAGATTTTGAGCTCTGCGGTACTTATTCTTATCACTTTGTCAAATTTTGAGCATATGCATGCCAAATTATTAGATGAAGTTTAGGTTCACTGATTTCAGGAAAAATATGTCCCTTTAACCCTCTTTTGGCCCCCCATTTCCATGCACTTACCCTTATATTCTCAATAGATAGAAAACATAAAAATTATGTTATTCCTTGTTAGATTTAGCATTTAGTAAGTGTTGGATCACATTGAAGGTTATTATAGGTGGCTAGAGTAGAGATCATGTTCTTGTAAAAATTAACATGGTAGAAACCATTGCTTAAAGAGATATTGATAGCAATAAAAGATTAAGTTCTGGGTTGACACAACAAAGTTATCTTAAATAACATTCAAGATCACCAAAACCATGCAATATGAAAAAACCTCAAGAAGCCAAGCTTTGCACACAAACATCAAAATACCTCATATAACTAATTCTAGGGATAAAATTTATTTCACCTACTCACATACATCTAATGAACATGGTTAGTCACTTCAAGAAATTTCAAACAATCACTTTTACTCTTTTCACCATTTAGACCTTCATATAAGCTTTTATCCCTTCCAAATGACAAATTTTGATCCCTAGAACGTTTCACAAATCCTCAAATCTCACTATCAAGTTTTTTAGACACCCTTTATGGCACTTAATCTGATTTTCAAAGGTTTAAGACTAAACTCTAAGACAATTCATCTTTATTCTCCTTCTTCCGTTCACAATTATGCCTATTTTCTAGCCCTCCTTACACATAAAGCTCATAGGTTAGAACAATTTGTAAACTTCCATGAAAAAGTGGTTATATTTCCTGATATGTATTAAGGATTTCTTTATTTATGGTCAATTACATCATCCGACTCTGCCAACACCAATTTCTTCTTCTTTACTAGGTCTAGTAAGGTCTACACTAGGGTTTCAAGTAGGTTCTTAGGGTTTTATGGTTTATCAACTAACTTCAACCTTGATACACCTGAATCCATACCTATCAATGCTAATCAATAACCTTTCAAGGTTTAATCACCCTATTATCATCATAAGGCTTGTCTTTCTCTTAACACCATTTGCCCTCTAACTTTGTTCTTACCCTTTCCTTATATTTTTCTAAGTTCCAAGTCACTCATCTTTCCTCATTGTTCCTTATTCATCCTAATCAATAGATCACGTCACTCAATTATTATCATTCAAGGGACTTATTACTAATTGTTCACTTGTTCCACTTAGGCTTCTCCTAATACCGTAATAGGACATTTATGAAATCTTTCTTTTATTGGTTCTAAGATACTTTCTACACTTCTTCAAGGATTCACATATAATCACTCCTTATTCGAATGTGATTAGCTTTTCTTTTTTCATAAAATTGGATTTAATGATAATGGTTTCACAGAATGGGAGGATGTCACATTTTTGTTGAAGGCTTTTCATGTAGGAATTCCGTTCTCCTTTCTTATCGTTAATACTTTGATTTGAAATGATAGTTCTTGTGCCTCCTTACTACTTATAATCTTATCTCAAAATTTTCACACCTATCTACATATCTTAAAAGTATAGTTTAATATTGATATACTAAAATATCTCCTTATAATCCCATAAATCTTAGCATTACACAATTGTTGTCCTATGCTTTGCAGAGGAAAATTCAACTTGAAAACATGACAAATACACCCTAGTGTCAAAAAATTTCATTGTAAACCTTCCCGACATCCCTTCAGTCAATTCATCCCTCGTACTAGGCCTATCCTACCCTATCAAGTTGTACTTTGTGTTGTGTCAATATTTTCCATAGGTGATTTAGGCAAACAATTTCATTCAAGTGCTTATGAGGTGGTACTTTTCAAGGTAGACTTTTCAAGAGGCTTAGGAATGGCTATTTTTAGCCCTTCTAAGGCATGGTGCACAACCCATAGAGTGGTGTTGCAGGCCAAAATTCATTAGGGAGAATTACTAAGGAGCTAGGAACATTTTGAAACTGATTTTGGAATATTTTGGAAAGTTTCAAAGGTTTAGGGACAAGTTCAGTGAAAGTGGGTCTTGGAGGGTGAAGGAACTTGTAGTGTAAAACAACCCCTAAGCTTTGGAAAGTAGTTATTAGAGATCTTTAAGGAGTTGGATGTCAAAAAGACACTTTTGGAAAGGTATTTCAGATCTCTAAGTAATGGTGGTTTACAATTTTCACAAGATAAAATAAATTCTGCCCACAGACTATTTTCTGCATGTACAACCTATGATCCCGAGAAAAAATACTATTTTAGGCTGTTTTAAGAAGAATAAAGGAACAATACCCATCCCATTCTTTTCAAATTTCCATTTAAATTGAATTTCATATAAATAATTTCATGAAAATATCTATGAATTCTCAAGGTATGCTCTGACAAGTTGCTCTCCAAGGCATGCTTTGGGACTTAGCCAATTTTCTAGGTGGACACATGTTACTCCCAGGATCAAAGCATAATTTATTATCCCAACTGCCCCATCCCCTCGGGAACAAAATGGGATAAAATTTTTCTCCCATCTCCATTTGAGCCCCTTGACCTTCATATGACCTGATGAAGCTTAAACATGCAAGTTTAGCCCATGTGCACTCATTCTCAGCCCTCACCATTGTGCAATCAGATTTCACCACTTTTCCTCACCATACTGAGGTGAATTTTATTGCATCAATTTTCCATTCACCTTGGGACATTTGGGACATGAAAATTTTCCCAATTCCCAACTTGTCCTTTGGTCCCTTATACGACCCGGAAAGGTGCTCCACAGGCTTGTTTTTAGCTCCCTCTCCTCTCTGCCTCCAGCCAATCTCACAATACCACATGTCATGCTCATGGTGAGGAAAATGTTTGTGCACCATATGTCCCAACCCCTTGGGAAACTTGGGACAAAAGTTTTTCTCAATCCAAAATAATTTTGAAAATCCATTTTTTGTAAAAATCTCAATTATCGTGTTGTTTCTCCATGCTTTCCCGTGAACTCACTACATCAAGGAAATTGAAAGAGAACTTGTAGAAGGTGATTTACCCTGCCCATTCCTTCATTCCTCAATAATTCCTATAGGTCAATTACTATAAAAAAACTAAAGGATTTATTTTTAATTTGTTACCATGCCCGTTTTGCACCAAAAGAACTCCATAGCCAAAAACCATGAAAACGTCATATCTCACAAATGAGTAATCGGGTATTGCCAAAATTTCAGCATATCCTTTCCTCCCAGTGTGCTTTTAAGATGCAAAAATAGAAAAAATAGAGGTGCATATAGTTATTAAGGGCATAAAACCCTTGATTTCCACTCTAATTCACATTCTTGCAATTTCCCATCAATCTGGGAGGTAGCTCGACCTAAAAATTGGAGCACAAGTTCTAGGAGAAAAACCTATCGCCGTGAAGTTATTTTCATCACGATCTGAGGTAGGGGATAAAATCATTAAAATATCAGTGTTTCCATTAATGGATTCCTTGGTAGCTCCATACCCGAAACCCGCACTAGGAAAAATTTCATTTATTTATTTCCAAACATTCAGATGGGTGAAACACAATGAAATTTGGAGCATGAGATCACGATGAAGAGTTGAAACTAAAAATATTGTAACCATCATAAACCAAGTATGTTTTTATCACTTACTAAAAATATCATATTCTATGCTTGCCCTCATGGTAAAAATAGTAAGTCCCCTTACTTGCATGTTTGAATCACCAAGGAAATTCAGAAATAATGGAAAGAAGAAGATTGGGAAAAAAGAAATTTTCCCAAAAAAAAAGTCAGGGAAAAAGTAACTTGCTAAAAATAGCAGCGTATCATCATCATCGTAGAGGATGATGGAGTGTGCCAAAAGGTTCAAAATTCATGTTGGAGTAAAATAGATGATATGTACTTAAATAGCAAGTCTCGGTCCTACCTGCTAAAAATAGAAAGTCTTCATTTCGGTGCGAAAGTTACAGATGGATTTATTTTCACCCATCTTTTCACTTTTCAGATTCTCCACAAAATATTAGGATGACCTCACATCTCAAAAAGAGGAATGATAACTTTATAAGAGTCCTGGAAGCATCATCTTGCAGCGAAATGTGTAGAACAGGATGTATGTTTCAAAAGGCTTGAGCACCGTGAACAATAATTGTGAAATTTGAAATAACATGAGAGTGGTCCTCACTCTAATTGTGATATTAGGAATTCATCATCAAGAGTGAGGTTTTTTTCATCTCAAAATCACTTTGGGAGGTCTGGGACCATTTTTTTAAACACTCTTTAGTGAACCAAGGTGTCTACTTAACGTGTACAAGGGGTATCTTGTGATCAACATTTCCAAGAGAAAATTGTCCAAAATGAAATTCATTAGAGCCTCACAGTGTTGTAGAGGTTATCATGGGAAAATATCATCATCTTCAACTTCTTTGAGGTGGGCCTTCATTAATGACGAAGGTATCTTCATCCTTAGAAGCATTTATTCTTTCCCCTCCTCCCTCATTCTTTTACCTCTTCTCTACCCTCTTTCTAATTTTTCATTGTGAGAAATCATGATGTTTTTACTATTAGTTAAAATTTGAATTTATCAAACATTGTAATAGGTCACCCTTAATTAATAAAATGGGACTTAGTTTCATTCCTAGGAATATCAAAAGTCACATGTTAGAAGTATAAATGAAAATTCATGTGGGGTGTAGGTGAAGAGTCTTCTAATGATCTATAAATTATAATGGCACCCTCATTCTTAAGGGTTGTCAATTTTGTATGCTCATGAGAGATTACTACTTGTGAAGAATCAAAAGAGATAACATTTCTTCTAATTCCCTCCTATGTTCTTCCATTTCCTACTATGTACAACTTTGTTAAAACATCAATGAAAGAGAAAGGAGTTTCTTTCCTTTTTGATAAGAAGATCACTAAAAATTTGTGTTGATAATAGTATCTTTTATTATTGATAATAACATTTTTGTTTCTTCCTATCTATGTGTGTTTAATTATTCTGATTAATGGATGTACGAATCTCATTTTCTACCCACAATATTACTCCCCCCTCTCTTTTTTTCCCACTCCCTTTCATAATCTCTCAGCAAATTCCTCCCTTGTAAGCAATTGCAATATTTTTCCACAGGTTTAGTGGATTTTTCATGTTATATCCTCAGCCCCTAAGGCCACTACATATTTTAATTTCATTCACACATAATAACCAGAGATACACTATTCAAGCAAAGAGACCTAGAGTCTCAAAGCGTTGGTAGATACCCATCAATTTTTCCACCTAAAAATTTTTCTTGTGAACAAATTTTTGTGCTTGCCACCGTGGGGTAGAATTGGCAACGATTTGCACCCAAAATATGATCAAAAATTCAAATTAATTATATATCCAAAAATACAAGAAAATTGAAAATTAAAAAAACCAAAAAATAATAAAATGGAAGTTCAATGTTGAAAACCCATTGTTGATTCCCATAGTGTCCTTTCATATTCCCATTACAATATTTTCCCAAAACTACTTGAAAGGGGATATATCGGATGAATAGGTTGAGAGGAATCATCGATCCCACTTTGAAGGCTTTACAAAATAAAAAAAAGAAAATAAGAGATAATCCATATTTCTTCTCTCAAGCCTCATCTCCATCCGACTCTTCAAGTTGTACCTATGGAAATCCTCTCTAAACTCCTATTGATACTCCTCCTACCAATTCTCCCATCTTTCAAATAACATTAAATAATAAATTCCCTAGTGAAGGAGAATAAGACTTAGAATAAGAATTGGGAAAAGGGCTTTCATAATTTGAAGCTAAAGAAATAATGGTGGATGAAGAAAGAGAAATACCCCAACCCATTGTTCCATGGGGAAGGAATACAAGCCCATTTTCTCTTGCACATACCCTTCATGATCTACCAACGAGTTCCCACAAGAAATTTCCAAATTTCAAATGTGATAACACTCAACTTCCTGAAGAACACATCTTTGCCTTCATCACATCTTACGAAATTCTTGAAATTGAACACAAAGATGTTTCTATGAGACTGCTTTGTAGAATATTTGTAAGAAAAATCAATAGAGTGGTTTAATATCCTATTGGCTTGGTCCATAACCTATTGGGATGACAAAAACCAATTTCAAAGAAAGATTCAAATCTACCCAAGACTGTCAAGGCCTCTTAGTCCAACTGGCTTAGATGAAGAAATAATCTAACCAGACTATGAGGGACTTCATAGATCATTATAACAAAGTTGCTCAAAAGGATATATCTTGAAGCCATGCCCTCTCGATGACAACTCGAAAATTTTCTTCATTAGTTCCCAATTTCTCAAGGTAGGATTTATCCTTCAAATATGTTCACCAAAGAATCTTGTAAAATCTCAAGAAATTACCATCGAAGCAGAAGATGACCTCATCCTATCTGAAAAAATCAAGAATCCTACAAGGGGTAAGGCTCAACATCCAAAAGATGAGAGAACAGATCCACTATTGAAAAACTAGTAAATAAGGTGGCAATGTTGAAGAGGAGGTTTCCCATTGAGAATCACATCAAAGGCCTAATAGAAATCAGATTGCAAGAACACCCCAAAGGCTTGCATTAGAGGCTCCACTTGTTAATGTAATTTGTAAGGCTCAAGAATACGAAGAGGGATTTGAACAAGAAAGTGAAGAAAATGATTTTATAGAGGTTGGAGAAGTATACAATGGTACACAAATAAGATTCTCTTAGTACCATAGGTGATGTAGGTGTGTGTTTCCCTTTCCATTTCATGTGTGTATTTCCTTTTCAGTGTGTTGTGTGTCTCTTTTGATGTGTGTGTGTACTTCTTTAGACCTATCTCTTGTTGTGAAAAGTGACTCTATAAATCCCAATGGATAAGGCACTGGTTTGAATTGTAAACTTGTATTTTGGAGTTCATTCTCATCTTGTCCTAACTTTTTCAATCCAGAATGAGTCCCCAAGTGAGAGCCAACTATTGTATTTTGTTTTGATGAGGGAAAATTTAATTTGAAAACATGACAACTACACCCTATTGTCAAAAATTTCAAAGTGTAAACCTTACATGACACCGTCTAGGTCTATTCATGCCCCGTACGAGGTGTATCCTACCTTGTAAAGTGGTCCTTTGTGTTGTTTCAATCATTTCCATAGGTTATTTAGGCAAACAAGTTCATTCAAGTGCTTTTGAGGTGGTACTTTTCAAAAGGCTTAGGAGTGGCTATTGTTCAACCCTTCTAAGGCATGGTGTACACCCCCGAAGCGTAGTTACAGGAAAAAATCATTAGGGAGTTTTATTAAGGATCTAGAAACATTTTGAAACTAATTTTTGAAAAAATTGGTAAGTTTAAGAGGTTTAGGGACAAGTTCAACGAAAGCGGATTCTTAGAGGGTGAAGGAACTTGCAGTGTAAAACAACCCTTGAGCTTTGGGAAGTAATTATGGGAGATCTATATGGATTTGAATGTCAAATAATACACCGTTGGAAAGCTATTTCATATTTATAAGTGATGGTGGGTTCACATATTTCACAAGGCATAAGAAATTCTATTGACAGACTATTTTCAACATACACAACCTATGATCCCGAGAAACAATCCTATTTTTATGGGGTTGTAGGATTAAGAAATGAATGATACCTATGCCATTATTCTCAAAATTATATTTCCAATAAATTTCATATAAATAATTTCATGAAAAGACCATTAGATGCTCAAGTTATGATGTCGACAACTTACTCCCCAAGGTATGCTTTGGGACTTAGCCAATTTTCTAGGTGGACACATGTCACTCCCAGGCTCAAAATGTAATTGTCGTTTTGATTCTCCATGCTTTCCAATGAACTCACTACCGAGGATATTTGCAAAGAACTTGTATAAAGTGATTTCCCCTCACCCTTCCATCATTCCTCCATAATTCCTATACGTCCATTTCTACAACAACACCAAATGAGTTCTTTTTCACCGCTACCATGCTCATTTTGCACCGAGAAGAACTCCAAAGCCAAAAACCATGAAAGCTTCATAACTCACAAATGAGTAACTGGGTACAACAAAAATTTCACCATCTCCTTCCTCTCAAATGCCTTCTGAGTTGAAAAAAATAGAAAAACTAAAGGTTTCTCTAATTATTAAGGGCGTAAAACCCTTGATTTCCACCCTAGTTCACATTCTTGCAATTTACCATCAATCCGGGAGGACTCGAGCTAACAAATTGGAGCACAAGTTTGAGGGGAAAATCTATCTCAACGAAGTTTTTTTCATCGCGATCTAAGGTAGGGAGAACACCGTTAAAATATAATTAGCTCCATTAATGGATTACCTAGTAGCTCGTGCTGAAACCCACACCAAGAATTTTTTTGTTTTTATTTCCAAGTATTCCAAGTGGTAAAACACGGTGAAATTTAGACCATGAGATCGCGGAAAAGAGCCGAATCTAAAAATATCGTCTTTTGCAAACCGAGGCCATTTTTTTCACTTACTAAAAATGGAATATTATATGCTTCCCCATGCTAACAATAGAAATTCCAATGATTTGTAAGTTTAAATCACCCACGACATTCGAAACAATGCAAAGTAGAAGATTGGGTAAAAATGGTAATTTTCCCAAAATAGTAGGTCGGGAAAAAGTGACCCACTAGAAATAGAAACTTGTTAAAAATATAAGTGTATCATCAGAGGAGGATGGAGTGTGACAAAAGGATCATAAAGTCATGTCGAGAAAAATGGATGATATGTCTTGAAATAGAGAGTCCCGATCCTACCTACTAAAAATAGAAATTCTTCACTTGGGGTACAAAATGTTGCAGATGGCTTTGTTTTCACCCATATTTTCAATTTTTAGATTATCTATGGGATAGTAGGAGAACCTCACATCTTAAAAAGAGGAATGTGAACTTCGTGAGAGTCCTAGAAACATCATATTGTAGCACAATGTGTAGAACAGGGATGCGGGTATCAAGAGGCTTGAGCATCAAGAATGATAATTGTGAAATCTGAAAGAACATGAAAGTGATTTAACAAAAATATAATTTTTATTCTAAACCTTATATTTCCATGTAGCAACAAATGGAAAATAAAGTAAAGTTTTGGCCTAAACCAATAAGTAAGATAAATGCAAAACCCTAAGTGCAAGAGGGATGAAAGGAGACTTAGATAATTTAAAAATAATCCTAGATCAGATCGAGCTAAAGAAATGATGACTAGGAGGAGGGAAGTGTCACACTTGAGGAGGGAAATGACGACAAGATATGCTTAGATCCCAAAGCAAGACTGGGTCAAGGGTGCTTAGGCATTATAGACCTTCTCTCGGGTGTTGATGACTACTCGTAACCTCATAAAATGATCATTATAGGGTCATAAGATGTTCGTTAATGTTCTCCTTTGTCGCCTATGTATCATTGTTTGATCATCGATCCTGCTTTGAAACTCAGTGAAGAGAAATAACATCTACAAAACCCCAAAACACATTAAATCCTATAAATAAAAAAATTCAAATGTGGAGTCGAATCGACCCCAGCAAGAACACCGACCGAGTGAACTTATGATCTTCAAAGCTACACTACATTGCAAAATCCATATAGTTTTGTATGTGTGTGTGTAGAATCGTGCCCTAGGTGGATCTTGTGCCAGACACACTTGAATAATGAGTAATAACTAGATGTAGAAATTGTAGATAGATGTGTACATGGGAAAAATGAACTTCCCCTCCTATGCATGTATGTAAAAATAACATTCACGTGTCCCTTTTGTGAAGCTAGATGGATTCATTGATGCTCTTGTAATTATCTTGGATGCAACCTTAGGTGGTGATAGTAGATGCTTAATGTTTGGACCCTTGTTATGGTCACATAGCTTTGTATTTATACTATTTTGTTGTTTTGATTTTGTAATTAACCACTAAAAGGTTGACCACCAAGAAAATAAAATTCCCAAAAGCTATAAAGGACCCAAAAGATGTGAGTAAGATACAAAGATGTCGGGGACACCCAGAGAGGATGGGGTACCTAAGGCTAGCATCTTGGCTATGCATTGGTGTCCAAACTCAGAAAAAATGAATTGTCAAAGGTCGATTTGGCAAGAAGGTGGATAAGGCCAAGAAGAAAACTAGAAAAAAAGAAAAAAGGCCAAAGACAATGGTTAATTATTACTTTTCTCACTTAAGAATCATATGAATAATGGTATATGAATATGACCTAGAAATGTATCCAAAATACATGATTTAGTGTCTACATTCCCCCACCCTTATTTTTTTGAGTGAATTCTCGATAACATAAAGTAGATAAGAGATGTGTACTTGATAACCATGTAGATCGATGGAAAAAAGCATGCCGAGGAGACAAGAAAAAGCGTGGAGTGATAAAAATGAAGCATGGAAGCTAGAGAAGAGGAAGTGAAAATGACCCTAGGGGTGAAAGCATATGTGTGATGTCACATTGTACCTATTGTCAATGTTGCTTGATGCTTGATGATGTGACTGTTACTTCCCATAAGGATAAACCTACAAAAGAGAAGAGCAAACAAGTAGTCAAATATGTGTATATGAAAGATTCAATCTAAACAAGTAAAAAGTGTGTAAACATGTGAAAAGGAACATGTGCACCTGATTCGTGATGAGTGAAGAGTGTAGAAATGATCTTGAAAATGCTATAGAAGAATGCGTTTTTTGGGAGATCTCATGCCAAGAATGATTTTTTTGGGTGATCTCACGTCAACTTCACCAAGTGCGAGTTTTTAGGGTGATTTCACGCAAAGTGTAAAAGAAGTGTAGGGAGAAAAGGTCTAGTATTATTCTCTAACCTTTGACTGCTTTCCAAAGTATAAACACCACTTTGTAGATGGTGATTTCAAATCCTATCCATATAGATCCAATGAGAAAATAAAAAGAGGCAAAAACATGCATACTTAGTGCTTAGGACTCGTGCCTATCCTATAAAATCCGTTATGTGAACTATCGTAAACTTGTGCCAAATTGAGAAAAATTGTGTAACTACCCCTTGGTCATAGGTGCCCACAATGGGTCGGGGGCACCCAAGCACTATTGTCTAGTGTTAGGCACTTGTTTCTATGCTACTTTGAAGACCCAAATTAGATTCTCGGTTGTTTCTATGACTAAAGATAGTGTTGTACCATCAGATTAAATTGTGTTGTATTATGAATGTGAACTACTCCATGGGGTGAATGATTCACCTAATGATGCCCCTCCTCATTTGGTGTTCATGTGACATCTGCAAAGAGGATGCGGCCCAAAGGAAGGTTAGACATCAATTTGAAATTGATGCTTTGGGGGAGGGAATGTGCTTGGTAGAAACCAAGGCACATGTAAAAAAGTGGCTGGAAACAAGTGTTAGTGTAAACAAGACAAATACACATATAGCAGAGACAAAGTATAATCTAGCATGTAAGAAAACAATGTGTAACCTAGAAAATAGGAAGACAAAGTATACCATGAAAAGTGGGTTGTAAACATGGGACATCACTCATAATGTTGCAAGACAATCAAGGCCAAAGTGGCCAAAAGCATACAATGTGCACACAAGACAAGTGACATAGCTCAGAACAATGGAAAACAATGGTAAACCATTTCAAATAGTGATAAACAAAGAGTAACAGACAACCATGGTAGCAAATAGTTCCTACAAGACAAATGTTGCACATGAAGCACCCATTAGCATGTTAGAGAGATAAAAAAGTATTTTAAAGTGTGTATGATCTGATATAGTAGTGTGCTAGTGAAAATAGGAAGTAGTATAAAATGAAACAATAACACCTATGATGTGTATAAAAGTAGAATCCCCTAGGAGCCATTGTAGGACTGGTAAGAGGTATAGTGCCAAGAATCCATGCTCATGTGTAATGATTTTTGTAAAGGTTGCATTCAAAAATAGAAGGAAATTAAAAGCACATGTGTATATAGAAAAGATAATGACATACGAAATATTTGTCTAACATAGTAAGAAAAGTGTAACATGCGAGTATAAGTAAGCAAGAACAATATGCAACCAAGATATGTAGTATGCCATGAGTGAGTGAGATTGAATGATATACGATGTGAGTGTGATAGGAGAAATGTGCCCCTTGAGTGAATGTGAATGATTATGCATGAGATGAGGTTCATTTATAAAAGACCCCTCAACGATCAAGAATGAACCATAGAACAAGAGTGCATCATCGGAAATGGTTTGAATTGTGTGCTAGAAAGATATGATCAATAAAGCATAGAGCATAAAGAGTGAGTGAGGGTGGTGAGGTTAATTTCATATTGAGATCCTCAAAATTTGAGTATGAACCATGGAACTAGAGTGTATCATAGGGAAATATGTGTAGCATGTGATACCGGATACGAGAAATATATTTCATGAATGCATAGCGCATAAAGTGTGTATAATGTGTGATAAGAGCTATCATGAGTCATGCAGTGACGTGAGGTTCATGAGTATATATAATGTGCATAGTATGAAGCATGCGGTGGCGTGAGGTTCATGAGTGTAGTATTCTCTCAACAGTCAAGTGTGAACCATAGCATGAGAGTGCTTCATAGGGTAGTAAGGTGAGAAAATCACCTACTAAAGATGAAGAGGGAGGCACAGAGTGGTGGAATAATTTGAAGTGGTAGTAGCATGAGTGTATGAACCAAAAATAATTTCAGATCGATGGTGCAATTGATGAGCGATGCAAAGGTAGGAAGAACATATGTCGATGGCTTAGGAAGCCAATGTGAAGCAGAGTATTGTGTGATAGATGAGATGATGCAACAATGGATGAGCAAGGTGGAGGCCGTGCATGAATAATGATTTGAGGTGGTAGATGAATGACAACCTCAAAATTAGGAGGAGGAGACAAGTGAAGTGAAATAGAAATATGCTTGTGTTGAATTGGAGAAACAAATCACTCATGAGAGAGAGCTCAAAACAATGACACCCTTATCTTCTAATTATTCAAATTTATCATGAAGGGCTTAATAAATGATCATTGTCATAAATGTTCATTAATGCAGTGATAATAACAATAAGGAAGATTGCACCTGAAATGTAACCAACGAGGATTATAATGTTGATTAGAATGCAATTTAATTAATCACTTATCAAGGAAATCATGCAAGACATCATGAGGCTTAATATCATGTGAGAAATGCACTGCTCCCGAGTAGGAGATGGATAATACTTCAAAGGTAAAGTGACGTTATGGTGAATATAGAGGACACTTATGCGGGGAGGGGATGAAACATGCTTGTGAGGGGGAGGAAACAAAGACCTTAGAGGACACTTAGTAGATGGAAGAGGTGAAGAAGTAGAAGGAGGATCTATAATGTGTGTAGCAAATAAATCATGTTCAATATCAATGACCTTATAGCATAAAAATGTAAATTATTTGCATGTATCATATTGTAATCATTCTTTTAAAATAGGAATCAAGCGATGGAAAAAGATAAATTACTTTTCTAGATCCATAGGCTGAAATACTAATTGATACATGTAGCAATTGAAGCGTAAAATGTTGTCGAGAATAGGTTATCTCTTTCCCTGATGCAAACTAGGAAAGTGATCATATGCAAATCTAGGACCATTGTTAAGCATGAAGCATCTAAGAAAAGCATCTTCCATTTCACAATATGTGCTAATAGATCCAAAAGGTAGATGATTGTATCGTTGAAGTGTTTCATTGACTAAAATATGATGGAAAGATTTGAGAAATAATAAATCATTTGAGTAAGAAGCCATAGCTAAATGATAATGCTTAAGATGTACGTATGGATTTCCGGCCCATTGAAGCATGAAAATTCAGCCATGATAAAATTCGTAGGAAATGTTGAATTGTTAATTTTATTTAGAATAGGATTTCCATGAAGAGAGTTATTATCAATAGAAGCATAATAGGATTTTCTTTCAAGAGTGAGAGATTGAACTTGAGATTGAAACTGACTAACAACATGCATGAGTGATAAAATATCATGTGGAGGAATTATAGAAGATATAAGAGGCATATTGAGAGGTTGAAGCTTGCCATTATGAGTGATAATAGGAATGTGAGAAGAAGAAGCGGAAGATGAAGATGTTATGGGCACACTAGATGTATATGTAGAAGAAATGAGAGGTGGTATATTTGGATAAATGGAAGAATCAACATGAAAATCATCGAGACAAGAAGATGAGGAAAGATGTTGACAAGAACATGGAATATTAGTGGGAATATTAGAAATAGAATTAGAAGAAACCATAAGAGGTGAGCTAGTAGGAATGGAAGAATCATCATGAATGCTATCAAAAAACCTCAAAAGTAGATGAAAGCAGAGTGGAAAATTCACATTCACCATTCTTAAGAGAAGTATAATCTTCACTAACATGTGCATGCTCAGAAATATAATCGGTATCAGATAAAGTTTCACATGCAAGTAATTCATCAAGAACATCATCAACATATAGTAAAGTAGGAGAAGAACTATCATGAGATGTTTCTTTGCAAACATCAAAAACATTTTTAGAAAAAGAAGAAGCGTGAGATACAACTTTACATTCATCTTGACTAGTATGCATGTACATTTTCATCATGATTTTTTCCACAATATCACCATCAAGACCAAGCATATAATCAATAATATCATCATTAATATTTACATTAGAAGTAGAAGGATGCAAAGTAGAATGAGTGTGAGTGGAAGATCAAGGAAAACATGGAGTAAATTTAATAGGAGATGAAACGATGGCACAACTAGAGTTATTAAAAGAAGTAGGAATAACACTTTCATTAGCCATAAGTTATCTTTGAATATCAACATCAAGTTGAGGATTGTGATAAAGAGTATTTAGTTAAATATCAATAGCATCATCAAGGATAGGATTCACACTAACACGATGTATAGCTTTCTTAGGAGAAGGAGATCTATTTTGCACCATTATGGTTTAGTGGATACTATGGAAAGGAGGTATAAGAAATGGGTTTACCAAATGACTTAACAAAAATATAATTTTTATGTTAAGCCCTATATTGCAATGTAGCAACAATGAACAGTAAAGTACAGTTTTGGCATAAACAAATAAGCAAGATAAATGCAAAACCATAAGTGCAAGAGGGATGAAACAAGACTTAGCTTGTTTACAAATTATCCTAGACTATGCCAAGCTAAAGAACCAATGAAAAAGAGGAGGGAAGTTTTGCACTCAATCTTAGAAAATTGTGTGACCACATAATCTTCCTAGATTGGGGCACTGTATTGTTCAGGGGCACCTAGCCACCGTAGACCTCCTCTGGTACCGATGACTTCTCATAACCTTGGTAAATGATATTCATAGGGTCACAAGATGTTCTTTAATTTTCTCCTTTGGTCATTTGTGTCACGTTGTCTAATCATCGAACCTATCTAAAACCTACAAAGAGAAAGAGCACCTACAAAACCCCAAAACACATCAAATCCTAAAAATAAAAAAGATGCAAATGGGGAGTCGAACTAACCCCAGTGGTCACCCGACTGAGTGAACTTACGATCTAGGTGTTGTACTACATTTCATACTCCATGTAGTTCTGCGTGTGTGTGTAGAATCATGCCCTAGGTAGCTCTTGTGTTAGATGCACTTGAATAGTGAGAAATAGCTAGATGTAGAAAATGTAAATTTATATGTGCATGGAAAAATGAACTTACCCTCCTATGCATGTATGCGAAATAATAAATCGCTTGTCCGTTGTTGTGTGGCTAGATGGATGCCTTGATGCTCTTGTAATGCTCTTGGATGCAACCTTAGATCGTGATAATATCTGCTTAGTGATTGGTCCCGATCTAAAAAACCCAAAGCAAACTTGCAAAATCTAACTCAAAATTTTGCTTTTAATGATTTTTTCAATGAAAATTTAACAATCGGATCTTTTTATTATTTTAATAATAATTAAAAACTATAAACCTCGTATAAAATCAAAGAAATACAGAGAGAACTCACTAGGATTACAAAAAAATACATGGTAACGGAGTTCGACACTTGAGGCCTACGTCTCCGGGTCTAGTTGAATGGGACCGATCTATTAAAATCTTGAAAATAAACCTTTACAAATATTTATACAAAATTATGACCTTCTCACAATCTTCCTCTTCCAAAAATAATGCAAGTTTCTTTTTACTTCATCTCCAAATTCCCTCTCTAGCTCAAGTTATGAGCATTACAATATTTTACACAATCTCGAATGTATTTTAAATTTCATGATGCCCAATTTATAGTGTTTGCAAGCCTTTGGCATAGTGATCAGTTGGTGCTTAGGAGCTTAGAATTTTACATGGGAGGATAAAGGTTCAAATCCCCTATCCCCCTTTCACCACCGCTTCACATGGGTTGAATCCCACATTTTTAGGAAGTGGGCATGGAAATTGTTTTAAAAAATTTTTGCAATCAAATTTGAAGTGGCTTAGAGCCACATGCGGATCTTTGTTTGGGTGGCATGCCTCCTTATTAGGAACTTTGGCTAATATAGCCTATGTTTAGCACATTTATTAAATACTATGGGTTGTTTGAACTTGCATTGGCTATATATCCACATGGAGGGATAAGGTTTATAATGCTTGGAGATTATAATACGTGGTGGATTCAAAATATGCGATGGAGAGATAAGCTTTAGTTAGCAATATTTAATTGCACTAATAGATTAGTCCCACATGTATGGTGTATAGAACATTATCAATACATATATGCAAGAGCTATGATATGCAATGTGAAGTGAAGGAGGCCAAGACACCCCTCCATAATCAAGTGTGTCGAACTTGGCTAGGCCGAGGGTCCCCAACCCGATAAATAGCGGGGATCCACCTATCTGTCCGCATGAGTGTCCAAGACCGGAATTCCAAACCCAAATTTTTCTCTATCACCTACATTGTCCACATGTCACATTTCTATTTTGTCCACTTGTGCATGTGTCTAACCTATGCGCAATCTTAAAATTTGCCGCTTTTCAAAAATTTCAGCGAGCCATAACTTTTGCATTCAAGTTGTTTCCTACAAACAAGATATCACTGGAATAAACTAATTTTTCTCCACACCTTGAACTCCACAACAACAATTGTGAGAATATATTAGATCAGTGTTTCTCAGCGAGGATCCTCTGGATCAATCCTCCCCACTAAGAAAATTTTGGACCCCAAAATTCAACTTAATTGGTAAATAGGTGAGGGTAATTCTCCCTCACCTTTCCGCTTCCATCCATTTTTCCTTGTTCGGATGCATGTTTTTGAACCCAACAAAAGATATTCAATATCACCCCTTCGCAAAGTTCTGACCCTCCTATCAAGAATGATATCATCCTGCAACTCATCAAGATACTCAGGTGCAAAATCATCAACAAAAGGTACTACATTAGCATTATCATCCATAATCATAGGTGGTTCATACAATTTCAAGTTTTCAACATTTACAACTGAATAAATTTTCATATATGGAGGTAAATCCAACTGAAAGCATTGTTGCCAATTTTCTCCACTATCGAAATGGACCATACCGAATAGGTTTCAACTTTTTACCTTCACCATCAACCTTTCCTTGCTGATGTGAAGCCAAACTAAATCACCAACCTGAAACTTGTGATTAGTCTTATGTTTATCATGCCTTGCTTTATACTTAGCTTGACTTTTCTCCAATTGTTCTCGAACATATTGATGAACATGTTTTATTCTCTGCACAAATCTTTATCTTTTTCAAAATCACTTAAACCATTAACAATAGTATCATGTCCAAAAGATAAATCTAATGGAGATTTAGGTAGATAACCATAACAAGTCTCAAATGGAGACTTCAAAGTAGAAGAATGTAAGGCACAGTTATAAGCATGTTGCACATAATATAAATGTTCATCCCACAATTTAGGATGTTTACCACAATAGCCCCTAAGAAAATGTACCACTATGCGGTTCACACCTCTTTGTTTGACCATCAATCTGTGGATGGAAAGCAATGTTTTTCTTCAGTTTAGTGTCCATTAAACCCCACAAAGTTGACCAAAATTCCCCAAGAAATATAGAATCCTAATCTGAAATAATTGAAGTAGGCAATCCAAAATGAACCCATACAAATTGAAAGAATAAATGTGCAGTCCCTTCACCAGTTATTTGTTTAGTACATGGAATCAACACACACATTTTGCTAAATCTATCCACAACCACATATAAATAGTCATGTTTCTTTCGTGACATGGGAAAGCCTCCTACAAAATCCATGGAAATACTTTCCCATGGCCGTGTAGGGACAGGAAGAGGAGTGTAAAGTCCTAATTTCTTATTACTAGGCTTGCTCGTGGCATAAAGAACACATCCTTTTATATACCTGGTTACATGTTCATGCATTCTAGGCCAATAACAATACATCTGTAAATGTGCAACTATTTTACCAACACCAAAATGACCAAAATAAGAGAAGTATGAGCTTCCCTAATCATATGTACACGTTCATTTTTGGAATACAAAGTTTACCAGAACGATATAAAATCCATCATACACATGATAATCCTTTTCTCCTACTTGTTTCCCACTCATTAAGTCCTCATACACTTCTTTAAAATCAACATCATAAGCATATTGTTCTTTATAACTATTATGAGCCAAAGAACTATGTTGTAAAAGAATAGATGCAACTACAACTGGAGGTCTAGATAACATGTTAGCGACCTTGTTTTGTATACCTTTTTTATACTTGATCACAAGATGAAATTGCTGTAAGAATCCCATCCAATAGAAATGTCTAGACTTTATAAATTTGTTTGTGTTTGCAAGTACTGGAGGGGCTGATGATCGGTATGTATAACTATTTCCTTTCCCATCAAGTAATGCTTCCATTTCTTTACACTCTGCACCAAAGCATACAACTCTTTATCATAAGTTGGATAATTTCTTACCGCACTCGTGAAGGTTTCTGAATGGTAACACATTGGTCATTTGTTCTACATCAAAACTTCCCCATTGCATAATCACTAGCATCTGTCTCTATCTCAAATGAATGCTACAAATCTGGAAGTGCCAAGACTGGAGTGGTACTAATTTCTCTTTCATTGTATCAAAATCCTTATGTTGTTTTCCTCCCACTGAAATATCTATTTTATACTTGTCAAATCATGCAAAGAGATGAAATAAATAAATTTTTTTCTCCAATATTGTACTACACCAAGAAAACTCCTAACTTCTGTCACATTATTGGGTCTAGGAAATTTTATTATAACCTCTACTTTTGCAAGATCTATTTTCAATTCACCATTTCCCACAACATAACCCAAGTAAATTAAAGATGTTTTTCCAAATTCACATTTTGACATCTTCAAAAATATTTTTTCTCCTCTTAATGCATCTAAGACTTTCTAGATGTGAATAACATGATCATCCCAAGACTTACTGAAAATAAGAATGTCATCTAAGTAGACAATAATGAAATCATCAATGAATGGTCTAAAAACATCATTCATAACTCTCATGAATGTTATCGGTGCATTGTACAATCCAAAAGGCATCACTAACCATTCAAACAATCCCTGTTTCGTTTTAAAAGCAATTTTCCATACATCACCTTCATCAATTCTTACTTGGTGATAACCACTTCTTAAATCTAACTTAGTGAAGTAAATTGCATTCCTTAATTGATCTAGTAAATCATCTATTCTAGGAAGAGGGTAACATTTTTCACTATGATCTTATTTAAAGCATGAAAATCTACACACATTCACCATGTTCCATCTTTCTTAGGCACCAATAATTGGTGAACCACATGGAGATGTACTTGGATGAATAATACCTTTGGCCAAAAGTTCCATCACTTGTTTTTTGATTTCCTCATTTTCAACCACGACAATCTATACATACCAATGTTGGGAAGAGGTGCATCTTGTAGCAACTGTATCTCATGTTGAACCCCTCTTTTGGGAGGTAGACCTGTGGATCTTGAAAAACATCATCATAGTTAGAAACAATTTTTACCAATTCATTACGATGTTTTGGATCACAATCTTCAAAATCCCTTTCATGATATTTCTCTTTAGCTTTGATCACCATGAGTACAAAACTCTTGCTTGAGTTAACAAGTATTTTCATCAGTCATACATTAACTAATGAAAGATTTG
This sequence comes from Taxus wallichiana var. yunnanensis, assembly GCA_018340775.1. Classification (NCBI taxonomy): domain Eukaryota; kingdom Viridiplantae; phylum Streptophyta; class Pinopsida; order Cupressales; family Taxaceae; genus Taxus; species Taxus wallichiana. Next base: position 546,644,462 of record CM031243.1, read on the forward strand.
TTTTTTCACGATGAGCATGAAAAATATACTCAATTCCATATTTTACAAGAAAGTATTTATTTTCTTCCCTATAGAAGATTGCTTTATGATCATACAAATAAGGACTCCCAAAACTACTCCACAAATATCCAAAGGAACAACATCCAAATTAACCTCATCTATAAACTTGTCTGTAATGGAAAATCAAAATCTACAAGTTCTAGTTACCTACAACTTCACATCATCACAGACCCAACCCAACGGATAAGGCTTAGGATGTGGATTAGTTTTGAGTCCCAATTTCTTAACAACCTCCTCTGAAATTAGATTAGCTTGAGATCCACTATAAAAAAGAGTATCAATTTTTGTATGTTTTGAAATGACTCTAAGGTGGAAAAGCTCATTCCATTTCTTATCATCATGCATAGATTTTTGATTAGAAGAAGATGTAACATTTGAAGTACTAGTGTTGGAAGAAGAGAGAGAATGATTTCCTTGAAAACTCATGGTCATGATCTTGGTTTCATCCCCTGAATCAGACCCAAGATCATGAACCACAGTATTTATTTTCTTCTCTTTTCCTTTTTAACCATCCATTTAGGCTTAGTTTCTGGATGTAATTTCCAACACCTAGACTCATCATGGTTCTTTTTACAATGATTGCAAAATGGTTTTTCATCTTCCTTTTTAATGACAAATTTTGTTTTTTGCTTACCCTTTCCTTTTCCTTATTCTTTTGAACCTTTTTCTTTGGATTGCTTGTTCTTTTATTTAAAAGAAGAAGAAGATGACTCCTTAGTCATTTTCCCTCATGCTTCCAAATGGGTTGCTTGAACACACACTGCATCAAGATTAGTGGCACCTAAAACAAGAATCATATGCCTTAGGTAACTATGCAATCCACCAATATATTTAAGTAGTGTTTCTTGTGTGTTTAGGGAAATTCCAAGAATTAGAGCCCTTTTCCTAAATTCTTGTGTGTAGTCTTGAACACTTTTTCCCTTAGTTTTCTTAATGTTTTCCAATCCATCATAGCTTGTTGCTTGTAACCAAGAGGATAAAATTGTTGTCTAAGATTTGAAACAAAATCAGACCAAGAAGTGATTTCATTACCTTTGGTTTCCTCTACTTCTTGAAGCTTACTCTCCCACCAAATGAGTGTTGTGCCACCCATCCGAAGAGTTTCCAAATGAATCTTTGCTTCATCATCCATAATTTTTTGAACCTACAATATACCTCTATCTGCTTGATCTAGTTATCCAACTTCTCTACATTTAGCTCTCCAGTATACATTGGCAATTCAAACTTGATATCTAACTTTAATGAAGGAAAATCATATTTTAAAGGTTCACCTTTAGGAATATCAGAACTAGAGCTTTCTTCTTTTTTACCTCCTCTAGTTCCCTTTTCTCTTTGTCTATCTTGGTACATTTCCTCCAACATTTCCTTCATCTGTAGGAATGATTGACGAAATTCTTCTTCCTCTTGATCCGCCATTATAGGACTTCAAGATCGTCTTGTACCAATTTTGGGATCCTCTTCTACTAGCTCTCCTTCACCCTTCTTAGACCGAGACCTTGTTAACATCCAACACAACAAATTGCAATCCAAAAACTCGTTAATCTGATCCAAAAACTAGTCAAAACCAGCTCGATACTAGTGATCTAAAAACCCAAAGCAAACTTGCACAATCTAACTCAAAAAAATTCTTTTAACGATTTTTAATGAAAATTTAACATTACGATCTTTTTGTATTTAATAAATAATTAAAACTACAAACATTGTATAAAATCAAAGAAAATACAAAGAGAATTCACCAACATTATGACACAAGACATGATAATGGAGTTCAACACTTAAGGCCTATGTCTCTGGGTCCAGTTGAATGGGACCGATCTATTCAAATCTTGAAAATAAATCTTTACAAAGATTTCTACATAATTCTAACCTTGTCACATTCTTCCTTAGCCAAAAATAATGTAGGTTTCTTTTTACTTCATCTCCAAATTCCTCTCTAGCTCAAGTTATGAGCATTAAAATATTTTACATAGTCCCAAATGTATTTTAAATATCATGATGCCCAATTTATAGTGTTTGTAAGCCTTTGGCATAGCGGTTAGGAGATTAGCATTTTACATGGGAGGATAAAGGTTCAAATCCCCCTATCCCCCTTTGACCACTGCTTCACATGGGTTTAATCCCACATTTTTAGGGAGTAGGCATGGAAATGGTTTTAAAAACCATTTGCAATCAAATTTGAAGTGGCTTAGAGCCACGTGAGGATCTTTGTTTGGGTGGTGGGCCTCCTTATTAGGTGCTTTGGCTAATATAGCCTATGTTTGGCACATTGAGTAAATACTATGGGTTATTTGAACTTGCATTGGCTATATAAGCCATATGGAGGGATAAAGTTTATAATGCTTGGAGATTATAATATGTGGTGGATTCCAAAATATGCGATGGAGAGATAAGGTTTAGTTAGCAATATTTAATTACACTAATAGATTAGTCTCACATGTATGGTGTATATAACATTATCAATACATATATGCAAGAGCTCGATATGTAATGTGAAGTAAACGAGGCCAAGACACCCTCCATAATCGAGTCTATCAAACTCGCCGAGGGCCCCCAACCAGTAAATAGAGGGGTCCGCCTATCCAGTGTGTAGAGTGTCCAAGACCGGTGTTCCAAAGAAAATTTTTGCTTCGTCACCTACATTGTCCACATGTAGCATTTTTATTTATCCATTTGGCGAGTGTGAACACATCCAACTCCGTGTGCATCTTAAAATTCGCTAGTTGTCTAAAATTTTTAGCGAGCCATAACTTTTGCATTTGAGCTCTATTTCTTGCAAAAAAATATCTCCTGGATCAACTAATTTTTCTCCATGCTCTGAACTGATCGCAACTTATTCTAATAAGATATTAGATCATTGTTTCTCGGTGAGGATCCTCTGGATCAGTCTCATTATTATGGTCACATAACTTTGTATTTATATGATTCCCTTGTTTGAATTTCGTAATTAATCACTCACCAAGAAAATAAGATGCCCAACAACTAGAAACGACTCAAAATATGTGAGAAAGATATAAGTATGTCGGGGGCACCCGAGAGGGACAAGGGCACCTTGGCACCGACATCCTAGTTGGGTGTTGGTGTCTAGACTCAAAACCACGAAGTGTTAAAGTTCGTAATGGGAAAGAAGGTGTGTAAGACCAAGAATAAAACAAGAAATAAAGAAAAGAGGCCAAAGACAGTGGTCAATTAGTATTTTCTCACTTAGGAATCATATGAATAGTGGTATGTGACTAGGACCTAGAAATGTACCTAAAGTGTGTGATTTAGTGTCTACGAAATTGATCCTCACTCTCATTGTGAGATCGGAATGAAACATCATGGGTGAGGTTTGTGTTCATCTCAAGCTCATTTTGGGAGGTTTAGGGAAAGTGTTTTTAAACACTCTTTAGTGGTCCGAGGTGTCTGATTACCGTGTACTGGGATAGCTTGTGATCAACATCAACAAGGGAAAATTGTTCATAATTAAATTCATTAGAGCCTCACAGTGTTGCAAAGGTTATCAAGGTACAAGATCATAGTTTTCAACTTCTTCGGGGTGGGTCTTTATCAATGACGAAGGTATATTAATCCTTGGGATAATTTATGCTTTCCCCTCCTCCCTCATTCGTCTCCTCTTCTCTACACCATTTCTAATTCTTCATTGTGAGCAATCATGATGTTCATCCTATTCATTAAAATGCGACTTTAGAAAACATTGTAATAGGTCACCCTTAATTAATAAAATGGGACTTAATTTAACTCCTAGGAATATCAAAAGTCACATGTTAGAAGGATAAATGAAAGGTCATGTGGGGGGTAGGTGAAGAGTCTTCTAATGGTCTATAAATTGTAATGACACCCTCATTCTTAAGGGTTGTCAATTTTGTATGCTCATGAGAGATTACTACTGTGAAGAAGAAAAAGAGATAACATTTATTCTAATTCCCTCCTTCTATGTTCTTCCATTTCCTACTATGTACAAATTTGTTAAAACATCAATGAAAAAGAAAGGAATTTCTTACCTTTTTGATGAGAAGATTACTAAAACTTTGTGTTCATAATATTATCTTGTCGTGTTGTTTATAACCTACTTGTTTCTTTATATCTATGTGTGTTGAATTATTCTGATTAATGGTTGTAGGAATTTGATTTTCTACCTAAAATATTAATCTCCCTCTCTTTTTGCACTCCCTTTCCTACTCTCTCAGTAAATTCCTCCCCTGCAAGAAATTGTAAGCTTTTTCCACAGGTTCGGTGGAGTATTCTTGTTGTATCCTCGACCCCTAAGGTCAGCATAGATTTTCATTTCATTCACACATAATAAATGGAGTTGCACCATTCAAGAAGAGGGACCTAGAGTCTTAGAGTGTTGGTGGATACCCATCAATTTTTCCACCGACAAAGTTTCTCACCAACAACAACCACACATGAATTTGTAAGTTTGGACCAATAATCATCCTCCATTCATTATGATACTTCATGATCATCTTAAATACACTAAACATCCCCTTATCACTAACTTACAACAGTATTCAAAGGTTCGTGAGTAGCACTATACACATTTCTTTGTCCCTAAACCCCGAAATAGGGTATCCTAGACCGATATGGAGGTTTCTTGGTTATTTCACTTTTCTTAGACTCTATGAAGGTTCTTGAAGACTAAAAATGGTTCTACATACCTTAAATAAACTCTATCAATTTTTAATCTCTATGACATAGGTTATGATTTCATCAACAATCATCAATGGATTGTAAACCTAGATTATCAGGTTTAGTTTTCTTCTAACCCTCATGAAAGATCATTAACCAAACTATAACCTTTATCATTGTCCAACTTAGTCTTCATAAGATTAATTCCTTCATAATTTTTTTCATTCATTCATTGCTCCAATTCTTTATTTGTCATTCAACAACACATATACATCCTTACCTCATGCACAATGTTTTATTATTTATTGCATATGATTGTCCTCATTGTTATTATCACATCCTCATATTGCGTTCTCATGTCCTCCTTAGGACTATACATAACTCATTCACCTACAAACAAAATCAAAAATCATATCTAAACCACATTCATTCATAAAATCACATGCTTCTATTAAGAGTGATACATAGTGCTCAAGAATATCCTTTGAATTATCAATTCCTTATTCATTACAAGGCTTCTTGAGCCATTATGGCTTTGTTATAGAAATTATTCCTTCTCTAAAAACATTTTAACTACTCACACTCTTTTCCTATTATAATAATCCTCATGTTAATGAAGTTTAGAGATATAGTTAGGGTTCTAAATAACTAACACACCAGGGTGAGGATGACCAAAGTGAGTTAAGACCTTGTTAGGGTCAATTAGGCCATGTCTTAGGTGATCATATGTTTCATGAACCCTTTTACATCATTTATTTTACCTATGATACCTCCTAAAAACCTAACACACACACACACACACACACACACACACACACACACACACACACACACACACACACACAGCATATGCAGCACAAGGTCTGTGAAAGACAATTTCAAACATTTGAAATGTGTTTTGGAGGGATCCTCTTAAAGACCACTTATTACAATTCCATAGAGTCTAAATGGCCTCGAAAAATGCAAAACACCCAAATGTACCCTCACAACGTAAAAAACTATAAAATCCAAAATTTGAGTATTTACCGATTCTCCTACATCAATTATCAAACAAAGCATACTAATAAAAATAGAATCATATAATTAAACAAACATACAAACATATAAACATACAAGTACAACAAGAAATGTCGACATGTTAGCAATAACTAAGGCAAAGAGCTACAAAAAGAGACACAAGTGTGCCGCACACACAAAAATAATGACAAGGAAAAATAGGTCACAAATAAGTGACTCAAAAGTGTAACAAAAACAAACATGCATATAAATGGCCATATACCAAATACAAAAAATCATATAAGAAAACAAGTGAATACAATAGTAGATAGTATACCAAAGGCACATGGATCGATCCATACTAGCTCTATAAAGGTGCATGTGTTAGCCACATTAGTCCGAATAAATAATATATAACACAATATGTAAAATGAACATAATGAGAATGTGATATAAAAGTGTATAATGAAATAATAACACTTGTACTATAAGTAATGCCCCATATGTTGATTGTTCACTGGTAAAATTATAGGCTCGACATCTAAGCATTGTAGAGTGCTATGTATGTCCCATGTATGTATTTCACCATGCCCAATTACTTCATGAACACAAGTGTGTAAAAAGTAGATATAATATACCATCTATCAAACAATATGACAAAAATATGTGTGTAAAGTAAAGAACAAACAAATTAAGTCATATATAGGTCCTAATTTTATATTTTGATATTATCCGAAGAGTTTTGTCTTTGTTAGAATATTTGTATGTTTTATATTTTGGAATATTTGGATGTTTTTTTATATTTTTATCATATTTGCATTTTTAAAAATCTAGTAGCGCCTATAATACTGTCAAGAGTGAGAGACAAGAAACTTATAGGCGTGATGTGCTTGGGCCACATATTCTCATTGTCTTTGACTATGGGTATGATGTATCATGTCAAGAGGAGGCTAAAATGTTTTCTTAATATCTTTGTTTCTTTCCATAGGAGGCCTAGGAAAAGTCTTACAAAAGATAGAGCCTTTTAAATAGCACAAATAGGAATCTATATAGAAGTTGGTGATTTTTAGTAAAAGGATTAACAAAATAAATATCATATGGGGTACCCTTAACCATAACAACTTGATTATTATATATATTTAAAAATTGATGTCCTCGTCCACAATAACACCCATGCTATTTTGAACAACTCATCCAAGTTTTAGACTTAGGCAGCTTTGGAATGAAGACCCACAGAATGAAGAAGTTGGACAAAGTATTTTACGACATGGTAGAACGGCTCAGTGATTCATGGATTAGAAGCTAAGTGTTACATAGACTTGTTAAATAAATTATTCCACGGAGTTGGTTAGTTCTGCACAAAATAGCATGTAGTCCGCCTAGAAGTTGTGATACAAGAAAAACGTTCCGCGAGACATCGCACGAAATAAGAAATCAAGTGTGAATGCGGATAACGTTAGAAGCTGTGGAACAAAGAAATTAGTGTTCTAAAGACTTCAAAGACGTAGTAATCTACGGAGTTCAGAAATCCACGAACTTTCAAGGACCGCAAAAGGATTAAATCCATGATGTAATAAAGAATACCTCTGCAGCGTAACAGGATCATTTAACGGCTAAGTGTAGAAGATTTGAAAAATGCATGGGACGTGGAAGTTTCTAAGATAAGAGGCATTCATGAACCAAAAAAACATCAAAATTATGTGAAACATGACAGAGCCACTTTGCGGCTCCTCCTTATGATCCTATGAAAATCTTGCTTATGTACATATGTGGTGATTTCTTTCTGCAACTATATTTCTGTAAATGGTTAAGTGTTGATATTAATGCAAATGTGAATTTGTTTCTTTGAATGCTCTATGTTTAATGCGAACACCTCTGTCCTCTTGCACACCTTCACTCTTTTCCATTATATTTCCTTCCTAGTTGTATGCATATATAAATCTTCATCCGTGTCCTTGCAAATATGTCTTTTACAGAGAGGATTGATCAATTTTCCAACTTGGTGCAACACCTCCTTTTATTTTAGTTCTCTCTGTCTCACCATGTATCCTTGGAGTTTTTAGTTTAGGATTAGATAGGTTAGAGTAGAAGATTTGGTCATGATATTCCCCCACACTTTCTATATCACTCATGTTTTCACTGAAATGTTGATTTCCCGATTCAACAACGGGTGTGAATTTCAACAATAACATATGTATCATAGAAGTGACAATCTTAAGTTGACAAAGCTAATGTCATCTGAAAAAATTGTCACATGAACCAAGAGAATTATTAACCATAAAAGATATATACATGATAGTAGATCCCAAAATAAGAGGGATAATGTTGTGGCTAAAAGATGTTGTAGGATCAAAAAATCATGTATTGATTAGTAAAGGCAAATATGCAAGTAATTTGAATGCAAAAATATTGCACTTCGAGAAACTATCAACCAAGACAATATGGATATGACTTAAAGCAAAAAATGCTTGAATATAAATTGCATTTCAGGACTAAAATCAACATCATCAAATGTAATAACAGACCTATGAGGCATAACAAAGGTAACTCCACTAATAATATAATTAAGTCGATGATCATATGTAATAGGAGGAGGTTGAGACCTATAAGTATGTTGTAATAGGAGGAGGTTGAGGACATATTCTCAACCTGATATTTTTCTATGGGTTGGTACTTTCCTCATGGGTGAGCCTTAATAAAAATTAAATCTACAAACTCCTATATATGCAAGTCAAATGCACTCATTTACTCATGTGGCACTTTTAAAAACACTAGTAAGTAAATATCATTCCAAAAGCACTCCAAGATATCATAAATATATTTAAAGTAACAACACACTGGGAGAAAACCTTACATAGGTTTGAATTACACTCAACTAGGTTTTAATGTTACACTTCCCCAACTATAGACCATCTAAGCCATGTCAAAACGAACATGCTAAACCATTGCCTACATTATCAAGTGATAAAACTCTCGAAGCTAGTTGTATCCATATAGATATCGCATACCAGGTGGAGAACTACGTGTGGGTTGAGGCCTCTTTAGAGTATTACCAACATAGATGATGTAGTGATTGCACTTCAAACCACCAACCATTTTGTAGGGTCTCCTACTCATCATGTTAGGGTTCAAAGCTATTTAGGTTTAGATATAGGGTTTCACACATTTAGTAAACCTAAGGTTTCATATCTAAACATATTCAAGTTGATCAAACATGCAATCGAAAGTTATAAAATGTCAATAGCTTAACAGATGGAACCACCAAACAAGTACATAACTACCAAATAGTTCCATATGCATCTAATGGTTTAGTCCATGTCTAGTTTACACTCTCATATCCATAAACAAAGTACTTGCATATCAATCCACATTATTTTCATCTTTATGTTACAATGAGATCAACTTCCCGAGCATCCAATTAGCTAACTACACCTCCTTAGTTGAGCTTTATCACATTTAACACTTGTTTCAATCATTTTATCTTACATATTGCTAAATACATATATTCTTATATAAAATTTGGTATTAAGTTGACCAATTTGAATATATTTCATATTTCAAACTCCAATCCAAAGTGAAATAAGTAAAAACTCCTATATGTGCACTTATTCATTTTCGGGTTAAATAATAAAGTAATCTCTAAAATATCTCTAAGTGGTGTAGATGAATACTAATATAAGGTGTTATATATAGATATAATAAAGTGACTCTTTGTTAATTTCTTGACAAAGGTGATCTATAAATCAAGTCTAAGCCAACTTAATGAATGTCGAATATCTTGCAAATAAAAATCATGGATAGATAAAATGTCTAATATCAACATATGTTTTTAAAGTGTTCTTGTTTAAAAGAAGAATAAATTTCTCTCTGGTATTGAGTGGCTAAAGAGTATCTAGGTCCTAGTGGTTATATTCAATTCTCTCTAAAAGTGAAAAAGAATACATAGTCAATTCTCTTTAAAAGTAAAAAAATGCATAGGAAGAATACATAGTCTAGTCTATTCAAAAGTAAAAAGAATACATAGGAAGAATACATAGTCTATTCTATTAGAAAGTAAAAAAGAATACATAGGATACATTCTTAATATATTCTTTTAATGCCCTTGTCCTCAACAATGTATATAAAGTGAAAAGGACTTTGTAAGATATATCTTAAGTGGACCTCGATCATGGAAGTCAATGATATATTTAAAGTGAGTTATATAATATGTTTGAAATGTGTATATTTAAAAATTTAACCTTTTATTTTTAAAATATATTGTCATTTCTTATTTTTGGATTTTTTTGGGTTATATTATTACTTTTAGGTTTAAAATTATATACATTATATATGTACCTACGAAATATTTTATAATAATATTTTAAAAATATAATATGTTTTTTTCCATTACATGTTTTTATAATTTTAAATATTGAATTGCTAATGTTACTAACTGTTTATAACATCAAAATGTAAAAGTGAAGTCCCACCAAAACATGCACGGAAATCACACAAAGAGCATACTTTTATTACATAATTAAAAAGTATAAAATAATACACCTACTTTTGTGGTTCATTAAATCTAAGGAAAGCATTTTAAAAGTATGAAAGGAATCACTATCTTGTTTGCACTTTATTTGCATGGTTATGAAAAGCTCATATAACATTGTTGAAACGGTTATTATTATTATCGGATGTTGAAGTAGTTCTTATCTTTACATGTATATTTCGATAAAAAAGTGAGCATAAAGCCAAGGAAGATACCCTTAGAAAATCTTCCCATACCTAAAATAGTTTAAAAGGAAATCTTATAAGATACATAGTGGTTTCAAAGTCCAAGACCAATATAATTTTATAATACTATATAACAACAAAAGGAAAATTTGGATGGTCCAAGATACAATGTTTTCAAAGCCCAAGACCACTATAATTATATAATATTATATTACAAACCAACAAAAATGGATGGTCCATAAACAAATTAAAAAGAGGTCCCCACCATTATTAGTCCCTCTCGAAATTAGGGTAGTACAACAACGAGCTTTGCTAGATTTGGTTAATTTTTAATAATTTAAAGTATAAATTTGTATATTATTAATGCAAGACACTTAAATATATACTTATTTTCTTCTCTATTTATTATTAAGTGAAAGATTCTTTTAAGTTTTATAATAACATATTCCGTTCAATTAAATAAAATAATGATTTATAACAAGTTTTAATATTAGTTTTAAATATTTTTTTATTCATTTATTTTTTAATTTTTTTTTTTAGTATATACTAATAATTATGATATAACATATAAGATAGAATTTCTAAGCAATTTACCAAAACATGATGTATCAACCTATATATATATTTTTAAAAATTCATCGAATACATATTAGTCACTTTTAATAATTTTGATATAACATACAACATTGAACTACTAATACAAAAATGATATATGAACTTACATTATACAAAAATAAAATATTGAATAACTAAATAATATTAAGTAAAATGACACATCAACATGATTAATTATATTTTTAAAAACCACCAAATGACACCTCAACATATATTAATAATTATAATGTGACATACAACATTGAATTTCTACAACACAATATATAAACATATATTTAGAAAAATCACAAAATAACGGTTCAACTTATATAATTAGTAAGCCCATTGATAGGATGCAAATGAAAACACTAATAGGGGATTATGTTTTAATGGGGGCATGTATTAGGAAAAACCCAAAGGAAAGGGGTATGTAACATCCTCATTTTACACATTAGAACAAGTCAATTTTTTTTTTTTTTTTTTTGATAAATGCTTCCCGGTTCTAAATACATAATTTAGAACTCACAAATCAAATAACCATTCTTAATAACAGATAACCATATGCGCAACAGTAATGACTCTGAGTACCTCCGATCTATTCATTCCATGACTCGTAATCCTACCGATCTATTCATGAGTATTAACCTAATCAATAATCTGTACCATTATTCATCTGGCATGTCATCCCTTAGACCAGTGACTCGGGACAACGCAATCAAAGAACATGATACTTTGGCCAAAGATTTGAAACATATCTGCTTATGTCTCGTATTCCTTAACGACATACTCACAATCTGAATACGTCCTCACGCCATTCTTATGTTATGTAGAATGTCTTATACCGACTTGCCATCGGTCCTCCTATCTCAACTTATTCACTGGAAACGGATTAGCAGGTGATAACGTTATATGGATGCCCACGAGGACTAGGGATACGATGACATCTTGGTTCAACCCTAGTTAAACTAGTGTGTCAAGATACCCCGAATCTCCTAGGCACCTTATAACGTGACCACATTCCTAATCGGTCCCGCAGTAACTCGCTCGAGATCAAAGTGTAAATCTTAATGATCAATGCAAAGGGTGTCATCATAAGTCACCCGCATTGTTGTAACCGAGAAGATTCTAATCTTCTCGGAGGTACAACCTGCAGCTTGACTTGTGCAAGCCAACCTTTAAATCCGCCTCGAAAAGATCTACTTATTAATAAGCGTTACGCATATTGAGTTAAATTATATTAAAAGACGTTCCCTAAGGTTAGCCTTTCCCGATCCCCTCGAATCCTCATCATGAATGACCTCCCTCAATAAAGCTCACTACATAGAGAAGTTATTATGACCAAGGTCTCATCAAGGAGTTCATAGAATTTACTTAATTCTATATCAACGAAATTGGACAATAACCCAAAATCTTCACATGAGATTGCCATCTGAACCCTATTTAGGTTTCTCTCAGTTCTCATAACTGAATTTATGTCTTACTTATTAGTATCGAGACATAATGATTAAGAATTCAATTGAACATCAACCCGGCTTATTCAAAACTAGGATTAATAATTTAATTCACTTGTTTAGCGTGATTCTCGCTTAGGTTTATTTTTAACCCTATCTTTCGTAAAGACAAAGATCTAAATTTCAGCTTTAGCTTCGATAGAACATACAGAACCAAGCTAAACAATCATAAGAATTCAGCTCATATTCTTACAAACTTACATTGACAATCGAAAAGTCTCCAAATTACACAATGATAACAATGCCCCTCCGGTATATAAACCGAAGAAAGTCAAACTATCAAAATAAGAATACAGCACATAAGTAGCAAAAACACTTATTTCCATTCCTTTCAGAACTATACAAATACATTTTATGCATTCAACATACTTCATAGATTACTCAACGGCAAAAGGAACATCTTTCCACATATAGTACATTTAGAAAATCAAGCTGTAATTCTACATTAAATCAAATCTAAACAATCTGATCATCCTATCAGATCTGCGTGCCTTTACCACTTACGGCATCCATCTGCAAAAATTGTCAACATGGGTCAGTTCGATGAACTGAGCATGATAAGCACTAACTCTTAAAACAATTGCAATCCATCAATTGTTTTCATTAAACACCCTGTTTAAATGAGATCATATCACTAAACAAGTAAACATATTTCAGACTATGCTTTTGTAAAACAACATGACTATAAACGCATAGCTCAAATTATAGTCACTAAATAGTCTCAGATACTTTTCAATTACTTCATCAAAACGTTAGTGACCAAGTAGACAAATGCATCAATCCAACTACCCATCTGAATCCCAAGGACAACAACATCAGACGGATTATATAATCAGCACAATAAATAAATAACCTTTCATGATTCCATCAGCATGATAGAACAATTCCAAAAGTTAGATAAACAATTATATCAACATATACTTAATAACAGAAGAGAAATAAACGAATTATACATATTTCCTTCAGAACTAGCTCATGACTGTACCATCTTTCCAAGAGCAAGGCATTCACCTTAAACACATGCAAATAAATCAGACGAGACCATCAAAAGCACTACAGATTTGTAAAGATCAAATATAACAAACTACTGTAGTTATCCAGCAGTACAGTAGCTCTCACGCTAAACAGTGATGACCCTCTACCAAACAAACTCCACAAGACCTTCCACAAGACCCTCCACATGAAGCGGCAAACAAGAAGGGATTCACCACATTGCCTGTCGAGGTGCAGTCGACGGCTTTTAGTTCAGTCTAGCTCAAGGCAGGATAGTCATGCAACAGAAGACGTAACACGCCAACAATCCCATACATCAACCTACAGCCCATTCTAGTCCTTACTAAACACTGTAAGGCTTTTAGATCCAAAGTTGAAATCAAAAGATCTTCTCTTTTATCGTAGTCAACAAGAGACTCAATAATCATTAAAGCAATGACGTTTCCCTATGACTATGCAGAGAGATTTTTAAACGAAATCCCAGCAACATGCACAGCCATATCTAACTGGAATTTAATCAGAAAGGAAACATAGCATATCGTAGTCACTTCTGGACGCATCCAGGGTTGAAAGTATGGTATCCACGACCCACTAAATAAAAAGCCAAATTACATGATGTCAAGCTATTTAAAGAAGTCCAACAAAGCCAAAAACATTACATGTTCATAATCAGGCTTATACAGAAGCAGTGACACTGATTACTTATCAAAGATTTAAAACTAAATCCGTATAACAGTATTCACGATAAAGCTTCTACAGAAAATGATATACAAGTTAAATACAAGTTAAAGATTCCAACCATGCCAACAATGGTCGATATTCACAATCAGGTATAAGCAAATCTAAATACTGATTTCAAAACAAGGAATCCGACTGAACCCTTATAACAATATTCGCTCCAAGCTTACATAGAGTGGAAACATAATAAGTACCCAACTGAGTCTGAACCACAAATTCCTTGTAAAACAAAGGTATTCGTTACAAAATAACAGAAGTCGCATTACCTGTTACTCCTTCAAGACTCAGACAAATCAAATTACCAAAATTCAAATATATATAGCTTCCACAGTGGTCCCAAAATATACGAATCATTCAATGGACTCTACAGAGTCGTTTCAAATACAATAAATACATATATCCATATTGCATACTGTCAACGGGTTGAATCCCATAACCACAACGCAAAGGAAAAACAACTTCAACAGGATCGCAATGAGATACAATTACACAACAAGTTATTTATTCACAAATAACTTTAAATGACAAAACGAAACCCAACAAGAATCAATAACCACCACCAATAATAACCACGACAGAGCTTACAAAAAGTTCAATAAAACCGAACAATCAAACAAATGTCCATCAGTATTCCCTCCGACGAGTATCAACAACAAGCACCACAAGAAATTGCACTACCATCACGAGAACAATTCATGGGTTCTCACAGAGCAGCCTAGCATACATTCTTGCATATATTACGTAAATTAAAGCCGGAATACAAAACACAAAGAAATATAGCAACAGTTTGAAATACAATAAACACCCATCAAGGGTTAAATTGAAAAACCGAACCAGCATGAAGGTACAGTGCCAAAAATCACACAAGACTACCATAGAAACCAACCAATTCCAAAAATCATCTGAACAGAGTTGTTCTAATGAAATCATTTGAAAGAGAGCAAGATTTTTAAAGGTTAGGGCCTAACATGCCTGGATATTTGCTTAAAATTTCGAAGCAGACCACTGAAAGAGCTCGAACCTTCTCCTTCTTTTCCAAGTTAGATCCACCAACAGAAATTTGCTATTTCCATGACTTATATATTTTCCTTGCCAGAGGAAAGAGCTAGTTACGCTCATACTTGCCATGCAACACCAAGCGCAGATCAAAAGAAGAACCAAGTGAATGTACAAAAGGAAAACCGGAGCGCATGCAAAACCCAATAAACCATTAACTTTCCATTTTGCATGCTTCCCCATGAAATCTCGAGCTCAAGACCGAGTCCATAAATGAAATTTACTCCCATTTTCCCGCTCAATCTCCACTGCCACTCGACCGCCATAGTTGGCGATGGACAAAAGCACATTAAAGACCATTTCCAACTTTGGCGACCTGCCACATCAGCTCAAGTTAGCCGTTTTAAAACCTCCACCAAATTACCTGTCCCTCAAGCTTATCCACGCATTTAATAACATAGAAACTGCCGCCCATGGTTCGCACCCCTCCATAGGTCCCCTTAATCCTTGCTCAATAGTTAGGTTAGTAACTTAGGTTAGGATTTAGGATAACACCTAGGCTAACCTCTTAGAACATAGATACTAACTTAGAACATTAGCTCTTAGCCTAGGTCTAGGTTAGATTAACACTAATCTAACCCCTAGGTTAAGTTTAGTTTTAGGTTACTAACATTAATAATTCCAGTTAGGTCTAACATTTCATATGCTCAGAAAAAGACCTACAACATGCATTCTCGAACAGGGTTCACTCCTGTACTGCCATTAGGCTACAGAATTATATGTAACTGAATTATTACCTGGTCCGCGATCAAGACCTTCCAGATATATTTCGATATCGGGAACCAATCCATTTAACACGATCAACCTGAGTTATACTCCGGACTAGCTTACTTAATGCATCCAGACCTTGCAACCTGCTTAAGGTCTGTAATTTTAATTCATCACGAATAAACTTAAAGCATCACTTGGATCAATACCACTAACCCAAGGCTAGGTCTTATAGATGGATAACTCCATAATTCATTCCGAGGTCGATTAAACTCAAGTGTAAAATGAAAGAAATAAAAGAGTCCAATCATTATCTCGACTCGACCAAAGATCTCGCAATCTGCAAAGAAGATACAAGATATATCAAGCATGACTTCTCAATCAAAGGAACACATCCTTTTACAAAAGAAATCACATATCAACACTTGTATGCTCGGAGGAAGTAACAACAGTTCGGGGGTGTTACAGGTAGATGTTCAAAGACATGGTCGTAGCATCAAACGAAGACATAGATAAAAGTACAATCGAACAAAAGTATGAAGAGGAGGAAGCTTTTGCATTAAAGGCCATGATATTAACATTCATGGAAATGTATGAGAAAGAGAAAAATATCTTAGCCCCAAGTTTGACTTGGGAACCCCTAAGGTGGATACATTTTAATTGCAAGATGGGGTACATAGAGGCAAAGCAAGGAGACATTGTTCCTTTTTTTTCTTGAGGTAAATTTAGGCCCCACGAGACATTTTTCAAGCACCATTCGAAAGAAAAAGTTGGTAAAGTACTTTTAAGCGTAAACCAAATTTCTAATTGAAACTTTTTTTAATTAAATTTGGAATGTAAAAGAAACATAAAAAAATTGTGTTCACTCACATTTATAAAATATTAATAATTGCCCACCAAACTCGCTATCCGAAAATACACTTGAATTCTTAAGATAAAACTTTGGTAATTTAATCATAATACAAAACCAAAAATGAAAGGCTTTTTTTTTTCAATTGAGAATCCAAAGATATTATGAAAGAAGAAAAGGCACCAATGAACACACAACCTCCCGTCTAGTTAAACAAGTTTACAAATGGAGGAAAATGTTCTTTTTTTTCATAAATGCAAACAGTAAGGAAAAATGCTTCCGCAAAAGTGAAAGGACAATATGTTTGCAACTATCATAGATATTTATTTATTTTATTTTAACCAACTAGACCAACAAAGCCAAATGCATAAAGAAAAGCATAAGCACCCATCCAATTTTTCATGGAATATGAAAGGCACTTTGCATAAATGTGATTAATTAAAAGAATAAATGAGACAAATTTACATTTTCTTTCCAAATACTGAGTTCAAAATATTAGAAAGGCATACATTGTTTTGCGTTCAACGCTTTAAAGTGTGTAGAAAGAAACACCAAAAATGAAACTCGCAAGCAAAAAATGCAATGGCTTTCAACAAAAATCCTTTTTTTTTTTCAAATAGAAAAGGATAACCTTTTTTGTTTCCCATTTTTACATTAATATAGAAAAATAAATCGAATTTGCATTATGTTCCATGACACAATAAAGAACCAAATGTGCACATGAAAAGCTTTGAAGGAAAGCTATACAATTCTACCTTTTTGTTTGTAAATTTTAGTTTATTTGCTCCAGCTTATTTCTCATTGCACAATTGGGATAGTCATTTCTATTTTAGATTGTAAATTTAATGCCCACGTTTTAGTATGTAAGAAGTCTCATGTTTCATGGAATCCTCCACTATATCGTAGGCAAGACCAAAACCTCTTGAGTTCAAATCAACAATGCAAAGTTTCAAAATGTAAATGGCACACTTTTATGGAAGACATAATTTTTCCGTGATGATTTCGATAATAGTGTTTTAGAGGCCTAGGTTTTTGCAATGCAAAAAAATCATTAAAAAATTGGTTATATGAAAATACTCCACCCTTTCAAAATGAGGATTTGTTAATGTTATGCAAACAAGTGGCTCTATAATGTTTTTATGTGTTTTCATGTCCACCAAAAAACTCGAGCCAAGATAAAAAGTATTAACAAAAAGGAAGAAGCTTAAAAATATGAAATAAAAATATTAATTTGTTTATCGTGACAACAAAAAGAAGAACATGAGTAGGAGAATGTGATCTTATAGTTATAATTAACTCCTAATTTTGGTACGTAGTTTTATGAAAAATGAATGTATGGTACAATCGCTTTTAGCCAATCATAGCCTATGTTTTGTTTGTTTTGTGATGGTGGGACAAGATAGTGAGGATCCAAACTCAAATTTAAATTATTCTTTTGAAAAACATTAGGAAAAAACTAGTTTTATTTATTAAATTTAACATGAATATTTATTACCACCCCCTAGGTTTCGCAAAGTTAATTTTGATGGGGCTTCCAAGGGGAACCCCAAACTTTCAGGGCAGAGTGCATTCTTCATAGTGAGAAAGGTGAGTTGATTAGTGTTGACTCATTTCATTTGCAAGACACAACTCGCAATTAAGCATAAGCTCGTGGTCTCCTTTTGGGGTAAAAAGGGCAGTGGAATGTGGGAGTTCTCATCTCCTTATAGAAGGAGACTTAAATTATTATCCAGGAAGTTAAAAATGGTAAATCCCTTCATTGGTAAATCCCTTCATTGGGAACTTGATTTCTACATCTCAAACATTATTTTTTGGCTTCGCAAGCTGGAATCATGGAGCATAGGACACGTGTTAAGGGAAGCCAACTCGCAAGGATTATTTGGCTAATCATGTTGTGATGCAAGCGGAGGAGGAAATCATATCCAATGATGTGGATAAGTGGCCCAACTTATCTCACATTATCATGGGAGCTTACAATTTATGACATCTTAAGCTCAAAGGGACTTGGCTCATGGGAACTTGCTCTTAAATTTATGTCTCGAATCTCCTTTTTCATTCACGTTTTCTTTCCTTCATTTCATGAGTGAGAGTGGTTAGAGTTCTATTAAATATTTCTTGGCCATTTCGCCTTATCCTCCTGCTGTTCTTACGGGAATCCTGCAAAATGGATTTCTACGGAAAAATCACCTGATCTTGGTTGAGGAAGGTTTTCTAGATAGGCTCTGACTATGTATGTAATGTAGTGGAGCGAATTATGGGGAAAACTATATCTAGGGAAGTGGTCGTCTTTAGGGTAAATGCGGAAACGGATTCAGTGTTCATATCCCATCTGCTTCTTATTAGAAAAATAAAGAAGAGGTCATACGATTGTCACCATGTCATTTTTCTAAGGCATGCAGTGGATCTAGAGGATGAAGTGGAAAATTTTTGTATTCCTTTTTCCTTTCTCCAAGTGGAAGAGGCAGGGGATCCCAGGTCAATAGCTTGAGAATATGTGGTCAAATTGGAAAGAAAGAACATTGCTCTCTCTAATTTTGTAGCGGTTGTTAATAAGAAATGTTGAATGAAGGCCTTAGGACCAACTCTCATTCCATCCTTGGATCTTGACTCTCTAGAAGCACCAATCGGTCTTGTTCTTGCAAAATTTCCTAGCTCATGGAGAAAGGAAACTCCTCATATTCCTTCCTCCCAAAGGTAGTAAAGGTAGGGAATGAGGGGCGTTGTTTCAGCAAGCAAAAGAGGGAAGTAGAGGAAACAATCGCCCCCAAATTTTGTGTCAAGGAAGAGGTTATTGAGTTGTCTGAATGAGTTTCTGTTATAGGTTGTTCTTGTTGGCTAGAGTAGTTTTTGGTGATACTTGTATCAAGGTGGAAATTATAATCGTGTTTTGCTTTGCAAATTTATTTTTTGTTTAAAAGTCAAATCGTGTATTGTAAGGAGGGTCCCAATAACCCCCAGGCTTCATAGCTCCGATACAAAAGCGTTTACTTATAAAAAAACATGAATATTTATTGGGTTGGTCTATCCAGATACTTTAAACAATCATTACAATCTATAAAAATATTTTCTAGATCATTAAATGATTAATAAATACTAATTGAGAATTGTCAATGCACATGACAATTTTTAAGTCTCGAGGGTGTTAAAAGGTTTTCTTTTATCCCTTCCATGTATTGTGAGGTCCGTGCCATAAATTAACTAAATAAAAACATTACAAGAAATAACTAAATAAACCACATTAAAACTATATTGCAATGAAATTAAATAACGCAAAAATGGAATTAACGTGGACAATCTTGAAGGGTGAAAAACACAAGTGAAATAGATTTTCCATTTACTTGAGAAACATTTTACACCCACGTGAATTCCACACCATAAAATTACTCGACCCGTATGGGTCATTATAAATAAATTGAGTGGGTGTGACTTCTCACGAAGCACCCCAATTAAATAATTGATTTATAACAAACCAATTAACCTATAAACATATAGTTTATATTAAATAAATTAAAATATATAATATTCTAATTTATTTAATTATAAACTATAGTTTATAACTAGAACACTTAATATTAAATGTTCTAACACCCCTCCTCCTAATATTATGTGGGGATCATATGCCAATATTACTTGTTTATACAAAAATACAATCCTTAAACCATAGTTAAGGTGTAAGCAAAGTGAAAAACTTGCAATAGTAAAAGATAAACAAATAAAGACACAAAACCTTTCTCTAAAATCTTCCTTGAAAACCTCAATGATAAGATTGCTTGAAGTATTAAACTTGTAAAATCTTGTAGTTGTTGGATTTTGGATGCTCTAAATTAGTCTCCAAGTGAAGGAATGATAATTCTACAAGTGAAGATAAACATGAGGATCCAAATGACAATTTTGGTAGAAGTTGGATACAATTACACCAAAGCTTCCGGTCATTTACAAAAGATTGACCTACTTTTTATAGCTAAGGGTGAGGCCATGAATATTGGATCAAGGTTTGAATGGGTTACAAGTTCATAATTGTAATTTCTGAAATAGCCATTGGATTTGGTCTGTAGTTAGCTGACTTTGGAAGGGCAAAGAATGTTTGGATTTTGTTCGGAAGGTGGTTATACATGTAAATTTTCTACCCCCACCTTTGTAGGATTCTAGAAGTAGAGTTGAGTGGAGTGTGAGTAGATAAATAGAATTATTTATATTTAAATAACTAATTTAATTAGTTATGAGTTGTGAGAGGATAATTAACCATTTAATTAAATAAATGTTTGATTAAATTAGCTAAAGGGTATAGGATTATAGCTTAAGTGTAATTAGAATTAATTTAATTAATTCTAAAAAGGATATAAACATGATAGAATTAATTTGATTAATTCTAAAGGAATATGATAGATTTAATTGAATTAAATCTAAAAGGGATAAATACTTAAAGTATAAATTAATTAATTCTAAAGGGGATGTGAATAACTTGAGGATATGATAGGAATAATAATGTATTTTTAGGGTGTATAGTTTCCCATATTTAAAGTTTTATTACAAAGTAATAACATTTTAAAGATAGTAGATGCATGCAAATTAATGAGCGTAGTAAGCGTGAAGTATTTGTATACCCCAAATGAGTAGAATGGTACACCTCTCGGAAATAGCACAAAGTCCTCTAATTACAACAACCTCGCTAGTATTAGATAAAGCTAATATTGTCACCATATTTAGTGACAAAACCCCTATTGGGGAAAAAATTGATTTTTAAAAAAATATTGTATATTTATTAGCTCCGAAACAATTTTTCTTAGTGCAAAAAGAGTACCAAGGCAAAAAATTTCTTTTTGTTTACCTCGGAGCTCGCACAGGGAGGTTGTGATACTACATGGAGTTCTCGGGAAGCTACGGAGGCAACAATGGCTCTTCAATGAAGAAATTTTCTTCTCCAAAACTTTTCCTTCCTCTGTAACCTTTCTCTAACCTTGCCAGGAGCTTCAACCAGCTATGTTACCAAATGTGATTTCAAAAATAGGATGTAAGATCGTATAATTTTATTAATGTGAAATCATTCCATTACACAGTCTGCAAGCTACGCAATATATATATATATATATATATATATATATATATGTATGTATGTATGTATGTATGTATGTATGTATGTATGTATGTATGTATGTATGTATGTATGTATGTATGTATGTATGTATGTATGTTTGTATGTATGTATGTATGTATGTATGTATGTATGTATGTATGTGTATTTCACAACCGGATAAAACAATAAAGGATGTTACACAAGTACACCCGTGAACTAGTACAAACAATAATATTGTTAAAATAATATAACAACTCCTGCCATGTTTTAAATAACTACAATAAGATGGTTATGATTAAAAGTAACCATATAACATTTAATAAATAAACTAACTAATATGCAATGCATAATTAATAAAGGTAATAATATATATTTACCCTAACAAGGGAATGCCCCCTCAAGTGTGTGGGTGACACAACAAAGTGATGGATAGTCACTTGAGAGGAAGAAGAAAAGAATGTTGAAGTAGGATGAGAGGGATTGTGCTCGTAGCATGAGCGTCATTTAGAGAGTGAAAGTTAGAGTAACCTTATTTTGTTATTGTACAATAGAGTTGTCACTATGATTATGAAAGAATCAAGATGTTTAACTCATTATGTGTGTAAAGAAAAGACATACACACATCAAATTAAAGATAAAAATGAAAAAAACCCAATATACACCATAAAATTATGCACCATGGCAATAAGGAAGCCAAGATGATAACAAAAGTAATGAAATTGGTCCAAAAAGTAAGATCAACATTGTAACACAACTCATAAAATAAGACAATTAGTTATACCCTAATACATGCCAAAATTATGATTAAGCAATTGCAAATGCCCCGAGCAATATTGTAACGCCCACTAAAAAGAACCCACTTGAGACCCAAGAAACAACCTAGGATTAGTTAGGAAAAATTATGGAATAATTTTTTTTTGTTTAAAAGAGTCTACAACCAGGTTACAACACAACAATCAATGTCGCCAACAAGTTCCGAACAATTCTAATCCACTAGAACATGCTTTTATTTTATTAACAAATATTAGAGGTCATAAGGTCCAAAATTTAGGGTTAGAAGGTTCAATTAGGTTCAAAGGGTAAATCTTCACCATACCCACTCTCTAACAAGCTTAAAGTTTCAACTTGATTTTTCTCACACTTAATGCATTAAAAATCCCCTAAATCATTCCCATTGGATAGGAAATTTCCTCATCTTTCCATTTGTATAAATAAGTCCTCATAACTCCTCATATTTCTCAAGTTATGGGTCGGCGGGCCTTGGGGTGAAAATTTTCACCAAGAGCGGGCATGCGGGCCTAGGGGTGACAATTTGCCCAAAGGGCGGGTTTGCAGCCGCAGGAGAATTTTGGAAAGTTTCCCATGCGGGGAAAAAAACACATTCGCGCCCGCACTCCCATGGGTCCACAAGTCCACCAGGGACACATGGCACTCCCTAAGTTAGCGTGGGGAAAAATGGGGTGGCGGAGACATTTTGAAAATTCTCTCGTGCGCGACGAGGAGCCAAATTCGCACCCTCACTCCCATGAGTCTCAGAGGGGACACATGACATCACCTAAGATAATGCGGGAAAGTGGGGTGGTGGGGAGAAAATTTGCTTAACACCCCAAAGGGCTAAGAGGATAACAAGGACCCGTGCCTTGCCGACACCTTACGATGCCACATGGCGCTCTTGATTGTCATGCGAGCCAGCGGGACGACGGGGAATACTTGAAAAATTTTCCCAAAATTTTCTGAAATGCAAAAAGGAAAAAGGGACTCGCTCCACCTCCGATGCCTCATGATGCCACGTGGCATCACCTGATTGGTTGCGGGCGGTGGGAAAATTTGGATTTTTTCCCAAAATTTTCCGGGAGCGCTAAGTTAAAAGGAGATCCATCCCACCATTGACACCTCATGGTGCCACGTGGTAGCCTCTGATTGGTGGTGGGATATCGGGGCGGTGGGGAAAATTTTCCCAAAAAAATTCCTAAGCTCTAAGGGAAAAACTCAGCCAGCGGGCCTGCAAAAGAAATTTTTCTCAATTTTTTTGACGCCAAGTGAAGGAAAAACTTCAGAGGGCCATAACTTTTGATAGAAAGCTTAGTTTTGGGAAAACAAGGACTTTCTGGAAAGCTATTGATGTCCTCTTTACAAAGAGATCATTAATGTTTTATTTTGAATAAATTTTAAGGGGTCAATTTTTAATAAAACGTCATGTATGCTTTTACAAAGTGTGAACTGGTAAATTTTAACTTGTGAGATTTATTCAATTTGATCTCCTTCCTCTCTCAACATGTCAAATAGACATGGAGAGTTGTTCTTAGGAGGAATTAGGATAAGTTTGTGAGGTAGATCTGTTTGATTGAATTCCAATTCAAAATTTACCATTTTGACAACAAAACGACTGTGAAAACTTTGAACTCGGTTTTGCCAGGTTTTGAAGTATTTCCTTTAAGTGTCTTTGTCTAATTGGATTCGTTTAGGGCCTACTACTTCAATTTAATCATTTAATTTGTTATTTTATTGTTGCAGGTTCAAACTGTGCATTTTTTTGTTTGATAATTGCCAGTTTGAAATTACAAAAATAGGGATCAAATTTTAATGGTTCTATTTGCCACTTTCTTCTTCCAAGTATTTAGAATATGTTCCAATTCCAATCTAACACATTAGTTTATTTAATCAAACCATTCGAAAGCCAAAATACAATTCTAATTTCCAGTCTTAACATTTTTCAAGGAGAATAGAGCATTATATTTTTCCTCACATACATTTCTTCTTTTCAACAGAGATTTCAAACACAATAGATGATCAATTTCAATACAAAAATATAGATTGAAAAAGGTAATGCAATCCTTTATTGATTCCAAAATACAACATTACAACCTTTATTCTTTTATTCCTTCCAAAACATATATTATATATAGAACAAAATGATACATTTTCTTCTCACGTGTTTCACTTTACAACTTTTCAAACAGGATTTCATAGTGTATGCTAAACACATATTTCTAATGGAATAACAACATATGGACAAGAAAAAACCACTTCCATTTATTTAAATGAACTCTTACAACTTCCTTTCCATTTGGTTTCAAAATGCAACATACAAAAACATGTATCATTCTTTCACATTCTTTCCAAAATGAATAAAGAGTACAACTCTTTTACATTTCAAATTTCCACTTGCAATCGTACAACATCTTTCCATTAAAAAAATTTAAAAGTTCATCCAACTCAAGTGGGAAAGGTTATAATGAGATTTCATTTCACGAGGGACTCACAAACCTGTCCTTTTTCAGCTCCAGAACAATAACATGCATTCTTCACATTCTTCGAATTTGATCACAACAGGAGTAGGGGAAAGGCAATGCTCTCCACCCAACCAAGACATCCAATGAAGAGAAGAATCCATCCTTCTTCATTGGCCCCCGAGCCCCAACCACAATGCAATAAAGGATGTGATCCATCTCATGACAACAACAGGCTTCCACAAACATACAAGCAACATTTTCAAAAAGAAACACAGTCCCAAATAGAATGTAGTTTACAACCACATTAAAACATGAAAAACAATACAAAGGCTTCATCAAACAAGCCAAAGGAGAAAGAAGCTATGGGGATGCTGCTTATGCCTCCCAAAGGGAAAATGGGTATCACCACTTGAGAACAACCCACCAAATATATATATATATATATGAATATATGAATATCATTTCAAAACCCTGGCATGCCCTTATGCCTCCCCCAAGTACCCCTTATTCCTCACATTTTCTTATGTCTCCCCAACCTCTTATGGCACCCCATAACGAGTAAAGAAATGCAAGCTATTTCTTTGTAAGGTGAAAACCAAATACCAACTCCCTCCACCCTTATACCTCCCTAAAACACACTTGTGCCTCTCACAAAATAACCCCATAGTCTTCTCCTACACCATTCCTAGGCCATCTACCCAAAAACCCACAAATACACCAAAACATTCACACAAGAACATTCACACATATAAAAGAAGAGCGTTTCAAGGGCCAAGCTCCTACCTCTCCATGATGGAGTTGTTCCAAGTTCCAAAACAACAAGCTTTATCCCAATGCAAGCGGTCCAAAACAGCTACGCAAAGGCATGCGACAATCTTCCAAAACTTCTCCAAGTAAGAGCTCTCAAAACAGCAAGAAAATTCACCCCAAAAATGAAGTCTCCAAAGTGAAGCAACCCAAAACAAGGCAAATGATTCAAATTTTATAGAAGAGGGAAGAGAAGAGGATGAGGTGGATCCATGTAGAATGCCACATCACACATCACACATCCTCAACCCCAACCCCCACAAGTCAACTTCATTCTCCAATGCATAATAAATAAGTGGGTGAATAATATGACAGATTTACTTACACACTCAAACAAGCCCATACCCCATAAGGACTGAAATTAAATTAAGTAAGAAAAGTGTAATTACAACATTCAACATGACTTGTAAAAATGCATAAAAATGTTTAGATTTAACCCTCCAACCATAGGTAAGGTTGG
Source organism: Taxus wallichiana var. yunnanensis (assembly GCA_018340775.1). Taxonomy (NCBI): domain Eukaryota; kingdom Viridiplantae; phylum Streptophyta; class Pinopsida; order Cupressales; family Taxaceae; genus Taxus; species Taxus wallichiana. The sequence continues at coordinate 546,670,884 of CM031243.1, forward strand.
TATGTAAATTTAAGAGGTATGGGACAAGTTTAATTTGTCCCACAAGCCTCCAAAATCAGCCTCCAAGGACAAATTCGAATTTCTAAGAAGGTGGAGTGTTTCACACTCAAAAGTTAACTTACACATCACTTATAAGGTCACTTACACATTACTTACACATTCTTACAATACTTTAAAACATGGCCAACAACTCTATTAATTACATTCTTATGAAATATTTTAATTAATTAACTAAACAATATGATTACTCACAATATTAATACCACATTAAATAAATAATGAAAGGGTAAGTGCACCACATAAAACACATGCAAAAATTAAACAAAAGGGACCAAATAAAATAAAAACATAAAATCCCTTGGTCACATTTAAAGGTGATTCTCCCCATGGGAATCCCTAACAAAAATACAAACACACACAACAAAACTAGTTGCCATGGTGACCTTTTTGAATTCATCTAGAATTCCAATGTGGTTGGTCTCCAATCCCCTACTATTTGTTGTGCTATATTTAACTTGCAAAAATACAAATACATCCTTCGGCCTCGTGGCCATATCAGAACGTCCAAAATAATATAAATATAAGTAAAAATCCAAAATCATCTAGATATATGAATCACAATACATCAAAGCAATCTAACAATATCATTTATAGTTTTATCAACAACTATATCATCATCCAATAATTTTCCATTTCTAGGTCTACTCACAATATCCATCGTATAACCATTTCCAATAGTATATCATCATCAACATATAAAATGCCTCTAATAATCATCATGCATCATAACTGAATCAAGTCAACAATAATCCATGATCCAACATTTAACATCATATTATAATAAAGTCCATAATCATGTTCATAATATAATCAACGATGATCATGTTTAGTATCAAAAAGGTGTCAAAGGGAAGTGGGAACTACAAATATATTAGAAACACAATGGAATAGGATCAAATTGAAGAGCGAAGTAATCTTAGATACTCCTAATGACACTCTTGTTGGATCCACATTGAAAATTGATCTAAGAGTTGAAAATGAGCATTTCTCGTGAGTATTAAACTTATGAAATGCAAGGAAAATGAGAGCCAAAATCACCCCAATCGAGTTATACCGCAAAGGAAAAACAATTGATTTTACTTTCCCTAAGAAGAGATATTAACATGCAAAGGAAAGATAATGTATTGTGATAGTCATAAGATTAGAACAATCCCTAGGGTAGTAGCAAAGTATGATTTTATCAATATTGTGTTGTATTGCTAAAATATTTTGATGTGTTTGTGAAATTTTATTATTTTGTGAATATTTGAATTTCTTTGGATTTTTATATTTTTTTTATTTTTCTGAATATATGATTTTCTTGAAAATTTTGATGCAATGGAGGGGAGAGGTGTGCTTGGTACACCCTGATTTTCCTAGTGAAGCATTTATGTGCCCTAGCGAGGAAAAATTAGTAGAAGAAAAATTCCCACGAGAGTGTGAGCATCGGGACGGAACACCAAGAAATCACATGAGAGAAGAGAGAAGAAGTCACACAAATAATCCAGAGTAACAATGAATAAAATTTAGTGTTTGTGGTCACAAAGGCCAAAAATAGAAGAATTAGGGTTTCAAAGGGTATAAATAGATGGGTGGGAGGGTTAAAAAGCATCACGAATCATTTTATTTAAAGATTAATTTTTAACTCGATTTATATTTGATCTCTAATATTTTAGAGAGATGTCTCACCGATCACAAAGGAAAAATAGTGTAGACCGTGTGTAATATTTTGGTAGGAGATTGACGATGGTTCTACTCTAAGTAGATAAAAAACTTTAATATTTGAGGAATTTATTACTAGTTATAAGTATGAAAAAATTTATTGTTAACGCTAGCACATACACTTGAGTGCATTAGCGTATCTCGAGGAATGTACTAACATTCAATTGTACACACTACCATGTAACTAGGAGCGTGAGCATAAAGGGGGAAATGCATTAATGTGTCAAATGTTCTAGTGTCATAGTGAGAGAAAGAGTGTTAGTGTGAGTGCGCTAGCGTGAGTGGGCATGTTAACATGAATGCAATAACACTTAAGTGTATACGCTAGCATATAATTTCATGTACTAGCATAACAAAGGGTGTGCTAGCATTTTTAGAAAAAAATTTTGAAGATTAGGATAGAAGAAAAATAATTTCAGCTATGCATTTGAATTATTTGCAAGAGAGACTAGTACCATTAGATGCATGGTAGAGTCACATATGACTACGGATCTTTGAGAGGAGATTCATACATACTTAGTGGTGACATTTGGTCACATTATTAGAGGAAAAAGGGATGACCTACATCATGAAACTTCCACACATCATAAGGGATCATTGTTTATTAAAAGTGTTAACCGAGAGGTGGCATAGTGAGAGTCGACATTCAAGTTTCCAAATGGAGAGATGATACTTACTTTGGAGGATGTGCATCAAATCCTATGGGTGCTGATATAAGGTAGACTAATGGAGTTCTATGGGGATTCCACACAAATTCTTGGACATATATGACACCTATTTAGTTTGGAGGATATACCAAGAGCAGGAATGGTGGTGCACTTATATGAGTGCATGGATGGTATGAGGGTAGCTCGAATACCTATATATTTGATGGCTCTTATCGGTGACTATTTTGCTTCCTAATAAGAGTGAGACTCATTTCCAATTGGGATTGATAGGTGTAGTGTCATGGTTTATGGAGTGCGAGTTATTCTCATGGGTTTAATGCATCTTAGTGCACTTATACATGGATTTACTCATTATTATGTATAGAGGTATGAGGATTTTGAGTCCATCCACAATACTATAGATATGGGCACGTGACCATATTTCGATTGGATGACCAATGGGTATTATGCGAGCTAGTTAGCCTAATAATCCATCATCCTTCAAATGGGAGATAGTAGTCATGGGCTTAAGGGGTCATATGAGGGACATTACTTTCTATTGGAGGAAATTTGATGACCTACAGTTGCGTATGGTGACTTGGAGACCATACAGGTTATATTAGTGGGCAAAAATTGGTATAAAGCCATGTAAAATTGAGGTGGAACATTTTTTATTAGAATCCACAATCACATCATAGATATGTACATGGTAGGTAGGGTATAAAGACATCATGAGATCATACATGATATCCTGTAGCGATCGGTGGTACCCGCGAGTGGCACATGAGATAGTGGACTTTGGGCAAGTGGATTAGAGTTCAAGTTACTAGGATGAGATTCTTTGGGGTCATTCCATAGGTTTAGGATGCTCTTGCTCAGGGTTGTGGATTCAAGAACTTCTCTATAGTATGCTACATGGTATGCAACAATCATGACTAGGAAGATTACTATTTTGTGGGAAACTATAGGTGTAGGGATAGTGGCCGTGGCTGTGGTGTGGGGCACATTAAAGGAGAGATAGGGGTATACTTAGTCAAGAAGAGGATGAGGCATAGGTACATGATGCTTAGGGTCCACTAGTTCATGTGGCACAAAGGCCACAAATATTAGTGCCACGGGTAGCACATGTGCATGTGTTACAGGGGCCATATGTACAAGTAGCACAAGCTACACAAGTACCTTAGGTACAAGAATCATAACTTTATGTGGCTCTTGCATCATGGGTATGCTCATTGAAATCACAGGTCATGTAGCCCATGCAAAGTCTAGATGCCACAACAGGTTTTGGCATATATACCCATGCATGTTCCAAATATATAGATATAGGTACTAGTATAGGTACCTTAACATATACCACTTTCACCACCTATACTACCTATTCTAGGTATTGGATTTGTAGAGGAGGAGATGGAGGAGTATGGGTATAAGTGCACCACAAAGACATATATTATTTCTAGGAATACTAGGTTCGCCATCGATTGCCACATTAAATGTTGAGAGGGATACAACCATATTATAGGATGATATTGCATTCATCACTGTTCAAATCCTCCGGATATAGTTAGACCAAAAAGAAACCGAGAAGGATGGCACGAGATAACAGGTGTAGCAGAGGACTGCTAAGAGAGATCTAACTCACGTGCAATTATGTTAGGTGACAAAGGAGCGATATTCCATATACCGTATGGTAGTGACGGGTAGTATTAGCGATGTGATACCAAATCTTATTGTTGCATTTGGAGAGGCACATTACTATAGATATTTATATGAGGCCACATTACGAGGGTCAAAGAGCTCTAGCTTTTAGTCGAGAGATTGGGTAGTTGGTCCACAATGTCATATATGCCATCAAGATCGGTGAGATCCATGTAGATGCCCCTTCTAGAGATAGACTAGGAAGTATTGACGTATGAGAGAGTTAGGGATGACTCATGTTTGATGAGACATTATATATAAAAAAAAATTCTTCATGCCTCATGATAAAGGCACATTTTTGTAGATCGATTCCCATAATGGCATATCAAGATGTATATGATATTTTTAGATATATATAATGTACATGGACACTTTATTTTGATGTATATGATAATGTGAGATTGAAATTTCTTGATGTAAATAGTATGGAGATTTGGCACCACATATGATGAGATGTTTTATTGCCATATGATGTACTTGTTATATGATATGATGTCAAGATTTTAAAATAGATGGTGATTATTACCTTGATTTAATAGGTATAGATGATGATGTTACATGTATCTTAGCTTCCATTTTCATAGCTTAGATTTGATTCATTATGTGTGATTATATATGGATATATGATGATGTGAGATATATGTAATGATGGTAAACATATGATAACAAAAGAGTACAAGCAATTGATACAAATACAAAAAAAGTTACAAAAACTAACTTACACACATCAAAATGTAAAACACTATTCTAAAAAAATTGTTAAACAAACCCAATATGAATAGAAAACAACCTACACCAAAGTTATGTATGAACTAAAGTGCTAATAATTCTTCTATAATTGGTCTACAATAAAAAAACACAACAAAACCCTATATACACATAAATTTGATAAAATCTCATATTACAAAGGAGTCAATATGCTTACAATATACTTGTAATAGATGACAAAATAAAATAGTTAAAAATGATTCCGCAATATAAAAATAAAATGGACCACCAGAAAATTAAGTTAAAATTGCAACAAGGACTAATAAAAACTCAAAAGGCATGGAAAAATAACCAAATAAGGAAGAACACTAAAGTTAACGATGAGCCTAGTTATCTTCTTACATGCAATTGAGTCAAAAATGTGTAAAACAAGTCTTACACACACCTACAACATACAAGGTTAGGCACAAAATAACATCCTAAAAAAGTATCTTTACAAGGCTAATAAATAGAAACAATACAACACAATGGGTAAAAATGATGTCCAATAACAACCCTAATGTTTTCCATGGCGAATAATAGAAAGATATAAATTCCCCCAAGTTATATCATAGAAACTCAAGAGGATTGGACCGGGCCAAAAATCGAGTAATCTTAGATAATCCTCATGACACTCTTGTTGGATCCCATTACAATTTGATTTGGATTAGAATTAATCCAAGTGTTCCCCAAGAAAATTTATAGCATGAAGGGTAAATTGATTATTTTACCTCCGAGCATAGATATATGCCATGGGAAAGAAAATTGGTTATTGCAAGATGATCTGGAATGATCTATAGGATTTCCGTCAAATGGCAATATTATTGAGTTGTGTTAATCAATTACTGATATTTTGTCAAAAAAATTCATAATGTTTTTATTATTTTGAGTTTTTATACTATTTTTGGTTTTTGAACATATTTGAATGTTTTTGGAGTTTTGAAAATATTTGAATGTTGTTAGAGTTTTGAACATATTTGAATATTTTTATATTTTTAAACATATTTAAATGCTTTTGGATTTTTAAATATATTTGAACTTTTTTAGATTTTTACGCGCCAATGAAGAAGGAAAAGGTGTTCCCAAACTATATCAAGCATGACACAAATGAAGGAACCCAATGGAACTAAGGGACAAGACACAAAACAAGTGGGAAAACTAAAATGGTGATGTTAGAAAACACAAAAACTAAGAGGGGAGGGGTGAATCAGTGCTTCTCAAAACTTGAAAACATTTCAAGAACTTAGCGAACCATTCATTCTTAATCATATTTTTCATTAGAGAATAAAGACATTCAACCAAGAACAATTAACATGCAAGCACATATGGAGACAGAGGTTAATGTGGGAAACCCTTAAAGGGATAAAAACCCATTGAAATCAATGCACTACTTTGGAAAAAGTGTTCTCAAATATTACAAAGATTTCAAATGTTGAGCGTCCACTCAACTCGAATCAACAACTCCAATAGTTTATTAAAGCTTCTACTTGACGTTTAGCAAGCTCCTACTTGCATGAAAGCTCTAACTCCCAAAAATTCAGACAAGATCCTACTTGACCTTCTGCAAGCTACTACTTAAAAGGAAGCAAAAATTCCTACTTTTCTAAGCCTCCACTTAGACTTTTACTAGATTTTCATCACCTTCATTTTTTTGTCTGATACAACAGATTGTGATCTTATATTCAGCTCTTATCTCTTCACTCTTCACCTCTCGTGATTCACCTCTCTTCTCATCACTTCATGTTTTTGTAACCAAAGTCTTCAAGTCCTCTCTTAAAAATGCATCTTTTTCCCTTGTTCATACATGAATAGGATCATATTTATCCTCTCCCAATTAATGATACTTATGAGCTCATGACTCACCTTTTCCATACACATTTGTTTTTTCCTCCCACACACAATTATGAACCTCTCACTTTTCAATCCTCCAAAATCTAATGTTAATCCGGACTAAGGAATACTAATACATGAGAATTACATGCTCTACAATTCACCTTCGTTGAAAATTCAACCCTTCATCTTCTTAACCATTTAGATCGTACAAGGATGAGGATGCCATCATCTAAAAACTATCATAGTGCAATTATTACATCCGTAATTGTGTCGTACTAGTCACCTTCTATAACCTATCAAGACACTTCATATTATTATAAGGCACTAAAACACCTTCCTAGAATTGTTTCCTACCCGAAGAGACTGAAAATATTCCCTTATGACACCTGTAAACTTTTTCTTGTAATGGTTCTCATCGGTTTGTCTTCTTCTTCAACATAGATTTCTTTGTCCTCTAGCTATTCTAACTCATGCCAAGTGTTATGACCATGCATATGAGTTACAAATTCCCTCTCTTTGTTTTCTATCACCTTAAAATGTATTTTAACTCACCACTTCTTCAACAAGTCTTCATTAGGATTGGCATTCTCAACTAGATGTATAGACTTCAAAACATTGTCTTCAAATTGGGTGTATGATGAGCACTATAACTTCATGTCATTCACTTTGAATATAGAAGAGATATCTCTTTATGATGTCTAAAACATCACTATGGACTTGAGTAGCAAAAGCATCTTCATGTTATTTAGGTAATGCAGATTAGATCAAGGTCTCTCAAGGGTTTGCATACTTAGAAAACTAGTATTAATAAAGTGAGTTGGTACAAGTACTAAAACACATGTTCATGGCTCCAAATTCACCTTTCCATAAAGCTAACTTCCTTGTGCATCTCACCATGTTCGTAGAACACATGAACTCAAGGTACATAGAATTAATAAACTTATTTTTTAGAGACTATTAAATCTAGTTTCAAGAAAACCAATGCATGAAACACTTCATATGAGACATGTACTTCACTTTCAAACACTCATTTTCCTGGGTTGTGTGGAGAAATGTATATTTGTAACTAAGTTCCTCAACCCTTTTTGACGTGGCAACTAGGAATGATTTGGTCATTTAAAATAGGACCTTAAAACACTTCATCATATCAAGATATGTGCTTCATCAAGTCAAGTTGGAACTCTACCAATATTCCATGTTCATATTGGTCCTCCACAACAAAAGTTCACATCAATTATCTCGAAACACCATGGCTATTTTTTACTTCTTAACTCCTTTAGTGGTATGCCAACTATATTGATATGGTTCATAAAAATTTTACACTTTACTTACCTTTATCTTTTCATGTGAAATTTGCACACCTCCAAAGACTTCTCCCACACTAAACTTTCTAACATGAAGCCTTATATACAAGATTTTACAAGTAAATTCTTGCAAAATAGAGTTATTTGAACACCTTACCAAGTTACCATCTGACCTGAAGCAACAAAATACCACCAAAATGAAGTATGATGAATCCTCTATATGTCCAAATCACTAACTAAGCTTGCATAATCCATTTTATGATCAAAAAAACTTGATTTCTTCTCCATCGCTCTAGAGGTAGGGTTTTGGGAGGGTTTGGAGTAGTTTAACTTCTTAGCCATTATTCATAAAGATCATGCCACCATTCTTCCTCATTCTACTTGAAAAATGAACTATATTTCATACCCTAAATTTGGTGAAAATATTAGGTCACCATGCACAAGTTTCACATTCCAATGAGCACTTCAAAACTACCCTTTGAACTGAAATGGCCATTTGGAGAACTTGATAGGACTTAAACTCAAATTTCTTACTTTTCCTTTTGACTTGTGACTTGAAATTTTGTCCACAATGTTGTATGGATCTCCTTCACATTTCCCAGTTCTTGGTTAGTTTTGTTCTTATTTGAAAGATATCATCCACAGGGTTTTCACATGCTTACTTACCTTGTTTGTTCTCAAGATCATGCCTTTAAATGACTTTGAAAATGCTTCTATCAACTCAATTATGGCCTGAAACACCTTCCATATGTCCTCTATAATGTCAAAAATTATATTTATGATTGAAATAATTTGTATTATCTTTCTTTGCACCATTCCCCAAGTTTTTCTTATACTAGGTCTCGGAATGAGGCCTAAAGGCGAAACTGTTTCAACCTTTGTGTATGTTTGCCATGCCTCAATCTCTTCTTAGCTCATTATTTGCTTGTTGGCCATTGTGTGGTTGTGTTGTCATTGATGTCGACCCATGTTGGTGAGAAAATTTGTCGGGGGACAAACCGGTGGGTTTCTTGCTAATGCTCTGGGAATCTAAGTCCCTCTACTTAACCTAGGTGTAGTTGTATATACATGCACGAGTATGGTGAATTTTCTCTAGGTTGAACTTACAGTAGGGGATCCAATAGGGGAACTACATTGACCTGCGAAAAATTTAGTAATTGCTTGCTAGAGAGGAATTTGTCAAGAAATTGGGAAAGGGGGTGAGAAAATGAGGTAGGGGAACTAATGTTGTAGGTAGAAAATCAGATTCCTGCACACACTAGTTAGAAACTTCATCACATGCACTAAAATTAGGAATAAAAATACTGCAAACAATAACAAGACCAATTAGAATTTAATGAACACAAAGTATCAATAAACCCCTTAGTAAAAAAGGCTAGAAACTCCTTCTTGTATTGATGCTCAAGTAGAAATTGTACATAGTATGAGAATGGAAGACATTGAGAATAGGGGAAAAGTGGCTAAATATTTTCACTCACAAGTGAGAAAAATCTCTCTCATGAACTTACAAGAATACAACTAGCTAGAAGAATTTTAGAATTAGAACCCCTTGGAATGAGGAGTTCATTATAATTTATAGAAGAGGAACAACTCTTCATCTTCTCGATGACCCTCCATATGCCTTATTTATGACTTTAGGCTATTCATATTCCTTCCAAATATTAATTCCCTTTTATAAAATCAAGGTGACTTAATTTACATAATGTTTCTAAAGTCACTTTTAGACAACTTAAAGGTATATCAAAAAGTGCAAACCCCAATGAAGAATTAGAACATTTGAAGAGAGAAAGTTGGGGGGAAGGAAGAGGAGAGAGAGAGAAAAGAGAGATGTTGCTCTGGATGAAGTTTGATGATCCTTGTTGATGGAAAAATCTAGTGCAGTGAGACTTTGAATCTCTGAATCTATTGCCTCCTAAGAAACTCCTTCAAATTGGCTCACAGGTGCTTTGGAATGAGTGTTTAAAAACACTTGTCAAATGACTTCATTGATGACCATGAACACCAAATTTGAAGAGATAGGAACTCAGAACCGATCATGTCAGGTTGAATGGAATTTTTTTCTCGATGAACGTAACTAAGTGTTTAAAAACAATGTCAAATGATTCCATTGGTGACTATGAGCATCACTCATGGAGATCCCTTCAGGAAAGACTAAAGCTTTAGAACAAACCTTGTCTTGATTCCCTTGTACATACTGATTGAGTATAAAAAAACTTTGTTGAGATCCATGAAGCTAGAGACTTCATTGGCCCCCTTTCCTTGGTAATCATGTGGAATTTTAGGTCATTTAGATCCATGTAGGAGACATCACTATCTCCTATCTCATATTCAGAGGCAAAAGGTTGCACCACTTCTGTCATGTCCACTTGAACTTCATGGTCCCTCACACTTACTATTTTTAGAAAAAACAACTTGCTATTTTTAGTAAGTGTAGAAAATTTCCTCCTGAAATCCTTCTGAGGTTGTTATATTGATTTCTCCACTCTCAAAATGATCCTCTTGTGAAGATCCACCTTTTGGGATGACTTTCTATTTTTAGTAAGTGCTAAAAAAACAACTTACTATTTTTAGCAAGTGTGAAAAATCAGCCCCTTTGCTCCTTGACAGACTGAGGCAATTGGAAATCTTCCTTCCTTTTGTGCTCCCCTCACCTTCTGGACCAATTTTCTATTTTTGGCAGGTGCTCATGGGACCACTTACTATTTTTAGTAAGTGTTAATTTTGGACCAGATGAACATTTCAAACAATTTCTCCTTGCAATACACCTTAGGTGCTCATTGCTTTGCCTTTCATGCCTACTTCAATTGGTGACTTTCCCAAAATAGTAGTCCTCTATGTAGAAGAATTGATATTTTTAGAAAGTGTGCTTCTAGTGGTTGGAATGCTGTAGAACAAAGTTTTCCAATATGGGTTTTTTCCCAATATCGCTCCTCTAAAAATTTAGACTTTCCCGATCAACGGTTTGGGAGATTTTAAAGTTTTAAAATTTTGACCTAGCAACGCTTTTGAACACAACAACCATTAATGGACCTCAAAAATTGCAGGTCTGGTTTTTCCTTCTATTTGAAAAAAAAATGTTTTTGTTTTTGGTTTTTCCTTTTGATTATACTGGTGAAATTTCTCTTCGATCCGGTTGTCGGTTTGACGAAACTGATTTTTTTCTTCGTTGGGCCGGAAAGAGGATTTCTTCACTGTGAATGTTTTGTACTACAAAGGAGGGTTTGAAGGTGAGGTATTGATGGATTTTGAGATAAGAAAGAGTAGAAAAAATTGTTTTTGTTCTGTGCATTGGTTTGTAAGATTTCTTTGAACCTCTGTTTCACGAAAATGAAGATTTTCACTTTCTCTTCTCTTTGTTCTTCGCTTCTTCCTCATTTTATCAAACCTTATTTTGAGACCTATATTTTTTCATGGAGTGGAGGAAAAAACTATTGTGATGGATCTGGTTTGAGGTTCACTAATGGTGGGGTGGTGGTTATAATTTACTGAGTAAAGTCACAGAGCTATATGTGAGAAGTTAGAATGTAGAAGTGGTAAGCGGGAAGGATTTGAAATATTTAAAAAAATGCACAACAGGAGTGAGGTGAATTTTCATGTCCCTCAAGAATTAATGGACTTGGGGACATCAAATTTCACATGGTGCCTCATGATGAAAAGTGGTAGTGATCCAACGGTGAAGGGTTAAGCCCAAAAAGCAGGTTGGAAGCACCGTGGGGCTAGAAACTGGTCGTATGAAGAACCATGGGGATTTTTAAAATGGACCAATCAGGGGTGGAGTGAAATTTTTATTCCCTCATGTCATTTTACACACAGGGACAAAGGGGACATCAAATTTTATGGCATGCTTTGTGATGAAATGTGGCACGAGATCTAAAAGAGGGGATGAAGGCTCCACTAGCCCCTGGGGTTGTACTAACAAGTCTAGAGGTCGCATGTGTGTCCAGAGGTCTTCTAGGGGTTGGGTACAATTTATTTTCCCTCATGTCCCCTTGTTAAAGGGAAAAAGGGGACATAAAAATGTGCCAGAGCTAGATGATGACATGTGTCCTCTTGCAAAAATGGCTAAGTGTCGAACCTTGAGAGTGAACTTGTGAAGGTCGTATCTGGAGTCCCCCGATGGAGTTTGCTAGAAAAGTTTTATATTAATTTGACTAAAATTTTCCTTCTGAATCAAATTTTTGGGTCTCGAGATCTTTTATCCTCCATTTAAGCCCTAAAAAATTGGATTTTTGATCTTGTCCCTTACCTGTGCATGAGAAAAAATTCTTACAGATCTATTTTGCCAAGGTGTTTTGAAAAATAATATTTCTCCATCTTGTATTTATTTGAATTACCTTTCTAAGGATGTTTTTTTAGATCCTAATTCCATCCAGAGCTCCCTGAATCACTTCCCAATGTTTAGTTGTTGTTTTGGCCCAGTGCATTGCTTGTGCTCGTGAAAAACTCATTTGCGATGCAGACCTATTTCTCCAAGGTGTTGTGGAAATTTTGATTTGAGCATATTTTAGGGATTTTAATTATATTTATGAAGATGTTTTTTTGTTCCTAACTCCATCTAGAGCTCCCATAATCACTTCCTGAAGCTTGACAACTCTTTTGACCCTGTGCACTGACTAGGCCTGAGAACCCTGTTTTTGATGAAACTACTCCAACTCCTCCAAACCTTTCTTGAATATTCCAAAATAAATTTCATGATGTTACTATAACTTCAATTCACCTCCGTGTTGGATTTGGATCCTCTGTTCCACTCCAGGGGGTTAGATCGAGTCTTGGGAAGGCCAATGGTAGCTCTTCCCAATACTGCCCAAAAATAACAGTTTGCAAGAATACCTAAAATCACCTAGGGGGTTGAATTGACTTTCCTAAATCACCTAGGATACTAATTTGAAAACATATATGAGATATTGGGACCGACTAAGAGGACACAGGGGTACCTAGGAAGGGTAGGATTTGAAAATTTTGGCATAGGAGTATCATTGTCATGCTGGAGAATTACCAATTTACCTATTACACATTTACATGACAACAACCCACATTGATGGAAAATGGTTTCATGGCACGATTTGAGTCTCTATATGATGATTTTCAAGTGTCAAACAAGTTGATCAAGTGGTTTGTTGATTTTTCATGGTGTCTTGGAGCATGTTTGAGTAGGACTAGTCATTATTTGTGATCTCCCAAGCTGAGTGAAGGTTTTTATGAGGTCATACTATTAGAGATCACAAGAACTCGTAGAGGGGTTGAATCAGTGTGGATTAAAATTAATGTATAGAGTTATATCAATCCACAATTCCTTGAATTTATGCAATATTATATCATGTGCAGTTCATCAAACATATATCAGATAGTAAAAAAATGAACACAAAATTTATATTGGGAAACCCTTTCGGAGAAAAACCCACTTTAAACAAAGGATTTATTAGGAACACCAATTCCAAAGCTTACAATGGTTTCGGTTGAGCACCCACTCAACCTGTGAAGCACCCACTTCACAACTTCAAGCACCCACTTATCAATTTTAGCAAGCACCAAACTTGCAAGGAACACCAACCCCTAATTTAATCAGCTATAACTAATATTTTTCAGAACCTACCCATAAGGAGGATACAACCCCTTGAATATGCTAAGGTACAAATTAGACTTATTATTTTTACATACAAGTATTGATAATCTAGGTTCCAAAATTTCTTATACAATAGATTATGATCACTTTTTGTATCTGTCTTTCTCTAACTTTGTCACTCGCTTCTACTCATATGATTTGAACTCTTCTTGCTCAATTAATTTGTTGCACTGATGTTCTTCTCATCTGATATATCTTCTTCACTTCATCTGTCTTCTCTGCTCCTTCCTCTCTCTTTTCTTTTTGTATCTCCTTTATCTTGAATGCATCGTCTTCTCACTTAAGCAACCCCCATATTGGTATCAAATTTCCTCTATATATATAATAAATCAATTCCAACATTTTATTTGGCACGTTGTGCACTCTTTCCTACCCGTTGCCTGAGAATATGGTTTATTAAATGCATAGAGCTAACTCTATAATTTTTCTTACTATATTCGGCTTGATTTCACCTTTTTCTATGCATTTACCAAAAAATATTTATTAGCTAATACCTAAAAATAGATTTCTCATCTTTCTAGGATTTCCAACGTGATCAAGATGAGCAAACCACTTTCTTCTCTGATATTTAATTTTTCCTTGAAATCAAGAATCACATAGAGAACTACAATTGTATTTCCACAAAGTCAATGAGCATTAAATGTTGACAACTAGAACTGTATAGATTTCTTCGTTCTTCATGGAGCTCAAGTCATATACTCAACTGCAATCACCAGAAAATTAAATCACCATCAATTTTGGAGAAAAAAATCTCACTTGTCCATGTTTAAATCAATTTGATTGTCCTCGAGCCCTATCCAATTCATACTTGTTCAATCATGACTTTCCTTAGCTTCTTTGACTTTTTCCTTTGTAACGCGATAATTTCCTTTGATTTGTGACTTTCCCTTTTTAATGGAAGCTTTTTAGTTTTCCACGGATTTTCTTTACTTCATGGCTTTTGTAATTTTACGCAAATTTTCTTTTTTCCGTTTCCTTCCCATGACTTTGTTCCATGTCCATGACTTTATCCTTTTACCTGTGGCTTTTATCATTCTCCATAGCTATCTTTTGTCCTTAGAGGATTTTCTAGTTCTTCATGGATTTTCCCCTTATGTGCGGCTTTCTCAAGACTTCCTTACCCCCATGGCTTTTCCTTCAGACTAATCATAATTCCAAAGATCTTCCTTCACATCTACGGCCTTACCATTCTCACTCATGGCTCATCCTCTAGCTTCTTTTTGCTTTGGGCTTCATCCTTTTACTCACGACCTTCACTTAATCTTCCGCAACTTCTTCTAGAGTTCCACGACTTCCTACAGACTTCAAAAATACTTAAAGAATTTGACGGATATCTCCTTATGTCCACAACTTACACAAAATTTGATTAAGTCCCTTAGAACTTATCCTTGACCATCTTGAAGCCTCTGTGAGATGACACTACCAATAAACCTTCATCTTTCTCACTTGCTCACTTTACCAATTAACCCTTTTTCCATCAATGCAACTTGACATCAATGAAAACACATATGAAAATGAAAAAGGTCTAACAATATCCCCCTTTTTCATTGATGGAAACACCTCAACACTTCAATACCATATAAACCTACACCCTTTTGATGGAAAAATAATACTTGCATACCGGTTTCTTAAAAACACTCTGTAACTCTCCCTTGGCATATTTTTTTTTCATCTTCTCTCCCCTTTATTATTTTTTGGTTGGTTTGGACATCTCTCCCTCTTTCAATATGACTGGGTGGCTCTTGAATTCAATTTCTCTCCCCTTTGAAAACAATGAAAAATATGAAAAATTTGGTAAGTTGGATATAACATGTTCCTTCCTCAAGAAGATCCCCTTGGCATATGACCTGATATGCTCATGGAAAATCTCCCCTTGAGCTTAAGCATACTTTGATAATATTGAGCTAGCAAACTAGCTCCCCTTGTCACAAATATTTTTAAAAACTGATTAGGAGCTGATATTACTTGAGAATTCTCCCTCACCTTGTCTTCACACCTTCTAGTTATTGGTGGGATCAGGAATGACCCCCAATTCATTCCTTAAGTGCTCAAAAGTAGCTTTTGCGTTGGCTTGTCATAATGTCTGCAATTTCTTCTTTTGTGCTCATATATTCTAGATTAATTTTCTTTTCATTCACTTGTTCCCTCAAGAAATGATATCTAATTGGAATATTTTTGGTCTTTGAGTGGAACATGGGGTTATTAGAGACACTTATTTCACTTGTGTTATCACAAAAAAGGGAATTGGACTATCAAAATTTACCTTGTAATCTTCCAATATCTACTTCATCCATAAAACCTAAGTGTAACAAATTGTGATAGTTATATATTTTTCTTCACATGTTGAGAGTGCCACTGATGATTGCTTCTTTCTCAACCAAGATACTAGACAGTTTCCAAAAATAATGCTCTACTATTTGTACTCTTCCTATCATCAACACTTCTTGCCCAATCTACATCTACGTATGCTTTTATGTTGAAGTCATTGCTTTTAGGTTACCAAATTCCATAATCAAGTGTTCCCATGAGATATCTTATAATTCTCTTTATTGCCTTGAAGTGTGTTTCCCTTGGATCTTCTTGGAATCTTACAAATAGGCCTATCGCTTGCATGATATCTAGTCTTGATGCAATGGAATAGACTAGACTGCCAATCATGGATCTATACAAGGTTTTATCTACTTTTGGTGAGTTTTCCTCTTTTCTCATCTTGCATCCCACTTCCATTAGTGTTCTTATAGGTTTTAAATCTTCCATCTTGAACCTTTTCAATTTATTTGATATAATTTGTTTGGGATATGAAGATACCTTGATCTGATTGACTGATTTGTAAGAAAGAATGAGAGGTCCCCAAGCATAGACATTTCAAATTCTTCTTTCATCATATCAGAAAATTCATATGTCATCTTGTCATAATCTCCTCCAAAAATGATGTCATCCACATATACAATGACAATAAGTAGATGATCTTCTTCTTCCTTGATGTAGAGATTACTGTCAGTAACACCTTTTCTGAAACCTTGCTCAATGAGGTATGAATCCAATTTGTTGTACCAAGATTTAGGAGCTTGTTTCAATCCATATAACACATTTTTCAACCTACACACATAATATTTATCTTCAATTAGTGAAAATCCATTAGGTTTTTCAATATATACCTCTTCATTTAGAAAACCATTTAGGAAGGTTGATTTCACATCCATTTGGAACACTCTGATCTTCTTGTAAGCGTGATCTATGCCAAGAACAGTCTTATTGCTTCCATCCTTACCATTGGTGCAAATTTTTCATCAAAGTCAATTCCTTCCATTTGCACATAGCCTTTGCACACAAGTCTTGCCTTATTTCTTGTTACTTCTCCTTTTTCATTCAATTTATTTTTGAAGACCCACTTTGTTCCAATTACATTTTTATCCTTTGGTCTTGGCATGAGCTCCCAGGTTTCATTATTTTCTATCTGATCCAGTTATTCATTCATTACATCCACCCAATGCTAATATTTGATTGCTTTTGCAACATTTTTGGGTTCTATCATTGACATGAGTGTTATATCTTCATGGTTTTTCTGCTCTCTTAATCTTCTTCTTATGAGAATGTCACCTTCTCTATTTCTAATTATCTGATTTGATGGATGATCCCTCTTTACTTGTCTCGAGGGTGTCTTAGTGTCTTTTTTTTCTTCCTTTTCATTTGCTTCTTCATGTATACTTTCCATTTCTTCATCCTCTTCTTATTCTTCATGATCGTTACAGTGTTGAGTGCTGGACTTGGGAGTCTCATCCACCTTCACATTTGTGCTTTCTACAATCTTCTACAACCTTTTATTGTAGCACCTGTAAGCCACGCTGATTGCTAAGTAGCCAAGAAATATGCCTTCATCACATCTTGAGTCAAATTTTCCCAAATTATCTTCATCTCTTTTGATGTAGCACTTGCTTCCAAAACTCTTATGTGTTTCACATTCGTAGGCCTATTTTTCCATAATTCATACAAGGTGTTTTGTCACTGTTTACTCTTAATTGAGCTCTGTTTAAAATGTACACCACTGTATATACCACTTCACTCCAATATCTATCTGGTAGTTTAGATTCATTCAACATGGTTCTTGCCATTTCTTGCACAATTTTATTTTTCCTCTCAACAACTCCATTTTGTTGAGGTGTTCTGTAGCTGAAAATTATCTTCTAATTCCATTTTCTTCAAAAATTCATCAAACTCATTAGAACAAAATTCTCCTCCTTTGTCTAATCTTAAGAATTTGATCTTTTTGTTGTTCTCATTCTCCACCAATGCCTTGAATTCCCTAAATCTATCTAAGGCTTCTGACTTTTACTTTAAACATGTTACCCATGTCATTCTGGTATAATCATCTATCACTAGCATGGAATACACCTCACATTGTATAATTTCAATTCTGGTAGGACCATAGAGATCTATATGAATCAACTCAAGAGGTCTGGTTGTAGAGTATTATTTTGACTTGAATGATCTTCTTGTTTGTTTACCATGTAGGAATTCTTTGCAAAGTGTATCTATTGGATTTATAATTTTTGGCATATGTTTCACACACCCTTTAGCGCTTAGTTTTACCAGATTCTCAAAGCTCATGTGTCCAAGCCTCCTATGCCACAACCAGCTATAATCAACCTTACTTGTGAAGCATTTTTCATTATTTATTTCATTTAGCACATACATGTTGTTCTTTTCCTTTTGGCTTTTGCAACTTTCTTTCCTGTTTTTCCATTGAGGATATCAAAACCTTTGTCATGGAAGGTCAAATTGTATCCCATTTTTTCACATTTGACTCACACTTAACAAATTGTGCTTGAGGCCTTCAACATATAGAACATTTTTGTGATAGTCTTTCCATTATCTAGACTCAAGGTTCCTTTTCCAACTATGTTTGTTGAATTGTTATCACCAAATCTCACAACACCCGATGCATTGTTTGACAATGAAATGAATTTGATTTTGTCACCTATCATATGGCTGGAGTATCCACTATCTAGATACCAGATTTTATCTTAATTTTGCACATGAAATAGATTTTGTACCACTTTGAGAAAGACTCTTTTATTTTTTTTGCATATTTCTTTACAACATACACCCATTTCTCTTGTTTGAACTATTTTTGTTTGTTTTCTGAAGCTACATGACCCTTCTTATGATACTTGTAGTGAACATCGTTATAGTTCATTCTAGTGTAAGATGAATTATAGTTTCTTCTATGGCCTCTAGTATATCTTTTACATTTTGTGGCTTTGTGTCCAAACTGATTACATGAAAAGAAATAACCATAGAAAGAGTGAGTGTACCTCATTGCATAGGTGATTCTAGAAGAAATTGTCCTTCTCTTGACTATTTTGATGTCTTATTTATTTGCAGCAGAAGAGGTGCTTGGAATTGATGCAGTCTTGTTTCCTTCATTCTTTGTAGGTTCCTTTTCCTTACTTTCTTCCTTGAAACCAATTCCAGACTTATCATTTGTATCATGTTGGCCACTTAGTATACCAGTCAAAACATTAGAGATCTTCTCTAGTTTTTCATACACTATCAGCTTGTTACCCATTTATTCCATCTCAAATTTTAGTCACTCCAGTTCTGAGTTTAGTTTTGTGCATTCATCCTCCTTTGATTTGTAAGAGTTTGAGATCTTTTCCAGCTGATTTTCAAGTTCTTTGAGTTCATTAGCTCTTCTTCTTCTCTTAGAGTTTGTCTTTCTTCAAAAATGTAGATTTGTTCTTCATAATATTTTAATGTTCATCTTAGATTTTTATTCTTTCTTCTACACAATCTCAATTCTTCAAGAGCACATACTAATTCAACTTCAAGATTTACTTCTTCTTCTTCTTCATCAAATTCTTGAAAGTCAACTGTATTCTTTCCTTTGGAGTTACATTCTTCAAATGCATATATGGCCATGAATAAACATTCATATTGATCTTCATCATTTTCATTTTCAGAGCTTCCTGGTTGCTTGAATCAGATTCACTTGACTCTTATTTTGAATAGAAGTTCCTTTTGTTCTTAAAGAACTTCTTCTTGTTATTTTTCTTTTTATATCCAGTTTCTCTCTTGTTGTGTTTATGAATGTCCTCTTCATGTTCAAACTGAGCTTCTTTATTTTTGTTTGGACATTTAATAAAAATGACCTACTTGTCCACATGCAAAGCATTTGAAAGGGAGTTTTCCTTTATACTTACTTGAACCTCTTTTTAGTATTCTTACAAACATTACTTCTATATTTTCATCATCTAATTCATCCTCTGAGTCTGATTCTTGTTTTTGTTGCTTGGGATGGGTTTCTTTCTTCACCTTGAATGCTACCTCTTTCTTAGTAGTGTTGGATATGATAGTCCTCATCTCATATGCTGAAAGAATGCTCTGTAATTCATCCATTATGAGAATATTCATGTCTTTGGCTTCCTCCACAGTATGAAAATTTTGTATCAAATTTTCCAAATGAGATCTCAAAATCTTTTGGACAATAACAAATTCTTCTATTTTCTCACCTAGGCCTTTGATCATATTGATAACTTCATCTATTCTCTGCATGTAGGTTATTATGCTCTCATCATCTTTCATTTTCAGGTTCTCAAGATGAGCTTTGTATGTCTACAATTTTTCTAGCTTAACTTTATCACATCATTAATATATGCCTTGAAGTTTGGTCCAAATTTATTTTTCAGTTGTTCAATGCATTAATTTAACAAACTTTGTTTCAGTCAGGCCATGTAGAATGACATTCATGGCTCTTGAGTTGCACTCATATTTTTCCTTGTCTACTAAAGAAGTGATTGGTGTGGCTGGAGGATTGTATCCTTTCTCAACACATTCCTAGATGTCAAAACCTAGTGACATAAGATATGTTTTCATCCATATGATCTATAATGCATAATTTGTCCCAGTGAAGAGAGATGATCTTGACAGTGATAAACCACCTTGTTCCTTATTTGTTTCCATGCTTGTGAAGAGAGATTTTCCTTGAATATGTTAAGCTTGTACTAGAAGGACTCCCTCTGATACCAATTGTTAGAGATCACAAGCACTAAGAGGGGGATGATTTAGTGCATATTAAAATTAATTTACAGAGTTATACCAATCCAAAATTCCTTGAATTTTTACAAGTACTATATCATGTGCATTTCACAAATATATATCGATAGTAAAACATTAAACACATTATTTATAGTTAGAAACACTTTTAGGAGAAAAAAACCATGTGAAACCAAGGATTTATTAGGAACACCAATTCCAAAGCTTACAATGGTTTCATTTGAGCACCTAATCAACCTGTGAAGCACCCACTTCACAACTTCAAGCACTTAATCGAAGATTTATTGAGCACCAACTTGCAAGGAGCACCAACCCCTAATTTAATCAGCTACAATTGATCTTTTGCAAGAACCTACCCACAAGGAGGCTACAACCCCTTTGAATATGCTAAGCTACAACTTAGACTTATTATTTTTACATACAAGTTTTGATCATCTAGTTTCAAAATTTCTTACACAATAGATTATGATCACTTTTTTGTATCTATCTGTGTTCACTTTGTCACTCTCTTCTACTCATCTGATTTGAACTCTTCTTGCTCAATTAATCTATCACACTGATGTTCTTCTCATCTGATATATCTTCTTCACTTCATCTATCTCGCTTTGATCCTTTCTCTTTTTTTTTTTTTTTTTTACGTAGTTCCTTTATCTTGAATGCATCGTCTTCTCACTTGAGCAACTCCCGTATTGGTATCAAATTTCCTCTATATAGACAATTGACCCATTCCAACATTTTATTTGGTGTGTCATGCACTCTTTCCTGCCTTGTCACCTGAGAATATGGTTTATTAAATGCATACAACTAACTCCAAAAATTTCTTACTATATTCACTTGATTTCACCTTTTCTATGCATTTACCAGAAAATATTTATTAATCGATACCTAAAATAGATTTCTCATCTTTCTAGGATTTCCAACATGATCAAGATGAGTGAGCCACTTTATTCTCTAATATTTAATTTTTCCTTGAAATCAGGAATCACATACAGAACTACAATTGTATTTCCATAAATTCAATGAGCATCAAATGTTGATAGATGGAACTGTATATTTCTTCATTCTTTTTGGAACTTAAGTCATATACTCAAATTTGTAATCACCGAAAAAAATCAAATCACCACCAATTTTGTAGAAAAAAATATCACTTGTCCATGTTCAATTCATACTTGTTCAATCCATGGACTTCCTTAGCTTCTTTGACTTTTTCCTTTGTAACACGACAATTTCCTTCGATCTCGCATCTTTTCTCCATTCATGGCAACTTTTTAGTTTTCCATGGATTTTCTTCACTTCACATATTTTACAATGTTACATGGCTTTCCTTCTTGTCTCGATGCCTTCCCACATATTTTTCCATGTCCGTGGCTCTTCCCTTTTACATGCGGATTTTATCATTCTTCACGGCTATCTTCTATCCTTAGCATATTTTCTGGTTCTTCATGGATTTTCCCCTTATGCATGGCTTTCTCAAATCTTCCTTACCCCACGGATTTTCCTTTAGACTATTGATACTTACGTAGCTCTTCCTTCACCTCCGAGGCCTTACCATTTCCACTCACGGCTCATCCTCTAGCTTATTTTTTATTTAGCGGCTTCATCCTTTTACTCGTGGCCTTCACTAAGCTTCCGCGGCTTCTTCTAGAGTTTTGTGTTTTCCTAAAGACTTCGGCTACTTCAAGACTTTAGAGGCTATCTCCTTATGTCCACATATTTCATAAAATCTTATTAAGTCCTTTAGAACTTATCCTTGACCATCTTGAAGCCTCTATGAGATAACACTACCAATAAACCTTCATCTTTCTTGCTTGCTCACTTTACCAATTAACCCTTTTACCATCAATGCAACTTGACATCAATGACAACACATATGAAAATGAATTTTTTTAACACATACATGGTCCATATGATGTGTCATGAGTGTACATGGCTTTACTTTGAGTCATCTTGGTCATTTCATGATGTGTCATAGTTGAGTCGTCATTCCAGGGCTTGTTTTTATCCATAAAGCATGTAGAATGAGGTGGAGATGTGATATTTGAATATAATCAGTCTTTTAAAATCATAGTTTCAATATTTTTATGGTACAAAGGGAATGTGTGATGATTTTTAGGTTTGCATTTAGTGGTTTGATGCATTTATAGGGTCCTTGGGAAGCAAACAGTGAGAAACCTGACATGTAAGCAAAGGTAAGTTGCTCTGGATGGAGATTTTGAGATGTATTTGGGATATGTGGTGAGTTTTATTAGTTATAGGATGTTTTCATGGTGCTTCATGCAAATTTTCAGGTCAAATTTCTAAATAAATTTGAAGTTATGTAAGTTTTGGTGAAACCAGTAAGTTATAATGTGTTTTTCAAGCAAGGTTAGACCTTCTAATGCTCGTAGTGAACTGTATGATTTGAATGGGGAATTGAGATATTTGAAATATATTATTAGGTCAGTTATTAAGGTTTTAAAAAATAATGAGGTGGTTTTATCATCATGGTTTTATGAACGATCATTAAGAAGCTAAAGTGGTTTGAAACCCTAGAAACCCTTGCTAGGTGCAACTTGCAGAAGAAGATGTATAGTGAGCCTGTTTTGATTGATTATTAAAAATTTATGATTTTATGTTGTATAGGAATATTCCATATTTCCATAAATGTAGGATATAGTTTGTGGTCATATGTGGGCCCCACTAAATAATGTAAGTTTTGAAGAGTTCCAGTTTGAGGAAACATTATCCAAAGAAGGTAATGACTAAATTAATAGTTATGATATCTCAGGAGTTTTTATATATTTCCATGGAGCTTTCAGGTCATGGTGATGCTGAAAAAATGTAAAGCGTGCCCTATTTAGGTTTATTGGTCAAAGGGTAGTTTTGAGGCCATAAAAGCGACCTTGATAAAATGGGCATAACTAGAGATACAAGTGGAATTTTGAGGTGATTAATTTTTTTTTGAAAAGAGGATTCATAAATATTTATATAGATATAAGGTTTTCCTTATGATGAGGAATTTTTCTATGGTTTCTAGGTTGGTTTTTGGACAAGATTATTTTTTCCAATGTAGAACAAGACATGATTTGTTGGATGTGTTTAGTTATTTGAAGCATGGGATGGATTGGTTAATTTTTGATATTACTCAAAATGTGAATAGGATGCATTTATAATCCAATGAATCCATTTAGAGGTATTTTTATTCCTGGAAAGGTATAAAACAACGATATTTGAAAACATCTTTTTGGGTAGTTTGTTTTAGTGAAGACAAAAGTGATTGTGGTTTGAGCAGGTGAGTGTTTCAAGGATTCTAACTTGCTTAGAAGTGTTCTACATGTTATGGAATTTCCATAAAGTGGTCACATAACATGGTTTGGTTGATTTTAAGTTATTTGGTGGCATAATGAAGTTTCCAAGGTCTTGAAGGGTGTAGGAAACAACAGTTTTGAGATGAACAAAGAGTATTGGGCCTATTAAATGAAATAATTTGATTGTTTGAGCTAATTTGTGACCATTTATGAATGGTAAATATTATTTTAAGCATGTTTAATTATTTATGGGTCATGAAAAAGTATGGTTTT
Source organism: Taxus wallichiana var. yunnanensis (assembly GCA_018340775.1). Taxonomy (NCBI): domain Eukaryota; kingdom Viridiplantae; phylum Streptophyta; class Pinopsida; order Cupressales; family Taxaceae; genus Taxus; species Taxus wallichiana. Next base: position 546,695,110 of record CM031243.1, read on the forward strand.
GATGTTAGGGCATTTTTATATTCGTGCCCATGAGGATTTGATTCATTTCTGGTGTATGTAATGAGGTTTTTAGCCAGTGCCGATCGATATGGGTCATATAAACATTTTGTGATGATTTTTTTGGTATTTTTTAAATATGTATGGGTCGAGTTAGTAATGATGGACCTACCTCCTTTGGTTGCAAATTAAGAGAATCATATAACAACAAAGTTTTGGATCATTTTTGAACTAGTTGAGAGAGAGTGCTCTTGGAGGGAGAAGTCGACCTATTTATAAGTATATTTCAGGTATGTGTGCATGATTTAAGGCTGATGAATATCATGATAGGTTGAGGAATTATTGAATACATGAGAGCACGATGTTAAATAAAAGATAAGTGAAGAAAGAGCTAGATTATGAGAGATTGAAGACATAGTGTTTGAGCTATGGTTTGTGAGATGAATAAGTGATCTCCATCATTTTTTGTAGAAGAAAAAATAGATATAAAAATTATACGAGTTGGATGATTTGCTTCTTTGTCATCCTAGGGGGTTATAGAATCCTTTTAGAGTTGGTAATTCACTAAATTAGGGTTGGTGCTCCATGTAGGGTTAGCGCTCTACTAAACTAGGGGTTGGTGCTCCTTGTGAAGTTGGTGCTTCACTAAATTTATTTTTTGTGTGTAATATCAAAAAATTTTCAGTGGGTTTTCTTCCCTTTGAGGGTTTCCCACATATATTTTTTGTTCTTGTGTACTCTCTTGCTCTTATTCTTGTGTATGGCGTATTCAATGCTTAAGTGTTGTCATGTAAATGTGCAACAAGGAAATTAACAATTTCCAAGCATGACAACTATACCCCTATACCAAATTTTTCATGTTTTATCATTCCAAGGTGCCTCGAATCTTCCCAGTCAGTCCAATAATCTCCCAATTAGCATTAATTCATTCCCCTAGGTGATGTAGGAAATTCAAATCAACCCCCTAGGTGATTTTAGGAATTGTAAGCTTCGAGTAGCTGTGGGAAGGGGTATCGATGACCTTCCTATGACTAGAGAACCCCATGGAGTGGGAAAGAAAATAAAAACTAGATATAGAGGTGAGTCAAATGCCTTGGGAAATCATGGAAGGGATTCAGGAAGATTTAGGAAGGACTCAGAGAAGTTGGGGTAGTTTCACCAAAATTAGGGTTCATAGGCCTAGGCAGTGCACAGGCCAAAACATATGCTGAAATTCAAAAGGTGATTTTGGGAGCTATAGATGGAGTTATGAGAAAACCAAAACATCATTGGAAAGGGAGATCCAAGCTGTACAAGACGGTCAAATTATTTTTTTCACAATACTTTGGCGTAATGGTTATGCAAGCAGTTTTTCTCATGCACATGTGGAGTACCAAATCAAAAATCCACTTTTTCCATGATAAAATGTAGGAATCAAGACATGAGACCCAAAACATTGTTTTTAGATGGCCATTTATAGTCACGATCATATAACATTTCATCAAAATAGTTCATCAGGAGCTCAAGTTATCACCGTTTCAAGTTGTTCTCTTGGAGCGAGTTTGAGAGTTAGTCACATTTTGGAAGGACATGTGTACGCCTAGGAGCTTGGAGGGATTTTTTTCCCTCACGTCCCTCAAGTCCAGAGACATAAGACATGTGGAAAAATTCACCTAGTCCCCATAAGACCTCTCGACCCTCATTCAACCTCCAGATCACCGGTTCAGCCCCAGTGCTTATGGGAGCTTAAAGCCTTCACCGTCGGATTTCGCCACGTATGATCACTTGGAGTGCTATGGAATTTGATTTCCCTCATGTAAATTTGAGGTGAGGGACATCAAACATGTAAAAATGTGTTCATCCCCTAAGGAGACTCCCCTCACTCATGTGACCTCTTCAAGAGAGAATTTCCATCCCCGTGCTTGTCGAAGCCTTCATTATTCATTTTCAGATCTCTTGCCACGTGTCATCACCTTGATCACCATGGAATTTGATGTCCCTCACATCCTATTGGCCAGAAAATGTTTTGAGGAAAAATTGGTGGTTATCTTGCCAACACTCTGGGAGTCTAAGTCCCTCTACTTAACCGATCTAACTTCTTGTACATACATGCGCGAGTAAAAGTGAGTTTTTTTATCCTAGTGGCTTTTCGGTCGGGGATCTAATAGTGGCACTCCACTGACCCTATGGAAAATTATTGTAGGTATCTGTAAGGGATGAATTTTATATGAAGGTAGGAAAGGGGAATGAGATTATCTAGAAAGAAGAAACTAATGTTGCAAGTAGAAAATCAGAGACTTGCACACACTAGCCAAAAGTTTCATTACATGCACTTGAATATAGAAGAAAACAAATATGCAAAAAAACAACAAGAATAAGTAGAGCTTAATGAACAAAAATTACAAATAAAATCCTTAATCAAAGATGCTAAAATTCCTTCTTCCTTTATTGAAGCTCAAGTAGAATTTGTACATAGTGTGGGAAGTATAAGACATTTTTTAGTAGGGGAAATAGAAGAAACTTGTTATCCCTTGCTCTCTTCACAAAGATATATCTCTCATTAATTCACAAAAAACAAATCCAACATCTAAGAAGTTTCAGAAGAATTTTTATAACCCAAAATTAAGAAGAAGTTCAAATGAGGAGCTTGCTACAATTTATAGAAGAAGAGGAAACTCTTCATCTTCCCGATGACTTTTCGAATACCTTAATATGACTTAAGATTGTTCATATTCCACTTTAAATATTTAAGTCCCTTTTATAATAGCAAGGTGACTTAAAGTTACATTATATTTCTAAAGTCACTTAAGTCATATTAAAAAGTGAAACCCTCAATGCAAAAATATAACATTGAGGAGAGAGAGTGTTGTATGAGAAGAGAAGAGAGAGAGAAAGAAGAAGAGAAGAAGAAGAAGAATTATGCTGAAGGATGAGCTACTACAGTGGACTTGGCTCCACTCTCTAAATGATCTCCACTTTGTGATCCTAAGAAGGCTTCTATCTTTCCAAGCTATTATTTTAAACGAGCTACTACTGGTTTTTCTTTGTCGACATGAGGGATGTAAATTCAGCTTAAGGTTTTAATCCATCCATCGGTCACACTGTTAATGTCCTTACACTTCCAAAAACATGATGAATGATTTTATGCGATAAGTGCAATGGAGGCTCGGATATCTAAGAAGAATTCAAGAGTATCCTTAGTGAAGGACAATGGGTTTCCCACCCCTTGGTTGAAATATTCGTCGAAAGGGTTGATCAACTCATCAGCAGTTGTATGTTCACTCATTACAGGTACTCCAAGTTTCTGAACTTTCTGATTTATACTATCTTGCAACTTGTATGCTTGTTCTTCTTTCTCCTCTAGCTATGTGAAGGCCCGATTGATTGCTTAAAATCTGATTCCCAAGGCCCTTGCCCATACATGTGTCAAGTAGTCTGCAGGTTGTTTCAAATAATGTCTTATCAAGCAACTCATGGCGATGGGTGTTGCTCATCTCACTCACTACTAGTCCCAGAGGTTCCCAATAATCTCTTTCTTTCCCCACATCCTCTTTGAGTGCTCACGTTCTGTTGGCCATGGCACACATGTACGCAAAGAGCTTGACTACCTCTTGGAGCATTGGATTCCCTTTTTAGAGATTGAGTCAATCCATTCATTGTTCTCTTGCCCCCTGCATCGTGAGTTCCCACATTCTTCTCGATGGTCTCTAGATCAAAGCTACTAATGGATGTAACTTTCACGATAGGAAGTGTTGTAGTGCTTGGTTCCATCATGTGTTCCACATAAGCTGAAAGAGTTTGTACTTGTTCCTCTAGTACCTCAATCTTATCTTTATATTCTTTGTTCCTTTCCATCATGCGAGAAAATATTTTTGATATATGTGCAAGTATCCCTCATGAGTAGCTGGTCCTAATTGTATCATGCTCATCTCGTAGTCGAATGGTGTCATCTCATCCACTATCTTGATTAGTTTTGACTAATCTACTTTGATGTACTGATTACTAGTCTCCCAACTATAGAATCATGATGTTGTATGTGTAATCTTTCTCAAAAATTTTCCTTTGGCCAATGAGATAATCACTGATAGATCAGGGGCCGCTACTTGTTACACAGTGTGAGTGTCGGGGGTAACCATTTCCCACATCCACGAAAAAATCTCGTTGGATTTAGGATTGATTATGGGTACACCATCCATTCTTTGTTCTGAAGGAGGGGCAAGTATTGAATGAGAGGGGTGTTGGTGTCAACAAGAGGTGAGACCTCTTGTAATGGTTCAAAGACTAGATCATGAACCATGTATTCATCATTCACCTGTGCATTTGCTACTAGATTTTCTGTTTGCATCACTGAGATCACATCTTCCTCCTGTGGTGATGCCAATGAACCTTCTCTTCTTGGGTGTCTTCTCGCAGGGAGAAGCTTATGATTCCATGACCTTCCTTTTTGAGCTTGCTCCAGAGTGTTTAGAGCTGGAAGTCACCTCTACTACTTTTGAAGACAAATGATGTGAAGCTTGCTTCTGGCTTAGAGAAATTCCTCATGACTGAATGATCATAGTCCTCTTCTTTTGAAACCAGTTCCTTGTTCTCCTCACCACCTTTTCATTTTGCTCCAATATATCTCCCGATTCATGAACATGCCCATTGATTTGGGGAATTGGGGACATCTTGATCTCTACATAGTTTGGATCATACATCTCTATCCCATCATCATGCAAGATGTATTCATACCAAGAGAACTTGAATTTATCATCTCACCAATTATCATACTCATGTGGTCCTTTTCACGTACTTCAAACTCATCAATACAATTTGCCTAGTAGTCCTTGACTTGCGGCTCATGTTGTAATTCTGGGACATATAATGCTTCGAGCTCTTCTCGAATGTCAAATTTGGTCCTGGAAATGTAGGAATGTAAAGTCAGGTGTGCAAAAGTGGCCTCTAGGTGAGATGCATCATTTGATATTTTGCACGTGAACTCCCCTTGAGATATAGGTAAGGAAATTAGTTTCTTTCTCCTACTTTTGAGCTTGTTATTTACATGAGTGATCTGCCTACAGAGCTCGAACAATACAATCTGGTCACTAAGGTACTTAGGCAGTTTCAGTGGAGCTTGGTCGCATCCAGCAACTCGTATGTAGGAGAATGTTGAGAATTATATGAAGTATGAGCCGTATTCCTTAATCAGGGATGTCACTTGTGGTGACATCTTAGCTTCAAGATCCCCTTCTAAGCTTCATACCACATACATGGTGAATGCATCATTCACGCGGGTGAAATGTTTGTTGCTCTCCTCCATTACTAACTATGGAAGTTTCTCGAATGCAGGTACCTTAGAAGAATTGTTTTGCATGAGAGCCAATCCTTGAATGATATCGAGCTTATGAGGAGATACAATAGATAAGAAGTCATGTGTAACTTCGTTGTCATGGGAGCTTGGAGTAGTTTCGGATGGATATTGTTGTTGATGATCTACCCCCTGTCAATTATTTTCTTCCCTTTTGTCAATGTCAGGATGAAAAGGCCCATCCAGTCTTGGAAATCTCTCATGCTTCCTTCTCCCATAACTCTATTGAGGAGAGTGATGACATCGGAATAACCTTTTCAAAACTCACACCTTGGTAGATTCTTGGGCATCTTGGAAGGATTTCTTCCCATTTTCAACCATGAGTCGCGTGCTACTTCGTAGACATATGAATCCATTGTTTCCCAATCATGCATATATATTTCCTTTGAGATGATGACCATGTTGGGGGATGTTGGTATCTGTAGAGAGATTGAAATGGTCATAGGGCTAATGACCACCATTTTTGTACCATTGTCATCTCGGATGGTTCGTGTCTTGGGCTCGTAGTGGAAAGAGCAGGATAAAACTAGCTTGAGACTCTGCATAGACACTAGGTATCCCGCAGTGGTGAACAAGCCACTTGTGAATATATGTTCTTCAATCCTCCTTCGGTCCTTAGAGGACATGTGAGTCTTAAGGTCATCCAGGTCCATGTATAAGACATCACTGGCTTCCACATCATACTCGCAGGTGAAGGGTTGTGTTGGCTTCTGACCCATCCACTTCAGCTTCATGTCTCCCTTAGAAAATCAACTTACTATTTTTAGTAAGTGTGAAAAATCAAGTCCCTGGAACTTCTACTGAGTGTTGTGACCTTGATTCCTCTTTCTCCCTGTGTTCCTCGTTCCTTCCGGATCAACTTTATATTTTTAGAAGGTGCTCATGGGCCCACTTTCTATTTTTAGTAAGTGCCAAAATTCTCATTCTGGTGAATTCTTAGCTGTAGTGCACCCCCAATGTCTTTGCCTCCTTCGTAGGTCCTTCATGATGGCTTTCCCAAAATAGTAGTCCTATGTAGTAGACCTCCTCTTTTAGAAAGTTGGCTTTTGGAGGTCAGATTGACATGCAATGAAGTTTTTTGATATGGGTTTTTTCCACTATCGCCTATCTAAAATTTCGGGCATGCATGCTTAATAGTCCTGGAGATTTTAAAGTTTCAATTTTTGACCTAGTAGTGCTTCTGGATGCGGAAGCCATTAATGGACCTCAAAATTGCAGCTCTTATTTTCTCCTCTATTTGCGAAGAAAATTATATTTTTATGTGGATTTTTTCTTTTGGTGCTTCACGTGTGATCTTACTTCAATCCGGCAACTACTTTGATGTGAAATACCACTTCTTTCTTCGTTGAGCTAGAAAGGAGATTTCTTCATTGTGGATGCTCTGTTACACAAGAGAAGAGTTTGAGGTTATGTTTTTATGGTATTGGATAGAGGAACAAAAAACAACAAATGGTTCATTGATTCGTGCACTAGTTTGCAAGCTTTGTTTAGATTTCTATTTTTTGGCTATGGATATTGTACTATTTTCTTCTTTATTGTTCTTCGTTTCTCCTTCTTAGCTTGATGAGAATTCCTTCTGAGACCTGTGTATTTCCATGGGAAAGGTATTTCAGTTCCTTGGTTGATGTGTTTTGATTTTTTTGCAATGGTGGAGTTATGAAAGCAATTTGTAGAGGAAGGATGAAGTTTGTCCATGTATACAAGTGGAAGCAATTGGAAGCACTTGAGAAGCACTAAGCGGCGATTAGATTTTTCAAATTTTGAATGCATGGAGGGAGGAGCTTGGGCTCAATTTTTCATGTTCTATTTCCCTAACCTCGGGTATGTTATGAAAATCAAATTCCATGGTGGTCAATAGGACTACATGTGGCGGCGATCCGATGACAGGAAATGAAGGTGAGAAAAGTTGTTTTAAAGCACTAGGAGCTGAAAGAAGGTCACATGGATGTCCAAAAGGCTCCCCTTGTGAAATTTTATATGATCTTGACTGGAAATGGAATTGTGAATCCAATGGTTGGGGTCTCATGTCTTGAATTCATCCATATGATCCCTGAAAAAGTGGATTTTTTTTTTAAGACTCCACTTATGCCTAATAAAAATGCATACAAATCCTTTGTGCCAAGGTGTTGTGAAAAATATTATTTCACTATCATTTAGGTATTGGAATCCTCTTTCCTTTGATGTTTTTTTACTTCTAACTCCATCCAGAGCTCTCGAATCTTCTTACAAGCCCGACAATTATTTTAGGCAAGTGTACTCGCTTAGGCTTATGAACCCTATTTTTAATTCAAACTGCTCCAAGTCTTTCAAAGCTTCCCCAAACCTTCCAAAATAATTTCCATGATGTTATAATATATTCAATTCACCTCCATGTTTAATTTTTCCCTTCCTTTCCACTCCAGTTGGTTAGTCCAGGTCTTGGGAAGGCCAAGGCAGCCCTTCCCAATACTTTGTGAAAAGATAGCATCTTTTTAGAACTCCGTAAAATCACCTAGGTGGAATGAATAGAATTTCCTAAATCACCGACATGAATAATTTGAAATTAAATAGGGGTGATCAGATGATGGATTTGACCTAGGGTTCCTAGGAATGATAAAACATGAAAATTTCAGCACAGGGGTATAGTTGTCGTGCTTGGAAACTTCCAATTTCCTTGTTGCACATTTGCATGACAACAATTGGCTCTAGCTTGGGGACATGACATGAAATGAGTGTAGCGAAAGACATGACATGGGAATCTAGAATCTCAATCTTAGACCATATAATTTGTTGACCAGTGCCTTATCCATTGGGCCTTGCAGAGTCATGTACAACCTCTAGAAAGAAAGATTGGAAGAAGGAAACACACACACAAAAACCGATGGAAAGGAAACACATGACACACAACAAAAGGGAAAAACACACCTAGAAATCACCTATGGTACAAGGTGAGGGATAAACCACTTTCACTGATGATAAAATTTTAGGTATTTCCCATTGCGAGGAAATTCCAATGGCGTTCCATCCAAATATGAGAGTAGAAAATAATTCTTGCCATAAGATTTATGAATCTCGAATGGTCCGAGCCATAATGAATCAAAATTTTCATGGCTACCTTTTGGTTCCCTTATCTTGTCCCATAGTAGGACAAAGTCTCAAATTTTTCTTTCTCTCACTTTGGTCTTCTTATCAAATATTTTCTTTACTTTCAATTGGTGCTCTTTGATACGGTCCACCACTCGGAGTCTATTTTCTTCTAGCTTCTCAAGAAAGAGGATTCTCTTGTCAATGGAATCCTTGTACTACCCATCTTCTATTCCTGTAGCAACTTGAGAGCTGGCATCTCGATCGTGAGGGGGATTTCTACTTCAACTCCATACAATAGTTGGAATGGTGACATACCTATTTCCTTCTTGGGAGTGATCATGTCCACCCATAATGCATCATACAAATTTTTGTGCCAATTCCTTTGGTTCTCATCTACAAGCTTACAGAAAATGGTCATGATGTTCTTATTGCTTGATTTGTCCTATCCATTTCCTTATGGATAGTAGTCAAAAGAATGAGATAGAGAGATTCCGTAGCCATAGAAAAACTTATTCAACTCCTTGAAGAGAAATAGGTAGTGTTATCTGCTAAAATCTTTTGTGGCACTCCGAAATGTACTATGATATTCTCCTTAATGAAGTTACATACTATTTTGGTATTGGCTTGCTTGGCTAGAATGACCTCCACCCATTTGGTGAAGTATTCTATTGATGTGAGCACATAGGTGTGCCCCACACTTGAGTGAGGATTCAGAACACAAATGAATTCTAGCCCCCACTGCTGAAATGATTCTTCAATAACAACTGGCATGAGTGGTAGTACAACAAGTTGTGGTCTCCCAATGAATTGTTGGCATGATTCACATTTGGAAACCCAATCTTGAGTGTCTATAAATATGGTGGGCCAATAATACCTTCCTTGGAGGATCTTTTGTGCAGTGACCATCACTGAAAAATGTCCACCACATGCTTGGTCATGGTATGCTTTAAGAAATTTTTCTTGTTTCTCTTTATCTACACACCTAAGGAAGCATCCATCCAGACCTCTCTTGTAAAGCGCGTGATTCTAGATTACAAAATTTGTTTCCTTCAACTTGAGTGTTCTCCTTTGTTTGTAATCAAGATGGGGAGGAATTCTCCATAAGTTAAGTAATAGGCAATATCAGTATACCACTCATCAAGTAGTGGTTACAAAGAGAACTTGTGGATTGTTTTCGGACAAGTTGAGCAAGCACAATTTTCTTCACCGTGTTGAGCTTTGAGTGTTTCATCCTCAACAATCAACCTGCATAAACCATTCCCCCTTACCAGATTGGAGGGTTGAATCTCCAAGTCATATTATTGAGTCTTTGTAATCTAATTTCCTCTTTTAGCTTCTTGATCATGTTGTGTTAAGATGGACTTGATTGCACTGCCAGGGACCATCACCACCATATGAGAGTTGAGAATGTAAGACCTGGAATTTTTACAACCTTAACCACTTTGCATGGACATACTTCTCTAATTTTCTATAGTTTAGTTCATGCTTTTTAAATGGAAAACTCATGAAAGCAACAGGTGCTTCCACGTCTTCATCATTTTTTCGAACAAGAACGACAAAGAGTGTATGTTCTAATGCATACCAATACATGATGAATTATTTATTAAAATCTAGAGACATAAGAGTCAGAGCCTTAGCAATGGATTTTTTGATCTCTTAAAATGTTACCTTCCCTTCATTGCTCCATTTGAAGTTTTCCTGGGGTTTCATCATGGTGGTGATGTGCTATGTCAATTCAGAAAACTTAGGAGCAAAGCAACAAAGAAAATTCACCTTTCTGAAGAATGAATGAACTCCTTTCTTGTTTGTGGGTAGAGATAGTGCTTGAATGACTCATACTCTCTCAGGATCAATGTGTACTTCATGTTTGCTCACAATGTTCCCCAAAGAACTTGCCTTATGTTACTCCAAAAATGCACTTTTTTGGATTTAGTGATATGCCATGTTTTCGACACCTTGTAAGTACTTGTTCTAAGTGATGGATATGATCTCCCCTCTTATTTGAAAACACCATGAGATCATCAAGATATATGACAATGCAATTTTTTAAATCCTTGAATTCCAAATCCAAGGAAATCCTTTCTTTCTTGTGGGTAAAGATAGTGCTTGAATGGCTCGTACTCTCTCAAGATCAATGTGTGCTCCATGTTGTTTCACAATGTGCCCTAGTAACTTACCTTCCTTGACTCCAAAAATGCACTTTTTTATATTTAGTGATATGCCATGTTTTCTACACCTTGCAAGTACTTGTTCTAAGTGATGGATATGATCTCCCCTCTTCTTTGAAAACACCGTGAGATCATCAAGATATATGAAAATGCAATGTTTTAAAACGTTGAATGCCAAATCTATCACCTTTTCAAATGTACCTCCCGTATTGATTAGGCCAAAGGGAAATTTTTTGTAGGCAAAAGTGCCCCAAGGCATTGTGAAGGTTGTCTTGGTATGATCCTCCTCTACCACTTTGATTTGATTATATCCTGAGAATCCATCAAGCAATGAAATAATTTCAGATCTAGTGACTACTTGCAAAATGTGGTCCATGATAGGGAGAGGATAATTGTCTTTCAATGATTCCTAGTTTAAGTTGTGGAAATCTACACATATTCTTATTTCACCATTCTTCTTCCGCATCAACACAATGTTGGCCACCCATGTTGAATGGTGGATGGGAAAGATGATTCTTTCATTGAGCATCTTCATTACCTCCTCTTTGATGGTATTAGAAATCTTTGGGTTATATGGCCTTTGTTTCTTCTTGAATGGCTTAGCATCCTACTTCAAAGGAATTGAGTGATGCATTTCCTTCGGTTGGAAGGATTTGAGTTCATCATAAGAGTAGGCCAAAACATCTGAATATTTCTTGAGCAATGAAACAAACCTTCTCTTCTCCTCGGGTGAGCAACATTTTCCAATATTGACCATCCTTGGCTCCTCTGGGGTGTCAATGTTTTCCTTATCAAATCAGTTGGGCACCGAGAAGATTTATTTCTTTCTCTTGAATGAATTTTTTGTGTTTTTCAAAGAGGTATTCCAAAGAAACTAGGGCTTTGGGAATCTTGTTCCCTTTCATTTTGATCACTCCTTCATCATCAATACCTTTAATTCATTCTTTCTATTCTTTGGCTACCACTTCTCAATGTGGATTTTCACTTCCTTCCAAGAAGAGATTATTGAAATGATGCCTTTGTGCCAAAAATGCTAGAATCTAGTTATCGTCATTAAGTACTTGCCAATAATTTGCATTATCTAGTACACTAGGCATGAATACTATTTCTATGGTCACCTTGTCTTTACCAAAAGAAGGATGAGGTATCACTAGGGAAGCCGATACTGCAAGAGAATAAAACTTTTCATTCTTTTCCTTGGGATAGCTTCAATGGAAAATGCATCAAAATATTCAATGTAGTCCCATACTATGTTTCTATAATGCTAGAGTCTTAGATTTTTCACCTGATATTGTTGTCGGACTTGCTTTACTATCACTTTTGCATCACCTCAGAATTTTAGCTTCTTGATTCCCATGTCTTCAGCCATGCCCATGCCCAAAATGAGAGCTTCATATTCCACCGTTTTATTTGTATTATCAAATTGTAGCTTGTAGGAAAATGGGTAGAATTAACCATAGGGAGAGTACAACACTACACCCACTCCTGAACCTGCACTGGAATGACTACCATCAAATTCCATAATCCAAAATTTATCTTATTCCTCTTCCATAAGAAGCGGAAAGTTCTCATCTTTTTTGATGTGAAGAAGTAGTTTCCTAGCCCACTATCTTGAAAAAGAATGTTTGCCTTTGGATCATTAGACTTTTATACAGTGAACTTCATCTTTCTTACTGGTAGCAACTTCTTCATCTCACCTTTCACTAGGATAGTTATAGATGACCAATTCATTTTTATTTCTCCACCTAGATCTCTGTAGAAGCTTCGGCTTAGTAGCATGCCAAAGGATGCTAGGATGTTTGCCACGAGGATGGTTAGGAGCACCTTTTTGTCTGGAAAATTAGATAGCGCTACATGTGCATATTTGATTCTTCCTACCAATGGAACTTGTTTGGATTCCATTGAATAGCATGCACCATTTTCCCAGGTCAAGGTGATGCCTATATCATTTTCAACTTTGATGGGCATCACATTATCTCAAGGCTCTAGAATCTATGATACAATTATTTAGCTAGAAGCCTTTAATGAGGAGTGATAGGTAGAAAGGTTCAACCCTGTTAGTTTTGGAGGCACTTTGGGCTATCATGTTTTTGGAGGGTGGTGTGGATGGTGTGGAGAGTAAGCCTGTAGAACTTGGACTCGAGGATATAGGGTTACCACCATGAACCACATTAATGAACCTATCAAACTGGGTAGGATGTGTTTGTAGGTATTCTATTTCTAAGAGCTAGAATTTGGTTTTTCTTGCATGTTCCACAAAGTCAAATGGGGTTATGGTGGGTGAGGAAGAGGTTCCAGAATTACGAGAAGATTGATATGGTGAAGGATTTTCTACTTTGGGGTTGAATTTTCCTTCACGGTGTAGTAATTGGCTTGGAAGGAGGTGAGGGTGTAGGTTTTGATGGAACCTTAAATGTTTTTACAAGAAAAACATTTGAAGGAGAATTATTCTTAGTAACTTTTGAGCTGGGAGAAGGATTAGATGACTTACTTGGTAGAAAAGAATGATCCTTTCCAACTAGAGAGTTTGGTTTTTCTTTGGCTGACTCCATAGAAGGTGGTAATGGTGATCCTCTACTAATGATTTTATTTTGTGGGACCTTTGGAGGAGAATCTTCTTTCTTCTTCTTGTCCTTTATCATAGCCGTTGAGGATGAAGAACCTTTCTTGGACTGTGTATGAGTGAAAAAAACACATGAGAAACTTGGAGCTTCTTCATCATCATCATCTTCATCATCAATGTACTTAATTAGGCCATTGTGTGTATCACCATCAACTTCCTCAACCTCAAGATAGTTTTCATAGTCCTCCACATTTTCTTCTTCAAGTTCTTCAATTTCCGCTTCCTCCTCTAGTTCTTCAAAGTCACAGATGGCATTGATTGGTGGTGCTTAAAAAATGAGCCAATGATGAGGTGGAGCAATCCTTGGTCTATTGGGAGGATTTGGCTTCCTTGGAGCATTCCGCATTGTGATCTGGGACAAATGTTTCTTTAAGGAAACCAAGTCATTTTCCATTTTTTGGAACATTGGGTCCATGGTGATGGAGCTTGAACTCTGTCCCTTTTTCTTTCCATTAGGGCCTTTCAATTTACCGGAAAGGATTAGATCATCGTCGATTTCTATCACATGGTCTTGAGCTTCCCTCAATGTTCTTGGTTGGGTTATTCTAAGGAAGAAACCTACTTCTGATGGCAAGGCACTGATGAAGAATCTCTTCAGATTATTTTCAGAAGCACCACAACTTTGGGGATTCTTCTTATTACTCTATTATATCTTACTAGGAAGTCCCTCATTGATTTGGAGGTTTCTTTCTTCATTTGTACCAATTGGACCAAGAGATCCTAACAATATTTTGTGGTCTTAAACCTGTGTTCAAATGCACTTCTTATATCTTCCCAACAGGTGACAGACCTTGGGGTTAGCATGTAGAACCATTCAAAGAACCTTTTCTTGAAGTGACTCCACATAGAGCTAGGGATGACACATCTTTGTCCTCAACACCCAAGACATCGCAAGTGGTGATAAATGCTTCTATATGTTCTTTAGGGAGTTAAGAACCATCCCTCTAAATTTTGGAAAGTTTATTCTTGAGCCTCTCGATAGCTCGTGGAGTGGTTGAGGAAGAGAAAGTGGATTGGTGTTTCCTCCCCGTGATACTTTAGGTCTACAAGCCTCACGATTGCAATCACACTCATGATCCCCCATTCTATTTCTATTTCTAGCTTCTAACCTTGCTAAGGTTACATATTCTATTACTTTGCTCTTTCATCCACCTCACCAAGTCTTTCAATTTCTTCAAGTTGAGCTCTTATTTCCTCTTTCACTCTTACTTATCTCTCTAGATTTTTCTTCGGTCTCTACGTCGGTGAAATATTCAAGGTTTTTTTGATGTATGGAAATTCACCATATAAAGGGTTGACAACACTCAAGTTCCCAACATGACCGGTTGCTTGACGAAAAGGAGACCTTGGAATTCTGAGTAGCTCTTTCCTTCTTTAAATATCTTCATAAGTAGGGTCAGTTTTTCCTCCTTGTCTCTATTTCTGGTATATCTTATATCCACCAGCTTTAAAATCTATGCTCTTCTTTGTGGTGCTAGAATTTGTCTTTGCCTCTCCAATTCATAGCACATTCTTCTTCAAGGTCAATAATTCTCGTGGCAATGAAGTAGTGGTTGACACTTTGCCTATTGTGTCAAATAGCTTCTCTCAAATCTAAAGCAATATCCTCTTGGATGTGGAAGAGAAATTTAGGTCTTTCAACAAGAGGATTTCTCATAATAGCCATGGTTTGTAGACATGTGGCTCATATAGCTATTCAAATTCAAAAAGTTTCTCTTTTGAATTTTCTGAATTTTTTTTTGTATTTTTTGACCTTCTAGATGTATTTAGGTGTAGATGCTACAAAATCTCCCCCACGAGTGGGTGCCAAAAATTGTTGGTGAGAAAATTTGTTGGGGAAAATTAGTGGTTATCTTGCCAAAGATCTGCAATTCTAAGTCCCTCTACTTAACCGTTACAAGCTAAATGTCGTACGTGGATGCATGAGTAAAAAGTGATTTTTTTAATCCTGGTGGCCTTTCAGCCGGGGATAAAACAGGGGCACTCCACTGACCCTATGGTAAATTCTTGCAGGTATCTACAAGGGATGAATTTTCTATGAAGGCGGGAAAGGGGAGTGAGAATATCCAGAAAGAAGAAACTAATGTTGCAAGTATAAAATCAAAGACTTGCACACACCAACCAGAAGTTTCATTACATGCACTTGAATATAGAAGAAAACAAATATGCAAAACAACAACAAGACTAAGTAGAGCTTAATGAACACAAAGTACTAATACACTCATCAATCAAAGAGGATAAAATTACTTCTTCCTTTATTGAATCTCAAGAAGAATTTGTACATTGTTAGGAAGTAGTAGACATTTTTAGTAGGAGAAATAGAAGAAACTTGCTATCCCTTGCTCTCTTCACAAAGATATATCTCTTATGAATTCACAAAAAAACATCTCCAACATCTAAGAAGTTTCGAAGAATTTTTAGAAGATGTGAATGTAACTCAATATTCCATCACCACTAACTATTCTCTTAGTGAAGGACAATGGGTTTCCCACCCCTTTCACATATTCTTCAAAAGGGATTGATGACACATCATCAATTAGATCTGGTCTTATTCCTCTTATAAGTCAATTAAATAGGCTATTATAGCCTCTTCTTGGCTAAAATCCTCTTCTTTACCACTTCTATTAGCTTCCTGGACTATCAATCCATTTCATTGGATTGATTAGGCCTTTCAGAACCCTCCCAAAACCCTAATTTCTCTCTAAACAAGATTAATTAGTCTAACCTAGGTTAATTACCCCAAATCATGATCAACCTCTTCTAAACTTAGTCAAATCTTACTTTGACTTGCTAATTAACTTGTTGACTCCCTTTTAGTCCCACATGCACCAAAAATCCTTCCATTTCCCAAATGGAAAACTATAAATAGCCCACTACCCCCTCTCTCATTTTCAAGAACACTTCTTCCCTCTAACATAAACTATAGTATTATTGCTAGGATTAGGAGTTTTATTTCATCTTATTGAGCTATTTTGCTTTATCTTTTGCATTTCACCACACAACATGGAGTAAATGGGAAGAACCATTGGCCTTGAAGCCATTAATGGTGAGATCCCATTCTCTTAAAGCATAAATGATTGCTTAGATCCTTATTAGGCTCATTTAATTAAGCTTTCAAGAATAGAGGTTAATTACATTTGTTAAGTTTGCTTGTTTTCTTTAAACTAATGCATGCAAAGTAGGAATCCTTGTTTATTTCTTAACTGATGGTCCATTGATCGGTTTTGCACAAAGCTTTGGGGTTCTTGAGTGTTCTTACCCCATTCCATAGCTTTTGCAACCTTTCTTTGAACACATTTGGCACGCCCGGTGGGACACTTATGTCCATCCTCCATTAATGGAGGTCTTTTAAGTTTTTCAAAGTTCACTTACAGGTTTTTAGAGGAAACAACTTGTTATTTTCTTATTTCCATTTCTAAAACTAGTTAAATCACCCTTGTTTGCATATATTTTGTGGGTTTGAACTAGAAATAAGCTTCTTTGACTAACAAATAACCTTTGTTTGCTTTTGAAAATTTTCAAATCCATGAATTTTGTAGGTTTTTCGGGGGTACATAGGTGTGTCTTGAAAGGGCATGTCTCCATCAAAACCCTAGTGCTGGAATTGAGTTGGTCATGCACACCGTCTGAGCATATTACATAGTTGATAGACATTTTAGAATGGGCCATGTCTCCATCGAGAGGTGGGCATCTCCATCGGTTGGTGAGCATACTCCACTCTCTGATGCATTGGTGTATATTATCTTTACTTATGTAAACTCTATCATTTTGACCTAGGATGCATCTCTCGTTGAAATCATCTCATTGAAATGTCGGTGTCTCATTGACTATTGAGCATGTCTCGTGTCTCTCTGATGCATGTGGTGTTTTGCTACATACTATGTTTTCTAACATTTTTTTCCTACAGGCATACCCCTGAACAGAGAGAGCACACACATCAAAACCCTAGCATACATACATGTCGACAGAAGGCCCATGTAGGTGTTATACCCCTATGTCATTTTTTCCTGCCATGTGTGTTGCATTTGGTTAGGGGCATGTATCCATCACCGGGGGCATGCATGGTGTCATTCTTAGGCACACATGCATCGTGCTATGTTAAAATTTGAAAAAAATTCTCTCAGGATGTAAAATCATTTTGCTAAACTTTTTTGAGGTTTTTAAGACTAACAAGGTAGATGCAGGGTTTTGTTTTGTTATTTCAACTTGCATAGCTTAAGTGTCTTCATTTCTTGGCTTGAACAAAGCTTGTAAAGTGTGTATGCTCTCTCCTCATGCCTTCTAGGTGATCTTGGAGATCAAAAGCACTTGTACAACTTTATGTCACACTTTAAAAACACTTGTTCTATGATTCTAAAGAGTAAAATAATTTCCATATGATTTGTCTTAGTAGAATTTTCACATTGTATGCTCTTCCTTCACGCCATTTGCGATCTTAGGAATCAAAAGCAAAGTGTCAATTCTCTTTCTTGATATCAATTTGTGAAATGGAAAATTACTAAACTCATTGTCTACAGGACCTAACGCTTGTTAAAGAAAGGCATCAAAACAAAACACAAAACTTCTAATACACGTGTTTTCATGCAGATTGCCAAATGGTGTGCTACTTAAAACCACATTTAAGTTAAAAAGATAAAAAAACACACCACTTCACTTCACACTATATTGCAAGTTTTGAGAAAAGGGTACGTCCCTATCCACTCAACTGGAACATAACCCCTTTGGCATAATGCCTTAAGCTACAACAATGGGGGTGGTTCCAGAACCCTAAAGTAATCCACCACTAAGTAACCTCATGGATGAAACAGGAAGCGCTCCGCTTACCCACTTGACTAGTATGCCTTGTGAGTTAGAGTCAAAGATTGTTTCCATATATGTGGCTCCAGTGATGGTACAACTAAAACACTAGTTGCTCATTATATCAGAAGGGGGTACCCTAAAGTCGAGATACTCCCAAATTAGTCATTGTGACTCTTTGGGAAAATCACGCTCACATCTAGACAATCTTCTGACACCTAGTTGAGAGAACTTATTAAGGAGGCCATTCTATCTTGGAGCCCACTTTGCTAGTCCATTGTCACATCAAGCCATCATGAAGTGATGACTCACTTGGATCTAACCTTGTTTCCTCGAACAAGGAAAAGAACCCACGTAAGTTTGAGCTAAGTGTCTTTCATCACAAAAATTAGACGACGTCTCACTTAGCTTAGCTTCTTTCTCACCTTCGGACGAGGTGAAGCTCTGCCCAAGTGGCACTTAGTTTATTTTTCATCTTTTTGATCTATACCCATGCATTCTCACTTCCTACTTTTGGGGTGAGAAGGAGCATACCTCACGCATTCTTATCAAAGATAGTACTCACCACTTTTTTGTCCATTTACGCCCATCCATGTTTGCGGCTGGGTTGTTAAACATCTAAAGTGTGTAGGTACATTTTCATATCTTTGATAGTCCTTCGATCTTGATTTCAAGATCATCTTCACTATGCTGAAGTTTGGTTCATCATTTGTCTCTTCTTGAGTTGATAGTTTTTTTTCACATTCTAGTCACACAATCTTGGTACTTACATCGTGTTTTCATTTTTTTTGAGAATGTGATATAAGTCCCTTTATTACATGGTTACGTTGCTCACACAATTAAAAACTTCTTGTCATACTTATTACTTGGTTTTAGTTTTGACGTCATCTGAGTCTTTTAAAAAGTGTCGATATCACCTTATATATATCACAATAATGTTGTCTTGATACTAACACCTTGCTTTCTCGGTTAATGTATCAAGATAGCGTTGTTACGCTATATCTAGTCATGACTTCCATTTTTTAGAAGACTTAGCTTTCATCGGCATTCAAACTAATTTTAAGTATACCTCATCGAGACTACATCAATACCACTTTGATATTTAGGCCTTGTTAGAATTCTAACTTGACCTACGCATTGATACAATATTGTCACTATTTGTTTTAGGGTATAGGCTTGGTAATGAAAAAAAAATTGAGTGATCATTACATTTAGGTGTGCATATGAGTGTTCTTTGATAAAAACAATTGCATAACATTGCATCTAGGACACACTGTGGCATATTTCAAACATCACCTCAAACAACTTGCAAAATCATACATTTAGGATCCACATGCTAGCTTCATATACAAATGTCGGCTAGTAATGCCTAAAATCACGAAGATGGCAACCAAATCAAATGAGCATGACTTAGGAGAAAACCCTTTCAAAACCTTCCCATTTAGCGGAAACAACTTAGCACCTCTCTTTTCTCAAGTCAAGGATGTGGAGCCATTAATTGACCATAGTGGAGAAGAGTCGACTCTTCCGAGAGAACAAAGATTAGACCTAGGTAGATTTGATGAACTCCTATATTATAATAGAGATCAAGTACTCACAAGAGTCTTAGAATTAGGAGCTAAACTTCCACATGAACATGAAGTAGAAACCAAGGTCATTAATCACAAAATAGGAGAATGAGTATCACTCTTAGACATAGATAACCCCTTTGAGATAGGGTACACTTCTACTTGGAAACATCATGCCACTATCGAAGGAGACCCATCATGATGGCCTCACTACAAAGCTTCACGTAAAGTGAAGATTGAGCATAAAGCTTCACCTCCTCCCAAATTCGATGAAGAAGAGGACCCTCTAGTTGAAGAGGAGATCCTTCAAAAAATAGATCTTGAAATTGAGCCAAAAATTAGCAAACCTAGGCTCTTCAAGAAGAAACATATACAAAGACAAAGACAAAATGAAATCTAGCGAGTTTCACTTTGATCCATACACTGACACTACCTTTAAGGTGGCTCAAACACAAAGACCAATGTCACCTACTAAAGAACAACTCATTCAGAAAGAGTTACAATCAATGAAAGATACACTTACTACGCTACAAGAGGGAAACATAGGCCATAATAGGAAATATTCATATGAAGAACTATGCCCTTACCCCTTCGATAAGGACATGTTACGAAACCCTTCCCAAAACACTTTACCATTCCCAAGTTTGATAAGTATAAGTGCAAGAGTGATCCTCATGATCATATAAAATACTTTTACATGGCTTTCCAAGAGGTCACATATAGTGATAACTTCTTAATACAACTTTTCCTCATAGCCTAGGAGCATTGGGATTGGAATGGTTCTATAGCATACCCAAGGGCTCCATTACAACATGGCCCACATTAGTAGAAAAATTTGTATGACATTATTCCTATAACATGGAAAATGATATCACAATGAATGATCTATGCAATACAAAAAAAAAACCCAATGAGACCTTTGCAGGATTTTTACAATGATGGCGGGTTGGCAAGTCATTTCCCTTGTGCATTACTAAAAAAAGCTAGTGAGCATATTTGTTCCTAACTTAAACCCAGAAATAGCCTTCCATTTATAGATGCACTATGGCTCAAACTTTGAAGAGGTCATAGAGAAAGGTGGTCAAATCGAGAAATCCCTCATCAAAAGGGATGCACTTAAGTCTATCGTTAAAGACAAACATGAAGCCAAATCCATAGTAGACAAACCAAAATTCTTCAATAAAAACAAACATGTTGTTGGTGATGGCATTACGGACTCCAAGAGAGTCCAAGCCATGTAGATGGGCCCCACTTTTAAAGCTCTCACAAGGACCTCATCCCAAGGCACCCACTAAACGTACGTTCATGCCATTAATGGAATCCCTATCTGCCATACTAAAGTAGTTAGATAATGTAAAAATGGTGGAATATCCAACTGTGATAGTACCATACCCAGAAGATGCTCCAAAACCTAGTTGGTTCAAAGACCATGAGTACTGCGACTTCCACCATGTTAAAGGACACAAGAGATAGATAGTGTTTAAGATTACGTCATTACATACAAGACCTCATTGAAGAGGGTAAGATCACCGTAGATTCTCCCCCTGACTCAGGACAAGGTCCAAATGAGAAAATGGGTATCTACAAAGAGCCTTTTCCTAATCATGTAGATAAAAAGAAAAGGAAGCCAGATCATGGACAAACCTCCAATGATTATAGGACTTTTCACTTATATATACCCCACTAATGATAGTCCCTTTGATTCTCTCATAGGATGTATTCGCTCATCTGATGAACAAGTCAACACTATCCGAGATCTTAGAAAAGTTTACGTAGTAGGGATGAGACGTGCTCATTTAATCATACCAGATCCCATGCCTATCCCTCAGGAAGGTCAGTATAATTTGATAGACCAGTTAGAGAAAACACCTGCTAGGATATCCATTCTCGATCTCCTCAAAATATCTACTACCCATAAGAACATATTGTATAAAACATTGCAAAATTTAGGAGTCTCTATGGATGTAGATCCCATGCACCTCCAAGCCATGATTGCACACCTCGACTCCAATGATCATATTACTTTTGATCACACCGCAATCCCATGTAACCCAGAACACAACTTACCCTTATACCTAGAAGTGGTGGTTACCCATCACAAAATCAAGAGGGTACTTGTGGATGGTGGATCTGGTCTAAATATTTGCACTTTGAAGTTGTTAAAGAGCTAGGCCATTTAGAAATAGATCTAGGAGCTAAGACTATTACGATCACAACCTATACGACAATGAAGAACAAGAATCAATGGGTACTATAGTAGTTCCCATGGAAGTAGGCCCAACTTGTCATGACACGACATTTCATGTCCTTGACTTAGACCTTCCATATAACATGCTCTTGGGGCACCCATGGATCCATGCCATGTAGCCATTCCATCGAATTTCCATCAGTGTATCAAGCTATGTCATGAAGGACAAGTGGTTACCATTCTAGGTGACCCAGAACCATTCACACATTGTAGGGCATTGCACAGTTTTTTCTCGTGTGGCTTATGAATGTCCTTCGGTGGATGTTGTTATCCCCTACAAATGGAAGCTATTAAGAAATGGGTAGATTCAGTCACTCATGCCTTATAATCAAGATTTTCCTTTGTTAGTCAACCCATTTCTCTTCATGGGAGGCAACATCGGAAAAATATGGCCCAGGTGAGCCATTCACTCTTGAACAGGATTTGTTAATATCAGATTTATCAGTATCTCCCAGAACACGGGGTAAACCTTATTTTCAGTTCAAGAGTACTCGGGAGTGTCCTAAACCATTGGAAAAGTTTTTCCATAGCGGTCTCCTATATGAGGAGAAGATGTTAGAAGATCCTACTAGCAGAGTGCCGAAAGGTACCATGGCTTCATGCCATCAAGCACCCCAATATATCAAAGGTCACCGCATGATGTTTGTCATGGGTTATAGTGGGTTTGGATGTGGAATCAATGCACAAGGCCGGCTAGAGCCTATTCCCATCCCCCATTTCAAGTCTGATAAGCATGGCCTGGGGATAAGGCCTCATAATGCTCTACCCTTTGAGATTGATGCCACCTCTTCTAAATGTGAGGATGTTTCATCTCATTCTGATAGTGACACAGATTCCCAGTGTAGCCTCTACGAGGATCTTGCTTCCACTAACCTATTCCCAGATTCAACTTGTCCTTACCTTATCTAAATCAACCCCTAACCAATTATCAAATAGCCCTTGTGTATCCTAAACTTATAGATTGGGATCAACAACTTCACGTGCCACTAGACTTCTTTGAAAATGATGAGGCATTTGCAGAGTTCATGGGACTCGGGATTCTATTCCAACTTGGGGATCACAAGAAAGGATTTGCAATTCAACTAGACACCTGTGCATACTTTGGAGAAGAGGCAGAGATGTGTGGATGTTTGAATAAGAAGGTGGTAAACAAGAGTACAAACACTTCAGAGAAACCTTGTAAAAAAGATAAATGGAAGTCTCATAGTGACAAAACTCTTTGAAACACTCATAGATAAACAAAATGAAGAGTCTGTGGATGAAGTGGTTTATCCATTTAAAGATGATGATGAGCTACCACAGGAGGTTGATCTTACTCTTCCCCTAATCCTACATGGATGGAAGATGCTTCTAAGATGCTTGTTGAGGAAACAATTAATGTCAACATTGGCTCGAAAGCAACCTAGAATGATAAAGTTGGGAGCTTCACTCTCAACTCAGGAACAAAAGGTCTTTGTAGAGATCTTAAGAGAATACATGGATATATTTGCATGGACATACACAGATATGCTTGGTTTGGACCCAGAGTTAGTTGTGCACAACCTCGTTGTGCACCCAGAATGCCAAACCCATCAAGAAAAAGTTGAGAAAGATGCACCCTAAGGTGGTGCTCCTTGTCAAAGAAGAATTGGAAAAATTGTTAGCTACTGATTTCATTAAACCCATTGACTATTCAGAGTGGATCTCTAACATAGTCCTTATACAAAAGAATCCTGTCGGCATAAGAATCTGCACTTGATTTTTCATGACATCAATAAAGCATGCCCTAAGGATGACTTCCCTTTGCCTAACATTGACATGATAGTTGATTCCACCACTTGGTTATGAAATGTTGTCTTTAATGGATGGGTTTTCAGGTTATAACTCAGATATGGATTGCAAAAGAAGATCAACATAAAACAACCTTCATTACCCCATGGGGAACATTTTTCTACAAGGTCATGCCTTTCGGACTCAAGAATGCTGGGGCCACTTATCAATGGGAATGATTGTTATCTTCCATGATATGATGAATGACATCATGGAAGATTATGTTGATGACATCCTAGCTAAATCCAAGAGTAGAGAGAGCACCCTGAAGTGTTGAGACATATTTTTCAGCGTCTCTGGATTATAAGGTTTGCTTGAACCCCAAGAAATGTGTCTTTGGTGTTTTATCAGGAAATATCCTAGGGTTCATTGTTTCACAAAGAGGGATAGAAGTGGACCCTACAAAGGTTACAACTATCACAGAAATGCCACCACCTACCACTCTCAAACAACTAAGGAGTCTACAAGGAAAATTTAGGCAATCCATCACTTTATTTCATAACTTGCGGATAAGTGCCACCCCTTTACCCATTTACTGAAGAAGGATGTTGCATTCAACTGGGGACCAGATTTCCAAAAGGCCTTTGCACTACTAAAATAGTACTTGGTCAACCCACCTGTACTCATGCCGCCTACCCTAGGAAAACCTCTCCTCTTGTACATTTCCACTACCCAGTTTTTATTGGTGCACTACTTTCCCAATATGACCTAGACCATAAAGAAAGGGTAGTTTACTATCTCAGTCACACCTTGATTGCTTACGAGTTGAATTACCCACAGATTGAAAAGGCCTACTTTGGCAATTGTCTTTACCTTCCAAAAGCTTCCCATTATCTCCTAAACAATAAAACCAAACTCATATCTAAAGTTGACCCTCTCAAGTACCTTTTATCCAAACCCACCCTCACAGGCCGAATGGCTAATTGGATCATTCTCCTGAGTGAATTTGATATTGAGTTCATGAATCAAAATCCTTGAAAGGACAGGTATTGGCTGATCAATTAGTAGAAGCTCCTCTCCCTAGGGAATGGAACCTTTGTGCCTAGATCTTCCAGATGCATCTATGATGTACATTGAAGAGTCTATAGAATGGCAGGTCCATTTTGATGGATCTTTCACCTTCCATGGATCTAGAGCAGGAGTGGTGCTCATCACTCCCATAGGGAGGTCATACCAAGAGCATTCCGGTTGGGATTTCCATGCACTAATAACATTGTAGAGTATGAGGCACTCATCATTGCTGGCCTCAAGCTAGCTATTACTTGGAATATTAGACAACTACGAGTCATTGGAGACTCCCAACTTATCATTAAACAAGTTAATGATGAGTATAAAGTTAAAGATGAGAAGCTCATTCCATATAAGAAAATGGTCAAAACCTTGAAGGAGTACTTTACATAGATCATATTTGAGAAAAAGCCAAGGTCACATAATAGATCCAGATGTTATGGCTACAATTGGGTCTTTGTTATGCATTCCACCTCAGGAAGTAAAATGCCTTTCTTTGTAGAGCATTTACAAGTGCCCACATATGATATGCTAGAGTCATGTTTGGCATGTGAAGTTGTTGGTCCATTATCCCCTTGGTATGACCCTATCTTTCGATACCTACAAGATGGCACTTTTCCACCAGACATCACCCATTCTAAAAAGAAAGCCCTTATCCATCCATATAGCCCATTATACCCTCCTAGGAGGCACCCTTTATCATCATGGCTATGATGGGAATCTACTTCGTTGTTTGGATGTTACTTGACTCAATCCACACTATTAAGGAAGTACACGGTGGTATTTGTGGAGCACACACTAGCGGCATGGTCTTAGCTAAAAACTATTAAGAGTAGGCTATTATTGGCCTACCATGGAATCAAACTGCTGAAATTTGTAAAGAAATGTGAACTATGTCAAAAGTATGGAAACTTAATACATGCGCCAACCAGATTTGTAGCCTATCACAACACCTTGGCCATTTTCTAAATGGGGTCTAGATCTCATAGGGAAGCTCCATCCTTCTTCTTTAGATGGCCACACCCACATTATCACTACCACCGAGTATTTTACCAAATGGGTAGAGGTTGTGCCTCTTACTTACATCACCGGTGTGCAAAATTTCTAAATTCATTATGAACCATCTCATCTGCCATTATGGTATCCCCTCCACCATTGTCACTGATAATGGTAAGTCCTTCAAAAATA
Organism: Taxus wallichiana var. yunnanensis; assembly: GCA_018340775.1. Classification (NCBI taxonomy): domain Eukaryota; kingdom Viridiplantae; phylum Streptophyta; class Pinopsida; order Cupressales; family Taxaceae; genus Taxus; species Taxus wallichiana. The sequence continues at coordinate 546,720,908 of CM031243.1, forward strand.
AAATGGTTAAGACATTGTGTCAACATTTCCATATTCAACTCAAGTGGTCTACCCCCTATTACCCCCAAGGTAATGGACAAGCAGAAGGCTACTAATAAAACCCTTGTATGGATCATGGAGAAAATGGTCAGTAAGACTAGCCGTAATTGGCACTTACAGATACATCCCGCCCTCTGGGCCTATCAACCTCCATCCACACTCCTACTGGTGTGACCCCATATTCACTTGTCTATGGCATTGAAGCCATCATACCTCTGGAAGTGGAGCTTCCTTCCCTGAGAATATCTCTCAGGGACTATCTTGATAAAGATGAGGACTACAGAGTTGCTCAACTGGCAGAGTTGGAACTATTAGATGAAAAGCGTTCAAGCTCAATCACCTAAAATTCTATCAGAACAGAGTATCCAGGGGATACAAAAAACATCATTCATCGAATTTGATGTAGGAGATCTAGTTCTAAAATAAAATCAAAAGAATACCATCAAAGACAGAGAAAAGAAAGGTAAGTTTGAAGCTAACTAGCTAGGCCCTTATGTGGTGGTTGCTAAGTATGGATCAGAGCCTATAAACTTGCATACTCGGATGGTGAAGAGCTTCCAAAACCTATGAATGCCATGCACCTCAAGTGGTTCTACGCTTAAGCATGATGAGAATATCGATAAGAACTAAAAATAGAAAAACAAAGAAAAAAGCAAGCAAAAAAATGGAAAATTGAGAAAATAGTAAAGAAAAAGTAGGTCATCCACATGTGAAAACCACACAATTGTGGCGCAGTGGGTAGGTCTTTGAGTGAAAACCGGTCTCCGATGCTCAAAGAAGATTCACCGGTCACAAGTCACTCTTACAAGAAAGATGGGTAACCCTCACTTCTTTCTAGATATAACTTCCTTTGCTAGGTCTAGGAACCCTACCAATCCATCTTCGAAGCCATGATGATCTCTTATTTTCTTATATCTACATGAAGGATGTTGCCTTTGTATATTCCCATCTAACACTGGGGGCACCTTCACATTCCACTTTCTCATACATACACATGCATGTGGCATTCTTCTTTTGTATATTCCCACATCACGTTGGGGGCATCCACGCTTCTTTGTCCTTGTACATTGCTTTTAGAACATGACCTTAGAAAATACAAAAACATTCGGAAAAGATACACAAAAACCTAAACATTCAAAAATCTCCCTTCTAGGGATGAAGCTACACCAACTACATAACATTGTCTTAGAGAAGCCTCAAAACAATGTGAATAGTAGCCTTGAAAACTTATCTTTCTAGATAAACCCAAAAACATTAGAAAATATATCAATGTTGTCCCATGTAAAAACAAGGTAATAATTTAATTGCTTTTAGTTGTTGGTTTGTATAGTTTTGATTGAGAATACTTTTTCATGTGATGTAGTGATTCATTTGCTTATCATGGGTTGGATCTTGTTTGATTTAATTGTATATGGCATTAGGTTCATTCATAGCTTGTATGCATCCATTAAGATTCATTTTACTTACTTAGATTGAATGTCAATTTGATCTCATTGGTATGTTTAATAAATTCATGTATTTTTTCATCATAAGTTATGTTGTGTTGTATAGGTACAATTGTTTAGCTTTGTTAAATTTTTCTTGTGTGTTTGTTTCTTGCACAGTTGTTTGTTATCACATCTATCACCTATCATTCATCACATATAAACATCATCTACTACATCATATATACAAAAATGCTAAGTATTACATCATGCATGTATGCTAAGCTAATCATCACATATCGTATCATCAATGGGGGCAAGAGGGGTTGCGCATAATCACAAATCTATCCCCCACACCAATATCATCTAGTATCATCCCAAGTGCTAGAATAAAATCAAACATTCCATAAATCCAAAGCATGTGATACTATCTATAGATATATCATCAATATGAAAACATGGAACATAAACATCTCTAAATCTAAAGTATGTCACATACATAGAGGAAAGGGAAATCATACATCATGATACAATAGTTGCAGAGAAATAACCACAAATCGTAAAAGGCATAATCACAATATAACATGACAAAATCATCATCGAATGTCCATATGATACATGTATAAATGTCCATCTCAAAACTCAAGTATACATCATCGATACAATATGCCATCTAAAAGGGCATGCATAAAAAAAAAGCCTTCATCAAGAGGTGTCATCAAAATAATGGTACATGAATCTATACATCAAAATCAGCCTTCATAAGAGGCATGTATATAATACATCTATACAAAAGGAAAAATGAGGAACTCAACCACATCTCGTGCCCTCATCTGGCTCCCGGGTCCATGTCTTAGGGGACAAAAGAGTGGTGGATGTGATGGAATGGCACTAGAGGTATCACCCTATTATCGGCTAGTTGTTGTCTAGCTAGGTTTTGTCCAACCAATTATTCTAGCAATGGGTCTACCGAACTGATCTAAGTGAGTGGCCTAACCACCTTGATGATGGAACTTGTCATACTCACACCTAATTTCTCAAAAGGTACTACCCGTTGCCTGCCGGACTTCTCTCGAAATAGGTAGTCCTATAGTATAAGGCCTCACCGTCGGCCCTCATAACATCCTGTATCAAATCGACATCTCCAAAAGTAGTAGCTTCTGTGACATCTCATCACATCAATCTACCCCTATCAGGCATGAGCCCTGTCTAGTAGTAGTGGCCTCTCGGTCTCTATCTGCAGTAATAGTCTACACACTATGGCTCATGCTTGATCCTCTAATAATATAACCCTATGAATGTGCTTGTGCTTGGTCATGGTCCTCTGTGACAAAACCATATGTACCTAGGTCTGGGATGATGTAAAAGGCTCAGTATCTAAGCCCCATGTGCAACCATCTCACTAATCTAGCTCTGCCATGAGGCACTATCCCCCTCTAAGTGGCTGTAATCTTGCATGATCCCTCTCAACTTTCAAAATTTGTACCTAGCTGGCCTTATCCCACTCTCTACTATAAGGGCTTATACCTATGCCTTGGCCACATCTCTCTCTCTCTACCACCTATAACTAATGAAAATCAACCACAGTAACTACTATTGAAGATCCAATGAACTTCCCCACCATCCACCACCCTGGAGCATGAGGTGGCAAGCCTTGCTAGAAATACCTATTGAGGAGGGGCATATATCCTTGCTATAATGACTATTGGAGGCAACTCTATGTCTGGTTCCTTTGGTGCCTATCTCTGCCTAATCTAGGGTCCTTGTCTTGGAGGTTGTTATAATGGAGGACCTTGTCCCCTACCCCTAGCATAACATTGTGCGTTAGGACCACCACCATCATCATCATCATCATCATCATCATCACCACCTTTGCCGGCTCCACCTCATCACCCATTTGGGAGGCCCCACTAGAGGAGCTCTCACACCGACATTATAAGCCACCTAGAAATAGTCAAATGGTGTGGAAGCACACCATGGTACCATGGTGCATACTTGGGTGTGGTACCAGGATCTTTGATCTGTCTCAATGGAACCCACATAGTAGGTACCACTTGTCGAAGCTGGCCAGTGCTCTATCTCGGGAAATTTGTGGACCCATATCACTATACTCTCGGGCCCTGTAAGCATACCATATATCTAGCCCAAGAACATCTTGGGTAATGCCAAACTATCTCTAGCACCAATCTACTCTATACATATCCCGCATATAGTTGCGGCTACCCAACATGAAGTGCTCAACTATGGCGGTGTTAAGCTCTAAACCATCCTCAGGCCACTAGAAATGTCTGTAAGGCCTCCATACTATGGCAGCCTGTTGTAGCTCATCAAGCTCGCGGCGGTAATGATACACATCTCCCATGTATGGCCGCACATTGTCCCCGATTGGGACCCAACCCATAGTAGAAGGCTCCTCTGGAGCCTAAACTCTCAAAACACTT